>CM037585.1:23940131-25350149 GCA_021018995.1 Chloranthus sessilifolius
ATTAATAAGATAGCCCATGATCGTCTCTAATAAACCGTCATTTATTTAGAGACGGTCATGAGCCGTCGTATTTATTATATCAGACAATTCTTTATGAACCATCTTATTTGAATGACGGCTCAAATAGGACTGTCGGAAACAGTCGTCTTTTTTAAATTTTGGAAAAAAGTTAAAAAAATAAGACGGTCATAGACTGTCTTTTTTAAAAAATCGTAATAAAAAATATATTTATAATTCTGAGTAGGGCCTATACCCTAGAATAATCTGCTCATCCATAAAAAAATTACAAATGAACATAAAAAATACTTCATAGTAAAACCATAAATTTACCTTGCTTATCCAATGAAAATTTACCCTACTTATCCAATGAAAATTTACCTTGCTTAACCAACAGAAAATCACAATTGAGTATAATAAAAAAATTTACTACTACAGATTTACCACACACACACATAAATACTAGTGAGAATGTAATATCCCGAAACTTTGCGTTAAACGGCGACCTCGGGATCCATGCCCGACTGGTCATAAGTTTGACCAAGTAAGAATTCACTAGTTGACTCGAGAGGTGATGAACGGATATGATGTGAATATGAAGTAGGTGGAGTATAGTGTAAATCTGAAGTCACATACACCTATCTAGGTGTATGTGCTCAACATAAAGAGAGTAGGGATATAAGGGTTAAAGAACCCTAAAATCATTTATTGGATTATTAAGGAGAGTAAAGAAGAGAGAGAGAGGGAGAAGCTAGTTAATGCAAGGGAGTTATTGTGGCTTGTTGGAAGGGAGATTGGACAACAAAAGTCAGATTCGATGCGACAAGGATCCGTTATAGCCAAAGCTGGAACCCTAGCCTTTCCAACCTCTAGATCCAATCAAATTGGGATTTGATTGAGGTAAATTTTGTTGAATTAAATGCATAGATTGTAGGAGTTTAATTGTAGTCAAGAACACTTAAAATCATAGGATAAAGACTTAGAAAAAGAAAGAAAATTGTTTGAGAAGGATTTGGAAGAACAGCTCGAAAGGGGGCTGAATCTGGCCAAATCGATTAATCGAAATTGGATTTCGATTAATCGATTTTGGCCCAGAAGTTGAAAAGTCATGAAAGCCCGATTTCGATTAGTCGATTTGGAAATCGACTAATCGACTGAGAAGCTCCAGCCACTGGAGGAAAGTAACCTGGAGAAATCGACTAATCGAATTGAAATTTTGATTAATCGATTTTGGATTTCGATTAATCGATTTGGGATCGATTAATCGATTTTGTGATTTCGATTACTCGATCTGAGAATCGACTCCATTATGTTAGAGACTTCGATTAATCGATTTGGGATCGACTAATCGAATTTGAATTTCGATTAATCGATTTTGAGAATCGATTAATCGATTTGGGTTTCGATTAATCGATTTTGGAAATCGATTAATCGAATTGTATTTCGATTAATCGATTTTGGGAATCGATTAATCGACTTTGACAGTTTTGCTTAAACTCTATAGTTGACTTTGAGATTCAGGGAGGGTCTTGGACCTTCTTTGTTACATCTTTAGTAATGAGCTATATGTGTTATATTGTACCATAAGTGGTACGTATGATCATGAGTACAAGGAGTCGCGTGGGACCTTGATGCTAGGAGTTTCAAACACTTGAGGTAGGGAACACTTTGAACATGTACTTTAATTTCAAGAGCATGTATGCAGTGATATACTTATCAAATTGAAGTTATTTTTAAATTGAGAAAAGCTTGTGAAAATGGGTGTGTGTGTGACACCAAGAATGTGATAAAGGCATCTGTGTGATTCAAGTAATTAGGAACATGTAAATCTAATGAGATTGAGACATCTCCAGGGGATGAGAAAGTAATAATGGCATCAGGTGTGATGCAGGTATGCCAGGGATGTATACATATGATTGAATAATTACTGTTGAGGCCTAACTGATATAAGATAACACACTTACACGGTGAACAACTATATGTAAAGCACATGATATTTTTATTATTTGAGGTTTGATAGGATACCCCACCGACGTGGCGGGATACCCACGACTAACGCGACAGGATATCCGTGACCGGTACGGCGGCGAATCCGTACACCAGTACGGAGGTTTATCCGTAACCGTAAGTACGTCCCAGGAATGTTGTGTGATATTTAACCCCGCCGCCTAGTGAGAAAGGGGCTTGGGTCGTATTCCCAGGGAATATATTTTTACAACTGTCTAATTGGATGACGATGAAGGGTATCTCATCAGGGCTCGATGCTATATTGCTCGGGGATTATTTAAGTTGAAGATTTTAGTTTTTACTTTAGGCCTGTTTAGTGTCATTCATGATAAATCAATAGTAAAGTGAGACATGTAAAGTATCAGTAAAATTGAATGTAAACTACCAGCTTTTAAATTATTTTTCAAGCACTTGCATAGATACATCATGCATAGAATATCATGAAATATATGTGAGTCTAAATTTATATGTTCATTGTGTTTGTTCCCTATTGAGCTAGGATGTGGCTCACCCTTTAGACTATACGTCGCAGGTCCATTGATAGCAGCTGTAGAGGCTTTGAGAGACATTGATCCGGGTGACTCAGATTACATGTCGGGAGACGAGTTGGAGCCTCCACCCGAGGACTTCTTCTAGGTGACTCTGCTGTGTACTTTGACAGAGAGTAGTTTTGAGAGATTAGTGCGGCTTGGTATGTCAAGCCTTTATTTTGTTAAAACAATGTAATTATACTGGATTATTCTTTTGGCGAACCATCTGGGGTGATCTAATTATCACTGATGGTTCGGGTCGGTTCTCTATTCATGCAGTGGCATGAAAGTAGAACTGTCTTTTGCGTATGTTAGTTGGGCATATTAACTTCTTCCGCTTTAATGAGATTAATTGCCTTATTTATTTATTTGTGCTTGTTATACCAATGTTCCGTGCTAAGCTTTGGGGCACGGTCTGGAGGATCATACTGATGGCACGGGTTTCGGGGTGCCGAAATTCGGGCTGTCTCAGAGAAGCACGTGCGTTGCACGTAATAACAGGTCTCCTATGTAAGAGAACTTGTCTAGGGAGGCCTAAAGAATTCAACAAACATCCTGCTTAAATTTCAACTATAATACTGTACACTTGCTTACAGGGTCATATAATCCCTCACCTAACTGAAGACCAATAGATAGGGTTTAACCAGAGAAATTATGGTTTTACAGCAATATAACCATCATAATACAATGTTATTTAATCAAATCTGAAGTGAAATATTTCATCAACAATGCTGGAATTAATTTCTCCAACTCCAACATGAAGTTAACAAAGATCAGAAGACAAGAATAAAATCCAGTTTCTAAAAGTAATCTTATCCATTTTCTCATGTAAAAAGGAAAAAATCTCATCCCCTAGGTGGCGCTGTTTAAGTCTCGCTCAGAAAGTCAAAACACCGAAAACTACATCAAAGAAAATGGTTGCTGAAAATTGTGATACTTTTATTAATTAAATCTTTTGAAGGCTGAAACTGTAGAGACCAGGAACTACAAAATGTGTAATTTAGAATTAATATTGAAACAAGTATAAACTGCAAAAGAAATAAAATCAGTATCAAATAACCTATTCACATCACGTCATGTCACATTACTCTGGGAAGCAATAAGAAGATTATGAAGAAGATGTTGCCAGCTCACAAATCAACACAGCTGATGTAGAACAAAAGCAGTCCTCCAGAATAGTCATATCCGGGTATTAGGTTGTAACTATTTATCAAAAAAAAAAATATCAGGTTTCAACTTAGCAGCCACAAAACAGAACCAGCATGAACAAAGTTGGAGCACGCGATGCAGAATTAAAAATAAAGATAAAACTATTGAAGAGGAAAGCCCTAAATGTCTGACAGAAAACCAACTAACCATGGGATTTTAAATTCTAATAGTTAAAAAGAACTCTGTAGGCACCGACATGAATGACATAGTAACACCTCTCACATGACTTGTTAACATGGGCAGCTGGTCGTGCCTGCTCGCTTTTAGCTCAATTCAGATATTGTATCCTCTGGAATAGAATTGATTCCAACCTACTTGACATAATGTGCTTTCTACAATCAAATGCAATCTCATTGTAAATTTGGTGTCTTGTGTCCCTCCTCAAGCATGGTCCTTCCATCTAACTATTCTTCTAAGAAAAACATAACCAGGTCAACATTGTTCATAATACTCATCCTGTTATGTTCATGCAGTATGTTGTGGAAATTTATTAATCAAAGTGCAGCTTTTATCTCACTCTTCCAAAAAGAAGATTTTAGTAAGATCAATATCCTTCCAAGTTCTAGTGCTCCAATTCTACAACCTTCACCATACATTCCAACCTTCTTTCAAGGGAATCTACATCAAATAAGTCTCTTTTGGTTATATATAGGGCCAATTGACCCCTTCTCAGTTACTGTTCTAATCCATAAGAACAACTTGACTATAATTAATAGATAATGTAAACAGAAGAAAACACCAAGGTTTAATTGATCAAAGATCCTTAATACATAAATGGGTCCAAAAAAATATGAATAGATATAGAAAATGATAGGAATGTCAATTAAACTATTATGGTACCCTGATTAGTAAACATATCAAATAATATTCAGAAAGAAGAATCACTTCATAGCCCCACCGGTTAAAATAACCTAATAATTTTTTATTTTTTTAAAAGGGCTTTCATAAATTTGCAAATAACATTTGACTCACATGTCACGTAAAATTTTATACTCTTAAAAACTTTAGGGCTTTCAGATTGGATCAAGAACACGCTTTCAAGAAGTAAAAACAAATACAAACTAAAAAATACCTTCTTATGTGAGAAGAACAAATAGATTGAAGGAAACTGGATTATCCATGGGGGGGGAATACTTAGGAATAGATGCAGCTTTCGTGTGCATGCGCTGAATGATACACCCATTATGAAAGCTCCTCCCAGCTACGTCAGAATGAATTTCTTCCAAAGGATATGATGTGAAAATTAAGTTGTACTCGCAAGTGTACGAATCGTGATGTAGTCAGTGGGTGCAGAGTACGAGATCGTTCCCACGAGGATTGGTTAGAAAATTTAAAATAAAAAAGAACAATTAACCAAAAGAATTTTCACAGATCTGTCACAGTATTTTCTAAATTAAAAACTTAAGAACTTGGAAAATTAGATAAACACTAACCACTAATTGAAATTTAAACAGATTATGAAAGGTAAGGATTGGGATACTAAATCCTCCCATCGTAGGTTTATTATTTGTATAATACAGATCTGTGGATTGAGATGTGAGATCTTTAACAGATATCTAAAAAGAAATACCGCCCCAAACATACGTAAGTTCTAAAGTATAGATCTGAGATTATGAAGATGTATGATTAACATCTCATGAGTGTATGATTAACACTCACACCTCGGATAATACCCAGAACCCAATCTCTAGGTGATTTTCAAAGTACGATCTAGGATAAGGGAGATGTATGATTAACACCCCATGAGTGTGTGATTAACACCCACACCTCAGATAGTGATTGGAACTCACCACTGGGATAAAGTCACACTATCAATCCGAGATCAAGGAGATGTATGATTAACACCCCATGAGTGTATGATTAACACTCACACCTCAGATGGTAGTAAAACTTCACCCCGATATGGGTAATAATTAGGATAAAATCATTATTGCAGATCTGAAATCATAGGGCATGATTAGCTCCTAGATCTCAGATTGAAATCAGATTTTATCATTTTCAATAACAACATTAGGGCCTTTAAAAGCATCTGACATCTCAATCACAGATTTATATTAATATAAATGACTCTCTCGGATGAGGTTCATTAGATCCCTATCCCTAATAAAACTAGCCACACATTGAAATGAATAACTCAATAAATGCAGAAATTGAAAACGACATTAAAATACCATAAGGAATGATCCACAAAAATCTACGAAAGCTTTAATCTAACCTGGTACAATCCTTCTTCAAATGCCAAAATTAAGGTAATCTAGGACCTAAAACTAGGAAAAGGAAAGAACAATGCTAAGAAAAATAAAAGGCTCCCCAAAGGGAGATACTTTTCTAACCCAAATTCTAATTCTACCTTATATAGGGTCTAATTTTGAAACCCTCCTTTTCCCCTCAATTTTGAGCTTTAAAAACATAAAGATTCGGTCCAAAGTCGATTGATCGAGGGTTTAGGTCGATCGATCGACCTTCCCAGATTTTCATGAAACTCGGCCCAACTTTTCAACAGATATAGCCTCAGTATTTTGGTCATAACGTTTTATCCTGAACTCAGATTGAGGCACTTCTTATAGCGTTGGAAAGAAGACGACGAGCTCTACAACTTTGGTGTTTTAACTATTTCATGAATCTAATGTCTTAAAGGTCAAAATTGAGCTACAAGTCGGGATAAGTTCTAGATGATCCAAGGGTTGCACGAATTTGACGTTGTTTCTAAACTCTTGGGTTATTTTATGCTCAACACATCTCCAAACCTGTAAATCACTAAAACTATATAAAACATATTAAAGAGCTTTTATCAGGTAGCTAAATGTAGGTCTTAAAGGGTAAAATATCATCATATTTCACTGCACATCATACCCCCAAACCTACACTTTGCTAGTCCTCGAGCAAAGAAGAAGATAAATAAAACTGAAAAATAAACTAACAACCTAAAAAAAGTAAAGAATGCCACTTTCGCAGGGAGCACGATTGCATTTAGCGTATGCAACAAGCCTTTAAACCGCTAGGTGATCCCTAGTGGAGGAGTTTTGTCTCCTGAGGGTTTTCAGTGAAGTTACCCACAAACTTCATCACATTTTTGAAACCATCGATAAAGTTAAAATTTCAAAACATGATTTTCATATATGTTTAACTTCAAAACTCAAAATCATTAATCAATTCAACATGCAAATTCTCAATTTCAAATAACAATGTTATACTAATCATACTAATATCCATTCAAATCAGTCTATGCTCAAATCGTTAGATAACTCATCCATTCATGCCTGAACGTAAAGTGTGTGCATACTAAAATCAAGATTCATCCATCTCGGAACCAATTTAAACAGCAAATCATCAGATCTTATGTCTCGACTCAATCCTCACTTTAGGTATACTCTTAAAATATGATCGCTTTGATGATGGGTTCATTTTTGCTCACATGTGAGAGATCAATACAAAGCAAAATAAAAAGGTCTCACATAATAGAAGAAATGCGACATAATCAATGAATAAAAATAAATCTCATAAGAACAGATACTTGTATATCCTAAGCATGTCATATCAAGTGTTATAGGTATCACATATTCACTCTCCACAAGGCAGTTACCAATGCAAGATCGGATCATGAAAGTCTTTTATAGGGTTATAATGGGGCTCAGGTAAGGGTAAGAAAGAAATGGAAGTTGAGATTCAAAATTTCTGAGAAATTGGAAAAGAAGCTAACTTTTGATTTTTCTATTTCTCTTTTTTTTTCTTTTCTAATCTCTCACTATTTTTCTCAAATCATTTTTTTTTTCTTTTCTTTTTTTTTTTCACTCGTATTTCTTCTTTTAAATTTTATTTTTTTGAAGCACCTCATATTTTTCATTCTTTTTCTTTTTCTTTCCCTTTTTTTTATTATATATTTTTATCATATACTCTCAGTAAACACCACAACTCAGTATCTCTCCACTTACTCTCTTTTTGTTCACTCTCATCCATCGTTCCTAATTTCTCAGAAATAAGAAGGGTATGGCTAAATTTTCAGAAATTGTGAAAGGGTAAAGGTTAACGTGGCTTATCAAAGAATGTATAAAGGCAAATTTTTTAATAAGCTCGAAGGGGTATTAGAAGGATAAATTTATATAAGGTGGGATATTTTAAGCACAAACGAGCCAAAGATGACCTTCAATCATGTCCTTAAAAGATGATGACTTCCCCTATTTGTCTTGAGAAAACATATGATACATTCTAGCGCAATGATATGAATTTAATATCATGCAAAGTCACAAGTCAAAATAAAATATATGAGATTATGCAAAAATAATTCGTATTCAAAGACAACTCCGAGTTTATGTAAACTCTCATCAAGGACGGGAAATTAGCTCTAAAGCTCACCGGGTTTAGTCTCCACTAAGAACCTATGATTCAAAGTTCAAATTAATTCCTCGATTTCTAGACCTTAAGTATGGTATACGTGCACAAATTGTCTAGGCATGAATTTTAGGACTATCCTCAAATTATCACATTAAATTTCATTATCCTAGATAAAAGCAATCAAAATATGACATCGCTATTTTTAAAATTAAATTCACATGCATCATCAATTAAAGTTTGAAAGCAATCGTAAAATAACATGTATCATGATTTCAAAGTTATTATTATTATTTTTAAATTTTTTTTTTTTTTTGTAATTTAGGAGTATCAAAATAATAAAATCACACAAATTACACCCCCAAACCTGAACAAAACAATGTCCTCATTGTAATATCCCGAAAAATCATGTTAAACAATGACCTCGAGATCCGTGCCCGATTGGTCACAGGTTTGACTAATTAGGAGTTCAATAGTTAGCATAGAGTGTGATGAACGGATGAGATGTGATAGTCTGACTGACTGTGTGGTGTATGATGTAAATGCGAAGTCACATACACCTATCCCGGTGCATGTGCTCAACACACAAGTGAGAGGAGAAATAAAAGGGTTTAATAACCCTAAAATCAATTGTTTTGGTTGTTGAAGGAGAGTAAAGAAGAGAGAGAGAGAGGAGTTATTGCAACTGATTGGAAGGGGGGATTCAAGCAATAAAAGTCGGATTCGACACGGTTTGGATCCGTTAGAGCCAAAGCTGAAACCCTAGCCTTTCCAACCACTAGATCTAATCAAATTGAGAATTGATCGAGGTAAATTTCTTGTGAATTAAATACATAAGTTATGAGAGTTTAATCGTAGTTAGGAATGGTTAAAATCATAGATTAAAGGCTTAGAAAAAGAAAGAAAATAAATGCAGAAAGATTTGGAAGAACAGCCCAAAAGGGGCTGAATCTGGCCATTTCGATTAATCGAAATTGAGTTTCAATTAATCGATTTTGGCCAAGAAGTTGAAAAGTCAGAGGACCCCGATCTCGATTAATCGAATTGAGTTTCGATGAATCGACTTTGAATTTCGATTAATCGATTTGGGTATCGATTAATCGGCTGGGAACCTACAGTGAACCCTAGTGAAGGAAAGAAAAGAGCATGGAGAAATCGACTAATCGAAATGAGAGTTCAATTAATCAATTTAGAATTTTGATTAATCGATTTGGGATCGATTAATCGATTTTGGGAACTCGATTACTCGAATTGAGAATCGACTGGATAGAATGGAGAATTTCGATTAATCGAATAGGAATTCGATTAATCGAATGGGAATCTCGATTAATCGATTTGAGAATCGATTAATCGATTTGAGAATAGATTAATCGATTTGAGAATCGATTAATCGATATTGAATTTCTATTAATCGATTTTGGAAATCGATTAATCAAATCAGATTCGATTAATCGATTTTGGAGTTCGATTAATCGACTGTGCCAGTTTTTGTTGACTTTTGAGTTTGACTTTAAGATTCTTGGAGGGTCTTGGACCTTCTTTATTACATCTTTAGTGATGTGTTTCACACGTTATGTGGTACCATAGGTGATACATGTGAGCTTGGGCACAAGGAGCCATGTGGGACCTTGATGCATAATCCGACAGAGACTTGAGGTAGGGAACACCTTGAACATGTACTTTATTTTGCAAGAGCATGTATGTAGTGATATAGAATTCAATTCAAAATGTTTTTATTGCTTAAGAGTTTGTGAAAAGTGTGTGCGTGACATCAATAAGAGTAATTATAATGAGCCATCCCCAGGGGATGAGGAAGTAAAGAGATAAGAGCATCAGATGTGATGCAAGTGGATGGATACATCCCAGGGATGCATCCAAGATTGAATCATATTTGGTAGGGCCTAACTGATATAAGATAGCACAATTACACGGTGAATAACTATATATAAAGCACCTGATACTTTTGTTATTTAAGGTTTGATAGGGTATCCCATCGACGTGGCGGGATATCCACGACTGACACGGCAGGATATCCGTGACCGATACGGCGGCAAAATCGTAGGCCAGTGCGGAGGCTTATCTATACACAGTAAGCACACCCCAGGGGTATTGATTTGAGACAAGTGAAACCCCGCCACCAATCCCCAGGGGAAAGGGGCTTGGGTACTATTTGTATTCCCAGGGAATACGTTTAAAACTGTCTATATAGATGACGATGATGGGTATCTCATCGGGGCTCGATGCTATATTGCTCGGGAATTACTTAAGTTGAAAGTTTAAGTTTTGCTTGAGGCCTTTTCAGCATCATTCATGAATAAGTAAAAGACATGAGTAAGATACCAGTAAAACATGATGCTTTTTAACTGTTTTTCATCAGTATCTGCATAGATACATCATGCATGGCATATCATGGAATATATGTGAGTGATAATTTATATGTTCAACTGTGTTCTGTTCCCTATTGAGCTAGGATGTAGCTCACCCTATAGACTATACGTCGCAGGTCCACTACTAGCAGCTGCCGAGGCTTCAGGAGACGCTGACCCCGGTGACTCGGACCTAGCACCTGGTGACGAGTTGGAGCCACCTCCTAAGGATTTCTTCTAAAGGACTCCGTTGTGCAGCTTTGAGGGTTTTTGAGAGATTTTTGTACGGCTTGGTATGTCAAGCCTTGTTTTGATTAAACAATGTATATACATAGATTTGGGATCATTCTTTTGGGCGAGCCATCCGTGATGATTAACTATCATCGATGGTTCGGATCGGTTCTCCGTCATGTCGAGGCATGAGGGTAGAACTGTATTTTGAGAAATGCTCATATAGTAATTTAATTTCGCAGTTTCATTTACTATTTCAATTCAATTCGTTGCTTGATATACCAATGTCCCATGCATAGCTAAGGGGCACGGTCAAGATGATCGTGCTGATGGCACGGGTTTCGGGGTACCGAATTTCGGGCTATCACACTCAGTGTTGACAATAAATAAAATATTAAATTAAAGTGAGAAAACAAACCTGGAGTAATGATTTGAGGCTTTTGGTAACATATGAAAGGAGGAGAGAAAGAAAATTTTCCCCCCCAAACCTGTATGAAAATGTACCAGTACAAAACAACTTGCCCACCGAGTAATATATGCATATCCAAGCATTCTCACCACATGAAATAAAAAATAAAAAAAATGTCAACAATAGTGATGAGATTATCAAAGTTAACTAAATGCTTACTCGAATAACACTATCAAAACCACAATCAACCATAAAAACGAGTGTATCTAAGCATTTTTTTGTATGATTTTTATTTTAAAAAAAAAATTCTTCTCTTTTTTTTTTAAAAAAATTTATTTATTTATTTATTTATTTTATTATTATTATTATTTTTTTTTAAAAAGAAAATTGCGAAATTAATCTACAATATGTAAATTCATTTCAAGTCCACCAGGATCCCAAATCTTCATAAAAAAATTTCTAAGCAAGATCAATGATTTATTTAATCGTCCCAATATTTCTCTTACCAATGACTTAGTTACACCCCCCTGATGTGCCCAAGTTCCATTATTATTGTCCATCTCTTCCATGTACTTGACATTCCCAAAATCGCACTCCAGATTCAAACCCATTAATCTTTTTTCGGCATTCTGTTGATTATTTATGTATTCAATGAATGGACAACAGATTTGAAATTCCTCTTTTTCTCCTAAATTAATTTAACACTCATTGGAAAAAGTTATGTCTCCCTTATCAGGTGTTGTAAGGGTGTCATTTTCTTTCTCCCTCATCTCAATTTGATTCTCAATTCCCTCATCGACATCAGTATTGTTCCATTCCATTTCCTCTTTTCCCTGCATTTGCACTACCTCAACGCTCGTTATGTGATTCTCAAGCGTGGTGACCAATTCGTCCTACTCATATTTCTGAACGAAATTAGAGGGGTCCTCATCATTCTGACTGATAAGGGACTCCTCTAGTTTATCTTCCATTTGTAAATACTCAATTATCTGACTAACTTGAGATTGTATCTTAGAAATTCTTTGAGTGTTGGTGTACACCAAACCTTTTAAATATTCTGAGTAAGAGGAATTTTGGGTTGGTTCATATGATTCTGTATCTTGAAAGTATTGAGTTTGCTGTGAAAAGTCATAAGGAAAGTTGTTGGGATAAGAACTTTGATCATCGTTAGGCATTATATCACAGATTGGAGGTTGATTAAACCCACACATGTCATTAGGTTGACACTGCCGATAACTATGATCATCGTAAGACATCATATCACACATTAGATGTTGATTAAACTCACACATGTCATTGGATTGACTCTGCCAGTAACTTTGATCAGAGTAAGACATCATATCGCACATTGGAGGTTGATTAAACCCCCACATATCATTAGATTCGCTCTGCAAGTCATGAGTGTTCCAAACAAAATTTGGCTGGACTTGTTTAGGGTAATAATTTGAGTTGTTCAAGGGACACATAGGTATAATGTGTATCGAATTTTCACAAATAGCACATGATTCTAGATTGAATCCATGCATTGACATGATTTCACCAATAACAACAAATTTTTTTAATTTTTTTTTTTCTGATTCGATTGATCGAATGGTTCACTCGATCAATCGCGAATTTTTCAAAATTTGAAACTTTGAATTATTTAATTTTGAATTTTTTTTTTAATTTAATTTTTTTTTTTAAATCGATTGATCGACAACACACGTTGATTGATTGAAATAAATTTTTTTTTTTTATTGGGATTTCAAATTTCAAATTTTGAATTTAAAATTTAAAATTTCTATTATTTATTTATTTATTTATTTTTATTTTTATGTTTAAAAATTTTTTTTTTCTTAAATTTTTTTTATTTATCTATTTTTTTATTTTTTATTTTTTTTGAATTTCAAATATCAAATCTTAAAATTTAAATTTTTGAATTTTTTTTTCTTTTTTTTCAAATTTCAACTTTCAAATTTTTAAGATTTCAAAATTTTGAAAGTTTTTTATTTTTATTTATTATTATTTTTTTTCAAATTTGAAATTGAAATTTCCAATTTCGAATTTTAAGTTTTTAAATTTCAAATTTCAAATTTTGAATTTTGAATTTCAAAATTTCAAACTTGAATTTTTAAAATTTTGATTTTCAATTTTCAGTTTTTCAAATTTAAAATTTTGACACTTTTTTTTTTTTTTTTTAAATTTTAAAATTTAAATTCAAATTCAAAATTCAAAATCAAAATTCAAAATTTAAATTCAAATCCTAAAAAGGCAATAAACTAAAAAGAAAATCTTGCAAATCCTACAAATCCACAAAATCCTACAAATAAACTAAAAGGCAATAACTTAAAAAGAACCTACAAATCCTACAAATTCTAAAAATTATAAAAATCCTAAAAGGTAATAAACTAAAGATCTTTAAAAAAAATCTTAATGATCCTAAACTAGAAATCCTAAAAAATCCTCAAAATCCAAAATTTCAAACAATTCAAATTTCAAAAGTTAAAATTTAAAAATTCAAATTTTGAATTAAAAAATTCAAATTTCAAATTGTTAAATTTCAAATTTTTAATTTTTTCAAATTTTCTTTTTACTTAAAATTTTTTTTTTAAAAAAATATTTTTTACTATTTTTTTTATTTCGAATTTAGAAATTCAAAAATTTTGAATTTTGAAATTCTAAAAATTCGGATTACACAAGAGAGAGAAAGAGTGCGAATTTTTGGGAGTCGATTGATCGAGTGGTTGACTCGATTGATCGATCTCAATATTTTAAAAATTTTTTGATTTATTTTTAACTTTGAAATTCCAAAAATCAAAAGATTAAGGAGAAATTTGCGGATTTTTTTTTCGGAGTTGATTGATCAAAGGTTTAGCTCGATTGATCGACCTCAAAATTTTTTGATCTTTTTTTTTTTTTTTTTTTTGAAACTAATAAAATTACTGATTTAAACCTACAGAAATTCCTAAAATTAATTTTTTATTTCCTAAAAATTTTAAATTTTCTACGCTCAATCCCCGGCAACGGCGCCAAAAACTTGATGTGAAAATTAAGTTGTACTCGCAAGTGCACGAATCGTGATGTAGTCAGTGGGTGTAGAATACGAGATCGTTCCCACGAGGATTGGTTAGAAAATTTAAAATAAAAAAAAATAATTAACCAAAAGAATTTTCACAGATCTATCACAGTATTTTCTAAATTAAAAACTTAAGAACTTAGAAAATGAGATAAACACTAACCACTAATTGAAATTTAAACAGATTATGAAAGGTAAGGATTGGGATACTAAATCCTCCCATCGTAGGTTTATCATTTGTGTAATACAGATCTGTGAATTGAGATGTGAGATCTTTAACAGATATCTAAAAAGAAACACCGCCCCAAACACACGTGAGTTCTAAAGTATAGATCTGAGATCATGGAGATTATGATTAACATCTCATGAGTGTATGATTAACACTCACACCTCGGACAATACCTAAAACCCAATCTCTAGGTATTTTCAAAGTACGATCTAAGATCAGGGAGATGTATGATTAACACCCCATGAGTGTGTGATTAACACCCACACCTCAGATAGTGATTGAAACTCACCACTGGGATAAAGTCACACTATCAATCCGAGATCAAGGAGATGTATGATTAACACCCCATGAGTGTGTGATTAACACTCACACCTTAGATGACAGTAAAACTTTACCCTGAGATGGGTAACAATTAGGATAAAATTTGTAACACCCCAACCTTTTTGGGCCTTGATCCGTAAGACTCGGTGCGTGTACCGACGGATCATGCACCAAGGACCCCCCTTTTTTTTTCAATGATGTAATATCTATAGATCAAATCCAACGGACCGGATTGATCTTATGAAAACTAGATGTGGGAGTTTGAAACCCTCACATACGTTCCTTCAGTGTAGCTGTCCTACACTAAAGAATAAGAACTAAGGTATAAAAGGAAACCAGGGACATTTAATTGCATATTAAATGCTTGTGAACGAGAGTTAAGAAGAGAGAGGATAACCTTAAGGCATTCACCCGTGATGATGAGATCGATTAGTTAGCATGGAGAGAGGCAACTGCTCGGTCGAGGATCGGATTGATCTACTGTGACTCGGAGAAAGAAAAACCCAAACTGTTTTTGAAGCAAGGAAGAGGATTCGTTTGAAAGAAAGGTAAGGAGTGTGAATATTTGTTTTAGATCCGTAGTGTGGAGTTAAATTAGTGTGTATCCATGTGGGGATCATAAGAATGGAGATGGATTCAAAGTGAAAAGTGATTGGGAGTGAAAAACCCAAATTTGAGCGAAATTTGCTCATTTCGATCGATCGAAATGACAGTGAAAATGGAAAAAAATGAAGTCCTGAGAAATTCGTTCGATCGAACTTTATTTCGATCGAACGAAAAGTTTTCGATCGATCGACCCTGTAGTTCGATCGATCGATTTGTATACAAACAGATCGTTAGAATTTTTATTGTGAGAATTCGACCGATCAAATTATGTGTTTTCGATTGAACGAATTGGGATTCGTCCGATCGAACTGTGTGAAGGTAGAATGCCCTCTATGGAATTCGACCGATCGAATTTTGTTTCGATCGATCGAATTACTTTCGTTCGATCGACAAGAAAAACTCGTCCGATCGAATGAGGATCACCTCAAAATTCTGGAAGAGGTCGACCGATCCAAATTTATTTCGATCGATCGAAACAAGGATTCGATCGATCGAATTTTTCAGATTTCTGGGTTTGGCGAGTTTTGACTGTGAGATTTCACAGGGACTTTTGGCAATGTGTTTTACCTCATTCTAATAAAAAAAATGATCATGTTTAGGTAAGCTTCGTGATTAAGGAGGACCCGACCTTTGTGAAGGCTTGAGCAAGCACGGGTCCGATCTGTGAGGTAGGGAAAACTTGATATCATGGGTATTGATTTCGTTAACACGTGTGTTATGATACGATGCATTTCCGCTTTGACTATGTGATTTTCGCATATGAATTCGAATTAATAAGGCCTGTGATACGTTCTGCTTTGACCATGTGATTTCCATATATGAATTCAAATTAATGAGGTGTGTGATACGTGTGATTTGAAAATATGTGGAGTTTATGAAATCTTCGAGATCCTTTGTGACACGTGTATGTGAGATCTTCATACTTCATTCCGGTTTTGACATAAACTATGATTATCACTTTACACGGTGACAAGTTATATGTATACACTTACGATTTAAGGTTATGTGAATACCCGACCGATGCGGTGGTATAACCGTGACTGACGCGGCAGGATATCCGTGACCGGTACGGCGGCTAATCTGTACACCCTTTGTGTGATATGTGTATGTGCTATGTGACTCCTACTGTATAACGGTAAATTCGTTCGGCCAAGTGTCCAACTCTATGGGACCTTGGATATATGTGCATATGACTCATGTGAGTGACGATGGTGGGTATTCCATCGGGGGCTTGAGGCTATAGTTCCTCATTCTATTATTTTAAGAAAATCATCTTTAAATTTTTTCTTTCTTATGTCGGATTGGAAATGCGAGCATGTTCATGAAACCATCAGCATTGCATGTGTGTGTTAAGGTTATGAGAATCACCACTTCGCATGTGTTCAGAATTGTTTCGTTTTCGTCGTTCCATAAGATACGTTTTGATATTATGATAAGCATGCTATTAGATATTTCTCTACTGAGCTTGGATGAAGCTCATTCCTTTATTAATGTCTCAGGTTCAGGCGAAGGTGTTGAGACGGAGATCCCGGAGAAGGAAGATCCGGACTACTCCCCCGACGAGGACCTTGAGGAGCCCCATCCTGAGGATTGTCTCCTTTGTGCTAGACCTGGGTAGGTCTGGTCCTGAGTGACGTATTCAATTTTGTCCTGTTTTGGTTGTAAGGAGATAAACTCTCAATATTAGTTTTTTTTAGATATTTTTGTTGAACCACGTTTCGGTAAGGAAGGGTCCTTACCGGTGGCTCAATGGTTCTTTTCCCATAGGCTTTTTATGGAATTAGAACCATTTGTTTATTGTGAGTTTTTGGGATTGAATGCTAAAATATTTGTTTTGCTTATACTACGAGTTGGAATTGGTTCTGCTTAGATTCCGCTATGCATGTTGTGACGTTATGTGATCCATTCACGAGCTCGGCCTTAGCGTCAGCCCACCGACGGCACGGGTTTCGGGGCACCGAAATCCGGGCTGTCACAAAATCATTATTGCAGATCTGAAATCATAAGGCATGATTAGCTCCCAGATCTCAGATTAAAATCAGATTTTACCATTTTCATTAACAACATTAGGGCCTTTAAAAGCATCTGACATCTAAATCACAGATTTGTATTAATATAGGGTGAAATATCATCATATTTCACTGCACATCAGGATATCAGACTCTAGTACTTTTTCCATCCTTGAAAAGGGCATACCCAAGCACTCGCTGAGACAATGTCACCAAGCTTTATGCTGATTATATCTCCAGGAACTAGAATAGCAGCATCCTTCTCTTGCCATAGCCCATCTCTGAGGACATGTTTACGAAGAGAACACATCCCAATATTTCAGAAAGAGAAACAGTGCAGAATAAAACAACAAAGAAATGAGAAAACAGAACACCTGTAGCAAATTTAAACACCAAAAACCCAAAAAGATAAATATAAGTCATAAACTAATCAAGATGGATGGACTCCAACCTTAGCTTTAGGAGCTAGACGGGCCATAAGTGTTGCTGCAGCATTCCCTGCATTATTTTCCTCTACAAAACTAATCGTAAAGTTGATGAATAACAGGCACATGATTCCCACAGAATCCTGCCAATCGGGACCCTCCCCCTGAAACAACATATATAAGATAATAATAAGAAAACTAAAAGATATAAATCAATCAAGGTTCTGAATCCAAAAATGGAATGCAAATAATATTTAACCACTTTATGGTTAAGCACTGAAGGGGAGATTCATTGATCCGTTGGAAAGTGATCGAAACGTAGCTTAGCAAGCACGTTACGTTTTATGACAACTTACTCCACCATTTGCAAGAACAATCGCCATCACTGCTGCAGCCTCCATAACCCATGACAAAGGGTTCCACATGAAACACTAAGAAATTTCAAGAATTTGTTCTCCTGTTCAAAGATTTGGGGAACCGCCAAAAGTTAATAGAAAGCAGTCCACAATGTGATCTCAAAAATTAACAAGGGACATTCCCCATTGCAAAAAGGAATTTGAAATAGTAGAAAAATACCAAGAGTACGGTAACTCACTATTTTTTCCTCAAGCTTGTTTGGGCCAAAAAGCATCAAACGCGCTTCGGCATCTGCTGAAGAAAGTCCTCCATGCGATGTCCTCAGTTGTTCAAATACTTCTTCCAATGGTAACCGTTCCTGTAAATAAAATCACCACAAATATAGAAGCACTATGGTCTGACATTTCGTTATTAGCTAATCTAATCTGCCAAGAATACATATGCTTCTTACCAAATCAATGGCATCTCGATTGAAATTTTCAGGGTCAAGTAAAGGTTTTCCAAGCTCATCCATAGTTTGGAGTAGGTTCCGCAGAGTTCTCTTCCAGCCAAAAGCTTCTCATAAGCATTAAAAAAAAACCCAATAAGTACCATGAATTTACCAAAAATTATCAAAGTTTATATCACCAGTATTTTAAGATTATCCAGACTTGAAACAAGTTCCATACCCACTTCAGTCATTCAGAGAGAGAATATGAAAACCCTATAAAAATAATACTATGAATTTTTTTCCCTAGGTATATAATAAACATCTGACTGTATATCTGAGACACCAACAAATTTGAATTGACAACCCATAGAATATGCAACCTACGGAATCGTTAAGACACAAACATGTGCCAGTATCACACTAGTGATACGAGGTTTCCAAAAAGGCCAGTTCCTTAGAATGTGACCCATCAAATAAATAATTTATATATATTGCAACTTTCCATTCAAGATGCATTTTATCAAATGTTCTCCTCGATGACTTGTGACTTCAATGGATAAATCAAAAGTTAAATTTACTAACGATTATCAATTTCATGTAGGGCGTGTTCCAAACACTGTTGAGCATGAGGCAGTATACCGCTTTAGACAACTCATTACCACATATAATGAATGAATATGTGCACTAAACCTGTTAGGAGAAAGTGGAGCTATCCAATACCTATATCCTGGTCTGGTCCCGAATGCTGATTTTCCTACCAAAGCCACATTGGTAGCTTGCTATGAAACCACATTTAGAGTCTTCAGAAGGATGTGAATCGATAACCCACAGAAGTAAAGCTCTTGCTATAGAAGAAGCTTTGATTGTGTTTATGTGTGGATAGAGTCTCTTTAATCAAATCCTAATTTCACTACTATAAGGCTTTAAATTTTAAAAAGGCTCAACAATCAAAATTTCAAATCTTGAGAAACTATTCAAGTTCAATCACATCAAAACTTAAAGTGAAGGAGAGAAAATGTTCAAAAATAAAACAAACTCCCTAATTTCTTTTTTAAAAGAAAAATTTTGGCATTTTTTGAGGTCCCCGTCCCTTTTAATTGAGATAAAGAAAACTGTTGGAATATTATTAATAATACCCACAATCCCCCAAACCAATTACAATAAACAAAAGGAGAATAATCAATTTAACAAGCTGAAATGACTCCTCTAAAACATAAATAATCAATTTATGGGGATAGTTTAATTTTCGGTAGTTACGGATACAAAACCCACAAAGTCCAAAAAATTCTATTAGCAAAATACTTGAAACATTTCATTTCAGGTAGGGAAAGTTGGAGATGAACAATATCTCGCTAAATCTCGCCGAAATCTTAATCATTTGTCATTAAACCATAGGCATACATTTTCTAGAGGCAAACGGATCTAAAAGCAAGCAGCATCTTGAAGCTTTAAGGTACATAGAGTTCAAGATCTAGAACATACTTGAAACAGATGAGACGAGGAAGACGATGACAGAGAAAAGTCAAACGACCTCTCTGATGTCTGATCCAATCCTCTTTCTAGATAATATGCTCATCCAAAACCAATTGAAACTTTAACAATAGTGATTCCTATCCAGATCTCATAGAGATCCACGACCAGAAAAATCGTGAATGAGGGAGAAAGCATGGGTTTCAGAAATTCTTTCGATTCACCAACGAAACTCATCCAACAGGGAAAACCAATTGTAGGAAATTATTATTGAGGAGATTTTAATAAAAAAATACCATGCTCAAGGGATTTGAGGCGTCAAACAACCCATAAATCTGTGAAAAGCGAGATCTTGAAGTATGTTTCGCCACAATCCGAGGTAAAAAAAAAATACCTTTCAATGGCTGGCAGCAATTGTGCCCGAAGCAGAGTCACCGATTTTCTTTAGCAATATATAATTTTTCTTTTCTTTTCTTTTCTAGAGAGATGGGAGAGAGGGAGAGGAAGAGAGGGGATGAGAAAGAGGGAGAGGAAGCTATAGAAGGGAAGCAGCTAGGGCATTTAGTTTATAAACTTCTCAAAAATTAATAGGCGTTTATTTTAGATTGGGTATAAGCATTGTGATAATAAGACGGTTTGTAGTGTCACCGTCTTATTACCCGTCATTAAATTTCGTGCCATTAGTTAGTATGTGACTGTCTTATCTCTAAATTTAAGACGGTTACAGACTGTCTTATTTAAAGACGAAAAAAGATAATCTTATTTTATGTCTTTTTTAAATGTTTTTGATGTAGTGATATTGTTTACACTGTCTGTCATATGAACAACGAACCAATGGAACACCATATATATTCCCAAAGAAATAAACATTAAACATGGCTTGATCGATTTTCAATATATTGCTTACCCAACATACCATGATGATAGCGATAAAATAAACACCTCCCAAAAAAAAAAAGTATGATATGAACAATTCATATACATCTCAAAAATTCAAAGTATGATATGGATAACATAAATATCTCCCAAAAAATCAAAGTATGATATGGACAATATAAACAGCTCCCAAAAAATTAACGTATGATATGGACAACATAAACACCTCCCAAAAAAATAAACATAAGTGTTTTCAACTCTCTTGACTTAGATGCTCTTCTCGGGCTGAGTAGTTGAACTCCTCATAACTTTGGCAGGGGATATACCTTTGGTTGGCGATTGTCTCGAACCCAATCCTCCTTCCGTATGACATGGTAATGCGGTATTGACTGATTCCTGGGTTGGAAATGGATTTGGACTTGACTATTTCATCTTCACTTGGAGTTTGGTCAACTAGCCACTCTTTGATGGTGAAAAACTTTGTCCGAGAGGCACCCCAGTTGTACCATATGATCGGACATCACTTGTATCGACTCGAGAGCCCCAACTACACCTACTTGAGCACCCCTTCATTGATCCCCATTTGCCCTCTACAGTAGTCCAATATCACGAACTTGTTAAATAAACCGACAATAAAATTCAATACACAGTGAATCAGCCATTTTGAGTGTCATATTTTTATGTGTGTGTGTGTGTGTGTGTATATATATATATATAGAGAGAGAGAGAGAGAGAGCACCACACAAATGGCAAGAACTATAATATTATATTAGTCATGTTTAATATATAGACACACAATAGTGAAAAATTTGTGTGCTACATATGTATGTATATGCACAGACACAGTGACAGACATGAGCTCCGTATTGTGTGATATATATATATATATATATATATATATATATATATATATATATATATATATATATATATATACCCAACAGTCGGATACATGAACCTGATATGTGTGCTATATATATATATATATATCACACAATAGTGGTTGTATTTGTGCACTATATATTTGGACATTACCTCACAACAGTTACCAAAGTATGTGTGCTATATATATATATACACACAGTGGTTGAAATTTAAAGAATCAAGATGATTTTGAGACCAACATTATCATAATCTATCTCATCCTTTACCTGCTTGCAGCCTCTTTTGTTGCGACTAATATTACCACAGATCGTACATCTCATCCCCACTCCTCACTTCGAAAATTTAGAGGGGTCAGCTGATTCGCCTGGTTCCCTTCTCCTAGCCTTCTTAGGCCTTCCACTTCTCTTCTCCATATCGGGAGGCAAAAGAATAGGAATACCCTTTACTGGCTAGCGGGCTCCCCCATTGATAGGGTCGAGGCAATGGGCACATGTTCTGAGATGGGTCTCATTGCTACAACGGTCGTGAACATGTAGGAGTGGGTCTCCATTGATGAAATTGATAGCTGCAACGACATGATTACATGGGATCCCCAATAGATCCTATTGTGATATGAATTTCATGCCTTTGATACACCTAAATTATTTGTATGTGCCTAATAGCATATACACTGCATGCCTTGACTTTTCAAAATATTTTATCAAAAAAATACATGTTTTAATTTTCGAACTCTTATATTTATTTCTATCATTAATTGACACAAGTTATGTGATAGCCTACTGGTTAGAGACTTGAGTTTGAGATAGGAGGTCAGAGGATCGAACCTTGGTATGTAGGTTTTAACCCTTTATTTTGGACCTTGAAACAAATGTCAATACATCATTTTTCGGTGTGTTAGCCTAACACCAAATGATTCCCAATAGGTTATAAAAATGTGTGTTTCGGAAAACCCTAAATCATAACCTCTTCGAGAGTTCTTCTTAAGAAATAGAGCCGTAAGAAAACCCTAGAGACCTTAGAGAAGAGATTCTAGATCTACCTTTTTAGAACTTTTCAATTTTGGAAGATCAACAAGATGTTTGCTATTATTCTCAAGCGGCCTTCACTTCTTTTAAGAGCCATCGTCTGTGTGAGGATCTTGATCAAATCGTGAGAATCGATCTAGGTATGGAGAAATTATGTTTTCCCTTAAACTTAAAATATTGATTTAAAAAATGAGTTTTTATGCAAATTAGTGCTTTTATTTCATTAATAATTAATAGGTAATTAAATGGGATGCAAGTTATAATTGATGATTTTAATATTAATGATTTTGGCTAAAAAGAAGTTGGGCTAAAATCCCACCATGTGATTTGAAGCACTATTGAGGCGTGCTCATGGATTGAAATCGATCGATCGAGTTTGGGTGTCGATCGATCGATTTCTGGATGAATAATATTGACATGCTCGCTGACCTTAATCGATCGATTGAGTTTGGTTAATCGATTGATCGATTTCTAGGCATAATATATATAATGTTATTCTCTCGGGTTGAGATGAATCGATCGATTCAAGAAGTCGATTGATCAAACCTGCCAAATGAAAATGTTTGAAAACTTACGAATTGAAATTGATTTCTGAATGATAATAAATTGTATGCGCATGGGTTGGAATCGATCGATCGAGTATAACAAATAATTGTTTTGGAAGCTCACGGGTCGAGATCGATCAGTTGAGTTTGGGAATCGATCAATCGATCGATTCAGGGCAGCCAGGTTTTATATTTAGTTCTTTTCATAGAAAAGTGTGATTAAATGTCAATGCTTATGCACCATAATTATATTGAAATGCACTTCAATGTTCATGTACGATGATTATATTCATATACACTTTAATATTTATGTACAATGATTAAGAAAGTATTAGACCCAACTTCTTGAGCTGGACGAAGTCTAACTAAACATGAATAAGAAATATTAGACCCAACATCATGAGCATGACGAAGTCTAACTAAACTTGAATAAGAAGCATTAGACCCAATATCTTGAGTGAGACAGAGTCAAAGAAGGTATTAGACCCAACGTCTTAAGTAGGACGGAGTGTAACTAAACTAATGATAAGTGTGATTAGACCCCAATATCTTGAGCGGGATGGAGTCAAACAGACTTTAAATGATGAGCATGATTAAACCCAAGGTCTTGACCGGGACGGAGTTTAATGTGCAATAAATGATATGAATGATTAGACCTAACGTCTTGTGTGAGACGGAGTCTAACTAAACAAGTTATAGGCATGATTAGACCCAACATTTTGAGCGGGACAGATTCTAACGTGCATTAAATAATAAGAAAGGTGAACTTAAAAGAAAGGATAAACTCATGCAATACTGTTATCCATGTTTTACTCAGTTCATTTCAGTTTATGCATGCGACAAACACACATTCATGAAATATAGAAATGTTCATATTGAAATGATTGATATCTTATGCTTTAACGGATTGCATGTCTGATTCATACAAGTATACACTTACACCCCTTATTGACCCTTATTGATGTGGGTGGCTAGATGAGGTAGGTGCAGTCGAGGATAACATATGGGCTTACGGTGATGAGACCACACATGGTATTCAGAAACCTGAGATGGATGGTGATGAAGGTTTCGTAGCCTAGCTGTTCATTTCCCTTTTATTATTATTGGTTTTAATTAGATAAGACAATGTTTAGCTAGAAGTTTTATTAAGAATGTTTTTAAGTTTTAATCTTGTTGAACTTCGTAATTGGAATAAGAAAATTGTCTTAGGTTTTTATTATGATTCATTAATGCTTTTGAAAATTTTCATTTCACTATTCAAGGCACCCTTTGTGCCTTATTATATTTTTGTGGTTCATGATATATGAAGGTACGTCTTAAAATCTTACAATCAGCCTTTGTGAGATTTCGGGTCGCTACAGTTGATATCAAAGCCTAAGGTTGATTCTTACGTTGGGAATATGTGGAACTGAGGCTAATGTGAGTTTGATCAGTTGCAGATGATGAACAAACACATTGATGCATTGACCGAGGTGATTGTGAATGCCATCAATGCAATCAGAGCTCTAAATTTTCATCCTACTCCTAGGTCAAAATTTGATGAATTTAGGAAGAATCGACCGTGGCACTTCAATGGGACGAGAGATAACATTGAGGCTATGAAATGGGTGTAGCAGATGGAGAAGATCTTCGATATGATGGAATGCAACGAGAAGATGAAGGTGAGATTGACAACCTATAAACTGGAAGGGGATGCCCAGAATTGGTGGAGACAACTGAAAGAGGTGACTCGTGTCGAAGGGCCCGATTATATTTGGGATGAGACAAATTCATGAGGGTGTTTTACGATAAGTACTACTCTCAAAGAATCCAGGAAGCGAAGATTGATGAACTCCTGAACCTGTAAAAGAGAGAGATGACCATAGATGCTTACGCCAAGTTTTATATGGAACTGAGTCAGTTTGCACTGACCCTGATTTCTGACGAGAACTTTCGACTCAGGAGGTTTGAGAAGGGTTTGAGGCCTCAGATTAGGAAATTGGTGGTTGGACACTGACGCAAATTATATAAGGATCTGATGGATAGGTGCTACACCATCGAGAGAGAACTGAAGGTTACTCCTTTGACTGGTAATGTTGGTCAGAGCTCGGCTAGAAACTTTTCACCTGGTCGCAGAGATCGAGTGTTTTTTAAATCAAACACAAGATCAGAGTGACCACGACTTACACAAGACCGACATTTTCTCAGTAAAGCAAGACTGTTTCTGTAGTGGCATCGACTACGAAGACTATTCCGATTTATACCATATGTGGCAAGAATCATTATGGCACCTACCTGAGAGGATCGGGTGCCTGTTTTAATTATGGGTAGTAAGGGCATAGAGCAACTGAGTATAAGATGCCTAGGAAGTCCTTTGGATCGAGGACTACACCTCCGACGACAATTATGGCTAATGAGCGTGTGTATACCCTATCTGACGCTAACGCAAGGGCTTAAGACAATGTCATCCAGGGTATATTTATTTTATGATTAAATTGTTTCACTCCTATTTACGTAGTAATGTCGTGCATGTTAATTTAAGTAAAATGAACAGTTTTTCAAAAATGTTTAAAAAAAAAGAGAAAAATAAATTTATTAAGAATTAATATTACCTCATAGACAGTAACCTTTTAATTGAATGATAATCTTTATGTTGGATAATTTAAATCGTGGCGTATCTTGGATGCCTAGGTTCGATGTTGATCGATGGGCTTTTTGCTCACGTACTTTTGGATTCGGGTGCTTCCCATTCATTCGTCTCCTTGCACTTCGCTAAGCGTCTTGATAGGGACTTATCTCCAATAAACATTCCTTTGTCCATAGCAACTCCCCTGGGGAAGAGTGTGTTAGCGGACAGAGTCTACCCTTGATGTTATGTCTAGATTGGAACCCATGCATTAATTGTTGATCTGATTGAATTAAACTTCAAATACTTCGATGTTATCTTAGGGATGGATTGGCTCGCTGAATCTCATATGACCCTTGACTACTTCACCAAGACCGTGATTTTTACCCCTTTGGAAGGACCGATGTTTAAATTCAAGGGAGCACGAAAGGGTGTCATTCCTAAACTCCAAGTTTTATTGAAAGCCGAAGAAAAGCGGGGAGATATATCTTCGATACCTGTTGTGACAAATTTGTGAGAGTTTTTCCTGATGAAGTGATGAGTTTGCCCCCGAGTAGGGAAGTCGAATTTCAGATTGAGCTCGTACATGGTACAACATCGATAGCCAAGGCTTCTTACAAGATGACACCTGCAGAACTCTCAGAATTGAAGAAATAGTTATAAAAACTTCAAGATAAGGGCTTTAATAGGAGGAGCCAGTCACCATGGGGTGCTCTTATTTTGTTTGTGAAGGACGATGCTCAAAGGCTGTGCATTGATTACCGACAGTTGAATCAGGCGACTATTAAAAACAAGTATCCATTGCCTCAGATCGATATTTTATTTGATCAACTGCAAGGTGCACGATACTTCTCTAAGATTGATTTGAGATCTGGATATCACTAGTTGAGAGAGTCTGATGTGGCTAAGACGACATTCAACACAAGGTATGGGCAGTATGAATTCTTAGTAATGCCCTTTAGATTGGCTAATGCCCTTACAATCTTCATGGATTTGATGAACCGTATTTTCAAGCCTTATTTGGACTTGTTTGTGGTAGTTTTAGTCGATGACATCCTAATCTACTCCAAGTCCGAGGAAGAACACGTCGATCACTTGAGGATAGTCTTGCAACCCTCTTAGACTACCAGCTGTACGATAAGACGAGTAAATGTGAATTTTGGATGTGTAAAGTAACATTCCTGGGCCACAAGGTTTTTGAGGCAGGGATTACTGTTGATCCTGAAAATTGAAGCCATTATGAATTGGGCGAGTCCCAAGAGTGTTACTGAAGTACGAAATTTTCTGGGCTTAGTAAGTTTCTTAAAGATCTTTGAACCACTTACCGAGCTAACCAAGAAGAATGCAAAATTTGATTAGACCGAAGAGTGCGAGCAGAGCTTTCTCGAGCTGAAGAAAAGGTTAACTACTGCACCGATACTAGTGATCCCTTCTGGCAGTGGTGGCTTTACCGTTAATACTGATGCGTCATATAAAGGACTAGGCAGTTTCCTAATGCAAAATGAGAGATTTGTGAGTTACAAATCCAGACAACTAAAAGATCATAAAAAGAATTACCCTACGCATGATCTAAAATTGGCAGCCATCATTTTCGCGCTGAAGATTTGGAGATACTACCTCTATGGGGAGAAATTTATCATCACCATGGATCTTCAAAGTCTGAAACATATTTTTACGCAGAAAGACTTGCACATGAGACATAGAAGATAGTTGGAATTCTTGATCGATTATAATTACGAGATCAAATTGCATTCGGGAAAGGCTAATGTTATTGTTGATGCCCTCAACAGATTTATGCTAGAGCAGGTGATTTGACCAAGGGCATTGCTTTCGCATATTATTATCACCTCTTCATTACTTGATCGAATAAGGGAACTACAACTTTGTAATATCTCAGATATTTTAGACCCATTTTTTATTACCTCGGTAAGCGTGTTCAGAAAAGTTACGAGATGGATTTTGATTAGTTGGGTAAGTTAACTTAAAAGAAGGAAATTGGTCAAAGGAATTCGGGTTTGGACTTGAGGAAGTCCTAATTTTGATAATTTTTACACTAAAGTATATGTGTGTGCTTAACACTGAAAATAAATTCAAGTTAAGTGGATAGACTTATAAATAAAAGATCATGATATTTAACCAAAATATCATGATATTTTTGGTATGATATGGGTATTATAAAGAGAGAAGAGTGAAGGAGAAGCTTCATTCTTCTTCCCTCTCGTGAGAACCAAAACCTTGAGCTCTAGCAAACTCCTATCTCCCTTGCTTAGATCCCTTAGTGCATACACTCACTCTCCCCATCTTAATCGTAGACATGCTTTGAATTCAGCCTTTAATTTGTTTAGATACATTGAGAAAGAAGGATAGGGGAGAGTGGATACATGTGTGGATAAATCTGGGCTAACTGTTGCTCTCGCAGCAATGCTACAGAAGGACTGATTTGGAGTCCGACTAATTGAGACTTGTGGATTTGATTTGGCGCTTGGAATTTGGATCAACGGAAGCCGAAGGAATCAACCTTAAGAGGTAGGCTTTTAAAATTCTGTTGGTTAAACTAATTGTTATCTATATTAGATTAGACAAACTGTAGAAATAGAATTAATGACAGTTTAGTTTTTGGAAGAAAAATCAAGTTAGGAAGAACAAATTTTGAACAACACAGAACTGGAGAAATTGAAGTTCGAATTTAAATTCGAACTTCGAATTCAAAATTCGAACATCGAAATGAAATTCGATGATCGAATTTTGGACTTTCTTATTGATGCACTTTTGGAGGAATTCGATGTTCGAATTTGGAATTCGATGATCGAATTTTATCCTGTTTCTAGCCTTCAAAATTTTCTTGGAAAATTTATGGGGAGCTTTCGTCTGATCTTGTAGACTCCATTAACACATTGTGGTGTTAACCCTTGTAGGTTCTAAATTGAAAGAGTTCACTGTGAGGACCTCTGTGAGGACTTAGACCAATTCAAAGTTAAGGTAGGGGAACCTTAAAACTTATGGCATTTTATATAAGCATTGTTAGTTTGTTTTCAAGCATAGATCCTGAAATTATTAGAATATAAACATGATGCTGAGTAGCATTACTTTGACTTAGGAAATTCTGAATAAACTTTGCAATAAATATGAACTCTGAAATTTTGGAACATCCGAACCTCACCTTTGAATATTAAATCTGTATTAGAACTCTGAAAATCAGGAAATATATTGATTACATAAAATCCGATATGTTTAGTATCCGCATGTGATTTGAGGTTAATTAGAACGAAACCCTAGATTCTACAAATCATGTTGACGGTAAATCAGTCTAGCACAAGCTTCTCTCATGACGTAGGGGCTTGTTGCACTTTCAGAAAAAAGGTTCATTGAACGACAATGATTAGTAGGGTTTTCCATCGGTAACACTTTCGCTCTCATGATATATTAATTTGAGAGATAATCTTAAGTTATAAATTTAAGGCAAGAAGCATGCATGAAATCAAAATATGAAAACATACGAACTTTAGACCTGTTAAATTTCTCTTTTGGCATACTATTTTAGAATTGGAATTTAGTAATCAAAACATATTTTGAAAACCATATATGATCTGATTTTTATCTTTGAAAATCATTGCTTGTGATAAAATGTGAATAAATGAGTTTCCTCTTCTGATCTTCGATGTTAGTTCACCCCGACTATACGTCACAGGTGCTGAGATTGACTTAGACTTCGGCGACCTTGATTTAGAAGACTCTAACTACATCCCTAAGGAGGAGCCAGAGATCCCAGTAGAGGAGTTCTTTCCCTGATCTAGGTTTACTTATTTGGTATACTTTTGTATTAGAATCTTTTTGAATTATGGGCCCAAGGCATTGTTTGGATATTTTTGATATTATTCTGAGGAACCATCATTAGGAACCATTGTTTAGGGGATTGGATTGGCCATCATCGGTGATTCTTTCTTGTTCATTTTTGAGATATATCGATGGTATGAGATGTGTTCTTGCCTTATTAGTTTTATTTCTGTTTAGAACTGTACTTATGCTGCCGACTTTAGTTTGATATGCGGTTTATTGAGAAATCAATAAGTTGGCGAACCAACCTTTCCTATACCATGAGGATTAGAAAAGTTGGGTCGTCACAAGCTTGAAGATCCTACCCTCTTGAAACTGAAGGACAGTGGGAAGTCAGAGATTACTGTCAGAAATGATGAGATGATGTTATTCCAGAGACGCTATTGTATACCTAATAATTTAGAATTTAAAAGAGAGATCTTGGACGAACCCTATAAGCCTAAATTCTCTATTCACTCTGGAAACAACAAGATTTATAAAGGGTTGAAAAAAAATTATTGGTGAAACGATATGAAGAGAGAGATTACTGACTACGTGGCAAGATGTCTCACATGCTAGCAAGTTAAAGCAGAACACTAGAAACCACCTGGGTTACTTCAGCTGCTACCGATTCTAGGATGAAAATAAGAAAATATTGGCATGGATTTCATCACTAGTTTGCCCGAGAACTTTGAAGAGGAACGATGCTATTTGCGTCGTGGTCGACAGAACGACTAAGTCGACTCATTTTATCCCGTACCACATGCCCTATTCAGCTTCTTAGTTGGCAAATATTTACATTCATGAGATTGTCAGATTATATGGTGTACCTGCAGATATTATATCTGATAGACCCTTGTTTCACGTCGAGATTTTGACAAAAAATTTAAGACGAGATGAAGTCTAAGTTAAAATTTAGTCATGCTTTTCATCCTCAGATGGATGGACTGAATCAATCGAAAGACTAAATCAAGTGTTGGAAGACATGCTTCGCGCTTGTGTACTGGACTTTGGAGGCAATTGGGATGAACATCTACCTCTTGCAGAGTTTGCTTATAATAACAATTGCTAGTATACTATACAGATGTCTCCGTATGAAGCATTGTATGGGAGAAGTTGCAAAACTCCCTTGTGTTGGGATGAGGTCGGTGTGAGAAGTTTGTTGAGACTTTATATTGTTGAAGACACGTCCAAGCAAGTTCAGTTGATCTGAGAATGAATGCGGACTGCGCAAAGCAGGCAGAAGAGATATGCTGATTTGAAGCATAGGAATTGAGATATGATCGAAGGGGATAAAGTTTTCGTGAAAATCTCTCCTATGAAAGGAGTGATGAGATTTGAGCTGAAAGGAAAGCTTTGTCTGAGATTTGTGAGACCGATCAAAGTATTGAAGAGAATCGGAGAAACAACATATCGAGCCAAGCTACTACCAAAGTTTGCTGAGGTGCATAATATTTTTTACATATCCATGCTAAAGAAGTATGTGGCAGACCCTGCTCAGGTTATCGACTGGGAACCCTTGGAGGCTTATAAGGATATATTCATTGTCGAGGAACCTATTCAGATCGTTGATCGAAAAGAGCGGACCTTGAGAAATAAAGTTATACCGTTGGTCCTTGTGATTTGACAGCATCATTTTCATGAGGAAGCCACTTGGGAACAAGAGGATACTATCAGGAGAGACTACCCCATCTCTTCGAGTAAAGTATGACTTAATTTCAAGGATAAAATTTTTATAAGTACGGAAGATTGTTGTGATCCGAATTTCATGTCTTTGATATACCTAAATTATTTGTATATGCCTAATAGTGTATACACTGCATGCCTTGACTTTTTAAAACGTTTTATAAAAAAAAATACATGTTTTGGTTTTCGAACTCTTATATTTATTTCTGTTATTAATTGACACAAGTTATGTGATAGCTTATTAGTTAGAGGCTTGAGTTTAAGATAGGAGGTTAGAGGATCTAACCTTGTTATGTAGGTTTTAAACTTTTATTTTGGACCTTGAAGCAAATGCCTATACATCCTTCTTCGGTGCGTTAACCTAATACCGGATAATTTTTAATAAATTATAGAAATGTGTGTTACGAAGAACCCTAAATCCTAATCTCTTTGAGAGTTCTTAAGAATAGTAAGAAAACCCTAGAGACCTTAGAGAAGAGATTCTAGATCTACCTTTTTAAAACTTTTCTTTTTGGAAGATCGGCGAGACGTTTGCTTTTATTCTCAAGCGGTCTTCGCCTCATTTAAGAGCTATCGTCCTTGTGAGGATCTCGATCGAATCGTGGGAATCGATCAATCTAGGTATGAAGAAATCATGTTTTCCCTTAAACTTAAAATATTGATTTAAAAAATGAGTTTTATGTAAATTTCTGCTTTTATATCATGAATAATGAATGATTAATTAAATGGGAAGTATGTCATGATCGTTGATTTTAATATTGATGATTTTGGCTAAAAAGAAGTCGGGCTAAAATCCCACCATGTGATTTGAAGCACTATTGAGGCGTGCTTATGGATCGAAATCAATCGATTGAGTTTGGGTGTCGATTGATCGAATTTTGGATGAATAATATTGACATGCTCGCTGGACTTAATCGATCGATTGAGTTTGGTAAATCGAACGATTGATTTCTAGGCATAATATATGTAATGTCATGCTCACAGGTTGGAATCGATCGATCGAGTATAATAGATAATTGTTTTGAAAACTCACGAGCCGTGATCGATCGATCAAGTTTGGGAATCAATCGATCGATTCTGGGCATGCACTTTTTATATTTAGTTCTTTTCACAAAAAAGTGTGATTAAATGCCAATGTTTATGTAACATGATTATATTCAAATATATTTCAATGTTCATGTACCATGATTATATTCATATATACTTCAATGTTTATATACCATGATTATATTCATATGTACTTCAATATTTTATGATGATCAATGAACTGTATGATTAAGACATATAAAATATGATGAAAATTTAAACAATGATTAAGGAAGCATTAGACCCAAAATCTTGAGCGGGACGGAGTCTAAGAAGGCATTAGACCCAACGTCTTGAGCAGGACGGAGTCTAACTAAACTAATGATAAGCATGATTAGACTCAACGTCTTGAGCGGGATGAAGTCTAACGGTCTTTAAATAATGAGCATAATTAAACCCAACGTCTTGAGCGAGACGGAGTTTAATGTGTAATAAAATGATATGAATGATTAGACCCAACGTCTCTAGTGCGACGAAGTCCAACTAAATAAGTTATAGGCATGATTAGACCTAACGTTTTGAGCGGGACGAAGTCTAATGTGCATTAAATGATAAGAAAGGTGAACTTAGAAGAAATGATAAACTCATGCAACACTGTTATCCATGTTATGCTCAGTTCATTTCAGTTTATTGAGATTATGCATGCCACAAGCACAAACTCATGGAATATAGAAATATTCATATTAAAATGATTGATATCTTATGCTTTAATGAATTATATATCTGATCCATACAAGTGTAAACTTACATCCCTTATTGATGTGGGTAGTCAGATGAGACAGGTACCACCGAGGATAACGTATGGGCTTACGGTGATGAGACCGCACATGATATTCAAGAACCTGAGATGGATGACAATGAAGACTTCGTAGCCTAACTGTTCATTTCCCTTTTATTATTATTGGTTTTAATTGGACAAGACAATGATTGGCTAGAAGTTTTATTAAGAATGTTTTTAAGTTTTAATCATGTTGGAATTTGTAATTGGAATAAGAAAATTGTCTTGGGCTTTTATTATAATTCATTGATGCTTTTGAAATTTTTTCTTCTGCTGTTTCAGGCGCCCTTTGTGACTTATTATAATTTTGGGGTTATATACGAAGGTACGACCTAAGATCTTACAATCAGCCTTTGTGAGATTTCGGGTCGCTACAAATCTCATCTTCTACAACCACATGTCTTCCTCTACATATCAACTCGATATTGTTCACCATGTGGACCAACAACTTCAAATAGAGAATCCCACCCCATTTAACAATTCCCCCCGCCGCCCCGTTCTTTGGCTTCTCGATAAGCTTCACGGTCTTCGGGAAAATATGATGGTTGCAATTTCTCATCGCATCTCTCTTTTTATATACTGTTCTGATTAACATTACCCTAATCTTCTCAAGAATAGTGATTATTGACTTATCCCTAGCCGGTAAGATCTAAGAATTGAAGCTCTCACATAAATTATTCAATAAAATATCACACTTTGGGAATGTGTCGAATTGTGAACGGCTCTAATACACGATTGGTCTCTCACTTAGGCACATGTAAGCCCTGTCGTCTTTATCAAACATTTCATTCATCATATTTTTGAACTCGACAGGGGTGGTTGCTGATGCCGCCTTCCACAACAACTCCTTCATAACCAGTCCTTTGAAGTCTTTTTCAAACTTATTGTAGAGGTGCCTCACACACAAACGGTGAGAACCCGTGGAAAACAATTCATGAATGGCGTCGATCAAACTCTTTTGTTTATCGCTCATAAATGTGTATGCGGATGCATTCACTATGGCTAGATCAACACGTAGTAACTTAAGAAACCAACTTCACATCTCCTTCTCAACCATGACATAAAAAAAATGATAGATGCGCCGTCAATAAAATGCCCCATGTGGCCCCTTCAAGTGGATGCCATCTAAACCAATCACCAGTCTACATCCCTTTAAAAAACTTTCTTCAATGCTCCCCAATATATGTAGAATCTCTTGAATTTCTCTTCTCTTCGAAGCTCGCTGACAATGTTCACTTTCAGTTTGATCGTTGTCTCTGGATTTGTGTACAAAAGCTCCTCTATATACCCATATTGGGGTCGAAATTGTGCAACTGCATTGTCATCTTTCTTGCTCTATAAGCATTCCCGATTTTTACTTTTAGATTTCGTTCACTCTCTACGGTCTTGACTAGTGAGGACACATGATATGACAGATTCATCCTAATCCTATCACCATACCACTTAACGATCCAGCATGCACTAACCCACTTGACTTTGAAGGTCCTCCAACACGTGTGCTCATCTTTATAAGTTTTTACCCGTTACACTACATCATTTTGAAAATACATGTAGTTAATCACCCAAGCACAGCCATCTTTACAACTAGTCTGGATTTTCTCTCTATCATTTTTTACAAATCAGATCTCCTTCCCCCACTTGATGGCATATTCTTTCACGACTTCCCTGAATAAGGCATGGGTCTTAAATTCCATACCAACGCAAAATGTGGGGTTCTCCATATCCGATTTCTCGTTAAAGATAAAGTACTTTGGCCTTTTAATTGCTCCACCGTATTCCGAGTCACTATCTAGGCTCCGCAAATTGGACTCTGAAGAAAGAGAATAGTCACCCATCTCCATTCCACCATATTTCTCGACGGTGGAAGCACCATCTTCAAAATTACTTTCCAATCCCAACTCATCACAATCGTCGTCTATATGAGCATCGGACAACACATAATCGTCATCCAACTTGTAGTCGCTGTCACACAACGAGCCTTCATCTAAATAAGAAGAACAGGAAAGAGGGTTATAATTATTTGAATCCTTATCATCCACCGTCTTCTTCTCTTTCCCCTTACCCTTTGAATTTGATTTCCATCCATTCACAGTGGTTGTCCCCGCATGCAACTTGGACTTTTTAAAAGCTTGAGAACCAACATCATTCATGCAAGTAGTGCCCATTGTGTATACGTGAACCACTCCCTGCTGGTTTACATTTTTTCCCAACTTCAATCAATCATTGTCTAATCTGATTACATTGAATTCCATATCAGTGGTGCCATAAAAATTACTACCTTCGCCAACTATACAATCCAATTCAGAACACATGCTTAAGAGCTCGAGGTAAGGCATTTCATCTTTATGATAGTAATTAAAGCTACCTATAATCCCAGATATACTAAGCGGACATACACATAATTAGAGTTCTCGCACTAACACGGTTCCACAAAATCTGTGAACCCAATAATAAAAAAATGAAATAAAGGCAGTCAAATAATAAATAAATCCAATAAAAACCCAAGTAATAACTACTAATCAAAGAAGTAAGAGTCGAAAACAAATCCGATATATAAGGCTATGAGTCAATAATAGCAGTATAAAACAAAACTCAGTACCGAATCTACTACTATCAGTAGTCTGCATTTGGGTCAAAATCAGCACCAAAGTCATCCTGGTACTAGGCGGCGTCGCCCTCCCAAGGTTCATGATACTCTAAGTGTGACAGCCCGGATTTTTCCAACCTGAATTTCTCGAGATAATTTTTATTTTTATTTTTCAAACACTAATGGGAAAATCAGGACCGTCGGGTCGTAGAACACGATCCGAATACAGAGAATACTTGGTACATCCACATACATTAAAAATCAAAGCAGATAATACATATGACATAAATAAATCTCCAATTCTAATATCCAATATTATAATAACTAATAACGACCACCGGTGATATACCAACATTAACAAACAGTGGTGTACGAGTATATAATAATATATTGTACCAAGCCACACTCACCAAACTCCACAAGTACTCAATCTACGACCCCGAACATCATAGCACTCGTCAAGTCCTCAATCCACTAGTCCGTTGTCCTGACAAAAGCTATACCTGTAACGTATAGTCGAGGGGTGAGCTACATCCTAGCTCAGTAGAGAAAATCGATACCAATGTACATGTCATCAGTCATACATAGATTCAAAGACGAAGATCAAAATATTTTCATATTAAAAACTGATGATATTTTCAAACTCACAATAGAAACTGAATTCTAAAAGTATTTTCTTATCAAAAGCAAAAATGATCTCAAATTTTCTTATCAAAACCGAAGCTGATTTCAGAGGCAAACTGATTTCAAAGGCAAACTAATTTCAAAAGTAAGCTGATTTCAAAAGCAAACTGAATTCAAAGGCAAGCTGATTTAAAAAATAAACTGAATTTAAAGGCAAGCTGATCTCAAAAGCAAACTTATTTCAAAGACATTTTCTTATCAAAACTGAAACAGTTTTCAATTCATTTACGCGTCTTATCTTGATTTATTGAGTTCACTTACATTCACTTACGTGTTTTACACATTCTTACATAGTTTCACTTACATGTCTTACACATTCTTACATCATTTACAAAGTCGATTCACGGATATCCCGCCGTGTCGGTTCGAATCATGGATATTCCGCCGTGTCGGCCTTACATATTCTTACATTGCTTCACTTAAATGTTTTACGCATTCTTACATAGCTTATAAAGTCGATTCACGGATATCCCGTCGTGCCAGTTCAAATCACGGATATTTCGCTATGCCGGCCTTACACATTCTTACATAGTGAGTTCTGAGTTTTGGATTCAACATTCAAATTTCAAAGCACGATACAAATAACGAATTACAAATAAACTGTCATACCAGTTTAAATTACGGATATTCCGTCGTATCGGTTCAAATTACGGATATACCGTCGTACCGATTCAAATTACGGATATCCCGCCGTACCGGTTCAAATTATGGATAACCCGCCGTACCGGTCAAATTACGTTTCTTATGTTCAAATTACATGTCTTACAGATTCGATTTACGAAGTTTGATTTGTTTAAATAACTTATACATCTGATTTGCGAAGTTCAATTCATTTACGTGACTTACTGATTTAATTTACTTACTTATAATCCGCCCTAGCGGTCCACAATCCCACGAACAATCCGTCCTAGCGGTCCACAAATGTACATAATCCGCCCATAGCAGTCCATAGTGTACTTATAATCCGCCCATAGCGGTCCATAATATACTTATAATCCGCCCATAGCGGTCCACTTAATGACAAAACTTATTGTTCGGTTTAAATTTAACTTCTGAGTTCAATTTGCTTACATGACTTTCAGATTCAATGTTCGAATTCGAAGTATATTTTCAGATTCGAAGTCTAATACTAGATTCATATTCGAAGTCATATTCCCCATTCATATCCACAAAAGTTTACATTAATTTCAAATACAAAGGTTAGATTCAAATACAAAGGTCGAATTTGAAATTCAAATACCAAGGTTCATGGCTTTCAATTATTTCAAAGATTTCTAAAGTAAACATTGTTTCAAAATATCCCAAGTTCTAAACATAGTTTGAGCCAAATCAAAAACATCATAAGAGTCTATGGAATCAAATAAAAATGCAAGTGTATATCGAATTTTCCTCACCTTAACCTCGAAGTTGTGCGAAGCCAAGTTAAGCCTTATCGATAGATTTTCGCCCTCAATCTATATTATAAATATATGATGATGTATCAGGGATCAATTCTAATCACTAATAACTTAGACATATTCAAGTATTATCTCAAGCCGAGGTTGAAATGGACAAATTCGTGCCAATATAGAAATTGATGTAACCTTCTCCCTAAATTTTGACCTTTAATAATTTAGATTCATAAGTTGGTCAAAACATAAAAGTTATAGATCTTTTTGTTATCTTTCTAACGCCTCAAGAATCGCATCAATCGAAGATTGGAGCAGAAAGTTATGATCAATATACAAAAGCCGTACTGGCGAGCACAGTCAAAATGGATTAATCAATCCCTATATCAATTAATCGAAATTCCAAAATCGATCAATCGATTTTAAAATTGGTTAATCGATTTTTCCAAACTTCACCTTTTTTCAGCCATTGAAAATACCCATTCTATTAATCGATTCCAAATCGATCAATCGAAATTCAAAAATTGATCAATCGAATTAAATTCGATTAATTGATTTCGTTTCTCGAAAAATCAGTATTTGACCCAGATTATTACTAAATTTTGACCTTTAAAACGGTTGATTCATAAGTTGATCAATTCATGAAAGTTATAGGGTTTGCTGTCTTCTTTCCAACGCAATAAGGATCACGTCAATCAGAGTTTGGCACAAAAGGTTATGGCCGAAATACTACGGTAGTGTCAGCAAGCTCAGGTAAAATCGATTAATCGATTTTCAAAATTGATCAATCGATTTTCAAAATCGATCAATCGAAATTTTCTTCGATTGATCGGTTTCGTGAAGTTCCTCTTGAATTTCTCTTATGTCAAAAATCGATTAATCGATTTTTAAAATCGATCAATCAATTTTCGCAGTTTTTGAGCACTTCTCGGGTTTGAACCTTGAAACCCATTTTTCTTCTTTTTCTTCTTTTAATCCATCATCTATGCATAAGATCTAAACTAAATCATCATACACATCATAGATTTATAAACTCTTACCTAAAATCGAATAGTATGATCCATTCCACAGCTTGAATCAAGAGCTAGGGTTCCTAGCTTCCAAATCCCCAAATCACACGCGTTGCCTTCGGAATTAAATGCTCACGCACGACTTCAATCCGCAATCCCACACAAATCTTTGCATTTATGCCTTCCTTTCTCTCTAACCTCTCTCTCCTCATAATCCCTAAAGCACCAACCAAAAATCAAAGAGAAATAAGGTCTCTTAGCTTTTAACCTATTTAACCCAATCACATCTTTGGTGTAAAACACATACACCCACAATAGGTGTATATGGCCTTCTCAAAAGATTTAACACCACACACACATGTACTTTCACCTTAGACATAATCTAACCTAAGTCGTCAAGTTGACTTTCACTTGATCAAACAATTGACCAGATGGGCACACATCATGAGGCATATTATTTAAATTCAAAATTTTCAGGATGTTACACTAAGTTTGCCGAGTCAACGGCACTAGGATCAGAATAGGCAACGTTTACTCCGTCGATATAATCACCTGCAACTGTGAATTTTTCGTGAGATGATTTTGCTCAGTCATGTAAATTCAGTGGATATACCACAAATCTACCCTACACTACCCAGGTGCCTTGTGGCGCACCATGTGGAATAAAAAATGATTGTCGATTTGGTAATATTCCCATCATCTTAGGATCAATTTGTGGAAGATTGGAACGAAAAACGATCTCCATCGTCTGAAGTAGTCAACGATTTCAGCTATACTTAAGGGGGGTATAAGCAGTACATGTACCTTTATTAGGGCCCACAAAATCTTGTTGTGCATCAATGCCAAAAATCATTGGTTGCTTTAAATTAGACGATGGAGATCGTGTTTCGTTCAAATCTTCCACACAAGGGATCTTGAGGCCATGAACGTACTATTAGACAGTTATTTTTCAATAAAACATGGCACAAATCCTAAAAACGTGGCTCTAAAGTTACATTTGAGTGTAATATGTCATGTGATTTTAGGGTCACTTTTTGGGATCTGTGCCATGTGGAATCGAAAATTGACTGTCTGATGGTACGTTAATGACTACAAGATTGCTTGTATGGAAGATTGGAGCGAAACATGATCACCATGGTTTGATTTAAAGCAATCAAACCTTTTTGGTGGAAGTGCCCAACAAGAATACGTGGGTGCTAAAAAAAGGTACCCATTCAGTATTTGGTAGAGGATTATAGTAGAAGCCCCCTAAATAGGGTAGCTCCGTTCGCACCCACGCATTCTCTGAAAGCGCTCACATGTGTAACCCCTTAAAAACCATTGATTGTGTCGGATCTGATGATAGAGATTGTGTTTCATCCTGATCTTCTATACAATGGATCTTGAGCTCATTTCGCACCTATCAAATGGTCAATTTTTTATTCCACATGTCACGGATCCCCAAAAAATGCCCCTTGTGCTTAATGGCACACATCATGCTCAAATGTGATTTTAGGGCCATATTTTGGGAATTTGTGACATGTGGAATAAAAAAACCTTCCTTTGAGCTAGCGGCCAACTCCGAAGGCTTATTTTATCGAAAAATTCAATTAAAACTTAAGGCTCCATTATAACATGTTCTCCAACTTTTAGATCAACAATTGTTACAAGACCACTAGACAGAATTGTAGTACACTTCTTTGGTCCGCTTGATTATAATTGTACTCAATTAATCAATCATTTCAAATGTTTCTTAGTAGCACAGGATTTTATGGCATGGGTATATATATATATATATATATATATATATATATATATATATATATATGATTTACCGTACTTATATTTGGAATAATATTTTTTCCCTAAAAATGTTTTGGATAGTGTAATTGATAACTCAATGCTTGTTCTAATGATTATATTAAAAGGTAATAATAGTGTCACGTTTCAAAATACCCATCATTATTGAGATACCAATAACAGTAACTTTTTATGTCACTATTTGATCACCATCTACACATCAATATCATACTAAGAGCTATGAGAACCACCAAGCCAAATGCCAATACAGTTAGTGTGTCTCAAAGAGCAGGGCAACCATCAACAACTATCCCTGGAGCTGTAGGGCAATGTGCTAAGGGACAATGATCATCTAAATCTATTCCCCACCAACTTAACCCATATATTTCATGGGCCTGAAGAGCAAAGTAGGTAAGTATAGCCATGAAAGCAACACCAGCATCAAGACCAGCTGATAATATGTAGTTGTGTCTAGCCCACCACACTTTGTACCTCCTGTACACATAGAAGTTGAAGAAGAACCCGACAAGGCCCCAAGAGATATAGGTAACTGCCCTAGCTGGGGGCATTGCCATAGTAGCCCCCAATATAATCGGCATATGGATGAGTTTGATCCACTTCTGATTTGGGAATGCTCGAGAGAGAAACCACACAGGTACTGGAGCAAGTAAGCCAATGACGAAGAAGTAGTTCATCTTCGAGTACATGCCAAGGTCACCAAACACACGACGGGGGCCAATGAGACCCCAAATGATTGACGCATTGTAGAACACGTCGTCACCAGGGCATGTCCAAGGGCTCCCTTTGGGAAGTAATGCAGGGTCACATATATTCTCAACGGTTGAGAGTAGCCACCATGCTGTGCCAAAGTAAACTTCAGAGGCAACCACAGTGCCTACCAACTGCAGGTATAGATAGGCATCCATAATAAAACATGTCATTGTTTGAATGATCTTTGAATTTTCGCAACCTATTTTCTATCAATTAATCATATATCCAAAAAATTTCTGAATGTAAATAAAAAAATCGAAACACTATATTTAGTTACCTGAGCAACAAACATGGATCTTGGTGGAATTTTCATGTAGTGACCTAGCTTGAAATCTCCAAGGAACGTAATAGCCTGGCTCATGCTGATATAACCATAGACCTTAAAAGCAACATTGGCAAGAGGCTTCCCAGGGTAGAGATACCCTATAACCAACTCTGTAAGCACATTTAAGCCCGGTTGCTGCGCATCAATTGAGCAACTAATCAGGAATTGGTTTTCAGAAGTCGTATTAATTCCTGAATGTCTTAAATTAAACGGAATAAATCAAGAAGAACTTGCCTGGTTTGTAGTAGCTGTAATAACTCCAATGGGTAGTGTGAAAAACAGAGCTAAAGCGCAGGCTAATATGATTCCCCAGTAAGGGAGTTGGAGTTGGCTATCGAAACCTTCGCAGGCGACAATGGCAAGACAAAACATTGAGCCCAAAATTACATGAAACCACCATTGAGGAACCTCTTTGTAATTCTTCGACATTAATCTTGTGTGGATATCGCCTAAATGATCATGGGCCTAGGAGGGCATAATCAAAACCAACATTGGAGAAAATAAGAAATGTACCCCCCATTGAAGAGCGCAACATGTGAAATAGTCGCTGCTAGAGTTGCAAAGCTCAAGCCATAAGTGAAGGCGAAGAAGATGCTAAGATTCACTTTGCTATAATTTTCATACCCATGGGTGTCAAATTCGAAGCTTTCCTGGTTGATAACTCGCGAAATATTGTATGTGTTCCCATCAGAGTCGAACACGTGGGGTGAGAAGATCGGGAATCGCTTTGCTTCATATGAATTAGTCCAATAGGAAATGGGAATCAATATGTATTGAATTAAGAAAAAGCCGATCATTACGTTAATCACTGCGAAACCAGGGGTTGCTAAGGGACTCCCAATGAAACCAGCTATAGAGGACCAGTCAAGGGCAATAGAGCCAATGCCAAGGCCATGGAGACCAGAACCAATCTGTTGGGCTGTGATAGAGTCCTTCCATATCCAACAAATGAAGGAGAGAGCAGTTATGGTAGGGAAGAGATAATTAGGGATGATGTAATAAGAGAAGCTGGAGACTAGAACTGTGAGAAAGAATTGGAGCTTTGTTAGCCCTCCTTTGGGTCTCACCTCCACCTCATGCAATGCCCTGCACATATCAAATTTGCCATAAATCACACAAACATGTAAACAAATCTAAATATGTTTGATGGGTATGATAAAAATAGTTGATGAACCAACTTTCAAATAGCCCTGGATGAAAACAATTTCTTTATGGGTCGGACGTATAGAGAGCCGGGTTACGGACTCGCAGGTAGGATTCATATCAAGTATCAAAATTTTGGTTTTCGTTTCAGTGGGGACCGAAACCAAAATTTTGAACATAGAACAAAAAAACCGAAAAGGATCGAAATTTCAAACATTTGGGCTGAAATTTTGAACCATGATTCATAGTAGCTAAATTCTAGATCAACAGTGTTTTAGATATATTATTAATAATAAAAGTATAAAGAGAAATAGACTATTTTATTACTTAGGTTTGACTATTTTGATTAAGAAAGATTGACCCATACACAACCTTAGTATGATGCTAATACTTCATACCTACTCTTATAAAAAATTAAATGAACGGCTCTATTATTTTTAGTGAGCAGCACGGATAAACAAAGTGAAAAAGGGTATAACGCATTTCAATAATTTTTTTGAAGAAAGAACTAATCAACCACAAATATCTATTAAACCCCTATACTTAAAACTTGGTTATCTGAATGCTCCCTCAACCATAAATATCCACCTTAATTCCAATATTACCCTTAAAGGGGAAGAGTATAGAGAATGAGTTAGACTATTGAGCCAATAAGCTAGTAAAAGTTACATTAAAAAAAGTAAAAATCGTATTTTCTTTTTCACGCAAACCCCACTGATTGCTGGTAAAGACTCAGTCGGACGCCAAAAAAATTAAAAAAGAAGAAGAACAAGAAGAAGAAGAAAAAGAAGAAGAGGACTAGAACACTGTCTGATTGCATGCAACACTCCGGTTGATCACCAATGAGATTCTGATCGTGGAGTCGTTTGGGAGGCATTTTTTAGGGTTTTCAATTTTTTTTTCTCCTTCGATAGTTTTGGTATTAAAAGAGATTTTTAAAGCTTAAGGGTATACAGAGAACTAAGTTTTAAGTACATGGGTTTATTTAAAAAACATATTGGAACAATTTAGAAAAGTAACTTTCAAAGGGGAGGTTTTAAAATTTTTCCCTTATTTTACTTTGTAAAAGAATATGACAAAGTAACTTACCTAGTCCTAACAAGGACTGTGACACCCAATCATATCGATCTTGTGAAAAAATAAAAAAGTTAAAAATTAAAACAATACAGTCAATGCCATCAACCATAGTGAAAATGAACGGTAAAACTAAATATAATTTTACCATTCATTTTCCGCACAGTTAACTCTATTGACGGTAAGATTTTTTGTCTTATTAAATTTTTTTTTTTACACGATTACTATGATTATTGAGCCGCTCCTTTATGAGGCACCCAATCATATGACACTATAAAAATTAAGATTATCAGCGGCAGCCAAAAACTGCCGCTTTTAACCAAAAAACTGCCGCTAAACTGCTAGTGAGGATATTAGTGGCAGTTTTTTTATTAGTAGCAATAGTTTTTGACTACTGCTAATAATCTTATTTTTTTGTAGTATGATTAGGTCACACATGACAACAAACTAAGGTTTGACCAGGTAAGTTAGCTAATTCTTTGTACTAGGCTGTCTTTTTCCAAGGAATAAATACTTTAAACCACTTTGGTTTACTCTCTCACGCCCACGGGTCCTTTGTTTTTGACTTCTGATAGGTTAATAGGCTAAAAGTTATAATTAACTTTTAGCCTATTAAGAAAGAGTACCCATTATAAAGAAATAAAGGCTGTTTATGGCATAGCTCTTTGCTAGCCCTTGTCACAACAGAGTTCACTTAATTTAGTCAACCTCTCTGCTTCTCTCTACCAACTCTCTATCCGAGCAAATAAAATCTGTTTTGACAAAGAGTGAGTAGAAAGGAGGGTAGAACCGGTGAATAGGTAAATCTTGTATAAAATCTTGCTATGCAAGAAATTATCAAGGAGAAAGGATACCTAATAAAGTAGGTAGTAAGATGTTAGTAAAGAAGATGGGAACCTGTTAAAACATGTGAACTCTACTCTGACAGGAGCTAGTAGAGAGCTATTCTATAAACAACCAAAAGGTTTATACGGTCGGTTGGTTTTGATTGGTTAATTTATGGAGTAACTTTCGTTCCATTAAGAAAGAGTTGGACATTAGAAAGATCTAAAGAGCTTCAGCATGTTGTGTTTGGCAATGCTACCAGCCTGCTCTCAGCTTCTCTTGAACTTATGCATGACCTTAGAGCAAGGATCAAAATTTCGGTTTTCATTTCGGTTTCGGAGGGACCGAAACTGAAATTTTGGATCGAAATTTCGGCCGATAATTTGAATTTCGGCCGATAATTTCATTTCCATACATTTGATGACCGAAATTTCAGTCCCAAATTATCGTTTCGGTGGGCACTGAAACCGATAATTTCGGTCATTTGGGCCGAAATTTTGATCCTTGCCTTAGAGTGCGTTTGGTAATCACGTGGGAGCTGATGGGGAGTGCATGGGAAATACCGGGCTCTAAAGAAGAGGCTCAAACTATAGGTTCCCTACTGCGGGTAAAACCAACTCTGGTGGGGACCAGGGAGCGGATCGGGCACCGGGCGAGTGTGTTCTCTAGTTTTCTCGTAGATGTGGGCAAAGAGCCGAACCATGTAAGTCTTGCATCGTTCTTTATATTCTTTTACTAATCATCCGATTGGTGCACTTTAACATTACACGATCAACAATCGTTCACTTTGGGTTACATAAATCTGATGGTACAGATCATGTGTGGCAAAATCTCTTTTAAAAAGTGCTTTCTAAGAGAGAAAATGTTCGGTGAGAAGCAGTATGTAAACCACCACTTCAGAATGCTTTTGGAGAAGGTTTGCCCAACTGAACCTTGGTAAATTGTAGTGATTGTGATATGGGAAAGAGTCGTACATTACTGTTCTCTGTATCTATAGGGAGAATCCACAAGATACTTTCTAAAGAGAGAGAGAGAGAGAGAGAGAGAGAGAGAGAGAGAGACCTGAAGAGGGATACTTGCACCAGATTTGAAGGCCACCACATATAGGGAGAATCCACAAGATACTTTCTAAACAGACCAGCCCATCCATATCCGAGCATCTACTTAAAAGAAAACACATCATTTAGATAAATACCCTTAATAAATGGTGATACGCTGCGTTGTCGTTTAGAGGGTTGCTTGCCACACGCCATTTTTTCTCCTGGTAGCTATGTTGGCGCCCACACAATCTCTGAGGGTGCCTACGTTCAAAAACCCCTAAAACTCGTTGATTGCTTCAGATAAGATGATCTAGATCATTTTTCACACCAATCTTTCACACGATGAATTATGAGACCATGAATGGACCATCGGACAATCTATTGTTTATTCCACAGGTACAGGTCCCCAAATAATGCCATTTGAGCATGATGCGTGCCATATAGAATTTCGTCTCGTGTGCACGTAGTTGATCTTTGTAAAATTTTATAGGCCTAACTCAACCTCGCAAAACCGGCTTGTAAGGTGAGGAGTGTCCAGATTATATCTAGTCTTAGACCTCTAAGCCCACAGGCAATGTGAGACTATTCTAACATGCCGCGCCCCAACACGTGTTGGTGGGATTGAGTCAAGCTAAATCACGTGGACAATTGCATTGAGTGACGTGGAGTGGAGAGATACCTGCTTTGAAACCGTGTAAAATTTCATGGGCCTAATTCAACCTCACAATACCAGCTTGTAAGATGAGTTGTACCCATATTATATATAGCCCAAGACCTCCAAGCCCACACACAACGTGAGACTATTCTAACAATCTCTACTTTTAGTGACTTGTACCACGCGGGATAAAGGACGGACTATCATATGATATATTCATGGTCTCTGGATCCGTTGTGTGAAAGATTAGGGTGAAAAACAATCTCAATTGTCTGATTCGAAGTAGAGTTTCAGGCAATTTCGAACGTAGGGGCCCGAGAGATTGCTTGGTGCGAACAAGGGTGCTTTTTTCTCCTGCACACCATCCTTATCCCCACACCACTTAATGAAAAACCAATAATTATAGATTTTGTTTTCTTGTAGCTAGTAAAGATCGAAAACATGTAATACTTTTAGCAGGAAGTGTGCTTGTAGCAGCTTGTGGGTGCAAGTCAACTTCTCTTAATATTATTTCTTTTGATACGCTGAGAAAGTTAGAAATAACAGCCGCCCTCTTTTCCCATTGTTATTACTCAATGGAATTAAGAGCCACACAAAAAGAGTAAAAGATCGAGTAATAATCTTTTGTGGGGTTTGACGGACCGAGCATGAGCTCGGCCCGGCCTGGCCTGTAATGGATAAGGTACTTAAGTCCCCGATTAATTAATGGGTTAGCCTGGTTCAGCCCGATAAAAAAGCCGATCTTAATATGGGCTTGTTTCAAAATACCAATTAAATATCAGCCCATTTAAGCCAGCCCCAAATTGATCAAATAGGTTTTTGTATACGAAAATTGTCGGCCGTCTTGTGGCCTGGCTCATCATGAGCTGAGTATGGGCCAAGGAGACTTGGCCCAATTCCTAAATGGGTTTGCCCAACAAGTAATCGGGCAGTTTGTTGGTTAGTTTAAGAGGTATGATTATAATTGGCCCATTTAAGGCCCGGCCCGAATCCGATCCATCCCTGCCCATTTAGATCACTGATTGTGCCTAACTTCTTAAGGAGCATTTAGCCATGGAATCCTAACAAAAGCTGATTCTCTGGTTTTTGGAGCCTTGGAGTAACTGGAAGTTAGTTTTTGAATATATAAAAATAAGAAATACAAGAAGTTGCCCCTTGCACATTATTTAAAAGAGACTCTATGTGAAGACCCAGACCTACATGCCACAATATTGTCCGGTTATGGGTTTAGGTCTCCTCCCCGATTTTATTTATGGCATAGTCTTAAGTCTCCACCCAAAACGTGTCATGACATGTAGCGTTCACAATTACATATAACCCAGTGTTAGGACTTTTCTCTATCCGATGTGAGACTATTACAATCCCCCCACCTTATATAAGAGTTGTCCTCGACTCTGATACTATTCTGTGAAGACCTAGACTCACGTGCCACAATATTGTCCGGATCTGGGCTTAGATCCCTGCTCCGATTTTGTTTCTGGCATGAGCTTAAGTTCCCACCCAAAACGCGTCATGACATATAGCGTCCGCAATCACATATAGCCCAGGGTCAGGACTTTTCCCTATCCGAATAGGATTTTTTCCTATTCGGATAGGAAAAAGTCTTAACCTTAGGCTATATATGATTACGGACGCTACATGTCATGACGCGTTTTGGGTGAGGACGTAAGCTTATGCCAAAAACAAAATCAGGGCGGAGACATAAGCCCGAAACCGGACAATATTATGGCATGTGGGTCTGGGTCTTCACAGAATGGTATCAGAGCCGTCCTCGACTCTTTTATAAGGTGGGGGGACTGTAAAAGTCCCACATCGGATAGGAAAAAGCCTTGACCTTGGGCTATTGGGCTATATATTACTGCGGACACTACATGTCATGATGCGTTTTAAGTGGGGACTTAAGCCTATGCCAGAAACAAAATCGGGGCGGGGACCTAAGCCCAGGACCGGACAATTAATATTGTGGCATGTGGGTCTGGATCTTCACACTCTAGGCCGTTACTCTTACCTGTTTTGAACACTAGCCCTAAGATTTTAGGGTCGGACTCGGTGGGTTGACGGGCCAGGTCGGCCTATTGAAAACTTTACATAAATCGCTCCACTTTGTACTTCAAGGATTTTACATGAGAGGTTCCAAAACTTTCACATAATTTCTTGATAGGATCTGAACTTTTGCTTATTACCTAGGAGGGTCCGAGACCATCTATTTTTCTAAGAAATGTTAATATGTGTTTTATTCACTTATAATAGACGAAAATACCCTTCAACTAAAAATATGTGCGCATTTGTTTTCATGTGAGACCGATGGGACTTATCTGAGATCGTGATCGATCGATTTTTATGAGATAGTGACAAGCCATCAATTTTATAATACCGTTTTATATAATGATCGTATATTTGTATTAGGCTCTAACTAAAAGGGACTTTACAAATATGCCAAGAGATTAAATCTTGAACGGTTTAATCTTTAAGATATTTTGATAAGCGTACTAAAAACTACATTTTCTTTAAAACTTTTCCTTGTAAAAAATAGTCCTTATATAAAAAATATTTTAAAATTGTTAAAGAGCCTTCAATTTATATAAGAAAAAAATTGGTTTAAAAAAATAAGATCTAAATATTTAGCTTAAAAAGTTTGATTTAAAATGTTAGCTAAACATACAAGCTTGCAACCCAGTAGTATGAGTCAGCTGACACTGTTTGAACTATATGTTGTTTCGGTTTAGGTTCGGGCAAACTTGGAGGGGATCGATCGATTAGGGTGTGTGTCTCATCGTCGTAGTTTTTGGTTTTGGTCAATGGTTCTTCGGCAGGATACTTCAAAAGCATGAGGGGTTTGAGGCAAGGGGATCCCCTCTCGACATTGCTATTTACGGTGGTAGGGGAATCACTAGGGAGGCTTCTTTCCCAAGCTCAAAGGCAGAACTTGATTTTGGGGATTCTGGTGGAAGGTCAGGGGTAGACTATTACGCATCTTCAATATACGGGCGATACGATTTTGTTCGGGAAGGCTGACCCGATAGAGATGCAGACGATGGCTGATGTGATCCTTATTTTTGAAGTGGTCTCAAGGCAACAGGTCAACCTCCTTAAGTTTTCGGTAGTTGGGATTAGGGTGGACTCGCAACTGTTGTCTCATTTAGCGGAGTTGGTTGGTTGTACTCCTCAGCAGCTACCTATCATTTATCTTGGGCTTCTGCTTGGCGTAGGTAATCATTCGGTTGCGGAATGAGATCCGGTGATCAGGAGGTGTGAAGCGCGGCTGGCCTCCTGGAAGGGTAAACTTTTGCGTAGTGGTGGTAGGCTGTCTCTTGTTAATTCGGTGTTGGCGAGTCTTCTGATTTTTTTCCTTTCTATGTTCAAATATCCAATAGCGGTGATTGATAAACTCGAACAAATTCAGCATAATTTTTTTTGGAAAGGATTGAGGCTTGACATGAGATACCATTTAGTGCGGTGGGAGGTTTGTCAGTTGCCTAAAGAGGCTGGGGGGCTGGGTATCCGTAAGCTTCAGGAAGTTAATAAAGCCTTGTTAGGAAAATGATTGTGGAGAGTGGGGTTGGATGAGCAAAAGGACAGTTTGTGGGTTCAAGTGCTGTCCGATAAATATGGTTGGGCTAGTGGGGATTGGGGTGTTCAGGTAAATGGGATAAAAAATTCTTTAGCTTGGTGGAAGGGAATCTGCCCAGTTTCGTCGGATTTTGTCAGATGGACCCATTTTAGCTGGGGTGACGACACACGTATCGGGTTTTGGTTAGACTCGTGGTTACTTTTTACCCCTTTGTGTGTCATCTTTTCTAGTATCTTCAGGATAATTGCGGCCTCTAGGTGCCTTGTTAATGAGGTGTCGTTCGAGCATGGGGGAAGGTTGGTATAAAATATTCTTACTCGGAGGCTCTTAAGGGATGACGAGCTTCATCTATCTCTCGACCTTCACGATCGGCTGAATTCGGCTATACAGAATCGGTTACGGTGCGATACCAGATGGTGGCTCCCGAATGGTAAAGGAACTTTTTCGGTCCATTCCTTTTAAAGAATGTTAACTCTTAGACCTTTGATCACAGTGAGGTGGGCAGACCTATGGAGTGCTCTGGTGTCTCTCAAAGTCAGGTTTTTTGCGTGGACGTTGATGAGGGGTAGTCTTGACGATTGACCAGCTGATTGTGCGGGACAAATCTATGACAAACAGATGTGTTATGTGTCTGCAAGAGGAAGAGTCGACGTCTCACCTTTTCCTTCAGTACTGGGTAACGACGGAGATCTGAGCAGTTATTCTCAAGTCTTTTGACTTGTCGTGGGTGATATCTAAGGACATTCCCTCCCCGTACGTGTCCTGGTTTGGAGATCAGTTGGAGGGCCATCTGCTGGCCTTTTGGAAGGTGGGTTTCTTCGCAGTCCTTTGGAGTATTTAGCTCGAAAGGAATGAAAGGATATTTTGAAGGAGGCGCCATCCGATTGGTATGATTTTAAAGGGTATTTTAGAGCTGATGTGCCTTTGGGTTAGACTTGTTAAGCTGGGGACTAGGGATATTTCGGAACAATTTAAATTTAGTTGAGTGGGCAGCGGGTTCAGGGCTACGATTTTGTATAGAGTGTCGGATCTATCTTGGTTTTCTCCTTTGGCTTTGTTTTTCTTTCGTCTTCTTTGGTCGGTTTTGGTTATCTTATATTTCCCAGTTTCTCGCTGGTTTTTACTTATTTAATATATGATACCTTTATAGATCAAAAAAAAAAAAAAAACCTAGTCCCGCCTTCTAGGGCTAAGTTTGAGGCTATAGTTATGGCCAGGCTGAAAACAACCTAACCCATCCCAAATATACCCGGCCCATTGAGTGCCAACCCATGTCCCATGTGTGGCGCATTGAGTTTTAACTAATTTTCAAGCCTTGAAATCGATGAAGTCAACATCTCACCGCATTAGCTAGGTGTGTTAAAGGTATTGCAGTTTGGTTAAAACCAGTAAGGAACTGAAACTCGGAAGGTAAAAAAAAAAACCACACCTGTGTAGTTAGTGTGAGCAGCATTGCTGCAGCAGGATGAAGTCCTCTATGGTAAAAAGCCTTCACTATGGTTAGTACATTAACCGCGTAAACCGAATTTGAGCCCGAATTAGCAAATATGGTGATCAAGACGTGCTCTTTCAAATTGAATGGTCCAGGATTCAGCGAGAAGGAGCATTTCGTCATCGGAATTCGGATCAGTTTCGATGGTAGCGTACCAGCCATAAGCTTTCCGAGCGGAAGAACAACAACTTGGGCCGAAATCGACGATATATAGAGTGCATTCTGTCTGTACCCAAAAAATTGGTTCAAAAAGGCTAGAAGGGCACATGAAGTGAGACCCAGGACCCATGTTCGGAATGTTAGAGCTGGAAGCGTCGGATCGTCGGTCGTTGGAACCGTGAGCCGTACTTCCTCAATCGGAGTATCGTTAACTTCTTCTCCTGCAGATAAATTAATTATAATTAATCATGAAACATCAATGATTTTAGTGCTTATTTATAACAGTCACTACAAAAAATAAGACAATTAGTGACAGTTTTTGCAGCCAAAAACTGCTGCTATTAACCAAGAAACTTGTTTCAGTAGTGACAGGACTAGTAGCGGCATTCGGTTACGTATTGCTGTAAATGTGAGTTTTATTAATGTTAAATTTTCAGTAACATATTTTGAATATACTGGCCCTTTAATTTAGGGTAAATTAGAAAATGAACCTTAGAACCGAAACGTTTTAGCTTATTATATAGGTACTAAACGCTTTAGCGAAAAAGGTTTTTATGAATTTTTTTACTTCTAATTTCCGTGAGATTAGAAACCCTTCTCACGTGCTAGTAAAGTTATCCATATGACTTTAATAAACTACCATTCTATAAAGGGGAGTTTAGATGCAGGAAGGTTGTTTTTCTAAAGTGCTTGTTTGAAGGGTTATTCCAACGCATCTTCTTCTCGTTCCAGATGAATCAACCGTTCAAAAATATGGTCCCTGATCAAATATTTAGAGGACAGACCATCTTCTTCTCGTTCCAGATGAAAGCACCAGTTCATGGAGGGACCACCAAATCACTATTCGACCTCATTGAAAGTTTTGTTAATCAACAAAATCCTTTAAAAAATTCCCATTTTCAACAAAAATATGGCAAAGATTTTTGAGGATATGGTATCAGATTTAACGAATCCAAGTTGAAAATGGTATGACATATATTCAAAAAAATATTCTTTCTTCTTTTACTTGCTCAGGCTTAAAAAAAAAAAAGAAGAAAAAATGAGAGATAAAAGAAGAAAAAAAATGGATATGATATCAGATTTGGTTCATCATTATCATCTTCCTCTTCTTTTTTATTTTCATGTTGTAACTGTGAGATGATGAAAAATGTGAGAGAAGGAACGGTGCATAGGGGGTGGTGAGGTTGACTCCCTTTCTTCATCTTCATTTTGGTCTAGTAGTAAGGGGACGGTGAAAGATCGAACCAGTGAAGGGAGGAGCAGCTAGGGCTATATTTATTTTTTATAGGAAATGATAGAATTTCATTAGTTAGAATCTTTGCAAACAAGATACAAATTTTTGGTAGCAGAGAGAAGAAGCTGCCCAAAACCCAGCGGGAGAAGAAGCTGCGCGCGAAATGGATTTGCAAGGCAAGCTTCCTTCTTCTAAACTACCCTTTATAGAAGGGTAGTTTAGTAAAATCATATGGGAAGGATTTCTAATCTCATGGAAATTAGAAGTATAAAAACAAGTAAAAGCCTTTTCTTCTAAAACGTTTGGTACTTGTATAATAGGCCAAAACGTTTGATTTCTAAGGTTCTCTTTCTAAAGTGCCCTTTAATTTATCTGATGTATAAATTAAAAGCCATATTTATGTTATATAATAAACTCATAATTGATTTCTAAATTTTTTTTAAAGCATGAAAAATTATTGAAAGCAAATCATAAAAGAGAGAGAAGTAGTAAAAAATAAATATTATTTTCAACATGCCTTTTTCTATGGAATTGTTATTAATATGAAGAAGAAAAGATATGGCATTCAATTTTGTTCTCATAAAAAAGTTGAAAAATTATAAGAAAAAATTAATAAAAACAAATCTACCTTTCAATTTTCCAATCCCTCTTCTATAATTTCTATGAATGAACAATGAGAGAGAGATTACCAGAGTTTATTGCCGGAGCTTCTGACTGCAAATTCTCGGGCAGGTTCGGTCCCACCATTTTTTTCTCCCTTCTTCACGAACTTTTGAACCACTTTGACTGCGTCTTCATTGCAATTTTGCAACTTATTTATAAAATATCCTTTTCTTCGTTTTCTATACACTCACTATTTTATAGAAGTTATCTGAAGATTCTACATTTGCAACAAGAGCTTTTGCCACTTAAAATAGTTAATTACGTTAAATGAGACTATGGAGATCACTTTTCATCCGAATTCTTCCACACAACAGATCAAGAGATCATGGTCTACATATCTGATGGTCAGATCCTCAAAAGTGAGTTGAGGACACTTATCATGATCCAGTCACTTTTTGAAATATGTGCCACGTCGAATCAATCTATGATAGTTTGCCATAATCTCAAGATCTATTCTGTAGAGGTTCGGAATTTTGAAAAGGATCAAAATTCCAGATTTCACATCGGTTTCGGTGGGGACCGAAACAGAAATTTCGGCCGAAATCTTCAAAGGAATCCGAAATTACCGAAAATATATGATTTCGTTTCAGTGGGGACCGAAACCGAAATTTTAGACAGAAATTTTGGTGGTTTCGGCCAAAATTTTGATCTTGATCAACAATTTACTTAACAGGCAAAAACGTTAGATGCAAATGTAGAATCTTGGGTTGTAAAGGGCCCTTTTATATACTTTATTTAGGACAACGAAAAACTAATACAAGATTAAATGGTACACATGCAAAACTCGTGAGCAATATATCTTCCAATATTTGATGAACAACTTTGGAGGCAGCTTATGTGGCATGACATGATTGACCGCACACATAGTGGGGCTCAAACACTACAGCCAATAACATTATGCCATATAAACTACCTGCAAAATTGTCTTTAAAACTTTGTCCACCGTTTATAATTTTCCCATCTTTTGGAATGTGAACGCAAATCCAAGCAAAATCTCCTTAAGTAGCTCTGGTAGAAGGACCAAGTATGGAAGTATATGTTTGAACCCTTTATCAATCTAAATCGTCAACTTGGCCATCTAAATTCTACATGGACATGAACCCGAAATTACCACAGTTGGATGGTCATTATTCTTCCAGGGTTTTGATCAGAGCCAACCGGTTAACCCTAAGCGGGGTTTAACTGATTTTGAAACTGTTGGATGCAATTAGGGATACAAGTTCGGTGTATCGAACTGAACCGAACCCGAATTTTTTGGAGTTCAGTTCGGTACACCCCAAACTGAAACCGAACTTAAACCCATTCGGTTCGGTTCGGTCTGTTTATTTTCCCTGGGACCGAAATCGAAACTGAAAGCGATTTAGATCGGTTCAGTTTGGTTTGGTGTAGGTAAAATACCTATTTTTTTTTGTTTTCTTTTTTTTTTTTGGTTTTTTTAAAGTTTTTTTTTCGGTTTACTCAACCTACCTCCTCGGTTTTCGGTTTCGAGCCACCCACACTGAAACCGAACCGAATTGGGGTTCTGTTCGGTTTGTGTCGGGTTTGGGACCCTAGATGCAATGGAGGGAAAAATATGGATGCTAATTTGTGAAAGTTAAAAGTCAAGATTCCCTTGCATCAAGAGTTTAGAGTCAGTTGAACCTCATTTAGAGTTTGATCGGTTGGACCTGATCAAACTAATAAGTTGAAATTTATATGGTATTTAACGAGTTATAAAACCCTCAAGGAGAGGCCGTGAACCTCTACAATCTAAGCAGACCAACCTAAATTATAACCATTCCAAAGTAACAATTAATGAAGGATACCAATGTTTGAGCAATTTGATGGAGATTGATTGAACATTGGTCTACCCTCGGTGCATTGCTAGTGCACCTCGTACCAACTCTTTATAGGGCTAGTTTATATTGAAAGGGCCATTTTTAATTTTCTGTCTCACCGTAATTTCAGTTGTAATCGTTGATATAAATATTTGACCATCTAATGGTAGCCTATGAATTGTCTGTAGTTGGTGGGCTAGAGTCCCAAGAGGTGGCCAAATTTGGCACTTGCTTGGGCAGATTGAACCTAGCCAATAGGTATTTTGGGTTGGGTCCAACTTGAGCAGACCGTTGGCCTGAAATCCGGCATGAGAGATCACGCTAGCCTGTAGCTCTGTGACGGCATCCTAGGTATACTTAACGAAAGTCGGTGACTTAGAGAACCTCTATTACAATCAACCCAGTTTTCACGCAGTATAAACATTGGTTTCTTTGAATCAAGCAACCGAGATCCTTTTTCACCTCAAATCCTCCACAAGATATATCTTAGGATCATGGGCCTACCTACCATCAAACAGTCCAGATATTGGTTTCAGGTGGCTCCACATCCCAAAAAGTGAACATGACAACATTTCATCAAGCGTAGTTCATGCATGTTCACTTTTTGGGATGTATGCAAGGTGAAATCAACATCTGATCGTCTGATGGCAGGCTTATCATATTGAGGTCTATTGTGTGGAACCGCTCTTTTTTTTTTGATGAAAATCGTTGAGGTTATAGGGTCCTCACCCTTGCCATAAAAGGGAAAAAAATATACTGGGTACCTCGGCTCAGAAAAACCGAAATTGAGAAAGAAGCTCATACACGATGATCAGAGCCGAGGGAAAGACTCCAACAACTAATTACATAGAAGAGAGGTTGGCCCAAAAAACCAAATCCCAATTCCTCAAACAATCCTAAATGGAGTAAGGATGCAGCTGACCTCACTCTTGGGCCTCTTGGCCCACTATAAAGTTTTGATCTTAATTTTATCTAGTAAAGAGGAGTAACGCAAGCACTTGTCCTCGAAGATCCTATTGTTGCGTTCTTTGCAAATTAGCTACAAAGAAGCTATCAAGGTGAAGGACCAAACTCCTTTTCCTCTGGGAGAAAGGCCACCAGCAAACCATGCTCCCGCCAATTGAGAGACCGAGGAAGGCAAGGAACAAGAGATGCCAAACCATTGAAACAGAGAGTTCCAAATATTGAGAGAGTAGGGGCAATGAATGAACAAGTGGGCATTATTCTCAAGATCCGAACGACATAATGCACATCTATTTGGAATGGGCAGACCCCTTCTGTGTAGGTTTTCCACAGTAAGCAACTTGTCATTAACTGCGAGCCAAGCGAAGATGATAGCCCTAAGATGAGCCTTGGTCTTCCATATCCATAACTAGGGAAATTCTGGTGTGACAGTTGAAGCAAGAAGCTGATATAGAGTGCTGACGGAGAAAGTCCACTTCATTCCAAAGTTCCATGAAGGATGATCGATCAGATTCAGATCAGGATAAGGCGTGGAATCTAGCATACAAAGCAGCTCAACCAATTCACAGATTTCATGATCGTATAATCTACAAGAAAACCGGAACCGGCCAAGATGGTGGATCATGCTGAGTAGTCATAATCGCATCCTTAATAGAGATGTTTTTGGAGGATGTTGCCGCAAATATGGAATTGAATTTAAGTTGAAAAGGTTCTTTGGCAATCCACACATCCTTTCGAAAGAGAGTGCTAGCACCATTCTCCACCGAGATTCTGACTCCTAACCTGAAGACATGTCTTCTATCTCCAAATACCTTTCCATATTCTCGTGACCGACCTGCCAAATCTCGCCATAATATCCCAAGAGCTGTTACCCGATCCATATTTGGCCGCTAGAAGACGACACCACATGTTCTCTGGTTCTGAATAGATTCTCCAAAGCCACTTAGATAATAGAGCATTACTAAAATCTCTTAGATTTATTATTCCTAGTCCCCCATCTACCACGGAGAAGATGCCAATCAGCCAAATGCAGTTTACCATTCTCTTCCAACCCATTCCAAAGAAAGTCTCTGGAGGTTTTCTCGATTTTCTATTTCACCCAAGCCAGACAAGGGAAGAGGTGTTAGAAGTTCCTATTTTGGTGGCCATCACTATGGTCAAACCCGTTGACCAGTGAATGGTATAAGATCAACTTTGAGATGTACAATTACTATTTTGGTGAGTTTGAATAGAATAAGCAACTGATTATTGAGTCTTTCAGTTAATGTATGATTGTGATTTCTAATCACACTACAATTAACAATTTCAGTCCTTAATGGGATAGGACTCTTTGGCTATAAATATAAGGGGTGCCTGGTCCCAACGATTGCTCGACATAATTCAATCCTCCCTATTGGCGAGAGCATCCCCATTGTGCTAGGAGATATTGAACGCGAGAAGATTGTTGAAGATCGACAACCATCAATAGCTAACGCTCAAGGTGCGCATATTTATAGATTATATATTTATTGTTTTTGATTGATCGTGCGCCTAGATCTTTAGGCTTAATTTTGGATGGTCGGATCGTTAGATCCATTTAGATTCCATCAATTGGTATCAGAGCCATAATTGGCGTTGTGATCGGTCAAAGCATTAATATATGAGTTTTATCTTGTGTGTTATTGAGACCAAGACATCGGGTGAATCGAACGTTTTTTTTTAATGATCGGGTACCGTACTTTCTAGTTTCCACGATTTAAAAAAAAAAAAAAAAAAAAGGGCGCCGATAGGGGTTTTTCCGGCAAATTGGATTGACGCCTTGAGTCGGCGATCGCACCACCAACTTCCGTCGGGTGCCGTATTAATTTTGAGAAGGCGGTCGGTGATGCGTGCCCTCCCTGGTCCATCCCTACATGATGGGCAGTGCGATGCCCTTTCTACAGTGGGATCGTATGGGGGACTATATAATTTAATATGCGATTACTTTCCTTCATCAAGGCAATGCAATAAAGAACTTTTTCTTGTTCTGTTTTGTATCGGAGAAAATGACTAGGTCAATTGTTTTACTTTTGGGTATTAGGTGCTTTAATGATTTTTATTGCCTGTGTAATGGGAGCACCAAAGTAGGTGCTTCCCATATAAGCTTAAGACCCGACCCGCTTGGCCCATGGCTCACTTGACCTTTTTGGCCCACCTGACCCGTCTGGGCTTTTTAGCCCACCCGACCTGCTGGGCCTACTTGGCCCACCCGGCTCACTCGCTGAGGCCCACTCTGCCCATTCGCCCACAAAGGCCCATGGTCTGGCCCGATACCTGGCCCAAATTATTCCGACACTATTTCTTAATCTTCTCGGGCCATTTCTGGGCTATTTATAGGTCCGATTTTCGGACATTATATATGAATTTTGACTTTCTCGGATATTTCAGACCCGTTTTTGAGGTTTAATTTTGACAATGAGGTCCCTGTTGTAATATTTGCATGACCTGATGTTATTTTTTTCATTTTTTTTAATTGTGTAATCAATTTTTTTTTAGTATCATTAATTAGAATTGGGTAGTGGAGGTTGTGCTCCACTACCATGGCTGATACTTACACATTATAATACTGGTTTATTGTCAATTTTGACACCTCCTCATAACACGAATTGGACTTGGCTTATTCTTTTAATATCAATTTTGTGATCATCTAAAATATTATCAAACCTAATTTGAAAACATGGCTTGGAAAGATTATTCTACCCAACGGTGATGACCTTTCCTAGTGTCGTGGTTTTCATAGTGAGGTTTAATTTTGTCCAAGATCGTGTTACAAATTCCGTGATAGTGTGTAGTGAACGTTGGCGTCACAACATAAGCGGTTCTTCTGCCCAACGGTGATGAATCTCTTAATGTTATATGATGGTTGTATTTCACTATTCATTATTTTGTGTGTGTGGGTACTGCTAGCATGTTGTGACTCGACCCAACGGAGGGTCATAACGGCGCAATTAGTACCACAATCATTAATAAAGATTGAGGAAGCGACTAGTGCGTTATAACTCGACCCAACGGAGGGTTATAATGACACAAATCGTTTCTCAATAAAAGCACATTGGTTTTAATTTTTATATTCCTTGACATATTTTAACTTTCGCATCACATACTATAATTATAACCTTGTGGAATTGATAGTTACTTCGATTGTATGTGGACATAATAAAGCCCTTAATTATTGTATAGCATTGAACCTGTCTATCATAATCAGTATGATTGGTGGAATTAAACTTTTGAGTGGATCAAATTATAAGAAATGGAAGGAACAAGTTACAATTGTTCTAGGCTGCATGGATCTTGACTATGCTATACGATCTGATAAACCGAAGGTGCTCACCGCTGATGCCTCGGCTGAGGACCTGGCAGTGAACCATACGGATTTTAAAAAATGGGATAGATCCAATCGTATGAGTCTCATGATCATAAAGAGTTCCATTGCTGATGCGATTCGGGGAGGTATTCCTGACTCGCACACTGCAAAGGAATACATGCAAGCTATTAAGGAACAATTTCAAGGGACATCTAAAGCCCTTGCCAGTAGTCTAACTGTTAAAATGGGAACCATGAAATATGATGGTCATAGCGGCGTCCGGGAGCACATTATGAAAATGAGTGATATGGCAACTCAATTGAAAGAACTAGACATGGGTTTTTCTGAGGGTTATCTTGTTCACTTCATTATGACTTCTCTTCCTGCACAATTTGGCCCGTTCAAGATCAATGATAATACGCAGAAAGAGAAGTGGAAGATGAACGAGCTAATCGCCATCGTGGTCCAAGAAGAAGAACGACTGGCCGAAAACCCGAAGTGCCCATTACGCCGCTCCTGGCCCATCGAAACGAAATTTCAAGTAAAAATCGGGACAATATAAAGGAAAGAACGTGAAAGCTCCTCCACCGGAAACCAAACAAAGAGAAGCTAGCACATCTACTTCTGGCATCAAGTGTCACTTCTGTAAGAAGAAGGGACACATTAAGAAGAATTGTCAGAAATACAGAGATTGGCTAGTTAAGAAAGGTCATGACCTAGCTTTTGTGTGTTTTGAATCACTTTATGTTGATGCTCCATGCAATACTTGGTGGATAGATTCTGGTGTAACTATTCACATAAGTAATTCAATGCAGGGATTTCGATCCAGCAGAACGCTAAGTAAAGGCGAACGTACCATCAAACTCGGAAATGGAATAAAAGCAGACGTGGAGGCCATTAGGACTCTCCGTCTCATTTTAGATAGTAGTTTCATTTTGGATTTAGTTGATACTATTTATGTTCCCAGTATCACTAGAAACCTTATCTCAATTTCTAAATTGGATTCATTAGGTTTTGAATTTAAATTTGGACATAATATGTTTACTCTATTATTTAATTCTGATATTGTGGGTGGTGGCTCATTAGTGGGTCATCTTTATCAGTTGAACTTAGATTTATCTTACGCCCAATCTTTAGTTTCTATGCATATGAATGATAAAATAAGTAAGAAACGAAAATGAGCAATCGATAACTCCTTCATTTTATGGCATAAACGTTTAGGTCATATATCTAAGGGTAGAATGGAGAGGTTAATTAAAGATGATATAATCGATGCGCTCGATTTCTCTGATTTCAATACTTGTGTTGATTGCGTTAAAGGGAAACTCACAAAGACTAATAAGAAAGGGGCTCTCAGAAGCACGAGTTTGCTGGAAATAGTCCACACTGATATTTGTGGACTGTTTCCAACTCCCGCTATTGGTGGTCAAAGGTATTTTATTACCTTTACTAATGATTATTCTCATTTTGGTTATATATTTCTCATTCACGAGAAATCTGAGGCCCTGGATATGTTTAAAATCTATAAAGCCGAAGTTGAGTTACAACTCAATTCGAAGATTAAAATTGTGAGATCTGATAGAGGCGGCAAGTACTATGGTAGATACTCTGAAATAGGTCGCACTCCAGGACCATTCGCCCTGTATCTACAAGAGCATGGCATTGTCGCTCAATACACCATGCCGGGAACACCTGAACAGAATCCAGATATAATCTGAAAAATCGTCCTCTTATGGATATGGTGAGAAGCATGTTATGCAACTCTACGTTGCCTATGTTCTTGTGGGGAGAAGCCTTGAAAATAGCGGTGCATATCCTAAATCGAGTTCCTAGTAAGGCAGTTCCCAAAACTCCTTATGAGCTATGGTAGGCAGAAAACCGACTTTAGGATATTTACACATTTGGGGTTGTTTGGCTGAAGCAAAGGTGTACAACCCACAATTAGGAAAATTGGACCCTAAAATTATAAGTTGCCATTTCATTGGTTACCCTGATAGATCAAAAGGCTACAGATTTTATTGCCCCACTCATAGTACCCGGATTGTTGAGACTAGACATGCAAAATTCTTTGAGGATCGTGAGATCAGTGGGAGTATAGAGCTTAGGAAAATCACTTTTGAGTAGAGAATCGGGTTATAATTTTTATCCCTTTTATCCAAGAAAAAGTGGCACCAACACCAGTTATTCAAGCCAGTGTTGATGCACCTGTGGCTATACCTATTGACACACCCCACATTGAGGAGGCTCTTGCTCCCATGGCGACTGCCAATGATCTACCATTACGTAGATCAGAGAGAGCAAAGAAGTCTGCCATTTCTGATGACTATATAGTTTACCTCAATGAGAGTGAGTTTGATTTTGAAAATGAATCAGATCCTGTTTCCTTTAGCCAAGCCATGAAGAGCGACAAATCCACTCAATGGCTCGAAGCCATGAAAGATGAGTTGGAATCAATGAAACATAACTCGGTCTGGGATCTTTGTGAGTTACCTAATGGAGTTAAGCCTGTAGGCTGTAAATGGGTATTTAAAACCAAGCAAGACTCCAAAGGTAATATAGAAAAATACAAGGCCAGGTTAGTCGCTAAAGGTTTCACTCAAAAAGAGGGAATAGACTATAAAGAGACATTTTCTCCTGTCTCTAGACAGGAATCTTTTCGGATAGTCATGGCATTAGTAGCTCATTTTGACTTAGAATTGCATCAAATGGATGTTAAAACTGCTTTTCTGAATGGCGACTTGCATGAAGATGTCATTATGACACAACCTGAAAGTTTTCAGGTTGAGGGGGAGAGTCATTTAGTTTGTAGACTCAAAAGGTCTCTATATGGTTTAAAGCAGGCATCTCGACAATGGTACTTAAGATTTCACGAAGTAAGTTTATCATCCTTGTTTTATACGTTGATGATATCTTACTTGCGAGTAACAATTTGGGCATGTTATATGAGACAAAGAACTTTTTATCAAAGAGTTTTGATATGAAAGATCTTGGTGAAGCTTCCTACGTGATAGGAATTGAGATTCATCGAGATAGAGCCCGTGACATATTGGGATTATCTTAAAGAGCTTATATTGATAAAGTTCTTAAAAGGTTTAACATGCACAATTATTCTGCTACTGTTGCCCCTGTCATTAAGGGTGATAAATTTAGTCTACTTCAGAGTCCCAGGATCGATCTGGAGAGAAAACAGATGGAGACAATTTCCTATGCATCGGCAGTTGTGAGTCTCATGTATGCACAAGTCTATACTCGTCCAGATATAGCGTATATAGTTGGCATACTTGGCAGGTACCAATGTAATCCTGGTTTGGATCATTGGAAAGCAGCTAAGAAGGTTTTTCGCTATTTACAAGGGACTAAAGGACACATGCTCACATACAAATGGTCGAATAACCTTGAAGTTATTGGTTATTCAGATGCTGACTATGCTGGGTGTCAAGACACTCGTAGGTCTACATCGGGTTATATTTTTATGCTTGCAGGTGGATCTATATCTTGGAAGAGCGTTAAACAAACGCTGACTACTTCGTCCACTATGGAAGCAGAATTCATTGCATGTTTTGAGGCATCATGTGAGGCGATATGGTTGAGAAATTTTATCTCAGGGCTTCGAGTTGTTGATATTATTTCAAAGCCACTGTGAATCTTTTGTGACAATTCCGCTGCGATTGCTATCTCTAATAACAACAAGATTAGTGGGGGTTCCAAATATATTGATATCAAATATCTTATTGTACGGGAGAAAGTTCAGAATCAAATTGTATCTGTTGAAAGGATAAGTACGACACTCATATTGGCTGACCCTCTCACTAAAGGTTTACCTCCCACGCTCTTTTTGGAGCATGTTGAGCGCATGGGGTTAACGGATAATTTTGATAGCCTTTGAGAGTGGATATATGGGAGTGAATACATTTGTTTAATTGATTCAAAAATAAAACTTATTTATTTGCTTTTCCATTTTTATGCAAATAACTCCTTGAAACATATGGTGCCAGTAGATGGCAATAAAGTTGGATCAATATTAGATTGAGTTTACATGTAATCACCATTCAGTTTGTAAACTTACAATCTATGTGAAATCATACTAGTTGGACTCCATGTCGGTGCTGACTTCCAATACAGTAACTAATGAGCGGTCATATATCGATAATATGATATATTGACTACATTGATTCTGTGTTGAAATTCTCACTGGACCGAACTGATAATAAAGACTTTGATTGAGATTGATTGTGACTTACCATTCAAAGAAAGTTAACTAACATTGGGTAATCGGAGTTTATTGACATAGTTTGGCCAAGTGGGAGACTATTAGAAGTTCCTATTTTGGTGGCCATCACTATGGTCAAACCCGTTGATCGGTGAATGGTATAAGATCAACCTTGAGATGTACAATTGCTATTCTGGTGAGTTTGAAGAGAATAAGCAACTGATTATTGAGTCTTTCAGTTAAGGTATGATTGTGATTTCTAATCACACTACAATTAGCAATTTCAGTCCTTAATGGGATAGGACTCTTTGGCTATAAATATAAGGGGTGTCTGGTCCCAACGATTGCTCGACATAATTCAATCCTCCCTATTCGCGAGAGCATCCCCATTGTGTTAGGAGATATTGAACGCGAGAAGATCGTTGAAGATCGGCAACCATCAATGGCTAACGCTCAAGGTACGCATATTTATAAATTATATATTTATTATTTTTTATTGATCGTGCGCCTAGATCTTTAGGCTTAATTTTGGATGATCGGATCGTTAGATCCATTTAAATTCCATCAAGAGGGACATATAGAAAATTGGCAATGCAGAGAGCGTCGATTTGGTTAGAGTGAGCCAACCCGCCTGTGAAAGATACTTTCCTTTTCATCCGTCAAGTCTTTTTTTCATTCTATCAATAATAACTTGCTATAATCTTTTACTCGGGAGATGAGGGCCGATCGACAGGCCGAGATAGGTAAAAGGGTGTGTGTCGGGACTTGTAGCCAACACCGCTAGCCAAACTATCAATATAACCTTCATCCCATCCCACGCCGATGACCATCGACTTAGCAAAGTTGACTTTTTGAGACCTGAGATTGCTTGAAAAAGGAGAAAAATCTTTCGAATCAATTTCAGAGCCTTTGGGTTCCCGTCTATAAAGATGATGGTGTCGTCTACATAGAGATGGGAAATGGGAGAGAAATCTCTGGCAATTTTGAAACCCTTGAACCAGTTGAGAGACGAAGCACGATGAAGAAGGGCATGAAGGCATTTGGCTATAGTAAGAAATAAAAAGGGGGAAAGGGGCCCCTTGGCATAACCCTTTTTCTACCAGGAAAAATCCTTCGATAGACCCGTTGATAATTGCTAACATCCATATCGAAGAGATGCACCCTATCATCCAGCTGATCCATCTAGATCTGAAACCCATATGAATAAGCATATATTGTAAGAAGCCCCAATCAACATTATCATATGCTTTTTCGAGGTCTATCTTAAAGATGAATCCATTCATCTTTTTATGGTGATAGCTGTCTACACATTCATTAGCAATTAGAACACTGTCAACCAATTGCCGATCCTGCAAAAAAGCAGACTGAGAAGGAGAAATCAGTCCAGGGAGGACATTTTTTTTTTTTTAAATTCTGTTTGCTAAAACCTTGGCGAGAATCTTATAAAGCCCATTGATTAGGCTAATTGGACTTAAAGCATTTACTTGGTCCGCTCCTTCGGATTTCATGATGAGAGCTAAAAAAAAAATAGCATTCATCTCACGACTAATTAATGATATCCCGCTGATGGAATTCAAAGAAAACTTCACAAATGTCACCTTTGATGGTGTACCAACATTTATGATATAAAGGCAATGGGGATGTCGTCCAGGCCCGAGGTTTTATCCCCAGTAAGATCTAAGACCGCTAATTTGATTTCCTCCTCCGAGAAAACACACTCCAGATTGAGATTATCTTCGAGGAGAATGGTATTAAAGGATAATCCATCCAACTAAGGTCTAAAAGTTTGATTTTTTTGAAATTTGTTACTGAAATGATGGAAGAAAGGCGCTAGCAATATCAGATTTGTCGGAGATGGAAGAGTTCGCTACCTGGATAGTCAGAATATGGTTACGCCTCCATCTCATAGAAGCTAGCCTATGGAAATACTTGCGAGTTACAGTCGCTGGATTTTACCCAACTATCCCTAGAGTTCTGACGCCAGTAGATTTCCTTCTTTCTGACGATATATTGAAGCTCTTCTTTGAGTAAGTTTCTAATGTCCCGTTCCGATCTAGATAATGGGAAATATTCTTCTTTATAATCGAAGGCTTTAATTTGATCTAGATGACTTCTTTTACCGATGAAGATGTTACAGAAAGATATTCTATTCCAAGAAGAGAGAACATTTCTAACGGCCTGAATTTTGCGCATAAATTTTCTACTAGCCCAGCCGCCCTCGGAATCTGAATTCCAAGCATCGCTGATCACCACATCAATTGAAAGTGGAACCTTTTGGGTTTAGAAGAGATGGCCCGCGGGAGGAGTAGTACATATATCATGCCAATGAGAACATTGACTCTGCCCCTACTCCCTAGGTGCCCATAAATTGAGACTCTACCTACACTAATCGAGCACAGTGACGGGAATGTAATAAATATAATGCCTAATCAACCTGGAGTGAGGGGTACTTAGTTCAAGATTTGTTTTGTCAAAAGATTAGAAAGAAAAATGATATTGAAGATCGGAAATAATAAATGTAGTTGCTAAATGTCATTTAAGGTTGAGGGTCCGTTAGATTTACATAGTAACCATTAATTTTAGATGATATTTGATGGCTTTGAAGCAAACATTGGCAGATTGTTCTTTAATTTCCACTAAAAGTCTTGATAATAGCACACTTATCAGACTAAATAAATATTAATTTTATCTATTTTTCAATGACGGAGTTCCAAGGCCTATTAAGTCTGGCATACCTGCACATCACACTTACCAAGTAGGGATACATCCTGCAGATGTCAAATAAACATTTCTATCAACCAATGGGGGTTGGCACAATGACCCGAGGACACCTAAATAAGCAGAGGTGGCACACAGAGCAAAATGTGTCTCAAGCACATAGTCATCAGGCGCTCGTGTAGATTACCAAATGCTAACTCAATTTTTATGTCATCCACTACTTCCCCTTACCGCCTTACCCCTAATTAAGCTTGCCCCTAAGTGGTTAAAAAACATCTTCTATCACTCCTCCTAGTTCAAATAATAATAGGGCACGGCTACTGTCACTCGATTATTAGTAAGTAGCACAGTTTTTCAATGGATGAAAATCATTGAAAATCAAATGATGGAGGTTTTTTTTTCTCTAATCTTCCTCGCGATCAATCTTAAGATTATGGGCATAGCACGTCTATCAGACAGTCAACTATTGATTCCACATAGTACACGTCCCCAAAGGTAACCTAGTTTATGGGCAAAGGAGTTGATCGTCACGTGAAATCAACATCTGGCTGCCTGATAGGTGCACCGTGATCTTTAGGTTTATTGTGAGGATTCTTTGATTTCAAATCAGTCAATGATTTTTGTCAACGAAAAAATTGTGGTACTTACTCATATACGGGTGAGAATAGATGTACCCATAATAATAATATTGATAATAATGCTGCCACACATTTTAAGTGTTTTTTGGGTACCGACATTATACGTCGCTAGTCGCTACAAGCTAATATGATCAGTCGATAGCATGGATTAAAATTTCGTCCAATACCGATAAGCAATACGTATCAGTATCGGGACTCACCGATACAATACATTGAATGTACCATATCGGCGGTTCCCATACATTAACCGGACGATACATTCAATGTATCGTTCGATACTGTCCGGTACTGATACATATCGGTTTTAGGCTCGAACGATAAATATCGGTTTTCCGATATTTTAATCCTTGGTCGATAGGCTCGTACTTTTTTTAGTGTAAGCGTATTCTAAAATGGGAGAACAAGCGTTTCTAAAAAGCCATCAAACCACAATTTCCAGTCATGGTTTTAAATTCCGCTCAAGAAGAGATGTCTCAAACGATCGACATGTCTTGTGTCTCGGAGATTAGCGTGACGAGATCGATCTGCTTTTCACCCTCATGCGGTAATTAAATTTTCCGTTTTTGAATGTTGGTTTCTATAAGATGTTAAACTAGTACACCACCTGTGCATTCTATTATTTATTATTATTTTTATTTTTAAGAGCTAATAAAGAAGATCATAGATCAACTGTCGTATAAACAAACTTTTTAGAAAAAAGACATCTGACTTCAAACGTTTTAGAAAAACAATACTTTCACGGATTTTAGAACTTTCAAAAACCGTGAAAGCACTGTTTTTTTTTTTATATTTTAAAACAGTGCTTTCATGATTTTCTGAAGTTCTAAAATCCGTGAAAGCACTGTTTTTCTAAAATGTTTGAAGCCGGGTCTTTTTTGCTAAAAAGCTTATTTCTGAGGCATTATTTTCTAAAGTGCCATAATTTATAAGTGTGATTCTTTAACTAAGATATGCTCCATTCATGAACAAAAAGTTGGACTCTTCAAATGATCACATATATTTGCTATGTGGCATAACATTGAAGTATTCTTCGATGGTTTAAAAATCAATCACTTATTTTAATGGTATAAGATCATTTAAAAAGGCTATTTCGTTTCACATCCTGCATTTAAGATGAGATCGAGGGCTATCCCAGACAACTTGGAAATCCTAGATTTCAAACCATGTTCACAATCAATCGGGATGTGAAAGAAAACGGATTGTCAGCCTTCAGACATGCCCAATAATTATTACAATGATGACAATGATAATAATAATTATAACTATGATTATTGGGCACTGCTATCCGCACACCAATTTTTTCTTCACACACACCACAAATAGAGGTAGACCTTGCATTTTGGAGACTTATGTCATGTGAAAACATCATCTATGCAGTATGATTTGAAGGCTACGTGTTAAAAATCTCTGACACAAAAAATTGGCACGAAATATGATCTCTATCATATTATTTTATGCAGTCACAGGCTATCGTCCGATTCAACAATTGACTGCATGGAATCAAATGATAAAGATCGTGTTTTGTGCCTATCTTTTGCATGAAAGATTCTTAGATCATGACCTTTAAATTAGACACTTAATTAAGATGGTGTTTGAACATGACGGAGATCCCCAAAATGTAAAGTTCCTTTTGGGATAATTAGAGAAACATGACTCAAAAACAAACTTTTTAGCAAAAAATGCCTCACCTCAAACGTTTTAGAAAAACGGTGCTTTCACGAATTTTAGAACTTCAGAAAACCGTGAAAAGGTGAGGCACTTTTGCTAAAATGTTTGTTTTTGAGGCGTTGTTTTCTAAAGTGTCCAAGTATTTTCTTTAAGTGATTTAAGTAGTGTGCCTAAAGAAAAAATAGGTTTGTGCGTAGCATGTCCCATGTTATTTATGACCATTATTATTAATAATTTAGAATTATTATTATTTCTCACACTTAACAAGTCAAAAGTCCATGACGAGAAGTTAGGGGTTGTTTCCTATCAATAGAAAACTGCCGCGGTTTTCGCACCAGAAATTCACAAGAAATCAGCTACAAACGATCTACATCTTAGGTGTTGATCGTTTGTCCTCCTAATTTTTCAAACGATGGATCTTGAGATCATGAACGTATCATCATATAAGCATAGTTTTATTTCAAATGGCACACATCTAAAAAATGTGATCGTAACATCACGTGCAAGCTCAAAATTAATTTTAAGATAATTTTTTTGAGTGTATACCACTGAAAATAAAAAATTGATCATCAGATGGTGTGCCCATGACCTCAATATCCATCGTGTTAAATATTGGGGCGTTAAAATCTCATTGTCTAATTCAATATAGTCAATGTGTTTCAACATGGGTGAACTAAAAGATTTGGTGGGTGGATTTAAAGGTGCTCTTAATCTTAATGTAGGTTATCTTACAATCCAAGATTCGATCTCCTCAACCCCCATTCATGGGCTTAAACCATTGACTAGTTGAATTGGCCGATTGAGACCCTTTTTTCCCCTAATTTTCACACAATGGATCTTGAGATCATAGGCTACCTTGACCCACCCATCAGCCGCTAAGTTATTGGAGATGAAGTCAGGTCAAAGGTGTCATCGTTGTGAAACTAGCTGTGGAACTTGACGAGAGAGTTCCCGTCATGGGTCTTCCATCTAATATGGAATGATCTCGGCCATCTGATGAAGAAGAGACTGTAAAGGGTATGTTGTACGGAAAACCTCCAAATTAAGTACTATCACTATAGCGACCCGAAATCTCACAAAGGCTGATTGTAAGATCTTAGACTGTACCTTCGTATGTTATAAACCACAAAAATATAATAAGGCAAATAAAAACGCCTTAAACAATGAAAAATAAAATTTTTAAAAACATTAATAAAATCCATGACTATTTTCTTATTCCAATTACAAAGTCCAATATAATTAGAACTTAAACATTCTTAATAAAATATCAGCTGATCATTGTCTTGTCCATTTAAAGACCCATAATAAATAGAAAGGGAAATAAATAATTAGGCCACGAAGCCTTCACCACCATCAATTTCAGGTTCCTGAGTATCACGTGCAGTCTTATCACCATAGATAGACTCATACGTTGCTCTCAGCTACACCTGTCTCATCTGGCCACCCACATCAAGAAGGAGTATAGTTTATACTTGTATAGACCAGACACTACAAAAAATAGGACTATTAGCAACAACCAAAAACTGTCACTATTAACAAAAAAACTGCCACTAATACCCTTGCCGCTAATAGTCTTAATAGTTTTTTTGTTAATAGCGACAATTTTTTGTTACAAAAAATTGCCGCTAGTTGTCTTATTTTTTTTAGTGAGACATATAATTCTTTAAAGCATAAGATATCAATTACTACAATATGAACATTTCTATGATTCATGGGTGTGTGCTTGTGACATGCATAATCTCAATAAACTGAAATGAACTGAATATAACATGATAACAGTATTGCATGAGTTTATCCTTTCTTTTAAGTTCATCTTTCTTATCATTTAATGTATGTTAGACTCCGTCTCGCTCAAGACGTTGAATCTAATCATGCCTATTACTTGTTTAGTTAGACTCCCTCCCCAAGACGTTGAGTCTAATCACTGGTATCATTTATTGCATGTTAAACTCCGTCCTGCTAGAGACATTGGGTTTAATCATGCTCATCATTTAAAGCCTGTTGGACTCCGTCCTACGTAAGACGTTGGGTCTAATCACACTTATCATATTCTTGTTTAGTTAGACTTTTTCATGCACAAGACATTGGGTCTAATACCTACTTAGACTCCGTCCTGTTCAAGACGTTGAGTCTCATCACACTTATCATATTCTTGTTTAGTTAGACTTTGTCATGCACAAGACATTGGGTCTAATACCTACTTAGACTCTGTCTTGTTCAAGACACTGGGTCTAATCACACTTATCATATTCTTGCTTAGTTAGACTTCGTCATGCACAAGGCGTTGGGTGTAATACCTTCTTAGACTCCATCATGCATAAGACGTTGGGTATACTGCTTCTTATTTATGTTTAGTTGGACTCTGTCATGCACAAGACATTAGGTCTAATACCTTCTTAGACTCTGTCATGCTAAAGATGTTGAGTCTAATGCTTCATTAATCATCGCTTAACATATCTTTCTAGTTTTATGTGTCTTAATCATGCATTTCGCGGAACATCATAAAGCATTGAAGTGCATATGAATATAATTAAGGTATATAAACATTAACAATTGATGAAACAGTTATAAAGAATATGAAAAGAGTAAACTTGTCATTTCATAATTGATCGATCGATTTCTCACCATGAGTTTCAAACCATTTAATTATCGGGCTTGATCGATCAACTTCCCAGAATCGATCGATCAACTCCATCCCGAAAACATAACATTATATTTATCTGCCCATAAATCAATCAATCAATATCTAGACTCGATCGATCAATATCGGCTAGTGAGTTTCCAAACAATTTTCTGTTATATTCAATTGATCGATTTCCAGAATCGATCGATCGATTACATCCTGTGCGCATACAATATATTATCATTTTGGAATCGATTTCAATCCATAAATTTTCAAACATTTTTCATTTGTCAAGTTCGATCGATTGACTTCCTGAATCGATCGATCGATCCCAACCCGAGAGCATCTCATTATATATATATATACATATATTTCGCCTAGAAATCGATCGATTGACACCTAAACTTGATCAATCGATTTTGATCTGTGAGCGCACCTAAAAAATGCTTCAAATCACATGGTGGGATTTTAATCCGACTTCATTTACCCAAAAATATCAATATTAAATCCATTAATCTTAGCATGCATCCTATTTAATTACCCATTCATTTTTCATGAAATAAAAGCACTAAATTGCATAAAAACTCATTTTAAAATTAATATTTTAAGTTTAAGGAAAAACATTATTTCTGTATACCTAGATCGATCAATTTCACCGCAATTAGATCAAAATCCCTACAACGACGATAACTCTTGAAGGTGGCGAAGGCCGCTTGAGAATATAAGCCAACGCCTCGCCGATCTTCTAAAAGAGAAATTCTAGAAAGGTAGATTTAAAATCTCTTTTCTAAGGTCTCTAGGGTTTTCTGACTGCTCGGGCTCTTCGTAACGAACATTTTTATAACTTATAGGGGATCATCTGATGCTAGACTAACATACCAAAGAAGGATATATAGGCTTTTACTTTAAGGTCTAAAATAAATGTTTAAAACCCACATACTTAGGTTCAATTACCTAACCTCTTGTCTTTAACTTAAGTCTCTAACCAGTAGGTTATCACCTAACTTATATCCAATAATGACATAAATAAATATAAGAGCTTTGAAAACCAAAACATATATTTTTAGTTAAAACATTTTGAAAAGTCAAGACATGCGGTGTATACGTTATTAAGCATATATAAATAATTTAGGTATATCGAAGACATAAAATTAGAAGCACTACAATCACATCGTTTGAAACTGCATGCATATAGAATGGCCGATTTATGTAGTTGCTACATGCATTTGCACTAAATATCACCAATGCATTATAAGTGTTGCAAGTAGTAGCTCGTCTTCTAACTCTATCCACATGTGATTGGAAGCCTGTTTGGAATCACCAAAACACTCTATCCTCTTGTCCAAGTTCTAGCTCGATCAACAGGCTGTCAATAGAACCACCTCGTTCCAATTAGGCTGCCACCAAGTACAGTGGGCCAAACTATTGGTTGCCCAATGGGCCAAGGGTTTATCTTGACCTAGTTCAAAATCTCATCTCTTGATATATATATATATATATATATATATATATATATGAAAAGGGTTATGTCCTCCCGTTGGAGGACAATGAGTGTCGTCCAAGATCTTACATGGAGCTTCATGTGGCACTCATAACACTATTTTAATGCTACATGGAGCAGAGGTGGATTGCTTTGATCATCTTTGGATATTTTTTTTTTGAAAACTCGTTTTTACCATGCATTTCTTTAGCAATAAAATTTAGACCGTTGAAACTAGTCTAACTTTGACTTATGCTTTAAAATATATATATATATATATATATATATATATATATAAATTTTTTTTTTCTTTTCATATTGATCTAAACAACTGTGCAACCGTGAGATTTGTGATAATCTCGTCGCGACGATGCGCCCGCTTGCAAAAATATAGAGTCGCCACCCGGAGCTTTTGGTGTCCCGGAATACCTATATCATTTTTATAAGCACCGAAGTGTCACAAATATGACTCTGAATCCGGTCCACACCAAAGGTTCTTGGGTAGGGGCTTCGGTTATCGATCGGAAGGTGTTAGGCACCCAATCAACCCGCTTAACGCGGTCTCTAGTTAGGGCCAAAACAAGAAATAATAAAAAAGAAAGAAAAAAGCCTCCTCATGCCCAAATGGGTCTTAGAATCCTATTTGTGCCCCTCCGTTCCTATCGAAAATTCGACGGCGTAATGGCACAAATGGGAATATGAGAAGAGCCAAAAAGAGATAGGAGAAGAAAGGGGAGAGTCGGGGCCCTCGGGCCCTCGTAGCACCGTAAGAGAGCCTTGCGTGGCTTGCTTTTGATGAGTTTTTGAAGGCTTGAATGGTAGAAAGAGGAGTTCTAACCACTAAGGCTTACTAGGTAAGAGGTAGATAAGAGAGGCAAATGGATGGTACACACCTAACCTAGAGGCTTTTTAGGAAAGGTAAGGCATGGAATGACCAACTTTATCATACCCTTCTTGATTGAATTCAAAGGTTGTTGAGTTCAATACTGCATTAACATCATATGGTTGTCCATCAGCGCGAAACACGTGGGAGGAGAAAATTGGAAACCGCTTCGCCTCATAGGAGTTAGTCCAATAAGCAATGGGGATAAGAATGTAGAGTGTTATGCAGAAACCGGCCATTATATTTATGATGGCGAAGCCTGGAGTAGCTAAGGGTGTTCCCAAGAAGCCAGCTACTGTAGACCAATCGAGGGCGAAGGATCCGATTCCGAGGCCAAAGAGACCAGAACCGATCTGCTGGGCAGTGACAGATTCTTTCCATATCCAACAAACGAAAGAGAGAGCGGTTATCGAAGGGAACAAATAGTTGGGAACGATGTAATAACAGAAGCTTGAAATGAAGACTAGGAGGAAGAATTGGAGTCTTGTCATTCCTCCCTTGGGTCTATCCTTGTTCTCATGAAATGCCCTACAAGTTCAACAGTAAAAACGGTTAGTAGAACATTAGGGTCAGCCTGTAGGGCATGTTTGATTGCTCCAACTGCTTGACGCATTAAGGACACTTCACTACAATAACTGTCTCAACAAGTGCCGCTGAAACACCTTATTTTTGTAGTGCTTGATGCATTAAGCCAATTTTTACTTTTTTGATGATGGAGTATAGATAATCGACCTTTGAAGAACTATTTAACATCACTATTCTTGGCAAAATTCGACCTCTACAGGACCTTTGAAATTTTGTTTTAGTCACTTTTTCACAAATTTCAGTGGCTAAAAGGCTATTCATAACGTGGGAAGTTAATCCCAAACAGCCATAGCATAAAGGGTGATAGCTCTGTTCATGCCCAAGCGTTCTTTGATAGCGCCCATATGTGCAATCCCTTAAAAATCGTTGATATATTGTTTTGTATCTAATGATTGAGATCATGTTTCACCTCGATCTTCCACACAATGTGTAACAGCCCGGATTTCCGTCTCCAGAAATCCGTGCCATTAGGATCATACTCTGGATGATCCCGGATCGATCACACGTGTCCGCGCATATAGCGGAAGCTAGGTGGACACATCCGAGCAGCGGTAGTCTGAGTCAAACAATTTCTATACTAAATACACGTCAACAATATTTAAATGTAAAGAAAAACATACACATTCCTAAAAAGGAACCAGGAAGAACCATCGGTGATGGACGTACATCACCCAAACAATGGTTCCCGATAGTGGTTCCGAAATGGAATGTGGACTAACATAAACTAAATAAACGTAGAATTATATATGTATATACAAGGTGGCCACCAGGCACACAATAGTCCAAAGGATCAAAAGTACAAAACGTCGGGCATCGACTCAAAGCTACGGATAAAACTTCGTCCGCCGACGTCTCTCTCGTCCTCCGCCTCGGCCTCGGATCCGCCGATAGTCCGGTCACTCGATGCACGCAGCCTCGTAACCTAAAAGATTTGAAAGGTGGTGAGCTACATCATAGCACAATAGAAGAAAAACCATCTAATTGAATTGAATATGCAGATCATGCTATCTCATAACAGAAGACAAATCCAGATCATGTACTCAAAACAAATCAGTTAAAAGCTTGGAACTTTATGCAAGATGTCAGATGTCATGCAGATATATTATCAGAGTACTTAAAGTGTGTCTATTTAACTTAAGAAACTCCCGTGACTGTATAGCACGGAGTAAACAGGAATGTCCGATAGGAAACCCCAACCAATCGTCGTTCACATGAACAATTGTGAAAGTGCAACAATGCCTCATCTATGGAGTGCAATTGCGCCGAGGATTACAAGCGTGCACAAGTGTGCTGTGCATCGGATATATCCGGTCGGTGGGGATCATCCGTTTAAATCATCAAATCACATACATATATACCTCAGATCGATAGCGTAAATCGTAGCGATTTCAGATACGAATCAAACAGAAATCAAAGATAGTGAATTTATGATATGCATACATGCTTGTTAAAAGCAATCGAGCACGATATAAAATAAACATGAAATCATACTCAAAAGCAGTTTAGGTTGGTTTTCCCCTACCTCAGATCAGTTTATCTTCTAAGCAAATCCAAAGCTTTTTCGACGTGTCAGGGTTTATCCTATACCATAGGCACAGTACATTAAGTGTTAGGAGTGTCAGAGCATTACCCGGCACCACATCCGGGGTGTCTACTTTATAAAGCCAAGACAGACAAAAACAGGGTAAGTGATCGATCACCACCCACTGTAGATCGATCACCACCTTGGTGATCGATCACCAACCTGCCTATCTCTCTCTCAACACAGTCAAGGTTGATCGATCACCACCTTGGTGATCGATCACCAACCCTCCTGTAGATCGATCACCACCTTGGTGATCGATCACCAATGCAATTTCAAAAACTCCCCCCTTCTGTCCACATCAATTTCTTATACAGATTGATCAATCACCACCTTGGTGATCGATCACCAACCTCATTGTAGATCGATCACCACCTTGGTGATCGATCACCAACTCCCTTGTAGATCGATCACCACCTTAGTGATCGATCACCAACTCCCTTGTAGATCGATCACCACCTTGGTGATCGATCACCAACTCGGGCAAGAACTTCCTAGCTTCTGGGGTCTCTGTTCCCCATAAGGTTTATACAGATTGATCGATCACCACTCCTTGGTGATCGATCACCAACCCTCAGTGATCGATCACCACCCTATGGTGATCGATAATATCGCCATTAATGGAGTTCACCTCCCATCCATTTTGATCTCCTCCACTAATGGTTGTTCAATCACCATTAATACTTCATAAATACACCCTCTAAACTATCCTTTAACCCTATTTATCCTACACAACTCACCTTGTTGTGGGTTCCTTGAGGTTAAGCAATGACCAAAAGAGGGTCTCAAACCTAGATCTGAGCTCCTCCTCGATCCGGATCCGTGAAGCTCTTTTACCGTTCGACAGATCAAGGCCTCTCACACCAATCTCAAACCCCAAATAACTCAATCACCTTGGTCTAGCTACTCTAGCTTAGGAATCCCTCATCTTCACTCTTGCTAACCCTTTTCTTCTCTCTCAAAGGATCTCTTTCACACTTTCTTAGCACAATCTTCAACCTGTGGAGCAATTAGGGCAAGGGGATGAAGGAGAAGAAGAGTGGAAGTCTCTCCTCTCTTGTCTCCCTTCCTTCCTCTATAAGCTACCTCCTCAGAATTTCTTTTCCTTGGTGCCCGCTCGATTGTGAAGCATGAACACGTTGCTTCACATAACGTGTTCCACCTACCCTCTACACATCTAGGATCTAGATGAAATTGCACACGTGATCTCATCTCATCACGGTGCCACATTATTTAAACTAATATAACCCTAAAGTTTTTGAATCAACCTTGGTTTCCGTGCCGGGCACGCGGATCACAGCAGTCGGGGTCGTTACATTATCCCCCCCTTAGGAATTTTCGTCCTCGAAAATGTCTAAGAGGTGTATTCAGGGATTTTGTAGTTCGAAAACTTACATGCTAACTAATACAGAATAATTCGTCTATGTGTTATGCAGGGTAATTAAAACACTTACGGAGATTATATATATATCAGGCATGAATAATGAAAGTATTAACAGAATTTATGAGGTTTGCAATGAATATAATTAGAGAGATGTACACATATAAATGGCTAATAAGCTATAGTAGCACAAAGGCGTATCACTGGGACGCGACGGTGAATGATAGTCGCGGATCCACCCGGTCTTTGGCGGGCGGCGATCATCGGCGTGGACGTCGTGGCATAAAGGTGCTTTGCATGACTAGCTCATGCATACTGCGTGATAGTCCGACGACGATGCATCTGCTCTGAACGCCTCAACGCCATCCACCTCTCGTGGATGCGGCGTTGTTTCCACCAACTTCATGAAGCATAGCGGTGACATCGTCGGAGGAAGACGGTGGGGAGGGGTGGGCGTGAATTGATCTGGTGGAATAGAGATGGCTCTGGTGGGGTGGTGGGTCTGTGGTGGCTCGCCCTCGTGGTCGCGAGGCACATCAGAACTCAACTCGCCATGAGGGGAATGGGCTCACCGCGCCTCCTCCTCCTCGGGAAGACGCAACCAACAAGTTGTAGCTCTTTGTCCAGTCTTTGGTGAAAGACCTTAGTGTTGTTTTTCAAACGGGGCTCGTGGGGGAGCCAAGGCGTAGGCCTCGCGTGAGGGCGATAACGCTTCACGAGCTTGGTAACGAGGTGTGCATAGGGGATCTGCTTTCTGCCTCAGATCGCTTCTTCGTGACATCAGTCATTGGCATTTATGATGCCATCAATGACCAGATCTGCCATAGAGAACCAACGGTTCTCATAGGCCGAGAATAGTGCTTGTTGCACTACCCAAATGAGGACTTGTGCAGAAAGGGTTGAGGCACACTTGATGTAGGTATCAAGCATCCACAATCGAGTAGTTGGGCCTAGAAATGGATTGGCCCCTCACCGTGTTGGCCTTGGGTCATCTTGGTGACCACATCGGCATAGGGTACCTCCTTGACGTCGGAGGCTCGAGGCCATCGGTTCGATGTCTGTGACGGGCATTGAAGTGCCGCCGCGACATGGAAATGGTTAAATTTATATTCAAGGCCATCGATGGTTGTGACGAGTCGATGGCGACTATCACCCCATTTGAGGTTTTGAAAGAAAAGCCGCACAATACGTGGGCAATAATGGTCATGGAAGGGCGCGAGCAAGGGTTTAAGCCCTAGCTTTTGTATGTAACCCTTGGCCCAAGCCATTTCGGGTCGGTCCTCGTAGAGCGAGGAAGCAAAAACGTATTCGGGTAAGAAGGTTTTTAGAAGCCCACCACGGGTTGGGGACTTCACGCTCAATAGTGAGCGGCGCGGATGCGGGAACGGGTGGGGTAGAGGTCGAAGCCGGTGCCATGGGTGGCATGGACGGGGATTTGGAATAGAAGGCGTGAGCATCTGAGCGGGATGTGGGTACCTTACGCGAAGGATTCTTCGTGCGTGGTCCCATGGTATAGATTTGGGTTAAAATACGAAGAAAGGAATCAAAGATCAAGGAAATGGAAGATTTACCGGTGAATGAGGCGACGCATACTCAAATCGAGCCAGAGAACGATCGAAATCGCCGGAGAATAGTCGGAAAATGGTTGGGGAAGGTCGGAAACCGCAAGCCCTTTGGTCTCTAGCGTGATGTTGCAAATGACCCTTGAACTCCCGTCCTTTTAACTTAACGCCCATTGGTGATCGATCACGGCCCATTGGTGATCGATCACGGGAATCTTCAAGTCCCAATCAGTCATTGATCGATCACCAAGTTGTGTAGATCGATCACGGGTCCTTGTAGATCGATCACCACTTGGTGTAGATCGATCGACCATTGGTGATCGATCACCGCTTGTGTAGATCGATCACCACCTTGGTGTAGATGGATCAGCGATGCGGGTGACCACCACATTTCATCGATCGGTCTCCCTAATATTGACGGTCCGGATTTTGAGACTACCGATTCATACACGCTATCTGAGGCGTTCCCAAAAGAGAATTCATCAAGTGCATGCTCACACATCAATCTATAATTATGGCAACGAATTCTTAGACGAAGTATAGAGGCTTACCTTTCTTATCAAGTGAGCGGATGGATCATCGTTCACGGATTTCGCTGTTCTCTCTCCCAAGTGGCTTCGGCGTCTGAATGATTTCTCCACTTGACTAGTACCAGCGGGATTAATTTAGTCCGCAGGACTTGATGTCGACGATCCAAAATAGCAATCGGTTCCTCAATCGTCGTCATTTCCTCCTGAAGCTCTATCGGTTGGAAATCCAAGACGTGAGTCGGATCGCGTACGTAATGGCGCAGCATGGATACGTGGAATACGTTATGCATGCTTGCTAACTGCGGTGGTAAGGCGATCCGATATGCTACCTCGCCAACTCGTCCAAGTACTTCAAATGGTGCAATGTACCGCGGACTTTGCTTTCCTCGGTTCCCAAAACGCATGACGCCCTTGGTTGGCGAAATTTTCACAAACACCTTGTCTCCAACCTAAAAACAAGGGTCAATTCTTTCGTAGTTTAATTTTAACCATGGTCATATATCATTAATGTAATTTATTATACCTGAAATTCCACTTGTGTTCGGTGAAGATCGGCATAGCTCTTTTGGGGACTTTGGGCCATTTTTAACGTTTCACGACATTACTCTAACCGCTTCAAAGGTGGTACTATCCACCATTTCGGTCCCAAGACAAGCTTCTCGATTTCTTCCGATTCAATGGAGACTTGCATCGACGTCCATATAAGGCTTCATAAGGTGCCATCCCAATGCTCGATCGATAGTCTGTTATTGTACGAACTCGATCGAGGTAAGTGCTGATCCCATGAGCCATGAAAGTCTAACAACATATCCTCTATTATCGGTTCACTCTCTCACGCCCATCATGTCGAGGATGAAGCGAGTTGAACTCAATTTTGTACCCATGCCTTCTTGGAACCGTCGCCAAAAGCTGCGACGTATCTGAAGGATCTCTATCACACACGATCTTGTGGTATGCCATGTAATCGAACTATTTCTTTCAAATATAACTCGCTAGTTTGTTGGTCGTAATTGTAGTCCGACACGGCGTAAAATGCGGATTTCGGCCAAACGGTCAACAATAACCCAAATTGCATTGTTCTTTCTCAATGTACTCGGTAATCCTAGAATAAAGTCCATAGAAATGGCTTCCCATTTCCACTCTGGTACTGGCAAGGGTTGTAACAAACCTGCTGGATTCCGATGATCTACTTTCATTGGCGGACTCAAACACCGAGAAACATACTCTGCCACATCCTTCTTTAATCCTCTCCACCAAAAACTTCGTTTGAGATCTTGGTACATCTTGGTGCTACCCGGATGTATAGCATATGTAGATTTATGCGCTTCTTCCAAAATTGTGTCCTTTAGATCTTTTGTATCCGATATGCATGTCCGATCTCGAAATAGCAAGGTGCCATCATCCTTAATAGAAAAATTAGGCCTTATCCCATTGATCACATCTCTTCTAATCATCATGAGCTCGTCATCGACCATTTGGAGTTTACGTATATTGTCAAACAAGGTGGGCCGTATCACAATGGTGGCCATCAAAGTACCTGAACCCTTAACATCAATCAACATATCACACAAGGCCAGGTCTTCCAATAAATGCCACCTTTGCACTCTGGTGATCAAATGTGCCAATTGAGCTGAAGACTTCCTGCTCAAAGCATCCGCCACCACATTGGCTTTTCCAGGGTGATACTGGATGGAACAATCGTAGTCTTTTAAGAACTCCATCCACTATTGTCGCATGTTCAAGTCCTTTGTGTAAACAAGTACTTTAGGCTTTTGTGGTCGGTGTAGATGTCAAATGTCTCACCGTATAAGTAGTGCCTCCAAATTTTCAGAGCAAAGATCACCGCTGCTAACTCCAAGTCATGAGTCGGGTAGTTCTTCTCATGTTCCTTCAGTTGTCTAGAGCCATATGCGATAACCTTCTTGTGCTGGTTGAGGACGCAACCTAACCCACTATACGATGCGTCGCTGTAGATAGCAAAGCCTCCTCTGCCAGAAGGTATAGCTAGCACTGGTGCTGTAGTTAGACGCGCCTTCAATTCCTGGAAACTCTTCTCGCATTGTTCCGTCCAATCAAACTTAGCACTTTTCTTTGTGAGCTGAGTAAGCGGACTCGATAGTTTAGAGAATCCTTCTACAAACCGCCTGTAGTACCCTACCAAACCAAGAAAACTACGGACCTCTGTCACTGTCTTAGGCTGTTCCCAATTCAGTCTTGACCCGTAATTGATGGTAACCCGATCTCAAGTCAATCTTCGTAAAGAACCTCGCTCCTTGCAATTGATCAAATAGATCGTCGATCCTAGGAAGCGGGTAACGATTCTTAATCGTCAACTTATTCAACTGCCGATAATCAATGCATAAGCGCATTGAGCCGTCTTTCTTTCTGACAAACAACACCGGTGCTCCCCAAGGAGACACACTTGGCCGAATAAATCCCTTGTCAAGCAGTTCTTGCAGTTGTTCCTTCAACTCTTGCAATTCTGTTGGAGCCATCCGATACGGAGCCTTAGATACTGGTTCTGTGCCTGGAGTTAAATTAATTGCAAACTCAACCTCTCTAACTGGTGGTAATCCAGGCAATTCCTCAGGAAATACATCGGGATACTCACACACGACGTGAATATCGGATAGCACATTTGTTTCTTCCCGTTGTTCTTGTAGAAAAGCCACATATCCGCTGCATCCATTCTTCATCATCCTTTCCAATCGGATACCAACGGGGCCACCTTAGATTTTTCCCCAAGGAATCTAAATGATCGTCGCTTAGGTGGATGAAAAACCACTATCTTCCGAAGGCAATCCACACTTGCGCGGTATGCGGATAGCCAGTCCATTCCCATAATGACGTCAAATCCCTTCATATCTAACAGAATCAAATCTGCCTGTGTCTCGTGTTCTTCCACTGCCACTATCACTGACTTGCACACGGTGAGTGCGTTCACAGTATTACCCGTGGGAACTGACACCGCCAAAATAAAGTCTAATTGTTCTGGAGTGGCACCCAATTTCTTAGTAAATTGAGGTCGTATAAAGGAGTGCGTAGAGCCTGGATCTATCAAGGCTCGTGTAATCGTAAAAGCAAATGTCGCATAACTCCTACACAAATTCAGGTTCACCTATACGCCAAGTCGGTGTTACTTCAAACGTTTAAAATATGCATGCATACATATATTATTTACATCATAATTACTCAATAATTTCTATATTTTTCAAAATTCTTAATTCATTATATCAATAAACCACATTCATTGAATTTCAATTCATACCTTGGATGACATCATTCGATGTCAGAGCATCGGTCGCGGTGACGGCATAAGCTCGACCGTGGACTATTGGTCGAGATGATCTCTGTGTTGATACCGATCCTGCCCGCTCCTTACTCTCCTCCCGCAATTTCTAACCAAGTGGCCCATCTTGCCACACCAAGCATGCCCTGCCTCTCTCCTAGTCTGTCTTGTGTGGTTTCCACACTTTGCACATATCGCGCCGGAGTGAAGGATGAGACCCTTGAAGGTCCTGTGTCACCGAGGCCCCGCTACTGTAAGATCCAAAGGTCCGAATGATCTAGAAGGCGAGGTGTCTTCGCCCTCTGGTAGGAACTTGGACAAGATATCGCGTCCGAGAGGTGTAGGGTATCTCGGAGGTCTAGAAAACCTAGCCCTCTTGCTCGTTATGTGTCCCGAGATTGCCCTTGAAACGGTCTCTCTCTCTACCGCTTGTCTCTCAAGAAAACGCTTTTGATTCTCCTCTTCGGCTATGAGAGCCTTGGCCATGACTCCCTCATACGTCTCCATTTCCCACATGGCGACGTGTTTTTGTAGATTTTGTCTAAGGCCAAGTTGATACTTTCTGGCTCTCATCAACTCTGTGGCTACATGCTGAGGAGCAAATCTAGCCAACTCACAAACTCCGCTCCATAGTCTCTCACCGTCATGGCGCCTTGCTTCAACTCTATGAATTTCACTTCCCATTGGTGCCTCACAATTTTCGAGAAGTATTTGTGGTAAAACACCTCCGTGAACTCCTCCCATGTCCAAGGAGTGTGAGGGAATTCTCTTTGTCGATTTTGTGACACCGACTTCCACCATGGTCCGGTCACCATCAAGTTTGAAAGTGGCCCAACGCACTTTCTCCTCATCCGCATTGTAGTACCTCAAGAGCTTTTCCATCTATTCAATCCATCCTTCCGCCTCTATGGGATCCTTGACGAGAAGTTAGGAGGTCTCATTCTCCTAAACTCCAAAACCCACTAGGCGATGGGGTGGTCTAGTCACTGCTGAGCTAAAGCAGCTGTCTGTTGAGCGACATTGGTAGCTAACGCTTCCATCACCTGCTCCATCCTCTCCTCACTTCTTCTTCTTCCTCCTCTTGGTCCCACCGGAACCACATTTGGCTGCGAGAGAAATTCTAAACCCCGCGACGTGACCTCTGGCACATCCCTCAGGGGAATCTCTCTCTGTCCTGCTCTACCTCCACTATGCCCTCCTCTGAACTTAGGGCCCATACTGGTCTGTCATTGTAAAAACAACAACATTGATCAGTACATAGATTGTGAAAACAATCCTCTCTAAACCCGTAGTTCAACTCATCATCAGGCTCGATACCTCGAATGGCCGGATTTCGTCTCTGAAATCCGTGCCGTTAGGATCATACTCTGGATGATCCCGGATCGATCACACGTGTCCGCGCATATAGCGGAAGCTAGGTGGACACATCCGAGCAGCGGTAGTCTGAGTCAAACAATTTTTACACTAAATACACGTCAACAATATTTAAATGTAAAGAAAAACATACACATTCCCAAAAAGGAACCAGGAAGAACCATCGGTGATGGACGTACATCACCCAAACAATGGTTCCCGATAGTGGTTTCGAAATGGAATGTGGACTAACATAAACTAAATAAACGTAGAATTATATATGTATATACAAGGTGGCCACCAGGCACACAATAGTCCAAAGGATCAAAAGTACAAAACGTCGGGCATCGCATTCATACGGATAAAACTCGTCACGACGTCTGCTCTCGCCCTTCCGCGGCCTCGGGATCCGCCGATAGTCCGGGTCACTCTTGCCGCAATCGCAGCGTAGAACCTAAAAGATTTCAGAAAGCAGGGTGAGCTACATCATAGCTCAATAGAAGAAAAACCATCTAATTGAATTGAATATGCAGATCATGCTATCTCATAACAGAAGACAAATCCAGATCATGTACTCAAAACAAATCAGTTAAAAGCTTGGAACTTTATGCAAGATGTCAGATGTCATGCAGATATATTATCAGAGTACTTAAAGTGTGTCTATTTAACTTAAGAAACTCCGGATTATATAGCACGCAGATAGGAATGTCCGATAGGAAACCCCAACCAATCGTCGTTCACATGAACAATTGTGAAAGTGCAACAATGCCTCATCTATGGAGTGCAATTGCGCCGAGGATTACAAGCAGGTGCACAAGTGTGCCAGGCATCGGATATACCGCCGGGTCGGTGGGGATCATCTGGTTTAAATCATCAAATCACATACATATATACCTCACAGATCAGATAGCAGAAATCAGAAGCAGATTTCAGGATACGAATCAGGAAACAGAAATCAAAGATAGCAGGAATTTATGATATGCATACATGCTTGTTAAAAACAGAAATCAGGGCACAGATATAAAATAAACATGAAATCATACTCAAAAGCAGTTTAGGTTGGTTTTCCCCTACCTCAGATCAGTTTATCTTCTAAGCAAATCCAAAGCTTTTTCGACGTGTCAGGGTTTATCCTATACCATAGGCACAGTACATTAAGTGTTAGGAGTGTCAGAGCATTACCCGGCACCACATCCGGTGTCTACTTTATAAAGCCAAGATGCATAAAAAGCAGGTAAGTGATCGATCACCACCCATTGTAGATCGATCACCACCTTGGTGATCGATCACCAATGCAATTTCAAAAACTCCCCCCTTCTGTCCACATCAATTTCTTATACAGATTGATCGATCACCACCTTGGTGATCGATCACCAACCTCATTATAGATCGATCACCAACTCCCTTGTAGATCGATCACCACCTTAGTGATCGATCACCAACTCCCTTGTAGATCGATCACCACCTTGGTGATCGATCTCCAACTCGGGCAAGAACTTCCTAGCTTCTGGGGTCTCTGTTCCCCATAAGGTTTATACAGATTGATCGATCACCACTCCTTGGTGATCGATCACCAACCCTCAGTGATCGATCACCACCCTATGGTGATCGATCACCAATGACAGAATAGCTGTCATTAATGGAGTTCACCTCCCATCCATTTTTGATCTCCCTCCACTAATGGTTGTTCAATCACCATTAATACTTCATAAATACACCCTCTAAACTATCCTTTAACCCTATTTATCCTACACAACTCACCTTGTTCGTGGGTTCCTTGAGGTTCCAAGAATGACCAAAAGAGGGTCTCAAACCTAGATCTCGAGCTCCTCCTCGATCCGGATCCCATGAGAAGCTCTTCACTGGTTCGTGATCAAGGCCTCTCACACCAATCTCAAACCCCAAATAACTCAATCACCTTGGTCTAGCTACTCTAGCTTAGGAATCCCTCATCTTCACTCTTGCTAACCCTTTTCTTCTCTCTCAAAGGATCTCTTTCACACTTTCTTAGCACAATCTCCAACCTGTGGAGCAATTAGGGCAAGGGGATGAAGGAGAAGAAGAGTGGAAGTCTCTCCTCTCTTGTCTCCCTTCCTTCCTCTATAAGCTACCTCCTCACAGCAGAATTTCTGTTTTGCCCTTGGTGCCCGCTCCGGTGTGAAGCATGAACACAGTTGCTTCCGCGCAACGTGTTCCACCTACCCTCTACACATCTAGGATCTAGATGAAATTGCACACGTGATCTCATCTCATCACGGTGCCACATTATTTAAACTAATATAACCCTAAAGTTTTTGAATCAACCTTAGTTTCCGTGCCGGGCACGCGGATCACAGCAGTCGGGGTCGTTACACAATGGATCTTGAGATCACGAAAGACCTATCAGGCGGTCAGTTTTTTATTACACACGTCACATCCCCAAAATGTCCTTTGTGTGCAATGGCACATATCACGCTCAAACGTTATTTTAGGGCCATATTTTGTGGATTTGTGACACGTGGAATCAAAACCTGACCGTTTGATAGGTGCGGCGTGATCTCAAGATTCATTGTGTGGAAGATAGGGGTGAAACACGATCTCCATCATCTGATACAACACAATCGATGGTTTTAAAGGGGTTTCGACATAAGCGCTTTCAGAGAACGCGTGGGGGCATTTAGAGCTACCCTAACCTAAATTTGCCAACGAGTAGAGTTGAAATTGCCAAACTGTGCATATGAGAGAGAGAGAGAGACCTGAAAAGGGAGACTTGAACTAAGTTAGCAGGCCACCACATGTAGGGAGAATCAACAAGAAACTTCCTGAAGAGACCAGCCCAGCCATATCCAAGCATCTAATTTTTCATCAACCACGATGCACAACAAAAAACACATCATCTTTCTATATAAACAATAAATTTACTATCAGGATCTTAATAGCGCTGCATTTTTTCTTTTAAAAAGTGTGCCACAAATCATCTGCTTAGGGCAATGGTCAGGTCCAACCAAGTAGAACCGAATTTCCAATCCTACCCCATCTGCTACCCTTGGAAATAGGAGAATCTTGACTGCACGTCATGCTATCAAAAGTGAAAACCAAAAAGGTCAAGATTCTCTTATTTCCAAGGACAACAGATGAGGTAGGATTGGTAGGACCTGACCATTGCCCCATCTGCTTATTGACTTACAACTTACAAGCACAGAAAAGGGTACCTGTACTTGCAAATGCATATTTTACATTCACAAAGAGGGTTTTTGCATGTTAAAAACGTTGACTTCCATGAATCAGATGATGGAGATCATTTTTGGTTAATCTTCCACAAATTTTGGATCATCAATCAATTGGTCAATTGATTCAACATGGCACACTTCCGTAAAAGTGACTTAAGAACCCCTTCTCAGAGGACACCTAAAAAGGCTCTGATCATGGGCGTACCATGAGAAGGGGGGGGAATGTGTGCCACGTGTAATCACATCTGACCTTCTTACTGGCGAGCCAGGATCTAAAGATGACTTCCCTCGAAGATTTGGCCCAATAACCATCTCCATCGTCTGATTCAAGGCAGTCAACAGTTTTCACATGCCAAAGCTCTAGTTGAGTTATGGAATCTGTGGTTGCAAAAACTGTGCCTAATGAAAAATAAGAAAATGATTCCAGTATTTGCAATTGAAGATTGGGTCTCCCCAACTAGGCTTTCTTCACATGCATGCTGTTAACTTCTTTGAATATGATGATGGAGATCTTTTTCGGTACAATATTCCGTAGAACTCTTGATCATGGCTCCCCTATCAGACGGTTAGATGTTGAACTACGCAGCACACATCCTCAAAATGACCAGATAACTCTTCTCATGGTATGCTCATGATCACAATTATTTTGGGGAATGAGTGTCATGTGGAGTCATCGTTTACTGGTGAGCTATGATCTAAAGATCAGTTGAGGGGAAGATGGGGGCAAAAAAAACAATCTCCATCATCTGATTCAAAACAATAAATGTGGATTTAAAGCGAATCATCAATTGCAAATACAATATAGCATTTGATAGGAGAATCAGTTGGCGGCTTTTACTAATCAGCAACAATGGTAAGAGAGCAGTTTCACCTGTGTGGTTTGAACGAGCAACATTGCAGCCACTGCGTGCAAACCCCTTTGGTAAAAAGCCTTCACTATGGTAATAATTAACACCGCGTAAACTGGACTAGAACCCGAGTTCGCGAAGATGGTGATCAGAACATGCTCTTTCAAGTTGAAAGGCCCCGGATTCAACGAAAACGACTGTTTTCTGATTCTGAAGGACTTGTCTGGAAGTGTAGCGGCCATCAGTTTTCCGATTGGAAGAACAGCAATTTGTGCAGAAACCGATGTTAGAGAGATCTGATTTTGCCGATAACCGAAGAATTGGTTCGTGAATGCCAGGATAACACAAGAAGTAATCCCAAGAACCCATGTTCGGAATGTCAAACATGGCATTGATGGATCGTCGGTGATCGGAACCGTCAGCCTAACCTGTTCGATGGGGTTATCGTTGATCTCATCTGCATGTAACTTTGTTAGTGAATTTTATAATTACAGTAAAATTGAACACTCACTAGCAGCTGTATTCCAAACGGTCTAGATGGGCCGGGTTGGGTGGAGTTCGGTTTTGGGTTTAAACGGGCCAATTATAATCAAGCCTCTTCGATTACTAATCCCGCGAATTCAGCCCAATATATTAATGAGTTGGTCCTGCTTACCTTAGCCCATACGCCCCCCATGTCGTACTGGGAGAAGTCGGCACCCGGAAATTTCTACAAGGAACAACTTATTTAATTGGGCTTTTTGAAGTAGCCCATACCCATCCCAGCTGGCTAATCGGGCTGGGATAGGCCAGCCCATTTATTTATTGGGCCTACGTGCCTTAGCCCATACCAAAACCATTGCAGGCCGGGCTTTTTAATAGATTCCGCCAAACAATTATTAGAGAGAAGATCGGGACTGCCATTATTGATTCCTGCACCAGGATTACCAAAGTTCATTGGCCCTTTCATAAATTGGGCCTGAGGCGTCCAGCCATGACCTTTGTCTAATTATATCCCTCTTTTTGTGTTTTTTTATTATTTTTGTCTCTCTTTCCACGGGTTTCAGTAAATCTATATTCTTTCATTCAAAGTGACCGTTAGGCTGTGCTTGACAATGCTCTTTGGAAGAGTAGAAATTAAAAAGCCGATGCTGCTCTTTATTGTTGCATGTTCTTTTACCGAGGGCTATTTATCCTCTTTTAAAGTACAACCAACCTTTTTATCTTTTTGCAATCCAATAGAAGAGTAGAAATTAAAGAGCTGACGTTGCTCTTTATTGTTGCATGCTCGTTGAAAGACGATTGTTTTTATTCTTTGAAAGTGTAGCCTCCTTTTTTCTCTTCTTCCAATCTTTCTCTCTTCTCATGTTTCTTTTCAATAACAAAGAACAACTATTGCTCTTTTCTGCCCTCGCAAACACAATCTTAATGTCTTTAATTTCTCAGTAGACTACCTTTAAATTCACCCACTGAACCTTTGAGTCCACTCACGCAAAACCCATTTAGTGCTTTTAATCAGACAAAAGAGATCGTTTTTCATCTCATCTTGTGCACAATAGATCTTGTGATCATGAATGTACCATCAAACGAACATTTTAGTTTAGCATGGCACACATTCTAAAAAGAATGTCCCCAAAATCAGATTTGAGGGTGATGAGTTCCACGTGACGTTAAAGCTCATTTTTATGAGATGTGTGTCACCTGAAATACAAAATTGATTGTCTAATGGTATATGCAACCTGGTCTGACGCCCATAAAAATTGTACTTTTTCAGTGTGTTCGAAGCTGAAGATGAGTTTTTCAGATCGGGCTGTGTACATGATGCCTTTGTATTCAGGTTCATGGGTTGAACCATGGGTTAAAATATTATCCAATATGTTTCGGTTTTGGACTTTACCGTTACAGTACATTCAAGGTACCGTATCGGTACCTCCCATACAAAATCCTAAAATTCCGGATCGTTCGGAACCGATGCGTATCGGTTTTGGGGTTGGATGATACGGTTCGTTTTTCTGAATGTTTAACCCATGGGCTGAATGCATTGCTAGAATTTTTCATGGTAAATTCAGCCCCTTGCCGTCTCTAGCATAGTGACCAAGTCATCAAATTTAGGAGAAATAATTAAAAATCGATAAATAAAATAAAAATTATAAAAAATTATTAATTAAAAATTAGAAAATTTATTAAAAAATAAAAGAATTCGGAAAAATTTTAGATAAAATTCTGAAAATATAACAAAAAATCATAAAATTTACAAATATTTCTCATAATTTGCAAATAATTCTTGAAATTAATTTGGGGTTGTTTGAAGAAGGGGCACATCAGAAAACAATGCCTCAAAAACAAACTTTTTAGCTAAAAAGACCCGACGTCAAACGTTTTAGAAAAACAGTGCTTTCACAGATTTTAGAACTTCAGAAAATCGTGAAAGCACAGTTTTAAAAATAATAATAATAAAATAGTGCTTTTATAGTTCTCTGAAGTTCCAAAATCCGTGAAAGCATAATTTTTCTAAACCGTTGAAGGTGAGACATTTATCGCTAAAAAGTTTATTTTTGAGGCATGTTTCTCTAGTTATCCCTTGAAGAAGTCCCAAAAGAGTATAATTTTATTCATTTTTTCAAAAATTCCTTAATAATTCATGACTTTCTAAAAAAGTCGGAGAGTTTGATCATTGTGGTCTCTACTAGAGGCCGCTAAGAGAGAGGTAGGTTTGTGGAGGATGGTGTTTGGGTCTCCAAGCAGAAGAGAACCGTTGTTTTGATCCTCCATAGATGATCGACTCTCTGAATTCTCTGGGTTCATTTGTTTGGGCTTGGCCCTCTCTGTTGTTTTTTTCCCTCACGAGCTTCTCGCCCATCTTATATGGGTTGTAATTTCGTTTGGTTTTTCAAACGAAATTTACTACCTTCACCGATTAAATAAATGGTAGGCTCATGATCTCAAGATCTCCTAAGGATAGATTGGGACAAAAATGATGGCCATCATCTGATTCATAGAAGTCAATAGGTTTTCAACGTGGGTGAACGCAAAGATTCGGTGAGTGAATTCAAAGGTGTATGATTTAGACAATTAATATTATGCGGCAGTCATACGTTTTTAGACAAAAATATCTAGCAAAAAGGAATGGGCCACATGTCATACTTCACCTTTTGAATGATCCATATGCCCCTTTCAACTTGTGAAACACGACACTTTTACAAATAATAGCAAAAATTTAAAATAAAGGAGTTGTTTAAAAAAGTTTTAACATATTATACTACTTCAGAAAGTTTTACAAAGAATACATTCTCACAATTTTGAAAGTCTCTCAAAAGTCACTCAATCCATGTGTAATTAAAATAGTGATTTGAAATTACGAAAAAGGCTCTCACAAGATCATTCAGGATGTGTGTGACAGAACTCTCTATTAGCCTTTGCCATAGCAGAATTCACCTGCTTTAGCAAGTTCCCATCCTCTTTGCTAACTTCCTATAACCTGCTTTAACAGTTACGTTTTTTCCTCGATAATTCCTTGTATATTAAGATTTTATGCAATATTTACCTGCTCAGTAGTTCTACCTTTCTCTCTACTCACTCCTTACCATAGCAGATTTTATTTACTTTGGTAGGGAGTTAGTAGAGAGCAGAGAGGTTATTGCTAGAGGAGGTAAATCCTCCTTTGCAGGAAATTAATAGAGAGCAGAGACGTTGCTGCTAGAGCAGATAAATCCTTTATTCGCGACCATCAACAACACCTTCTCCATGGACATCCGATCACTATCATCACCATCATTGCCCTCCACCACCCCAGACTCTATCTGAGTTGTCCACCACCTCGAAAAGCTAGTACCGCCGCATGAGGCCACTAACACTAGGGACGGAAGCAGGGGAGGGGGTAACAGGGGCCACTAACCCCCCAAAAAACCAACTTTTTTGTCTTTAAAATTTACTATGGGCCCACGTGCCCAGGCTCGCTCCCAGTGCCCAGTTATTATGGCCCCTCATGGCCCCATAGCCCATCTCATGCCCTCAAAGTAACAAAATTATAATTTGTTTTAAATTTTTATTTTATTTTTTATGAATAATTTGTTTTTAATTTTACATTACTTAAAACGCAAATGTTATCTTAGCTACAAGACCGAAATATGCATGATGAGCATTGATACGTGCCACCGCCGGAACAAGCATCGGCACTGTTATTCGTCGAAATTATGGCGGAATGCAACCGTCACTAATATTCATCAATGCATGATCTATAGTGACAAATTTCTGCGAATCCGTTGATGTTTAATCGCACACCAGCATCGATATCAATCAATGTCTGATCTATAATGACAAATTTCGGTGAAATTTGTCGAAATTTTCCAAAATAGGGGTTAAACATAAATTTTGATGAAATTATAGTGATTTTGCCAAAATTTTCAAAAATTTTAGCTTTCGGAGTTTTTTTGGTTGTTTATACTGTGGCCCCCTCCCATAAAAATTTCTAGCTCCGTCCCTGACCACCACTAAAAGACACCACAATCACTACCGCAACTCCAGCTCCACAACTCTCTCACCGGTTCTTCCCACCTTTCAGGTCCGCGCCCAACCACTTTTTCCGCTAAACTTCCTCGACAACTAAAACAGGGCCAATTTATAGCCCCTGTTAGAGCCAGCCACGACAACAACTACCAACCCCATGGCACATCGAAATCGGGGTGTAACTCATCTTTCAAGGGATGCAATATTAGCACCAATATAATAATCTAAAACTTTTGCTTCCCAATCCTGTTTTGGAAAACTCCTCTTTCAAGGGTAGTGGCCAACTTTTTAAAATTATTGTGTTACATGATGTTAACTAAAATTTGAATTTAGAGCATATAACAGAGAGAGAGAGAAGAGAGAGAGAGAGAGAGAGTGAGAATAACCTGATTTTTCTTTTTGATTATAGTCTAACTTTTCCATTCCATAATCTTCAGACTCTTTATCAGTTAACTCTTTACCATTCAAGCGGTTCATCTTTCTCCCTCGAATCTAGTGGGATTTAGAACAGAGAGTATGATAGAATGAAACGGGTTCTTTCGCTCACGGTTTCTCTAATCTTGCCTTGAATCTATCCACCATAGACTTCATGGAGCATCTCATAGAGACGGCATATCTAATTTGGTTTTTTTTTTTTTTTTTGATGAATAGCATTGAGGTTGATGGGTACTCACCCTATCATTAAAAAGAACCACTAAATACAAGTAAAAAAATAAACCAAAAAGAATGAATACATAATCCAAGGATCAAAGGGAGAGCTTCGGCATCGCCATCACCCACACGGAGAGATGGCATATCAATTTAGAAACCTTTGTTTCATAAACTACCAAAAAGAAACATATAAAAGTTAATTGTGATTTCTTGGAATATCAGATGGGGTGATTGGAAAAAACGACTTATTTTTCTTTGTAGGCTACCTTCATTTACGACATATAGTTGTTAAAAATGACTATTTTTATTTATAGGCTACCTTCATTTACGACATATGATTGGAAAATTGACTAATTTTATGTAGGGAATCTTCATTTAGGACCTATGATTCTTTCTTTTGAACTGGCCTTTCACGTTCTTAAACGTTGACCGCTTTGAATCAGACGATAGAGATCTCATTTCTTTCCATTCTTCGACACATTAGATTTTGACATCATAGGATACTACTATCTAATGCTCAGATTTTGATTCCAAGTGGCGCACCTCCGGAAAATAACATGATCTTAGGTGTATTCTCGGAGTACTTTTCATGAGGTGTACCATGCGGAATGAAAATCTAGGTGTCTAATGGTATGGACATGATCTCAAGATCTACTGTGTCGGAGATTGGGATGAAAACCTATCACCATCATCCGATTTAAAGCAGTCAATTATTCAACCGAGTGATACCCAGGTTGAGAAGGAAGAATGTTGGATTGTAAATCAAAGTAACCTTTTCTATATTTAAGTTAAATTGAGTCAACTCGTCTCATGTCATTTATTGTTTTTGGATTAATTTGCCATTCCATCGTGAACCAAGGATCAAAATTTCGGCCCAAATATCCAAAATTTCGGTCCAAAATTTCAGTTTCGATTCCCATCGAAATCATATCTGAAAATTTCGGTATTTTTGTACTAGGGCGAAAATTTTGGCCGAAATTTCGGTCCAAAATTTCGGTTTCGGTCCCCACCGAAATCGAAACGAAATCCGGAATTTTGATCCTTGTTGTCAACCCCAAAGATTTATTTCTAAAGCAGCAATGGCTCTCAAATGGCCGAGTAAGGCCCGACCACCCAAAAACCTAGCCCTGATCTATGGGTCAATTCTAGGCTCTATTTTAGGAGGATTTTCATATGCCCAGCCTTAGCCCTATGTGACGTGGTCACGACCCTAGTGCATAATGATGCACATTGATCCATTAGCAGGCAAGGTGAGAGGGCTTTGTAGCTAGGCTAGGTCGTAGGCAAAGCGTGTTAGGCGAACTCTTAGTGCATGCATAGTGATAGACTACGTGGGTGCGGAGCCACGCGAAGCGGTATAGTGATGGATTGCGTTGGTGTAGAGCCACGCGAAGGACCAGGGGGTCCTTATTCGTAGGCACGGATGAATCCAAGATGAACTAGCGCGGAGGTATTAAACCTCGGGGCTAGGTACCTGTGTGGACCTTGCATGAGGTGAAGACGAAAATCAAGGAACTAATGCAGGTCTTTGTGCCAGTAAGATGACACGATCGCCTTTGAAACTAGGCGTATGGCTAGCAGGTAGGCGGGCGGACCTAGTAGCAAACTGTGTTGCGCGTGTGCATAAAGGCACGTGGTCCTGCAACGCGTTCAGGTGTCCCTTATGCGTGATGCAATGGTGACCCGAACTAAGCTGCGATCTAGTATGGTGACTAGACACGTGAAGGGCTTAGACTGCAGTGCTCGGCGTAAGGGCACGCGATGTGGTGTCAAGAAAGCACACGATGTCCTGGTGCCATAAGGCACGTAGTGCGGTACTCCCCGTAAGGGCACGCGACGTGGTGCCAAGAGGGCACGCGACATCCTGGTGCCATAAGACACATAGTGCGGTGCTTCGCGTAGGGCACGCGATGTGGTGTCAAGAGGACACGCGACATCCTAGTGCTATGAGGCACGCGAGGCGGTGTCATGACGGCACGCGATGTAGTGTCAAGAGAACACGTGCTATCAAGCTTGTATATGGGTCAGTGACCTCACGAGGGCACTCAAGCGCTATGTGGGACGTAGTGGTGCGCACTAGCTGAGGGCCTGATGTGGACGTGCGCTGGTCGTGCGGGCCACACACGATGCTCGGTTTGGATAGTATGAAGAGTTGCATGCTACTCCAAGTGTGTTGGTCGCGTAGGCCATACACAGTGCTTAGTTTGGATGGCATGAAGAACTGCATGCTACTCCAAGTGTGCTGGTAGCGTGGGCCCCACACGATGGTTGGCTTGAATGGCATGAAGAGATGCATGCCATTGTCAGAAGCGAGAAACTAGTGCACTGCACAGGGTGAAGCTGGACAGGCCAATTGACACTGAGATGCTAGCATGCGTGTCGCTGCTAGACATGATGCATTGAGAGGGTTTGCCTCGAGTAAAGGCAACCACGATGCGGGAGTTCCCGTCCTCTAGGCGGGTGGTATCAAAGTGATGGTTGGATAGGTTGGTCTCGCTGTACGCGGCAGCGAAATGTTACACGAGTGTGATAACCAGTGTTAGGTTATGCTTCGTGAAAAGTTGGTTTTTGAGTTCGGCTGGCCTCGCTGTAGCTGCAGCGAGGCGCCGCACGGGCGTCAAAAAAGTTATCCCGTGATACCTAGCCTTGACATAATTAGGTGGCTCTGAGCCTGACTCCAAGCAGACTTCAGGCTTTATTATTTATGGAGGATTGGACTGAAAAACGATCCCCATCGTCTGATTGATGTCACTAAACGGCTCACCTGTGGAAACGCTAATTTTGGTTTAATTGTCATGGTTCTCATTTCAGCATTCAGAAGACCGTTATCGGGCTTCCTCTCTCTTTGATGGGATGTATCATTATGATTCTAATGGCTCTGACGTTAGGCCAATTGATCTTATCCGGACTATAGTCATTTGAAAAATAGGAGAAACTTTATATTGACATTGTTTTTATAAAAATACCAAAGAGAAAAGAGGCATTAGCCCGATTGGTACACTCCCTCCATTGTAGGAGAGTAGGTCTTTCACACTATTTTTCATCCTTATCTTTACAAGGTGTGGGTTAGATTCTATTAGTTAACCCTTATCACTATAGTTGGTGCTCTCTCACACTGCTCCGCAACTGTCATATGTGTATGCATACTTGCTTCTCAATTCTCAAGACTGTCTCGGCTGAATGGCCGTATCAATAAAAAAAAAAAAAAACATTATTTTATAAAAGCAAATGGATATACACCCTATATTGTTGAAATTTTGAAAATGGTATATATCTAACATTTTTTCTAAAAAGTGAGTCCTTTATGTCAATTTCTCTTTATTTTTTTTATATTGTAAAATTCAAAATTTATACATTAATAATTACAGTTATATTAAGATATATTTAAATTTTGTTTAAAACTCATCCTACTCCTAGCAAATCTAGTTCATTTGGATCTAAGCGAATGGCCATGAATCTGAATTTGAAACGACCGAACCCGCCTATCAGGTGACATTGTTTGAACTAGTTCTAAATAAGGTTGACTCCAGTTTGGCCCAAAGCAAGTCCTCTAAGCTAACTTGTTTAAACTCTATAATACTGACTTGGGTGTTTGGGATGCCTAAAGTCCATCCCCGTCTCATTTAAATAGGGCCGGTACTGAAGGTCTCAAGTGGGGTGGCGGATACAGACCCTCGACCTACATGTAAATTTAAAATAAAAATTACCTTCTCGTTAAAATTATCTAACTATCTGAAGATCTGACCATTTAATAGGTGTACCATGATATGAACATCTATTGTATGGCAGATTGGGACAAAAACAATCTCCATCATCTGATTCATGGCAGTCAGCGATTTAGATGATGGAAATGTGTGTTTTCTTCACATAAAAATCGGTTCAAATAAAGCCAGCCTAAGGGGTTCGCACTTATTTTGAGACTAATTTTAAGAGAGATTTTATGCTCCATATTGTGAAAAAAAATTTGGAAAGATTTCACTTATAAGAGGCTTTACTATTATGTGTTTAAACACATTTCGGTAGGGTGTATATGCTCTAGCTAGTAAATTTAATTAAAAGGTAAACCATACATAAATGAAGGTTTGAATCTAGAACCTAAAGATCACAAAACACTAATTCCACCACTAAAGTGGCTTGCTAAATTATATATATAAATAAATATTTAAATTAATATATAAACTTTGTAAATCAAAATAATGTCATACATTTTAGAAAGGGTTAGCACCTGTTTTTCCTATGAAAAATGCACGAGTTTCTACAATGAAAAATCGTTAGATGCCTTGCATTAGATGATAGAGATTGTTTTTCATCGCAATAGATCTTGAGATTATGGCACACCTATCAGACGGTCCAATCTTGATTCCACGTGGCACACATTCATGAGACTGGCCGGCCTAGAGCTATTGTAGAATTTTTTTATTAATATAAATAAGCCTCATTTCATAAAGTTGACATAGACTGCCAAAGCATCAGGACTGACCTTGCGTTTAAATAATCAACTCAATCTGTTCATTGAATGAGATATGAATTTGAGCTCAAAGACGGCAGGCTTAACAATCCGACTTTTTGGACATTCATTAAAGGTTAATAAATATTGCTCCTAGCAATATCGCTTTGATTTTAATGAATCAACAAACTTGATTATAGTTGACATCGAAGCTATATCTAATGCTACATGATTTATCTTTAACGAATGAAGAGGGCTTTGATGAGCATCATTTACCAACATTGACCCTATCTGCGCTTCATAATTGTTTCAACCGTTCTAGCTACTATATGACTTTCTTTATATAATACTTAAGAATGAAACCAAGTACTACAAGCGAAGCTTAAGCTTTATTTGCCTTGGAGAGCGTTTTCAGAAAACAACTATGTAGTCAGTTGACTATGTTGACTAACTTTGGCCATAATCAATGACCAGTCTGTCTCTAACGTTTATGATGAATTTTGAGTGTCTCTAAACCAAAATATTACTCTATTTTGTTTGCATAAAAGTCTGTGGAATCGAATCTCCAATTTGGCCAAATAGTGTATTCACTATTATGCAACCAAGGATGGCTAAATACTGAAAGGTGATCTCTATCGTCTGATTGAACATCATGCACTTAAGAGATTGGTGATATAACTATATGCTAACAGCCCATTTAACTATATGCAGCATGATAGAGATGGGGAAGTTGGATGCCACTTCTTCTAAGTTCATTCCCAAAGAGCGGGACCTCTGCACTCTTTGGCTTCGTTTGGGTTAGCTCTTTTGGGGCAAAAAAAAGCTCTTTTTGGCTCTGACAGAAAACTACTTTTACATTTAGGAACAAAGCTGATCCTTGCCTCATTTACTATTTTAAGTGATAAAACTGTTCTATGCCTGCATATTATCTGCTCTGACATAAAATATGCCAAAAACTGATTTTGCTCCTATGAGAGCTAACCCAAACACAACCGTCGTTTCATTCGACAGTAAAGTAGCAAACGAAGAGATGGGTTAAATTTGCTCCTTTGCGTAGCAAATGGGTTGATCAGAAGAAACGGCTACGGCGTGTATAATTTAATTTGAGTGGTGCAACCCCTCGGATGGTCGACCTTCATTTATTAAATTCAAAAGGACACTGATCCGGACCTTTCTAATGTCCTCTTTTGGTAGATTTCCCACCAAATTAACTGATAAAACACTAAGGTATAATGGCCCGTAACCAATATTTACATAGGAAAATGGCGTTTAAGTAATCTCACATTTTTAAAATTAGACTTTTTATTTAACATCTCACAAATTGTCAAGTGATGTAGCTCTGTGATGAATCTAAGTTGTCTAAGGCTATGCTTGATAATGCAGAAATTACAATTCCAAGGTGGAATTGAATTGATAATTATTTAATATTTTCTGTTTGATTGCAAAGTAAGGGTGTAATTGAATTGCCGTAGGGTCCACTAGTGGAATTCACATCCATTCACCAATTTATTTCTTAGGTTGCATTTGAGAACGCAAAAGGATTTGAATTTGGATCTCCCAAATCCAAACCTATCATTTGGCTCCACATTTTTGGGTTTGGGTTTAGATTTTGATTTAGTATATCCACCGGAAGTTAGAAATCCATATCTATATTGTAAAAAAGTGGATTTGTAAATAACACCTACTAGGCATTATTTGAAAATCTAAATCTTACACTAGCATATAATTAGTTATGTTTAGTGAATAAAAAGTTGCTACTTAGTGCTATTATAGGTACGGTTCGACCTGATACTCAACCCGCTTGAGCCGAGTTATTTTAAGCTCGATCGATCGGATTGGGTTGGGCATGAGGCAACCCGAATTAAACCGAATTGAACTGGGTTGAACCGGTGGTAAATGAATAGGATTGAACTGTTCCACCAACCGAATGCACCGAACCGACCCAACCCAAGCTTAAGTAGTTATCAGCGTTAGAAAACTAGTTGTAGTCGCATGAATAACGGCTAGTTTTTCATTGCTGCAACCAAGAAATTGCTGGTTGCACCCAATTTCATTTTTCTTTAAAGCCCAAACCGTAGCAAATCGAACTGAACCTAACACTGAAAAATTCGGTTTCGGTTTATGTGTTGGAGGAATTTTTTGGTGTTCGGTTTGCTTCAGGTTGGGTTCAGTAAAATAAATAAATTTGCTGGTTGCACTTTTTTTTTTTTATCCTAAACCCAAACCGAACCAAACATCGAAAATTTTTGTTTCTGTTCGGGAACAGTTTATGTGTTGGAGGAATTTGGTATACCAAAACCGAATTTTTTGGTGTTCGATTTGGTTTGCTTCGGTTTGAGTTCGGAAAAAAAATAAAAATAAAAAATTGCTGGTTACACCCATTTTTCCATTGGTTTTTTCCCTAAACCCAAACCGAAGCAAACTGAATTAAACCAAACCGAAAAATTTTGATTTCGGTTCGGGAATGGTTTATGTGTTGGAGGAATTCAGTGTACCGAAACCGATATATTTCGGTTTGGTTTCGATTTATAATGTACTGGACCGAAAATCAAAATAATCGGGTTCGATTCGGTACACCGAACTTGCATCCCTACTTACATAAAATATATGAAGGAAACTAATAAAATATAAATTCCTTTTATAAAAAAAAATAGTCAAATGAAATATCTATAAATCATTGGGTCAAATCTTAAGGCAATGTTTAAATATCCAAACAAGATATTTCAAATCCAAATATTTAAAATCTGAATTTGAAATGCCTGAATTTCAAATACTTAAATTTAAAATTCCCAAATCTAAATCAACGTAGCCTTAGGCTATTTGTAATTTTACCTACAAAATCTTTCAAATGCTAACTCCACATAATAATTTTGTCATAGACCATTATTAATGCCCCTACGGCCACTACATCACTTATATCATGGTCTTTCTAGTCGATATTTAACTATGATCAAAGTTTTTGCTTTTGATAAAATTTAAAATTTAAAATTTGATCCATGAACTAAAAAGATTAATATGCTCTTTGAACTTCGATATTTTGTCAAACGTTTACTATTGTTACTTTGAGAGTCAATAGGGACGATTGTTATGTGAATATGTAATTTGGTTTATTAGTTAAAGTTTGATTTGAATTTTTATTAAACTTTCACTCCGTCATGGTTTGAAATCTAGCCGGGCTAGACGTCTCGCGCCTTGGGAGTGATTAGTGGAGTAATTTGTTTGGAGATAAATATATCAAAAATATTATATTTATAGGAAAAGGCCTCTATCGTTCATGGGAGGACGGTTACCATCCTCCATTGGAGCTCCATGTGGATCTTAGAGCTCCACGTGAATCTCGTGAATGACTATCATGATATGTTTTGGGTACCACATGGAGCTCCACGTGAATCTTGGAGGACCTAATCGGCTCCCATATTTATATTGTATTTTATATAAAGTGTTACTCTCACCATTGAAAGTGTATTACTTATTCTCTTTATACACACAATATTATTTTATCTTACCATTATCTTATTTATCTTATGATCTCGTGAATGATTATCATGATATATCCAAATCTATGTATGCTAATATCACTATTCTTTTTACTTTTTAACGGCTAGGATTGAAAATCTTTGATCGGATGATATATAATAGATTTACTGGTGTGATTCTTTAACTAAGATGTGTTCTAATTATGAACAATCGCTTGAAATGTTTAAATTGATCCAAAATATTTGTCATATGGCATACAAGTGAGTATTTTTTAATGGTGTAAAATCAAATTCCTATTTATAATGGTGTAAGATTATTTAAAGAATTATTTTTATTTCATGCCATCTCGCCAGTCAATAGTAACTACTATTATATTAATTTTTTTCTTGACACTAAATCCTAAATTTATTATTTGTCAAAAGTTAGACTTTTGTTTTAGTCAACCAGCTAGTGAAGCATGGTATTGGAAAGTGGCAACTATATATATTATGTAAATTTGTAACTTTTAAATGCAATTTTAATTGGTTAGAGTTAGACTTTATTGTCAAAGTTAACTTTTTTATTAACATTTTATATTTTATCAAATTTTGAATATTTTAATCTGAAAGTGAATAGTGATTATCATTGTATTAATAGTGATAAAATTTTAACTTTGATAAACACTGATTAATTTTGAATAATTTAACTTAACTATAAACAAAGGACCGAGATATACGCCCGAGTGTAGAGATATCTCTACGCCAATTGATATGAGCGTGATATATAGCACCATTTTTGTGAATTGATGGGTGGCATGGGGTCCACTTTACTAACTAGGGTTACACTTTTAAAATATTTTAAAAGTTAAATATTTTTTCAGTCGTCATTTTTTTACTTTTAAATTTTTTTTTTCATTTTTTCATTTTTTCAATAAAGTGTCAGACTTATTTTCTCAGGTATATTTTATTCAAAAAATGTGGTCTTCCAGTAATGAAACACTAGCACTTCGGCAGCGAAACACCGGCTCCCCAAAACCAAGGCGCCTACACCCCGATAAAGAGGTGCTAGCACCAGTGGAAGGCGGGCACGCCGACGCTTAGGTGCCAAATACCGGGTGTCAATTGTTTAGGGGCGTCGACGCCTCTATATCAAAGTGTCGGTGTCTCGCTAAATTTTTTTTTATGAAAGTGTCGGCGCCTCGGCGCTCATCTATATAAATATATATATATTTTTTATTTTTTTTATCGAAGCGCCGACACCTCGATATAGAGGCGCTGGCGCCCCTTAAACAAGGCGCCAACACCCCATTTTTTTTAAGCGAAGCGCCGACACCTTGACGCCAGGGTGCCAACGTTTCACTGCCAGGGTGCTATCGTCTCGCTATCAAAGTGTCGACACTTCGCTATCGGGCGCTCATATTTTTTGAGTAATATGCCTGAAAAAGTAAATTTGACACTTTCTTAGAAAAAGAGAAAAGAGAGAGAAAAGAAAGAGACTTTAAGAAGACTTCTAAAAAAGTCAAGAATGACGAAAAGGGATATAACTTTTAAAATGTTTTAAAAGTTTAACTCTAATTAGTAAAGTGAGCCCCATGCCACCCATCACTTTACAAAAAAGGTGCTACCTTTCTTGCCCATATCAATTGGCGTAGATATATCTCTACATAGTTTAAAATTTTAAAAATTTACACTTTTTTATATTTACGCGATGTTAAGCAGCATTTATGTTGTCTGATTTGAAGGCCACAATATAAAGATCGATGGAGCCAAAAATTGACACGACAAAAAAAGCGATATCGCCACTTAAAAAAAAAAATTCGCTTGTCTAGAGAGTCATTAGCGACTCTCTAGACAGTCGATTTTTTTTTATTTTTTATTTTTATTTATATATATATATATTTTTTTTTTTTAAGAGGCGATATCGCTTTTTTTTACGTATCAATTTTTACTACCTAATCGGTGTCGAAATGTGACTATATTTCACATCTTAATTCCTACATTTAACTATCCGATAAAAGCATCTGATAACTATTATATAGTTTTAATAATTATAGGTGTTTCTGACCATTGGATCTTCAAAGAACATAAAAGAGGACAATTAAAGGTTACACAAGAACAGTGGACCAAGAAGTCAACAGAAGCATCAAAATCCGTGAAAATAAGTGATTAACCTTAGCATCCATCAGAAGAAGGAAGATCTTATCCCTATATGTCAATCGATTGAGAATCCATCCTCAATCGATTGACCGGGAAGTTAGCTTTTCCCTCTACTTCAAATTCGAATTTCAAATTCAAATTTGGTCAACTTAGATTCAATCGATTGAGAATGGATTCTCAATCGATTGAGTCTATTATGGAAATTGTTATGACCGGCTCCTATAAAAATAAAGCTACGGCTTTGAGTTAGGGGTTCTGTTCCCTCTTTTCCTTTAGTTTCTTCTTCCCTCGGTAGATTGTATTTAGGTTTTTATAATTATTTTTCTTACAATTTTTGAAGCTTAGTTTGTACCTAGGAATCAAAGCATTGTAAAGAGATTTTTGTGATAAATAAAAAGTGCATATTCAAGATAATAGCTTCGAGTTTACAACGAGATTACACACCAAGAATGAGCGGCTAAAATTTTTGTTCAAGGAGGTTGCGATCCCCAAATAAGTAACGTTTATATTATTAACTCCACAATTTCTTAGTTTCATCATAGAATCATTCTGCTAAAAAGTGTGTTTAATTGAATATCTTTTGAATGTTCAATTATGGGCATTGACCTAGTTTATCAACGACCATAAACGGGTCATTCCATCTAGATCTGTACCTACAAGCCGATCTAGGCTGCAGAGTGATTATTTGCTCATTGTCGTGATTTAGAATTTTGAGATACGCTATACCTTTTACATGATTCATACCGTAATGATAGGCTGAGCCATAATTTTTAAATAGGATATACCGGATCAATAATCGCATTTTCTTACGATTTATTTTTCTTTTAGATAAATGATGGTGTGATTGATGTGTTATGAAATTATGAGTTTAATGGTAGAAAAGTTATAAATCTGGGATAGCAAATTCCTTGATCGTTCCTCAAGTTATCCTTTTATTTATAATAATTTGTTCTTACATAGATTACTTGTCCCTTATTGCATCTAGAATAGTATGGTAATTATTTGGCAAATCGAACTCTCTCCCTTGGTATTTCCTTGGATGTCTTTTTCTCTTTAAGAATTAATTAAATTTTATACTTTCTTGTGGGTTCGACACCTTGATTTCACCGTGCTACAACCGATCTTGTACACTTGAAATGGTACAATTTAAAACCGATAAGCACCATCGATCTTTAAATTGTGGCCTTTAAATTAGACGGCATAGTTGTTGCTTCACATCTCATAAATATAAAAAAAATATAATTTTTAAAAATTTTAAACTATGTAGAATTATTAAAAGTGTAAGAAGGGGTATTTGAGACATTTTGTGCTAGCTGGAACTGGTTCGGCTTAAAAGCTGATCAGTTTGATGAAAGGTGAAAATATAGAGTTTCTGACGAAAATAGGTGAATCTAACAGGGTCGATCATAGAAATTTCCCTTTAAACTTGAACTAAATTTAAGGAAAATTTACACTTTCGGCCCTATAATTTTTGCTTATTTATAAAAACGGCCCTGTAGTTTCAAACCTTGCACAAAAGGCTAGCTCCAAGTCAAACCCTTTCCACGTCAGTAATCATATATCCTCTTCTTTATATATAGATGCGAATTCCTTTTGATATGAGATATGAGATTTCTCCTCCTATATAAAAATTTCCTGTACTCTGTTTTCTTTGTATCAGTACAAATCATACTGTAAGCTGCAACACAAGAGCATTGGTAAGATAGTGTTTTTTTTAATAGTTATAAAAAATTATAACATAAGAAATGAATGGTAGCGTATCGCTACCTTAAGATAGCGGCTGATCGGTGCCGAAATATGACTATATTTCGCACCCTAATTCCTATATTTAGCTATCCAATGAAAGCATATGATGGTTATTGTGAGGTTTTTATGATTACAGGTGTTTCTGACCGTTGGATCGTTACAGGGCATAAAAGAAGGTAATTAAAGGCTACACAAGGGCTATAGATAAAAAGGTTAAATAAAGCATTGAAATCCGTGAAGTAGCTCGACACCCATCAAGAGAGAGAAGACCTTACCCTTAGATGTCAATCGATTGAGGACTAAGTGTCAATCGATTGACACATGAAGACAAGTTTTGCGAATCAAAAGTCAATCGATTGAGAACTTATCCTCAATCGATTGAGGCTATTAGGGATAGGGTTTGCTCGACCCTATAAAATGAAATCTATAGCTTCACTTAAAGAGGAATTTTATTCATTATTATTCATTTTTGGTTTTCGACTCTTTTTGGCATCTTTTCAAGGGTTCTTCCTCCTTCTTCTAAGGTTTGATGTGGGTAGATTGTACTTAGGATTTGCACTGTCTTTCTTTTACATTCATAGATTGTATTTAGAAAAAGGCATTGTAAACAAAAGACCTTTTGAGGAGAAATAAAAAGTGGAATGGTTTTGAACATGCAAAGAGATCATACACCAAGGATGAGCGGCTAAATCAGTTGATCGGGGAAGATGCGATCCCCAGATAAGTAGCCATTTTTTTATGATTGATACCGCAGTTTATTTATGTGATCATAGAATCGTTTTGCTCAAAGTATGTTTGATTGAAAATATGTTGAATGTTTGTTATGACCATTGATTGTGCGTATCAACGGCTATAATCGCTAGATCTGGACCTGCAGGCTTATCTAGGCTGCAGAGCGATTATGTATTTACTGTCGTAATCTAAACATCATGAGATATGCTATTCTTTTTACATGACTCATACCGTAATGATAGGCTGAGTCATTGTTTTTAGATAGGATATGCTGGATTGATGATCACACTTTATTACGAATCATTTTTCTAGATGAATGATGGTGTGAATGATACTTTAATGAAACTGTGGGTTTCAATGGTTGAAAAGGGGTACAAATCTGGGGTAGCATATTCCTAGATCATTGCAAATATTTGTTTTTTTTTATCCATCGTAAATCATTTTTGCTTAGATTAGTTTATTTTTCTGTATTTAGAAATAGTATGTTAAGTTTTTGATAAAGTGAATCTGTCCCTTGGTACTTCCTCGGGTATTTTTATCCAATCTCTGAAAGAATTAATTAGATTTCACATTTTTCTCTGTGGATTTGACGCCCTTGTTCTTGCCATGCTACAATAGATCTTGTGCACTTGCAAGGGTACACTTTAAAACCGACCAAGTTTTTGGCACCGCTGTCGGGGAATTCGGCGATATTTTGATTAATTCGGAAAGAGATTTGTGCTTTTAGTTTACAGTCAATCGATTGAGATTTGTTCCTCAATCGATTGCGTGTGTTCTGTGCGGTTTCAGTATTAAATCATCAATCGATTGAGACAAAAGGATCAATCAATTGACTATTTTGTGTGAGACCCAAATTGCTAATTTCGAATTTTTAGGAAATCAAAGATTGTTTTAGGAAGTAGAGATTTTTAGGACTTCTTATTTCAGATTTTGTAGGAGTTTCTCTTTCCTTATCTTCCTCTTTTAGAAAATATCTTATAGGATTTTCTAAAATCTAGTTATTAATTTTTGTGGGACTACTTGCTTTAGGCCTTGTAGGAATCTTTTTATTCTCTCCCTTCTTTTTCTCTTTTAGGTAAGATTTTATAGGATTTTGTAGGATTGCCTTTAGGTTTTAAAATTTGAATTTTTAATTTTTAATTGTGAATTTTGAAATTAAAATTTTAAAATTTTAATTTTCGCATTTAATTTTTATTTTTGAAATTCAAATTTATAATAATAATAATAATAATAATAAAAATAATTAAAAAAAAAATTTATTTCTTTTCTTCTGATACTGGCTATTGTTCATTATAGAGCTCAATCGATTGACATTTCTCTGTCAATCGATTGACTAGGCCTCTACTGCTGGTCATTTCAGCTGAAATTTCTGTGTTGACCGATCCTGACTTTTGAACATCAATCAATTGAGACCACTTTTTCAATCGATTGACGAATTAAGTCCCTGTTTGAATATTTGTGTGTGCTTAGTATCAATCGATTGCCTTTGCTTCAATCGATTGAAACTGATATTTATGGATTTGTTGTGGACTCAACAATCTTTGTTTTGAGTGTTGGTGTATGAGCTTTACTCGTTCTCATCACCCACATCTGCAACCGTTTAATCTTGAGATCAAACGATCTTGTAGAGAGAATCGCAGAATCCAAAGGAATCAGTATCATCATACTGAGACTATGGCAGATCAAAGGAATGGAAATAATCAGAACAATAATAATGAAAATAATGGGAATAATAATCATGATGAGGGCCCAAGAATATTGGAATATTATAATGATCCTGGTTTTTACGAGGATCAAGATAGTATCATGCATGCCCCCATCCCAGGGAACCATTACGAATTCAAATCCGCAATGATTCAAATGTTACAAATTTATCATGGATTGTCAAATGAAAATCCACATGTTCATTTGAATGAGTTCATTGCAGTGTGTAAAATGTTCCGTGTGCATAATGTGACCGACGAAATAGCTAAGCTGCGACTCTTTCCTTTCTCTTTAAGAGATAAGGCAAAAACTTGGTTCTACTCCTTAGAACCACAATTTATTCAGAGTTGGGCAGAGCTACACCGTCAGTTTCTTAAAAAATATTTTCTCATGACTAAAATCATTGAGTTACGTCAGAAGATTCAATTCTTTTCCCAACAACCTACAAAAAAATTTCATGAATGTTGGGAAGGATTTAAGGAATTGATTAAGAGTTGTCCAAATCATCAACTGCCAAGGTGGCAGCAGGTCCAGAGTTTTTACAATGGACTAATTCCCGAAGAGAGACGCATGGTTGATGCATCTTGCGGAGGATCATGTGCCACGAAAAAGGCTGATGAGCTGTGGGCATTGTTTGAGAAGTTATATCAAACTTCAATCCAAAATGCAACAATGGAGCGAACTAATTTAGATGTGGCAACAAAATCACATGTGTTGACCAGAAATGGATTATTTGATGTCAATAACAACACTTCAGATTTTTTAACAAAGGTTGATATGTTGTCCAAGCAAATGAACATACTGTTAGATACAACTAAGCAAGCTAAGAGTCCCATCAACCCCACCACTTGTTCAATCAGTGACCACCCAGGTCACATGGCTAACGAGTGCCCTACAACCTTGTCATTTCTTCTTGATGAACCTACTCCTCAAGAGCAGGTGAATCTGACTCAATCATATCAGCGACAAGGTAGGAACATGTATTCAAACACATACAATCCGGAATGGAAAAATCACCCCAACTTAGGATGAGGAAGATCAAACCAAACTGGACAAGTGAATCAGCAGTTCAGATCCAACGTAATGAATGGACAGCAGAATTTTCGTCCACAACAGAATTCTAATTTCCAGTATAATTCTACTTTCCAGCATAACCCTCCTTATTATCATCCGAATTTTGATTACCAAAAAAATCAAAATTTTATTCAGAATTTTAATCAATCTCAGGCCACCGTTTCAAAAGATTCTGATTTGGAGGAAAAGATTATGCGAAATATGCAAGCTTTCCAGTAGATGATGATAGATCAATTTAGTCAACTGATAAATTAGTTGAGTCAAAGAGAGGAAGGTAGGCTCCCTAGCCAACCCATCAACAATCCTCGAGGCCAAGCATCATCTGATGAAGGACCATCAAATAGTCAACAGTTAAAAGCTGTTACAGTGCTGAGAAGTGGACGAGAAATTAATAATCAAGTGGAAATGCCTGTGGAAGCTGATGAAGAAATAGAAACAGCGAAAGAGAAAGAGTCAGAGAAAAGAAAAGAAAAAGGAAAAGAGAAAGAGAAAGAGCAAGGAAGAGAGAAGGGAAAAGAAAAAGAAGTAGAGGAAGTGTCTCCCTCAACTGTCCAACAAGGACATGAAAAAGAACCAGAACTTACGGCTCCACCTTATGTCCCTAAGGCACCATTCTCTAAGTGCCTAACTCCTCCATCTAGAATGGGGAAGGGACCTGCAAAAATGAAAGAAATCTTTGAAACATTCAAATAGGTAAAGATAAATCTTCCATTACTTGAGACAATCAAACAAGTTCCTGAGTACGCCAAATTCTTCAAAGATTTATGCACTCGTAAGAGAAAGGCACGCACTCATGTTTCAAAGAAAGTGTTTCTGACTAATCAAGTCAGTTCGATATTGCAATTGGAAGCCCCACGGAAACTCAAGGACCCAGGAGTCCCAACTGTTCCATGTGTCATTAGTGGACAACCAATTGAAAATGCGTTACTAGATTTGGGAGCAAGCGTTAATCTGATCCCATACTCAGTGTATGAGAAATTAGGATTGGGTGAATTGAAACCCACAACGGTTACACTTCAACTTGCCGATAGGTTAGAAAGAAGGCCTAGGGGTATCATCGAGGATGTTTTGGTTGGAATAGACAAGTTTGTCTTTCCAGTGGACTTCGTTGTTTTAGACATGGAATCACCTGTTAAATCCATTAATCAATTCCCCACAATCCTTGGACGTCCATTTCTCGCCACTGCAAATGCTTGCATTAATTATCGAACAGGAGTCATGGACGTTTCTTTTAGAAACATGAAGGTTATATTGAATATATTTCATGCGATGAACCATTTCCCTAATGAGGATGAAGTTGACTGTTTTTACATCGACCAGATGGACGAAGTAGTGGATGAAACGTTACCATTAATACTTACCAAAGAAGAATTTGAAACTGCTTTGTTAGCCATCTATGAGGGAAAAGAATCTGAAAGGAAACAGTCAGAACAGACGAAGTCGAGTCTATCATGCCCAAATGATAACTTATGTGCAAATGTGACTAAGGTAGAACCATTACCTTTGAGGCAAAGGAGGTGCTAACTGATGAGTAGTGAAATATGATGATATTTCATCCCTAAATACCTATATTTAGCCGTCCGATGAAGGCTATCTGATGAGATTTGCTAGATTTGAAGTGTTTCAGGTAAATACAATCAAAGTTTCTAAAACAGCCCAAGAATCCCGAAAATAATGTCAAAACACTGCTATTTTGGGTCATTGAGAACTTAGTGCGACTTGCAGCTCAATTTGGACCTTCAAGACGTCAGATTCAGGAAATTTCTAAAACATAAAAGTTGGAGAGCTCGTCGTCCGCTTTCCAACGCCTCAAGAATCACCTCAATCTGAGTTCGGTACAGAAAATTATGAGCAAAATACCGAGGCAGTATCTGATGCAAAGCTAGGCGGGAATTCACGAAAATTACTCTTAGATGTCAATCGAGAGAGGTATTAGGGTTAGGCTATTATAAAAAGGGAAGCCACGAGTTTCTTAGGGGGATTATTATTTTTTGCAATTAGAATATTATTCATTCTTTCTTTTTAGTTTTTAGGGCTCTTCACTTTGGGGGGAATATTTTCTTCATCTTTTCAAGTCTTCTTCTCTCCTTCTTCTAGGGTTTATTCAGGGTAGATTGTACCTAGGATTTGCATTATTTTTCTCTGAGAAATTCATAGATTGTATTTAGGAAAAACAATTGCAAATATCTTTTGGAAGAAATAAAAGAGGAATGACTTTGAAAGAAAAGGAGATCAAACACCAAAGATGAGCAAATCAAGAGATCGGGAAGATGCGATCCCAGATAAGTACCCATGTTTATGATTAATACCATGATCTATTATTGTTATCATGGATTCGTTTTGCTCAAAGTTTGTGTGATTGATAATATTTTACATGCTTTGTTATGACCGTTGATTGCGCGTATCAACGGCCGTAATCGCTAGATCCGGACCGCAGTCGATCTAGTCAGAGAGCGATTATGTGCTGATTGTCGTGATCTAAATATCATGAGATACGCTATGCTTTTTACATGACTCATACCGCAATGTTAGGCTGAGTCATTGTTTTTAGATAGGGTATGCCGGATTGATGATCATATTTTATTTCAAGTCATTTTTCTAGATGAATGATGGTGTGAATGATGATTTAATGAAACTGTGGGTTTTAATGATAGAAAAGGGGTACGAATCTGGGGTAGCATATTCCTTGATCTCATTTTAATATTGTTCGTAGATTTATCAGTAATTAATTGTTTAGATTAATTTATTTTTCTGCATTTAGGAAAAGTGTGTTAAGTTTTTGGTAAAATTGAATCTGCCCTTTGGTACTTCCTTAGGGACGTTTTTAAAATCTCTAAAAGAATTAATTAAAAATTCACGTTTCCCTGTGGGTTCGACACCCCTGTTCTTGCCATACTGCAATAGATCTTGTGCACTTGCAAGGGTTACATTCTAAATCGATCACTAACTCCATCAACTGTCGAATTAAAAAAGTTGCCTGAGTCGCTCAAGTATGCATTTCTAGGAGCTCGAGAAACATTGCCAGTAATAATATCATCGACATTGTCGGAAGAACAGGAGAATGAGTTGCTGAAAGTGCTGAAAGAAAATAAAAAAGCCATTGGATGGACTTTAGCCGATCTAAAAGGGATTGAACCATCGGTATGTATGCACAAAATACATTTGAAAGATGATAGTAAACCATCGAGGGAACCGCAAAGACGACTTAATCCAAACATGCAAGAAGTAGTTTTAAAGGAAATCATAAAACTACTCGATGCTGGAATCATCTATCCAATCTCTGATAGTCCATGGGTCAGTTCAGTTCAAATTGTTCCGAAAAAGTCTGGCATCACTGTGAAAGAAACTACTGAAGGAGAATTAGTGCCCACTCGCGAAACCACAGGGTGGCGCGTGTGCATCGATTATCAAAATTTGAACATGGCTACAAGAAAAGATCATTTTCCATTGTCATTCATTGATCAAATTCTCGAAAAGTTAGCAGGACAAGAGTTTTATTGTTTCCTTGATGAATATTCGGGCTACAATCAAGTACCAGTATTTCCTGCAGATCAAGAGAAGACAACGTTCACGTGTCCCTACGGAATGTTTGCATACCGAAGAATGCCTTTTGGTTTGTGCAATGCACCTGCCACTTTTCAAAGATGCATGTTGGCCATATTCTCTGACATGATCGATAAATTCATCGAAGTTTTCATGGATGACTTTTCTGTTTTCGGAAAGACCTTTGAATTGTGTTTGCAACACCTTAACCAGGTATTGCAACGATGTGTTGAATCAAAACTTATTCTTAGCTAGGAGAAAAGCCATTTCATGGTGCAACAAGGAATTGTGTTGGGGCATGTTGTTTCAAAGAAAGGAATCAAAGTTGACAGGGCAAAAGTCGATTTAATCGCTAATTTGCCCCCACCAAAGAGTGTTCGACAAATTCGATCATTTTTGGGTCATGCAGGATTTTATAGAAGATTCATCAAAGATTTTAGCAAGGTGGCTAAACCATTGTGTACCTTTCTTGGCAAAGATGTCCCTTTTGACTTTGATGGAGATTACATTGAAGCATTCTTGAAATTACGTGAGTTGCTATCAAATGCACTGATAATCCAACCACCGGATTATTCTATACCGTTTAAACTCATGTATGATGCATCTGATTATGCTATTAGAGCAGTTTTAGGGCAGAGGGTGAACAAAATACCTCATGTGATCTACTATGCCAGTAAGACATTGATTGATGCCCAGTTAAATTACACCACCACTGAGAAGGAGTTATTAGCCGTGGTGTATACTCTGGATAAGTTCCGCTCTTATCTGCTTGGCTCAAAAATAGTGGTCTTTTCATACCACTCTGTATTGAAATATCTACTAGCGAAGGACACCAAACCAAGGTTGATCCGATGGATCTTACTCCTACAGGAGTTCAATTTTGAGATCAAAGATAAAAAGGGTGTTGAAAATGTAGTGGCCGATCATCTGTCAAAAATTCTGCCTGAAGAATCATCGGTCTCCGAGACTATTCGTGACACCTTTTCGGATGAACAGTTGATGGCAATAGGTGCTGCCGCTACAAAAGTTCATTGGTTCTCTAATATTGTGAATTATCTGGTAACTGGCAGAATCCCTACCCAATAGAGCAAAAATAATAAAAATCTGTTCTTCTCACAAATAAAATACTATTTTTGGGATGAGCCACAACTGTTTAAAGTTTGTTCAAATCTGGTTTTCAGGAGATGTGTGCCTAAAGAAGAACAATTGAGTGTTATTGACTTTTGCCATGCTGGGGCATGCGGAGGCCATTTTGGAGGACAAAAGACCGCACACAAGATTCTTCAAAGCGGATTTTATTGCCCTCCATCTTTCAGGACACTGCCAAATTTTGTAAAGAATGCCAAAGATGTCAGCAGCTTAGAAATATTGCACGATGAAATATGATGCCTCTGAACCCAATTCTGATAGTTGAAATTTTCGATGTATGGGGGATCGACTTCATGGGTCCTTTCCCCCCTGTCGTTTGGATATTCCTATATTCTTGTAACTGTTGACTATGTTTCTAAATGGATTGAAGTTGTGGCAACCCGTTCGAATGACCACAACGTTGTGGTCAAATTTCTGAAGGAAAATGTCTTAACAGATTCGGGTTTCCACGGGCAATCATTAGTGATGGCGGTTCGCACTTCTGCAACCGCCATTTTGCTACTTTAATGAAGAAATACGGAGTTACCCACAAGGTGGCAACACCGTATCACCCTCAAACTAGTGGTCAAGTGGAAGTGTCGAACTATGAGATCAAACAAATTTTAGAAAAGACGGTGCGACCGGATAGAAGAGATTGGTCTAACCGGCTATCTGAGGCTCTTTAGGCATATCGTACCGCCTTCAAGACACCAATTGGAATGTCTCCGTTCAGAATTATATATGAGAAAGCGTGCCATCTTCCTGTTGAATTGGAGCATAAAGCATTTTGGGCTATCAAAAGATTTAACTTTGATATGCAAGCGGCAGGATCAAATCGAAGGCTATAGCTGGGTGAATTGGAAGAGCTACGCTATGATGCGTATGAAAACTCCAAGATGTACAAAGAAAGGTACAAAAAGCTGCATGATGAGTTAATTTCTCGGAAAGAGTTCCACATTGGACAAAAGGTTTGACTGTTTAATTTCAAACTAAAGCTTCACCCGGGAAAACTGAAATCTAGATGGGAAGGCTCGTTTCAGGTTGTTTCAATTAGTGCGCATGGTGCGATTGAGATCCGCAATCTCAAGGGCAATCAAGTCTTCAAAGTCAATGGGCAACGTCTTAAACTAATGTTTGAGTCGATGACCCAGTTCAGAATTGAGGCGATGCACCTCAGTGACCCAGATGTTTGATCAATGAAAAGGTCAAGCTGTCGACACGTAAACTCAGCGCTTCCTGGGAGGCAACCCAGTATGTTTATTTATTTTTGTTTTTGTTTTTGTTTTTGTTAAGATTGAGTCTCTGCTCAATCGATTGACTGTCAAACAGTCAATTGATTGACATTAGCCACTCAATCGATTGACACTTCTTTGTCAATCGATTAAGAATTCCATCATCCTCCTTCTTTGTTAATCGATTGACATCTCCTCGGATTTTTAGCAGTTTTTGGAACTTGAAGCGCCATTTGACACATCTTGTCGTGGCAGCTAACTTTCAGGGCACATTTGTGTCAATCGATTGAGACTAACCCCTCAATCGATTGACTTGATTGAGCATTTACTTCACCAGTTTTCAAGGCACCTAACCGGTGCAACTTTTCGCAAAAAAAAAAAAAAAGTTTTCTCAATCGATTGACATCACAGTGTCAATCTATTGACATTAAAAGAGGAGTGAAATGCCCCATGTTGCAATCGCATGCCTGTTGACCTTCCAACTTCGCGCGACGTGTGCTACCCAACAATTCTCAATCGATTGAGGATCCATCCTCAATCGATTGGCATCTATATTATATAGTGGGGACACAACCCGTGACCCCCCTCATTTCGAATATCCTCCAACCCAATCTGAGGCTCCATACTTCATTCTCCTCGTACGCGATCGAATGGCAGCGCCTGACCCACCAATGTTTCGTCCACATCGTCCTGCCAATGATCCGATGCGCATCCCTAACGATGACTATGTCGATCGCCAATTCCAAACAGAAAATTTCTTCGACCTAGCCAAATACCGTCACATCATGGAATGTGCCCGCTCGATCGAATTTATCGAGGCCTTGTGATTAGAAATGCTGCTTGCTCCTCCCCCTATTGATGTCTCTCCGCGTATCCTTCGCCTGTTCTACCAAAAGATGGAGTGGGTGTCCACTCCACTTTCACCAACCGGGATGCCTTACATCACGATCCAGATCGACAATTGGAGTTATAACCTACACGCCGCCGATCTCGCCCAAGCATTCAACTTTTACGTGGTTCGCCCTTTGAACCATCACATCGATCCCGCCACTGATCTTAGTCTGGACGATATGATCAATCGCATGTGTGGAGGGTGCCGCGATTCTGGGCTGTCCACTAAACGAGCGGTCCTACCAATGGACATTTTATTTTGGGACATCGTGATGTCCAACAACCTGTTACCGCATGGCACAAAGAGCGAGCGAACAAAGAATAGGGTGCTGGCCCTATACGTCGCGCACAGGAATACCTGGTTCGATGCACCTGGTCTTATGCTAGAAGAACTGTACCAGTGTCACACTAATATCGCCACCACCACCGTACCCGCAAAGCGTGCAGCGATTCTCCTCCATTTCTCATACTACGTGATGCACCTCTTGGAACACCTTGGCTGCCCGATTTACGATGATGAAGAACTAGGCGATATGCAGTTTTATCAATATGGCACCAATGTTTGGGACAAGAGCATCAAGGCTATTCTTCGTGCGCAGCCACCTTTGATCGCCGTCGATGATGTACCCCGCACAACGCCAACGTGGTGGTGTACGACGACCTTGTCCTGAAGAGGTCCCGGATTTTAATGCCGAGGCAGCCGTAGCTCGCCTCGAGGCACGGATGGACGGGTTGAGTGCGACCCTTGGAGGTGTTGATCGACGGTCTAGGTTTTCCACTTCTCTTCTTATGCGAATGGCCCGGGAATCGTTCCCTGGCCATGCCGACGAATTCATCGTAGGAGCGCGAGCGGCGATGAATGAGGAGAGGGATCCGGAATTTGATGATGATGATGATGATGATGATGTTTAGTGTTTTTGTTTTGTGTGTGTTTTTGTTTGTTTAGTGTTTGGTGTTTTAATTTGTGTTGGGTGTTTTTAGTTTTTATTTTTGATTAATCATAGTTTCTGTTTAGTGTTAGAGGACCAATGGTTGTAATCTGATCACCGAAATTAATGGAATCAGCTTGTTCTTCGTTTGATAATTTTGCTGTGTGCATTCTCAGATTGTTGATTATATGCATCAGTCAATCGATTGAGATACCCCTCTCAATCGATTGAGGATATTTGGTTCTCAATTCCTCAAAATTAAATCCTCCACCAATCGATCGATTGAGAGGCAACTCTCAATCGATTGACTTCTGCATGGTCAAACTGTCACAATCAGTCAGAAACAGAAAGTTTCTAAACATACAGTGTTCTAGGAGTATCTTTTGAGTCGTGCACCTGATGGTTCCCTTGGCATCATTGTCAATAGATTGACACGCCAATGTCAATCGCTTGACTGATGTATAACTCCGGAAAGTTACACCAACCGTCCGAAAATCGAGTTTGGTAGAGTCCGAATTATAGAAGATTTTGTAGAGGGTCTTTAGAGTCCGTATGTGAGGAAGTCTTTCTCTATTTAAACCACTCCTTGGGTATTCCTCTTCTTCACTTTTAGTCAAACTTTTATTCCTCCTTCCCCAAGTCCTAGTCATGTCTTCTAATCGGTATCGTACCTGCTCCGCTACGAAAAAGTTGATGGAACCAGCATAAAAACGTACACGTTACCACTCTCCGCGACCATCGCTCGATTTGTCAAATCATGACATCATCAATCTTGACGATGAATCACCTTTAGAGGTCAAATCGATTTTTACGCGCTCCAACGAGGCCGTCCACAACCCATCAACACACCTGATTTTGACCTATTTGTGGGCGGAATTGAATCCACCCCCGCCTCTCGTACCACTACCTTCTACCCCACCATCGTCTCCGCCGCACATACCTACACCACCTCCACGCGAGGGTGGTATCCAAAGCCAAAGGAAGGAAGGACGTTCTACCATGATTGACTAAAGGATTAGGAATTTCAATTTTAGGGTAGGATTTTTCTTTATGTTATTTTTATTTTTATTTTATGTTTTAGTTTAGGTTAGATTTCGATTAATTTTTGGGTAGGATTTTTCTTTTCCAATAATTGTAATAGTTTCCCTATATTTAATAAATATTTAGTTAGTTAAATAATTGTTTTTTTATTTTTGATCACCATCCCTTTCACTTGATCTATTTCTTTTGGTCCTCGATTGCATCAAACAGGTTTGGGGGGCGTCTTACCTCCTTTTTCAACATCTTCGTCAATAGGGACATTGGACAGTTCAAGTTTTGGGGGGGGGGGGGTAATTTGCAATAATTCATTGCATCACGGAAGATAATGGGCCAGTAAAATCCACTTCGCAAAATTTTTAATGCCGTTTTTCGTCCCCCAAAGTTTATGATAGAAATTCATCACGCTTGTTCTTCTTTGGGCACACATCGTCGAATCACCTGATCAGAGTAAAATTTAAACAAGTCTGGTTCATCCCAGAAATAGTGTTTCACTTGGGAGAAAAATAAATATTTGTCATGTTTGCCCCACTGCAACGGGACTTGGCTCGTAACCTGGTAGTTGACAATGTTAGCATACCAAGGAGTTCCCTTTAGAACCCCATGGATAACCATCAACTGCTCATTAAAAAAAATGTCATAAATAGGTTCTGCAGAAGATGTTGCCTCCGAAAGTATACGAGATAGGTGGTCTGCAACCATGTTTTCAACTCCCTCTTTGTCTCGTATTTCAAAATTGAATTCTTATAGCAACAGGATCCATCAGATCAATCTTGGCTTTGTGTCCTTCTTTGTCAACAAGTACTTAAGAGCAGAATGATCTGAAAAGATCACGATCTTCGACCCAAGCAAGTATGACCGAAATATATCCAATGCATAAACTACAGCCAATAATTCTTTCTCTATGGTGGTGTAGTTTATTTGTGTATCGATCAATGTTTTACTTGCGTAATAAATTACATTAGGTAATTTATTCACTCTTTGGCCTAGAACTGCTCCAATGGTATAATCTAATGCGTCGCACATTAGTTCGAAGGGAACTAAGTAATTCGAAGGTTAGATTATGGGGGCAGTGGATAACAGTTCTCTCAATTTCAAAAATGCCTCCATGCAATCATCATCAAATATGAAAGGGGTGTCCTTCCCAAGCAAGGTACACAATGGTTTAGCCGCCTTGCTAAAATCCTTAATAAATCTTCTGTAAAATCTCGCATACCCAAGAAATGATCGAATTTATCGAACACTCTTTGGTGGTGACAAATTAGCAATTAAGTCGACTTTTGCCTTGTCGACTTTAATTCCTTTTTTGGAAATGATATGCCCCAACACAATTCCTTGTTGAACCATAAAATGGCTCTTTTCCTAGCTTAAGACAAGATTGGTATCTATGCAACGCTATAATACCTGTGTCAAATGGTTAAGAAACGTTTCAAAGGTCCTCCCAAAAACTGAGAAGTCATCCATGAATACTTCAATGAATTTGTCAATCATATCCGAGAATATTGCTAACATACAACGCTGAAAAGTGGCCGGCGCATTGCAAAGTCCGAAAGGCATTCTTCGATATGCAAAGGTACCATAAGGGCAAGTAAATGTTGTCTTTTCGTGGTCTGATGGAAATACAGGAACTTGAATGTATCCCGAGTAACCATAAAAAAAAAAATATATATATATATATATATATTCTTGTCCTGCCAACTTTCCTAGAATATGATTAATAAATGACAAGGGAAAATAGTCCTTTCTCGTGGCAGTGTTCAATTTTCGATAATTGATACAGACACGCCATCCAGCGATCTCGCATGTAGGCACCAATTTCCCTTCAATAGTCTCTTTCACTATCAGAGATCGCATAGATGATTCTAACATCGAGTAACTTGATAATCTCTTTTAAAATGACTTCTTTCATGTTTGGATTAAGTCGTCTTTATGGTTTCCTCGATGGTGTACTATCATCTTCCAGATATATTTTATGCATACATACTGATGGATCAATCCCTTTAAGATCGGCTAAGGTCCATCTGATAGCTTCTTTGTGGTCCTTAAGCACTTTCAACAATTCATACTCATGCTTTTTCGATAATGTTGATAAAATTATTATCAGAAACGTTTCTTGAGGTCCCAGGAAAGCATATTTAAGTGACTCAGGCAGTTGCTTTAATTTAACAGTTGGTGGCTGCCTGATTGATGGTGTCAACTCACCCTTTGCCTAAATGGGTAACGGTTCCACCTTAGTCTCAGTCTCACATGACTTATCATCTTGACTTGATGAATTCATCCTCTTCTCTTCTGGTTATTTCTTTTCAGTTCCTTTTTTCTCATAGATGGCCAATAAAGCAGTTTCAAATCCTTCTTTGGTCAGCATTGACGGCAAAGCTTCGTCCACTATTTCGTCCACCTGATAGATGTAGAAACAATCAACCACATCCTCATTGGAGAAATGGTTCATCGCATGAAATATATTAAGCCTGACTTTCATGTTTCCAAAAGAAACATCCATGACTCCAGTTTGACAATTGATACAGGCATTAGCGACTGCGAGAAACGGACGTCCAAGAATGATTGAGACTTAATTTATTGATTTAACAGGCGGTTTCATATCTAGTAATGAAATCCACTGGAAAGATAAATTTATCTATTCCAACCAAAACATCTTCAATGATACCCTAGGTCGTCTTTCTGACGTATCAGCTAGTTGGAGTGTAACTGTCATGGGTTTTAATTCACCTAATCCTAATTTCTCATATACTGAGAATGGGATCAGGTTGACACTCACTCCTAAATCCAGTATCAATTAGTTGCCCACCTATGGCACATGGAATAGTTGGAATTCCAGGGTCCTTCAGTTTCTGTGGTGCATCCAATCACAGTATCGAACTGACTTGATTAGTCAAGAACACCATTTTAGATACTTGAGCATGTGCCTTTCTCTTACGAGTGCAGAGATCCTTGAAAATTTTAGCATACTCAGGAACTTATTTGATTGTTTCAAGCAATAGAAAATTTATCTTTACTTGTTGAATGTTTTAAAGATTTTCTCTATTTTTGGCAGTCCTTTCTTCATTTTAGAAGGAGGTGTCAGGCACTCAGGAAATGGTGCCTTTAGGATATAGGGATTTGATTCAAGTTCTCGTTCTCCTTCAGGTTCTTGTTAGACAATTTGAGGTGACTCTTTCTCTTTCCTTTTCTCTGGCTCTTTGTCTTTTGCCGCTTCTTTTTCTTCTTTTCCCAATTCTATTGGAAATGTCACTTGATTATCAATCGCTCGCCCACTTCTCAATACGGTAATAGCTTTCAATTGTTGACTATTCGATGGTCCTTCATCAGGTGATGCTTGACCTCGAGGATTGTTGAGGGGTTGACTAGGAAGCCTCTCTTCCTCTCGTTGACTCAATTGATTGGTCAATTGGCTAATTTGGTCCATCATCATCTGCTGAAAAGCTTGCATGTTTTGCATAATCTTTTTCCAAATCAGAATCTTTCGAAGCGGTGGTATGAGATTGATTAAAATTCTGATTTTTTCGATATTTATAATTAGGATGATGATAATAAGAATTCTGTTGAAAATTAGAATTCTGTTGTAGATGAAAGTTCTGTTGTCCATTCATTGAGTTAGATCTGTACTGCTGGTTCACCTGCCCAGTTTGGTTTGATCCTCCCCATCCTAAGTTGGGGTGATTTTTCCATTCTGAACTATATGTGTTAGAGTACATGTTTCTACCCTGCCGCTGATAAGATTGAGTCACATTCACCTGCTCTTGAGGAGTAGGCTCATCAGGATAAAATGACAGGATAGTTGGATACTCATTGGCCATGTGACCTGGGTGTTCACAAATTAAACAAGCAGTGGGGTTGATGGGAGTTTTAGCTTGCTTGGTTGCAGCTAACAACATGTTCATCTGTTTGGATAACATATCAATTTTTGTTGATAGATTTGAAGTATTATTACTGACATCATAAAGTCCACCTCTTGTCAATACATAAGATTTAGTTACCACATCCAGGTTGGTTCACCCTAATGTCTCATTTTATATTAAGGTTTAGTATAACTTCTCAAACAATGCCCATATTTCATCAGTCTCTTTTGTGGCACATGATCCTCTACAAGATGCATCAATCATGCGTCTCTCTTCTTGAATCAGTCAATTGTAAAAACTTTGGACATGTTGCCACCTTGAAATTTGATGATTAGGACAACTTTTGATCAATTTCTTAAAGCGTTCCCAACATTCATGAAATATTTCTGTAGGTTGTTGAGAGAAGAACTGAATCTTTTGACGCAACTCAATAGTTTTGGTCATGGAAAAATATTTTTTTAGGAATTAATGGTATAGCTCTGCTCAACTCTGGATAGATTATGGTTCTAAGGAATAGAACCAAGTTTTTGCCTTATCCCTTAAAGAAAAGCGGAAAAGTTTTAACTTAGCTATTTCGCCGGTGATATTATGAACTCTGAACATTTTACACACCCTAGTAAACTCATTTAAGTGAATATGTGGATTTTCATTGGATAATCCATGAAAAATCGGTAACATTTGAATCATTATGGATTTAAATTCATAATGATTTCCCGGAATGGGGGCATGCATGATACGATCCTGATCTTCGTAAAAATCAGGATCATTGTAATACTCTAATGTTCTTGGGCCCTCATCATGATTATTATTTTCGTTATTGATATTTTGATTATTTTCATTCTTTTCTTCTCTTTGATCTGCCATGGTTTCAGTATGATGATACTGAATCCTTTGGGTTCTACGATTCTCTCTGTAAGACTTTTCAATCTCACGATTCAACGGTTGTAGATGTGGGTGATGAGATTGAGTAAAGCTCATGCACCAACACCTAGGACAAGGATTGTTGAGTCCCCAATAAACCCAACAATGAAACTCTTCAGGTTTAATCGATTGAATCCACAGATTCAATCGATTGAGACAAAACACACAATAGTATTCTCGTAGAGTCTTATCAGTCAATCGATTGATGTATTAAAATCAATTGATCAAGGTTCAAAAGTCAAGCTGGACAGCACCAAAATTATAGCTGAAAGGGCAAACAATCAGAGGCCTAGTCAATCGATTGACAGAGAAATGTCAATCAATTGATAGAATCCTAAAAATTTCACAGTGAAAATGCTGGCAAATGAAATCCCAGACTCAATCGAATAATAGGGAATTGTCAATCGATTGACTTCTATAGTGAACAGTAGCCATAATCAGAAGAAAAGAAAATTAAATTTTGATTGTTTGATTTTTTTTATTTTTTTTTTTTTAAATTCAAAAATTCAAAATTCAAAATTTGAAATTTAAAATTTGAAAATCAAAATTTAAATTTAAAATTTTTAATCCAAATTCAAAATTCAAATTTAAAATTTTCAAATTCAAAATTCAAATTCAAATTTCAAAATCAAAATTTAAATTAAAAAAATTTTAATTCAAAATTCAAATTCAAATTTCAAAATCAAAAATTCAAAATTCAAAATTTAAAATCACAAGTTGAAAATCAATATCAAGATTTGAACTTCAAAATTTAAAATTTAAAATCTAAAAATAATCCCACAAAATCCTACAAAATCTTCTACTTCCTAAAAGAACTCTACAAAATCCTACCAAAGAAAAGAAAATAACGAAAAATCAAAATGCCAAATTTTAGATTTCAAAATCAAAATTCTGAGATTAAAAATTAAATTTCAAATTTCAAAAATCAAAATTCCAAATTTCACAATTTCAAAAATTTCATCATTCAAATTTTAAAAATCCACAATTCAAATATTGAAAATTCGAAATTCAAAATTCAGATTTTAACTTATTGGAATTTTAAAAATTAAAACTCAAAACAGTCGATCGATTGATACTTTCGACTCAATCGATTGACACATCAGCAATCAACAATTTCAGCACTCAGTCGATCGATTGAAGAAGAGATCTCAATCAATTGACTGTCAAACAAACACACAAATCTCTTTTCGAATTATCAAAATTTTGTTGATTTCTCGACAGCGGTGCCAAAAATTTGATCGATTTTAAATCGTACCCTTGCAAGTGCACAAGATCTATTATAGCATGGTGAAATCAAAGGCGTCGAACCCATAGGGAAGCGTGAAATGTAATTAATTCTTAAAGAGAAAAAGACACCCAAGAAAATACCAAGGGAGAGAAAGTCGATTTACCAAGCAATTACCACATGATTCTAGATGCAATAAAAAAAAATTAATCCAAGCAAGAACAAATTCTGACAAATAAAAGGACAACTTAATGAATGATCAAGGAGTTTGCTACCCCAGATTTATAACTTTTCTACCATTAAACTCATAATTTCATAATACATCAATCACACCATCATTTACCTAAAAGAAAAAAGAATCATAAGAAAACGCAATTATTGATCCGACATACCCTATCTAAAACTATGACTCAGCCTATCATTACCGTATGAATCATGTAAAAAGCATAGCGTATCTCAAAATTTCAAATCATGATAATGAGCAAATAATCACTCTGCAGCCTAGATTGGTCTGCAGGTACAGATCTAGATGGAATGACTCGTTTATGGTCGTTAATAATCTAGGTTAACGGCCATAATTGAGCATTTAAAAGATATTTAATTAAACACACTTTTTAGCGGAATGATTCCATGATGAAACTAAGAAATTGTGGAGTTAATAATATAAACATTACTTATCTGGGGATCGCATCCTCCTTGAACAAATGTTTTAGCTGCTCATCCTTGGTGTACAATCTCGTTGTAAACTCGAAGTCATTCTCTTGAACATGCACTTTTTATTTATCACAAAAATCTGTTTACAATGCTTTGGTTCCTAGGTACAAACTAAGCTCCAAGAAATTGTAAGAAAAATAATTATAAAAACCTAAATACAATTTACCGAGAGAAGAAGAAACTAAAGGAAAAGAGGGAACAAAACCCCTAACTCAAAGCCGTAGCTTTATTTTTATAGGAGCCGACCATAACAATTTCCATAATAGGTTCAATCGATTGAGTCTAAGTTGACCAAATTTGAATTCTAAATTCGAATTTGAAGTAGAGGGAAAAGCTGACTTCTTGGTCAATCGATTGAGGATGGATTCTCAATCGATTGATACATAGGGGTAAGATCTTCCTTCTTCTGATAGATGTTGAGGTCAATTACTTGTTTTCATAAATTTTGATGCTTCTATTGACTTCTTGGTCCACTGTTCTTGTGTAACCTTTAATTATCCTCTTTTATGCTCTTTGAAGATCCAATGGTCAGAAACACCTGTAATCATTAAAACTATATAACAGTCATCAGATGCTTTCATCAGATAGGTAAATGTAGGAATTAAGGTGTGAAATATAGTCACATTTCGACACTGATCAACAGCCTAATGGGAGGCTAATTCTGCGTAATAGTGTTAGTGCGGGACTTCGAATTTGCGTATGGTTTATTGCACTTGATTAGATTCCGCGCTATGACAATAGCGAGGGATTGACCGATGTCTATAAAAGCTGAGAATTCCTCTCATTTCATCCGCACATTTTAACTTTTCTAGAGTTCTGTTCTTCCCTACTTTCGAGTGTTGTAGTTTCTGTGTTTCTTTGATATTTTGCAATCTAACCGTTAGATTTCAATGCAGTTTCTTGCGTTCTTCTTATTTTTAACGCTTTCTAGTGAAATGGAGCCTGAGAGTAGTATTACTGTCTCGGAGCTGGAGCGGATGTTGGAGGGTGAGGGTACTCCGCAGGTTCCTGCTGGAGGGGGAGCGGTGGTTGTTAAGGAGGGTGTTGTCGAGGTGGTTGCGACAGTCGATGGGGATGAGGTTCCTCCTAGTGATGAGGGTGTGGTTCCTCTCGGTGTTGGGGGTGCGGATCCTCCAGGTGCTGAGCATCCAATACAGACCCCGTTAGCCGACGCCTTCGCGTTGAATTGGGTAAGTGTTCAGAAACACGAGTCTGTTTAGGTTATGACTTAGATTCCTAAGACATGGAAACCTCTTCATTTTTATGTAGAACCTATATCATGTTTTCATGTAGTCTCTTTTTTTTTAGGTCATGGTTTAATTTCTCATGTTTTATATGTTATGTTATGTTGTTTATGTTTATTTTGACCTAAGCATAGTTAGTCGTTATGTTTTGTGTCGTTTTTCTTATGTTTCTTTTATTCTTTTATCATGTGTTTAAGAGCCCATTTCTTTGTGTATTAGCTCTACATGGAGTGAGTCCCATGCAAGGGCTCTCCCTGCATTCCAACAAGAGAGACTAGCGGGTTTTGGTTTTGGGCCCATCCTAGGGCTCAAACCTTTCCGTCCTGATATTGGTTTGGTCGGGGCTATAGTCAAGAGGTGGAGGGAGGAGCATCAGGCGTTGATTTTCCCTATGGGGATGATGTCGTTGCCCCTGAGGACTGGGTTCGTGTCACTGGGGTGAGATTCGAGGGTGAGCCTGTGACTGGTCAGATGCTATCTGACTATCACGTAGCGAGTGTTGAGTGTTTCGGGACTAGGTATGATTCTAGTAGGTCCGGGCCAGGGTTGATTCAGACTACTTGGCTTCTCGATACTTTTAGAGCGGGGTTCACTCCCATGAGGCGTCATCCTGAGTCTATGGTGGCGTACGAGAGACGCTGCATGGTGATAAAGGCTTAGGCTCCCATATTGGAGGCAGGGGTTGAGGCAGATTGCGTCATCAGGGCTTTCCTGTTGCATTTCTTTGGAGGGGTTTTGTTTTCGTCTTCTATCTAAGGGTGTACTACTAGGTTATTTCTGTCGTTGCTTGTGGACTAGGAGTGAGCTTCCACATATGCGTGGGGGGCGGCGGCGCTAGCCCACCTTTACAATCAATTATTCTGTCGGGCGAGGGGAGTTGCGACCGTCGGTGGCTTCATTCCCTTTCTACAGGTGAGGCTTCAATTTTCTTTTATATAAGTCCTTGGTATTCAACGTCCTTCTTTTAGGGGTTTTACTGATGTCATTTTGTGTGATTTCATACAGTTCTGGGTGTACGACCATTTCCTATTCCTTCTCCCCAGGGTCCCTCCAGGGGTGGCACCTACATTCTCGCGTATGTGCCTGTGGCGGACGTTGATGGGAGACCGTCGGAGGACTACGACTCTCCAGACTGCGAGGTGGTTGTTCAAGGATCTACACCTCGGTCAGGTGTGTGTGTGTGTGCTTTCTTTTTTTGGTTAGTGTTGTCTTGTTGCGTCATTTAAATCTTGCTGATACTTTCATCTAGCTTGTTTCGAGGTTACAAGTTATTTGGAGACGCTATGAGGATGGGGAGGGTGTTGATCAGGCTATTATATAGTCTAGTCGACCCCTCTTTAGACGGGAGATGTGGGTCCCCTATTTTGAGATGGTGGAGCGGATTCACCTCTCTCGGGTGGCATGACAGCTGGGACTTCCCCAAGGAGTCCCTCTAGAGCTTCGTCTACGGGTGTCAAAGAAGAAGACCGGTCCTCCTGGCTACTTCTTTGAGAAGAAGATGTCGAATCAGTACTTGGAATTCAGGTCTGGGGGGACTGAGGTGACCGGAACTCGAGATGAGGCAGATGCTCGGGCCTATACGAGATGGTTTGAGGATCTTCATGGCCGGCTATTCACCCAGTTCCCCTTTCAAGGGAAGAGTTTGTTCAGTATTGGTGGGCCTGAATCTGCTAGAGTGTTGAGAGAGAGATTGGCAGAGTTTGAGCTTGGTCAGCTGAGCCCAGGAGTTCGTGGGGCATTGGAGGCCCTGCATCTTGCACAAGAGCGGATGGGGAGTGCCCCTCGTCCTGATGAGTAGATGTTGTGGTCACTGACGGCCTCTATCACTGATGTTAGAGCTGCGGAGGATGGTTTGAGGGGTCAGCTGGGGGAGACCCACCGTGTTTTGGTGAGTATAGTTTATCTTTTTTTATTGTATAAGGTTTTTCTTGTCTTATTTTAGTGAATTAATGTACTCGTATATTTCTCAGGCGATGAGGGAGGATGAGGTGTCCCGCCTGGCGCAGCTGATTGAGCTGCTTCAAGGGCGGCAACCATGGATCAAAATGCCGAAAAACCGATACGTATCATCCGAGCCCAAAACCGATACATATCGATATCGGGCCATATCGGATGATACATTGAATGTATCGTCCGAAATTTGAATGGGGTAGAACAATACGGTATCAGATGAAATTTTGATCCATGGCGGCAGCAGTAGGCCAGTCGCAAGGTGGAGGCCAGCTTGCATTCTGAGATTGACAGACTGGTGAGTGTAGTTTGGATTTTGTTAATCGTTAGCATTTGTTGATTCTATTGTTTCAGAAGTGTTTATTGTTTGTTATACTTGCAGAGGGCGGAGCTTTCCACTGTTGGGGTATCTGCTCCAGCTTTTGATCGCTTAGCTCCGTGCCGAGTTAGAGCGTTTGGTAAATCTTGTTTCCTTGAGCTGTTTTGTTTTATCATATCTGATTATTTAAGTGTCTGATATTGGGTTAGCATGCTTCCAGCGCATGCTTGCCGAGGACCTCCAGACAAGGGAGGCTACAGCCGCCTCACTGCTCTTAGAGAGTTAGGTATAGTATTGTAGACACCCCCATTTTATCCTCTTGGAATATACAAATTTGTTCGGTCAACCTTTGACCTCGTAACCCTAACATGGGACCATATACTGAAACAATAGTATATGACTGGACACAGGTTGAAATAATAGTTCTGTGGCTCAAGCCCCATGACCCTAACGTGGGAACCATGCACTGAAATAATAGTACATGGTTGAACATAGGCTGAAATAATAGCTCTGTGGCTCAAGTCCCATGTAGGGAGACTATATGCTAAAACAATAGTATATAGTCAAAATACAGACTGAAACAATAGCCTGGCTTTTCAAGCCCGACCTGGACCCGGACAACCCCGAATTAAGAGTTTAAAACTAAGCGCTCAATTTGATTGCCTGCCAAGTCACAAGCGCGTAATCAGTCCCTTCTTAGACTAGACTTCCTTTCCCCAGACCACTTTGAGACTCGATCACTTGTTTATCATGAGGCGCGCGATCGGATTCAGCACTTGGCCACCAACACGCAATTGGCCTACGCCCGGCCTAGCCTCACTGTCCTTGACCCCTAAGTTTCCTCGATTAAACGCTTTGAGAGCAATGCTTAATTGGATTACGCACCCACAATAGGCGCGAAATTAGTTCTAACGCTATGGACTAGGAAACTTACTGAGCAAGTCAACCGGTCGCTCATTGAGTCGGTGACCAAATCAAAGCGATTAAGCACTAGGAGACCGGCACTCAATTTAATTAAATGCCTAAAACATGACGTTTAATTGAAGAAAAACCTATAAAAACTTTTTTTAATTTTGACCCAAGAAGGGAGGCTGGCAATTTTTGAGAGAGAACGAATTTTTTTGGGATTCCGAAACTAGAGAACTCCGAGAATGAACACATAGAGAAACCTAACCATGATTTCAAGATTCAAACTCCAAACCTTCACGATTTCTCTCCGCAGCCCCGGTCCTAGGTAAAAATCTTAGTTTTAGACCTAGGATCTTTCTCTTAGTTTTAATTATTAGTTTTAATTTTCAGTCCAAAACCGTAGCACTCTTTTCAGACCGTAAATTTTTTATATCTGGTTCTAATTCTCCGAATTCAAAACCAGTCCTTAATTCGACGGTCTAATTTACCGACCCTAGGCTTCAATTCTGTTCTAAAATCTTAATTTCTAGTCCTATCATTAATTTCTGGTTCTAATCCTTAAATTCTAGAACTAGTCTTTAATCATACAGTCTGATTTTCTGATTTCGGACCCGAATTCAGTCATAGAAATTTAAATTTTCATTTTAATTTCCTATTTCAATACCTCCAAAAATCCTAAATATAAATTTTAGTTTCTATAATTCTAGTTCATAATTTAATTCATAATTATTACTCCGAAATCAATTTCGAAAATCTAAAAATACTATTTTACAATCCAAAATCAAATTTATCTTCAATCTCAGCCACCCGATTTGCCCAAAGGAGCTTACGGAGAGTACTCAGGAATGAGGCCAATCCTACTTAGCATAGCAGGCCCAAAAACCCTTTTTTTAAGAATTTTAGAATCAATTATTTACTTTTCTTATCTTTTTAGTATAATTAACTAGTAGATTTATTTTATTTCAGCATAATTAATTAATTAAGTTAATTAGATTTTAGTATGATTGATTAATTACTTTAAATCAGATTTTAATTGGTTAATTTCTCGCTTTAATTAGAATTTCAGTCTGATCAATTCATTGCTTAAATTAGAGTTTTAGTAAAATTAGATCTATATTTCAATTAGAATTCTAATAGAACTGTTATACTTGTTTCAATTAGAATTTCGGTACAACTAGCATACTTGCTCAAATTTGAATTTCAGTATAACTAGCATGCTCGATTTAATTAGAGTTTCACCAGGACTACTACATGTGCACTCCTAGTACAATTAGGAAATCTAATCACAACTAGACTTCTAATAGAATTAGGAGACTAAAAATAATCAGACTTCTAATGGAATTAGGAGACTAAAATTAATCAGACTTCTAATGGGATTAGGACACTTAATTAATTAGACCTTCAATAAGGATATGTGACAGCCCGGATTTTGGCACCCCGAAACCCGTGCCATCAGCACGATCATCTTGACCGTGCCCTTATAGCTAAGCACGGAACACTGGTATATCAAGCATCAAAAGCACTATAATTGAAATTGCGGAATTTAAATCTATATTAATTTACTTCCCAAAAGACAGTTCTACCCTCATGCCTCTGCATGAATGGAGAACCGATCCGAACCATCGATGATAGAAATCATCACGGATGGTTCGTCCCAAAAGAATAATCCCAACTCCTTATGTACATGGTTTTAAACAACAATCAAGGCTTGACATACCAAGCCGTACAAAACCTCTCCAAAAATCCCTCAAAGTGGCACAACGGAGTCCTCTAGAAGAAGTCCTCTGGAGGTGGCTCCAACTCGTCACCGGCCGCAAGGTCCGACTCGCCGGGATCAGCGTCTCCTGAAGCCGCGGCAGCTGCTAGTAGTGGACCTGCGACGTATAGTCTATAGGGTGAGCTACATCCTAGCTCAATAGGGAAACAAACACAGTTTGAACATATAAATTATAACTCACATGTATTCCATGATATGCCATGCATGATGGATCTATGCAGTTGTTAATGAAGCAGATTAAAAGCATTTCGTTTTACTGTTGATTTCTTATATTTTCATTTACTCATGAATGATGCTGAGAAGGCCTAAAGCAAAATTTAAACTTTCAACTTAAGTAATCCCCGAGCAATATAGCATCGAGCCCCGATGAGATACCCTTCATCGTCATCTATATAGACAGTTTTACCGTATTCCCTGGGAATACCAATATAGTACCCAAGCCCCTTTCCCCTGGGGATTGGTGGCGGGGTTTCACTTGTCTCAATCAACACCCCTGGGGTGTGCTTACTATGTACGGATAAGCCTCCGCACTGCCCTACGGTTTCGCCGCCGTATCGGTCACGGATATCCTGCCGTGTCAGTCGTGGATATCCCGCCACGTCGGTGGGGTACCCTATCAAACCTCAAATAACAAAAATATCGGTGCCTTACATATAGTTATTCACCGTGTAATTGTGCTATCTTTTATCAGTTAGGCCCTATCAAACATTATTCAATCCTTGGATACATCCCTGGGATGTATCCATTTACTTGCATCACACCTGATGCCCTTATCTCTTTACTTCTTCATCCCCTGGGGATGGCTCATTATGATTTCTCTTATGAATGTCACACACACACACACACTTTTCACAAATTCTTAAGAAACAACAATTTGAATTGAGTTCTATATCACTACATACATGCTCTTGTAAAATAAAGTACATGTTCAAGGTGTTCCCTACCTCAAGTCTTCATTCGATCATTGCATCAAGGTCCCACGTGGCTCCTTGTGCAGTAGTCCACACGTACCACCTATGGTACCATATAACAGGTGAAACACATCACAAGGGATGCAATAAGGAAGGTATAAGATCCCCCAAGAATCTTAAAGTCAAACCCAAAAGTCAACATAAATTATGTCAGTCGATTAATCGAACTCCAAAATCGATTAATCGAATCTGATTCGATTAATCGATTTCCAAAATCGATTAATCGAAAGTCAATATCGATTAATCGAAGCAATTTCGATTAATCAAGATTCTCCTTTTCGCAAAGTCCATTCTCAGTTCGAACAGTCGAGTTTTCATTCGATTAATCGAATCCAATTTCGATTAATCGAAATTCTTCTTTTCGCAAAGTAATTTCACTGTTCGAACAGTCGAGTTTTCATTCGATTAATCGAATCCAATTTCGATTAATCGAAATTCTTCTTTTCGCAAAGTAGGCTCTCAGTTCGAACAGTCGAGTTTCACAAGTTGATTAATAGATCCCAAATCGATTAGTCGAAACTAAAATCGATTAATCGAAATCCCATTTCGATTAGTCGATTTTTCCTCAAGTCATTTCCTTCAACCCCTGGGGTCCACTGGAGGTTCTCAGTCGATTGATCGATCCCCAAATCGATTAATCGAAATCCAAAGTCGATTAATCGAAATCAAATTCGATTAATCGAAATCGGGGTCCTCTGACTTTTCAACTTCCTGGCCAATTTCGATTAATCGAAATCCAATTTCGATTAATCGAAATTGTCAGATTCAGCCCCTTTTCGAGCTGTTCTTCCTAATCTTCTTTCACACTTTTTCTTCTATTTTTCTAAGCCATTATCCTAAGATTTAAACTATTTTCAACTACCATTTAGCCTCTATAATCTATGCATTTGATTTACAAAATTTTACCTTGAATCAATCTCAAATTGATTTCAAATCTAGGGTTGGAAGGCTAGGGTTCCAGCTTTAGCTTTTCAAATGGATCCTTATGCTGAATCGGCCTCTTTGATACTTGGATCCTTCCTTCCTCAGCTAGCCTTTACTCCTTGCATTAATCACTCTTTTCACTCTCTCTCTCTCTTCTTTACTCTCCTTCAACAACCCAAAATACCTATCTAGGGTTATTAAACCCTTTTATCCTATTCTTCACTTGTGAGTTGAGCACATACACCGCGGTAGGTGTATGCGACTTCCTATTTACAACACACACCACGAATTCACTCAAGCTATCACATCTCGTCCGTTCATCACCTCCCATGCTAACTCTTGATCTCCTGATTGGTAAAACTTGTGACCGATCGGGCACGGATCCCGAGGTCATAGTTTTGCGTAATTTTTCGGGTTATTACAGGATAGGAATAGTAAAAATTAACTAGACTCTTAATAGGATTAGAATAAACTTATATAACTAAACTCATAACAGTATCAGGGAAGTCTAAACTGATCAGAACTATAACAATAACGGGAAATAAAAGAAAAATTAAACTATCTAAATTATAAGAAAAGACATAGCTGCTGACGTTCGCAGGCGGACGATTCAGTCAAGAAGTAACCCACACCCTCTCTACAGCGTGATCATTGACGTGTTGCAACTTCGTTAAATATCTGCAGCTGGCGACCGCAACAAACTTGGAACCTTCCTAGAAAACCCTTTATTTCTAACACTTCAAATGCCGCATCGCTAGAGTCCACTTGGACAGAATTGGAGCCACTGATTCAACGGGATTCGAGAGGAACCCAGAAAAAGCATGCGCCAACAAGTATGTGTATGTGTTTTAGTTTGTGCATTGATTATTCGTTTGGTTAGTTGATTTTTTTTTTTTATGAGTTTGTGTTTGTTTGTTTGTTTTGACTTGTGCAGGCCGTTTCTGACTCTGCTCCTAAGGCTCCTCCCCAGGAGTTCACTCCTCCTGTTCAGATATATTGGGTTAATATAGTTTTGTTCTTAGTTTTCACGTATATGTCTTTTCTGATGTATTTTTGTTTGTGTTGTAGGAACATGCAGCGATGCCACCTCCTCCATCTGTGTCGGATCCTGTGACTATGGCGACAGTCGAGCGTCTTCTTCAGGAGAGAGTTGATCTGGTATCTCTTCTTCTTCCCTAGTGTTGCTATGATTTGTTGTGTCTTTTTGTCTTTGTTCATTTTTTGGGTTCTTAGTTATACCTATTATTTCTATGTGCAGGCTCGTCAGCTCGAGGAGTCTCTCTTGGAAACACGCCTACCCTGAGGCGAGACATCACGCAACTACAAGCGATCGAGAGCGAGATCGTGTGGATGTGCTTATGGACCTGATTATCTACCATGACACCCATGTGGTCGAGCTAGAGGCCGCTCAACGGGTAGTGCGGGTTGAGATGCAGGCAATGATAGGCCGCCTACGGTCCGGCTGGCAAGGAGTGAGCGAGGAGTGCGTGGGATGATCAGTCATCTCGCCCAGTTAGAGTCGGTAGCTACTGGCTCCCTAGTTGGTCAGCCTCGTCGTACGATGCAAGAGCGTGTCAAATATTACGTTCACAAGGACTCCATTATCCGGGAGCTGCTTGCTGAGGGTCCCTCACATTCGTGGTCTAGGCGGGTCGTCAATCAAACGAGTGAGGGAGGTTTCGTTGTCGGGCCCTCCCCTGCCAGGGCATGTCCACCTACTCCAAGGGCTGGGATAGAGATTTCGGTAGATCAGACACTTGATCCCCGAGTTTATGATACCGGGGACAACAGCAAGAGGGCATCTCAGAGACAGCGGAGGGAGTAGGACATTGTGTTCATTGTATATACAGGGGGTATGCCCCCAGTGACTTATGTAAAAAAAATCGATATATATATAGAGAGAAATTTTTAGTTCAGGCGTACCTCTTTGCACTTTTCCATGCTTTAGTTGTTTGCTCAGGCACCGTCGTCTGTTATTGAGACTCGGATGCTCCTTGAGTTGGCCCAGTAACAGTTGAAGGTTGCTTGTATCTGCAAATAGAAACAAAGTTTTATTAGTAATTTTATTTTCCCCCTTTCTATTTGTTAAGGGGGGAAGTATCTCAGACCGGGGTCTAGTAATGAAAGAAGGATCGTTGTATTATTATTATTATTTTTTTTTTCTACTATTTTTCATTACAAGGAGAAAATATAATGCAACAGGGAAAGCAAACTAATGAAAAGAACTCTAAAACAACAAAAAAATGCCCCAGTTTAGAAATGTGATAGGATATGCAGTGTAGTATCTTTAGCAGTCTTCCTTGAATATGACCTTGTCATTCGGCGTCTAACTTATGGACAAGCAGGGGCCTTAGTGGGACTCCTCTTCCAAAATAAAAAAATGCCCCACTATTGAGTCGCAATGGAACTTTCCTGGGTGAGTATGTAGAGCAATGAATGTGTCCAAGGACTCAGTCTCGAAGAAAATCCTCTGATGATACTTTGTCGTATTGGGGAGGGGGCATTTGGTTATATTAGTCGTGTGCTAGATTTTACCTTTAACAGTGGTCGTCATATCACATAGTCTTGACTGGGGTGAGGTGAGTGGTAAGTAGTGGGTGATTGCATCAGTCATCATTCATAAGTTTTTTACTTTATTCTCGGGGATATCCTCGGAAAGGTTCTGACTCATGGTCCGAAAGTAAAATTAAGGGAGAAAGAGGAGTAAGGCTCAGTGATGTGGGGATAATTTTCTACTTAACAACTTCAAAAGAGGTAGATAACAGTCTTTTTCTCAGGTGGTATGCGGTGCCATGATTGAGCACTTCATCATGTCTCGGCACCATCAAAGTCTCATATTATGTTGTTAGCAGGGGATTGTCCTCCTCCCGCCACCTTACAATGATATCTAGTAGTGTAGAGGCACCAGGGAGACTCTCGCGATTTGTTTATACTCTCTTGGTAGGGCTACCGGGAGTGTCCTCACAGGTTGCTTATGCTTCCTTGGGCTCATTGACTTGTTCACCCGTCATATTGCTCTCGCTCAAGTATGCTTCAGTTATCTTTTTATTTTGATATCTCACTTTTATCTCTCTTGAAGCATGTATATATATTTTAAAATCAGCCTGCTAACGTAAGAATAGTGAGTTTTGATTAAGCCTAACATCTTCATTTTTTGTACTCTAACATCTCCTCCAATGGCGGGGAAAGAGGTGAGAGTCAAGTATTACTGTTGGTTAAAATTGCTTTGCTATTATTTTATTAAAGGCATTGTGATGGTAACAGAAACACATCAAAGAAAGGAGGAAGTGAAATGGAATGAAATAGCACTTAAAACACCAATCTAAAACACATAGTCCTGCAAGATTCAGGGCCAATTGTAGCAAGTTTTGATAAGAAAGGATTGTCTCTCAGGGAAATCTAATCTAGAACTACAAGGGTGCATAATAGACCTCCAGATTTGACTACAGATCTAGCAATCCTAAAGAAATGGAGTTTTGAAATCTCACAAAACTAAAATAAAAATAAAAGACAGAAATGAAACTATCACTAGAGAAAGGGGTTTAGAGAATGATGAAAATGGGCTTGAAAAACAAAATGGAAAATAGGTGAGAAGTAATGAAAATAGGAACTGCTTTTTACTGCAAATGGGGCTGGTATGGGCTTGGCAAAAGCTAGATCCACATCAATCCTTCATTTGGCTACAAACTCAAATGCAAGGAAGAATAATCTAATCCAATCCAGGGATATGGACTAGTCTTAAAGCTATGATCTGTCCACTGAATGGACACAGATTATCCCCAAAAGATAAACTCCAGTCTAGGGATTGATATCAGAACATTAAAATCAGTACAACTGCTATGGTTGCCTGGCTACAGGACAGGAAATACAACCATAGGAGCATACAATCTATAAATCCTTACAGGGAAAACCCACAAGCATTACAGATTTAGTACATCAATAAAAACAGCTTTCATTGCACAAAAATACTTACAATGATCAGCCCTCCAAGTTGCAATCAATGTAGGTTCCAGACTTTACAAGCATACACGGTATTGATTACAGCAAAAGAACATAGTCCTATCTACTTACAAAAGGACTTAGCTAGCAAATGTTGAGCTAAGGAGAGAAGAAAAAGATGACCTAACCCTAACCCTAGAATGACCTAAGCACCCTCGAGCTCCTAGCCAAAATTAGGTTAAAGGTTGGATGCTTATTTCTGTTAACATTGCAGCTTATATACAATCTATAACCAAATATCTTACTCCGGCCAATCAGAAAATAGAAGAGACACGCCCTAATTTTAGTTGCTGCCATGGCCCATTTGTGGTCAAGTGTTACCTAGGGATGTGTAAAATAGCTCAGCACCTCGGGATGTGTGCCTTAGCGGCTATGAAATCCCAAGAATACCCTTGTGTACTGACTGAGAAGTTGGGAGCCCATGCCTCGCGAGGTTGAAGTTGCCTATTTTGTCTCTCGCGGGGATGAATTTGCTACAGAAGGAGGCTCGTGAGGTTCTCTTTGCTGTGAATAGTATAACTCACATAGATAAGGCTCCAGGTGGTTCAGGTCACGAGGAACTCGCCAGGATGGTTTTACAGCTCGCGTGGATCCTCACCAAGATGAATTGAGCTTCTCGCGTGGATGGTTTCGTTTCTTAAGTGCGCAAGATTTGCGCGACGCAACTTTCTAAAATTTTGATCCTCGAGAGGACTGCGCGAGGTGTTTTTTTGAAGCTTTTCCTTTAGTGAATTGCACGAGATTTGCGCAAGCACTTTATGTGCTGCAGGCTTGAGCCACGCGAGATCTGTGCGAGAGGGTTTTCTGAAGCATTTAGTTGCGCGAGGGTTCCTCTCTGTTTGTTTGCTATTGTGCACAACCTGCTGCAGCAGTTTCCTCTACTTGGGTCCATCTTCCTTTCATCTATTGGACTTTTAAGGCATACTTAGGCAATCAAAATGATCATTATGGTGTGTACCACCATGGTGCGCTCTATGTTCTTCAATCAGCTCCAGGATTTGGCTTCAAAACTCCTTCTTCTTGGCTTCCAAAGTGTGGACTGTTGTACTAAGCTGTAGTTTTATTCTTAACTATAAAGCATGCTCAAAAGATAATTATTAGATGGCTCCAAGGTATAGTAAAGGCTAGGTTAGAAGGTGAAAAATAATATTTTTCAGTGACTAACACACCCCCAAACCTAATCTTTGCTAGTCCTCGAGCAAAGGAAAAATTTAAATAGTTTTTCAAAACAGTAAATGCCACTTTCGTAGGGAGCATGGATGCATTTAGCTTATGCATCAAGATTTTTAAACCACTAGGTGATCCCTAGTGGAGGAGTGAAATCTCCTGAGGGTTTTAAATGAAGATACCCACAAACTTCACCATTAAAATAATTAATTACAGTGCAATCAGTGACAAGAACAACTTTCAATAGATAAAGCATCCTTCCACACCTATTCTTTAAAAATCAGAGGAAATTACAGCAGTAATGTAGACAATCAAAACCTAAATCGACATGTGTTTTCATTACCACCATTCAGTTCACATCAGGAATTCAGTGAGCAAAAATCAGCACTAAGTTCACTATTAATTCAAAAATCGGGTGTGGATACAACTCCAATGACATTAAATTTTAGGCCCAATCCTTACCAGGGTTGTCTCTCAACAATGAAAATCCAAGGGTGTTCACATTCTCATTAGCTCAAGATTAGTCACAGACCCCAAATGGGTCTGCAAGCATGAGCATAGGCATTGCATCTAAATTCCTAACATCCCCAAGTATTTTCACCATAGATTAGACATCTCCTTCTCTCCACAAGACAGCTCACTTCACTTCAGATCAACAAGGTCTTTTTGATGGGTTGTAATGTGTCTTATGGTTGAGGATTAAAAAGAATAAAAGGGGTATGAGGGATTCAAAATTGAGAAATCAGCAAGGGGAGGAGGTGGTTCATGACTTCAGTTTCTTTATTTTAGCATAACTTCATCTTCATTTGTATTTTTCAGAGTCAAAGTGGCCAGCTTCTTCTCTTCTTTTTAATTTTCAGATGAGGTATTTCTTTGACTTCTCTTTTCTTTTTCTCTCTTTTTTTTTTTATATATTTTTATTTTTTTTTCTTTATGAAGTGCCACACATATACCATTGTTACACTGCTTGTCTTCACTTTACTTTTTTTCTCCTTCCACCAAATGTTGAATTCCTCTCAACTGTCTTCAACTCCTTCTCCTTTTCCTTCTGAAATTTCAAAGTGAGGGTAAGTTTGAATCAGGTCATGGGGTTTAGGTTCAAGTACTCTAGTGTTTGTTGAAGAAAGATGGATTTAAGGCTCGAAGAGTGTATGCAAATAGGCAGTTGAATGGGTAGGAATTTTAGGTTCAAACTGTCAAAATAAAGGCCTTAGATCATCTCCTTAGTGTCATGAGTGTTGTCAATCAATTTCAATTTGGAGGTGCCTGACTTCTAGTGACAAAATGTTGAGTAAATCATTCCTTAGAGTAGAAAAAATGCCAAAGACACTCTTCAAAAAAACTTTCTTAGGCCCAAATCTCACTAAGTATGATCCTCAAATTAACCCATGGGGTGTATTTCTACCTTTTCTCTCCTCTCTAGTTCACTAAGTACCATGGTAGTGCTAATTTTTTAAAAAAATTCAGTTTTAAATGTCTACAAAATTTTTAAATTTCTTCTCTCTACATGATTAGGTAAGAATTAGCTTTATTCATCTCAATTTAACCATCACTGTTGTACTAAAATTAACTATTTTCCTGGCCTACCTACCTTGCCATACCCCCAAACCTAAGATAAACAGTACCCTCACTATTTCATTAAACCTGTATAGGGGCAGCAGGGTTTAAAACAGAAAAAGAAATTCAGTATAGCAGAAAAAACTAGAATGAACAGCATGAATGTAAATACAGACAAAGACACACAATGCTATTAACACACAAAATACTAGTTTGATTAACAACATCAATATTACATAAGACAATGTACAGATTGGACAACAGACTGAAATATAAAACTAGTGCTAAAATAGAAAATACAAAAAGGAATTTATTTACCACACTATAGGCTAATCAGAATCTGAGTCTGAACTTAATTCAAAGGGAGGGTCCATTCATATTTGCCCTTCTCTTTCTTCACAGTGGTGGCTTGTGCAGCACCAACCTTGGTTCTTGTGCCAGCTGGTTTCTTGGGCTTTGTGTTGGAGGGCTCCTTAAATGATATACCTTTGGGCACAGGAGAGTTCAGGACTGAGAATGTGGAGGAGAGTGTGGCCTCCAACTTTTCTAACTGGATTGTCTTAATCTTATACACTTTATATAGGTCCAAGGAATTCAACACCATTTGCCAATGCCTCTTCAGCTCCCTCTCATTGTCTTCTTTGATCTGGGCAATCTACCATTCATATGGTTGCTTCACCATAGCTGTGATAGATTCTATCACTGATTTGACATCACTCCCAACATAAGGGTTATCAGCCATGGCCTTGGTGAGGGTATAAAATGGGATAATGGGTATGGATGAAGCAAGGACAATGACCTTCTCAGAAGGATGTGAAACAGAGGGGGTGGTCAGGTCAAAGTAGAGGGGTGGAGATGATGGGGGTGAAAGGATTGGTGCCAACTCCTCCTCATAGGTGAATGGTAGTCGGGGAAACTCCTCCTCAGGGGGCTTAGTTTGGGTGAAGGTGGAGGTAAATGTGGGTAAAATGGGTAGCTCTTCTTCCTCAAAATCAACTTGGGTAGAGGTAGAGGCAAAGGTAGGTAAAATGAGAGGCACCTCCTCGACCTCAAAATCTGTCTGCGTGGAGGTAGAGGCGGAGGTGAATGGAATCCGGGTCAACTCTTCAATATCAGGGTCTGTCTGAGTGGCAGCTGTTGCCACTAGAGTTGAGGGTTGGGGTGAAGGTGGTGGTGTGGTTTCAGGTATGAGTATAGATGTAGGTGGCTAGGGAGGTGGGTTTAAGGTTTGAAGAGTGGTTTGGATTGAATGAAGGCTGGTTTGCATTGTGTTCTGGTTGTGGGTATTGGCCCGGATTTGAGTTTGGAGTGAGGTAAGGAGGGAAAATATCTGGGATAAGGGATCTGAAATGGTTGAAATTATAGGTGTGGTTGTTAGGATTGGTTGAAAAGGGGAAGTTGGAGCATGGTTAAATTGGGTAGGCTGTGGGGAGTCAGGGAGGGGTGTATGCTCATGTCTGATGTTCTCCACAATGGAGTCCATCATTACTGAGAACCCCTCATATGTGAATGGGTCTTGGTCATGGGTGGGGGAAAAATGAATAGAATGGGTAGGGGAGGTAATGAGATATTATGTATATTATTATTATATTAAATTCAAGTCTTAACCTATTACAAGCGCACAATGAAAATTATAGTACTAGCATAGGATCGTTCTCACGAGGAAGTTTATTTATCTAATTACTTTTTATTTATATCTTCTACTTAAATCCTTATCTTAAAAACCTTTATTTATCTTTAGGATCTAATCTACTGGAGAAATATGAATAAAAGAATAGTTTATTAATCTAAAATACATAAAATAAATCTAAATCCTCTTTCTTCTGATTGAGGTCGTCAATCACAATCTTCAACTATCAGATATTTACGAATTTAAACAGTACCATTACACTATATCTCTAGTTTCTTAGCATTGGTCGTCAATTAAGTCTAAGATCCTATCAATACATATTTAATCTAATCAACAACTTCCTAAAATCTGGGCATCAATCAAACCTTAGAAAATTGAAGATGAAAAAATAAAAATAGTTACACTGATCTGCAATTCTAACCTGAGTTGTCAATTCAAATTAAAACTTTGAGATGTATATAAAACTGTAAATAAAAGAAAATAAAATCTAATCTAGAAAGAAAATAAATATATCTTTCACCCCTCAGCCGCAGTCGTCAATTGCTTCTAAGAAACTAGGATATCTAAACTAATCTTCAGCACCCAATTGCAGTCGTCAATTGATCTTGAGAAACCTCTGATGTCTAATCTATTCTAACTATTTTATACTACTTTGATCAGAAGAAAATCTAACCTCAGGCGTCAATTGATGCTAAATTTTTTCAATGTTTATTCCTACACCAAGCTCTCTAATTTATAGATCATAAGAAATCGATTTACAAAGACTTCTAATTCTAATAAAAGAAACTACTAAAAATAAAAGATTCCTAATATAATCCTATTTCTTAATTTTATATTTCCTTGCTTTAGACGTTAGATGTGCTTATGGATTGCTCTCCTTTATTTCAGCAACAAAGTCCTTCGGAATAGATCTTCATCAATCTTCTCAGAATCGTGATTCACCAGACTGCTAGAGATCTTCTAATTTGATTTATGGCGGTGATAATCTTCTACTCATGTGATCAGCAACAACAGTGAATTAAGCTTTCTGTAGAATTATTGATACTGATTCTCTGTCTCTCTTCTTTGGTGAAAAATCATAAATTACAATTCTCTCCTTTCAGTATGGTTCATAGAGTGAAAATCGTAAAAGATGATTCTTCAGTTTTATCTTTTTGCTGTAAAATCGTAAATGACGATTTTATATCTTCATGCTGCTCACTCTTAGGACTTAGCAGACTTGACGGACGATTCTCTAGAAAATACGATTATTTATTTTTCTCCTTTGAGTGGCTTCTTTTAGAAAATCGTAAATTACGATTCTTTGGCTTTCATAGTCTTTCACTCTTGAAAAATCGTAAAATTATGATTTTTCAGTATGCAGGGCTTCATCTTTCAGTTATGTTGTCATTCATTACTGTCTTTTGAGTTCCTTTTGATGAATATTAACACTTAGGCTCTATTTTACTGTTTATCTCTAATACCTACACATCAGTAAGTTATTAGGAACAAACTAAAGTCTAGCATCATTAAGTTAAAGGTGATAAAATAGTAAATTATGTGACTGATTACACCCCCAAACTTAAGTTTTGCTAGTCCCTAGCAAATAAGGAAACATAAAATATCTAAACTATGAATTTAAATGTCACTTTCGTATGGAGCACGATTGCATTTAGCGGATGCAACAAGCCTTTAAACCCCTAGGTGATCCCTAGTGGAGGAATTGTAATCTCTTGAAGGCTCTCAGTTAAGTTACCTAAAAACTTTCAAATATATTTTTGGGTTTTTCAAAATATTTTTCAAAACTAAAAATTTAAAATATAGATTTTTATATACTAATTACTTAGTCATTCATTATTTTTCAAAAAATTTCAAATCTTTTATCCTTAGCTTTCCATTATCGCAATCATCCTTTATCAGAACTCAATAATTTTAATTCGGTATAGCGTAGAGTGTGTGCATATCAGTAAAAAATTTATTCATCATAGATTTTTCTAAACTGTAATTTTTAGAAAATATTTTCATCCAAACTCTCACTTATTGGCATACTCTCAAAAATAATCAAAATTTTCGAGTTCTTATAATATTTGTAGATATGTATGCAAATCTTTATCGGGCAATTAACTAAGAAGATAAATCTCATGGAAATGATAATTAGTTCTGTTTATATAACTTTTTCATTTATTCATAGTATCTATTTTATATATCTTTACTAGACTCATATTTCTGCAAATCGTAAATCACAAAGGTCTTTCCTTCGGCTTGTAATGGGGCTTTGGGTTTTCAGAAGGTTTCAAAGAAAAAGGTAAAGAGGATTCAAAATTATTTCTGAGAATTTAGCTCTTCCTTCTCTTCTTCTTCTATAATATTCAGCTTCAGTAGGTATCCTTATTTTGGATAACTTCTTCCCATTTCTTTTCTTAGTATAAATCCCATTTTCTTTTCAGTTCGAAGCTTTTTGCTTCTCTTTTTCATAGAATCGTCTTTTTACGATTTCTTCTTTTTTTTTCTTTTCCCATATTTTCATACGATTATATTTCTTTTTGCTTGTACCCTTTTCAGCAGATCCTTTATCTGTTACGTACATGCTCCTTTCACTCGGTCTTCTCATCTTCTTTACATTCTAAACTCTCAGAAATTGTAAGGGTCAATAATAGAAAGCTTTGGGCAGTACATATGGTTAAAAATTTTTAAAATTTTGGTACAAAGAAATTTGGTTTTAGGCTTCTAATATGGGTTCAAAAGATAAAAATATTCTGGGATTTTAGCTTTTTGGCTCTGGTTTAACAAAAGATGGTCTTTGGTTATTTTCATGATTCACTAATATAGATGTCTTATTACTTTGATATATTCATTAGACAGTTCTAAATAAATCATCAAATTTATAGAATATCTTGATTCTAAGTTTAGCATTATGAGATTTCAAATAGTAGAGAAATTCAAGGAAATTTAGCATGAATAAAAAATAGTCTCTCTTTCTTACAATAAAAGAGGAAATAGGTTCTATAGCTCACTGATTATATAATTTTGAAACTATAATCTAAAATATTTGCAGTTCAGATCAATCGCATAATTTCAAATATTCTTTTGATACAGTGTTCTAGAGATGCTTTACTTTGAATTGTAACTATTTTTATTTTAATTTTTAAACTATTACTCTGATGGATTGCTAAGAATTTCATATTTTCATATTTTTGGTCATAATTCTCATATAATGATTAACTAACTTAAAAACAACATTAAAGAAAAGACTATACTAATATATTATATCTCCTCAGCTTCCCGTTGGAGGAGCCTCTAAAAACGCTTCATGAATTTCGGCCCAACTCAGTGGTTTCGGCATTGCTGAAGGGTTGGTGATTGAAGAGAATGCAAAAAGAATGGAGTAAAGGTATTGGGGAGGTAAGGTCTTATATATAAAGGGTCTGAAATGTGAACAGTCGCTATTTATGGAGGTAATGGTTGGCGTGGAGGAATGCAACCGTTTGGTATACCCATTAATGGTAGTGAAGGATGTGATGGAGCAGCGTGAATTATGGAGACACCTTTTATATTGAAAGTCGCGCCTTTCATAAATATGTAGCGGTTTCCCAGCCATCGTAATCACTACGATGAAATGCTAGATAAAGTTGCGTGTAAGCAATCGTTCTTCGCTCCTTTTTTTTTTTTTTTTGCAAATTCTCTTATACACAAAATTACTACGGATGAGTCGGTAGTGCAACAAACGACCAAGAGCATATCAGACATACTCTGGGTCTTTCAGTAACATTGTGATCACTGTTTCTTTTTCTTGTAAAGTTACCATTAGTTTAAGTCTTTGTCCATTGACATTAAATGTACGATTATCCTTAGGATCCTGAATAATGACAGTCCCGTGAGGGAATGCTTCTATGACATTATAGGGTCCATCCAAACGACTTTGTAGTTTTCCAGGGAACAGTTTTAACCTTGAATTATATAACCAGACTTGTTGACCCAGCTCAAAACTCTTTCTCAAAAGATATTTATTGTGAAATGCTTTAGTTTTGTTTATATAAATACGAGCATTCTGATAGGCATCATTTAGAATTTTCTCTAACTCGTTAAGTACGAGTTTCCATTGTTCACCGGATGTAGTCAGTTCGAAATTAAGTGTTTTGATAGCTCAGAAAGCTCTATGCTTTAATTTGACAGGTAAATGACAAGCCTTACCGTATACCAATCAGAAAGGTGACATACCAATTGGGGTCTTGTAGGTTGTCCTATATGCCCATAGAGCATCATGCAGTCTTAGGGACCAGTCCTTCCTATCAGGTCTAACAGTTCTTTCTAATATTTTCTTTATCTCACGGTTAGAGACTTCCACTTGACCACTGGTCTGAGGGTGATAGGGAGTTGCAATTTTATGTGTAATGTCATATTTCTTAAGTTAACTCTCGAAATACCGATTACAAAAATGATTGCCCCCGTCACTTATAATAGCTCGTGGGGTTTCAAATCATGCAAATATGTTTTCCTTGATAAAAGAGACTACCACCTTGTGACAATTAGTCCTTGCGGCTGATGCTTCGATCCATTTGGATACGTAGTCAACGGCTACAAGGATATACATGTATCTGAACAATGGTGGAAATGGGCCCATAAAGTCTATGCCCCATACGTCAAAGGGTTCTGCAACTAGAATCGGTTGTAGGGGCATCATATTCCTTCGGGACATGGCTCCTGATTTCTAGCATCGATCGCAAGCTTGACAAAAATTTTGAACATCCTTGAATAACGATGGCCAATAAAATCCTTATTGCAGTACCTTGGCGATTGTTTTCTTACCACCGAAGTGGCCCCCACAAGCATATGTGTGACAAAATCATAGGATATTATGAATGTCACTGTCGGGCACACATTTTCTAATTATTTGCTCTAAGCAAATTTTAAACGGGTCTGGGTCTTCACAAATATAATATTTGACATTGGCAAAGAAAATATATTTATCTTGATTAGACCAGTTTTGAGGAATCTTACATGTTGCCAAATAGTTTATGATATTGGCGTACCATGGAACTATTACTTGGATGGTGAAAAGTTGCTCGTCTGGAAAGGTATCATGGAGAGGTACTTTACTGATGGCCTTTGGCATCTCGATTATGGATAGATGATCCGCCGCTATATTTTCAACTCCTTTCTTGTCTTTTATTTCGAAGTTAAATCCTGTAAAAGTAGGATCCACCGGATTAGTCTTGGTTTGACATCCTTTTTAGCCAATAAGTAATTTAGTGCAGAGTGATCCGAAATAATGATAGTTTTTTACCCTAATAAATACGATCGGAATTTGTCTAATGCAAATACAACTGTAAGAAGCTCATTCTTAGTGGTTGTGTAATTAACTTGAGCTTCAATCAGGGTACTGCTTGCGTAAAAAATTACGTGAGGAATCTTATTTTTTCGTTGTCCTAAGACTGCACCTATTGCGTAGTCGGAAGCATCAAACATTACTTTGAAAGGTAGGGAATAATCAAGAGATTGAATGATTGGTGCATATGAGAGGAGGTCTTTGAGTTTATTGAACGCATCAAGGCAAGCATCATCAAAGTTGAATGGTATGTCATTTGCCAACAGATGACGCAAAGGTCTCGAGATTTTTTAGACCTCCTTAATAAAGCGACGGTAGAAGCCAGTATGGCCAAGGAAAGATCAAATCTGCCGCACCGAGGTTGGTGGCGGTAGATTAGCTATCACATCAATCTTAGCCCTGTCAACTTCTATCCCTCTCTTAGAGACGATATATCCTAAGACAATGCCTTCTTGTACCATAAAATGACTCTTTTCCTTACTTAGCACCAGATTGGTCTCTTCACATCTTTCTAATACGAGGGCCAGGTGATCAAGACATGAATAAAAAATTTGACTAAATACTGAAAAATCATCCATAAACACTTTCAAAAATCTATCTATCATGTCAGAAAAGATGGCCATCATGTATCTTTGAAATGTTGCTGGTACATTACATAACCCGAAGGGCATGCGTTGGTAAGAAAATGTTCCGAAAGGACACGTGAATGTGGTCTTTTCCTGGTCCTCCGGGTATACCGGTACTTTATTATACCTTGAATATCCGTCTAGAAAGCAAAAATATTCTTGACCTGCAAGTTTTTCTAAGATTTGGTCAATGAAGGGTAATGAAAAGTGGTCCTTGCGTGTGATAGAGTTAAGCTTCCGGTAGTCAATACATACACGTCACCCTGTGGTTTTACGTAACGGTACTAGCTCGCCAGATGCATTTTCTTTCACGGTAATTCCAGATTTCTTTGGAACTGCCTGAATGGGACTCACCCATTGGCTGTCGAAAATTAGGTAAATAATACCTGCATCTAATAATTTTACGATTTCCTTTTGGACTACTTCCCTCATGTTTGAATTTAACCGTCGCTGACTTTCGCGTGAGGTTTTAGCATTGTCCTCCAAATGAATGTGGTGCATATATATTGACGGGTCAAGCCCTTTAAGGTCAACAACAGTCTACCCTATTGCACGTTTATATTTTATAAGTATGGCTAACAGCTTATTCTCCTGTTTCTTGCTAAGAGCAGATGAAATGATGACTGTGAGAGTTTCACTAGGCCCAAGAAAATGCATACTTGAGGGTGTTAGGAAGTGATTTTAAATCTAGGGATGGTGCTTTTTCAATAGATGGTTGTAACGGCTCACTGAAAGTGGTAGGTAGAGGTTCTATCCATGGTTTCCATGCTCTAGCAGTATCCAACACATGCGTTACTGCTTTTAGTTGAAGGTTTAAGTCCCCCAAATCCGTATACCATAGTGCGGTTTGAAGCACATCTTTAGATGGGACGAGGGGCAATGCTTCTTCTATCAATTCCTCAATTTCGTCAATGCTGAAGTATTCCTCATCATCAATTGAAGCCATTTGGTTGGCTGCTGAGAAGACATTCAACTGGATTCACATATCCCCAAAAGAGACTTCCATTATCCCAGTTTTATAGTTAATGCATGCGTTGACCGTAGCCAAGAATGGTCTACCGAGTATAATGGGAATTTGTGTTGGAGATTTCGAACTTGGCTCCATGTCTAACACCAGAAAGTCGACTGAAAAAATAAATTTATTGACTCCAACCATAACATCTTTAATTACTCTTGCTGGCCTTCTTCCTGACCTATCGGCTAACTGAAAAGTCATCGAAGTAGGCCTTATTTCTCCAAGTCCAAATTTTTTATAAGCAGAGTATGGTTGCAAATTCACACTCGCTCCCATATCCGGGAGTGCTTTGTTTATAGCATGGTTTCCTATGATGCAGGGAATTGTAGGAACTCCATAATCTTTAAGCTTGGGAGGGGTCTTAGCTTGTAAAACTGAGCTTACTTGCTCGGTTAGGAAAACTTTTTGCGAGATGTTATTTCCCCATTTTCGTTGTTGCGTACACATTTCTTTCAGGAATTGTGCATATGCAGAGACTTGTTTAATTGCTTCTAACAGAGGTAAATTAATCTTCACTTCTTTGAAGATTTGTGTGAGTTCCTCTAATTTTTTGGGGTTTTTAGCAAAAGGTGATGGTGTATAAAAAGCATTAGGGAAAGGTAACTTTGGTATATACGGTACTTCGGCTATGGATGTGGGTGTACCATCATTCTTAGATTTTTTTTTTCTAATTTTTTTGGGTTTTTTGGTAGTGGGACTTCCTTTTTGACTTCATTTTGTTTTTCCTGAGGCTCAGGGTTGACTACTGATGTAGGCTTATCTACTCTGTTATCCACAACCATTCCACTTCGCAAAGTTTGAACAGCTTGGATGTGGGGTGTAGGACTGGGTATAGTCTCTTCACTCATCTTTCCTCCTAAGTTGTTTGGTAGTGACAATCCTTCATTGCTCCCTATTTCCTCCCATTGTGTAGCAATCTGTTCAATTTTTGTTCCTAGGTTTGCATAGGTTTGAGAACAGGAATACAAGTCTTGGGAAATTTGGGAAAGTTGAGATAATTCCTTAGAACGTTGATGCGCATGTTGCTACAGATCTTGGAGAATCTGAACAATCGTGGCATCATTGTCTATAACGGGCTGTTGATAAAATAAGTGATTTGTGGCATATTTTGGCTGGGAATTATAAGGGTATTGCTCATATGCGTAAGAATAGTCTTGCTGGGTCACCCTTGGAAAATCGTAATGGTTTCCCCACTGAGGGTCATAGGAGTTCTCGAAACTGCCCCATTGAGAAGCAAAAATTTGCTCAGCTTCTGTTGGATAAAAGGGGTAGTCGAGTATTCCTCTGGTACATAAGGTAACTGGCAGCTTGGCCACGATGGGTAATTATGGCCTTTCATATCTAAATTGTTTATTATTATTATATATTTTTTTGAAAGCAGGGAGAAACAAATCTGAGCCACTAGTCTTTGTGGCCTGCAGAAGTTTTGAAGTTCTGATCCATAGCTCTGAATACCTACAAAAACTTAAGAAGTGATCAAAGAAAAATTAAAATATAAAGAAATATAAAAAGAGAAAGATAAATATTAGTTTATAAAAGAATGTAAATATTAGATAGAAATATAAATAAAGATAAATTCCGCTTTCCCAGTAGCGGTGCTAAAAAACTTGATCGTTGCTTATTATGTATATTATTATTATTATATTAAATTCAAGTCTTAATCTATTGCAAGCGCACAATGGAAATTATAGTACTAGCATAGGATCGTTCTCATGATGAAGTTTATTTATCTAATTACTTCTTATTTATATCTTCTACTTAAATTCTTATCTTAAAAACTTTTATTTATCTTTAAGATCTAATCTACTGGAGAAATATGAATAAAAAAATAGTTTATTAATTTAAAATGTATAAAATAAATCTAAAATCTCCTTCTTCTGATTGAGGTAATCAATCCAAATTTTTAGCTATCGGATATTTACGAATTTAAACAGTACCATTATACTATATCTCCAGTTTCTTAGCATTGGTCGTCAATCAAGTCTAAAATCCTATCAATACAGATTTAATCTAATCAACAACTTCCTAAAATCTGGGTGTCAATCAAACCTTAGAAAATTAAATATGGAAAAATAAAAATCGTTACACGAATCTGCAAATTCTAACCTAAGTCGTCAATTTAAATTAAAACTTGGAGATGTTTACAAAGCTGTAAATAAAATAAGATAAAATCTAATTTAAAAAGCAAATAAATATATCTTTCACCCCTCAGCCGCAGTCGTCAATTGCTTCTGAGAAACTAGGATATCTACACTAATCTTTAGCATCCAATTGTAGTTGTCAATTGCTCTTGAGAAACCTCTGATATCTAATCTACTTTAACTATTTTACACTACTTTGATCAGAAGAAAATCCAACCTCAAGCATCAATTGATGCTGAAATTTTTTTATGCTTATTCCTACACAAAGCTCTCTTATTTATAGATCATAAGGAGTCGATTTAAAAAAACTTCTAATTCTAATAAAAGAAACTACTAAAAATAAAAGATTCCTAATTTAACTCTAATTCCTAATTTTATCTTTTCTTGCTTTAGACAGTAAATGTGCTTCTGAATTGCTCTCCTTTATTTCAGCAACAGAGTCCTTCAGAATAGATCTTCATCAATCTTCTCAGAATCGTGATTCACCAGACCGCTAGAGATCTTCTAATTTAGTTTATGGCGATGATAATTTTCTACTCGCGCGATCAGCAACAACAGTGAATTAAGCTTTCTGTAGAATCGTTGATACTGATTCTCTGTCTCTCTTCTTTGGTGGAATATCGTAAATTATAATTCTTTGCTTTCAGTATGGTTCATAAAGGGAAAATCATAAAAGATGATTCTTCAATTTGTCATTTTGCTGCAAAATCGTAAATGACGATTTTATATCTTCATACTGCTCACTCTTATGACTTAACAGACTTGACGGATGATTCTCTAGAAAATATGATTATTTACTTTTCTCCTTTGAGTGGCTTCTTTTGGAGAATCGTTAATTACGATTCTTTGACTTTCATAGTTTTTCACTCTTGGAAAATCATAAAATAGCGATTTTTCATTCTATTCAGTATGCATGGCTTCGTCTTTCAGTTCTGTTGTCATTCTTTACTGCCTTTTGAGTTTCTTTTGATGAATATTAACACTTAGGTTCTATTTTACTGTTTATCTCTAATATCCGCACATCAGTAAGTTATTAGTAATAAACTAAAGCCTAACATCACTAAGTTAAGAGTGATAAAATAGTAAATTATGTGACTGATCAGTTTCATAGGTGGTGAGTGGTTCAGTGGTAGTGGCTAGAGGCTCACTTTCTTCATATGTGAAGAAGGGGGGCGGAGGGTTTGGGATATTATGGCAATGGGTTCTGATATGGTAGTGGTTTCTGGGGTTGGAATAGGGACTGGTATGGGCACAATTGGTTCAAGGTGTGGTATGGTACTTGGTAGGGTAGGTTCAGTGGTTGTTGGGGTTGGTTTAGAGGCTTTCTTTTTGTATTTTCTTTGTATAGGTGGGGTGGGTAGGTTAAAAGGAAAAGTGGGATGAGTAGGAGCTGGCACTTGGATAGGGATGGGTGATAGATTGATGGTGACTGGTGATGGGGTGGTGTGTGAATGGCGGTGGAGTAACCTCGATGTTCTTTGCAATAGTGGCGATATCAAGCTTGCTATACGGTTCTTAAATGGCTAGTGCTATTACCTCAGGTCCCTTGTTCTTATTTTTCTTTCCCATCAGGGACATACTGATGGTCCATAACCTCCTTCCAAACTCAACTGGGGGAAGTGTCTAAGTTGGTTCCCCAATCTTCTAGTGGTATCCTCCTTGTTTTAGCATATCTGTGATCAACCTATTATATGGAAGTTCGGTGGGTCATGCCCCTGAGAGAAGGAATAGATGACATCAGTAATGGGTTGCCTTCTCTCTTGTTGGTGCCCAGCCACATAAATGTTCTTCCTAAGAACATTATCCATAAATAATAGGCTGGGTTCAAAGTCTCCCCTCTTAATTGAGTCCCCAGAAGCCTTCTTTCCCTTGGTCAGCTTCTTAGCAATCTCTGTGATGGATGCTGTCAGTGGTGCTCCCAATTTGCACTCTGGGTTGTAGGCAGCTGGAATGCCTAGAGTTTGGGCTATCTCAGATGTTCCCACAAGCATTTCAAAGTCATCAAAGAGGACTCATAGCTTAGTTTGTCCAGCATCAGACTTCTTCACCCTGATATTTTGGTACCACAGTTATACCAGTCTGGGGTACACCAACTCCTTTAAATGTGTCAACAAAGGCTCCAAGGAGGCCTTGGTCAGAAATTCAATGGCTGCAGCGACCAAGGGCTAGTTTTCAAAAAATGTCTTATCAAAGGCAGTCTCAGGCTCTAATTTTATGGCAGCCATGAATCCACTGAGAGTTGTTAGGGGGTCAGTCTCTGGGGTATCCTCTTCACCCTTTTCTGTTTCTTGGATTTTTTAGGGCTTTTGGTGACAACCCTGGCCCTCTTTTTAGGTGCAACCCTCTTTTTGGGTTTCTCCACTTTGAGCTTTGGGACATCAATGGCCACCACAGTAGAGGATGTAGCAATCCTCACGAATTTTCTAGTGGGAGTGGGTTTGTCAGTTTGTGAAGGGTTCAACAGTGTATGTAGGTTATCAAAAAATGGAGTGCTAGAGGCCATTTGTCCAAAACCCTAAATATCCACCTCTTCAATCTCGAACCCAAGTTGCCTACAGCTCTCTAAGGTCTCTTAGAAAAATCTCATTCTAAATACCAAACTATTATTCAAAAGCAATAGCTAAAGAAGTACACAGCTTGATAGAGTTAGAACTTGCCCCAAAACTGTTAGGATTTTGAAATCGCAGGTGCTCAGTTGACCAAATCCAAGCTTTTCAAATGTAAACGAGTTAATCTTGGATGCTTAGCACAATAATTAGAGGGATGTGTGAGTGATGGGGCACAAAGGGTAGAGAAGAAAAGAGTTGGGAAGTGTGGCTTGGAGTAGAGCTTGGAAGTTAGGGAAAAAATGGCGATACAGAGTCTGTCGCGGGATTTAAAGATGGTGAAACCCGAGCTTCTCAAGGCTCTCACTAGGATCTCGCGAAGATCAATCACATGGAAAAGATCCTCGCGAGCTAAGACAATCCTGTAATGAAACTCGTGTAGTTAAATTTGAACTGCGCAACTGGTTGTTTTAGTGAAAATGAGGGCCTCGCGAGGCTCTCACCAGGATCTTGCGAGGATCTCACGCAGCTCATCTGTTACATAGCATAGCCTGTGAGGCCATTTCTATCACAGCCCTATTTCTCCACATTAATTTAGGCACATGCTCCCTTCATGATTCATGACTCATGCACACTTTTTCATAGTTTATGCACACAGATTACTCACAACATAGATCACTCTTGCACAGATCATTTTAAATTATGAAATCAGATTATCCAATGTAGAATGATGCATAAAATCTAAGTTGAACAGCTCACCCAAATCACACATCCAAATTAAGCAAACCATTGTAAATGAAGACTACTATACCTAGATCTAGATTCTCTAGACACAAACAACAACTAACACATAATTCAAAAGCACATAAAAACATACAGAAATAATAAATGACAAAATTTCAACATCAAACAAAAATAGCTATGTTACAAAGTATACAAGGCTGGGAATCACTGGTCATTGGGAGGTGCTTGAAGGTAGATGGTTACAGAGGTCTCTATGGAATTTTCCACACACAGCTTAAGTCTCTGACCATTTACTTTCATAATCCTCCCAGAGGTTGGGTCCATAATCTCCACAGGCCCAGATGGGAATGCATGAATGACAGTGAAAGGTCCATCCCATCTGGTTCTCAGCTTACCAGGAAAGAACTTAAGGTTGGAGTTGAAAACCCATACCTTGGCTCCATCAGAAAAATCTTTTCTAAGGAGGCTCTTGTCAAAGAATGCTTTGGCTTTCTCTTTGTAAATCCTTGAATTTGCATAGGCATCCAGCCTTAGTTCCTCCAGCTCAGACAGCTGTAAGTTCCTATTTGCAGCAGCAACAGTTAGATCTAAGTTCAAGCTTTTAATGGCCCAAAAGGCTTTATGTTCTAACTCTACTGGCAGATGGCATGCTTTGCCATAGACTAATCTAAATGGGGACATTCTAATTGGTGTCTTATAGGCTGTTATATAGGCCCACAATGCATCATTAAGCTTCACAGTCCAATCCTTCCTATCAGTCCTAACTGTCTTCTCTAGGATATGCTTAATTTTCCTATTGGAAATTTTCACCCACTGGTCTGTGGGTGATATGGGGTAGAAATCCTATCGGTAATAGCATACTTCTTGAGCAAACTCTCAAAGTGTCTGTTACAGAAATGGCTGCCCCCATCACTGATGATGGCATTAGGGGTGCCAAATCTCGAGAAAATATTTTCCTTAATAAATTTGAGGACAACCTTGTGATCATTTGTCCTTGTGATAGCTGCTTTCACCCATTTGAAAATATAATCCACGGCCATAAGGATCAAATTGTAACCCATCGAAGGAGAGAAAGAGCCCATGAAATCAATTCTCCATATGTCAAACAACTCTACAACAAGGATGGGTTGCAGTGGCATTGAATTTCTCTTTGAAATGCTACCCATCCTTTGACATCTTAAACATGCTTGACAGTGTGCATAGACATCCTTGAACAAGGAAGGCCAATAAAAACCCACACTGCAGCACCTTTGTTATTGTCTTTTTCCCACTAAAGTGACCCCCACAGGCATTTTCATGACACATGCTAAAAAGATTGTGGATGTCACTATCAGGGACACACTTCCTAATGACCTGGTCTGTACAATACTTATATAGGTATGGATCCTCCCAAAAGAAATATTTGACTTGTGAACAGAACAAGTCCTTATCCATCTTGGACCAGTAGGAAGAGATCCTACCTACAACAAGGAAGCTGACTATGTTGGCAAACTAGGGGACAACTGACTAAATGGCAAATAATTGCTCATCAGGAAAAGAATCTCTCACAGATGTAGCAGCACACTCTTCAACTAAAATCTTGGACAGGTGATCAACCACCACATTCTTCACTCCTTTTTTGTCCTTGATTTCAATATCAAACTCCTGCAGCAGGAGGATCCATCTAATCAACCTTGGCTTTACATCTTTCTTAGCCAGCAGGTAATTGAGGGCAGAGTGGTCAATGAAGATGACAATTTTAGACAAAGTAGATAGGATCTAAATTTGTCCACAGCAAACACCACTGTCAAAAGCTCTTTCTCAGTTGTTGTATAATTCAGCTAAGCTTTTGTCAGTGATTTGCTGGCATAACAAACCACACATGGCAGTTTCTCTTTCCTCTGGCCTAGCATAGCTCCCACAGCTAAGTCTGATGCATCACACATTAATTCAAAAAGTAGGGAGTAGTCAGAGGCTTGGATCACAGGGGCAGAGGTTAGACATTTCTTCAACACCTTGAATGCCTTAAGCCACTCAAGATCAAAATTAAATGGCACATCTTGGCACAATAAGTGGCACAAAGGTTTAAAAATTTTGTTGAAGTCTTTGATGAACCTTCTGTAAAATCCTGCATGTCCTAAGAAAGACCTAATTTGTTTGACTATTTTTGGTGGGGGCAAGTGTGAGATTAAGTCAACCTTTGCTCTATCAACCTCAATGCCTCTAAGGGAGACCACATGACTAAGCACAATGCCTTGGTTGACCATAAAATGACTTTTCTCTCAGCTCAAGACCAGGTTGGTCTCTTCACATCTTTAAAGAACCAAACTGAGGTGATGCAAACACTGACTAAAACTGTCCCAAAATACAGAGAAGTCATCCATGAAAATCTCTAAAAACTTATCAATCATGTCTGAAAAGATTGCATACATGCATCTTTGGAAGGTGGCTGGAGCATTATGTAGTCCAAATGGCATTCTTTTATAGGCAAAAGTGTCAAATGGACATGTGAATGTGATCTTTTCCTGGTCTTGAGAATACACAGGTATCTGGTTGTAGTCAAAGTATCCATCAAGAAAGCAATAGAATGCTTTTCTTGCTAGTTTATCTAAAATTTGGTCAATGAAGGGTAGAGGGAAGTGGTCTTTTCTTGTTTTGGAGTTCTGTTTTCGATAGTCAATGCACACTCTCCAACCAGTGGTCTCCTTGGTGGTACTGACTCCCCAGAGTTAGTGGTAATAACTGTGATGCCAAATTTTTTGGGGACAATCTGGATAGGTGAGACCCAGTCAGAGTTTGAAATGGGGTAAATTACCCCTACATCCAACATTTTCACAATTTCTTTCAAGACAACCTCCTGCATATGAGGGTTTAATTTCCTCTGCATTTCCCTTGAGGGGCTGGAACCCTCTTTCAAATGTATCTTGTGCATGCACACTGATGGGTCTATCCCTCCCAAATCTGCAATGGCCCAGCCAATTGCTCTCTTATGTTTTCTAAGGACTTTAAGCAACTCCTCATCCTGCTTCATAGAGAGAGAGAGGATGAGATGATGACTAACAGTTTCTTATCTTGTCCCAGGAAGACATATTTTAATGTGTCTAGCAGTTGTTTGAGCTCCAGATCATGTGGACTTTCTACTGAAGGCACCAAAGGTGCCTTGAAGAGTTGAGGGAGGAGCAGCAATTTAGGCCTCCAAATGGAGTGCTGCACTAGGCCCATTGAAGATTCTATTGTGTTGTTGTCTTCAGTAATGCAATTAAGGGCCTCCTCCTCATGAACCTCAATCCACACATTCTCAAATTCCTCAGAAATTTTATCCCAATCCAGTAGATTGGATAAATTCTCCTCTACCAAGTCCTCTAGTACATCCACTGCAAAGCAATCCTCATTGTCCAGCTGAGATTTCTTGGCAGCATTGTACATATTTAATTTATCTTTCATGTTCCCAAATATAACCTCCATCTCCCCAAACCTGCATTGAATGTAGGCATTGGCAGTGGTCAGAAATGGCTTGTCCAAGATTAGAGGAATTGGGGTGCTACTCTTTAAAGGTTTCATGTCCAATACCAGAAAATCTCCAGGGTAAAAGAATTTATCCACCCCTACCAACACATCTTCAACCATTCCCATAGGCCTTCTCTCTGACCTGTCAGCTAGCTGGAGCACAATAGGAGTTGATTTCAGCTCCCCCAAATCCAGCTGTTCATATACTGAATATGGCAACAGATTAACACTGACTCCCAAGTCTAAGAGAGCTCTGCCTATGGTGTGATCACCAATAATATAAGGGATAGTGGGTACCCCTGGGTCTTGAAGTTTTGCTGGGGTGGTTATAGAAAAAACTGACTTGACTTTCTTAGCTGCAAAGACCTGCTTGGACAAATGAATCCTAGCTTTCTTCTTTTTAGTACAAAGGTCCTTGAGGAACTTGGCATAGGCTAAGACCTGTTTGATGGCATCAAGCAGAGGTAAATTGATCTTAACTTGCTTGAAGGTCACCAACATTTCCTCCATTCTAACATTCTCCTTGTCAAAAGGAGAAGGGTCTTTAAGAGCATGGGGAAATGAATGTTGGGGTACTGCTGGTACCTCAATTGTTGGCCTAGCTATCTCTTCAATTTTTTCTTTCTTTCTCTTTTTCTCATTTTTTTCTTTTTGTTAGGGCTCAACAACAACCCCATTATTATGCTCCGGCTATTCATCAGTAGGAAATAAGTTCATCTCCTCCTCTGCACTCTCTTTTTCCTCATTTTTCTCCCTGCCCACCTAGTTATCCACCATCCTACGACTCCTAAGGGTTGTGATGGCCTTAGCTCCCTCATGGGTTGAGGAACCTTCACCAATTATATATTGACCCTTTGAATTGTTCATGGTCTGGCTAGGAAGCCTACCCTCCTCCTTTTGTCAAAGCAATAGAGATTTAACCAAGCTAGTCTTCAATTTTCTTTATACTTTGACTGTGAGAGTTCACAGTTTGTGATAAAGAACTCAGGTTTTGTAGTGATGATAAAACCTATTCTTCAAAAGAGGGGGCTTTTAGGCTGTGGTGGTGGTAGGGCTAATTGGTTTGGCTATGGGGCTAACTGATGGAAAGGTTGTCTAGGTGCATAACCCAGGTTGTACTATTGTTGTGGTCTGTATTATAAAGCTAGCTGCTATTGGGGTTGCTGATAGTTGTCTTATCTCCATCTCAAATTAGGGTGATTTCTCTATGGATACCCAGCAGGCTGCTGCCCATATGATTGGGCAACATTAGCATGCTCCATGAGCAATTCAGGGTTACTGATTGGCAGATGGACAGTCCTCAAGTGAGTGTATGGGTGATTGGCATATCAGACATGCCTCCTCCACTTGTGCAGCCAGTCTAGGCTGCATCAAACCCATTAATTTATCAAATTTCATGGTCAGGCTATCCACCTTTCTTTTCAGGTCACTATGCATATTGACTTCATACATCCTTCCTCTAGAAGTGGATTCTTTTACCATTTTAGCAAGAGTCTCACTGTCATTTTTGGACAGAGTCCCCTGCTGCATAGAATTTTTACTAATAACATCAAAAGTTCCCATGCTTCCTCAGCTGTCTTGCTGAGGTCCCATCACAAGAAGCATCCACTATATCCCTACTCTTGGGATCAATCCCTTGATAGAAACTCTAGAAAACCTGTGTAATATCCCAAAAAATTGACCGTTGACTTTGACCTCAGGATTCGTGTCCGATTGATCATAGGTTTGACCAAGTGACGCTCAAACATTGAGTTCGTGAAGTGATGAACTGATGTGATGCAATTGTGACTAGGAGTGTTGAATAGTATTGGTTTTGAGCTACATATACCTATCTCTGGTGTATGCGCTTAACACCGAAACCAAAAGAGAGGATAAAAGGGTTTAAGAACCCTAGTATCCTTTTATTTTGGTTGTTGAAGAGAGAAAGAAAGAGGAAGAGATTAATTGTCAAGGAGTTATTGTGGTTGGATTGAGAGAAGATAGAGCATTGATTGCCGAATTCAACGCGTTTGGAACCGTTAAAGCAAAAGCTAGAGCCCTAGCCATTTCAACCTAGATCTTGATCAATTTGAGAATTGATTGAAGTGAGTTTTAATTAAAGTTAATGCTTGTATTGTAGACGAATTTAATTTAGTCAAATGTGCTTAAAAGGAGTAGATTAAAGGCTTAGAAAGAAAAGAAATGAGTTTTGGAAGAAAGAAGTGAATCCAAATCGATTAATCGAAATTGGGATTCGATTAATTGATTTTGGCCCATAAGTTGAAAAGTCATGAGTGCCCGATTTCGATTAATCAATTTGGATGTTAGATTAGTCGATTTGGAAATCGATTAATCGACTGGGTACTTTCAGTGGCTGGAAAACAAGACCTGGGGAAATCGACTAATCGAGTTAGGAAATCGATTAATCAATTTTAGATTTCGATTAATCGATTTGGGATCGACTAATCGATTTCAGACTTTCGACCACTCGATTTGAGAATCGACTTCATTGTGTTAGAGACTTTGATTAATCGATTTGGGATCGATTAATCGAATTTGAATCTCGATTAATCGATTTTGAGAATCGATTAATCGATTTGGGTTTCGATTAATCGATTTTGAGAATCGATTAATCGATTTTGGGAATCGATTAATCGATTTTAACAGTTTTGCTTAATTTTCTAAGTTTTCTTTGAGATTCATGGAGGGTCCAGGACCTTCTTCATTACATCTTTAGTGATGTATTACATGTATTGTGATATACCATAGGTGGTACGTGTGAAAGCGAGCACAAGGAGTCGCGTGGGACCTTGATGCTTGGACCATCAGAAACTTAAGGTAGGGAATACCTTGAACATGTACTTTAACTTCAAGAGCATGTATGTAGTGATATAATTATCAGATTTGAAGTTGTTTTAACTACGAAAAGTTTTATGAAAATGGGTGTGTGTGTAACACCAAGAATATGAAAATGACATTGGTATGATACAAGTGATTAAGATCAAGTAATCTAATAAGAATGAGACATCCCCAGGGGATGAGAAAGTAATAAAGGCATCAGTGGATGCTAGTATGTATACATCTCAGGGATATATATATATATATATATATATATATATGATTGAATAATTACTGTTGAGGTCTAACTGATATAAGATAGCACACTTACACGGTGAACAACTATATGTAAAGCACATATTATTTTTGTTATTTAAGGTTTGATAGGATACCCAGATATCCGTGATCTACGGCGGTCAATCCGTACACCAGTGGGAGGTTTATCCGTAACAGTAAGCACATCCCAGGGATGTTTAGATAAGTTTTTAACCCCGCCGCCTAGTGAAAAGGGGCTTGGGTCGTATTCCTAGGGAATACTTTATAACAACTGTCTATTTAGACGACGATGACGAGTATCTCATCGGGGCTCGATGCTACATTGGTCGGGGATTACTTAAGTTGAATATATAAGTTTTGCTTTAGGCCTGCTCAGTGTCATTCATGATAAATCAACAGTAAAGTAAGACATGCTAATTACCAGTAAACTTGAATGTAATTCATCAGCTTTTAAACTGTTTTCTAGCAAATGCATAGATACATCATGCTTAGAATATCATGGAATATATGTGAGTCTTAATTTATATGTTCATTGTATTTGTTCTCTATTGAGCTAGGATGTAGCTCACCCTTTAGTCTATATGTCGCAGGTCCACTGATAGCAGCAGTTGAGGCTTCGGGAGACGTAGATCCGGGTGATTCGGATTACGTGCCTGGAGACGAGTTGGAGCCTCCACCCGAGGACTTCTTCTAGGAGACTCTGCTGTGTACTTTGACAGAGAGTAGTTTGAGAGCAGATTTGTACGGCTTGGTATGTCAAGCCTTTATTTTGATAAACATGTAATTAAGTTGGATTATTCTTTTGGCGAACCATCTGGGGTGATCTGTTTATCACCAATGGTTCGGGTCGGTTCTCTATTCATGTAGTGGCATGAAAGTAGAGCTGTCTTTTGCATATGCCAGTTGGGCATATTAACTGTTTCCGCTTTATGAGATTATTGGCTTTATTTATTTAATTGTGCTTGTTATACCAATATTTCGTGCACAGTTTTGGGGCATGGTCTGGAGGATCGTGCTGATGGCACGGATTTTGGGGTGCTGAAATCCGGGCTGTCACAAGTTGCCACTTAGGAATTTGGTGGTAGGGACATTACTTCAACAACTCTTTAAACCTTTCTCATATTTAAAGAGTATGCTCTTCCTCAACTGGCTGGTTTTAGATATGAGGAAAAATTTAGACAAAAACTGATATTGGAGATCATTCCAAGACTGTATGTTGTTGGCTGGGAGCATGGAGAGCCAAGTTCGAGCCTTATCCTTTAGGGAAAAAAGAAAAAGCATCATTTTGGTGGCTTCCTCTCCCAAACCAGCAACATTTGGATGGTTGAGGATTTGATCTCATAATTTCCTTTGATTGCAGGGAATTGAATGCAAAAGGGGGATGAGTATGCCCCTAGTGCTTTGTTTTCCCTCAGTGGTCTTTGTTGCTCTCTCATCTTAGCTTGCTCAATATTAATAGCAGGGGTATGTGTGGTCTACCTAAGTCTAAGAGCTCTCTCAATCTCAGGATTTAGAGGTTCTAAGTCAGGGTTAAGAGATCTTCTACCCAGCATACACACACAAAACAGGATGGAAAGACAAGCACTTATAGCATAATCAAAGAATGTTAAATAAAATTATTGCTAAAAATACTGCTGAATTTAAGGCATTAATAGAAAGGAAACACAAAGTAAGGTAGAGGGGGTGCAAACTAAGGCAAAAAAGCTCCAACTGCAACCTCCAACTCCTCCTTTTTGCTGTTGTGCTAGATCTGCAAAAAACCACACTAAACTCAGTAGTACTTTTATTCACACACAAGGAATGCAACAAATACACACAAATAAAAACTCAGATCTACTATTTAGATTAAAAATCTCCAGCAACGGCACCAAAAACTTGTTGGTTAGAATTGGATGAAATAGCACTTAAAATAACAATCTAAAACACATAGTCCTGCAAGATCCAGGGTCGGTTGTAACAAGTTTTGATAAGGTTGTCCCACAGGAAAATCTGATCTAAAATCAGAAGGGTTGTATAATAGACCTCCAAATCTGGCAATCCTAAAGAAAGAGAGTTTTGGGGTGTTACAAAACTAAAATAAAAACAAAAGATAGATGAAACTATCACTAGAGAAAGGGGTTTAGAGAAGGATGAAAATGGGTTTGGAAAATAAAATGGAAAATAGGAGAGAAGTAATGAAAATAGGGACTGCTTTTTACTGCAAATGGGGCTGGTATGGGCTTGGCAAAAGCTAGATCCACATCAGCCCTTCATTTGGCTACAAGCTCAAATGCAAGGAAGAGTAATCTAATCCAATCTAGGGATATAGACTAGTCTTAAAGCTATCATCTGTCTACTGAATGGACACAGATCATCCCCAAAAGATATACTCCAATCTAGGGATTGAAATCAGAATATTAAAATCAGTGCAGCTACTATGGTTGCCTTGCTACATGACATGCTCCTACAACCATAGGAGCATAAAATCTATAAATCCTTACTAGGAAAACCCACAAGCATTACAGATTTAGTACATCAATAAATATAGCTTCCATTGCACAAAAATACTTACAATGATCAGCCCTCCAAGCTGCAGTCATTGCAGATTCCAGACTTTACAAGCATACACAGTCTTAATTACAGCAAAAGAACACAGTCCTATCTACTTACAAAAGAACTTAGCCAGCAAATACTGAGCTAAGGAGAGAAGAAAAAGATGACTTAACCCTAACCCTAGAATGACCTAAGCACCCTCGAGCTCCCAGCCAAAATTAGGTTAAAGGTTGGATGCTTATTTCTGTTAACATTGCAGCTTCTATACAATGTACAACCAAATATCTTACTCTGGCCAATCAGAAAATAGAAGAGACAATGCCCTAATTTTAGTTGCTGTCGTGGCCCATTTGTGGTCAAGTATTGCCTAGGTATGTGTGAAACAACTTAGCACCTCGGGATGTGTGCCCTAGCTGCTGTGGAATCCCAAGAATACCCTTGTGTATTGACTGAGAAGTTGGGAACCAGTGTCTCGCGAGATTGAAGTTGCCTATTTTGTCTCTCGCGGGGATGAATTTATTGCAGAAGGAGGCTCGCAAGGTTCTCTTTGCTGTGAATAGTATAGCTCGTGCAGATAAGGCTCTAGGTGGTTCAGGTCACGAGGATCTCATCAGGATGGTTTTGCAGCTCACGCGGATCCTGCCAAGATGAATTGAGCTTCTCGCGTGGATGGTTTCGTTTCTAAAGTGCGTAAGATCTGTGCGACATGACTTTCTAAAGTTCTTATCCTCGCGAGGACTGCGCGAGGTGCTTTTCTAAAACTTTTCCTTTAGTGAACTACGTGAGATTTGCGCGAGCTCTTTATGTGTTGTAGGCTTGAGTCACGTGAGATCTGTGCGAGAGGGTTTTCTGAGGCTTTTCACTGTGCGAGGGTTCCTCTCTGCGTGTCTGTTGCTGTGCACAGCCTGCTACAGTAGTCCCCTCTGCTTGGGTCCATCTTCCTTTCATCTGTTGAACTTCTAGGGCACAGTTAGGCAATTAAAATGATCACTATGGTGTGTACCACCATGGTGCGCTCTATGTTCTTTAATCAGCTCCAAGATTTGGCTTTAAAACTCTCTCTTCTTGGCCTCCAAAGTGTGGACTATTGCACTAAGCTACAGTTTTATTCTTAACTATAAAACATGCTCAAAAGATAATTATTAGATGGTTCCAAGGTATAGTAAAGGCTAGGTTAGGATGTGAAAAATGATATTTTTCAGTGACTAATAATTATTTGTACTTTTAGAAGAGGTTAGATATTCTACTAGTCCTTTTGATCAAATTATCCGAGTAAGAAGGTGGGCAATGTGTCAAAAAGCTTCGAAGGATATTCTTGGAAATGATGAGTATGACTAGTGAATGGGTCACGATGATTACGAGGGTCGTAATTATAAGTAATTACGTCCAACTACAGGACATGACGATCATGGTGCTAAGAGTAGTATTTTCTGAGGTATATGGCGTTCCACGGGTTAGGAAGTTCCTCCCCATCTTGGTTTACCAGCTTGTATACATTTTCAGGGTATGCAGCTAATATAACATAGGGTCCCTTAGCAATTCGGCTTCAGTTTTCCTTTGGGTTGAGGATGCTTAGAAGGCATGATTTTCTTCAAGACCAACTCTCCAATCTTGAAGGTTCACTTGAGGACTTTCTTATCATAGGCTCTGGACACTCTCATTTGGTACACTTGCACGTGATCAGCTGCCCTTAAACGTGCCTCATCGAGTTGTTCTAGCTCAGTGAGTAGAGCAACCCTCCTCTTGTCTATGGATAACTGATTGTCAAGTTGGATAGCAGGGATGGTAATTATATTTTATATGGTCAAACTACCTCCATCCCATAGGTGAGGAGATAAGGAGTCTGGCCAATGGCCATACGAATAGAAGTTCTGTAAGCCCAAAGTGCTTCAGGTAGTTGATCGGGCCAGTCGACTCCATTGCTTATTTCCACTGTTCATTTTGGGATTCAAATCAGTGTTTTGTTTGTGGCCTCCGCTTGCCCATTTCCTTTGGGATAGAACTGTGATGAATGGTGTAGATCGATGTCATATTTCTTGTATAGTTTCTTCATCTTTTCTGTAATGAATTATGATCCATTGTTTGTGACGAACATTCTGGGGACTTCAAACCTTGTGATAATGTTTCAAACAATAAACCTTATGAGCGTTGAGGCGGTGATTCGGACATATGACTCGACTTCTGCCCACTTGGTGTAGTATTCAATCGCAGGGAGGATGAATGCGTGCTTGTGAGTCTTTCCTACTGTGTCTGTGAAAGGTCCGATAATTTCAAAGGCCCACAACGAGAATGACCATGATGAGGTTATGGGGTTTAGTGCCACTGATGGGGCTCTGATGAGGCGACGTATTTTTGACATTGCTTGCAGCATTGGACATAGAGGTGGCAGTCTCTTATCATTGTTGGCCGGTAGTAGCCTTGTTTACGATCTGGTTTGTGAGTCTCTGTCTACCAGCGTGGGCGCCACAGGTACTGGCGTGTGCTTCTCGGATGATGTACTATCCTTCGGCCGTCGTAACACATCGCAGCAGTACTCCTCTAATTAAGGCTTCTTTGTATAGTATCTCGCCCAGGATACATAACTTGGCGCATCAATTTCTTATGGTCTTGTGTTCGATCTTCATAGCGTAAGGAGAGATGTGTTGGTATTTCAGGAAGTTCCATACATCAAAGTACCAGGGTTGTCCATTGTCGGTGGGTGACTTCTCGAATCTAAAGGTGGCGACAGTGGCTGCTTCCTTCTTAGGACTTTCCATGGTGGATGTTTCTTCTTGCTTTATGGTCTCTGAGAGGACGGGTAACTCCGATTTTTCTCTCCACGCCACTTCATGTGCTGGCGTAGTCAATTTCTCGATGAAGAAGGACTTGGTAGTTTGTCCGATCGGTATCTATATGACTGAGGCTAGTGTGGCAAGGGAGTCTGCCAACTCATTCTCTAATCTCGAGATATGTGTAAAGGAGATTCTTTCAAACTTCTTTATTAGGAATTGAGTTATTTATAGGTATGCCATCAGTCTTCTCTCTTTGGTTTTTCACTCTCCGATGACTTGTGATATCACCAGCTTGGAGTCGTCGATTGTCTTCAACTGTTTGACGCCTAGTTGGAGTGCTACTCGTAGTCTGACAATGAAAGCTTCATATTCCGCGACGTTGTTGGTGACTGGGAAATTAAGTTGAAAGGATTTCGATATAACAACTCCTTCCGGGCTAAGTAGGACTATTCTGATGTCTTTCCCTTTGTGATTAAGAGCTCCGTCAAAGTATAAGGTCCATGAGTTCTTGTCGGGCTCTTCATTATGAATCGAGAGTAAGTCTTCATCGGGGAAGTCTGTGTATTGGGCCATTGCCCGAGAGTGAAAGATTTACGAGGTAATCGACGATCGCCTGCCCTTTGATCGACTTCTGGGTGACGTAGGTGATATCGAACTCTTGTAGTAGCATATGCCATTGAGTGATCTTTCCGGATGTAGCGGGCTTCTCGAAGATGTACTTCAGAGGATCTATGCAAGCTAGTATCATTATCTTGTGTGCTCCGAAGTAGTGCCATAGTTTAGTTGAAGCCTATACCAGCATCAGACAAGTCTTCTTCATTGCAGTGTATTTTTATTCGTATTCGACCATCGTCCTACTGAGGTAGTAGATGACCTTCTCGTTCTTTCCATCTTCGTCGCACTGGCCTAGGATTACCCCCATGGCTTTCTCGTTGGCTGACATAAAGGATTAAGGATTTTCCAGGGCTTGGAGGTGATAATACCGGATGGTTAAAGAGGTACTTCTTAATGTTGTCGAAGGCTTGCTGACACTGGTCATCCCATATGTACTGGGCTCCTCCTTTAAGTAGTCTGTAGAAGGGGTCGCATCGGTCTGAGTGCTGAGAGATAAACCTTCTAATGAACTGCAATCTTCCTATTAGACCTCATAGTTCCTTAATGTTGCTAGTAGGTAGCATCTCGAGAATGGCTTTGACTGGATTGACTTCGATTCCTCGCTTGCTGACTATAAAGCCTAGTAGTTTTTCGGAGGTTACTCCGAACACGCACTTCTTTGGGTTCATCTTCAGTTAATACTTTTCGGATCATTGTAGTACGATTCGGAGGGCTTCGGCATGTCCCGCTCGCATTTAAGACTTTACTAGTATGCCATCGACATAGACTCCTACACATTTGTGCATCATATCATAAAAGATAGCCATCATGATACGTTGATACGTGGCTCCTCCATTCTTGAGCTCGAAAGGCATAACGATATAACAATAAGTTCCCCATGACATAGTGAAAGAAGTCTTCTCTTGGTTTGATTCTGCTAATCTAATCTGGTTGTATTCGAAGAAACCATCCATGAAGGGCAACATCTCATGTCCGACAGTGTTATCAACCATAGTGTCAATGTGTGGGAGTGGGAAGTCATCTTTTAGACATGCTTGGTTGAGATTTTGAAAGTCGATGCATACCTGTACTATGCCGTCTTTCTTGATGACAGATATTATATTTGCAATCCACTTGGGATAGAGGACGACTTGAATGAATTTTACCTTGTGTAGCTTGTCGACTTTCTCTTTGACTTGTAGCACTGTCTACGGGTGCATTCTCTTAAGTTTTTGCTTGACAAGTTTTGCATCAAGTTTCAGGACCAAACGATGTTCTACTAAGCTCGGGTCTAGACCAATCATGTCCTCGTAGGACCATGCAAAAGAGCTAAGGTGGTCTTGAAGGACTTGGATAATCTGTTATCTTTCGTTGGGACTAAGCGTTACATTGATCAGCAGTTTCTTGGGCTTATCCTTGGTGCCAAACTTGATTTCTTCTATGAGTTATGTGGCGGCTTGAGTCTACTCGTCGAAGCGTTTGATGACCCGTTAGAAGTCCCGTGTCTCCTCAGCGGCTTGTCCTTCCTCATTGTCGTCTGTGAGTTCATAAACTGCAAAATCACTACACTAAGAGGTTAGTTTTGTGAGAGGTAACCCTTCATTAGTACAATTGATAATTGCGACGTCCTTGGTGAGGTGTAGGTCGAGGTTATTCATTCTCCTCTCGAAATCGCAAAGTATCTATTCAAGTATGATGACTGGCTTGTTGTCGCGTCGGGATGCCCTACTCTTTCGTGAGGGAGAGTAGTAGCCTTGCATCGAGCGAGCTCGAGGTGTGACTTCGTAGCGTCAAAGGTGGCGGCACGTCTCTGTGCGAGTATATCAGTTAGTTTTTCGTTGGCTTCGTCGATGTAACCACTACTTGTAGCCTTAAGAGAAGAGTCTCTTTGTTGGTCGATGAATGGGCATGGGATGAAGGGTTCCCTCTCTTTTCTAAAGTTTTTTAGCTTTTTTGAGTTTTCTATTTCTAGATTTTTAGGGGCTTTAGGATTTTCTATTTTTTATATTTTGATAATAAGTATGGTACAGGGTCAACTTCTTGGAGAGGAATCGACGGGGACGCTTCTCCTAGTTGGGGAATTGTGACGGTTGCTGGAGCCTTTCGTGCGAGTCTTCAGATGATGTGGACTTGTTCTGAATTTGACATTTTTTTTTGTTGCCTTCGTCGAGTGTGATCTTCTGTATGAGTGATGAAGGCAGTACTCCGGTTGATGCTCCGACTTCTTCTATCATGTTAATTGCCTCGTCTTCGAAGAGAGTTTGGAGGTTGTAATCATGTGAGCTCTTGTCCTCAGAGCTGGGATGGAGATGTTCTTCTTGCTAAAACTTGTCTTCTTCGGGTGAGCTCAGCTGATGAGTTTCTGGACTTGTGAGCTCTCTCCCTTGAACTTCGTAATATGATAGGATGAATATGCATGCCTGGTAGCAAGACTGATATGGTTAGGCGATGTAGGGATATCCCCAGGGGCATTCCCATCCTTCAGGACCAAGGTCGGGGTCGCCGTTGTAAGAGTCAGACTCGTCTTCTTAGTCTGATAACCTTTGGAGGCCTTGCTGGCCAGCTCGAGTGCAGGGAGGCCTATTCAATAATCTTCGTCGTCACTCGGTGGTGGTTGTCATTCTTCTTCTAACTCTAGAATATCTGCAGCTGAGGTGCTACTAGGGATTGAGGAGAGTGTAGCTCTAGTTTTTCTTCAACCTCGATAATGGCAATATGAAAGTCTTCCTCGTCGATTGACTCCTGGCCTTTTATGTGCGGTTCAGGTCCTGGAGACTCTGTTCTTTCGGTAGTGGAGGATTCCTCAGTTTTGAACAAGGGTACAATTCCTTCGAGTGGTATATCTGTATCATCGTTGTTTCGGTTCAAGTTCATCATGTCGGCGAAAGCTTTAGCTATCTGCTCAATCTCTGTTGCCTGCGATTTGGTGACGGACGCTTCCTTTCTCCTTGGCACATCGGCCTTCTCGGTGGTTCCATAGACAAAATGATCATAGAGTGACCACTTAGGTGAGGTTTGCAGGATGTTAGCTTGTCTATTGTCTGACTGGTAGCCTAATCTCGTATGCTTACAAACTCTCTTCGAGACGACTGGCCCTATGCGTCTTTGTCTATTCTTGTCAAGTTATGTATGCAGGATATATCCTAGTTGATACATTAAGTTCCAGGCTTTGGTCGTGGTCGGGTTTATGTCATACAGGCGGGCAAGGTCAGGGCCTGTTGCTCTCTTTGTTAATGTTCACTGGCAGGTTGGGAGGAACGGGGGATGACTGATTTCTGCTACTGATGCGTCGTTAGGATTCTCTACCCTTTTGATGTGCCAGTATTCAGCACGAAGTTATGCGCCGTTGGGATGCTTGTCGCGTAGTCGGTATCTATTTTTTTGAGAGACGCATCGGCGTATATCCTGATAATGGAATCCTCATGAGGGAACTTGACGCATTGGTGGTATGTAAACGCAACAACCTTCACGGATTCTAACTACTTTCTCCCTAGTATTAAGTCATAGGTGCTTGAGGAGTCGGAGAAATGAAATGTGACATCTTTGGTGACTGGCCCGAGGCGGACTTGTAATTTGATAGTCCCTTTAACGAAGCGTTGAGAACCTTCATATGCAAGGAGAGATAAGGACGAAGGCCTTTCGTCCTTATGTCCTGCTCGGTGTATTCGAGCATCTTGAGCGTCGTTATGAGATAGTTGTTAATACCTTCTCACGTGTCGACCAGCACATGGGGTATTGAGAATCCTCTGATTATAACCGTCAAGTATATAGGGGTCGAGCTTTCGCGCAACGATTCTTTAGGCATACCAGTTTCAGTGAAGGTGAGTGTTGAAGGTTGGGCCATAACGAAGGCAATCTCGTGCAACTCGTCTAGGATAATATCTTCATTCATGTGTGTCTCATTTAACATCTCTATTAACGGTCGGTGGTGTTTTGGCGATTTCTTGATGAGCTCAAGTATTGATATCTATACTTGTATCTTCCCTAGGTGTCGAAGGAGGTCGTATTCCTGACCTGTCTTCAGAGTTGGCTCCTTGTTGGGCCGGTGGGCTTTGTTGACATTCAATTGAAGTGGTTGAGATGCCGATTTTGGAGTTGGAGGCAGAGGAATTATATGAGGTAGGGGAGGTAGGTTCACCTCTCGTATGCGATTGTCGCGAGATGTGTAAAGATGAGTCCCAAAAACAGATGTTAAAAGACGAGTCTGAAAAACACGTTTTCACTAACGTATTTACGCTGAACGTCGGTACGAGGCTTACAAGGCAAATCTCCCACGCGTTGTATAAATAGCGGCTTGACCCGTTTTAATTAAAGCCATCATAGCCATCTCAAACAAAGTGTATGGTTTACGCCGCCACTGACGCCAATTCAAACGTACCCAAACGTGCGCTTTCGAGTAATATCCCCATTTGCTCGTTGCCTTAAGCAGGCTCTCCCAAACGATTCGTCCTCCATTGATGCTCGTTGCCTTCTCTCACAATCGATCGTCCTCCGTTATTTTTGTTGACTCAAGCAGGCTCTTAGAATCGATCGTCCTCCGTTAACTGCTCCGAACCCCAAAATGAGCGGCTGGGAGAGGGTTAGGTCATCGCAGACGCGGCTCAGTGGTGGCCTAGGAGGGGGATCGGCGTCCCTTGAGCGCCGAACTTCATCGCAGACGGTGCGCCTTGGCCGTGTGCAGCCCCAGGCGCCTGGCTTCCGCACGATCTACTGCAACGATCGAGAGGCCAATCTTGCCATCAGATTTAAGGTTCGTTCGACCTGTGTCCGATTTCTCGTAGTTTTGTTCTCGTAGTTTGAATTGAATCTGATTTTAATTGCCATGTATAAACTGCAACCATTATATTGTCCCATTTGGGCATCTGGCAATTCAGAAAATAGAAAATTTTACGAGCCCGAGAACGAACCACGTTCGAAGATGTTGTTTCAATGTGGTAGGCCGGGTTTTGACCAGAACTGTTCGTCTGCAACAACCTCCTGTTTTTTTTTCATCCAAAAAACATTTTTTGATGATTATAAACAGAATTAAAGGTCATAATTAAATGAGTAGTGCTGTGTTATGACCCCAAAGTAGTAAGTTCTTAACTTTTCGGTCCACTAATGCCTAGGCATTTTTTGAATATTGGTTATGACCTTAACAAATGGTATTAGAGATGCACCACGTCTCTAGTTTGACTCACATAAGGGCAACCTGGGGAAAGGGCTACCTAGGGGCCCCGAAGAGGGGTACCGGAGTGAAAGGTGTCATAGAGTGGGCCGCCGTGAAGTCCTGGAAGGGGGCGACTTGAGGAAAGGGCTATTTGGGGGCCAAAGGGTGGTACCAGAGTGAGAGCTGCCAGGAATGCCATCTGTGGATCCTGGTGGTGTGTTACGAGTTACGACCATAGTCACCAAATCAGGGTTCAGCAATAGTTCGGCGAGGTGAAAATTCGGAAAAATCCGGCAAATCCGGGAAGTTCGGGGAAATATTCAGAGGAAAAATCCGGTTTATTTGTCTATTTCTATATTGTTGTTGATGTAGTCTTCTGTTCTATGTTTTTTTTTGGGTGTCTTTTGGCTCCGGCGAGCATATCTCTTGGCCTTTTCGTTGTAAGTCTTTTTGATTGAGATGAAGTTTCTTTTACCGGTAAAAAAATCCTATTTAAAGGCCACTATTGCTGTCAATTAATTATAGTTGTCTGAATATATTGAAATTTGGAGCTCTTGAAGCACTTTCTTAATCGTTGTTAGTTTTTGGTGTCCTTGTGGGGTTCACTTGCATAGAAATTTTGTGGATATCTCTTGATCCAACCATGATTGGAAGACTGGTTTTATTAGTTTTGATTGCAAACTAGTGCTTCTCTTAGTGGCCATCATTATTTAACTTGGCAGCCTCTGATTAACAAATCAAATCGGTGCAAATGAAATCAAAGAGATGAACTCAAAGGAAGCGAGCCACATGTGGACCGTAAGTTATGAAACCCTTCATGTGATAGCGACGATGATCATGATCACGATCAAATTGCCACATCATCGATTAATATGTATAGAAGATGAATATTTGTAGAAGAAGATGCATGATGAACTTCTACAACGAAGTACTGGAAAGGATTGGGGGTTTCAGAAAGGACATTTGAAGCTTAGGAAAGAGAATACAGGCCTATGGTCTAGATGATAAAGACAATTCATCTCAAGAAAGTTCATGGTTGAACTTTTTCCAAGAAAGGGGAGGGGAGAATGATATAGTATGAACAATTAACTGTAATTGGAGTCTAAGAAATAAGAAGAAAAGAAAGAGAAATTGATCATTCACAGTCACATGAAATCTTTTTTTCACCCCTATTAAGTATACTTAAGTATTTGTTTATTTTTGGAAAGACAAATATTCTTTAATTAGAAGGTAGAGTTGGATTACGATTTCTACCTTTGTACATTGTAGAAGCCTATTTAAACTGATAGTGTTTTAAAAACCAGAATGAACTGGCAATCTGACCATGATTCGACCCGAGATGGAGCCTCTGCAGGTTTGGTCTAGCCAAGAACCAAGACAAAATGAAAAATCGTTGGGAATCATCAGACCGTCTGGTTCGACTGCTGAGCCGCTCAAACCAGATCTTTTTTAATGAACAGGATGACCCTGATCAACTGTAGTTTCAAGCGACCTGAACCTTGTTCCACCCTTTTCAACTATGTCCGCAATCGAAACTGCCAATCGTTGCAAGGGTGTGTGTGTGTGTGTGTGAGAGAGAGAGAGAGAGAGAGAGAGAGAGAGAGAGAGAGAGAGAGAGCTGATTGAACACTTTTTTAATGCAAGAGTAGCAAAAACAGCCAAAAACTTGGCGATTTCAGAGAGAGAGAGAGAGAGAGAGAGAGAGAGAGAGAGAGAGAGAGAGAGAGAGAGAGAATGTGTTACCGTGTTTTGAGTCTTCAAGGGCATTTGAAAAATTACAAAGCTATCTTTATCTCTCATTTTCGAATGAAGAGAAAAAGGGACTGAAGAAGAGAAGAGGAGCAGGTTTATTATTAATTATTATTATTAGTTTTTCTTTTGTTTTTAAGGTGCGTGAATCACGAGGATTCACGATGAGTGCATTGATTGTAATCTGTTTTTTCTATTTTCCCCTCTTTTTTGTATCTACGTGTTCGCTTGTATGTATGTTTTCGCTAATTTTTCTTCTAAATATATGTATATATAATATATTTTACATATTTACTATTTTATTATGTTGAGTTTTATTTGGGTCTGAGTTAACTCTAGGGGTGTTATCGGGTCGGTTCTAGTCGATTTTCATGCTAAGCCGAACAAATAACTATCGGTTTCTAGTTTCTCAAACCAAAACTGAACCGATAAGCCTCCAAACCGAAACCGAACCGATAGTTATCAGTTCGGTCGGTTTTCGGTTTCTAAACCTCAGTTTTTTTATTTGTAGCATTTATATTAACAAGAAGTTTTAATCCATTTTAATGAAATTAATCCAACATACAATGAGAGGGATACTTATCATCCCCAGTGGCAAGAGTCATGTCATCTGTCTTGTTCTTTATGAGAGCAATAATTCTAGCTTTCTGCAATGGAGCTACACGGCAACACAGCACCACAGTACACAAAGGAATAGAAACTTATGTAAATCCGAGAATGCCCAGTGTTATTTTATATAAAGCAGGCAGTGAAACAATGAAGCTTACGTTGACAAACTATTGGCAGCAACTTGTTTTGCCTTATAGCAAGAAGTTTTTTATTTGCAGCAACTTGTTTTGCCTTACAATCTAACCTACATAAAAGATAACTCATTCATTGGCAATTTGGCAGGGATAGACATACAGTGGTTCTCTCATCTCTGCTATGATAAGAAAATCAGCAAAATGCAAAGAAAATCAGCTATACAGCAGTAGCTCTTTCGTGTACCTGTATAAAGAAAATCAGCAAAATGAAAAAAAGAGCAAATAATGTAATCTAATTAAACTATAACTCAACAAAGAAAAAAATTCAAATCGACACAAAACCACTTATTAAATTATAATTCAACAAAGATTAAACTATAACTTTCATATAGTTTATATCCGATCCAACCGAATCACAAAAACAAGAGCAAAAAACAAGGTCACGAAACACAATGTAAATATTCTATTAACGTTTGAACCCATCACGAAAGATCTAGAGGGAGAAAATAATCCCAAAATAAAACATCTTCTCCTAAAAGAGTGAAATCTAAGTATCTATACTCTCTATTCTCTAGTCTTAAGAGGCCAAATGTATAGGCACCAACTGCTCACTCTCTCTGTTTTTTTGTGGGCCTACATAGTAAAAGATGAGAATCATCTATTAGGAACCTTACAAAAAAATGACATATGTAATAACATGGAATGTGCAAATTTATAACTATATAAAACAAAAATAAAATATGTCTTACACTTACACTCGTCACTCATCAGTCGTCAGTAAACCTACATATCCAAATCCATATCCTCACCAACTATGGGTTTGAGATTAGATCCACTTGCTTCCTCTAAAAGTTCTAAAAGAGAACCAAAAAGAGAAAAAAAAAGGTTACCAAGCACTAAAGCAAGACAAAATGCTAAACTAAAGATATAAATGACATACAATAAGTTGAAATATACCTGGCGCGAGCTTATCATATTCTTCTATCTTATCCATCGCATTCCGAAGGTTTATCGGAGAAGAAGATGTGCGAGTTCAGTTTTACCCACAGATGAGGGCCTCAACCATTGTTGGGGATAGGGAACTCTGAAAAGGTTCAAGAATACGGCCAGACGTGCTAAATTCCGACTCGGAGGCAACAGTAGATACGGGGATAGCAAGAACGTGCTGTGCAAGTTTGGAGAGCACACGATACTTAGTGAAGTTAATCTTCCACCAAGCTCAATTTCTTCCTCACAACCCTCTGCTAAATATTTTTGTGCTTCAAATTTATTTTCCATTGAATTCCCTTCTTGTAAGTGTCTCATAACTTGAGACATCCTTGACACTTTGACAATGGACCCACTTGGGCCATTAGCACTCTTTCCGTCTGATTGTTGACTACCTCTTTGCTCTTCGTTTTTTGTTTCATTTGCCACGTAATACTCGTACAGACGAATAAATGCATCTTTTACTTTTGCAATCATCTCTTAGCTTTCTCATGAGAATACATTCCTTCGAAACAAAAGGAAAGGCAGCCCAATTTATATCGCGGGTGAAGAATCAATGCGACAAACAATAACAAATTCATGTTATTTATATTTCCCCAATAATTTTTAAACTTACTTTTCATATTTTTTGCCATTCTTTTTAGAAGAAAAGAGTCTTAATTACGGCTACTCTCTTCATTGAGGGTGTCTTCATGAAGAGTGTAGGAAGAACGTGTCGTGCAAGTTTGGAGAGCACACGATACTTAGTAGAGTTAATCTTCCACCAACTCAGTATATCAAAACGCTCCATTTCTTCCTCCCAACCCTGTGCTAAATATTTTTATGCTTCAGATTTATTTTCATTGAATTCTCTTCTTGTAAGTGTCTCCTAAATTGAGACATCCTCGACACTCTGACAACGGTAGACCCACTTGGGCCACTAGCACTCGTTCCCTCCGATTGTTGACTACCTCTTTGCTCTTCTTTTTTGTTTCATTTGCCACGTAATACTCGTGCAGATGAATAAATGCATTTTTTACTTTCACAATCATCTCTGTAGCCTTCTTATGGGAATACATTCCTTCGAAACAAAAGAAAAGGCAACCCAATTTATATCGTGGATCAAGAATAAATGCGACAAACAATAACAAATTCATGTTATTTATATTTCCCCAATATTTTCAAACTTACTTTTCATGTCTTCTGCCATTCTTTTTAGAAGAAAAAAGTCTTCATTACGGCTACACTCTTCATTAAGGGTGTCTTGGATTGTAGTTAACTCATTGAAGAATAGCTAGTGATATGATTGGATCCTGAGAAATGTAAGGTTGCTTTGTAAAAAAGATGAAGAAATTTTGAAAATAACCTTACTTTGTCCCAATCATCGGAATCGGAAGGCCCTAAAGCCTTTTTAGTTGCTCTCTTTCCTCTTCCGGTGGTACTTCCTTCATTCCCATCCTCATTCTCAATCTCCTCCTCTGTAAGGGTTTTTAAAAATTGTGGATCTTCTTCCTCTAAGCGTTCAAAAGCCTTATGATATTTTTCAGCCCTCTCCAACATATAATATGTAGAATTCCACCTTATTGTCACATCAAGTGTTACATGATGTTCACACCTAATTTTTCTAACCCCACCAAATGCTTAAATATTGCTCTTTGTTGTGAGGATCTAATATATCTGACCGCGTTCGTCACCTTGGTTATGGAGTTGTCTACATATTTTAGGCATTCACGCACAACGAGGTTCAAAATATGAGCACAACATCTCATATGGAAGAACTCGTGCTCCAAAATTGTCCATTTTCTATTCTTTGTCTTTCTCTTTATAAACTGAATCAACCCATTATCGGAGTTTGCATTATCAATAGTTATAGTAAGAATTTTATCGATTCCCCAATCAAGCAAACATGCCTTAACTTCCTTATCAAGAATCTCACCCCCATGACTTTCTACTTGAATGAAATTGAGGATTCTTTTGTGCATTTTCGACTCACTATTTATGAAATGAGCCGTTAGAAACATGTAGTTGATATTATGCAAGGATGTCCACGTATCCATAGTAAGGCAAATTCAATCTGCTTTGAGGGAACTCTTCAATTTTTTTTCTCACTTAAAAAAAATTAAGATACTCTCTCGCAATGGTGGTGCGACAAGGGATTTTTGTCCACTTAGGACAAGCAAGGAACATAAACCTCCTAAACCCCTCTTCTTCTACGAATCAAAAGGGTAATTCATTTATAATCAGCATTTCCGCCAATGACTTCTTAAGATCATCGACCTTAAAAGTAACGGTCACTAACTCCTTCCCTTTACTCTCTCCCTTTTCATCCTCTACAGGTTTGAATGCTGGAGTTGATTGATTCTTATCCACGGATTTGTGGGGAAACTTATCACACTTTAGCAAGTGATTCTTCATTGTGCCGGTCCCATTTGCCTTAGAATGACATGTAAAGTCTTTCTGACACCAATCACATTTATCCCTTAAAGGAATCTCTTCTAACTCATATTCATATTCTATAATTGTGAAGTTCTGCCAAATGATTGACCTTTTTTTTCTAGTTGTCTTGGATGTCTTTGGTTTCATGGGCGGAAGATTTTGGATGCTTGTATTGCATCCTTATTTCGATTGGTCATACTCATATTATTATTATTATTATCCATCCGGAAGTAAAAAAATATTACAACAATAGAAGCCAAAAAAAATAAAGTAATAGAAGCACTATGTCCACTTAACATTTCAATTTCATGCTTTAAATTTGATTCATTTCAATAATAGAAAGCAAAACTAATAAAACAATACATTTCGATAACTGCCCATGAAATCCAAACATAAGTGCCACCAATTAAAGAATCACACGACCATAAATCAATAATACTATGCAAATACAGCTATCCTTGATGTCGTCAACCATCCCCATGGTGGATTGTCGTCAACTGTTATGACAATCCGTTGGCGGGTTACGAGTCACCAATAAGAGCATATAAATACACAGAAGAGTCTATGGACTGCTGTCCACTTGAAGGCCACAAATCCAATGGAGTAATAAAGACCCTAGCTGATGAACAGATGATGCATTTTTTTCTCTCTTATGACTGAAGATGAAATAACGAAAGTGTCTCACCTTGGAGCCATAAGGTCTATCACTATAGTGTAAATCTAGATACTTGGTAAAATCGTTCAATATCTTATAGCGTAGGAAAGCGGTATCAACTTTTAATTATTAAAAACGTTGATACCCACCTCAAAAATAGTTCATAAAAAAATAATAACATCAATTTTTGCGTAGTCATGGAAAGTAAATAAATCAAAAAGAAGAAGAAGAAGAAGAAGAAACAGAGTAACCCTTAAGAGTTAAACAAACAAATCCAATAAAACTCACTAAAAAGGTCTAAAAAGCAAGACACAATAATAACATCAATTTCCGTTCACTAAAAAAGAAACTAAACCCTATGTATATTAATCGGATCAAACCTTAAAATTCGTAAAAAATCCTATGTATATTGAAAATTAAACCCTATTTATAAAATTAAAAAAACAAGGAAGAGAGAGACAGTGAAGAATAGAGAGAGGAATAGAGACAGAGAGAGAGAGAGGAACAGAGATAGAGAGAAAGAGAGAGAGAAACCTGCTGTCTGCTGTGGAGTGTGGCTGCGCGATCTTGTGCTGGACGGCGACGGTGACAACGAGCGAAAGGACGACGGACGGTGGGAACTAGAAAGTGGAAACGAATGGATATGGGACGACAAGGGTTTTTGCTTGTTTTAAGTTTTCTTTTATCCCTTATTTTCTATGTTTTAACTTTTAAATTTAGGTTTTAAAAAAGAATATTTTAATTGCAACCTATTTTTGTTTGCACTTAAGTAATACCTTATTAGCGGTTTCTTATCGGTTCTTTTTACGTTAAAACCGAAACCGATAACCCGATAATTCACTTTTCCAAAACAGAAACCGAACTGATATGCCCTAAAACTGAAACTGAACCGAAATTTCGGATCAGTCGGTTTTCTGCACAGCCCTAGTTAACTCCACGTGGCTGACTTTCTAGATGAGCCATTTTTTTAGGCTTTCTAACCATGAATTGGATCCGACTACAAAATAGTTTTCAACATTGCTTGATTGAGTTACTTTAATTCTTCTGGTTTGGGTTGGGTGAGTGTAGATAGAAGAGGGAATGCGAAAGGATTGAGTAATTCGAATTGAAGTTGCACTGCATGGATTAGGTTATTAGAAGATGCATACAATGCTGGAAGTGTTCCTGATTGAGTTGGCTGGAAGTCAAGAAAGATCTAAGGGGGGGGGGAGTAGGCTGAGAGAAGAAAAATTAGAATGGAAGAAAGGTTCAACTGGTGATGTAAAATTAGAAGTACAAGAAAGATTAGATTTGGAAGGGTTCAACTGGTGACATTTGTGTAATCAGGATTTTCAAGAATGAGTTTAGAACTTTTATTTTAATCAGGGTGGTTTCAGAATTTTAGTAAATGGTTAAAGGGGATTTATAATTTATTCAGTTTTCTCAAGAATCAAGAGTCTTCATATATAACAGACGACCTATCGTATCAACATAAAATGAAAAAGAAAACAAGTAATCTACTATAAAGAACTATTCTGGTTCTCTGAAATCTATGTGAAATGAATGGTGCCATTTTCCAATATGGATTGTGCTGGTTCAATTTGGGTCGAACCATCCGAGGTTTCTGGTACGTTTACAAAATTATAATTAGGTATTGATTTCTTGTAAAAAAGGCAAGAAAGTTTGCTTTCAGTTGAGATTCAAAAGAGAAAATTCTGCAAGTTCAATATATTTTTCATGTTCTGTGCGCAGATTGCTTCTTCTTGCAAATCAATGGTTGTCTTTATCTGTAATATATTGTTTAACATTCAACTTTTCAACAATAATCTGTTATGGCAATGATGTTTTGTGTGTCTCAACGTGTATGGCTTTATTATTAGTTCTTATTGGAGTTAGCAACCCACAGTGACTTTTTATCAGGGTATATAAATAAGAGACTGAAGAATTATCTGGAGTTTCTGCATTTTAAAATTGTCTACCATATTTGAATCTCATGCATTATTTTCAGACTGTAAGTTTTAACTTTTATTTTGGAGATCATCTTTGACATATGGATTCTATGACCACGTGGTACTTTTTTTTTGCTTTCAACTTTATTATGATAATGAATTTATATATGGATTCTATGACCATGTGGTACTTTTCTTTTGCTTTCAACTTTATACAAAAATGACAATGGATTTATAAATTAGCTACCATGTTTTACTTTGCAGGGGAATTCGATATCAACAACGAAGTATAATGTTCTAACCTTTTTACCAAAAGGATTATTTGAGCAGGTAACCTTAAGCTATTGAGTTATTTGAGGTATAAAATAAGATAATTAGCTGTTTGAGGTTTGATTATTATTTACTTATGATTCCTCATTAGTATGCCATTTTATGTCATTTACTGCATTTTTTTTTTCCTGAGAAGTATCTTTTTATTTACATTGACAGTTCAGGCGGGTTGCAAATCTTTACTTTCTTATGATTTCGATATTGTCAACCACACCAATCAGGTAATTGGCCCTTGCCAAAGTAGTGTTTGTTTTACCAACTTTTCGTTTTGAGAACATTGAGGCTTACGAGCCTGTAAACTCATTTCTTTGTAGTCTAAAACTATTGTTCATGGTTTTTTTCCCCTCTTTAATCCACAATTTTTATTAATCTTATAAAAGCCACTGAACAGTCACAAGTGATTCTTAACACTTGTCTGGATCTTGTTATTCTTCAGAAGGCTTGATTCGTTTTTTCTTTGTTTTTCTATATGCAGTCCCGTCCATCCTATAACAAATGTCGTCCCACTGAGTCTTGTTCTTTTTGCATCTCTTGTTAAGGAGGCGTTTGAGGATTGGGTGAGTACCATGAGCTATATTTTAACAAGAGCTAATAATCTATGCTATGATATATTGTGATTTATGTGCATGCTTGATATGCAAGCCATATATTATTTTAAATGGGTCAGCGGAAAGATTTATTGATAACAATCTCTTCATGAAACCTCAAGGGGTTAGGTGAGCTGGCCAGGTACCTACTTCCAAAAGCAGGAGACCTGAGTTCGAATCCCCTCCCCCCTTGAGGCCACCCTAGGGATTTATATCCTGTGCTGACCCGGCATGTGCTGAATTTGGGGTGCGCATGTGCCCCTGGGATTAGGCGGGCGCTCTAAGAGGCCCGGATACCCAGGTTATCAAAAAAAAAAAAAAACAATCTCTTCATGTTTTAGCATGCACTAACGCTTTTGATCTGATATTTTCTTTTTGGATAATTCCTTATACAGAAGCGCTTGCATAATGATAAGGTGATAAACAGTACTCCTATTGATGTATTGCTAGACCAGAAGTGGGAAAGCATACCCTGGAAAAAGCTGCAGGTTGGGGACATTGTTAGAGTAAGTTTTTCCAACTTCGTTCATGCTATATCCTAGCATTTGACCGGTGTCATCTTCCCACAAATTAATGCTTCTATTGATAATAATGGCAGCTGGTATGTATATCATTTGGGATGATATATGTCATTCTTTCAGCTGTACCGGGTATGATATATATATATATATATATATATATATATATATATATATATATATATATATTGGCTTGTACTGTGAAGTATTATTATATGTTGTACATATTGCATTGGTCGATACATCCATCAATTGCGAATAGGCATAAATTATTCAGTTGATAAACCCAACATTTTCTAGTAGGCATATATTCTTTCTCCCCATTTTTCAATTGTTATATCTATTTTTAAATAAAGGTGATTGTTGACTACTACATCTTTTGATTTTCAGTATATTTCTGGCTTTCGGTGTTGCCTTATTTTTCTCTTTTCTAAATGTAAACATATTATAAGACCTCTGGTTGATTGGTTCATGTGAATTTTGTTCCTGATTTTTTACTTTAAGAAAATTTGATTTTAACGAGTGATGGCGTGGGATTTTTCTTGTTTTTTTAAGGGTTTAAATTATTAATTGAACAGTTTATTTTTGTAATTTTTCCCAGAAATTTCTTTTTGTGATTATATTTATATCCAATGTCCAACTGGGTTAATGTACAGGGTGCTAATATGTAAAATTTTAAACTGTTCTAGAAAAAGCTGGTAGTCATCAAGATGGAAAATATCTGGCAATATGCTGAAACTGCGAAAAGTATAGGCGGAAAGAACTCTTTGTGATACAAATTTCTGATAATGGTGGGGTTTTGCACGTCCCTGCACCTGTAAACCTCGGAAGAGTTCGTATCATCCATAATACCTTGTAGTTCAGAATGTCTAAATTATGGATGGTAATTCAAAATCACCCGATTTCCAGTTGAAAATTATGAAACGTGGATAATGTGGATTGTTGAAAAATCCTGGTCTTTCTGTTCTTTCATGAGATTAAAGGATTACATCATGTTTTTGAAAAGTAACTGCATATGAATTGTATACTTACCTGGCATCCATCTTCTCTTTGCCAGCTGCAGCTTAAATGAATTTTGAGGATGCTTACCTATCCATTTTGGGTTTAGGGATTTTCACAATTGTTTTGGTTCTTGCATTCGGGCGCAGGTTAAGCAGGATGGATTTTTTCCAGCAGATTTACTGTTCCTTGCTAGCTCAAATCCAGATGGTGTCTGTTATATTGAGGTTTTTCTCGTTACTTGAACTTTCAGAATTCCTTATTAACACTTCGTTCCTCAACAAAATTAAAATTATGGCTATGAAAGCACGACCAAAATGTATGTGTGTTTTTGTAATTGATAATAGGCACTATTATTGGTCACAGACTGCAAATCTTGATGGTGAGACAAATTTGAAGATCAGAAAAGCTTTGGAGAGGACTTGGGACTACCTGCTTCCTGATAAAGCTGCCGAATTTCAAGGTGTAATCTTTTAACTTTCGATCTAGTAATTGATTTGCTATTGATACGTATCAATGTCGGCTGATACCACCGATACCGGTACTGGTATCAGTATCTGTATCAGTTTGGCCGAAAACCCTATTGACTGATACTTGATGGACAATACCAAACAACTAATTCATCGTAGAAGTGAAGGTTGTAGGCTAACTTTGGAATTGTTTAGTATACTACTCTGTTGCTGGTTTTTTTGTCATGAGTTTGAGATAACCATAATAGCTAAAGCAGTATGCTCAGTAGAAGTCAAAGTAGTAGTAGTCACGATAGTTCAATGACGCTTATCACCATCACTAGTCACATATACAATCCTAAGGAGTGGCAGAGGATCGATGGCAAGTATCTCTCCTCGCAAGATGACATGTAACCATACTAGGATCCTCACCAGGATAATCAGAAAGTGGCTCATATTGATTAAACTCATACCATCGTTGCTGGAGATCAAGGATCAAAATATCGGTTTTGTTTTTCGGTTTCAGGCATGACTGAAACCGAAAATTTGACCAAACTTTTCACTGCCATATATAATGTGACCGAAATTTTGGACCTTAATTTGAACCATGCTGGAGATGACCATAATATTCATGAAACAACTAAGAAATGATTTTTTGCATGAGCATACATTTGTGTCAAAGTATTCCACAATCATGAATGTTATGGGCGTTTTTCGATAATCATTCCACAACAGCTTCTTTATTTAAGCCCATCTTCAGTATCATTTTGTAGTGTAAATGGGTTCTTCCATTCAATTAAAGAGCCATCCAAGAACTGTATAATTATTTATTTCCTATTGGGCATGGTAGGATTGGATGGTTGAGGAACCGTAGCAGTCTTAGGCATACGATGGTACCTTCCATGACTTTCTAAGTAACATTTTACAAATTGAGCCCAAGGAAAAAATTTAGGGCCATCCAGTTTGACACTTGTAATACCATGAGACGGATTGACATCAATAGATCCACTGATGATTGAAGTTTTGGGTTCCATAATGAGCAAAATTGAATACCAAACGTGAGAGTTTAATCGAATAGTGTGGGGAATAGCATCCACAATGAAGTTGAGGTGGGAGAAATCGTCCACGACCAAGAAATACTCAAATATAAGAGGGGAAGGACATCCACAAGACAAAAAATCCACAATCAAACTGTAAAAAGGGGCAGTTCCAAACAAAAAAAACAGAAAACATTCCAGAGGCTTTTGATGTGAATTAGTGAAGAGGGGGTTGGTTGTTAATATGCATTCGCCTTGGGCTGGCAATGGATTGCTGCTGTCTTAATTTGTACTCTATTTTTTTTTCCTGAAATAAAATTTGTTTATCATTCATCAAGAAAAAGAAAGAAGAAAAATTATGCCTATCGCTGGAACTGGGCGCATCTGCCATTATCACCTCATGATCCATTATTCCTTTCTATTTCTTTGATGAGTGTCTCAAGAACAAGGTTTAGTCTCTTGGTTGGAAGTCTCACCAAGTGGGGCCTGAAGGACGGCCAACAATTGACTTTGTCACTGTTGAAGTTTAGTCCTACATTGGGTAAATTATAGCCTTATCTGTCCCCTTATAATATCCCGGGCCCCTCCACTCATTGCCAATTGGTTTTGAGATGGATACCCAAATTTATCATGGTATCAGAGCCCAAATCTGGGCTAGTTTCTTTCCTACTTTTTCAACTCCAGATTTTACTTCTACAACAACCTTTTTTGTTCAGCTCCAGCAACACGTGCGGGGGCATGTTGAAGTTTAGTCCCACATTAAGTAAATTATAGCCTTGTCTCTCCCCTTATAATATCCTGGGCCCCTCCACTCATTGCCAATTGGTTTTGAGATGGATACCCAAATTTATCGGTCGCTACTTCTTGCTTTATGCATATCAGCTGCTGATTGGGTATACCACCTTTGACACCAAATAAGGTTGTTTCTAAGTTCTAACATTATGGTGGGGCTTCAACTGGAGATATTGAGGCTGCCTCTCTTATTTTCCATGTATAGGCATCAGTGTTTGTTTATACTGAATCGTTACACGCTTAGCATTACTAGACAAGGTTTATTCTACAGTAGTCGGATTGAGTGCTGTCACGTTCTCATTTATATTGGGATCCTTGTGGTCATAACTCTCCCCAACCCATCACATCTGATTAGGCTATACATTTGTGACTCAATCAAAGGCTGACCACCAATTTTTAAGTAAAAGCTCCAGTTTGAAAAGAAGGAAGATTTACAATCTGATGTTTTGATGTATAATTCTATACTTTGTAGCCTCAGTTGGGATTTCATTAAAAAAATTTCACTAGTTGCTATTGACAAAAGTGTCTCAAGTTTCAGAAGTGATTTTTCATTTTTGTGGTAAATGCTTAAATTCACTTTTTTTTGGTAACAATTTTTTAATTAATACTATGTCATGTTTGCAGGGGAAATACAGTGTGAACAACCAAATAACTCATTGTACACTTTCACTGGCAACCTTATCGTTCAGAAGCAAACATTGCCGCTTTCCCCGAATCAAGTTCTCTTGCGAGTATACTTTGCTTTCTCTTTTTTTCCTTTCATCACTGTCCTTTTAATTTTATTCAATTAACATTTCTTAAATTCACAGCTAATGCTTGCATCCTCGCTCATAAATTCATAAATCTGCTTTCTATTAAATTGTACAACATTAAAAATTTCTGGTAAAATTCAATAAAATGATTTTTTTTTATAGGACATTAGTCGTAGTTTGTATTATAGGGAAATGGAAGTTTGAAGAGTTAGGGCTTGGGCCTGTAACGCAATGGTTGGTTCATAATATTGTAGCGTCAAGGTTGCAGGCTCGAGCTCAGCTTACCTATAAAAAAGATAGTTTGAAGAGTTTGGTTTGACCCCGGGACTCTTAGAATATCAATATCAAACTTGTATATACTCTGTAGTTTTTTCTCTTCTGCCATATATTTTTTATTACGAGCTTTATTACTTTTTTATGATCAAGTGTCTTATATGCAGGTAGTTGATGCAGTTCTTTCCATGGTTTTTGTTATAAAGAAACTTAGAAATCATTCTTTAGCTTAATTAAATGAGCAATAGTAAAGTAAAAGACTACATTCAACAGTCTGAAGTCGTATAAATCACATGGTGAAGATCGGATTTCAAATTTTTTTGATTTAAATATTGATCTATGCAATATCCTCTTAGTAGACGTGGCATCTTTTACAAGAGGTTGGGACTACGGTGAAGGCAGTTCACGGGACTTTGAAACCTTTTTCCTATATATATATGTGCCTACATATATAGGCCTGGGAATATGTGTCTCGACGAAGCCCTGAGGGCTGCGTCCAGACCAGCTGGGAAACATGTGGCACCTATCACGAGGATCGTGTGCCACAAAAACTTGGATACGATCAATCAGGTACCATCAAAAAAATTTGGGCATGTTCCAATGTATATCCACCATTGACAATGTGGTCAAAGGTGCCCAAATTTGATGCACCAAGTTTGTGGGGGGTTATCTTATCTTTGACCAATGAAATCAAGACCAAAAAAGTAAGAAATAGTAGTTTTTTAAACCACATGCAACGTGTCTGGACAACCCAAAATGGGTGTGCTTTTGGGTGTCACATGCCACATGGCATGTGATTTGGCGTCCAGGTGCAGCCCTCTAGGGCTGTGTGGATGCATATCCCCTGGGCTCATATATATATAGATATAAGGCCCTGGACTATGTGTCCAGATCAGTTGGGTACCATGTGGCACACATCACGGGGATGGGGTGCCAAGACAGCTTGACAAGATGGATTAGGTACCACTCAAAATTTTTGGGCATGATCCAACCCATATCCACCATTGAAAATGTGGTCAAAGGTGTCCAAAATCAAGGCACCAGAGTGGTTGGGCATACCTTATCTTTGACCCATCAAATGGAGCCAAACATGTAAAAACAAAGAATTAAAAAAAAAAATCATATGCCAGATGGCTGATCAACCAAAAACGGATGCTGTTTTGGGTTGATTCACCCGTTTTGGGTTGATCATGCCACGTGGAATGTGATCTCGCATCCGGGTGCTGCCCTCAAAGGCTGTGAGGGCTGCAACTGGACGCATTTCCCCATGTCTCTTATATATATCTTTTGATATGATTCAGTGTCTGTGAGGTTATTCACTAGCTTGATTTGAGATAAAACATGAAACTGTAGAGGGATCCCTAGTGATTCAAGTACAGTGAGTTTCACGCTGTCACAATGAATTATATTCACTGTGAGTAAAACGGAAGATCATGAAATGCCCCTTCTTTGCACACTTTCTATCACTAAAAGAAGCTCATGAAAAATAAATAAATTAAATACCTCTTGGCAGATCGTCTTATTTCTCTTCCTACAAAAAAGACGGTGAATCACAGTGACAGTGATAAAATAAATAAATATCTTAACATACCTGTGCAGATGCGAGACTTCCTTCCTTCCTTCTCCTCCTCTTCTTTGTTTGGTGCTTGCCAGAGTTTCTAACCCCACGAAAATCTAAAATTGCTTTTTATATCTTTTAAATGTTAAAAAGACGAGCCCTTTTAACATTTTTAAAAGACCCACATGTTCCGAGAGTCGAGTTTCTCGAGTTAACTCGGTCTGATGTTTTTAGTTTCTGACCGAGTTAACTCGATTCTCAAGACAACTTGGCTGTGTTTCGAGTAACCTGGTCAAGCTTTTAAACAATGCGCCCGCCATCATGAAGTGGGATTTGAGTATCATTAGAGGTTTTTGGGAGATCTAAGTGGAGAAATTGAAGATTTTCAATAATTTTTTTAAATTTTCAATGTTTTGAAGAACATCATGGGTATGTTGATTTATTTTTGTTTACTTCAAGTAGAGGGGAAGATTCTTTTCTATTTTCCTATTCTACATTTCTCCATGGATTCCACAAACACATTATCCACCACTGGATCAAGAGGTTCGGGTTGGAAATATTCATATCTCAAAGATTTGAGAAATAAGAATAATATCACTTATAATTTATGTGAAAAGAGACAAACAAATCTAACACCTCCGTGGAATTGGTCCTAATTTTTCCTAAAATGGCGGAAATTATGAAGATCTTGGAGTACATAAAGGAAAGAAAGAAAAAAAATGGCAGAAGCCTTTTATTAAATGAGAATGACCAGATTATGGACTTACACTATCTAGATGAGGAGCTTGAGGAAGTACATTGGGTATTAGTAGTGGTGGTGACCGGTGGGAATCGCGGCATTGCTTTTGGCAGTTAAAATTCTTGCTAAATGGATCCTATGGATGCTTTTGTTGTTGTTATTGGAGTTATATATATGTTTATGCACGACAAATTTGATATATATATATATATATATATATATATATATATATGTGCTTAAAACTTTATATGTATTTATATAGATGTTTATGCATAACAATTTGATTTATCATAACAGTTTGGTTTATATGTTATTCATATATAATATATTAATCTATTAATATAATACAAATGAAAATAGAAATGATGCATGATTAGAAAAATTAGGCATGTGCCCAAAAGCCTGGGCGCTAAACTATCCTCTTGTGTCTTTAATTACATTGGTAAAGACAAAGGCACATATTCTAATGGCTGGTTGAGGTGGAGAGTGAGTTCCATAACCAAAGGCCATGATGATGTCAAGGCATGATGGGAGCATTATGATTTCGATTTGCCATGGTTTCCATTCGGATATGCTAAATTGTTCATGTTAGTTTTATTGCTGAAATTTGTAGTTCGCTTCTACAGAAATTGATCCTCTAAAACTTCGAATGGTTCGCAAAAAAAAAAAAAGATTTGTCTAAATTCGAACGATGAAAAGAAGTATGTTCCGATAAATTGTGTAGAGGAGTTTGGAGAATGGGAGAGCAGCGACACCCAAAGGAAATGCATGTCCTGTAAGAGTAAGAAATGGAGAAAAATTGAAGAGGATATTAATTTGATGTAAACAAATCGAATACCCTTGGTGGAGATTTGAAAACCAGATGTATTTTGGGAAGTATACTTATTGGTACGGGTTGTTATTGTTGATGATGTAGGGACCATGATGATAACCTGGCATGTTTATCTGCTGTTGTTGTTATTGTTATTTATTTATTATATATTTTTTTTAGTGTCGATATTTTGCACATAGGATGTGTGGGATGTATGTGCAAAATTTACAAGAGAGTACATGCTGTCTCATTGGGCTTTCACAAAACATGCTTGAAGGATTAGTTTCCAAGAGTGCAGAAGTCTTCAATATTATCATTCAAAAGTATTAGCAAGGAACCAGGGGGTGCCGCTGCCAACTGCACTCACCTACTCCCATTTGCTGACTCTCCCTCAGTGATGGCCAAACTGGGGCCAGATATCAAAGGACTTTCAAAGCCTGAAGAAGTCCTTTGCTTTCACAAAAAATTTAATCTGCCCATCCAATTGTGCTAACATACTCAACCTACATACTACCATCATGCTTTTTAATTAGTCTTCCAATTCTGGTCGGATCAAGGTTTCCAAGTGAGCAGTCATCAAAGTTTAGAGTGTGGGCACCCCCTGAAAATTTGTCAAAAGCATAAAAGTTTATCAAAACAACTATAAAAAAACTAAAATAACCTGCGTTTCCTAGTGTAATAACACCTACTTTTCCCATGTATACCAGCTTGTGGGCTGACCTCTTCTCTGACGTGGCCGTAGATGGATTGCCTAGGCGGGCCAGGGGTGTAGCCACATATAACATAGTGGGTGCTGAACCCCCGTTTAATGCTTGAAGATGTTATAGAATCGGCTTCTCATACAGCCTTCTTCTATGTATAAGTCCCCAAATCTATGGTGTATAAGCCCCCAAATCTTCGGTAAAACAATTACTAACGTTTGTCGACCATCATTAGCCCCCATTAAAAGAAAATCCTGGCTAGGCCATTGGGAAGGGCCTTCCCCTTTCAGATTTCTTAATATGTGGTTGGGCAACGAGAATTTCAGGCAGATGGTTTGGCAATGGTGGATTTCTAAGCATGTTCAGGGAACTGCTGAATTCAGGCTATATACTAAGCTGAAAGCATTAAAAGAAGTGATTGTCTAATGGAATGGGGACACCTTTGGGCGGCAAGTGGGGAAGGTTCAGGCAGAGTTACTGGTTAAATCCAAAGGTTGGATCTGCTTGAAGAAAGCCGACTGCTAACGCTGCCGAGACGGAGGAACACAATGTTAAAGGACTGGCACAACAAAAATTGCAGGGAGGAAGAGCTCATATGGAAGCAGAAGTCTAAAGTTCCCTGGCTGGAAGCAGGGGATAAAAACACTGAATTCTTTCATAATTTCGCAAACTTGAGAAGAAAATGCAATATGATTTAATATATAGAAGTGAGAGGCAGAAGGGTGGACAGCCAGATTGAGATTGAAGATCAAATTGTATCCATTTCAAGGAACTGTATGTAGATGGTGGTTGGGAGAGACCAACAACATTGAGTTTAAGACTATGGAAGAGGGGGGACATAGAAGGGTTGGAGAAGGTTTTTGAGGAGGGAGAGAGATCAAACAAGCAGTTTTTGAAGGGTGCAAGGATAAAGCTCCCAAGCCGGACGAGTACACTCTGAATTCTTCTGGTGCTTTTGGGATATGTTGAAAAGGGGAGATCATGGATTTTTTCAGGGAATTCTACAATGGCTGCCGGGTTGGGAGAAGTACAAACCCCCTTTTGTCTCCTTAATTCCCAAAAATTAAGGGGATCAACTTTTAGAGGATTATAGGCCAATTAGCCTGGTTGGGAGTGTCTACAAAATATTGGTTAAGGTCTTGGCTAATAAAATGAAGCTAATTATGGGGGCGGTCATATCTGAGGCCAAAGGGGCTTTTGTTAGGGACATACATCTTATGAATGTGGCAGTGGTGGCCATGAGGTCCTGGATTCTCGGCACAAGGCCAAGGAAAGAAGAGTCATCTGGAAGGTAAACATGGAGCAGGCATTCGATAGAGTACATTGATGTTTCCTTGATTATATGTTGGATGGGTTCGGAGAGCGATGAAGAAGGTGGATTGGGGTTTCTGTGTCATCAGCTTGGTTTTCCATTATGGTTCATGGCATCCCTAGAGGGTACTTCAAGAGTTTCAGGGGCTTGCAGGGGGACCCGTTATCTCCCCTCTTGTTTATTGTTGTGGAGGATCTATGGCGGCTTCCCTGAGGTTTTTCTCTAGATTTAGTGCTACTTGTGAGGCGTGAGACATGTACAATATGCGGGTGACACTATGGCGTTTTGCGGGTTTGGGAAGGTGGCTTTGAGATGCTACGAGGCATGCTCGGGACAAAAGATAAATATACAAAAGAGTACCTTGTTGGGGGTGCATGTAGGGGATGAGGAGCTTATGGATCTTTTGAACCTCATTGGATGCAGGTGGGAGGAATTACCTTCGTCCTATTTGGCGCCCTTGTGTATAAGAAAGCCGAACAAAGCCCCTTGGAACCCAATGATTGAGAGATTTGAAAGAAAGTTGGCTACTTGGAAAGCGAATTTGTTGTCTGTTAGAGGGGATTATTGCTCATAAAGAGCACCATGTCCAACCTTCCCTTTTTCTACATGTCAAAGTTTCGGTCCCTGGCAGGGGAATCCGTTATCTCCCCTCTTGTTTAATGTTGTGGAGGAGGCCCTGAATGACATTTTATCTATGGCGGATCCCCTGCGTTTTTCTCCAGATTTAGTGCTGCTTGTGAGTCCCGATGGTTGCACACGTACAGTATGCGGACAACACTAAGCTGTTTAGCGGGGCCTCGAGAGAAGAAGTTCAGTGTGTGAAGGCGACTTTGAATGCTATGAGGCGTGTCCGGGACAAAAGATAAATCTAAAAAAGGCTACCTTGTTGGAGGTGCATGTAGGGGATGAGGAGCGTACGGATCTCTCGAACCTCATTGGATGCAGGTGGGACAGATAAGATTACCCTCGTCCTATCGGGAGCTCCCTTTGTGATTAATCGTTTGGAACTCATAGAGAGGAAATTCTTGTGGAAGGAAGAACTGACCATATGAAAGTGCACTTCGAGTAATTGGGAGACCTGCCACCAACCCAAAGAGGAGGGAGGTTCAGGGATCGGTAGAATGAGAGAGATGAATCAGACGCTTATGGGAAAATGGCATTGGTGGGTTGGGAATGATAGTGATGTGCTATGGATTCGGCTGCTTGGGAGAAAGTGTGGGTCTAACGGTTTCGGGTGGACCATCCATATTGGTCCGGCGGGTCGGTGCTCTGCCTGGTGGAAAACTATCAATTCGGCCGGAGAGGCTTTTGAAGACTGTCATATTCAAATGGGGTAGGGGAGATAGAATCTGTTTTTGAAGATGTCTGGAATGAGGATGCCACTTTGTATGAAAGGTTCCCGGTGATGTATATTTTGATAGAAAATAAGGAGGCTACTGTTGCTGGCATTGTTGGAGGGACTGGAAGCAACAGTTTTGGGAATATTGATCTGCGGAGGAACTTGAAGGATGACGGGATGGAGAGCATGTGCTCCTTGCTAAAGATTCTGTATGACTGCAAATAATGGTCAAGGTGTGGACAAAAGGGTTTGGATGCCTGGGAAGCATGGGGTGTTCTTGGCCAAGTCCTTCTACACTCATTTATGCTGAATGCCGTTGGTGGGATGTGTGGGTGAAGTTGTGGAAGGTTAAAGCTCCTCCAAGAATCCTGTTTTCCTGTTGGACAGCTGCGAGGGAGAAGATCCTAATGATTGGTCAGCTCATTATGAGGGGGATGAACATCCGTAACATGCGGAGGAAGTCAATCATCTGTTGGTTCACTGTGAATTCGCGTATCAGGCCTAGGGGATGACTCTGAAGCACTTCAAGATGAGCTGGTGGTTTCCTTAATTGGTCGGGTGGCTGGTTAAGGCCTAGGACTCTTGCCTCTATGGGATTACTAAATCCTGCAGGGAAGTGGTTTGCATGGCGATTTTGTGGGGAATTTGGCTCAAAAGAAACGATAGAATTTTCTGGGTTGGAAACAGAGATGCCTATCGAGTGATCTCATTTTTCCAAGATACCACTATTAGCTGGGTTAACACTTATTTGGGTCGGGGTCAGAGTATGGGTGAGGAGGTTCAGCACGGCTGAGAGGAGTTGGAAGAGGGCTAGGGTGGTTTCAGTGATCAGTCTTGTCTGTGGGTGCTCTCCGGAGGTTCCTGGTGCTGGTATCTCGTCTTGGTATGATGTGGCAGGTTTTGCGCCCCTGTTTTGGTGTGTTCTGGTTTCGTTTCTTTGGCTTCTTGCTAAAGCTCTTGTATGTATTATTTCTCGTTTTAATATAATTGCCTTTATCGATAAAATAAAATAAAAGTAATAAATTAAACTGTCCTATACTAACGTATCGAGACTTACTTCTTCACTAATAAAGTAAACCAGTTAACAAGAGTTTTGATTGTAGCAGTGACTTGGTGTATCTGCCTTCCCATGAAGTTGTAAGCCCCCTGTTACATTTTTCCCCAACGAATCACAGTTAAGCTGTGATTTCTATCAGCTAATCACAGTCCTACTTTTCTGCACCTCTTGTGATTTCTCAAATTTGTTTTTTTGTTTAAAAAATCAGCCACTCGCAAAACATAATACGATACTGATGCGTATCAGCCGACGCCGATAATGATTTTTTTTTTTGGTAAAAAAATAAAATAAAATAGAAAATGACAATATCAGTCGAATACTATGGTATATATCAACTGATACTGCCTGGTGTCAGCCACTACCATTGATACCATATTGGTATTGGTATTGGTATCCGTTTGGCTCAAAACTGATACATATCACCAATACGGATCAATATCGGCTGATACTTGATACCATAATAAGTCCTACTTCACTGAACCTCTCGTGATTTCTCCAATCTTCTCAAATCTGTTTGTATTGTTTTTTTTAATCAGCCAATCACAAAACACCTCACTGATAGATGTTTTACGTATTTCCTCATTCTTTCAATCAATCACAATTCAACAAGGAAATAGCCGTTTGACGGCAAAGGCGCTAGGCGCACCCGAGGCGACAAGGGTCCCGAAGGCCTAGGCACAAAGGCGATGGCTTTTTTTTTGAGGTGCATTTTTTATTTTAGTTTTGAAATGTTTTTATTTTGTACTAAATATATGTATATATTTATATATCAATATAAAATAAGTTATCATTATATTTTTATATTTCTGTTAATAGTTTAAAACACTTAAAATTCAAATATATTTATAATTTTTAGATATAAACATGTATATAACCAATAGTAACATTCAAGTATTTAACAAATATGGAATGCATGAAATAAATAAACATCATAAAGAACCAAACTTTATGTGCCCTAAAAAAAAATAGTTAACAAACTAGCAAATAGCGAGTAATATAACTATTTAAGAACGAACTAATGAACTAACAACTAAATGAGTCACAACTAACAAGTAAGATTTGGCCTGTAGCTCAATGGAAGGTGCAAGGTGAGGCAATCCTGAGTTTGCTACTTCAAGAACTAATAAACTAAAAATTGAGTAACTCTTACATAACTTATAAATTACATAAACTATAAATTTAGAAATTATAAAACTCAAATTTATATAAGGCACAAAAAGCGCACGCCTAGGAGTGCCTGTCCACACTTATGCCTAAAATGCAAGGCCCAGGTGTAGGCGTGCCTTTGGCAACACTGAGCTAACGTTGTCAGTAATATCATACGGTGTTCCTTGCTCTGAGGTTTTCTTGAACTTTTGCATGAAAAATTCTGTTATCCTAAATTTCTTAATATTTTAGTATGCGTTTGTGCAAGCTCATTGGTTATCAGAAAATCATTTTCATTCACTGGCAAAGTCTTTCTTATTGTTTTTGTTACTAGATTGTCCAGCCAGGAATTGTGGTTTTTCTGAGGCTTGATTAGGTGCAACAGTGTAACCAGTTACAATTGTCGTTCTCTTGGTTATTTTTAAACAAGGTCCTGCTATCATAAATATTGTCACTTGCTGATAGAATGTTATATAACGTTCTTCTTAAATCAAATTATGTTAGTATTTGTCTGAATTTTAAGATGAATGGTAGCATGGTTTAAAATTCTGTTTTTGGTAATGTTACCGGACTTTGTTGGTACAGGTCTGTACTGCCAGTCCTGAGCAGGATGATTTTTTTTAATGAAAAAATTGTAAAATGTTATAAAAAATGAAGAAGGAAAAGAATTTCCAAAAAAATTCAAGTTAACCTCATAAAAGAATATTAAAAATTGACAATAAAAACTACTGTTTTTATATATGTATATATGTATTACTTATGATATGAATAGAAAGTAAAGTGACATTATTAAAACAGTTGGTGTGTGTGAGTGTGCTTTATGATTCAGTGAGAAATAAAGTTACATTCTTAAAACGAGCTACCATTAGGGGGATGGGCCCATGTATTGCCTTTTGTAATCTGGTCATCAGTATTATATACTTGGCATGCATATTCATCAATCTGGTATGTCTAAGTGGCGGGCCATCACTAGATGGGACTTTAAACATCACACTCATCACCTTGTATTCATTTAATGTACGCAACTATTAACTCTCGCTGCAGGTTCTTTATCATACGATACCCAAGACGAGACTGTAATTTTTGTCATCTTAATCTAATTTAGACAATGAACACACGGGCTACCTTTGCAATATCGCTTTAGATGGACACATTTACAGAATTGATGACTTGTTGACCTTGTGGTATACAGGCCATACTTCCAATACAACCTCTTCTTGAAAATTTGAAATAGAAATTAAACCGGTCATACCACCCTTTGGAAATGAGAATGACAAATAGAAAAAAAAAACACCGCAAAAATTAAAATTTTTTTTTTATACTAACCAAGGTATCAAACTCGGTATCGGATATCGGTCCATCTTGGACCGATACATATCTGCTGATACACATATGGTAACGATAATACCATTTCACTGGGTTTTTTTTGGAAAAAAATAAGAAATGAAAACAATTGTATCAGTTGATACCGAGACAGTATCGGGCAATGCTCACCCATATCTGCCCGATACCGGTACTGATACCAGTACCACCCTGATACCTGTATCAGGGCAGTAGTATCGCTTCTTGGCGAAACCAATACGTATTGATATCGGCTGAGTTTTGATACAATGATCTTAACCAGTTGTACCGACTGGTATAGAGTCTGTATGTGCTTGCACCAGTCAATACTGCTATTCCCACTGGTACAGTTGGTCCAGGGGCTGGTACCTGCACGTTAGAATGGAACCATGTTGCCAGCTTCCATAACCTTACATACCGCCCAGCATAGTTACCAAAATCTCTGTTTTATTGAAAAAACTCTTTGAAAATGCATTTTTTTCATGAAATTGGAAACACGTTTTTTTTTTTTTAAATGCTCTTAATTTTTAAAAGATCACGATTTTTATGTTTTAACACTTTTTTTACAAATTTTTCCTGAAATTTTTCTTATTTTTGTCTAAAAAAGTATTTATTTAATATTTTTAAATATTTTAATTACTTTTTTCCAAATCTTCTCGGTTTGTTTTTGGAAATTTATCCTTTTTTTTCGTTTTTTTGCCTTGCCGATTTTTTTGCCGATTTCCGACTTGGTAACTATGCCGCCCTATATGGACTAGTACTAGGTGAGATTTTGAACCATGATTATTTATTTTTTACTTTTATTGTTTAATTTTTTTAATCATCATCATTGCAAGTCCTCTATCCACACTCTCTTCTTTGTTATCAATTTGGCTATATATTTGCATTTAATTGCATTAAATGCATACGACCTTGGGTGATTTTAGCATTTGAAATTGAAGAGTTGTACTATCAAGTCGCTCATATGTTTTAAGTTGGAGTGCACTATTATGCTTTTTTGCTTGGTGTTGATAAAAAGCAATTGGAGCTACGTCATACACCGTTATCTGTCCTTTGAAGATGATATCTAACTTTTAACCTTCATATGAGATGCTTCAGCATTCGTCTTATATCTTTATTGGTTATCTACATATTTGATGTAGGGATGCAGTCTCCGGAACACAGAATACATAGTTGGAACTGTTATATTTACTGGGCATGAAACGAAGGTACTTTGTCTTTATGTGGGATTGAATTGCAGTTTCTTTTTCTGTGTTCCCATATCTTATTTTGTGTACATATGTCATAAAGGGAGCTTTATATATATATATATATATATATATATATATATATATATATATATATAATTTTTTTTTTGCTAGGTATCTATTTTCCATTTTGAAAGATATCTTTGAATTTTCATGCAGTAGTTGTGTGTCTTGTTGATTGATCTGCAGGTTATGATGAACACCATGAATGTCCCTTCCAAAAGAAGTACCTTGGAGAGGAAACTTGACAAACTTATCCTTGCTCTTTTTGGATGTCTCTTCCTTATGTGTCTTATTGGAGCCATTGGCAGGTCTAATTATCACACAATTACTTCTCCTTTATAAAATGTTATGTTGGAAAGCCTGTTTTCTTCAATCTTAGTTGAGCGATTAATGTTTATATTAAGATGTAGCAGTTCTTTTAGATTTCTATTGAATTTAAATTCTTCGTTCTCGGGAAAAGTCTGAAAGATCTATTGGTTTTGAGTTACATTTTCTATACAAAGTGCTCATCTTTTATACGAACAATGCCTTTAATCTGTATTTTCTTGGGTCCATGATTTGCCCTTTCCACTTGGACTTTGCGGAGTTCTCATTAAGGCCGGGGAACTAATATTGTTTTTTTTTTTCCTGTTTATATTTGGAAATGATGCAGTGGTGTGTTCATCAACCGCAAATATTACTACTTAGGTCTGGGTGAAAGTGTGGAAGATCAGTTTAATCCCGATAACAGATTTGTGGTACCCATTTCTCTTTCAAGAAATGTGCACTCTAAAATTATATATATATATATATATATATATATATATATATATATAATTTATTTTTTTTTCATTAGCAGATGCTCCTTGTGTAACACATTTTTTCCATGCATTTTACAGGTCGCTATTCTGACGATGTTTACCCTAATTACTTTGTATTCGACAATTATTCCTATTTCTCTTTATGTTTCAATCGAGGTGTGTATCATAAGTCACTCAGTTGTTATGATTTGATTTGGGGAATGTTTCCCTGTTGACATGGTGGTACATACAACCTGTATTGGATGATAATTTTTCTTGTAACCTCTCAGATGATCAAATTTATTCAGTCCACTCAGTTTATCAATAAGGATATTCGTATGTATCATAGTGAAAGCAACACCCCTGCATTGGCACGGACGTCTAATTTGAATGAGGAGCTTGGGCAGGTATGTTGAGTCAGCTTTCTTTTTTATTTATCGCTGAAGTCTATATAGCCTGTTGCAAATTGCCATTTGTATCTTGTTTATATGTTCTTGTGGCCGGTAACTTAATTTTAAAATTTGTAAAGGTGGAGTACATATTCTCTGATAAGACCGGAACCTTAACACGAAATCTAATGGAGTTCTTCAAGTGTTCAATTGGTGGAGAGGTGTACGGAACTGGTATCACTGAAATAGAAAGAGGCGGGGCTCAGAGAAATGGTTTGAGAGTTGATGAGGTATGCTTGCTTATGTTTTGGTAAAAAGTGCATATATTTTCTTATAATGTAAATTTAATTCACTTTGCTAATTTCTTTCAGGTAAAAAAATCAGCTACTACTGTACATGAAAAAGGTTTCAATTTTGATGATGCTAGGCTCATGCGTGGTGCTTGGAGAAATGAGCGTGATCCTGATTCTTGCAAGGTAGATTAGTCAGTTGATGCAAAGAGAACAAAAGACATGTAGCTATATATTTTCTTATTGAAAAAATATTGTTAAGTACATTATTACATATGTGGAACTAGATGCTGTATTTTTTTAATGCAACCCATGTTAGAAAAAAAATGTCATTGTAAACTGGTTTGTGCAGTTGTGCTGGATAGTGGTCTCTCTCTCTCTCTCTCTCTCTCTCTCTCTCTCTCTTGTGAGAGTGTTCTGTAGAGCAGGGGAATTCGATGACGCTCTAAATATCTCCATATATCCCTCTAATTTGTTTCCAATAATGTTGCATTTCAATGAATAGTAGAACAAAGTTGTCATTTCAACTATTTGGTTAACATTTTCATTGCCGGGAAGCTTCTTTCTCCCCTTCTTACTAGACTGTTAGAGTATTTTCCCGAAATCCCTTTCTGGATATTCCTCAATGTCCCGGCTATTCACGGAACGTGAGAAGCAGATGAATAATCATCTGCTTCCGGAAGAAATCGAAGAATTTCTTGGGAATCCTACAAGATCAATTCGTTCTTTTTTCTCTGACAGATGGTCAGAACTTCATCCGGGTCTGTGTTAGGGTTTGATTACCTGATGAGCCTAAAATGTTGTAATCAATTAGACATTTTTCATTATGACTCATTTACATTAACTGGATCAAATATTATACCTATTTTATGTGGTTTTGCTTGTTTTCTTCTATTCTCTTTATGGACTGGGAAATAAATTGATAAATCAGAACATTTTTGTTGAGGCAAGAAGTTCCTCTAAGGGACATAATTAGAAATCAGTTGTATGTATATCATCTCAAATTCTGAATAGATTAGTTCGTATATGATTGCTCTTTTAATCCTAAAACTTGATTCTATTCGTGGTGCTTTTAAAGACTACTGCCCCCGTGACTAATACCGCACACAGACAGACACGGTATTTTAAGTTTTCAAATATTATATTTACCTGTGTTCTGGCCCTATTTTCTTGACAGATGGCATATTTAAGGGCATTAAATTTTTTTGTCGAAGTATGTACTTCTTTCGTCTTTTAATTTATTGCTTTCTTATCAATAAAAGAAAATGCATGATTTGTCGAAATATAACTGAATTTGATGCTATAAACAAATATCTTGACAATAGGTTCCAACATGCATTAAACTATGCAGAACTGAAAACATAAAATGTAAAACAATCGCATCTATGCTATTGGTCTAAGTGGAAGTAACTTAAATGGGACATGATGAAGTGCCAGATGCTAATGAAGACTGCCCATTCTTGAACATTTGTGCTCAGAGGATTGGTAGACGTCCAACGTCCAACTTGGCTATGCTAATCTTGTACAATACTTTTTATGTTAGTTAGTTTGGTTGATATTCTAGACTTTATACATTTGTTTCTATGACATTCTCAGTGAAATTTTTTGTTCTGAGTAGGAATTCTTCAGATGCCTCGCAATATGTCATACCGTGCTTCCTGAAGGTGATGAGTCCCCTGAGAAGATAGCGTATCAGGCTGCTTCTCCAGATGAGGCTGCTTTAGTTACTGCCGCAAAGAACTTTGGCTTTTTCTTTTACAGGTATAAACTTTCGTGTTTGTCTGTTCGAATTTATTCTTACTGCGAAATGGCTGATTTGAATGGTTGCCTGAGTTGATTGCTTTTTATACTGCTAAATCTGGCTCTAACTTGTCCTTTAGAATATACTTGTTATTTAGGTCTAAAGGATCTTTATTTAAAATGTTAGTCTGGTCCTCAATATCAAATGAAGAAGTTGAAATAATTGTAACTCTTACTAGGCAGAATGACATTACTCCTTTCTCCAGTTCATACTATGTCGATAGCGTTGACATTTACTCCTGATGATTGATTAGGTTTCTGGAATTTGTTAAAAAGCATGATTTTTGTCCGTGAGGTTTCCTCAAATAGTTCTTCAGCTGGAGGAGATAATACTGGTTTTGGTTTCACAATAAAGGTCTGGAAAAAGGAGTGTTTTTTAAAAAAAAAAAATAGATAAACAAGGAGAGGTGGTTGTGATGCACTTTCGACAAGTTTGCATCTATCCATTGATGCTTATGTAGCAGAGGTTTTTGAGGGAGGTAAAGTCTATAATCAGGGACAAGTGAAGTTAGTGTGATGGATATGTGAAGTTTTGTATTATGCTCCCTCTACTCCCAAAATTAACAACTTCTCCTCAAATTCTTTACTGATTTGTAAACTGTTTACTTATGCTTGTTGAAATTTTGTGAATATGCTTCTAGATATGTGAATGCTTGGTTGGAGTGATGAATTAGCCCTGATAGACTTGCGAGTCATTGAAAAATTCTCAGCTGTTATTTCATTTAGACCTTCAAATCCTGCTAGCGTCCAGAATGTGTGAATTTTTCTTAAAATTTAAAACATATGTGGGTTAGTTAGCTTGCACATCAGTGCTCATAGTTTGTTGGTGGTCACTTTTTCTTAATGCAGGATTCCAGGTCCTTTAAATGCTACTAACTCATGTACTAGCCAGGAAAAAACACTTACTTGCAGAAAACCCCCTTAATATCTACTCAGTTTTAGAGATGAAAATAACCCTCCCAGATGGCATGGCATACACCATATAAGTTTTTATGTGTTTCATTTTTTGAAATCTAAAAATTTAAGAAAAAATTATACAAGTTGGAAATCTAAAAATTATACAAAGCCAAGAAAAGGAAGGATATAGTCAACTTAGACAAGTTGACTTTGTAATTGGCATGGAACATGCATTTTTTGCTAAAATTAGGCAAGTACAAGCTTTTATAAAAAAAACCGTGTTCTTGAAATCTTGGTGACTTTTTGAATATCAACCTTTTACAGTTCCGAATTTCCTATTCCTCTATATAATGTTTTTCTTTTGACTTCTTTGGATTGGATGAGTTGGTTTCCCAGGCCTCAAGATTAGTTTCAGGTTGGTTGTGTTTCTGGACATTGCATAGCTAATTCAGACGACATCAATAAATAGAGTGCCTTCAAGTATAAGGTGTATGCCTCTTGTCTGCTTCAACCTATGGGTCATAAGCATCAATGACATATCACTTTTCGGGGTGCCTCAAAGCTGCACCCTTGTAGACCACAAATACAGTTTAAAATGTTACACAACACAAAAGTATGCCATTCACTAATGATGCAGTGTGGTGCTGCTTATAGTGTGGTTTATAGTGAAGGTTTGCCCTTGTTTCTGCTTGTATAAGTGAAAAAAAAAATTACAACAAAACCACCCCATGCTAACCTTCTCTCAAGTTAGGCTGTGCTTGGGTTAGCTCTTTCAGGGCAAAGCGCAGCTCTTTTGCTTTTTGGCTCCGGTAGAGTACTGCTTTCATACTGATAAAAAAAAAAAGGAGAACTGCTTTCATGTTTGGTAACACAGCTCCTTGCCCTACTTGCTTTGGCGGGGAGCTGTTTTAAGTGATAAAACTGCTCTCTGTCTGCTCTTTGTCAGAGCAGATTTTATTTGCTTTGATAGAGAGCAGGTAGAGAGTTGCTTCTGCTCTTATAAGAACTAACCTAAACACAGCCTTAACATAATTTTGGAGAATGATGACACCTTCGAGATATAGCACGACTTGAGATGTGAGGCATATAGCTCATGTATATGTCGCTCCAATGCCTTCTTGGGTGCCCTTCAAAGTATTCCCAAAAATGTATAATATATGTTGTGTTAATTTTTGTGTTCCATTAATTTTGTAGTATCTATCGTATGGAATTAAAGTACATAAGATAAATGGATAACCCATAAGTTAGAAGGGAAAATATAAATTTCATTGATGTTAAACAAAATAGTACAAAAATGAACTTAGAACATACAAAAAAGAAGGAAAAGACTAAAAAAGAAAAATATTATTTCAGTAAAAGTAACTTAACATTTGTTCCTACTTCCTAATGATATTGTGTATCGGCCAAAAATTTTACATAGTTCTCTCTAACCCACAATGGTACATCTCCACCTCTACCTCCACCTCCACCTCCACCATCGTCGTCACTTGTATTGCCGTCATCATCCGAATCGTCTCCTTCAACATATTGTTCTTCCTCAGTTTCTCCATCATCCGATCTCACTAAGATGTTATCTATATCGTCTATGGGTGCTTCTTCATGTATCTCGTCTTCTTCTTTTTCTTCTTCTTGTTGACGCTAGTGTGAGCGTGGGCTATCTTCTCCCACTGTCGATCTTCTCCTCCGCCCGGTAGGAAGCTTATCTCCAAAGCAGCCTCTTCCACCTCTTTCCATGTAAGATCCTTATTCGCAAAGACTCGCTCATCAAAGGCATCCACCATCCAAGGAGAATTGGATTGCAAGTCTTCGAGAGAAATAAGATCATAGTGTCCTGGATTTTCCTGATTTTTTAGGAAGTGATCTCGTAGCTTTTGGTTGTATTGCACAAAAACCAAATCGTTGAGCTTTTTATGCTCAAGCTTGTTCCGCTTCTTCGTGTGTATCTATTTAAGAGAAACATTGAATAAATATTAATATCTATTAAAATTTAAACAACAATTAAATTAAAATTATAAGACTAAAAATGAAATAAAAATAAACTAGTTACCATCTCAAATGTGCTTCAATTTCGTTCACATGCCGAAGCAGCACATGTAAGGCCAAGAACCTTAACGGCCATCTTCTTCAATAATCTACATTTTGTCATTGAATCCACTCCATAAGACAACCACCAATCGGCTACAAACAATAGTATTAATTAGATTATATATATATAAAGAGACGGATTATTTAATTACAAATTTGCAATAACGAAATGCAATAAAAAATAAGTCATAAAATTGCTTACTAGGTATTTTGAATTCTCTTTGTCGAACCATAATTTTTCTTTCGAACATCTCTTGAGCATTCTTGTATCGGTCGAAAGAGTTGTTAATCCGATCTTGCTCGCCTTTGTTCGGAACCATCTTTTCTAAAACATCAAGGAAACCACTAATATGTGTTACTTTCGCCGCTTCCCGGTTCGGATAAGAGAAATAAACCGCGAGATTTAGGAAGAATGTGACGGAATACAATGGGCTAGTCATTTGGACACCCTATCTCTTCTCAATAATGTCAATAATGGGTTGATAGAGACGAGATTTGTGCATATTATTAGATTTAATTTTTTCTATAACTTTCTCTATAAAACTATAGATATAGCCCATAGCCGGCTTCTCATCATCATCAACCAATCGTAGTACTTCTACGATTGGTTGCCAGTCTCTAAGTGATTGGACAACATTATTCTAAAAAGACTTGGTTAAGATGGTTTGTGCCACCCACTTTCCTTCGACCTTTTTTTACCCAAGCTCCATTCCTCCAATGGGTGGAAGTTACGAAGCTTCTAAGCTCATCTCTTTTAACATACATACTTTGTAATGTCAAGAAGGCCATAGCAAAACTGGTGATGGCGGGGCGTTGCAAATTACCCCCAATTGCATTATGCATGTGGTGGAGTAGAAGTGTATACTTATACATATACACTACTACCTTCCTAGCTTTAGCTACGATTTTAATGTGGATTTTTTCTATGTCTTTTAAGATTAAGTCTAAGCAATGGGCCACACATGGGGTCCAATATATGTGTGGTCGCCATTCCATTATTAGTCTACTCGCGGCCACCAAGTTTGCCGCGTTGTTCGTGACAACTTGGAAAACATATTGTGCACCAATATCATTTTCTATCACTTCATCTATGAGGGAAAATGGATATTCGGCCATGTGAGAATGAGCTGAAGCATCTACGGATTTAATGAACATGGTTCCGGTAGGAAAATTTACCAAAAAGTTGATGATTGACCTATCGGTCCAATCGTCGGTCATTAGTGAGCACCCATATATCTTCCAATCCTTTAGATACTCCTCGAGAATTTTTATTGTGAAGACTACCTTCTTTTTAAGACATGTATGTCTTATCTCATGATACGAGGGAGGTTTTAGGCCAGATCCAAATTGTCCAAGAGCTTCAACCATTACTGTGAAGCTCTTTAACTTTACGGTATTGAATGCAATACCGGCTTGGTACATCCACTTAGCCACGTATTGAATGGTATCGGGTCGGTCCTTAGCTTTAAATCTATTTTCTATAGTGCTTTGGGCCGGTCCCTTACCCCTAGCGTTTACCACATTCTCAGGATGTGGTCTATAAGAGAAGATTTTATTTATTTTATTCCCTTTTCCACCATGTGCTCTTTTAGAGGGTGGTGGTCTTGCACTAGTACGAGCTATGGAGGGAGTAAATCTATCATGCTCTTCTTCCTCATCTTTATCAACATCATAGTATTGTTGTAAAATCACTTTGTCGTTATGTTTCGTCCTCAAAGTCTTATTCATTCATTCCATGATCTCTTTTCGAATCTCTGGCGTGACATTTGGACAAACCTTCGCATTCGATCCGGGTTGTCAAGCAAGATGTTACTTGTGTTTCCCTATTCTCCCCATGCTTACATAGGGGCATAGGCATGAATCAAAATATCGTCCGATATCGATACGTATCGAACGATACGTATCGGTATTGGACTAGGACGATACGGTACATTAAATGTACTGTATCATCCAATTTATATGAGAAAGCTCGGACGATACATTCAATGTATCGTCCGATAAGTTACTATTCCGATACGTATCGGTTTGGAGCTCGGACGATACGTATCGGAAACGCGAGATTTTGACCCTTGGGCATAGGGTACATTGGACTTTATTTTTTTCGGTTACACTCCTGTAATGTTCATATTTTCAACCCGGATCGGTCGAATTTGTCTGCCTAAGAGCGTCGTTCGAGGACGTAAACATAATGACAAGGTAATTTAAATAAGTAGATGGAAAGTGAAAACCACACTAAAAAAAGGAAAAAAATGAAAGAAATAAGGTGTAATAAGGAGGAAAAACAATCAAACAAAATTTAATAGAAATTATAAATTAATTTGTAACTCTTGAATCTTTGATTCTTGAAGTGATTTCTTCCCTCTTTGCTTGAAGAATGATGGTTGAAGTTCCTTTCTTAGTTAACTACAAAATAGAGCAAAAGGAATTATCAACAAAACTTTGAGAGAGAGAAAGAGAGAGATAACACTAAACACTAAAAAAAGAGACCAAAGAGACACAAATCATACCTTGGATGGATGTGGTATGGGTTAGGAAGAGGAACCCCCTGTTTATAATCTTTGAGGATGGATGTGGTATTGCATAATCGCATATGCAGTCGTCTTTGACAACAATGACAGCACTGCACACCCTACACATTGCATTAGGAAGTGGTATAATAATTTACATTTGATCTTAATAGCATGGTTATCCGCACGAAATTGTTGACACTTGACATATTCGGAAAACTATATATATATATATATATATATATATATATATATATATATATATATATATATATTCAAGAGATTATCTAAAAGGGATGATGACATAGAATGCTAAGAAAGTTACTATATTCCAAAATCTACTTGAAAAACACAGCACAGAAATAAATGGAATAATGTCATGTCGCCAACTTTAAACAGATTATCCATGACCATCCACTTATTGGGACACATGGCACATGGCTTTGAACTCCAAGTCATCAAGATGCTAGTTCATATACTGAACTAACGTTGGACCAAAATTACAATTATTGGAGGATCTGCAGGATCCAATCTATTTATTCTAAATTGAATGGTACTAATTAAGAACCCTGTTTAACCAAGAAGCCTGGTTAGAAAGGCACTAACTTTGAAACGACACTAATCTACAAAAACGATTTTTTTCTTTTGGAAAACGGTAACAAATGATGTATTTTAAAAATAAAAGGAAAAGAAAGAGTACATACCTTAGCGGGTAGTAAGAAACTACCCAAACAAAGCAGAACCCCCAAAAAGAACACACACCCAGCGGCCGTTGCAGGGAGGATCAGATCACCCCATTACCCAAGCGACAAACGAGAGCAAGAAACTAACGCAAAGAGGATTCCCACAAGGCAAGAAACCTAAGCATACCGTCCGGAGCATGGTTCAAAATTTCGGCCGATAACTCAAGTATTCGGCCGAATCATTGAGCTTTCGTCCCCACTGAAACGATAATTTGAACCGAAATTTCGGTCCAAATCTATATGGAGGGGAAATTATTGGCCGAAATTTCGGTTCAAATTTTTGGTTTCGGTCATGCCCAAAAACGAAACTGCTATTTTGATCCTTGGTTCGGAGAGTCCTCGACCCCGACTGCTAACGAAATCCCTAATATCGCGAATAACAAACTTAAAAGGTTTCCCCTTTCTACAGAATACCCTGCTATTTCTTTCCAGCCAAAGAGCCCAATAACCAGCGTATACCCCGTAAAAGGCCATAACTTCCCCTTGTGCCCCTCAACCGAAATCTCCTCCCACCTTTCCACCAGCTGGGACGGCTATTGAGGGATAACCGATTGAACTCCAAAGATAGCATTCCAGGAATCCAGATAGTAGCCGGAAAAGGACAATGCAGCAACGTGTGTTGAACCGATTCCCTACCTCTCATACACAGCAGGCACTGATTTCTGATAGGAATCCGTCGCTGCAGCAAGAGATCCCTAGTCAAAATCCTACGTCGACAACTGTCCAAGAGAAGAATTTTATTTCTGGAGGAATCTTAACCTTCCAGAACCCCGTTCGCCACTGAGGTCTCTCTTCCTCTAGAAACATAGAATAAAAGGAGCTGACCGAAAAAATCCCCCTTTTACCTTTCTCCCAAATTCTACAATCCCTATTAGCAACATTAGGGGTAGAGGCATGAAGAGCAGCCAACAAATTAGAGAATTGTTGAAACTCATTGTCTCTAAGGGATCTTCGAGTATTAATGGTCCAAGATGGAACACCATTATTCCAATCCACCAAGTCGTTGATGAGGGCTTGTTTGGAAGTGGATAAGGCATAAATAAGAGGGAAAGCAAGATCTAGAGACGACCCCCTCAGCCACTCATCCTTCCAGAATCTCACCTTCTCCCCGTCCCCCCAACTGAACGAGATACCCTTTTGAAATTCCGTAAGGGAGCCTTTGACAGCTTTCCACCATTCCGAATTGGACCGAGAAGCGGGTGGCACGCTCCAAGTATCATTAGGGAGGCCATACTTGGCCGTCACAACCTGCCACCTCAATTTGTCCCTTTCTCTATCATCACCGAGCCTCCATAGCCACTTGACAAGAAGCGCTTTGTTTACAAGCTGTGGTTTCCTGATTCCCAAACCTCCCCGCCTTTCGATCACAACAATCCTCCCAATTAATCAGATGAAGCTTCTTCTTGTCTCCCAGTGCCATTTTTTCTTCTCACAACAAAAGCTGTTTTCAAACCAGTCAAAATTGCTATATATGCCCAGTGCCATTTTTTTTTTGTAAAAACTAACCAAGCATCCTGGTCATGCTTGGCTCATCCCAGACTCGGACGAATAAAAAGCCTGTTTGGCCTTTGCCATGGCTGACCCTGGCCCATCCCTATCATGCCCCATTGCCACCATGAAAGCTTCATGGAATGGGCGTCTTTTTCTTTTAAATATCAATCCTAGGAGGCTTTAGATTGAGGGAGGTTCAAGCAATACTATCAAATTACTAAACAAGTTTTCTCCCTTAGCGTAGAAGTTGCAGCCGTGTTCCAAAATTTGATTTTTTTTAATGGGTAGGAAAAATTCTTCTCACATTCATCGAGCATAAAATTTGCCAGGGAAGGCTTGCCTTGACGGCATGAGAGAAGTAGTTTAACTTGGACGAATGATTTTGTTTGTAGGCTTCAGTTTATAGGGGCTTACTTTTGCGTATATAGAAATCGAGCACAATTCCGTTTGACTGAGGTGTGAATGCCCGTGATCTGCTTGGTATAGTGATGTATTTCTTGGCTGACATTTAACCGGCACGAATACGCCGACATGAAATGAGTTCTCCGCAGAGCAAATTATTTTTTTTTCGATGACAAGGTATCTGAGCCTCCCCTACTAAGTCCCCTGGCACTTGCTTTTATTTATTTATTTCATCCTCTGATGGGGCATATTGGACGTTTTGTTCGATTCGGGCACTTGCGTTCTCATGCCCTGAACCCTTGTGACTGATTGGGAGAAAGAGTGAAAGCTAGAAATTGTTATCCATCGGAAATCGATAGGAATTCTGTACATGTGACTAGGGGATTGGGGCCTGTAGCCCAATGGAAGGTTGACAATATTGCAACCATATTGCAACCTGTAGGTCGCAGGTTCAATCCCAGCTTACCTATCAAAAGAAATGTATACGTAGCTAGGCTTAAACGTGCGATGGTCATTCATCTACTCTTGCATTTAATTTTGCTTCTTTAGTTCGTTTAATAAAATTGTTTTCTGACATTAAAAAAATAATAATAAGATTCACCAATTTTATTATCTCTTGCCAATGGATTTTTGTTGTTATAGAAAGACTATAACTCATACATGGAGGTTTGTACAGGTGGTCAATTACTCTCATTGGAAGAATCCAATTGTTAACTGGATATGAATTACTTTTAAAATTATTTTCTCAAATTTTCTTTTTTGAAGCTTTAATTGATAGTTTAGCCATGACATGACTGTACATGACTCAAAGGACTTTTAAAAGAATATATCATGTTCATTTGGTTAGATGGGAAATTCATGTGTAGAAAGTGATCGCAGGATCAATCCCAGCTTACCTATAAAAAGAAGTATATGTAGCTAAGATTAATTCCATCTATGTTTGCATTTAATTTTGCTTCTTTAGTTCTTTTAATAAAAAAACTCCCATCTTTAAAAAACTAATATTAAAATTCAACAATTTGATTATCTCCTGCCAATGGAATTTTAATGTTATAGAAAGACTATAAGTCATACATGGATGTTTTTTTACAGGTGGTCAATTACTCTCATTGGTAGAGTCCAATTGTCAACTGGATATGAATTATTTATTCTCAAATTTTCTTTCTTGAAGTCTTTAAGGGATAGTTTAGTCATGATATGACTGGACCCGATAGAAAGGATTTTAAAAAGAATATGTCATGTTCATTTGGTTAGGTAGGAAATTAATGTGTAGAAAGTGATCTATTTCTTCGGCATAAATTCTGCTATGTGAAATTAAAAAAGAACAATTATCCTGTGTATTGAAGCGTTGTCAATATTGTTGAAGTTCCTGGCACCTATTTCGCGAAGAATATTAGATTTATTGAATGATCTCTGAAAATAGGTCATGCTATATCTCTTGCATAGTGACTGCATTCAGTTCATCTGTAATTTACATTCTTTGTTTAACCATTTACTTTCCAGGCGTACACCAACTATGATTATGGTTCGGGAATCGCATGCCGAAAAGATGGGTAAAATCCAAGATGTCTCATATGAGATCCTAAATGTTTTAGAGTTCAATAGGTGGGTGATCATCCTTTAGATTTTTATTATACTTAAATTACTAATAGTATTTGGGGTACACGCATTGATTATTACCTTTATTATGAAAATAGTACAAGGAAGCGCCAATCGGTTGTATGCCGCTACCCAGACGGAAGGCTTGTTTTGTATTGCAAGGTGACAGCTTAAAGCTCTCAAATATTAGGATGTGATTTGCTTCTCGCAAGCCAAAACTAAACAAGAAACATATATATTTACAGGGTGCTGATACTGTCATTTTTGAAAGACTAGTGGATGGAAGTCATGATATAAAGAATTCAACGAGAGAACATTTAGAAGTGTTCGGGTCTGCTGGTTTACGTACGCTTTGCCTTGCTTACAGGGATTTAAATTGTGAGATGTATGAAAGTTGGAATGAGAAATTTATACAAGCCAAGTCTGCTTTACGGGATCGTGAAAAGAAGTTGGATGAGGTATGGGCCCTTTAAAGGAAAGTTTATGTGCTTATATTTCATAATCATAATAGACTAATAGTTATCTGAAACTCTGATGCTTTAGTGAACTTAATAATATGTGTGCTTATGCATGTGCACTCATGTGAGTGAGTGGGGATGCGGTGTGGATTGATGGGCCGGTGGGTGGGTGGGATGTCTGTGTCGGCGATGTGTACTTGTGTTTGTGTGTTTGTTCTCGAAAGTATAACACCTATTTTAACTTAATGAGGTTGGATCATAATTTTTTTTCTACATGCGTGTATGTGTATTTTCTCAAAATTTGCTCACATCACAAGTTAATTTTGTTGGGATTATGATTTTTTATTGTACAAGCACTTCTAGTAACTCTCTCTCTCTCTCTCTATTGGTGTGAAGTAGGCTTCAAACTAAAGGCTTACTCAGTCTTCATTGTTTTTCTAGTTGAAGACAGCATTGTATGGATTGAAGTTGTGCTCACCAACATGTTCTAAACATTTAGGTGTAGTGATTAAAGTAGGATTCATCAGAGTTGATGTTTGTCAGACATGTTTTGCAATGCTGTTTCATAGTACTTGTGTGCTGACAATGTTCTTTTCAAACTGATCAGATGGGTCTACTGGATTAACAATAGTCTGACTACTCAACCTCAATGGAATGTTATTGTTCCTATAAAGACTTGGATACTCAACTGACTGAATGGTTTGTTACATCAAAAACTTGGACCATGACCCATTTTTCAAGTCGAAATTTGCTTATTAAATAAAAGGGTACATCCTACCGCTGAGATTTGAAAAATGTCAGCTTGGGGAACCTGCTATCTCTTGAACCCCCAACCATGACCTATTTTCAGGTGGGAATTTCTTGTGAACAGAAGGATACACCCTACAGCAGGGATCTAAAAAATGTTTGCCTAGGGAGCCTGCAATCATATGAAACACCGTAGCCCACTTCCTCCCCCTTGCCCCCGCCCCACAAAAAAAACTAGAATGTTGAAGAACCTTGAAATGATCTTAGATGCTCCATGTAGGGGCACTTCTAAACTTCATGTCATTATTTGGATATAGTAAAAGATAACATTTTTTTTAACTAAGAAATATTTTTTGATAAACTAAATCAGAACTGTTTAAAATGACCTGCAATGTAAACTTTTAATTCTGATTTTTTTTATGCTATATCTTCTTTTTCTGGTTCTGGGGGATTTCTCTCTCGTAAGTGCTATGATCTCCATCAAGCATTTAGAAGCCTAAGCAGTGTTTAAGTTTTATAGCCGTACCGTTTTGTCTCTTTAAAGGTATATATATTATCTGGTGCTTGTTAGTAGAACATTCATAGTTATGTTGTATGAGTACACATTTTTCATGTTACAGGCGTGCATTATCACTGTTCGTTGACGGGTTTACGTAAATAGTAATTTGTATGCATCTTTTAGTACAGTTGCATGGCTTCTAGATATTAGTTTAATCAAGTAGTTTAAGAAGTTATATGATCTCCAGTTGTTTTTCAGTGATTGAAGCTTTACGGAATGATTTCCTACAGATGGCTGAATTGATAGAAAAAGATCTTATACTGATTGGATGCACTGCTATAGAAGATAAGCTTCAAGAAGGAGTTCCCGCTTCTATAGAGACTCTTTCCAGAGCTGGAATAAAGATTTGGATGCTAACAGGAGACAAAATGGAAACAGCTATAAATATAGCCTATGGTAAGATCATGTGATGAATCCTGTATTATTGCTCATTTTCATATTTCAGTTACTTGTCTGGCTTCCCCAGTCATCTTTGGTTTTTTTGTTTTACTCATCAAAATTAAAGGTCGTGTTTGACAGTTTCTTACCCTGCAATATTTCCCCTGTGCAGCCTGTAACTTGATTAACAATTCCATGAAGCAGTTTACCATCAGTTCAGAAACCGATGCAATTAGAGAGGTTGAGAATAGGGTAAGCAATGTGTATTCTTTAGGGAAAATTGTTGCATTCAGGAGGCTTTTCTGTTAAAACTGCCTTTTATAATTTATGGTTAGGGCGACCAAATTGAGACTGCACGCTTTATAAAAGACTCAGTGAAGCAAGAGCTGTTGAGGTGCCTTGAGGAAGCACAACACCACTTACGCACTGTAACTGGACCCAAATTAGCGCTTATCATTGATGGGAAATGTTTGACTTATGCATTAGACACAAATTTACGAGGCAACCTGCTTAACTTGAGCATGAATTGCAGTTCGGTAGTTTGCTGTCGAGTTTCTCCACTGCAAAAAGCACAGGTAACGTTCCCAATGATTTTATATATATATATAAAGAGAGAGAGAGAGAGAGAGAGAGAGAGAGAGAGAGAGAGAGAGAATGGGGCGATGCATTCGAGTGCACGGCGGTGACTGTGCACTCTAATGCTAGATCATGTGGCACGTGATCACGAGTTGTAAGGGTTCACCCAGCCTTCATAGGTTTTAGAAAGAAAACAAATCGAACTTTTTTGTGCTTTAAGTCACAGGTCAAAGTTTCTCATCTGCAGCCTGAACATGGTGCATTGAAATTTTGCACCTTTAACCAACTTCTGAATGGGGGATGAATACTGTTTTTAATTTTTTTCTACCTTATTGACCTTGGGTGTGTGTGTGCGTGCGTGCGTGTGTGTGTGTGTGTGTGTGTGTGTGTGTGTGTATATATATATATATAATGTCTATCTGAAAATATTTTATGTTCACATGCCCCATCTCGGATATCAGGAGTTGTAACATACACTTTTTTTCTTTTTGTCCTCGAGTAGTTGTTGCTTCCCATGCAACAAATGAAATATATTTGAAGTTAGGGAATCAGTACATTAGTTCTGGACCCTGGAGTGCTATATGGGACAACGTGGGGGCCTAAAGTTGCATGCTCCTTTTGCAGGTTACCAGCCTGGTCAAGAAAGGTGCTCGAAAGATCACACTTAGTATTGGTGATGGTGCTAATGATGTGAGCATGATTCAAGCTGCTCATGTTGGTGTTGGCATAAGTGGGCTTGAAGGAATGCAGGCAGTCATGGCTAGTGATTTCGCAATCGCTCAATTTCGCTTCCTTACTGATTTACTTCTCGTTCATGGGCGATGGTCTTATCTCAGAATCTGCAAGGTCAAAATATTTTGTTTCCCTTGACAACTATCTACATCTTGTTCAACTTTTCATAAGTTCCTTACTACCATTTGTTCACTTTAATTGCAGGTTGTGACTTACTTTTTTTACAAAAATTTTACGTTCACTTTGACCCAGTTTTGGTTCACCTTCCAAACTGGTTTTTCTGGTCAGAGATTCTACGATGATTGGTTTCAGTCTTTATATAATGTTATTTTTACAGCTTTACCTGTGATTATTGTTGGACTGTTTGACAAGGTATGCTGATTTGTCTTGACAAGTGCTTTATGTATGATATTAGCCAAAATAAGATATTTTAAGACTCATCTTTATTGTTCAAAATTGTTTTTTGCCAGGACGTGAGCGCTTCTCTTTCAAAAAAGTACCCAGAGCTATACAAAGAAGGGATAAGAAATATGTTTTTCAAATGGAGAGTTGTGGCAGTGTGGGCTTTCTTTTCTTTCTATCAGTCATTGGTCTTCTATTATTTTACAGCTGCATCCAGCCGTAATGGTCACAATTCATCGGGCAAGATCTTTGGGCTTTGGGATGTCAGTACAATGGCCTTCACTTGTGTTGTGGTGACCGTCAACTTGCGTCTTCTCTTGGCCTGTAATTCGATTACAAGATGGCACTATATAAGTATCGGAGGGAGCATTTTAGCATGGTTTTTGTTTATTTTTGTGTATTCTGGAGTGATGACCCCTTATGATAGACAAGTAAGCCCTCCTGAACTTGCTCTAGTATTTTATTCACTTTGTTTGAGCTTTCATGACACCTTTCTTCATATTTTTACATGTTCTTGCAGGAAAACATATTCTTTGTCATTTATGTCTTGATGAGCACATTCTATTTCTATCTGACACTTCTTCTTCTTCCTATTGTTGCACTCCTTGGCGACTTCATATACCAAGGGTGAGATTTTGATACCTTTAGTTTCCTGATTTTTATAGCTTTAAGCTTATTTTCCGTGTTTCGAATTTGTAGTACTTTGATATTAATGCATGTTGACTGAAATGGGAACACAGACGGTAAAACTGAAAGTGGTAATATGTTAAAAATCCTAAACTCTGAATAATAATAAAATACATGATCAATACGTAAGGTAGGTGGAGTCCCCGAAGCCTAAATAGCTCTACAGTACTAACTGTGCTAGTTAAAAAATTTAAGGTAGGAGTCAACAAAGCCTAAATAGATCTGTAGTACTAAGTACTACTAACAGCTCTCGTGTTCAGTAATTATGCTAATGGTGTGGTGCTGTCTTAAAAAAGATAAATGTTTCAGTCATGGTTGAAATTTGTGTACCATCCAAATTAATATTACTGTTTTACATTATATATTTGTTCTTTCTGAATATATTTTATCTCTTAAAGGTCCTTCATCGGCATCGTCTTCATTTATCTCAAAATTTATTCCATTGGCTATAACTTTTTAGCACTATATAAGTTAAAATGCTATGTGACAATGTGTCGAGCAAAAAAAAAAACCCTTATGTGGCAATTTATAGACTGTTATTGCCTATAAAAAGATTATTTTCATAATTAGTTATCCAATTGAAAAAGAAAATTTTTTATACATTGATTGGGCCTGGGTAACTAAGTTCAATAGTTGCGCTTTTATGAAAGTAAAAAGAACCATCTAGTCATCAAGAGAGATTCTGATCATAGTGCCATGCAAACCAGCTCCCATCTTGGCTAAGCGAGCCAATGCCTGAGCGTCCCTTAGAACATGCTGGAAAAGGAAATTCCCCAAAGACTAACTAAACCACTAAAGTTTTTGGTGGTTCGCCCAAAGCTCTGGGACTGCTGATGTTTCTCATATGTTAATTTTGGTTTGTTTACTCGGGTAATCTGACTGCATCTCAATGAATTCTCTTTACAAACGATAAGCATTTGGTTGGCCATCAGCAAGCACAAGCTATAATTTTGATTAATCCTTGATGTTTGTTTGTTTACCATCCTCATCATTATCATCATCATTGCGTTCTTTCATCTATTAGGGCCGTCTTTGTGAGTTATATTTCTCTCCTCATTTCTGTTTAGGGTTAACTTCTTTGTTGAGTCTTTAACTGGTACTCAACGGTCATTCCTTTAGTTATATATATATATATATATATATATATATATATATATATAGAGAGAGAGAGAGAGAGAGAGAGAGAGAGAGAGAGAGAGAGAGAGATGTATGCATACCATGAATTTTTTATACTTAAATCTGTACATCTTGTTCCACACATGCACACAATTCTCATTACAGCTATTTACTTGTTTGATGGTCTCTTCATTGTGGTAGCAGCAACCTTTCATTCCTCGTGGTGGCAACGTCCCTGATGGATCTACCCATTGGCATGACCAGGGTCTGTAACTTAACATGGGCCCTCGTGTGCTCGGGGTCAACACCTTGACCCCCATCACCTGAACTGAATCCAGTTAATGCCTCTTAGTAGTCACAGCCATTACTCGATTTAAACTGACTCCATATCTGTTCTTTCAGGGTTCAAAGATGGTTTTTCCCATACGACTACCAGATTATCCAGGAAATCCACAGACACGATCGCGAAGAGAGCAGCAGAGCAGAATTGTTGGAGGTCAGGAACCAACTGTCACCGGATGAGGAGCGGAGCTATGCTATCGCTCAGCTTCCACGGGAAACATCAAAGCATACTGGTTTCGCCTTTGATTCACCTGGTTATGAATCATTCTTTGCATCACAACAAGGTGTTTATGCTCCTCAGAAGCCATGGGATGTGGCTCGTAGAGCCAGTATGAGGTCTCAACCAAGGACACCAAGAAAGTGAATAGAAAGAAAAAAAAATACAAAATACGAAATGTACATTTTTTGCATAGAGTCTGTAAAATTAGATGTGCCATATGTTAGTCTTTTGATTCTTTATTAATTCCTGATGCTCACACGTGCAAATGTTTCGAGGATTTTCAGTTGATTTTTAGTATTCTATCTAATCAGAAGGGTGCAAATGATAATTATGCGCAAGTTAGTCGATGTTGGTGGGATGTGCTTAGTGGTTGGAGGCGTATTGAAGCCGATGGATGATTCGCTGCAAGTCTGTTGCGCCACTGGGTTGGGATCAAACAGTGCGGCAGGACGCTGGTGTCACGTATTGGATCTTCACTGTTAGATCATTGATCCAACTGAGCAGTTCCGGGGCGCAAGAGACTTGGATTTAACGTGCTTTGTAGCCTGCACTTTTCCTAGTGCCTCTAAAAACAAGAAATTATTACTACTTCATAGAAGATTTGAAAGGTTAAAAAATCATATTCACCTTAGTGGAGAGTGGAGAGAGACTACATTACAGTGTATTTTAAATGCTACATAAACCAGTGGTGGATCTAATGTGGATTGCACCATTTGCACAGTTCTAGGGTGCCGCCAAACAGCCCTTAATTGTTGGTGAAAAGATATGAAATTTAAACTAAGGGCCCACTCTCCTCATGGTCTTCTTATGACAACATTTCAACTGTGCCCCACTTTTATGTCGCATGGAGCCATGCTGCAGACATTTTTGACAATCCCAGCCATCCAAACTGTTACCTGTCATTTAGCTTGAGCCATTGGAAGATCTCTATCATCCAAAGTGGTTTCAGGCTCCAGGCTCGACCTTTTTATTTCAGCCGAAACTTGACCCGAAACGGGCCGGCAATCTACCCACCAAGGGGTTGTGGCAGCGAGGTTTCAGTTTGCTCTCCAAGGGCATAGGTTTGCAACGACTCTTTTTGTTAATCGGGTGTAGTGGGCATGTATAAATCCTTAAATTGTGAAATAATTGTGGCACGGGGGGGGCTCTACACCCGAAGGATTAATCCAAGCACAATCTGGGAAACCGTGTTTTAAAAAAAAAAGGGATAAAAAAATAAAGGAAGCCATTACTTGCACAAGCTTTTCAAGTGATTGTACTAGATTATACCAAATTTAAAAGAAAGACTTACAAGTTTGGCGAGCTCTACTATGTGAAAACACCATCTAAGCTGTTTGATTTGAAGGTCATGATTTAAAGATATTAATTGTAAACGATTAGAATAAAATATAATTTTCATCATTTGATTAAATGGAGTCAAACGCTATTATATAATTCAACAGTTGACTAAAATAGATCATATGACAAGTATTGTGTTTTGCGTCAACTTTATGTATCAAAGGTCAATTGATCATGAACTTTAAATCAGACGGCTCATATTGCATTTTTACATATCAGATGCCCCTAAAATATCAAGACTTTCTTTAAATTCGGTGCAATCACTTGAAAAACGTGTGCAAGCAATGGCTCCCAAAAATAAAATAAAAAGGGATAAGTGTGTCAGCCAAAGAATCCCTTAAAAAACTCTCTTTGAAAATACGAAAATGCCCGAAGAGGATATGAAATTAGAATTAATGTTTCAAAGCTAAAAACTCTACAAACAAAGCCGCTCTTTGGCTCGAGCGGGAAATTGCTTTTGTGTTTGGTAACACAGCTCCTCGTCTCATTTCCTTTGATAAGAAACTCTTTTATAAGCGATAGGATTACTCTTTGCTTGCTCTATGTGAGAGCAAATTTTATCATACTCAAACGGAGACAGGAAGAGAGCTGAGCTAACCCAAACCCAGCCTATTTTCATTAAAAATCAATGATATCATCCAAGGGCTCACTCTCCTCATCGTCTTTCTAAGACAACATTTCAATCATCCACTTTTAGGTGGCATTCTGCACCTCAATCATCCCACCTTTATGCTGCATGGTGGGTGCAGGCATTTATGACCAATCCACGCCGTCCATATTGTTATCTGCTATTTAGCTTGAGCCATTAGAATATCCATCTATTTTGACCACGTCAAATGACCCCACACAATCAGATATAAATTTCCACCTACTTAATTTCTAAGGCCACAAAGGCAAAAAAATCATTTAACTCCTTTGAATGGCTCCATCGTTTTTCACTCGAATAGTGATTTGAGAATGCCTGTCGTATAAAATGTTGTTCTTTAAGATGTGTCACATGGAATTAAAATCTAACCATCTAATAGTACACCCATGGCCTCAAGATCCATGTGGATGATTGGAACGAAAAACGATTTTTATCATCTAATTCAAAGCAATTAATGATTTTTAACACAGGTGTTCTTAGAAATTCAGTAGATGCAAATAGAGAATATAATTTTGATTGAGCAATGTTGACACGATTACGATGTTTTGTTATTTTAACGGCTTGGATTTAAAAAAAATAAATTTGAAAAATACATTAGAAGTTAACAACTAAGAAGGGTGAGATGCCACCAAAGAGGCATTAACCGAGTTGATATGCTCTCTCCAATGTGAGGGAGTAGCTCGTGGGTTCGTTGATTCCCACCCTTCTCTTTATAAGGTGTGGGTTGAGTTCCGGTGACTCTCACCATTATAGTTGGTGCTCCCTTACGCTACTCCGCAACTGTCACATATGTATGCGTGCCTACTCCTCACCTCTTGAGACTGTTAAGGGCGTATTAAAAATAAAAAATAAAAAAAAGTGAGCTGCCGTTAACATCAACTCCTATTAGCCCTATTATAAACATCTAATATTTTATTCATCTTAAATCTATCTTTATGCTCGAGGCTCGACTCTATGATGAGTATAACCTAGTGTCATTTATAAGGCAGAGAAGTTGGAGATACATTTTATATAATAGTCTCATATTGGATAAAGAAAAGTCTCGACTTTAAGTTATATGTGATAGCGAATATTATATGTCATTATGTGTTTTGGGCGGAGACTTAAGCTCACAATAGGATAATATTGTGGCATGTTGGCATGAGTCATCACATAATGATATTAGAGCTACGGGGGATTCTTTTATAAGGTAAGAGACCATAATTGTCCTGCATTAGATTAGAGAAAAGTGCTGGCCTTGGGCTCTATATGATTTCGGACTATATGTCAGGATGTGTTTTGGGGGCTCACTTAAACGCATCCCATAAACAAAACCGGGGCATGACCAAACCCCACGACCGAGCAATATTGTGGCATGTTGCCATGTTGGTCGGGGTCGTCACATCTCAATTCCCGGTGCTTGATCTCAAAATCAGTATCTCGTCTCTCTCTCTCTCTCTCTCTCTCTCTCTCTAAACAAAAAATGGAGGAAAGAGAAGCCCAACTTGCCGCTCCTCTGAGTCTTCTTCCTCCCGTGGACTTCTGCTGTGCGTACGGCTCTGCTCTTCTTCCAAACAACGAGGTTCACCATTTTCTTTTATACATGAAAATATATAATCTGCTGGCTTGTAATATTGTAATATCTTTTTCTGTCTGACTCTTATATATTTTAATTTCAGCCAACCATGGTAGATTATATCTTAGGTGTATCAGATCCCTTGAAATGGCATTCTGAGGTGATTTTTCAGTTAATTCTCTCTGTCATCTTCTTCCTTGTTAAAAAAGAGGGTAAAGAGCATTAGTCTTTCTCTCTCATTCGATTTGATTGCATAAACCCAGAATCTGGAAAATAATAGAGATCATTATGCTTCGTGGATGGCGTACCTCGGACCAAAAATGGTTCGCATTCAACTTCATTCGTGGTTTTTTTTTTTTTATTATAATTTTTTTAATAGCCTTTTAATTCAAAATTGGAGATGGGTTTCTTGTGTTTTGATTCGTAGTTTTAGATTACTCAAGTTGCAGATTTTATAGGTGTAGGAGTACACTTCAACCCATTTGTGGAATTGCATGACAAGGTACCATTCTGCCCAGTTAATCAATCAAACTATTGTTCTCCTTAACCTCAAGGGGTTAGGTGAGCTGGTCAGGTACATGCTTCCAAAAGCAGGAGACCTGAGTTCGAATCCCCCCCCCCCCCCCCCCCCCTCCCCTTAGGCCACCCCTAGGGATTTATATCCTGTGCTGAATCTGGCATGTGCTGAATTTGAGGTGCGCAGGTGCCGCTGGGATTAGGCAGGTGCTCTAAGAGGCCCGGATACCCAGGTTATCAAAAAAAAAAAAAAACTATTGTTCTCATCAGTTTGATTCATTCAATTTCGTTTTTTTGGAATATTCAGAAGATGATCAAATATGGATTTGTCCGAATGCATGATTTGGTTCAGGATTTGTTGAACTGGGAAAGGTTTTACTTGAGCGGTCGCTTGCAAAAACCTGTATGTTCATTCTGGAGGTGTGCTTTTTTTTTTTTTGTTTCCCCTCATTCTATAAATGGTTGTTCTTTTTATATTAATTCTTATGTATAGTTTTTTTTTTTGTAGTTATTGGTAAGGAACTATATCTTTGTTCATTTGTTATATCTTGGAACTGCTCTATGATGATGGCTTTGAATCAACTACTGAAGTGGGAATGCGATTTTATATAGCTCTCTGTTTATAACTAGAAATGGGAAGAATGGTCATTGTTAATGAACATGGTTAGGCGTCTGAAGCAGGGATAATGGACTTTTCACTTTGTTGATTACAAGGTGTGACTGAATGGTTGAAGATAAAGCAAAGCTGAATGGAAGTTATTAGTTGGACTTGATGATTTTGACATGTCTAAAAATTGAATCAGTAATTCCTTCATGTTGCTTCCTATTACTTCTAAAGCTGTTAAATTGGTGTAAGTTGACATGAGCATAGGAGTACTTATGATCCATGCCTCTTCATATCTTCATCAACTATCAAGCATGTAGCGTTGAGTTGATGACCTTAATTCCCATGCTTAACAATGGGAAAAAACTATTTACTCTACAATGGATTTTTTGTCTTACTACTTATTATTACTATCATTGTTATGTTTTGGTTATGGGGAGCTTGAGTACTCCTATAGTTGAGGTGTTTGTTTGGTCCTCAGACCATCTAAGCGTTTGAAAGCAACAATCTCAAACAAGTCCGTTATGTGTAGAAAGTGGAGGAATTGGTCCAACATCCAATCCCTCCTTGTATAATAGTGAGATTATTTACAAGGTTTAAAATATCAGTTGGTACTGGATTGTACTGCTCGGTACACTCCACGATCGGACTAACTGGTACATACCCTAAAGGGTAATATACACCAGTATTTACCCTCTTAGAGGATAATACTGTTTGTACCCACCGATACAAACGGTACATTCAGGTACCAGCCATCAATGGTACAGTTACAGGAAAACAATTTTGGAGTCAATTTCTTTTGACCAATAACATTCTTTGGATTTTCTTGAGAAGGCGTGAGGACCTTTCTAAAAGTTGATGCTTCATCTTGTTCAATACGTGTATATTGCAGATGGTTACTTTGGTTTTGTTGGGGCTTTGGAAGGAGAGAAACAGCCATTCTTTTGATTATGCGGAGGAAGGAATATTGAGAGACTTTGGCATGTTATCAGACATCCATGCAGATTTTGATGAGATACATGGTATTTATTTTGTGGTATTGCCAAACGATGGCGATGAGTGGCTCTTGAAGGGATAGGTTGTTATGAGGTGGACGAATCTTTCCAATGAGTTTATTAATCTAGATTTTATTGTTTTTTCTAAACATGTAATTTTTTTTTATAACTAGGCGAATTACCAAAAACTTGAGTGTAACTAAATATGTCCCTAAAGGAAAATATACAAATTCTACAGTTTATCCAAAACTCCAGTCTAGATTAGCATGTCTCATAGTAGAGTTAGCTTATCTGCCTTGGAAGTGCCTTTGTAGATACGGGAAACTTTCATATCCTCTAGCTCCCCCAATATATGAGACATTTCCTTGAATTTGAGCTCAGGCTTCCACGGTGGAGGGTATTCTTCCTTCAACCATCTAATAATCCTAGTCCAAAGCGCTTCAGTCTCAAGTTCCAAAGTGGTATTCATTTTCAACAGGAATTGGAAGTATTTTTAGAGATGATAGAGATTATGGGAAGTGTTCTCTAGGCCTATTGATGTTATGAGCTTTGCAAGGGGTAGGGTCAAGGATCAAAATTTCGGCCGAAATGACTGAAATTTTGGTCCAAATTATCGGTTTCGGTGGTGACCGAAACGATAACATCAAAATTTCGGCCAATAATATGCCCAGGTCGAATTTTTGGCCGAAATTTTTTTTGTTTTGGTTTTTTTGGGGCCTTTTTTTTTGGGGTTTGTTTGGGGCTTGTTTTTTGTTTTTTTGGTTTGTTTGGGCCCCAAACTTTGGAGCTTTTTTTTTTTTTTGGCCCTTTTGGAGTTTTGGGCTTTTTTTAATTTTTACTGTTGCTTAAGGCAACTCTACATTGGGTTCCATTGGATTGGACATGTAGGCTACTTCAAGTGTTCAACCATCCCCTCATCTCTCATTTCATGTGTGGGGCACACTAAATGGGTGTGGAGAATATGTGGTTCAAGATAGGGTGATTAAACTTTATATATGGAAGGGTAATTCATTATCTATATATATATATATATATTAATCTTTAGATAAATATATTAATGTTTATAACCAAAATGATGATTCCAATCCCGAATCCCGAACCGAAAATCGACGATTCTGAATCGAAAATCGGCTCCGATCTGGATCGAGATCTAGATCATTTTATAAACAAAATGATGATAAAAATAAAATTAATAGGCTTAAAGGACGGTGGATTACCTTAAAATCGACGCTTTGCCGGAGATGCTTCGCTGGAGAGTCAGAGATGTTCCGCCGGTGAAGAGGGAACCGAGAGGCTTTGCTTAAAAAGTTGCAATTGCAAATGTCCAATCCAATTCAATGTGTTTTGCCAATCCAATGTCCAATCCAATGTGGTTTTTGCCATATGCACATGGCTACATCATATGTGGAGTTGCTTTAAGCAACAGAATCCAATGTGTTTTTTTGCCATATACACATGGCTTCTCATGGCACAAGTAGCCTACATGTCCAATCCAATGGAATTCAATGTGGAGTTGCTTTAAGCAACGGTAAAAATTTTAAAAAGCCCAAAATCCAAAAGGACCAAAAAAAAAAAAAACAAGCCCCAAAGTTTGGGGCCCAAACAAACCAAAAAAACAAAAAACAAGCCCCAAACAAACCAAAAATAAAAAATAAAGCCCCAAACAAACCTAAAAAAAAAAAAAAAGGCCCCAAAAAAACCAAAGCAAAAAAAAAATCGGCCAAAAATTCGACCTGGGCATACTATCGGCCGTAATTTCAAATTATCGGCCGATAATATGCCCAGGTCGAATTTTTGGCCGAAAATTTGATGTTATCGTTTTGGTCACCACCGAAACCGATAATTTGGACCGAAATTTTGGTCATTTCGGCCAAAATTTTGATCCTTGGTGCACGGTGAGATCAAGATTGGAGAATTCCTTGTATTGTTCTGTAATTTTTCTCTCAATTGAGTTAGAATTTAAATGTTGACTATCCATTTTCACTCATTTTGACTCTTATGTGTAATATTTATTAATAACATATGGGATCTTGAGAGTTCTCAATGATGGTAAGTTTTCCTATTCCTACATTTTCATATTATTGTGGATAATATGAAAATAAAAAATATCAACTCAGTTAACTTAAAGGCTGCAACTTCAGCTGCACTCCTACTTTTGCCACCCGAATTTACTGAGGTTTGCTTTTTTAATAAATTTCTCTGCCTGATTATGTGATTATTATTAGTGTTTTATATATTTCCCCTCTACTGCAGGAAGATCTTTATGCTAAAATTTGCAGCCTCTCATACATGGGTGATCTGCGTATGCTTTTTTGCAGAAGACAAGAATAAGGTCAGTTAGACAGGAGTTTACCTTGTTAAATAAATTGCTGGAGTTATTTGTATTAGGAATTATCAGAAATTTTCGTACTCTATTAATCTCTTGCATGCTTTAGCCTAGTAGTACACCTGCCACGACTAACTTTTTTGAAGTTCTCTTCCAAATAGTATTGGTTTTTGTATTTGGCCTTCTTTCTTTCATTCTTTTCTAATCAATAATTATGCTTGATGCAGCATTGTCACATTTAAAAATTGGGTCCCTCTGTTTGCGCCTACAGGTTTACTGAATGCCTACATCCGAAACCAAGTGAAACATGTTGACTGCTTCGAATAAGTTGATGGAGATCGTTTTTCACCTCAATCTTCCACACAACAGATCTTGAGTGCATGTGCGTACCATTAGATGATCTGTTTTTGTTTCCACGTGGCATGGATCCCAAAAGATGGCCCTAAAATCACAAGGCACACATCACGTTCAAACATGAATTTAGGACCTTATTTTTGGAATCTGTACAATGTGGAATCAAAACTGACCGCTGATGGTAAGATCATGGTCTCGAGATCTGTTTTGTGGAAGATTGGGGTGAAATACGACCTCAATCATCTGATTTCAAGCAGTCAATGGGTTTCACTAGGTTTTGGAAGCAGGTGCTTTCAGTAAACATGTAAGGCGCGAACAGCGGTACCTTTAAAATTCTTCATCATAACTTCACTACCCATATTTTCAGTGGCAATTAGCCTATGGGATCACAAGAGTCAATTTTATGATCATCCGAATCAGAACATTTCTTGTCAACAATCATGAGGAAATTCACTTTTTAGGAGCCTACATCTTTTCATGGGAGAGGACTGAACATGTTTGCGACAATGGACCTACAAATTATTCTTAAATCGACTTGCCAATTTCATATATTACAAGTGTTTAATGCTCACATGGTTTTCTGAGGGACTCCCTCAGAGGTGAAAGCCAGAAGCAACATGTTATTATGTGAAAATTCAAATTATTAATATGGTTATCTACAACTGTCATAGAAATATGAGGTTCTTTCTTTTGTTAAGTGGAGCTTCTCACTTCTCAGCGTGTGCTATGTTTCAAACAAAATATTGAATCGTTGTACCATTTGACAAGAATTAATTTTTCTTAGATGGATATAATTTGTTAAACTCGTTTGATCTATTCTGATCGCCCATAGAATACTTTGACAGCATTGGAGATGTTAGTGGCAAACAACATGCAATTTAATATTACTTACCTGGTGAGACCTTATTGAATTTCTTGGTTGTTTGAGATTTTCTAATTTGGATACACATAGGTGATCGTAGGTGAAAAAAATAATCGAAGGAAGTTTTAATTTATTTCAACAAATGTATAAGCCATTTCTGGATGAGTATGCTGCTCAGAAGTTGCTGACATTTTCATCATCGGGTGGCCGCCAAAGAGTTATAATACAGGCTTGTTCTGCTCTTATTAGGGAAATCGTTATTTTGAGTTATTTTATCTCAGACATCATCAATTGTCACACCATTTGTTGGACGGGGTTGTACATACGGAAAGCATATCCCATCAGATTGTTCTTTATAGCTGACGGGACACCAGACATGCCTTGTGCCACATCTTCCTCCATTCAATCCAAATTTACATTATGCAATGAAGTTTTAACTTTGGTCACTAAACTCACCCGTGAAAGTTTAGGGAGATATAGTTCATAGTATGATCTCTTTTAGGTTCTCATATATCGTGGAGGGTGGTTTTCTTTTATTCACTGTATGTTTATTATATTCTTAGCATGACACTTTTGCCTTTAGTATGAAGACAGGTGTTGGGGATAGTTCTTTTGTTACTTGTTCATTTGATCCACCAATTCTTACTTTTTTGGTTATCTATTCTAGGATTACAGTTTATCTGCTGTTCGCTCGCTCGTTTCTTCTCTCCCATGCAGAGTTAAAAGCCGAATGGGCATGGAGTTGGGAGAAAAGATGAAGCTGAGCAAATCTGGTATAAATCCTTGTAGCCTACAATTTTCTTTTAGTTTGAGCTTCATAGAAACAAATGATAAAAATAACTTCCTTTTATTTTTGAGAAATCCAAAGTAATGACCGAATTCGAACATCATTAGAGAATTCAGATTTCACCGAATTTGATCAATTGGAGGATTGGTTCATTATTGAAATTTGAACGTCATCGGAAACCTGAAATTTCAGCAAATTCAAGTGTTGAAGGATTTGTACATCGTCAAAACCTCAATATCATCCGAACAAGTTTGGGGAGACAACTTGTAACTCAAGCTTATGGAACACATGTTATTTCGTTATCAACATACTTTTTCAGCTTTCCTTTTTGTTTATTAAATCTGGTTACTAATTTTCTGCTTCCTTTCTTTTCATTTTGGCCAATTGCCCTAAAAAATCCCCTATTATCCTGATTTATCCCAATCGAACCCCTTAAGTTAGAAATACCATAGCAAGGCTTTTTTTATTTTTTTAGCCTAAAATGCCCTTCATATATAAAGGGTTTAAACCTACACTATTCCCTTTTTCCCTTCTATTCCTTTCTTTCTCACGCTGGTTCCCCTTCCTCTTCGTGCAAACCTCGCCGACTTCTTACCAACGCCCCCGACGAAGAAAACGGTAAGGTTTCTCTCTCTCTCTCTCTCACTGTAAGTTTCTCTATCTCTCTCAATGATTCTTCTTCCTCTTATTTTTCTTCTTTATTTCTCTACATCAAAATAAAAAACGGGTTAGATAAGATGCCCTAGGTCATTTTTTTCATGTTATGGTTGGATTGCCTGGTGCAGTCTTCTCTGTAAACTGAGTTAGGGTGGCGCAAACTGACCTAGAGTGGCGTAAATCGACCTAGGGCAGTTCGAAAATAGAGAAATGAGTGAGAAAAACTACCCTGGGTCAGTTAAAAATGCCCTAGGTCAGTTTTGGTGATCACTTGATACAATCTTCTCTGTAAATTGACCTAGGGTGGCACAAACTGATCTAGAGTGGCGCAAACTGACCTAGGGCAGTTTGAAAATAGAGAAATGGGTGAGATAAACTACCCTGGGTCAGTTTAAAATGTCCTAGGTCAGTTTTGGTGATCACCTAGTGCAGTCTACTCTGTAAACGGGCGTAGGGTGACGAAAACTGACCTAGAGTGGCACAAACTGACCTAGGGCAGTTTGAAAATAGATAAATGAGTGAGATAAACTATCCTGGGTCAGTTTAAAATGCCCTAGGTCAGTTTTGGTGATCACATAGTACAGTCTACTATGTAAACTGACCTAGAGTGGCGCAAACTGACCTAGGCCACATAGTGCTAGATCCTCCAACAGTTTCCATCGATGTATACCCGAAATTAGACTAGCCAACTGAGCTAAACTTTTCCGACTCAAGGCGTCGGCCACTACGTTAGCTTTGCCTGGATGGTACTGTATGGAACAGTCGTAGTCTTTGAGAAATTCCATCCACCTACGCTGCCTCATATTTAGTTCCTTCTGTGTAAACAGATATCTGAGGCTCTTATGGTCAGTGAAAATTTCAAACGTTTCTCCGTATAAATAATGTCGCCATATCTTTAATGCGAATATGACCGCTGCTAGTTTCAAATCATGTGTTGGGTAGTTCTTTTCGTGCTCTTTCAACTGTCTTGACCCGTAAGCTATTACCTTTTTATATTGATTTAGTACACAACCCAACTCGTTATACGAAGCATCACTGTAGACTGCGAATCCTCCACTGCCTGATGGAATGGCTAACACTGGAGCTGAGGTGAGTCTCTTCTTGAGATCTTGAAAACTCTTCTCACACGCCTCACTCCACTCAAATCTCGAATCCTTTCTTGTAAGCCTCGTAAGAGGCCCTAATATTTTTGAAAACCCCTCGACGAAACGTCGATAATAACCTGCCAGTCCGAGGAAACTTCGGACGTCTGTCACAGTCTTTGGTTGCTCCCAGTTCACTATTCCTCGATCTTAGCGGGATCTACTGTAACACCATGCTTTGAGATGACATGTCCCAAAAAGCTAACCTCTTCTAGTCAAAACTCACATTTGCTGAGCTTGGCGTACAATTGGTGTTCACGCAAGGTTTGTAGAGTAACTCGTAAGTGTTCTTCATGCTCTGTCTTCGATTTTGAGTAAATCAGGATGTCATTAACAAGCACGACAATGCAGGAGTCTAGGTGTGGTTTAAACACCCGATTCATTAAGTCCATAAACGACGCCGGTGCGTTCGTCAATCCGAATGGCATCACGTTCTAAATGTCGTTTTCTGAATGTCCTTAGCCTTGACTCTTAACTGATGGTATCCAGATCTCAGATCGATCTTGGAAAAATATTTTGCTCCTTGTAACTGATCGAACAAGTCATCTATTCTTGGCAACAGATATCGATTCTTCACAGTGACTTTGTTCAATTGACGGTAGTCAATGCACAACCGCATCGACCCATCTTTCTTTTTCACGAATAGAACTGGTACTCCCCATGGAGACACGCTTGGTCTTATGAATCCTTTGTCCATGAGCTATTGCAATTGTTCTTTCAACTCTTTCAACTCTGCAGGGGCCATCCTGTAAGGTGCCTTTGAAACAGGTTCCGTTCCTGGTGCTAAGTCAATAGCAAATTCCACTTCTCTTTCTGGGGGTAATCCCGGCAATTCTTCTGGAAATACGTCTGGGAATTCTCGCACTACCGCTATCTCGGAGATAATATTCTTTTCTTCTTATTTTCTTTCAAGAACGCTAAATAACCGCTACACCCCTTTCTGATTAAACGTTCTGCTCTGACTGCAGATATGAGTGGCAGCTGCGTTGATCTCTCCCCTCGAAATCGAAACGATCTCCTCATGTTAGGACGGAAAATAACAACCTTATCCTTGCAATCCACTGTTGCGTAGTGATGAGACAGCCAATCCATGCCAAGGATCACGTCGAATCCTTGCATGTCCAACAATATTAATTTTGCGTCTAGTTCGTAGACAACGTGATCCCGAACGCTTACTACTACTGATTTGTAGACTAACTCTGTGTCCACTAATTCTCCTATTGGGATAGACACTGATAACACAAAGTCCAGTGTCTCCGAAACAATCTTCATCTTCTTTGCAAATCTAAGGGTGATGAAGGAGTGGGTAGACCCTGGGTCTATCAGCACTCGTGCGTCATGTGCTACGTAGCACCCTTTTTCATAAACTTGTAACGTACCTATAATTCATACATATACGTACATACCATATACTTTATTTAGAATTTTTCTAACGTGCAACAACGGTTATATACACTTGTCCTAATGAATGCACATTCTTTATCTAGAATTGTATTAAAAACTGAAATCTTTTATTTAAAAGAAATCTCACCTTGGATGATGTCGTACACTTCGCCTCGTCAGAACCGCGTAGGCTCTCCCTTGAACAACTGGCTTTCGTAATTGAATAGGTCGTGGCGTGAAAGTTGGGGCCGTCTTTTCCTTAATTGCCTCAGGGCAATCTCTAATCACGTGGCCTATCTTGCCACATTTAAAACAGCTTCGCATTCCTTGCCTATAATCCGCCGTTTTGTGGGACTTGCCACACTTGGCACAAGTCTCCCTTGGTGTTGAAGTAGCAGCTCTCGAAAAACCTTGTGTAGTTGTAGCCCCGCTGGAAATAGCAGGACCCTCATACCTCATCGGCCTCCCTGATGTCAGCAAGGGAAAACTTTGATGAGTAGTTTGTTGTCCGGCTCTCCCATACCCTGTTTGAAAAGGTTGTCTCTGATTCGGTGCTACAAACCTTGGTTTCTTATGTACTGATTCATAACTCCCCGTCCTGCTTGGATCTATGTTTCCTCTTCCCTGTTGTTCGCTCTGACGGTATCGGTTATTATTTTCTTCTTCGACTACTAATGCCTTACTCATGACCTCTCCGTAGGTCTTTAGCTGAAAGGGCGCAACCCCTCCTCGGATGTCCGGCCTTAAACCCTGTTGGAACCTTTTCGCTTTCATCACATCCGAAATTACGTAGTCTGGAGCGAAGCGAGGCAGGTATTTGACTTACTTTGTGCATGTGATATTTGCATTCCATCTAAATCTATAATCATAGATTTAATTGTTTGGGAACTAGTGAATCGAGGTTGAAAACTTTAGCAAATGTATTCTAAATTTCTAACATTTGTTCTAACTAAGGTTTGAATGCAAGATTTTGCCATAGAAATATACCTTGATTTGTCTGTTTCGTATTGCGCAATTGTTTTCGATCACCACATAATGGTGCTGAAATAGGGTAAATATATAAATCTACCCTGGGTCAGTTTGAAACTACCTTGGGTCAGTTTAAAATGCCCTAGGTCAGTTTTGGTGATCACCTAGTGCAGTCTACTCTGTAAACGGGCCTAAGGTGGCGAAAATTAACCTAGGGCAGTTTAAAACTAATAAATGGGTGAGATAAACTGCCCTGAGTCAGTTTGTAACTATCCTAGGTCAGTTTGAAACTACCCTAGGTCGGCTTGGAGATCACCGACATGCCTTTCTTCAGAACCCACTACCAGAGAAAATCGACTAGAGCGGCGCAAACTGACCTAGAGCAGTTTGAAAATAGATAAATGGGTGAAATAAACTACCCTGGGTCAGTTTGAAACTACCCTAGGTCAGTTTTGGTAATCACCTAGTGTAGTCTACTCTTTAAACGGGCCTAGGGTGGCGAAAACTGACCTAGGGCAGTTTAAAACTGATAAATGGGTGAGATAAACTACCCTGGGTCAGTTTGAAACTATCCTAGGTCAGTTTTGGAGATCACCTGATACAATCTTCTCTGTAAACTGACCTAGGGTGGCGCAAACTGACCTAAGGCAGTTTGAAAACAGATAAATGGGTGAGATAAACTACCCTGGGTCAGTTGAAAATGCCCTAGGTCAGTTTTGGTGATCACCGACATGCCTTTCTCAGAACCGACATAGGTGGCTAAACCCACTAGGGACAGTTTGAAAATAGACAAATGGGTGAGATAAACTACCCTGGGTCAGTTTGAAACTACCCTAGGTCAGTTTTGGTGATCACCTAGCGCAGTCTACTCTGTAAACGGGCCTAGGGTGGTAAAAACTGACCTAGGGCAATTAAAACTAATAAATGAGTGAGATAAACTGCCCTGGGTCAGTTTGCAACTATCCTAGGTCAGTTTGAAACTACTCTAGGTAAGTTTTGGAGATCACCTGATACAGTCTTCTCTGTAAATTGACCTAGGGTGGCGCAAACTGACCTAGAGCGGCGCAAACTGACCTAGAGCAGTTTGAAAATAGATAAATTGGTGAGATAAACTACCCTGGGTCAGTTTGAAACTACCCTAAGTCAGTTCAAAATATCTTATATCAGTTTTGGTGATCACCGAATACAGTCTACTCTGTAAACTGGCCTAGGGTGGCGCAAACTGACCTAGAGTGGCGCAAACTGTCCTAGAGTGACCGTAAACTGACCTACAAGTGTTCTACCTATTCTTGAGTATTCCTTAATGTATTATGAGTTGAAAAATATATTTTCTATGGAGTTGGCGATCACCTAGTGCAGTCTGCGTTGTAAGTTTGGTTATCCTTGTTGATAATTTCTAATGTAGTTAGACTTTCTCTAGTGATTAGTCTAACTTAATTTTATTTTGGTCACAATCATTGTTAGTAGATATCAACGATGGCTACATCCGAAGATAAAGTTTACTTATTATGCTTTTATGATGGACGGTTAAATGATTCCGACTCTACGAAACCGGTGTACGAGGCCGAAAAAAGGAATAGAGAGAGATAAGTTTAGAGGATTTAATTGTCAAAATATATGAGGTGACAAAAATTCGGATCAAAGATACAATACTGAAGCTTAGCTACGTAATGCTACAAGTAGGGGGAGAAAAGTATGTGATAAACCTTGATGATGACAATAACGTGCATGAGATGATGCATTATCCACAGTTTGTCGGGTATAGTATATGTATTTACGTACAAGAAGCTCCTTTCGAACAAGACAATGATTGTCATACTGATCCGTTGACTGATTTCTCTAACGGCTTAACACCTACCGAGTCCCTTCCCGTTACATGCCTATCAGAGGGGTTTGAGACTCAACGTAACACAGTTGTAAGTGCATCGACTACTGTATGTCAAACTCCTGTCACCCACCTGAATAATCTTTATATTAGAAGGTGCGTAATATATTTATGATCGGTATTGATTAGTTCGCTTATATACTTATGTCTTTGTTGGTTTGTGTTTGTTGAATTAATTTATTTTATTTATATTGATGTAGGAACGAAGAGCATACTTTTTCATCTCCATTCAATGCAACAGTAACTACTTTGCCCACTACTACTTCGTCCTCACATGGAAGGTTAATTCAATCTACTAAGTCAATAGTATTGAGATTATCTCGTAAATTAAATTTATTAAGTTGATAATTGATTATCCGTCCTTCAACAGGCATGTTGGTGTGACACGTGTTTCAGATAGTGAAAATGAAGTCGACCCTCCTTTAGTGCATGTCCCCATTGATCCTGCTAACGAAAATATAAGCGCATCTCTGAGAGGTGTGTTTGAGGGCAATGCATATAATATCGGTACAGTTGGGAATGAGAAAGCTACTGCACTCTCTAAGGGAGGTAGTATAGATGCCAGCATATGGACCGTCAATGCAGAGAACTGTAGTGAGTGTAGGGGGGGTGAACTTGACGGAAGTGAAAGTAGAGGTACACCTCCTGATAGCGAACCAAGGCACAATGATCGAGTGACTGATATTACAGAATCCCACGTTTGTAACACAAACGACATGCTTCCTATTATTGAAGACATATATGTGGTGGATGAGGCACAACAAGTGAACGGTGTTCCTGGCGTAGACGGTGTTCTCAATTTAAACCAAATATTTACTGGGAAGATATCATTCCATAATACTTTGCGAGAATTTGCAATGCATGGGAACTTCGAAATTAAACCGACCAAAACTAATCGAAAGGTTGTTGCTGCTAGATGTTGTGAAGATGGATGCTCTTGGCGTATACGTGCTTCGAAGATGAGAGACTCCGATTATTTTAAAGTTAAAAGATTTACTTCAGAGCATGCTTGTGGGTTGCCACGAGATAGACAACAGAGCCATCGTCAAGCTACAAGTATTTGGATGGCGTCAATTGCGAAGGACCAGCTAAAAGAAAATAGCAACTTCACTCCCAAGCAGATAATGTGTGACGTGAGAACGCGATTTCAAATCAATACAGGATATCGGAGGGTTTGGCGTGCAAAAGAGATTGCCCTCAATGATATTAGAGGTAGTTGGAAGGAGTCTTATAAATTGCTCCCATCATATATGGTGGAACTGAAACGCGTGGATCCTCAATGCCTTATATACCTACAGACGAAGGAAGACGACGCATTCTTGAGAATCTTTTGGGCATTTGGGCCATGCATTGATTCATTTAGGAAGTACTTGCGGCCACTTATTTCGGTTGATGGTACACATTTATTCGGAAGGTATAGAGCTTCACTCCTCATAGCCACCGGCATTGATGGGAATAAGAAGATATTTTCGTTGTGTTTTGCCGTAGTAGAATCAGAGAATAGTAGTTTTTGGGAATATTTTTTACATGGATTGGCAGAGATCATAGGATACGATTCACATGCAGTAATCCTAAGTGATCGACAAAAAGGTCTTACTCAAGCAAAGGCTAAAAGTCTTTCTAAGATGCTTCGCATGGGTATTGTTTATATCACATTGAGAAAAATTTGAGGAGTATGTACAAGAATGAACTTGTAATAGAACACACAAAGAAAGCATGTTGCGCGTATATTGAAATTGAATTTGATAAAGAAATGAGTGAAATTCAGAAGATATCTGAAGAAGCGTATGACTACATTGTTCAGATTGGAAAACAACATTGGGCTAGAGCACATTTTCCTATTGAGAGATACGAACTCACGACCACATCAAGGTCTGAATGTCTCAATAATGTACTGAAAGATGCTAGAGAGCTACCGATCATTGGTCTAATAGAAAGTATGCATAAGAAGGTGATGGAATATTTTTACAATAGAAGGAATGAGGCCGAAAAGTAGACCACAATTATGACGCCAAAGACCGAAGAGTTGCTTAAAGAAAATGATAGAGCGTCGTTCATGTATACTACATTTTCCTCTGATTTTGATGAATTTTTAATTGTTGGAGATACTAGAAATACCATGCATCTGGGAAAACGCACGTGCTCTTGTTGGCAATTTGAAATTTTAGGCGTCCTGTGTAAACATGCATTGGCAGCCATAAATAATCGTTGCACAAGTCCCTATTTATACGTTCAAGATTGGTTCACGGTGGATAGGTACCACAAGACTTACGAGCCTGTTATTCATGCCACTCTGAGTAGTGATAAGTGGGTCGAACCTAAGGAGAAAAGAATAGTTATGCCACCAGTTCCTAGGGTACCAACAGGACGACCTAAAAAATTGAGAAGAAAGAGTGTCGGTGAGGTGGTTGCATATCGGCGATGCGCCAATTGTAGGGAGGTTGGTCACAACCGAAAGAGTTGCAAAAGACCCCCTAAAGGTAACATTTTTCTTGCAGAAGTACTCATTGCCTACATAGTCACTTTAAAAGTTTCTTGACGGACTCTTATTTGCTTCCACTATCTGTTATGCATCTTATCTCTCATTCGTTTATCTAGACTAACCTATAACAATTTAATGTTTTCCATTATTTATTTGTTTAGAGGTTCCAGTGTCAGATGCAACAGTGTCACGTGGGCATTGAGGTCTCACAGAGTTGTATTAAAGCTATTGAGGCGGCCAACTTATGCTCTGTATTGATGGAGTTCGATTTTTATAAGCATCAAACAAAGGTCACCCTTACATTCATATGATAACATGCAAAGTAAATCAATTTGGTAGGAATCAAACCGAGGTAACCCTTAAATTAAGAAGATAGTATCCAAATGAAACTACATATTAGTGATGGTTCTAAATTACATATGCATAAGAAGGTAAACGAAATTTACTCGAGTAGAAAATAGTAGAAGATAGGGAGGTTCGAAACCTAATATGATGTAGATAGAAAATATTATAAATACATGTCTGCTAATCAGTCGAAATATTGGGTGGCATCAATGCAAAATGTCTTATATCAATTTCCAAGACGTAGGTTTATTTTTGCACGAATACAAGACCATAGGGAAATTACATCTGGTTGGTCGGAGGATCACATCGACGGGCCAAACATAAATAAGAATTCATTACGAAATGCAAATTCAAATCTGCCCATAATCCACTGGGCATATGTCGAAAGGTCATTTACTGCCAGTAGCTCAATTGCCCCTAAGCGTCGCTTGTTTATTTGCTCTAAAGTACTGTAAGGTGGAATACACCACATATCATCTCCCTCAAAAGGGGATAAATAAAGTTCGTGAAGCTTGAAGATGTCCTCGATGATGTACATGGCATAGAAATTATCGCTAAATGGGAAGGCCTCCTGATCCATGATGCAATATTTGTGGACCCGATTCATAATGAATCGACCGGCTTGAAGAAGTACTTCTGCTGGGATCCTCTGCGGTAGGGTTGTCATGAATGTGTATAGGGGGTGATGAACAAAAGGGTTGAGAGGTAATGAGTAAGTGTTGTATGTGTGTTTATTATATAGTTGTGAGCTAGGTAGAGACTATTACTAGCCTCTATGAGTAGACAACACATGGAGTGGAGGAGTTATCATTCACCGACATGGCGTATGAGTTGACAACACATACTAGCCTCTACGATTTAACAATACACACATAAGGGGTCAAATGAGTTATCTTTAGGTGAGTTGACAACACATACCCCGCAGACAAATATAATAATATTATCGAGATGCAATGGAGAGTGGACAACATGTATATAGACCTAAACCGTCTCTCTGGCTAGTGCTAGCCTCTACGAGTTGGACAGTGACTTTTATGTCCCTACGTAGTTGTGAACTAGGCAGAGACTATGACTAGCCTCTATGAGTTGACAACACATGGAGTGGAGGAGTTATCATTCATCGAGATGGCGTATGAGTTGACAACACATACCTCGCACGTGGCTAAAAGAGGGTCTCTCTTATCGAGATTCAATGGTGAGTGGACAATACGTATATAGACCTGAACCATCTCACTGGTAGGTGCTAGCCTGTAGGAGTTGACAATACAAACATAGCTGAAACTATGCTACAATACTCATAAGTAGAGCAATGGTAACCTCTACGAGTTGACAACACACACATAAGGGCCAAATAAGTTATCTATAAGTATGATCGTGATCTTGATTTACGGTCATCCAACTCACAACAATATGCCGAATCCCATCCCCAACACAATAATGGCAGAGGCTGGGCGTCTTATGCTTAAAAGAGTTCGTAAGTATTGTCGTCTAAAAGAATCAGCATACCAGTTGGACGATGATTTCTATGGTATGTATCTCATCGAAAGTGCATTCCATGCCCGTGAAGCACGTGCTCTCCAATACAAAGGAGATGGCCTATGGTTTTCACCCGCTCCAACCACCATGATAGCGGTGCGAGAGGGTCGAATTGGTTACAATATATTAGAAATAATGGCGATCGAAGATCTTTGGCATTACGCACAGTGGGTTCACGGCCCCTTAGAGTTCATCTTTCGCGACGAGTTCATATTTCGGTTTGGGCCCTCAGAAATGTCCATGGAAGATGAACATGAATTAATTTCAAGCTTACCCGTGATTCGAGCCAATAACTGGATATGTTCGCAGGCAAATCGGTTTAAAACATATGCCGTTAGTGCAAACTCCTGAAACTAATGTAGTGGAAACATTATGTAATGCACTGTTCGGTTATGTATTTCTCTTTTCATAGAAATAAAATTTCTACTATCTTATAATCTGTGTAGAGTTATAAGTAATGCACTACGTAAAAAAGGCTCTAAAAAGACATAAAATAAGACTATTTTTTTACGTGTTTAAATAAGGCCGTTTGTAGAAGTCTTAAACTTACTCATAAGACGGTCACATACTAACAGATGACAAGGAGCAGCTCTACTATTTGTTTTGGATTGCTCTTTGAATGCAAGGAGCAGCTCTCCCAATTTCTTGTGATAATATCTTCCCTTAGGACTAAATTATGCTTCAAAGCTTATCAAGATCCATTCGTTGTTCAAGCTGAAAAATGGTCCACAGTAAATTGAATTGAAGAACTTTTTTTTGAATACTATGAATTGCAGATCATGACCCAAATTACTTTTATCATATACATAATGCAGGAATTCCTCTTGAAATTATCAGCAGGTAATTTGTGAGTATGTGTCTTTTAATATGCATGGCCTGTAGAAATTTCAGCGAAGTAAGGCAATTCACCTTGCTTCTTTGGGTGTCCAAAGATCCAGGCCATTAACACCTCCAAATCGTATCATTTCCTTTTCTTAAAGCTTTCCATTTAGATTTCTATTCCATTTTATCTCTCATTTATTGTATTTCTGAATTTTAGAAAAAGTAATAATGAATTTTATTTTCTATTTCGGTTCAAGTTACTAAAATTAGATTCATACTAAAATCATAAAGCATGGCAAGCTTATAGCATAAACTCCATCATATGTGATGGGTTGGTGGACTAGCCATGTTGAACAGGTTCTATAGCCACGCTTCTAAAGGCCACTGCAACCTGAACAGAAACTAGTTTAGTTCTGAACTGGTTTAATTCTGGAACAGAGTATTTGAAACTAGCATATAGAAGTATCCAGGTATTTAAAATTAGTATACGAAAGTATCCAGGTATTTAGATATGCTACTAAGTTCTTGAATCACTTACTAGTTACTACAGGTGAATCATTTAGAATGTTAGAAATGTGGCATAAGAATTGATTGTGGTGGAAAGGCAGATTTAGGAGTAAATTGATGATGTTATGTAGGATCACCTGTAGGAGAATCATTGTGGGAGGAGTTAACTGCATATAAAAGAGATGCTTAGAATTGGTGAAAGTGATGTATGTTGTCCTTCCTAGTTTTTACATTAACGACCCAAGTGGTAATTTCTTTAGAGGGTTGTGTTGGTGGTTCAATCAAGTATCATGTATTGGTTAATATGCTATGAGATGAAGAAACTTAAAAGTTGAGATATTTAATCCTGATTTTTATTACTTACCTACAAGTGCATAATGATCTTTGGTATTACTCGGGAACTTAGTTGGGTTCTCTTAGAGGTCGGATACCCAATCTCAAAAAATTATTTTGTATTTGATCTACTCAGGGACTGCAAAGAGCAGGATTTTAGTTCTACGTATGATGTTTTATCGCTAGTGCAGTTATGATCTGCTACCTATAATGTCTCCTGGTTCAGTTTCGAACTAGTCTATGGTGGCGAAATGCATATATGTTATTGTTATCAATATTTGCATTACTTTAAATTTATTACTTCATTGAATATTGTATTGCAGGTATGAGAATGTGTTCAAAGTTTCATCTGTTCTCCCCAACAGTTGTCATGTGATCAGGAGCTAAATAATTTCATGCTCAAACTATCTGAAATGTCATTCTCAAATTTTATTTTATTCATGCAGGTTAGATGGCTACAATTCTTAATTGGTGATGCTCACAATGATTAGAAGGAGCTGATGGATTAATGATACAAAAGTGATTTTGTGGGAAAGTGCTTTTAGCAACTGTCCAAAGTGGCCCTAAGGTATGAAGTGACCAGTTCCAAGGAGACAAGCGTATGCTCTCTTTAGGGCATTGATTGACTGAGTCCATTAAACAAAATAGTTTGTATGAATTAAGATGATGTTCACTTAGTCCATCTCTTCCCATCAATCTGAATTGTTTGGTCAATGATCTGGATCTTCGACAATATTTAGCCCAATCCTGGATTGGGTGTGCCCTGTTAGGATATTATGTGTATTTATTAGGAACTGCTGATGTCTTTGACCAAAATGTTACTTACCTTTTTTTATGTTATAACTGTAAATTTGTTCGCTGTCATATGAGGCTTAGGATTTCTAGCAGCCTTAATCAATATGAGCATAAAGTCTGCAGAATTAAGTCACAATTATAGTACCTGCTGACAGATCTATTTTTAAAAGGTATATGATAAACTATAGTCACAATTAAGTTCCTAAAACTACAATCAAAGTTGATATTGATGACTAAAGTTCTTGTTTCTACGGTAGGGATGAATTTGGATTATCAAATGACAATCGATTAAATGAATATTCATCTTATCAGTGGATGGTCTAGATTTATGTGTCTTTTTCACGTGTATGGAGAGGTGGTTCAACGACATGATCCTCTCTGTCCAACTATTATAAGCATCTATTGGTCTCAAATGTTGAATTTGATGCCTACTTATCAACCACAAGTGTGTTGATTAGAAAATCTTTAACCAACCGATCATATGCATATTTTGCAGGTAAATGACAACTGTTGTCAATAACATATTTTAATAATCCACTTTAAGCCATCAATTGGAAGGTCAAAGTTATGATAGCAGAGTAATTTTTGGGCAATGGTCCATCGACAGGATAGAGTGATGAATCATGCCATGTGAAGTGTGAACAACGGTGCCCAATCAGTTCTCTATATTTGGAAGCTGGGTTCAAGAACCTAATTAAAAATTTAATATATTTGGAAGCTACTTACAGTCCATCAGATTGTCTAACTACACTTTAGACTGATTGTAGTCTATAAAAGAAACAGTTAGTCTATCATGTGCATCAAAGCAGCCCACACATCTGTGCGACTTTCATGCATTGGAAGAAAGTCCCTGCACATCAGTCACACAGACGGGTGGATTGCTATGACCACTCATGATGGACACTCAATGTAGATTAACTCTAATAAAAGCTAACAATATATGTGCATTACAAGTGATCCATAGAATTATGAAACTCGTTAGTGTACGTTTCATTGCTAAATAGTCAAATGCCACTACAATTAAACAGCTACTCAATAAATCCAACGTACCATCAAGTTATGAGGGCCTTTGACCACTTCGAATCAAATGAAGCAAATCCTCTTTCGGCCCAATTTTGGATCATAGTTCGAGTCATGGGCATCAAATGGCATAAATCAAATGAGGGTTCCACATTGTATGCATCCCACAAATGACCCAGGTCCAAGAGCATCAACGCTCAGGTCCATTACCGAACATCAACTCCATTATATTTTGTTTATTTTGCCTTACTGTCTAATTAGTTAGCTAAAGTAGCTGACATGCGCTGATGTTTGCAACTCATGAGTACTGCCTTCTCATCGCCCTTTCATCATTCCCACTAGCGGCTCAAAAATTGACTAAACTAAACGCTGGACTAACCAATCCAAGAATTCAAAATCATCACTGTAAAATAAAAGAATGATGGCCAGGCCACTTTAGCATACATAGTTCAACAAGATTAAAGCGCATTGTCTGTATTTTCTGCACCCAAGATAAATTTGTATAATAATAAAAATAAAATGCATGTAAAATAAAAACAGATTTACAATCTCTTCGCTCGACTCTTTGCACTATGAGACTATCAGCTTCGTTGGTCTCTAATCATAGCACTGCAGTGTTGCTAGGTAACGAAGAATTAGTTTGTACCATTCGGCGGCCACCACCGACCAAGTTACAGCGGCTGGAGTTCCTGCTCAGTGACTCTGGTGTCTATTGGCTTGTATGTCCCTAGAACTTTCTGTCTCTGTCTCCAAACAAACCATATTATAAATGTTGAAAAAATGACTAACACGGCCACACTGCCTCCCACTATCACCGCCAAGAAATGTAATCAGCAGACCCTTCTGGAAATATGGCCCATCTTATGAAAGAATCATTTCCATTGCTAGTAAAATTTAACAAATGGACCTGGAAACATACAGTTAGTTATCAGCATCAATAAGTATGACTAGCTTCAACTTGGACTAAACTATAGAAATTATATACCCATTGCTACTACAATAAATTTAAACCAACTAGGGAGCATTCGTAATAATGTCCAACATTCCTTAAAACGGAACAGAAATTACGTCACCTGATGTGGATTAACTTCTACCTCGTGTGCTATGTGTTCTGCAAGTTCTCTTGTGTGAGGCACCAGGCCTGAGTAATTTATATTCAAGGATATATCAAAAGTTATGATTCCAACTTTAAATAGGCCTGCCACAAAAAGAAATGAGAAAATAATATCAGATGCTATGCAACTTTCAGTACGTTAAATCATTCTTACTAATTGTACAAAAAATTACTCAGGTAATGAATACACCAATTGAGTGGATCTATACTCAGGATTTTAAATCTTAGTCCTGCAAGGGATTTGACCTACATCGAAACTTCGTTTCATGAAGCAGTAAAAGCTTAGCCAAGTTTAATAAATGCCAACTGAGTTCATGCATCCAGAGCAAATGATTTGGCAGAGTCCAACCCAACTCAAGCTGGATTCCAGAACGTGACAACTTGGCAGAGTCTCAGCATTTAAAAATTGGCTATACTGTTTGTTAGTGATGTATAGATTTTAGGGCATTGTCAACAGGGGTTCAGAAGGTGAACGTGAGCAACTAGTTGATATGTTCCATAAATTGCTCTAATGGAATCATTCAAAGAAAATCAAAACTTCTAATAAATAACAAATTTTTGATACCTTGTAAATTGGTGGTATCGGAGAGAAGCAATAGCCAAAGTGCTGATATGACTGATGGAAGCACTCCACAATTAATCCCAAGAAGTTGTTGTAAGTACAAAATGTTAACAGCAAGTACCTCATCAATATTAAAATTGTTCTCCCACCTTTGGCCCCGTCTCTTGACATGTTCCAAAAGGGACTGTAGAGTCTCTATCTTTGATCTTTTTGGAGGAAATGAGGCATTTATTCCTCTAGATATGCTTTAAATCCTTCCAAGAATTACTGAAGCTGTTACCCAACGTAAAAGCTTAGAAATCAGAGAATCTTCACTTTTTCCTTCCTCAGACAAAACTGTCAGATGATCAAAATCATTAAGCAGAGATGTCTGTTTAGAGTTTGACTGTAAAGCAGTAGATGTCGCCCATGTAACAAGCTTTGTAAATTTTACACTATCCTGAGAAGGAACATCAAGAAACTAGTATTCATTAGAAAATGAGCAGTATTGAATTTCCAAAAAAATGATAGCAACAGAAATTGAGAATAGGCCATCAATTGATAACGTAAAATGTGGTTGATATGTCTTTCCTTTTTTGCGAAATCCTCAAAGTCGATACCAATATATGTAAAATTGAAAATTTACCATTACAACATTTTCCTTCAGTGACTTCAAGGAAGCAATTAAGAGCGTGTATAGATGAGAGGAAAACTCGGAATGTTCTCTTAGAGAACATTACAAAAGCAAAGGAAAAATCTAGAACACTAAATTATTTCCACATCAATTGGCATCAAAGTTTAATGATAGAATCTTCAAGCTCTTGCACATATGCATGAAAAGAACCAGATTAAATTCACATGAAAGACTAGTTGGTTGTGTGAAATACATGTATGCACCAATGTCTTCAAGATTTCTAGATTGATGATTTAATGCAGATCGTGAGATGACAAGCACAAATTCATTGACAGGATTCAGCACATCTCGAGCTGAACTCCTCATCCAATAAGTGTGCCTAACATGACCTGCCAAATATACAAGTGAACATTCAAAAAAATTATTTCGGCTGAATGATATTTAAACTTGAATGATTTTAAATTGCCAAAATTTAACGAGTACAGATTTCCACGCCAACATTTTAACGTGTGCAAGTTATACATACCCACACGGGAAAAAGAGTAGTCAACATTTCAACTATTCTCTCATACAAGCTCACTTCACTCGGAGAGCTGGTAGGAACATCCCGAGATAATTTGCTTCAGCTTTGCACAGAACCCTGTAACTCCCGCAGACCATATGTCAACCTTGGTGCCTTGATGCAAAGATCTGAATAAGACCTGAACAAAATCACTAATGTTTATTTAGTTGTGTGCATAGTCACCAAGACGAAGTATGAGAATAAAATACCCATTAATTCATTTCTTAAGTAATGATATTTTTTTTTTATCAGTTGAAGCAATGATATTTTAGAACGAAAAATTTTTAAATCTTTCTCAAATGTGTCTTTAGGTGATCAAAACTGGAACACTAGAAAGCCATTAGGCGAAGACCCCAAATGAATGCTAAGGCCTAAAAAGCATTGAATATGTAGTAAACCAAATTCCAATATGCATGATTTTTTATGTTGTACTATAAATTTATGTGTAGTAAGAATGCTAAAATATCAAACAAACTTTAGAATCCTCAATACTAATGAACCTGCTTTTCATTGTTTATGAACATAAAAACTTGTGTAGGGTTTTCATCAAACTGGTTGAAGTTGAATTTAAGACAAGATGATTACCATCATAGGTTAATGGAACCTGGGAAAAAATCAATAGAAAATGATGTGTCAGTACTTGAACCTTCTTCTTCCCCAATGATGAAAGATTCGAAGTTTGGTAGTGTTCTTGGCTCCAAATGGTTCTGTAAGTAAATCTAAAATCATAAAGTTCATCTTAAAGTAGAAGTATAGTTACTGTACATTCAAATAAGGCACACGACTGCCATTCCTCCAATAGAATGTTACCTTGGGAGCTTTCAATGTAAAATCTGCCTTGTTTTCATTAGTAGCCCCATGCTTATTACGGCTTCGCTTGGGAGCTTGAGAGCTTTCAATGTAAAATCTGCCTTGTTTTCATTACCTTGGGAGCTTTCAATCATAAAGTTCACACTTCCATTTGAGCCATTTCTATGGTCAATATTCTTCAATTCTTAATTTGATAATCCACCATCAGAGTCGAGAAGTAGAGGACTAATTGCTCTAGATTGTTCTACAATGTCTGGCAGAAAATTACTGACTCCGCTCATATTATTAATAACATCAATATGCACCTGCATGAAGAGAATTTACCCGTGGTGCTTAAGTATGAATGATGACTGATAAGTTACATGATGAATATAGAACAACACAACTGTCTGGTTGATGTTGATGGCCTTAATGTGTACCAAGATATTATTTGGCGGCATAAAAGAAGAGAAAGCAATCATAAATATCACATCTTTGGCTATTCAATGAACCCTATGACTATGTAAGTACATTGAATCCAAAGTTTTCTAATCACATATATAAAGAATATATTGCCAATATCTAGCTTTTCCATACTCCAGCCAGTGTTCTTCAGCACTATCCCCTATTTCATCACTAATTTATATACCGTAACTAAAGAATTAGCAGATTTTTTTTACAAAATGATGTTATAATAAATGGAGATACTAAAATATTTGCCTCTTCTAATGTGTTTAAATGAGATATCTAAAGTAGCAATATCATCCAATGCCCCATTGAGGAGCAACAAAAATCTACATAGAGCATCACATTTCTTAGACATTTTTCGATGATATTTTTGGTGTTCCCTTCTACAATATTAGATCAATCGCAATTATTAAAAAACTTGGGAAAGACGAAAGAGAACATAGCAGTTTAAATACAAGAGAACATCAGAGAAATCAGCATAAAATTATAATAAATTGTTAAGGACTAATAGCAGTCTCGAAAGACTACTTTCATAGCTAAAAGAGGATGAAAAACCTTCAGCAGGCAGCAAGGGCTCAAAAATCATGTTAATATGAAAGTTAGAACCATCGTTCTCAAAAGAAACGCAAATATTGGTTTCGATTAGGGATTGGGTACCTCTATTGCAACGCCACACCCTTTCCAATTTGAACTGCAACCCTCTTCCTAACATATTGCATGTCATCCTGTATGCAGAGAAACGGACATAAGGTTCAATGATGAAGTTCCGTAAATTTAATTCGTTTATAATAGTTATTGAATTTACCTGAGAAAATGTGAAAGGTAAACCCCTATATAGGTAGTCCATGTACGTGATCATGAAATATTCGCAATCATGCTTATTACGGATGCTCTGCATGGGCCGATCTTTTATCTGACTCACCTCCCACCAATCAGGCGATGGGTCAGGAAATTCTTCTCGCTTTGATATAAATAATAGCTTGGAGAGACCGTCCTTCTACATATAATATAACATACTAAAATATAAAATATTAATCATTATGGACGTATGTAGTAGAAAAGTTTAGTTAATCAAAGATCGTAGGATTACCAAATATTTTAGCTCGGTTCTCCAATACTGTAAGACGTTATTTTCCATGCTATCAAGAACTTCGATCGTGTGGGAGCGAGGTTTACAAATAGCTAGAGCCCCGTGCGCAGCATGCTTATTAAGGCATATGAATACCTAGACATATTTGTAGCTCAAGTTATTCTCTAGAAATTAGGGTATGTGAAACGTCAGGATCAAATCATACATATAATAGAGAAATTTACCATATCACTCTCTAGAAACTCAACATCTTCTAGTAGTGCCCAAAGATTAGTAGACCAGGCATAAGCTTCTAGGAGTGTAAGCGGGTCTAGATTTGTAACACCGACTACTTGTTTCTTTGCCCACTTTCTAAATGAAAGTAACTCTGATTGTAGCATATTCTGCATTACGATAAATTCTTAAACATTACTAACATGCAAAGTAAAATAGGTGTTCAAAAAAGGAAAAATGTGCCGATAGTGTACCCATTACCATAAAGTATGAATCCATAAAGCAACATCTTTTGAAGAGATTTGGATGTTCACACTCCCGATTTTTCATTAATATCATAAGTGGGTTTAGAACCTACATCAGTCAACATTATTAATTAGTTTATATACACATATAAGTTTTAATAGATGCTACTAAGAGGAGGAATACGTTACAAAGAGGGAGACTTACATCGTTGCTTAACCAATCAAGTCCAAGATATCTTGAACTCTATGGCCCCCAATACGTATGCATCCTTTCCTACAATGATTGGGATCTTATGTTTGACATGACTTTCTTAAGGGTAGAAATAACTTTCTTAATGATATCGTGCTACTTACGTTGGAGGGTGTGGTATATTAATCAGGCTTGATAGAAAGACCTCCTCCTCATCTGTCAAAGGCCGAAGGGGGGTGTGGTCAGCAAGGGTGGAAGTCGATGTTGGCTCCTCCACAGTCCTCCCTCTACCGTCGACGCTCACAAAAGGGGGCCTCAAATATTTTGACGGTGGCCTAACCCGTTTCTCAATTTCCTTTAGAACTTCTCCCTCGGTCTGAAATCGATGCGAATATATTATTTACTACTATCTTCTGGATGAGAATGATGCGTAAAAAATAAATTATACTAGAATAGGCCATAAAAGAACATCTAACCTTCTTTGATGGTTTTGTGCTCGAGTCGGTAATCACAATAACTTTGTGCCCCTTTGCCAGCACATGAGGTGTCACTATCGATGCCATAGGGGCTGGATACTAATTAAATCAAAAGTATAACATAAAAAGGTGTAACATAATTGATGACATTATATAAAAGAATCAACTATGTGAATATGTGTTACCGTAATAGGAGCACTCAAATCCAACATGCTCTGCACGACCGGGTCCAGCTTCGCAAAATTAAGAAAAATAAAATATCATTATTTTCGAACAGATGAATACATCCAAATAGAATTTCAAATAGCAAAAAATTTATGTGAAAAGATTATAACCTTTAGACCTACCGTGTGTTCGGTCTCGGGACTCTTATCTACAGGCATAGTACCTGATTTGACACTCGTTGCTTGCTCCAACGTAGTGAGCCTGTCACGCAACTCTCTCATTTTCACATAATTTTTTTGTACAATTTCTCACAGCTCTCTTATGTCCACATCACTTTTTCATACTATTTCCCGCAGCTCTCTCATGTCTACCTCATTTTTTCGTAAGATTTCATCATAAGATTTTTGAGTTTGCTTAAGCGAAATATTTTCAGCGAACAATTGAGCTACTTGACTTCTCATTCTCTTTTGTCTTTTCTTTCTTTTGGATTGGTGTCCCTCTTGCTTCCCTTCCTCCCCCTCTCCCTCTAATTTTTTTTCCTCTTCTTTCCTCTCTTTTCTTTTTAAACCTCTGACTTCCACCTATCAATGACAGTAAGCATAATGTATTATAACTTATAGCTAACACAACAAACAAAACATCACTTAAACGGTTACTTACATTATGCTCCAACAAACGAGCCGGTGAAAAGGCTGGTGAAGGAGGAAGAAGTGGGGCGGCCATCTCCGAAAGAACCTAGAAGACCTTCTTATGAGCTTTTAACACATGGTAAAATATATGTGCATTAAATAGTCAAATGAAAGATATTAAAAGAAAAATAAATTATCATGAGATGTCTATTATCCCAAGCCTCACGAATGAACTCAATTTTAAACTCCTCCTGGGTAGTGGTGAGCTGGAAGGACGCCTAACACAGACAAAATCAAATGGAAAGCAAATTATACTAGAGCACAAATTTGCATTCTTGAAATCAAGAATTGTAGTAAGGCTTAATACCAGTTTGCATTTATCAAAATTTAACTCTATTTGCCTCATGTGTGGAGGAAATGGATAGTGCTCCCATCGCTTGAATTGAGGAAACTGTGGTCCATCTCTTACAGACGGGGCAGTAAAGTTTAGATGTTCATACGCCCACAACTACAAAAGGTAAAATAATTAAAACTTTCAATTTGATAATATGACAAAACTTTCAATTTGGCAAACATTAAAGGATATAAGGCTCACCTGCACAACAATGGCACATCCATACATATTGTAGAAGGCCTCCAAGTTGAATTTACTGGCATTTGCATCTCTGAGAGGAGTGTGTTGTAGACGACTAGCCCCCAAGGATACTTATTAAATCTATCTAAGTCGTCTACGAGATGTATGTATTTTTTATCTAATGAATTAGATGTATTAGAAAGCAAAAAAACTACAAGAACGAGGCAGAGTTTTAATTTCACATAGTCCTCTACCCCAAGTTCTCGGTCAAAAAGAGCCTCTATGTCATCAGCGTTAACCGAGGTCGCATGCCCAGGAAAAAATCTCCCAATAAGAGACGTGGGCTCTATGGCTTGTAGGTCAAACTTAATTGAAGTGTCCCCGACAACTCTCAATCTCATAATCAACGCAATGTCTATGGGATCGATTTGGTGGATAATTTCACCAATTGTTACTAAATTCGGAACACTATATCTCCTTAATACACATGTAAAAATGGAACTTGAAAATTTGAATGCACTAACGCCTACAAATTGACCAAAGCAAGAATTAGAAATACTTTCTTCACAGTCGGGGCATATATATTTTAGACATCTCTCAAGGCGAGAGACGGTTGATTTTGGAATACATCCGACGCATTTATTGAGCCTATCGTATAAAAATAAAAGCAGAAGGTTATGCTCACATATATGGAAGAGATAGCATGATTGAAAAAAATTTAAATAATATTAAACTATATTACCATTGCTTTAGTCCTTGGATTATGAAGACCTAAAAACAAGGGGAAACAAATTAATATCATAAATTAACTGGTATAACTACTGAACCATATAGTGTAGACTACTAGATTTAGAGAAGATGATCGTGTGATCTCCAAAATTGACTTAGGGTAGTTTCAAACTGACCTAGGATAGTTGCAAACTGACCCAGGGCAGTTTATCTCACCCATTTATTAGTTTTAAACTGCCCTAGGTCAGTTTGCACCACTCTAGGTCAGTTTTCGCCACCCTAGGCCCGTTTACAGAGTAGACTGCACTAAGTGATCACCAAAACTGACCTAGGGCATTTTAAACTAACCTAGGGTAGTTTCAAACTGACCCAGGGTAGTTTATCTCACCCATTTATCTATTTGCCACTCTAGGTCTTTACGCCACCCCAGGTCGGCTTACGAGTAGATCAGATCGTGTGATCACCAAAACTAACCTAGGGCATTTTAAACTGACATAGGGTAATTTCAAACTGACTCAGGGTAGTTTATCTCACCCATTTATCGTGACTCTAAATCGGTTGTGCCACCTGTGTCGGCTTACTGAGAAGTCAGTCGGTGATCTCCAAAACTGACCTAGGGTAGTTTCAAACTGACGTAGGATAGTTGTAAACTGACTCAGGGTAGTTTATCTCACCCATTTATCTGTTTTAAGCTGGCCTAGGTCAGTTTGCGCCATTCTAGGTCAATTTTTGCCACCCTAGGACCGTTTACAGAGTAGACTGCACTAAGTGATCACCAAAATTGACCTAGGGCATTTTAAACTGACCTAGGGTGGTTTCAAACTGACCCAGGATAGTTTTTCTCACTCATTTCTCTATTTTCAAACTGCCCTAGGTCGGTTTGCGCTACTCTAGGTCGATTTGCGCCACCCTAAGTCAGTTTACAGAGAAGACTGTATCAGGTGATCTCCAAAACTGACCTAGGGTAGTTTCAAACTGACCTAGGATAGTTGCAAACTGACCCAGGGTAGTTTATCTCACCCATTTATCGCTTTTAACTGCTCAGGTCATTTCGCCACTCTAGGTCGGGCCACCCCAGGCCTCCCGTTCTGAGTAGATCGCACTAAGTGATTACCAAACTGACCTAGGCATTTTAAACGACCAGGTAGTTTATCTCACCCATTTCTCTATTTTCAAACTGCCCTAGGTCAGTTTGCGCCACTCTAAGTCAGTTTGCGCCACCTTAGGTCATTTTACAGAGAAGACTGTATCAGGTGATCACCAAAACTGACCTAGGGCATTTTAAACTGACCCAGGGTAGTTTATCTCACCCATTTATCTATTTTCAAACTGCCCTAGGTCAGTTTGCGCCACTCTAAGTCAGTTTGCGCCACCCTAGGTCATTTTACAGAGAAGACTGTATCAGGTGATCACCAAAACTGACCTAGGGCATTTTAAACTGACCCAGGGTAGTTTCAAACTGACTCAGGGTAGTTTTTCTCACTCATTTCTCTATTTTCAAACTGCCCTAGGTCTGTTTGCGCCACTCTAGATTAGTTTGCGCCACCCTAACTCAGTTTACAAAGAAGAAGAAAAATAAAGAAGGGGAACCAACGCCACCCGGGAACCAGCGCCACCCTAACTCAGTTTACAAAGAAGAAGAAAAATAAAGAAGGGGAACCAACGCCACCCGGGAACCAGCGCCACCCTAACTCAGTTTACAAAGAAGAAAAATAAAGAAGAAAAATGAGAGGAAGAAGAATCATTGAGAGAGAGAGAGAGAGAGAGAGAAACTCTACCATTTTCTTCGTCGGGGAGGTTGGCAGGAAGTCGGCGAGGTTTGCACGAAGAAGGGGAAGCAACGTGAGAAAGAAAGGAAGAAAGGGGAAAAAGGGAATAGTCTAAGTTTAAACCTTTTATATATGAAGGGCATTTTAGGCAAAAAAAAAAAAAAAAAGCCTTGCTATGATATTTCTAACTTAAGGGGTTCGATTAGGATAAATCGGGATAATGGGGGATTTTTTAGGGCAATCGTCCTTTCATTTTCAGCCTGCCTATATATTTGTTCAAACGTTCAATTCCATTTTCATTCTGTGTGTTTTAGTGACCGTTGATTTTCTGTATGAAATCCACAGTTTTATCTTCTTATTAGTACTAAGTAAATAATGTATTTATGTGCCCAAAAATTGTTGTGTTAGTAGGTCCAGTGATACCTGAAGTTGCCATCAATTCAAGAGAAGAAGTTGCAAGAAACATACAAAAAGTAAGTTGTGAGGTGTTCAGTTATGATTTAAAGCACAAGGTAAGCCGTCTCTGGGCTACTAGCCGCTGGTGGAGTTACTGCAACTCGATATCTTGCAAATAAGATGTCTAAGGCCTAGAGATATTGAACCTTGTTACGTAGGGAAATTAAACTCCTACTTTTATGCTAAATTTCAAGAAATTTGAATCAAATAGAGAATGAGAAGTATTATCTAGGGAGAGAAGAGGAACATCTTAGAAGAGTGAGAATATTAGTATTGGTAGTAGAGGTATATTATGGCTGAGCACCATGATGGTGCGCCATTTTTACCGAGCAAGTGAATATATATATAGATGTCGATATGGAACCGGTTAGGTCCTCCAATAGAGGATGGTGACCGTCCTCCAAGATCTACGTGGAGCGTTTTGGGTGCCACGTGGAGCACAGGTTAGATCAATATTAAAAAAAAAAAAATCGAATTTTTTTTTTAAAACCTACAAGTCAAAGTTTGACGGTTTTCATTGGTTCACATTTCACAGTTTAAAATATGCAAGGTGGAGATGAGTTTTTAATCTTTTTTTTTTCAAAGATGATCTAAGCAATGCACCCAAGGTTCACGTGGCACCTAAAAAGTGTTTTGGGTGCCACGTGGAGCACCACGTGGAAGGTTGGAGGACGGTGACCGTCCTCCATGGGAGGACAGTCACCGCCCTCCAAGCTTCCATGTGGAGCTCCACGTGGCAGCCAATATATTGTTTCGATGCCACGTGGAGCTCCAGTGCATTGCTTAGATCATCTTTGTAAAAAAAAAAATTGAAAACCCATCTCCACCGTGTGTTTTTTGAATCGCGAAATGTGGATCAATGAAACCTGTCAAACTTTGACTTGTGGGTTTAAAAAGTTTTTTTCAATTTTTTTTTTTTAATATTGATCTATACCGTCCACTTGTGCTCCACGTGGCACCCAAATAGTATTTTGGATGCCACGTGGAGCTCAATGAGAATCTTGGAGGACGGTGACCGTCCTCCATTGGAGGACCTAACCGGCTCCCATATATATATATATATATATTTATATATATTTATATTGCACCCGTTTGGGTGAAGAAGAGGGTTTTATATATGGTACCACTACTATGGTGTAACCCTTTGAAGGGTAATTTTTGTTTTAAATTTATTTAAACCTCTATGACATATGCACTTGGTTTGCTTCTTTAATGATATTTAAATTTTACATGTTATTTCCTCTGAAGTCTTTTAGGTGCATCTATAGAGAGGGATCCTTGTAATTTGATCCAATTAATTGGAGTTCAAAAATTATGGCTTTGTAAACCATTTAAATTGAAGGCTTACAATATTTGGGACTTGTGTCACATTTTGAATACCATCTAAGCTGTTTGATTTGCCCGTCATTATGTAAAGATGATTGGTGCAAAAGATTGGCACAGAACCCTATCTCTATAATCTTATTTACAGTTCTCAACTATTAATTTGTGATTGGTGTGAAATTACATGTATTGTAAGTCCGTGCATATCATACAGTCACATAGATGTGTGGACTGCCATGCCCACCATAATGGGTGGACACTCATTGTAGAATAACTCAATATTAAATGACTGTTTATTCGATCTAAATCATCTTTAGACCCAATCTTTTTCACTCGGACAATCTTGAGGTCATGAGTGGCAAATCAATCGGAAGATATATGATAGTTCTACATGGCACGTTGCCCAAAGATTGAACCCAAGTATGAAAAAGAAATAAATGAGGCAACTTCTCTGAATTGTCCATCGAGTTGTGTAACGCTAGTTAACTAAATATAACGGAGACAACTTCTCGCAGGACGGTCCAGCTCAAAGTCCGTTGAGAATTCTCCTTGGTGGTGCTAAATTCTCATTGATCATAGAGAAGATTATCTCTCAACAACTTCTCGCGGAAAGGTCCATCAAGAAATTTTAAAGAGGAAAAAATCACTGGAGAACCATCGAGAAGTTTAGTTTTTATGAGGAAAAAATATCTTGACAACTTCTATCGCGGAAAGGTTCATCTGAGACCTTTACAAGGAGGAAAAAGTCTCAACAACTTCACACAGAAATATCCATTGAGAAGTTCAAGGAACCAAAAATTTATCGAGAACTTCTCAATGGACTGTTCATCGAGAAGTTTAGTTTTTCATGGGGCTAATGGCTCCTGGCCGATATTTAAATTTTAAACTGAGAATGGTTTTAATGATCTTATATGATTAAAGTTGGACTTTTAATCTCACACATAATATCATTTGGTGAAAATCTGTGATCAATCTAAATTGTCCAAGTCACAATCAATCTATTAGAAGTTTAGAACATGTAAGCCCATAGAAACAAGCCTAAGCCTATAAGTGGATGGGAACTCTCAAATTGAGGAATTATAATGCCAATCATTCAAATTGAAAACAATGGTTAATATTAAAGTCCACAGATTGGATGGTTTAAATATCCATAAAACATCATTTTTAGGCTTGTTGCAATTTAATCTATGATTTACCCTTTGCTGTTCTTATTAGGAAGATTCTCAGGATAGTACCTGATGTGGGTGAGATCTTTCTCTTCATCAAGGAAAAAAACAAGAAGGCTGCAATGGAAAGATTGAAGAGTCAAGTCGCATCAATCTGTGATCCACACCTTTGACGGTACGGATCACATCGTAAACCATTAATGGTAATAGCGGAAGATCATTCAAACACGAAAATGCTGTTTAAATGACGGACATGAGAGTCGGACTCTTAGTTTTTAAGAAGGGCATGGCTTTACCGTCACTTAAGCACCAAAATGATTCTTAAATGGTCGTATGCCATTGATGTGCTCAACGTGTGGGTAATCCACATCCCTCAAAGTGATAGATCATAAGTTAGAAAGGCACTGGGCCTAAAAATCAATTGTTTGAGAGGTTATTACTATCGGATCTGTGTACTCTAATATTAATGGTTGTGTGTAATTTTAATAACTGATATTCAAACTCGCGAACCGGATGATTCATATCTACTTATGAATCATTTTCCAATAATGGATTGCGGCCTGAACGATTGATATAAATCCGTGGCACACATTTCATATTAGGAAATCACTGGTGTGAGATAAAAAATTCTGGCGGTAGTACATAGTTTACTTTATACAGCATTTGGTGTTTACGCTAGAGGAGCCATTAAGAAAGATAAGAATTAGTCCCCGGAAGTCAGCATGGGTTGGCGGAGATGGCTTCGTCGTCTCTCTCGTCTCCTCCCTAATTTCTCGCTTCTCTCCGTACCAACTCCCTCTCATTTCCCATTCACTCTACGCTCATCGTTTCCTCACCTAAGCCCAGATTTCAACACAACTTAATCGTCTCCTCCTGTAATAATCTCAAGCAATTGATTCTCATTCCCGCGTTTTCTCATTTTTTGAATCTGAACCTTTTTATAGTTATTGATTTGGTTCTCTTCATGTTTCTCATAAGGGAGGGATGAATTCGTCACCGACAAGAAGACGAAGCAGTTGCTGGAATAATATAGACTCAATTGAAGGATCAAAATTTCGGCCCAAATGACCGAAATTTCTGTAAGAACCTGGTTATCACACTCTACTCCAAACTCCGTGTAGATCTCCCTTAGGATATGTGTGTGCTAAGATGAATGAAGTCTACTTTGTTTGATCAAGGCTATCAGGCATGGTATCCTTAACCTACCTTTTATAATGTGTTTAAAACCTAAAACGGATATAATATTGTGCTTGTGTTGTGGGCTGTCACCACCATTGTCCTGATGTATCACAAATACATATGAGTATCGACAACACCTCGACGACTTATGTTGTCTTTGGGAAAAATGATCGTTTTGTCTTTTTCCAAGTCTTAGGATTTTGCTTGTTTTAATATAAAAATTTTTTTGAAAAATACTTGAAAATTAAGAAAGCTAAGCTAGCTTCTTCCCCTTGAGAAAAATCCTAGGAACTTCATCTTCTTCAACTCTTGAAACTTTTGAAGGTTTTCCAAATAGATTTCAACTCAAGGGATCCTTCCTTCTTCATCTTCACTTTACCTGTTTTAGCTCAAGTGTTTTTGAGTGTTGTTTCATCCCTAGATATTAAGATGTGTGACTGATAGCCTTGTGAGATTCAAAGTGGATTATTGTGTGTTTATCATCGAAAAGAAAAACATTCGAATCAGAAGCTATGGATCCGCCCCGTGAAGGAATGTCGTTTTGCATTGGAGTTTGATCATTCGAAACTCATTATAATCTTTCTCTTTCATAGTGGATTTGGTTTGTGGACCTAGGCCCCGTAATTTTTCCCAGTGATTGGGTTTCCATGTATATATCTTGTGGTGGTGCTTGTTGGTGTTATACTGTGTAATCTCTAGATTAATTAGAACTAATCGAATACACGAAGAATTCCGTAGATTGACGAACTTTCAATTGGTATCAGAGACAAGTTTGGTCGTGTTGATTTTTTCTGAATTGAGCATCTATGGAGTATTCGGGAAGTTCTGATTTAGCTAGGGAGGGCATTTTCACAATACGACCTCCGTTGTTTGATGGTCATAATTATCCTTATTGGAAGACTCGGATGAGGGCCTTTCTCAGATCCATGAAAATCATGGTCTGGTCTGCTGTTGAGACTGATTGGTCTTCACCTCAAGAAATGGTTCATTTAGATGAAATTGAAAAAATAACTATTAAACCCGCTAATTGTTACAGTAATGACAAAAAACATGCTACAAATGATAATTCTAGAGCTTTGTATGTAATTTTTGGAGTTGTAACGGCTTCTGAGTTTAAAAGAGTTTGTAACTGTGAGGTGGCTAGGGGTGCCTGATTGATCTTAGAGACCATTTTTGAGGGGACACCACAAGTAAAGATTAATAAATTGCAAATGCTAACGACGCAGTTTTGAAAATCTTAGGATGAATGATGATGAGAAGTTTACGGACTTCTCATCACGTGAGATCAAGCTTTGAGAATATTGCATGCTTCCTTCATTTTCCTCGCAAAGATCGGCAAAGTTCCCAATCATTCCTACGATCTAAACCATGGAGAAACTCTGAATTCTGTGATTATTTAGATAAAGTTTGGTAAAGAAGAGTTGTTCCTATCGCGTGTATACCATCCATGGAGGACGTGTGAGTTAAGGTTAGACCCTGTATGTGCTAAGAGAACTCATTCTGGAATCTGCCGGCGTGAGGCTTCGCAATATCCAATTCGCCATCTTGAAATTGAATCCTTGAAAAACATGGAAGTTACCATGAAAGGTAGACTCTTAATTTCATCTTTTTAGTTATTTTACCTAAATTAGGTTAATTTATATGTGATTTTAGTATAGAAGTCAATTTAGTTTTGGAGGAAATCAAATTGTAAATGAAAACAAAAAACAGCAGAAAATCTGAAGGAATCGAACGTTTGAATCCAAATTCGAACGTTCGAATTCAAAATCAAACGTTCGAAAATGGAATCGAACAATGGATTTTGGTCTTGACTGACAGGTTCGATTTCTGAAGAAATTGAATGTTCAAATTAGAAATCAGAGGTTCGAAAATAAAATCGAACGTTCGAATTTTCCATGTTTCTGGCATTTTATTTTTCTTTGGAAAAACTTGGGAAAACTTTGCTGGTTAGTTTTAGACACTATTAACACTTACGTGGTGTTAATTTAATATAGGTTAAGTGTGAAAAAACCTTTGGTGAGGACTTTTGGATAACCCTAATCGAATCCGAGTCTAAGATAGGGGAACTTTAACATTTATCCAATTCTTGTCTAAAATAATATGAATCTATTTTTCGATATGAACTCTAAATATGATTTGAATCTACCATGACTCTGATTAGCATAAACTCTGAACCATGAATCCTGAATCTAAAAATGTATTAAAACACATAGAACTATGTAAATAGCATCTGCATCTAATTTAAGGTTCTCGTGAACGAATCCCCACCGACACCGCGGGATATCCGTGACCGACACGGTGAGATATCCGTGAGTTTGTCTCTGAACCTATTTGATTGAGTATCTATATGGCACAAGTTACCCTCATAACGCATGGACTTATTGCATTTTTACCTGAAAAAGGATTCATTGAACGACGATAGTTAGTTAGGGGTTTCCATCGATTTTATTCCTGCTCTCATGATATCATGACGTGAGAAGAACTTTAAGTTATGGATTAAGTCATTTAATGAAAGAGCATGCATGAATCAGAATCCGAAACCACATGAACTCTAGATTTGTTTGATTTCTCGTTCATAACATCTTGGTGATTTTAGAATTAGAATTTAGTAAATGAATACTTGCTTTGAAAACATACCTGATTTGATTTCAGTCTTTGAAAACCTCTAATTATGATAAAATGAGTTTCTTTTATTGGTCTTAGACTGTTGGCTCACCCCGACTATACGTCACAAGTGTAGAGACTCAGGCTCGGGGTTACGAGAGTGATCCAGATTACCAGCCAGAGGAGCCAAAAATTCCTCCTGACAAGTTCTTTCATTTACTTAGGGTTGTGAGCTTGGTATATCTTTTGTATGTTTTGAGAAGGATTATTTTGAATTATGGGCCCAAAGCCTTGTTTTGTACGATACAGATATCATTTTGAGGAACCACTATCAAGAACTATTGTTTAGGTGTTGGATTGCCCATCATCGGTGGTTCTTCTTGGTTCCTTTTTGAGATATTTTTTGGTATAAGAAATCTCTCTATTTAGTTATGTTTGGATATTAGTTTAATATCATTTTTCTGTTCTTTTCTACTTTGTATGGATGTACCGATGCCTTGGTGAGCCGACCTTTCCGATACTCTAGGATTGGAAAAGTCGGGTCGTCATAGTTGGTATCAGAGCTATAGCTCTAGATCCGGATTTCATAGGACGGTGGGTATGATTATTTTACAATCGATACTGATCAAATATTATTATTGTTTAACAATGATAGATCAGTATGGCTCCAAGGTTCCGAGGCAAAGGAAGAGAAGGACCTAGGACGATTCAGTTGGAGGATATTCCTGAAAGTGTCGGTACATCTCGAGGAATAGGGATTATTACTGCTCCTAATAATATTCCTATTGGGAGAAGAGTTAGAACTGGGAATGTTGATCAAGTGTTGGAGGCTTTGGCCAACAACATGGCTCAGCAGACAGCTTTTATGGCTCAGCAGGCAGAGTTGTTAGCATCCAGCCATCAACCCTCTGGGTTTGCAGAGTTTAGGAGGATGTGTCATCCTAATTTTTTGTGTCAGATTAATGCGATTGAGGCAGAAGGTTGGCTAAACGAGATGGAGAAAATCTTCGATGTGCTACAATGCACCGAAGTCGAGAAGGTGCGTTGGGCAACCTTCAAGTTGGACGGGGAGGCTGACCCCTACAGGAAGTCAATCTCCAGGATTAGAGAGCTGGAAAACCTTAATACGCCATGGACCTGGGCAGAATTCGTAGAGACATTTAACGATAAATATTTTTCCAAGATCATACAGCACCAGTGGAAAGTCCAGTTTATAAAGCTGAAACAAAATAAGTTGACAATGCGAGAGCACGAGGCTAAGTTTGATAGACTGTCAAGATTTGCACCTCAGCACGTGGCTACCGAGTCGATGAGGGCCAGAAAATTTCAGATGGGCTTAAGGCCAAATATTCTGGAGAGGATCTCGGCTTTTGAACTTGAGACATATGCAGGGGTGATTAGTAAAGCCTTTAGAGTTGAGGAGGACATTGACAGGAAGCTTAAGCGGAGAGATCAGCAGAATAAGGAGAGTTGTACAAGGTCAGACAAGTGCCTATGATCAGGCAAATAAGAGACCCAAGTTTACGAGGCCACCGAGATATCCTATGCAACCGGCGTACTCGAGACCTGCAGCTTCTTTTGGGCCGATATCATATCAGAGACCAGCAGTGTCTTCACCTATGAGATCTTTCCGACCATCAGGTTCTACTGCGAGTGGGGCCTCAGTGGCACAAGGATCATCAGGTGCTTCATCTTTCATTCTGGTCCCTTCATCTACAAGGTGTGGGAAACCACACAAGATTGAGGACTACAGGAGAAACACTGGAGCGCGCTTTCGGTGTAGAAAGATCGGGCATATGGTCAAGGATTGTCCTAAGGAAGATAATTGAAGGACCACTTCTGCTTCTACATAGAGATCTTCTCGGCCTACTGTTCAAGGTCGAGCTTATGCCATGACTGCAATGGATGCCCAAACATTGAATGACGTGATTCAATGTATCATTAAAATTCAGATATTATTTTCATTTTAGTTTCTATTAATTAGTGTTTTAAATTCTTTTATTAAGACATGCATGAACACTACATTCATTACACACAATTAACCAAGTCTCTTGTATCAATTAAAGGTACCCTTATTTTGTGTTGTGATGACAACGTATGCAAGACTGAAGCATGAGAATTGATAGACCCCTGGTCTCCTCACTCATTTATCACTCCTCTATTCTCTGAGAAGTTGGGCATCGTTTCCATGCCCCTTGACTTCATATTAGCAGTATTAGTTCCTACAGAAAGCTCGATGAGCACAGATACGGTGTGTCAATCAGTGATCGTGATGATTGAAGATCACGAGACGATAGTCGATTTGATCATATTGAGTATGAAAGGGTTCGACGTGATCCTAAGAATTGATTGGCTATCCGCTTATCATGCGAGCATAGATTGCCTTCAGAAAGTTGTGACTTTTCGCCCTCTAAAAAGAAAATCCTTCTAATTTTGTGGAGTCAAATCCAGCGTTGCACCATTCATCTCTGCTATCCGAGTAGAGCGTTTGATGAGGAACGGGTGCAGTGGATATCTTGCTTATTTGCAAGATCAAAAGGAGAGAAGAACATTGCTGACATTACGGTTGCTTGTGAGTATCCGGATGTCTTTCCTGAGGATCTACATGGATTGCCACCTGATCGGGAGATCGAGTTCGCGATCGAGTTAGCGTCAAGTACTGAACCGTTGTCAAAGGCTCCAAATTTAATGGCACCTACTGAGTTGAAAGAACTGAAGGAACAACTTCAGAAGCTGTTAGATAAAGACTTTATTAGATCAAGTGTGTCTCCTTGGGGAGCACCAATATTATTTGTGAAGAAAAATGATGGGTCGATGCGACTTTACATCGATTACCGTCAGTTAAATAAGTTGATGATTAAGAATCGTTACCCACTTTAGTGGATAGATGACCTCTTCGATCAGCTGCAGGGCACAAGGTTCTTTTCAAAGATTGATTTGAGGTCAGGATACCATCAGCTAAAGATTAAGGTAGGAGACATTTCCAAAACTGCGTTCCGCATGAGATATGGTCACTATGAGTTCCTGGTTATGCCTTTTGGGCTAACAAACGTGCTTGCATCATTCATGGACTTGATGAACCGGGTATTCAAACCATACCTCGATAAATCAGTAGTTGTTTTTGTAGATGATATTCTCTTCTCTTCGAGAATAAGAGAGGAGCATGAGCAGCATTTACGAGTGGCTCTTCAAACACTCAGAGACCATCAACTATATGTCAAACTCAGTAAGTGTGAGTTTTGGCTCTATCAAGTCAGTTTCTTGAGCCATGCTGTCTCTGAGACTGGCATCACTGTTGATCCAGCAAAGATTGAGTCGGTTGTGAACTGAGAATAGCCGAAGACGGTTACAGAGGTCCATAGTTTCCTTGGTTTAGCAGGATACTACAGGAGATTTGTTGAGGGTTTCTCCAAGAGCTCAGGTCCGCTTACACAGCTTACTAAAAAGAATGTAAAGTTTGATTAGACAGAGCAGTGTGAGCAGAGTTTTCAGGAGCTCAAGAAGCGGTTGACTACTGTGCCAGTACTTGCCATACCTTCAGGTAGTTGAGGTTTTGTAGTATACAGTGATGCTTCATACGGAGGATTGGGTTGCGTGCTTAATCAGAATTAGAGTCATTTCTTATGGTTCTAGGCAGCTAAAGGATCATAAAAAGAATTATCCGATACATGACCTTGAGTTGGTAGCAGTCATCTTCGCTCTGAAGATCTGGAGGCATTACCTTCATGGGGAGACATTCTATATCTTTACTGATTACAAGAGCCTCAAGTATCTGTTCACGCAGAAAGATTTGAACATGAGACAGCAGTGATGGATGGAGTTCTTGAAAGACTACAATTGTTTCATCCAGTACCACTCCGGTAAGGCTAATGTCGTAGCAGATGCATTGAGCGGAGGTCCTCTACTCAGTTGTCACATCTCATTGCGAGAGTGCACCAATGACACTTACTTGAAGATATGGCATTATACAACACGCGATTTGATGTTAACGGTTCAGGAGCTCTGATGGCTACTATTGTCATTCGTTCTACAGTATTCGAGAACATCCGTAAGCTACAGATGACCGATGATGATCTCACGGCTATCAGACGGGATGTTAGTAGTGGTAGTAAGATGGATTTCTCCATTAGAGAATTTGGGACCTTATTGTTTTGAGATCGGGTATGCGTACCAAGCAATACTGAGCTTCGTGATATTATTTTAGAAGAGGCTCACAAATCTACGTATATCATTCATCCTGACAGTATTAAGATGTATCAGGATTTGAAGAAGAGCTTCTGGTGAAGGGGCTTAAAGAGAGATGTCACTGAATATGTATCATGATGTTTGGTATGTTAGCAGGTCAAGGTTGATTATCGAAATCCATCTGGGTTATTACAACCATTACCTATACCGAAGTGGAAATGGGAAGCCATTTCTATGGAATTTATTTTGGGGTTATCGAGAACTCTAAAGAAAAGTAATGTCATCTGGGTCATTATTGATCGACTGACTAAATCCACTCATTTCCTGCCTTACAATACTATGTATACCGCCAGCAAACTCGTGGAGTTGTACGTCAAGGAGATAGTCCGACTGCATGGTATACCGATTAATATTGTGTCTGATAGAGACCCACTGTACACGTCTCAGTTCTGACAGTGATTTCAAGAACGGATGGGTTCTAGGCTTGACTTTAGCTCGACATTTCACCCTCAGACCGATGGGCAAATTAAGCGGGTGAACTAGATCATAAAAGACATGTTACGTTCTTGCATGTTGGATTTCCAAGGGTCATGGGACCAACATTTACCTTTGATTGAGTTTGCCTACAATAATAGCTACCAAACTAGCATCGGTATGGCTCCCTACCAGGCTAAATATGGTTGGAGATGCAGGTCTCCTCTGAATTGAGAGGAAGTTGGCGAGAAGCTTGTCTTAGGCCCAAAGATCGTGAAAAGTATGATCGAAACAGTTCGGTTGATCCGCGAACGATTACGAGTGGCTCAAAGTCGCCAAAAGAGATACGCTGATCTCAAAATGAGACAAGTTGATTTTCAAGTGAGCTTAGTTGCATTAATCACCTTTATACTCCTTTAAAATGTGAGATAGTAGCTAATACTTGCATTACAGGTTGGAGACAATGTCTTTGTCTGAATCTCGCCTACGAAAGGCGTGATGCATTTCGACAAACGAGGAAAACGGAGTCCTCGATATGTTGGGCCTTTTGAGATACTAAGCCGAGTCAGAGAAGTTGCCTATAGAGTAGCATTACTGCCGCAACTATCCAGCATGCATAATGTGTTTCACGTGTCCATGTTGCGGAGGTATATTAAAGACCTGGCTCATGTGTTAGACTACCAACCCAGCGAGATTCAAGATGCTCTGACATTGGTCGAGGAGTCAATACAGATCTTGGACCGCAAAGAGAAAATCCTACCGACCAAGCAGATTCCTTTAGTTCTTGTGAAATGGCGGAACCATTCATTGGAAGAAGCCACTTGGGAGCGAGAAGTTGAAATTCGAGAATAATTTTCACACTTATTTGAGTGAAATTGGGAATTTTGTAAAGGTGGTTTTTTTAAGGAATGTTATGACACTTTATTTTTGAATTACATTCAATACGTTGTATTCTATACGAATTTCTTAATATATGTGGTGTTCATTTATGTTTCTGACATTATAAATCAGGTTAAGCGGTTGGTTCTATTTGAGTGAACACTTATACAACTAACGGTATCGGGTATGCATTGTTTCGTGACAAAAACATAGGAAATATAAGGGCCGAGAGGTTGTTATATAACATGGATGATGTATGGGTATGTACTGCATTACGGGTATGTATATGAACCAAGTTTGGGGCCCTAAGATCCTCAAAACTCTAAGGAAAGAAGAAAAATTCAAAACTGAATTTTACTGTAAAAAAATCGAACGTTCATGTTCGAATTTGAAATCAAACGTTCCAAAATGAAAATTGAACGTTCGAAATTTTCGGGTTTCTGTGTATTTTAGGGTTAAAAACCGAACGTTTGAATCACAAATCGAACGTTCGAATTGTAAATCAAACATTCAAAATAAAAATCGAACGTTCAAATTTGTCGATTTAAGTTCGAATCGGGGGTTTTATTTCCCCATTTGCACGCCTCTTTGGAGCCAAGCTTAGAGTATTCTCTCTTTTCTTGTGACCAATCAAGGTGCTACGACCCAAATTCGCAAGGGGCCTCGATTTTCACTTACAAAAACTTGATTTAAACTCTCCAAAAGGTAAACCCTACCTTGTTCTAGAAATTGTTCTTTCAATTTTTGAGTTTTCTTTGTGTTTTTGTATAATCTATGGGACCTAAAAAGCAATCAGCTGCTAAGATCCCTACTTCGAAACGGCTCGCATCAAAGGCCGGTTCTTCTAGCCAACCACCACAACCAACACCACCACCTCGTGAACAACCCAATGAATGGTGGAGTGAAAAGGATTTTGACGATGAGTGGTCCTTTGACCCCGAGCTTTTTGACCAACAAGTGACCACTCAATGGGTGCGCGATTATTTGGAAAGGGGTAAGTTGGGAACCCTCCTACAACCCTTTCACACCCATTTTTACCCCCGGCTGGTATGGTTGTTTGACCAACACATGCGACGGGGTGATAGGAAAAAAATTTATAATAAAATCGATGGGCGAGATTACGAGTTTGATCTTGAGGATATCGCTGAAGCGATGGATTGTCCTAATGAGTATTCCCCAACCATGGGTTTGGCGGCACCAAACCCCAAACCAATAGACTATCATGATGTCATTGTAAAAATGACACACGAACTACATGGGTCCAGAAAATCGGTGACCCGAGCCCAACTGTCGGATACCATGTGGATGCTTGACGTAATTTTCAAGTGAAGCCTTTACCCATTCGGGCACAAATCAGAAAAACGAGGCATCATTCAACAAGCCCTATTTTCTGCTTTCCAAGAAAAATGGTTTAATGCCCCGAAGGTTATATTTAAAGGCATCATAGCAGCTCATGAGAAAATGGGCAAAAAGAGGAAGGCCCCTACCAAAAAATTTCCATATACCCAGTTGCTCTCTCTCATGATTGAGGATTATGATGGCAGGGCTGAATATGAAATTTCATATGATGAACCCAGGTCCACCACCAGTGCTAAAACATATAAATTGAAGGACTGGGGTAGGAGCTATAACAAGTTACTAAAAGCTCCCCAAGAGACAAGAAGCTACTAACCAAGAAGAAGAAGTTCAGGAAGCTGATAAACAAGAGGCTCCAAAAACAGAACAACCTGAGCCTATAGACCAGCCACCTGCAACTGTTCAGATGCCACCACCTATCCATCCACGGGCCACACATGTTGATGTGCTCACCTTATCTAAGTTCACCAGGCAGATGACGGCGGTGCGCCAGGACATCCATATGCTGACTCGGCACACTACCAAGATGCACAGCAGGTTGGATGTTCATGAGGGTATGCTGACATACCTGATGCAGCATGCATACCCTACAGACTACGCTACCTATATGGCTGATATCCGTGCCTCTATGACTCGTGCTTCCACTTCTGGAGCTGGGGACGCTGCAGATCAGGATGTTGGAGACGATTTAGATGGTCAAGAGGCGATGGATCAGGAGGCTAGATCCGCTGAGGATGAGGAGGATTAGTGAGGCGACGGTGGATACAAGAATTTCTTTTTGAAATTTAAATTTTGGAGAATGTAAATATTAAAATGTTGATGAATTATCATAACCTGGTGGTTCTACTAGTCTTTGCTATTCTATAATTAACTTGTAAATGTCAAATAGTTATGACTTCTATGCTTTGATTGGTGTGGATATTTGATATTTCGTTTGCAATTGCATTTGTATCTGCTCTTTTAGCTTTAGCTGATTAATTTTATAATTTGCCTCTATATGTAAACTTCTGCTTTATAATTCTGATGGTTATTTGTGATACTGCAAGTTATCAAATTTTGAAAATCCCTGACTACTTATATTGATTTGACAATGTCTGACGGATTCTATTTAGTTTAGAATGTGTGTGGGTGTCTGATACGTGAACAAATTTATGGTAAGATAGGTAACGGTTAAACTTGAGTCGCGGTGGGGTATTTATCTCAGGCACGTGGTACTTGAAATGTAGGCATCTATGTACAGATGTAACTCCTCTATGGTAGTATGGGATGCCACACGAAATACATTCAGGTTAATACGGATTCCATCCCTTGAAAAGTGTGATTGGTGAAGCCTATCGCACTATGACCCATACTAATTAAGACTATGACTGAATTTAATTTGTTATATTAAGAACTTTTGTATAGGATGGGAGTTAGCCGTAGACCTAACAGATATGTGTTTAGGGGCCCTGCCAGTTTTGTGATTGTGGACCTTGCATGGTTTTCTTTTGAATAAGTTATCTTTAATTTTTATTTGGTTAAAGCATTGGATTCTCTTGCACTGTGAGATTCGGTTTTTGAATGCATTCCACCTTCCCAATCCAACCCCATGAATAGCAACTCGTATGCAGATATCATACGGTGGCAGCAGATATCAGTTCAATGGGAGATTTTCTCTGTTCTGCTCATGGCCTCCAAAGGAATACTCTAGAAAGGCAGTTAAATTGGCATTCCAATACCAAACTCCTCTTACAATAATCTCATCAATGTATGCCACCATTTTGAAATGATCTTGAAACTTGAGATTCATCCTCAAACATGCACTTTTTCTAATTTAGAATCTTAAAAAATTGTCTATAATTTTGAAGCTGCAACACATGCACCTCATTCATGGTTGACATGAACACACAACATCCCCATTGAATTTATTATTAGCATTCCTATATCACAATCTAAGCAAAATATAACTTATCCCATGACTCAATAATGGCATTCTAGTTTAATGAGGTCAATTCCTTCTAAAGAAACAGTCTAGTCTACCAGAACTTCTTATAAACTCAAATACATGAAACAGACAAATATAATTGTGAAGACAAACATTAGAATTTATTATTATTTGATTACTTCTATAAGCATAGAACATAATATTTTAGAAGTTTTTAGTAGTGATATTTTTTATACTCTTGTAGTCGTTTTTGGGTCATTTTGACGTAGTGTCATGAAAGATCGCCCCTTTGTTGTGTCTAAGATGTGAGTCTGATATGGAAGTTATTTACAAATATGGAGAGCCCTTTTTACAAAGGTGAAAACTTAGTATTTTGCACACAAGAAGTTTTTTAGGCTTACCTATTGTGGAGAAAAATGATTTGTCGCCCCACTCAGCATCAAAAACCAATAGGAAAGTGCTAAGCACAGTGTTAGCAGTGGCAACAATCCCAGCACCATTCTACAACCCACACACACGCACACACAAAATGTTGAAAGTAAACTGCCCATGCCCGTTCTTATATTGTTTATGTTGAAAGTAACTCCTCCAAATGATACTGTTAAAAGAAAAATGGCTTAAAAGTATCAGCGGAAAAAATTGTCTTTCTAATCATTACTTTATCTACTTATACTGAGACTGATACCTGTAGCTAGGGATGTTGATGGGTCGAGTCAACTTGACGGGACAAGCAATCCGACCCCCAAAGGGTTGGGTTCGGATTTTTGACCTATCAGTCAGGTCGGGTAAAAAATCCCAACCTTTGTTTCTTGATCTGAACCTGACCAGCCTTAACCCAATTCCTTCCCTTATATTTGAGCCTAGTTTACCCAACATGACTCAAGTTTTTGCTAAACGGGTCTGGTCAGGTTCGAGTAGAGGGTTTCAATAAATGGGTCGGATCGGGTTCCGGTTGAGGGTTTCAATAAATGAGTTGGATCGGGTTCCAGTTGAGGGTTTCAATAAATGAGTTGGGTCGGGATGAACTCACTCTAGCCTATCACACCCCTACCTATATCAGTATTGTATAGATATTGGCCAATATCTAATTGTTTTCAGCTATTTTTTATACTATTATAAATGTTTAATTTAACTAATTTTATTTGATATTGTATTATTTTACTTATTTATTTTATTTTACCTCATCGACCCCCTATTGGCTGATACGTATTAGTATCGATGATATCATGTTAGTCTGAAGAGTGATTGATATGGCCATTGATACAAAGTTTGCAAACCTTGGGTGCACCCACTCTGGCACTCTTACACTGCTACTATTGGAAGTAGCGAGAATCTCCCACCCACCACAGCATCCCATCTTATGTGAGTTAGTAAAAATCTTTCTTGGGCACCAATTGTCTAAGGAATCCAAGTCATCAAAGTGTCAGCTCATATTTTAAATGAACCCCAAAGCCATAGTCGTTGCAAATTTTGCACTATATGATTGATGCACTTTAATATGTACCAATCAACATTAAAGTGTTATAATTTGAATGGGTAATTTTATGCCTGAGTAAGTACAAATGATGGCCATCCACATGGAATACCTGGATTGATCTAAGATGTATGACACGTGACGCCACATAGTTTAATAGTGGCTTGAGAGGGGCATTTCTTACAAAAGCTAGCGAGAAGAGTCGGTCAATACAAATATACACATATTACATATAAGTTAACTGTTTCTAGAAGCAGAGTATAGTTAGTGGAAAATGATGATCATGTTTTAACTCTACTTGAATTCCAAACAATAAATAGATTAGTAGAATAGTAAAAGTGAAAGATAGGTTCATCCTCACCGCAATAAAAAATGTTTTGTCCCCTAGGTCAGAGAAAAATATCAGCAAGAAGGCCTGGTGCAGAAATGCACCAATGATGTTAGTGACCAGACTCATTTATCTTACAAATAATTTAGAATTTAAAGTACACATAATTATTATAGTAGAACAGAAAAAGGTAGGAGCAAATTCACTGACACACCTCAATGAACAAACCCTAAAACAAAGTTGTAGAAGTAGAACAAAATCAATGTGCTTTTTTCGAAACCTGAAGCTAAAAAAAACCTTCAAATGCAGAAAAAAAACTAAAAAAAACAACGATTTGAGCCAAAAGAATGTCCAGAACAAAAAAAATAAATAAAAAAATAAAATCCAACGGTATCAAACTCAAAGAAACCATAAAATAAACATATAAATAAATAATCATTTCTATCATAAAAAGGAAATGATTTAGAATACAAAAAAAAAAAAAAACGTAAATCACAAATACTTATCAAAACATTAATAACCTCAAATAAACCATAAAACATCAAATAAACCATAAAACATCAGAAAACCAAATAAAAACATCTGCAGCAGAAAATAAAAAATTAAAAATTAAAAAAAAGCCTATTGTTGTCAGTTTAAACTCAGAATAACCAGAAAACTCCAAAACAAAAAATACAAATAAATTTAAAAAAAAAAAAAAACCAAAAAATACAAAGCAGGTCAAAGCCATAACATTTATAAACGATATTAACTTCAAAAAAATTAGAAAAAAAAAAATTGTAAAAAAAAAACAAGCAGAAGATCCAGAAACATACCTGGGAAACTAACAGGTGTTGTTACCAAAAACAGATTGCTTTAAGATCTGAAATGGATTGAACATCCCAGGTGTTGTTACCAAAACATCCTCTGAAATTTCATGAGCTAGGGTTTCTTGTGAACTAGGGTTTCTGTGGAGCCATCTTTCGAATAGCTTCGATTTGGATCCTCCAATCTACAAATGCTTATATAAAATCACAAAATTGGGAAGAAAATGTGAAGATGCCTAAGCAGATTCGATCCTCCAATGCTCTGTAGATTCCAAAGTTGATCGAACCCTAACCACGGATTTGATGCTCGACGGCAAACCCTAATGGTTCCCACGAGAGAGGATCGTCAGTTGGTCAAACCCTAACCACCGGATTGAAAATAGAAAAATGTAGAAGGAAGAGACGAGGTCTTTCTTTAGTATATATATATATATATATATATATATATATATATACATGGCAGATTTATTAAAAGGACAAGTTTGCCCTTTTAACTAATATAATATTACCCGTTTATCCCGTGAAACCCTTAAAACTACTGTTTAGGCAGTCGCTGTTTTTTATTCTAGTAGAGTCGTTTATTGCTCATTTTGACGTAGTGCATGGGTCATCTGATTTGAAGGCCACGATCAAATGATCATACTTGCAACAAATTGGCATGAAATACAACTTTTTTTTATCATGTGAATCAATCCAATCATAGGCCATTAACCGAGTGGACTTATGAAGAAGATCGTAGTTGTGAATTATGTAAGTTAATTTGCTTTTAAGCTATCAGGTCATCGAGTCAGGTTGGGTTACGTTGATTCGGTTCATTGGATCAAGTTGCTTGGGTTCCCTGAATATAGAAGAGCATGAAACGAAAAATTACAATGGGAAAGTGAGATTAGACCGCCCCAGCCTATGGTCATGGAGACTTCTTTGCACAACAATCCGAAATAGCCAAAAATTCTTTGGAGCTACCAACTCTGATAGAGAAGTGTAACAACCCAGATTTTTAGATTTTATTTTAACGGTGTTAGATGATGCACCACACTATGTACTGTGCTAACGCTCCACATCAGAATCGAAACTCACCTTTTAAAATAGAAAATTTCTAATTTTTCCCATATTAAAATTAGACTCATTGCGAAGTGCTCGTCGATACGATTCCAACGATATATAATTTGACGACTTTTGACAAGAATATAAAAAGTTATGCCCATTTTAAGTGATCAAGCAAGTCAAAGGGTATAATTATAATTTCGGGAGAGAAACACCAATTGCTTTGGTGCTTATGCAAAACGCTGGAATGAAACCTTTTCTCAAGCTATCCATACGTGTAAAAATCTTCTATTCTATTAAATCTCCTACGAAAAGTGTTAATTAGAGTTGACCTAAAATTTTATACCATTGTAAATAAAACTTTAAAAACTCTCTACTCTCTATAATAAAAAAATCATTCTCTCTGAAGACTTAGACGAACCGACGCCCTAGGCATCGACCTTTTCAACCCGAATCGCCGTTGATCTTCCGTTCACGCTTCAAGAGGTGGGTACCCATCAATCCATCTCGTCCTTCTCAGATCCCGTCGCGTAGGATACGGTTCGATCATGTATCGACGGGCTAAATAAAAAGAACCTATTTTCTTTTCTAAATAATATTAATTTAGGATTGAAAGATGTTATTTATCTTTGTTCTGATATTATTTATTTATTTATATATTTAATTTATTTCGAAACCTTACTTGTTTTATTTTTAACTTAATTATTTTAATTGGAGTAAAAACAGTAAACCCAATTAATATTGCCGCTCGGTCGGTTAACTTGGTTGAATGGTGCATAGCTATTTTATATTGAATATTATATATATTAGTCTTCTTCATTATTGTCAATTCAACTGATGTGATTTTATTATATTATATGTATTGCTAATTTCACTCAATTGGTTACATTGCCTTAAAATTTAGAAAGTAATCTGTGCGTTGCCTTTTAACCGCTATAATATGACATCTTTTACATTATAAGAATAGTAATATATTCATGTCCAGAAAAGTGACTGTCTTCTTATTGTTTATTTCTATAAATGACAATTGCCCATAAAAACTCGTACACTTCGTGGGTTTCTTTCGTTTCCAACCTATCGCCTAATTCTATTTTACTTTATTTGGTCGAGTTCTATTTTTATGGGTGAATATTTAATTAGAACTTGTGCTTTTATAAGAATATATTATATTATAAACACTTATAACTTAAACTAAATATCTATTGAAATATTACATAATAAAGTGTTATACAACTTACAGTTATATAATAATATATTTTTACCTAATTGTTCTACTTAAGTACCTACTTTATTGCAAAAATAAAGCAATAAAATTTTGTCTTATAAGACACATGCAAAGTGTCATTCCTTATTTCGAATTCGTACCCTTCTTAACTCATTTGATGTTGGACCGTGACCCATCTAATGTATCGGACAGTGACCCACCTGATGTGGATCTCGACACATCTGATGTTAGACTTTGACCTATCTGATGTGGACCAACCCATCTGATTTTATTTCATAGGATGATATTAAATTAATTAAAGTATCTCTTACAATATATGATGATATATTTAAAGAGAAAGTTATTTTAGATAGTAATATAAAATTAATAAATATTATACACTTATATTTTAGTATTATTTTATTCTCATATAAAATAAAAATACTTGGTTACTACCTTATTTTAATATTATAAAATTATCTTATAAGGTACATGAGTAATAGTATCCCCTGTCAGAGTTCAATTAGTTTCCTTTCCATAGATGGGTCGACTAATTAAAACCAATCAATCGATCTTGAACTAAATGACAACTTACACCTCATTAAATCTAATCTATCGATTTTCATTTTTCGATCGATCGATTTTCATCCGAATAGACGACCTGATTCACACCAAAATTTTACTATTGTACGACCAAAAATTTAATGCACATTAATCACTTGCATTTCCAATCGATGGTCGTGATGTACTCCACTTTAAATTGCATTGCCCCTTTTTATTTGAGCATTTAATTATAGTATACTAGATATATATATATATATATATCATTTCATCGCTTCAACGCGAACACTTCGAAAACACAAAGTGTTAGAACTTCGATGCCTTTATGAAATCGAACTCTGACCTTTACGATTATCGAAATCACACTTATAACCCTATTCTATAATTATATTGGTGTGTTATGTAAATAAATATAAATATAAACATAACCAAAATCTAAGTGTAAACTGTTCTATATGTGTGATATTTTTGTATTTGCAATTTAATCAATTTATACGAGTTAAGAATATGTTAGATCATGAGTATGAGAATGTATGAGATCATGCCTACGCTTGGGGGTGGTGACTCACTGAGATGGTATCGAAGCGAGGAATACACCGTATTCACACGCCTTATAACTCATGGTGGAATGGGACCCATGACGAGTCGGGTGAGTGTGAATTCAGTGTAACTTCGTATACGGTGGCATATACAATGATCTTATCATCCCGAGTTTTAATACGAGAGGATAAGATATGAGATATGATACGAGAATCGGGCGTTGGGCCTTTAGCTGTGGTGAGATTTCTTTTACAGTCACGTGAAACTCAGAATATTGGCATCCATGTACGGATGCAACACCTCTATGGTAGTATAAACTATCACACGAAGTACATCCAGGTTACTACGGAACCTTTTTCTTAGGAAGCGTGAATTAGGAAAATTGCCTCACTATAGTTTGTCCTAGGATTAAGTATAAGAGTATGATAAGATATGAGTATGAAATAAGATAAGTTATGATACGAGTACGATAATAAGACATCATTGTAGATAGAAAAGATAAAGAACTTAAGTCTCTGTACGTGCCGTTCCTTGCGTAGCCACCGTAAGGGCAACAACGTCTTTCAGTCAAGACGGATCTCTGGGAGAGATTATGAGTATGAGTATGTTATGAGTGAGTTTGGCCATTATGTCTCCCCATTGGCTGGATGGTGGAGTATGAGTATGACACGAGTGGAGTATGAGTATGACACGAGGGCGTTATAATACGGTGGTATGATACTATGTTGACCCTCCCATAGTAGCTCGAGCAGCGACTCTGGCACAGGTCGTTTAGGATTTCACGAGTATGTTAGTTACGCTCATGCGATGTACAGACGTATGCGCGAGAATGATCATAAGACATGGTAGAATATGTTATGAGATATGGTAAGGTACGTTAGAATATGAGTGTCTAGATCATGGTCTTGCATTTATGATATGAACTTTACGATGTGCATGTGATTTTATCATTCTTTTGCTATCTGCTTTGAGATATTATGTTTATCACTCACAAGATGCACCCACAATGCACCTGAGTAGTATGGGGTGGATTGGTGGTGTATCCCACTGAGTTTACGTGACTGAGTAAACTCATCTCACGATAATTTAACAGCTGCAGGTGACTATACCGACGGTGTGGACGTGGGTTTCTCTGATCTGATTAGTGCTGAGAACGTCGACCCAGTGGACGTTGATTACCAAGAGCCTTTGGAGGGTGACATTACCGGTTATCAGGAGGACTACAGTGTTGATTTTGATCCGAGCACCGGATATTGATTTAGTAGACTCGGTATTGGATTTTGCCTTATATCATTATCATTGACTCTATGCTTTCATTTTTATCGGATTTGTCTCCAATTTGACTTACATGTTACCTGTGGATTAATAGCATTTTATCGCATTTTATCAGATTTATTCAGCATTTATGATTATTTTATATTCCACTATGGTATATTAGCTTTCACGGATTTCGTGGAACCATTATTGCGCGAGAACTCTGATTAGGTGTATGTCCGCTTAGCATATCCGGGATATGTGCGGGTCATAACTCGGAATTCTAGGCCCTCGGGATGGGATAGAATTACGGGTCGTGACAAGAAGTTAGCAAGCAAATCCACCACCCTGTTACCACCTCTATAGATGTGATTGATGGACCTCGATTTATATATGTGATTGTTCGACCACGAGAGCAGGAAGAGTGATCCACATTCACTGAGAATACTTTAAATCATCCAAGCAGAGTGCCTTCAATCTTCCAAGGATTGCTAGAGCCATAAAAAGCTTTGGTTGCTTCTTTTTTTTTTCCTTGTTGAGTGAATATGGAGCTCACAAGTTTTAAAACCCGTAAAACTTGCTCTCATATTCAGTGGTTAAGGTCATGGCTTCTACTTCTAGTGGTTCACTGAAATGATGGATGTTATGATACCTCTTTCTTCTTTTGCAAGGCATCTTCTTTTTCTGTGCCTCACTAGAATTTGTCGCTATAAATATAAAATCATCATCGTATAAATCAAGTTTTTATATCTGCATTACAAGTGAGCTTTAATCATTAGAAAATGGTAGAAGGAATTTAAAGTGAATGACTAAGAAAAAGGTGGGATATAAATGTTTTAGGGAAGCTTTTCTTGGTTTTCTGTTGGAGTATCAAGTTAAAGGAAGACATAATGATCCATCAAGCTAATGGAAGCTAGTTTCCTTTTTTAATAAATAATTAAATACCATGAAGATTTAATAAATGCAATCAATTGTTTTTATGTGGAACAATACATCTTACTGATGGATAATTATGCTGAAGCTTATACTATGATATGACCAATTGGAGAATTTTTGTTATGGACTTTGTATTTGTAGATTTGGCCACTTTGCTGCAATTTTTTTAGTATCCACAACCCACAAACGTGGACTTCTCTGTGATCTAGTTATAGAGTTTGTGTCTGTATATATCGGTTGAAGGTGTTTAGATCTAAACAAAATTCACTATTAGTTAATAAATGGTGACTACTCATTTATTAATGAAAAAATCTATAACTTAGATAGGAGAGAGAGAGAGAGAGGACGTCTTTCTCTCTCCTAAAATCACACTAAAAATCTTGGGATTTGCATTAACATTTATAAGTATACTTCAGTCACTATATGACTACGTTTGAAACAAACATTAATTTGAAGCTTAAAATGTATGAAATTAGGGTTTTTAAATGATTTTATACCCTTAAAGTATAAAATAAGGTCATGACTGCTACCACTGCCCCACCTAGTGCACATTTGTATCAATCTAATAGCCTAAGTTGCATTCCATTATTGCCACATATCTCACCCGAAGAATCATGTCTAGTAGTGGTTGCGGACCACCTGATCAGTGGATTACAATATCGATGGCTAAAATACTATGATCAACCGATCAGTGTAGAGATCAGCTGATTCAAATCTCTCGAAATTGTTATCAAATTTGTGGGCTTAATTCAATTTCATATATGAGCTCTCAATTTGATGGTTTGGATTGCTCACATCTTATATGTTTAATGGTACAAGATCGTTGAAACACCAAAATAGTGTTTACATGTTCTTCCAGAGAGCCATATCAAAAATACACTTATGGATTGATCACTCATATCTCAGATTGGCCTCTGCATCGGGTAACGGCCTCAAGGATGAAATATTTTTTGCATCTCTAAGGTTTGACCATTTGGCGGAGAAAATTCTGAGCAATTCACCTTGGTGCACTAGTCAACTATCAACTACTAACTGATGTCCAATACTATGTAATTACCTGCACACATGTTAATATCTTAAACGGGAGTTGACGATAGGAGTTTTATTGATGAACTTATGGCGTCCTCGGGTGCTCATTTGACAATGGCAATAATTTAAGTGTGTTAGTAATATCAGGGTCAAAGTTCTGATCTTTTTGAAATTTTCCCTTATTTGATTAGGTACTATTGTTTAATAAGGGGTAAGACTCAGCTTCCCATCCATCTCACCCTCTTCATTTGACAAAGGCCTTAATCATCCCCATCTCCTTTTCTCTCCAATGGTTGTCACCTACACAGTTCTCTCTAATAGCCTCAGTTAGAGTCCATCAGTCAGTGGCACATCTCTCACAGAAGAATCGTGTTTATAAGAGGATGCGAACCTTCTAATTAGTGAGCTTTAAGATCGGCTGCAGAAACAATATGAACTACCCAAATTAGAGTAGGAGATCGGATAGTTTAAATCTCTCAAAGAAGTATTATTGTTGGACTTGCTTCAATTCAATATCTGACTTATCACTTTGAAGGCTTTGATTGATCATATACTATACATTTAAAGGTGTTGGATAATTTTTTTTTGATAGGATAATTGAAACACCAAAATGGTGTATAATGTTGCATATGGCATAGCTCTCTGCTAGCCCCTGTCATAGTAGAGTTCACATGCTTTAGCAAGTTCTCATCACATCCTGCTACCTGTTTTAGAAGGTACTTCTTATAACTCCTTGCATAACAAGATTTTATGCATGAATTATCTTTTTAGCAATTCTACCTTCCTCTCTACTCACTCTCTACTCAATCCTTGCTAGAGAAAGTTTTATTTGCTCTGGTGGGAAGTTAGTAGAAAGCAGGGAGATTGCTGCTAGAGCAGGTAAATCCTCCTTGGCAAAGAGTTAGAAAAGAGAATGGGAACCAACTAAAGCAGGTAAACTTTGTTGTGGCAGGGGCTAGCAGAGAACTGTCATTCGCAGCCTAAATGTCCTTTAGAGAGTCATTCCAATATATATACTATGCATGTCTCATATTGTGATAAGAACATTTACCTGTGCATCGGTCTCGGTGTAAAGGCCGTGCACCTGATATTAAATCTTGACAGAGAAAGACAGTTTAAGGTTGTGTGGTTGTACCGGGTTACCCGCCTGTGCACTAACTATATGCAGACTGATGAGATTATGGGAATTGAAAACTGCTGCTGCTGCTGCTGATGATGATGATTTTATGTTGACTGCTTACGTTTTATTTTTGGTTAAAAAAATTACATACATAAATAAACCAGCTAAGCTTCTTTTTACTGAGAATTCAATTTGGTAACAGATCAAATCAAACCATTTCAATTCAACTGATATCTCTGTACAATTCACACAAAGGGTTTGCATCAGGCCTACTTTCCATCCAATCAATAAACATAACCATCCAAATTTCCACAAGAAACCGATCGTCGATTGTGCCCTTTTCTCTAAAAACCTGGCCATAATTTTGCGAGACATTCACAGATACCGTAACGTACAATAAAGATAACCAGGAAAGAAACACTCAAAAAGTAAAAATACAGGATCTTAAAAATAATAGCACAGTACTTGGTTTTTCAGGGAAGAAGAGTTAATGCCTCAGATTTTCAAAAAACAGGCCGAGTCGGCCAATCCAGAAACACACTGACCGATCTCAATTTCTGAACAAAGAAAATGTGTTGTTCCGAACTTTTATACACAAACAAAGCATAGTACATATGTTCATTTTCCTATGAATCACTCATGTCGGTGTCCAACAGTCTTCATCTCGCGAAAGCACTCAGACAGGTTTTTCACCAGGGAGATAAGAAGGCGATCCACCCTCGACCTGGCTTTTCCTCCTCTGAAAGATGCCGCTGAGCGTGGGCAACAGTGTTTTTTTAGACGTCGGTGTTCTTTCTACCTTCTTATTCCCTTCTATCTTTTCTGCTGGATTGGGCTTTACAACCCTAGGTTTAGGAGGCGAAGTGTCTGAAGAGAACTCCTTAGGTAACTCCTTCTCAGCCGAAACCCGAGAAGCAGCTTCTGCCGCTCTACTCTGCTCCCGTTCCCGCCACCTCCGAAGCTCTCCCTCCACAGCCCTTTTCGCCGCCTCTGCCGTCTCAGCCTTCTTCAATGCCTCCTCAGTTGCGGTCTCCATCTCTTCAATTTCCTTCCGAATAGCCTCCAATTTCTTTGCCGCTTCATTCTCACTGGCCCTCACAGCCTCCACCTGAGCCACTGCTGCTGCAACCTTCATTTCGGCCAACGTTTCAGATTCCTCGGCTTTCCGGCTAAGAGACTCGTACTCCTCAGTTGAGATGGTCATCTCGGCACCAGATTCTGGCATCGACGCACGAGAAGCATTTGTTTTTTCTGATAAAATCTTGATCTGCTCGAGGGCTTCGGCCTCTGCTGCCTTCGCTTCTTCTGCCTCTTTAAGGGCAACCTGTAAATTTTTCTCTGCGTCATCTAGAGCAATTCTAGTAGCTCTGGCTTCTTCCTTCAACTCTTCTGCAGTATTTTTCATCACTTCGGCTTCACTTTTAGCATTTTCGGTCTCAGAAGAAAGAGATTGGAGAGTTGATATCAGTTCATCAGATGCGCTTCTCACTTTGGACTCTCCAGTGAGGGCGCTCTCAAGCTCGAGCTTGGCTTTCCGGAGCTTCACGTGAAGGTTCCCAGCAACAGATTCAGATTCTGCTTCCTTCTCCTTCAGTTCAGAATGCTCTTTCTTTACACTCTCTAGCTCCTGTTTAAGGGACTCTACCATGCTCTTAAGGGAGGTCTCCTCTTCTGCTAGTTTCTGCAGTGCTCCCTTAGCATCATCAAGTTCAGCAGTAACGGTTTTCACCGTATCCATTTCAGAAACCTTAGCGTTCTCCATTTGTTTCTGTAAAATCCCAATCTCAGTGGCAGTTTCAGCCAGCTTCGATTCCAGATTTCCAGCAAGCTCTGGATCAAACTCCCCTTTCAAAGATACCAACTTCTTCTCTGCTTCCTCTAATGCTACTTTATACGACTCCCGTTGAGCTTCTTTTTCAGAAATAATTTTTGTTTGCTCTTCTTGGGCTTGAACAGAAGCAAGTTTAACATGCACAATTGATTCCTGTGCGGCTGCAATCTCTTTCGAGAGTTCATCAGCCCTCTCTTTGTTAGCCTTGGTCGCCTGCCCTGCTTCCTCTGCTTGCTGGAAAGCATTGACTTTTGCATCGATGGAGGCCTCAAAATCCTGCCGGATTTTCCGGAGCTCTTGTTTGGCAGCATCAAGCTCGGTAATGGCAAGTGTGTAGTGTTCTCTTGTACTATCTAATTCTTGTTTCCATGCAACGCCATTTTCGACAGGGACACTGGAGTTGGCTTCTTCAAGTTGCTTGGCTTGGGTTTTTGAAGTTTCTGTTGCCGTGATTGCTGATTCCTTGGCCTCATTTACAGCTTTGAGCTTTTGGGCCAGATCCTTGACCGTTGCATTTGCCTTTTCGAGCTCAGCAAGTGCTTGGACCTTTGTGATCTCCGCGTTCTTCAGCTGTTCCTTGAACTTGTTTAGCTCCTTTTGAGCCAGGTGAAGTTGTGTCTCCTTTGCCAATAACCTCTGTTACATGAAAAAGTGAAGTTGGAAGCAGAAACTATGGTACCCACATGAAAACTACAGAGAATGTAATATGACAGGTGTAGCTGGAAGTAGAATTCAGATGATTCTACATTTTTTGGTGAAGAAATAAGCCAAAGGGGATCTTGGCAATATATTTCTTTAAAACTATGGAACTCCGGACTCATGATAATGCAACTCTCTCACGAGGAATACAAGTGCTTCTGCTTATTTTTCTTCAAATTCATGAAAATAAAAGGAAATAAATAAATAAAAATAAAACAAATATATGAGGAGAAGAAGAAGAAGAAGCAAGTAGGAGAAAAGTAAATAAAGGGAGATACATGTGGATTTATGGGATCAAGATATAAACAAACAATGCATTTCACCGAAAAGAGAACAAACGAACTCTTATTTTCCATTTTCAGATAAAACTTTGGACAAGTCCAAAATAGCTGCCTCCAGCTTTTTGTTAAATCTGTAAACCTTGTAGTCCTCTCTGAAATCATGCATGCTTGGAGCATTTTTCAGACAGGATTTACTCTCCTCACCAAAAATGTAGAATTAGCAAGCTTATGAAAATATTTTTATCCACCGAATCCTTTCAAAAGCTGACTTCACAGATGGATTGTTAATCAAGAACTGTCAAATTCAAGGAATGGCAACCGATTGATCGATCAATATCTGAATGATACGATGAGAACAGTGTCAATTTCCATAATAAATATTTATTTTTATAAGTACCTCTGTGGAGGGAGGCTTTGGCTTCTTCACATTAGGTTTTTCAGCGGATAAGGCCCCTTCACCGAATAAACTGACTGCGGCTCTGACAGATTGAAATGGTGCTCTGGTATCTATCTCACCCACCTCAGGCTTCGGAGAATCAGTAGCATTTTGATGAACTTTTGTTCCCATACTGCTCTCTTTTTTTTCCCCAATAGCTCACCTAACAAAATGGTTTAGAATTATTAGCATCTTGAGCTGATACAGGAAATAACAATTACTCTGAATTAAAAAAAAAAAAAAAAAAAGAAACACAGATACCCAAGTAAATTGAAAATAGGCCACAGTATCTCCAGAGCAAGTGGGCATGCCTAAAATTTAAGGAAAATAAATAATTAAAGTTCAATCTTCTCCTGAGTTAACTTAGAAGGGTGGTCAACTACCTTACAGGATAAATGGAAGGTAAAAAGAATTAGAGCTAGCTGACGAAAATGATGAACGATGAACCAGTGGCCAGTGCAACTATGGTATAATGTATAAAGATTGGATAAAGACTATCCCAAATGTGTATTGATATAAATGGCAAGCTATGAGCTTAAGCACCACTCAATGTCATGTCAAAAGTATTTATACTACTAATGTCCCTCTCATGGCAATAATCGATACAGCTTCATTCACTAGAACTATATTGAATCATGATCAATGTTAATTGTATTTATAATAGTACATCCTCATGTCCCTCATTTTACATAGTTTCTTTCACAGGATCTAGAATGTAACCCACGTATATTAATGGATGACAGACCCAACCGAGAAAATATATATTTCATTAAGGAATTCACACGCGATATTGTATGCTACCGTAGGGTCACCATGCCTGGAATTGTGTTGTAGCTTATGTATTGATTGTATAGTTTAATTATGAAGTAGTCTACAAATCAATATCGTAATTAGGTATTTCAAATTCGTTCAAAAGCAATATCAAGATTTCTTCTCAATGTTTTACATCCACAAAACCATACCCAAAATTTCTTACATTCATAATGGAACGAACTTTTGAAAAACCCTAGGCTCGCCATGCCTGGAATTGTGTTGTAGCTTGTATATAAATTGTATAATTCCATTATGAAGTAGAGTCTATAACTCTATATTCAAAAGACATTTCAAAATTTTCTTCCAAATGTTTTACATCAACAATACCATACCCAAAATTTCTTACATTAACAATTGAACGAAGTTTCAAAAAACCATACGAACTTGTTTATTTTCTGTAAGCAGGTGCCTTCCATAGACCTTTCAGAAATTAGTAATCATGGAAATTTTCATCGTAGGACTGTGGAACAATTGTTTTACAAGGAAACGAAAGTTTTTTTTTCACCAGGCCTAATCACCATTAACTGTTTAATATGTATCCGGCCAAATCAAGAGAGAAATTGATACAGGGCATAAAGAGGGCTGGTTTAGGCCTGAAATTCCAGTCACGTGAACCACTTACATTTGTGAGGCCTGAAATTCCAGTCACGTGAACCACTTACATTTGTGATCTGCTCTCGGTAATCACAGCTTTCTGTGTGGTTCACTCGTACAATATAGGGTGTCCTATTTTATAGGAGACTCTCGTTGATTTTTGAAAAGGATCTCCAGGCCTGTTGACTATTATTTTAGGATCCTAAAATTTAAGGATAGTAAATAGAGCAGTAAAAGACTAGTATTTGTTTAGTGAATAGGGATAATTAATTTCCTTATTTGTTTTACTTGGAGTCCAAGTTTAGTAGGAATCTAGTAACTGTAAAAATAGGAGTTATAACTAGAGTAAAACAGGAAAGTTTTATTTACTTTTCCTATAAATGTAATCCCACAGAATTAATGAAAAAAAATTAGTGTGGACTTTTGTTATGAGAATTTTTTTGAGAATTTGAGAGGGATGAAATATGAGCTGAGATCCCTGTTCTAAACTCGAGGCTTTTCAGCATGCTGGCAGTGACTTTTTAAGTCACAGATTTGAGGGTTATCATCCTCCATGACAGGAATATCTGAAGGTCTTTTGAGACTCAGTCAAGGATCAAATTTTCGGGTTGAATTCCGGATTCGAGCATGACTGAAACAGAAATCCGAAATTTTGGATTTCGGTTTCATTTCGGCCATGCCCGAAACCAAAACATTTCGGCCAAAATTTTGATCCATGGACTCAGTACTGTGGTAATTCAATTCTAACGAGTTTTTATCCACTAATCCCTAGTTTCAAACATCAAGGGTTGTGCATCCTCACCAGAAATTAGCTAAATCCACAGTAATATGCTAATTGGCTAGCTCCCAATATCTCACAGTTTTTATCAAAGCCAAATGGGCTACGCAAAGATATGATTTGCTTAAAACAGCTTACCAACCCATGCATTTCATCCTGATCAGTAACACACTCACAATTAGGATTACCCAATTTGGCAGGTGGGGTGTCACTGCAAGCTAGAAATTTCAAGTAAATTTAGTGTGGTCATATATGTAAACTGAAGCAAGTAAACCAACGGCCTTCGTACAGTTTTTGGAAAATGAAATACAGACTTGTGCTTATCACGATTATCATTAGCGTCATCTATCAATACTAGCCACAAACAAGATGTCCATTGACCAACTGCCTCTTAACGCTTAGAGTATTGGGGAACCATATCATACTAATGAACCGAGTAGGCAGGCTAACAACCAAACACCACCTATTAGAAACATATCAATGACTGATGTAACTATTAGCAAGGCAAGTTCCCACATAATCATACTACCCCCAGGATTCCAGACTCCCGATTCAGGACGCATGTAAAAGCTAACGCGTACCCAGACTCCTATAATACCATGTCCAGCTAGGGGTGCAGATTCGGTTGACCGAACCAAAACTGAAATTTCAGGTTGGTTTCTACAAAACCGAACCCCAACCGAAACATTGCGGTTTTGGTTAACCAACCTTTTACACCCCCCCCCCCCCCCCCAAAAAAAAAAAAAAAACAGAACCGAACTGATCTGGTTTTGGTTCAGTTTTTCTTCATAATTTTTTTGTTTTTTCCAATTTTTTGTCAGTGTTCTCACCCTAGCCAGCTGTTTTCAATTTTTAGTTACCAAAACCAAAACCAGGCCAAATCAGTTCGGTTTATGTCGGTTTTCAGTCAATTTCGGTCCGGTTTGGAAGGCTCGGCTTTCAGTTTTTATTTGCACCCCTATGTCCAGCACTTGGTCCATGCCAGTAAAGTAAATTTGATATTTTATCGCGTGTTTAGGTGCATAGAAGTGAAACATACTATGAACAAAAGTTGGTGCTGCATTGTTGCAATGAACCAAATTTAGTAATTTTAAAGGACAAAGATGTGGGTCTTTTCCTCTGTAAATCTATGAGGGATTAGAACTCTTAGAGAACCCTTATCCTTGATCGTCGACCACATTAGTACATTTATGCACATATGATAATTTATATAGAAACACATAGTAATAACATCCATATCTATAAATATTGTCGTGTGTGTGTGTATACATATATATATATATATATATATATATATATATATATATATATATATATATATATATATTCCTCTCTTTAGATTGCTGTGAAAATCTTATTGAACCTTATAATTCAGTTAAATGTAACCCCTCAACCATTAAAATCTTACACTTGAATCCTTATCAGAATATATGCTACTTAGGTAAATCCTTGATTTATGATTTAAAGACAATTGATGGGAAAAGGAGCGGCAGTCTTCAGCAGAGGTTTGAACCCCTCTAACTCAATTATTGTTTCTTTTTATCTAAATATTGCATTTCAGGGCTTGTTAACTCTAAATCCCACAAGGAATAAATCACAAGAACTACTTTTGGATGAGAAAATGAGTGTCAAAACCTTGGGAAGAGGTCTGACCCCCTTAATTCAATTATTGTCCTCTTTCCAAAATATTTGAGTTTTGGGGTTTTCACCCCTAAATCCCAATGGGAAGAAATCACAAGAACTACTTTGATATAAAATGTTTTTCCCATACAAATAAGGAGGAAAGGTTTGCAGTGTAGTCAGAGGTGCTTAGCGCACCTAAGACAACTAGAGTCCTTGGGGCTTATAGATGTGGCCTAGGTGCAAAGGCCTTTTTCTTCCAGGCGCATTTTTTATTTTGATTTTATACAAGTTGATATATTTAAATATTAATATAGATATTAATACTGTTGTATTTTACATTTTTATTAATATCTTGTGACATTTAAATTTCTAAATAAATTACAAATCAAAGTTGTACCATACATAAGCATAGAGACCAAACACATGTTTATTTCGGAAAACACGCATTTTTTTCGAGTTATTTTCAAAAAGCGTATAAAACATCTATTTTCGCATTTATTTGGAAAAAAATTGCTTATATTCGAAAAAAACACGTATTTCGTGTTTATTTCTCGCATTTCACGTTTATTTCATTTTTTTCGTGCATTTAAAAGCACGAGAAAGGAACGCTAGGCAGCATCCCCCTCCTCTCTGCTTTTATAGCCAGCGCACTCCTAACGTTCTTTGCTTAGTCGGTATGGGATTAAAGAACCCGCTGCTTTACACGTCCACAAACTCCATCCGCCCCTCCAACTTTCATAATGCCTATATGATAAGGGTACTGGTTCTTGCAACCGACGATTCAGTCTCCGCAACCAACGGTTTGACATCAGTAACACATTGTTGACTTCTTTTAATCAGATGGTGGAGATTTCTTTTCATCCCAATCTTTCACACAATATATCTTGAGATCATGGAACACCTATCAAATAGTCAAATGTTGATTCTACATGGAACACATCTACACAAGTGACCTCAGAACTCTTCTCATCTAATGCCTTGATTCTACGCCTTGATTCTACATGGTCACTTTGGGGATGTGTGCCACATGGAATCAACATGAAACCGTCTGATATGTGAGCCATGGTCTCAAGTTCTATGGTGTGAAAGACTGCGAGGAAAATACACTCCATCGCCTAACTGAAGCTAGTCAACGGTTTTAATGGTACAACTATCAGTTGTGAAGACAAAACCTTCGATTGCATAAACCTTTACTCATATGACAAATCTATAATATATGACACACACATATTTTTTTATTTATAATTATTAATATTTTTATTTTTTTTCGAATTTTCCCCCCTTCCCGTGTTTGCCAACATTTGCCAGTTTTTTCCAAATATTTCCAGAACCATTCTATTCCCGTACCAAGACTTGGTCACTATGTACATAAGCATGTATATAAAGAATAAGAACAATAAATGCATATAAATAAAATATAAAAAAGAAATTAAACATTATGTGCACTATGAATGCAATTTCAAAAAAAAACTAGCTTCTAACTATTAGCAAGTAGTAACTATATGAATGAAAACTAACATAATGAACTATTGAGTGACAACTACCATGTAACAATTAATGAACTAACAACTAACAAGTAATAACCAGCAATCAACAGATATAAAATACATCAAATCAATAAATACCATAAACAATTACACCTTATGTGCACTGAGAAAAAATTAACTACATAATGTAAAGGAAACCCTAATTTAATAGGGATAACTTATAACAGGTTCATAAGTTAACTTGTAAGTCTTATATAACTGATAAGTCATATTATATTTAACATTTTCTTTTCAGATTTAAGTATAAGTTGTAACGTATAAGTAATTAAACACAATTACTCATATTAAAGATTAGATTGTCTTGGTCTACTGTGCAAACACATTTTGAGGGCGCCTACTGTACATGCATCTAATATCCCAAGCGCAAAGGGGGTGCTTAGCACCTAGGCGTGCCTTTGACTACACTGATCTTGTGAAAGTTTTGGTGGAAACAAGATCAATATATAATTTAACAAAGCATAAAAGATCGTAGATTTAGTATGGGTGCACTATCATGTCCGACAGATGGAATGATAAGAGTCAATCTTCGATTAATTTTTTTACCAATATTCCGAGTGGCACTGTCTTCTATAAGTATATTGACGTCTCAGATTCAATTAAGGATGCATCATGTTTGTTTGAGTGCCATTATGAAGAAGTGGAAGATATATGTGAAGCAAATATTGTGCAGATAGTCACTGACAATCACGCTACTTATGTTGCTGCGGGGAAAAAGTTGGAAGATATAGGGAAATTGCAAGTGCATGAAGACACCTTGACCAAGGCATGACAGATATCAAAGTTTATTTATGATCATGCATGGTTTTCAAGCTTGATGAGAGCTAACACAAATCGTCGGGAGCTTATACGTCCGGCAGTGACACCCCTCGCTACTGCATATATTGCATTGCAAAACTTGTACAAGTTGAAACAATCCCTACAAGAAATGCTCTCTTCGAAAAAGTGGAGTAGTTCTTCATGGCCAAAGCATAAAAGGTTGTAGACACAGTGTGGGTGCACTATCATGTCCGCCGGATGGACTGATAAGAGTCATTCTTCGATTAATTTTTTGATCAATAGTTCGAGTGGCACTGTCTTCTATAAGTATGTTAATGTGTCAGATTCAATTAAGGATGCATCATATGTTTGTTTGAGTACCTTGATGAAGTAGTGGAAGAAATAGGTGAAGCAAATATTGTGCAGATAGTCACTGACAATCACGCTACTTATGTTGCCACGAGGAAAAAGTTAGAAGACATATGGTAATTACAAGTGCATGAAGACACCTTGACCAAGGCACAACAGATATCCAAATTTATTTATGGTCATGCATGGATTTCAAGCTTGATGAGAGCTTACACAAATCGTCAGGAGGTTAAACGTCCGGCCGGCAGTGACAGGCTTCGCTACTGCATACCTTCCGTTGCAAAGCTTGTAAGAAATGCTCTCTTCAAAAAAGTGGAGTAGTTCTTCATGGCCAAAGCATAAAAGGTAGTATGGATGCACTATCATGTCCAACGGATGGACTGATAAGAATCAATCTTCGATTACTTTTTTGATCAATAGTGCGAGTGGCAATGTCTTCTATAAGTATATTGACTCTTATCAGGCCGAAGAAGCCAGAAGGAATAAAACCACATGGGGCAATGTTATATGACCCAAACTTTTGGCAGCAAGCAGGTTTTGTGTCAAAACTTCAATGCCATTGGTTGGCGTTTTGATAGAAGTAGACTCAGAGGAGAGGCCTGTGATGGAATTTATATATGAAATGGACTCAACGAAGGAAAAGATTGCCTTCCATTGTGGCAATATGGAAAAAACTTATAAGCTAATTTGGAAAAAATAGATGATCATTGGACTTCACAGTTGCATTGTCATCTCCATGCAGCTGGATACTATTTGAACCCACAGCTACAATATGAAGATAAATTCTCTACCCCTCCAGAAATCAAAGAGGGGGGTTATATGCATGCATGGATAATTTGATTTGAGAGGACACACATGAGTGAAGAGAGCTGATATTCAGGTTGAACTATTTGAGAGAGCACAAGAGACTTCAATTGTCAAATAACGATTCGAATTAGAAAAGAATTAAGTCCATGTAAATGTAATTAAATTTGAGAAATTATTTGTAATCATTATTTTTAACTAATGCTTTATTTATTTATTATTTGTAATTTTGTAGCTAATTTTAAGTAATCATTTAAGATTTATAATAGGTGCATACAAAGAGAAGAAATTGTTTAGAGCAACAAAAATTAAATCATCTTGTTTATGTGATGTACAACATGAAGCTTAGAGAAAGAAGCATCATGAGAAAGGCAAACGTGGACCCCATTTTAGTAGATAACATTGACTCAGATGATGAGTGGATGGCTGAGAAGGAAGACCCAATCCTTCCTCACAATCCCAATTGGATTCAAGAAATTAATTTTGGTGTCAATGCCATTGAGTGTGTCAATGATCTGAATGATGGTGTTGGTACATCTAGTGCCACTGGTGATGGTGATACTTCTCCATCCCATAGAAGGAAATTTTCAGAAGGACAAAGTAAATAAATTTTGTAGTTTGAACTTCTTAGAACTTAAAAGTTCAATTGCTCACTTTTTCTTTTATCCTCAACAATAGGTAGTGACAAAGGAAAAGGTGTAATCACCGAGGATCTACAAGAGGCATGGTAAGGAGGATGGCAGGATAGTTGTTCAATGCATCGATGAGGAGTACTTATCCGAGGATGACCTCTTTAATCTTTGAGTCATCTCGTTTGGCATTGTGGCAATTGGGTTGTTTTGAGTTTTTAGTTTTGGTTTGATGAAATTGTTAAACAGTGGAGTGAAAGTGTGGAACTGTGGAGTATGGAACATTTGAGAATTTAGGTCTTGATGTCTGAAAACTTTAAAGTTTAGCTTCAAAGTTTGAACACCTAGATTTTGAAGTTGTGACATGTGATTCACAAAATACTTTATTCTCGTCTAATTATATTTTTCCTCTGTTTTTTTTTCTTATTTTTTGTTTTATTTTTTTAATGGGGGGGGGGGGGCGCGGAACGCTACGCTATGAGCTATTAAAAACATTGCATTGTTAAGTATATATTAATATAGCATTGGCATATGGCAAGACCAATATACTTTTCATTTTTCTTATCTTTATTGCAGGTAAAACTGGTGAAGGAAGTTAATATTTCAAGAACATTGCATCATTCTATTTCTGAATGATAAGCAAACTAGGGTGCAATTAGTATGATAGCTTCTATGATAATGGAGATTGTTTTTCGCCCCAATCTATGTAATGGATCTTGATCATGGGTGTATCATCAAACGGTCAATTTCGATTTCGCGTGGAACGCATCTCGAAAAAGAGACGGGAGAACCATGTGGCACACATCACGCTCAAATATGATTTTAAGGTCACTTTTTGGAACGTGTGCCATGTGGAATAAAAAACTAACTGCCTAATGGTACGCTAATGATCTCAAGATCCATTGCATGGAAGATAGGAACGAAAAACAATCTCTATCGTCCGATTCAACATAGGTGCCCTCAAAGATTCGATGGGTGCAAATAAAGGTACCCTAAGTTATAACACGAAACATTGCATGTGATACCTAGAAGCTAGTGTGGATCACTTAAAAGAGCTTTTAGTGGATTACAAAGAAAAACGAAAATAAGAATGAGACAAATATGAGGTAGAAAGACCAGAATGCCTTTACAAGGAAAAGGATCTCAAAGATGTAAGAGTAGGAAATGACACTACCGAACATGACACAACACTTCTAGACATGTACAAAAAAAATACCACCTAATACCATGAAAGGTGCCTCGTTTGGAAGCGGTAAAATGAGTTGTTCTTTTAGAAAAAATTGTGTAAAGTATAATTATAAATGAAAAGGCTTAGGTCCTAGAAAACAATTAGCATCCATCTTGTCATGAACTAGGTTTTTCAATTAACTCTCTAAGATTTCCCTTCAATATTAATTTACTATATATATTTTAAAAAATTAATATTTTATGTGTGTGCCACCCTACAGGAATTTCCAGAAATTTTCATGCCAAACAACTATGACACGACGACACTTGGAACCCCTACCATTTGTCTAGGTAACACTAGATGTTTCACCATTTATGAACTTGTTTTTCTCAAAATTATGCTCCATAACTGCCTAATTTAGAGGCTTGATCATTGGTCGTGTGATAATGTTCACTATTTTCTATCTCAATTATGAGAACTAGAAGGTTAATCGATAATTTTGGTCTCTGCTAAAGGGACGGTACGCTCGAAGGTAGCATTTGCATGCTACCTTCAAATGCTGAATCAAACGCAATCACGAATTACACCATATCTCCTAAGGGTTCAGTCAGTCCCCTACGTATTAAAAAGGAAATTGAACTTTTTTGCCCTTCAAATCACAGATCAAATATCTAGCTTCGCCGCACAAACATGGTGCATTGAAATTTTCAACTTTTGACCCAAATTTAACGTTGGAAAATCATCCATTTTTTATGGTAATTGATCTACCTTGGTAGGGCTATAAACGGGTCGAGCCGAGCCAAGTTTGGGTCAATTGAGATATGTAAGATAAATAAATTAATAAATAGAGCATATATAGAAGAAAAAAAAATTGAAGGAAATCTTAGAGAGTCAATTGAGATATGTAACGAAAAGATACATAGTATGTCAAGAACCTAAATAAAAGTTCTTTATATTATAAACTTCATTTTCAATAATCCAAACATTTTATTTAGTGGTTACCAAACTTTACACATTTTTTTTAAACGAAGTTCATTTTATCGTTGTCAAAATGATGAGCATTTCGATGGTGGTATTATGCTCTATTTTCATACATGTCTAGAAGTTTTGTGATGTTTGAGGAGTGTCCAAGTGCCACCAAGTGTGTGCACAGCAAAAATCCCAAAAGTAGAAGTGCCAAGGCAACACTAGTTAGACCACATTCTCCACCGCATCTTGTAGGGATTCTTTTTATAAATGAAAAAAAAAAAAAAAAAAAAAAAAAAAAAAAAAAAAAAAATCTAACCTTTTCTGCTCTTCATTTTACAGGTCAAAGATATGGATTTTCCACCCAAAATTGCCCCATTGAATTATTTTTTCCCTTGACCAAAAAATCAATTTATCAACCTTGTTCATGTGCACGTGGCATTTGATCCTTAGGTTGGATGCCACGTGAGAACCAACTGGCTCAAGTGTCGCTCCCAATGCTACACGCGCACGTATAGTCCCGGTGTGTATGTGTGTGTGAGAGGGGGTTACATGCTCCATAAGAGCAAGCATACACTGGTTCCATACCTCCAAAACAGTAACACATGACACCCAAAACAGGGAGCAAGGGGACATATTCAAAAAATAAAAATAAAAAAAGGATCACTCCTACGTACTTTTCAACGTCAGGAAATCGATGGTGGCAACAGTTTAATCATGTGCATGTGTGTGTACACACACACACACATACACACACACACACACACACACACACACACACATATATATATAGAGAGAGAGAGAGAGAGAGAATTGGAAGGTGGGTTCGAGTGCTAGATAACAGGACATGTGACAAGCAATCGCGACTCGTGATGGCAACCCACCCTCATTATTTGGCATCAAAGCATGGGAAGAGCGAAGATTAGTGCGTTGGATAGTGACAAGATGTCACCGAAGATCAAATCTACGTCGATCTTGCAACTAGAGTGATTGGAGCGGGAGTTTCAAAAAGCATTTTGGTGGATGGATCATCGTACACATGTTCACACACCAGGGATCGTAGGCAGACTGGACGGGTAATGGTGTTGGAAGGTCATCAATCATTTACCACCACCAGCAATGGAAGATTTCGGGCAAACCTAGATTCACGAGGAAGAGGTGCATGAAGGTGTTGTGCATGCCTTTGAAGCTGTCATTCTTCGTGGTAGATTTCAAAGATAAAGACTCAATGAAAGAAAAGACTATGACACACATTTTTGAAGGGCATCAATAGCATGGGTTAAAATGCCGGAAAACCGGTACGTATCGTCCGGTCAAAAAACCGGTACGTACCGGAACAGTAGTGTACTGGACGATACATTGAATGTATCGTCCGATATTTGCAATACAAATGAACGATACGGTACATTTAATGTACCGTATCGTTCACGTCCAATACCGATACGTAACGGTATCGGACGATATTTTGATCCATGATCAATAGTTAAATTTTTAAAAAATTTATTATATATAGTAGTATTTTTCTTTTTTTAATTTGTTTATATTTTTTATATAGGAAAAAAAAAACAAAAAAAAAATAAAGGAAGAAAAAAATTCGACTACTGAAGCATCATACTTTGATTTTGATATTGAGGATTTCATGTTCTAGGAATAACTAAATATCAATAAATACAAATCAAATATAGAGCATCAATAAATTTGCAACATGGTAAGTATTAAATAAATAAATATGAAATATAAACGAATATAAAATATTAAAAAATATTTAAATATCAAATGCACACGTTGAGGTACCGCCGATCGGTGACACGTTGAAGTTTCGAAACAACAGACAGAGAGAGAGAGAGAGTCGAGGATTTTGTAACTTATAAGTTGGGCTTTTATAACTTGAAAGGAAATTTTTGTAGCTTATATATTATAAAATGTTATAACTTATAAGTGTTATAAATTATAGCAATGTCATACTTATAACTCATCTATTTTATAAGTATTATACATTATTATCCAAAAAAATCAAATAGCGTGCATAGCGACGCCATAGTGTTATTCTGTCATGGTGATGCTATGGCGTCGCTATTTATCCATCATGGATATTTAATTGTATATGGAATTTCCCATCGCCATTTGCCATGGCGAGGCTATAGTGTCGCCTTGACTACCATGGTCGAATTACATCTTGACCACAGCCATTGGTCCGATGGAGATCTTGAGCACGAAAATTTGTTACATCAGCACCAATGGTTGAATGATAGTTCTATATGAGATTGATGGAGCAAATCGATATTGAGGGGCGTGCACGAATTGCAAAGGAAAATTCGTTGGAGTTGAATTTTCTTGGGAATATGTCGCATTGAACAAGGGGTAAGTACCAAAAAAAAAGAATATTTAAAGGGAAAGTATGGAAGAAGAAAATTAAAAAGGAAAGTATGTAAAAGAAAATTGAAGGGAATGGGAGAAGGTCCTTATTCCTATGCAGGCTTCGCAGCTTCCTCTCTGCCTGCCATAAGTCTCTTTAGCAATGTTACCTAGACACGTGGCACGGGTAGGTGCCAATAGATGTTTGGCATGCCCATTTCTAGAGATTCTAATACGGCGCCACGGCTTTAAGAAAATAAATTTAAAAATAGAACATATATTAAATGAAATATAAGAGTCAATTAAAATATGTAAGGAAAAGATACATCATATATGTCATGAACCTAAATAAAGGTATATTATAGTATATTATAAAAATCGTTTTCAACGACCCAACCTTTTATTTAGTAGTTACTAAACTTTATACAATTTTTTAGTTAAATGAAGTTCATATGTTGTCAAAACGATGAGCATTTTGATGGCATTATGTGACATTTTCATATATATCTAGAAGTTTCGTGCTGTTTGAGGTGTGTCCAAGTGTTCGCACAGTAAAAATCACAAAAGTAGAACTGCCAAGGTAACACTACTCTTTTGACTTGTATTGTTGAGCCTATACTCGTTTTGGACTTATTCCCTGCTACATCTTGTCTTCTCAAACTGTGATGTTGGTTGTTTTCTGCAACTGTTTAATCCAGAAATGGTGGCTGGCTTTGAGACTTTTAGTCTACATATTTCTGCTATTATTGTGGTCCGAAACTTCTTAAAACAGAGGAATTATTGTGATACCGATCTAGCAAATCTGTGATACCTGAACATAATTTCTGCTATTAATTCTATCACTGGAAGGCCAGATCAGTAGGAGCTTATGATCAGTTTAGTTGTTTATGATGTTTATTTGTTTTTCATGTTCTACTAGCAAATCGAACGTGTGAAGCACGTGGAGAAAAAATATTGTGCACCGCATTTTAAGCATCCTTTTTTTTACCTTTCACTAATTTGATCCTAAAACTATTTAATCCAAGGTTTGCAGAGAGAGATTTAACCAGTGTTTACTGTCGTGCAAGAGTCAGGCTATTAATACTTAACTAGCCCCCCAAAACTTATTATGGTTGGTGTGAGTAGATGGCATGAGTGGTGAGTTCCAGGACGTGTGTCAGGTTCAGCGAAAAAAGGAACTAGTAGTATATAGACATTTTATACATTAATTATGTATAACTTGTGCACCACATTTGGTGCTACCTCCCCACACATTATTTCGAACCTATTCATTCAATGGGTTGCTTGTTGACTACTCTCAACAGGGGATCAAAGGGTTTTTAACCTACATGAAATGCCACCAAGATATATCATCGGAACACCAAATATGCTTACTCTGACATTTTCCCTTACTAATCATTTTTAAATAAAAGAGAGACAGAGAGAGAACATGACATTCCCCCTTCTTTTAAAAAAGAATAAAATAAATAATTCCTTTTAGAGAAGAAAAAAAAAAAAAAAAAAGTTGAACGTATAAAAATGATAAAAGCAATAAAATGATGTAAAATACAACAATCAAACATATCAAATATATTTTAAGACTAATTGTGCATTTAGAATATAATGGAAAGTGAAAGAGAGTGAGGCATTCAATATCATACCAACTATCCGACTTCTTGCACAAAGTTCTTAGAGGACTTGAAAGTCTCAACTCAGAATCAAAAACTTCAAGAAACCAAATATAATGTGTTACCTACCTAGGAGAGATTATCCTGTGTCAAGAAGAGATAAGAAGAGAAATTAAAGCAAGATTGTTGGTTAAAGAGAGAAGGATGGTGACTTGGTGAGTATTAGATAAAGGTCAGAGAGGTTAGCGATGCAGAAGACAGAGATTTCTTTTGTGAAGAAGAGATAAATAGAGATTAGAGGGAGTTTGTAGTCGAGAGAGTAGGGAGCGAGAGAGCAGCGTGAGACAGGGGACGAAAGATGTGGGAATAGCGAGAAAGATATTATGGTTTTAGGAGGGAAATGAGTTAGTGAGAGACGCAACTTTCTTTATTTTCATCTTGTGTAAAAATACTTTAATGCCCTTAAAAAAATTAGTAAAAGACTAGGTGTCCTTCAGGTTGAAAAGAAAAAATTATTTTTAGTTTTATACCTAAACGCTGGGTATTCTAGTCATTTTATAGAACTCAATACTTGGTGAATTTTGGCCTTCTCTTATCATAATAGTGTAAAGATATGTCTTGATTTTGTTCTTCTTTAGATACGTGTTTACGCATAACAAATTTTGATTTATAAATATATATATATATATATATATATATATATATATATATATATATATATATATATATATATTTCAAATGGTATTGTTAATAGAATACAATGATATAGATCATTCACATTAATATATAAATATTTAAATATATATAAAATAAAATTTGCCTAGAAGAAGTCATGCGCCTTATCTCCTAGACCCTAGGAACCAGAGGCACCTCAGGTGCACCTTTCACTACACTAATTTACGACGTGATTCTCTTCAACCGGTGTTGCAATTACATTCCAACAGATGAATGTGACATTCAATCAGGCTGAGTTGGATATTAATATGGTAGAACAAAGAACCCGCAGTTCAATAAACCGATCATATTTTGGTGAAAGCATAAAGTTGGTGTGTCTTTACATGATATTCAGATGTAAAGAATATATCTAAATTCTGTATGCATGGGATTATCATGAAAATAATAACAATAATAATAATAATAATGAATCTTTCATCTTTTCCAACTGCATGACAAAAAGTATAACCCTCTCAGGGACAGGCATATCAAACTGTATGAGCACGAGAATTATTTTCATAAATTCCTAATGTTAGAGAATTCGGTAACTGGAAAGTCTGAAACAGTTATAATCAAGTATTCATTGAACTGTTCTAAGTTTGAAATACTCCTGAAAAACTGGAACTGTAAGAAGGTTGATATTTGATATTGACATATTCTTGGGAAGGTATAATTGTACAAGTGTATAAATTTAAGGAATTTATGTCATGCTCGAAACTTGTAGCCCACAGTTTACTAGCGTAATATCAAAGAATAACGAAAATAGTATGATACTTGCATCAAAGAGCATTAGCTAGTAAAGTGCAGTAATATGACGGACTGCAACTGCTTGCCTATTGTCGCAGGTAAGTGGTCATCTTTAACCAAGTCAGGGATCATGCTGACTAGTATTGCATGGGAAAATTTTCAGTGTACAATAACACTAGTCACAAGGACAAGATTCTAATGTTTATTGATGCTGAAGTTGATGGAACTAGGGCAGACATTAGTATTGGTGCCCATTAATTTTGGGCATTATTCTAAAGTCCAGAACCTCAAAAAAATGGTTGCTCCATTTTACCATTTATAATCTATCCCCTTTGACACATAGGTGATAAATAGGCCATCACCTCAAATCAAGTTACAATCAATACAGGAGGCATGTGACAAAATAATCATCACAAACGAAAACACTTTGGATGGTATAGTGCAAGATGATAGTCTCTTCTTTCTGCATCTGGTATCAATCGCAGTCAGTGGTGGAACCAGGATTTTCATCTAGCTGGGGGCACAAGTCAGACAAAACTTCAAACGAAATTTCGGTGATTTCTCCGAAATTGCAAAAAAATCATTAATTTCGACAAATTTAACAAAATTTCACCAACATTAATGATTTTTTTTAATTTGGGACCACAATCTCAAGATTTGTGGTGTCGAAAATTGGAACGAAAAATAATTTCCATTTTTTGATTAAAAAGTCAACAGTCTTAGCACTTAAATGCATGTGTGAGGAGATCTACTTTTGGAGATGAGAGATGGGTACCTCTATTTGCGCCCACGCATTCTTTGAAAGTGATCACATCTTAGACCCCTTGAAAACCATTGATTTGTTCAAATTAGATGATGGAGATCGTTTTTCACCCGGATTGTCCATAGAGTAGATTTTGAGATTATGTCTCACTGGTCAGACGGTCTGTTTTTTATTCCATGTGTTACAGATCCCCAAAAAATGACCCTAATTTATGTTTGAGTGTAATGTGTGTCATATGACGCCAAAAAATGTCATATGATTCAAGGATTTTTTGGTGATCTGTGGCACATGAAATGAAAACGGACCGTCTGATATGTGAGATATGATATCGAGATCTATTTTGTTGAAGATCTCTGATTTGAAGCAATCAATGGCTTTCAAGGGATCTGAGACATGGGCACTTTTAGAGAATGCGTTGGCGCAAACAGAGGTACCCATGAGAGATTTAGGGAGCAAAAATAGGCGCGGAACATACTTAGTTGAGTAATGACGTTCTTTATTATTTGCAACTATAGATTTACTCTTATAAATAGGTGTAGATAATGATCCTTTACTGATTTTAAAATTTTATGTGAATTCACGTCAGGATTTTTTTTATTAAAAAAAAAAAAAAACTTTTAGAAACCCAATGCGGGCGGACACCCGCACTGGCCCCTTAGTGGTTCCACCACTGATCGCAGCAGGGTGAGTTTATAAGTGAAATATTTCCAGTCAAGTTAATATTATGATGTCCTTAAATCCACATTAAGATCGTGCTGCATCAAGGAACAGCTGCAAGCATCAAACTAATCAATCAATCTATCCAGGGATAAATGGAGTTTTTCAAGCGTAAAATTAAAAACATTCATATGATGGCATCTCAAGGGTCAAGACCATGTTAATTCATGACTCTAAACTGCTATAATGTAAAGATTTAAGGGGGAGGGGATAAAATCAAGGATTGGTTTTGGAATTCCAAATTATGGATGCTATAACAAAGGCAACGCTAGAAACCTGAGAAGAAACTAACTTTTCAGAATTCTGCCAAACCTACTCTTCAAGTTTCCTACGGCCAATGAATATTCTTATTATGGAATTTAAGGTGGTAGGCAAGCGTTTTGAGAGGGGCCATTGTGGAGGTCAACATGTCATCAAAATCAGAAATCACTCATTTTCTATAAACGAATTTGGAACCTTTCAATGATTGGGATTGTGAACTCGTTATGGGGAAATAGAGGATGTTGGTGGTTGGCACTCAGCGTTTGTGACACTCAATGGGGCATATTATTATCCTATACTATCCCTACTTGTTTAAAATGATTGATTAAGGATAAGGATGGCTTCAATATCGATTATCTTTAAATCAAAGGTTGATGGTTTTGTCTGAATTTTTATTGGCGATTTATCGATAAAATGACCAAGATTTTTATCAAGAATTGGAGAGAACAGAAGTGAACAAGTCCAATGGAAGCACCCTTGTTGTGTTGGCGGTGCTTCAACGTCATATGGTTCTCACACATTAAAATAAGGGTGTTAAGCAATGGCTAATGGCTAGCATAAGAGGTTTTAGGAATTTTGTTGATTGACAAATTTTGAATGACCTCCCTTTGGACGGTGCTAAGTTTACTAGATCAAATATCCAAGAGAACCTGGTAATCTAGCAGTGGTAGCTTTTCCATAACCAGTGAGCGGGCTACAAACTTCTCGAAAGCCTCCCACAGAGAATTGGGTCATCTTGCTTTTCCAGTACGAGCTGGTTTGGTTGGAATATAAAGACCCTCTGAAACTTCTCAATGTGGGTGCAAATTGGTCTGGACAGGTCAAATCAGGTCCAGGTCAAGGGTGAAGCAGACCCTCCTCGTTTAGAATTGGGTTGGGTCCAAACAAAAATCTCGAACGCATTTCGGGTACCAGATTGGGTCTAAGTCAGGTTTGGATCCAGATCTAGGACTAATTTACAGATTCGTGTCGTTCTCAAATACAATAACGTTTTTTTTTCTTTTCTCAAATTAGAAATTAAAACTTCTCTTTGTAAGAAGAGTACAATGTAAAGGCCATAAGATTACTGGTATATTAAAAACCATGAAAACAGTAGCATATGCCAAATGACATTAGAAAAAGTTACATTGATGCTCTACACAGTGAAAGCCTCATTGCCCAATATCACAGTGATGCACCCTCGAGCCATTATGAACATTTATGGTACTGTTTGGAGATAAAACAGTGTTAAAGAAGACATGGAACCAGGAACATATCAAAGCGTTGTAGGCCATATATATCAAGACTGGGTACAATGGGACAAGAGGGAAAAGTCAGGAAGGAAATCCAAGTGGACGCCCAGCAAGTTTGGTGTGTCTGGGTCGAGCCACGTGCCCTGGTTAACGATGATGTCCAAGCTCCTGACCGCGATGGTGGCTCAATTTTCCAATAAAGTCTCTTTGGGCACTATTACCCTCCCTCCCTCCCACATAGTTTATCCAAAGGGTTTAGTAAAAATCATTAAATCGTCGATTACACACAAAACATTTCTAAAAAATAGCTAATCCAATTAAGATTTCTAAAAATATATGTAATAGATGGATTTGGATATTAAAAATTTTCCAAATATTTTTCCAGATTTTTTTAAAAATCAACGTATGTATCATTGTATCAACCAATATATTCACATGCATCGGCCAATACACTAACTTGACCCATTGACAGCCCCCTACGGTTAGGCCGGCTAGGTCCTAGCCTTAGCCCCCTACAGACAAGCTTCTAGGGTGGCCTGGCCCTAACTTGACCCATTGACAGCCCTAACGAACAGCTAAAAATATCTATTTCCAAAAGTTGTGCTGAGGCTTCCGCCTTGGAGTCTATGCCACGATTATGGACTGTGACTGCCAAGGCCTAAATATGCTTCGCCCACCTTGGGCTCCATAAGAAGACATGCCACATTATTAGTAGGGTATTTAGGTGGGCCTACCTAGGGCCGCCAAAACAATATTTTGCAAATGAGAAATATTACAAATGGTTCATTCTTTCCCTTCTACAAATTACAATCATAGCACTCATCTAACAATATCCATAAACTAGGAAAATAAAATTCTCATAACTCTTAGAAAAATCTCAAACTACATGCTTGAGGCCATCACCACTTGGGTAAAGATCAACGTTGTCAAATCGCATATGCAATGCTATGTGATGGCATGAAAAAAAACTCCAACGGTCATACTTATGACCGTTGGAGGTGTATGCGATCGCATAACATCCTGCATCGCATATGCCATCATACCATATGCGAAAAACATGTTTAGGATCGCATATGCGATCACTTTTGACAACAATGGTAAAGACCCAATCCCTTAATAATAGGGCTGTAAATGGGCCAGGATTAGCCCAAGCCCGGCACGATTTGGGCTGGTTCGAGTTTAATTTTTCAGCTCGTACTCTATTCGGGCCGGGCATGGTGAGCCCAGCTAGTTTATCGGGTTAAGGGCCTTGAAGTCGGCACTAATCAGGCCGAAGTATTTGCCTCTCGCAGGGGTTATGGTGTTAAGAATCTTTGATTGCTGGATGCAAATAGCATAGGGCAATTTAGTAAATTAACAGCCCAAATAATAGTATAAAAAGACCGTTTTAGGGTAGGGTTTCTTCTCATTCCCTAAACCTCAAGCTATCTCTCAATCTTTCATTTACAAAGGATTTCTTAACAAGCAACAAGACAATCTCTCTCTCTCTCTCTCTCTCTCTCTCTCTCTCTCTCTCTCTCTCTCTCCTAGTGCCGATCTATCATCACCGCAATCTGCAAACGCCACCACCACATCCAATCTTCAAATAGCCCCACCAACTCCATTGATCTGTGTACAACACCTCCACTGATTTGCATATACAACCACCAGCCCCTCCTATCTGCGCACAGTTAAGGAAACACCACCACCACCGATCTCCAAAACAGTACCACCACGATCTCCCTAACTAGTACCACCCACTGAAAATCTCAATAATGCCAACAATCCAAAACCCCAAAAACCCTGTGAAATAGCATAGAAGGCCCACCCGGCCCGATTTTTGGCCCGTTTAAGATCAGGTCGGGCTGCTCGGGTCTCCATCTTAAGTGCCGGGTTTGGGCCTGGCCTGAACCGGGTATAAAAACAGGTTGAGTTCGAACCTTGATTTGAAGCATCAAAATAAGCGAGCCTATGAAAAACCTGGCCCGAACCCTACCCGACAAGGCCCCTTGACAGCCCTACTTAAGAACTTAATTTCCAATCTATCATAGATCAAGAACAAAATTGGATCAAATTACTATCTTGGAATTTTTGTTAAATAGATTTCAAGTGCATCAAATAAACTTTAGATTCGTTTATGATTGATCAATAGTGGCCCATAACATCCAAGGACTAAAACTATTATGTTATGAAAATAAATTTACTTAGTACAATATTTTATTTGTATAATTTGCTAATGTTGCATGTTAGTAGTTAGTTGTTACTTTCCTGTTTAAACCTAAATTTTATATGACAGTTAATACATAATGAGCATATAATCACATTTTTATCGTTTGTATTATTTTATATATTTTATTATTTATTATAGAACCTCTACAAACTGCTATAATAAATAATTAAATAATTACAACATTACTGGACCACACCACCTAGGCTCCACCTAAGCCTCACTTAGGCCAAACCTAGCCATCAAGGGAGTCCGTCATCTAGGCCGCCTCGCGCCTTTAACAAATATGCCTAAAATATTACACATATATATTAGATCAATTGCCCATATAAGGAGGAATGCCACCCATATCACCCTACACTTATTGTCCTCAATTCATGTTTTTTCTCCCATATAAGCCAGGCCAATGACTCATGTCAAGAGGCCACTAAAACCCTAACCCCTAACCCTAAAGAAAATAAAAATATATTTCCCCTAACTCTTTGATATAAAAGGAAAAAAAAAACTAATAACAATATAATTTGGGTCTAAATTTGGCATGAGTCAGAGTCAAATCTAGGTTCAAACCTGGACTTGGGTCTAAATTTGGCATGAGTCTGAGTCAAGTCTAGGTTCAAACCTCAAAGGAACAACCCAACCAAGGACTTATTAAATTCTTTTGCAGTCATGGTTCAAAATCTCGCACGAAACTGATACATATTGGTTTCGGAGGTCATTGGATTGACACAATCAATTCAAATGTATCAACCCCTATGTATCAGCCAAATTATCTTCTTCTTTTTTATAAGCAAGCTAGGCTCGAACTTGCGACCTTGAAGCTGCAATATTGTCAACCTTCCATTGTGCTATAGGCCCAAGCCCCTTATTATTATAAAAAAAAAAAAGTGGTGTTTTGGATTTGCCTACTGTAGACACCCAATTTTAGCCAAACCCTTTCAATGTTGTCCGAATTTGAGCACTCTAGTTCACGATGATCCGAGGCTGCCAAAAGCATCCCCCGTAACCCCTGAAACCCTAAACACCCTTAGGAACCTTCAAAAAACCTTGGAGGAAGACCTCCGATGATCCAAAAGTCCAGACCAATGGAGGCTTGAGGCCCCAAAAAGTAGTGTTCAACGGATTCATGACGTTTTATATCCTGAACAACGAGTAAACTTCTGACGGCCATAACTTTTGACATAAATGTTCGTTTAATATAATATATCATTTGGGGATAGCTCGAGACGATTACATCCAATGGGCTAAATATATCATTTTGGGATAGCTTTTTTTTTTTTTTTGAAAAAAAAAACAAACAAAAGGGCTCTAAACCAAATTAGGAGCCCACTAATTATCATTTTATCAGGGATCTCCAATCTTAGAGAGAAATAGCAAATCCATTCCATAGCTCCTAACTCCTAAGTTTCTAAGTCTTCAAGCCTACAACCCTAACTCAAACCTTAGAATATCCATCACATATCCTTGCAATTGGAAGAATATCAAAGTACTCGTACAGCGAAGGACCGACGGTGTTGCTACAAGGTGTTTGAGGGTTAACCCCAAGCCAATCTTCATCTTCTTTTTCCACCTTTTCTTCTTCATTTTAGGTTTTCTCTACTCAAGGATCTACATCGTTACGCCGTCGAATTTTAAGTGGAGCGGAGTTCTAGAGAAGGGTGTCCGAGTGCCTTCGGACAAGGGAAAGTGTCACCCAAATATCCCTATTCTTCTTCTCTACCTAGCTTCAATGGTGTTTTTTTTCCTATAGAAAAAAAGACCCACAGGAGTTCGATTTTACCTTCGGGTAAGGGGTCATACTCCCATTTTCCTTTTCTTTTGGTCATAGTAGAGACAACTTTGCTAAATGGGTCGGCTAGGTGCCTACCAACTTCCTAACCGGTAACTGAAGTCCTTACTTAACGCATTTGGTGTAGACCGGTAATCCAGAGTCAAATCTAGCACTTCAATGCATATGACATTGATTTAGGTATCTCGGGACACCAAACACTCTAGGTGGCGACTCCATATTCTACCCATCATCGTGGCGGATGGTGACTCCCCAACAGAGTCACCATCTATCCAACCGTTGGCCTTGCGAACCCATCGGGATGATATGGAGTCGCCACTGGGAGCTTTTGGTGTCCCGGGATACCTAAATTAATATCATATGCACCGAAGTGTTAGATTTGACTCTGGATTACCAGTCTACACCAAATGCGCTAAGCAAGGACTTCGGTTACTGGTTAACCAGGAAGGTGTTAGGCACCAAACCGGCCCACTTAGCAAAGCGGTCTTTACTATGGCTAAAAAAAGAAAAATAAGGATTATAAAACTCCTTGCCCAAAGGCAAAATAGAACTCCCGTAGTGCCTTTTTCCTAGTAGAAAAGAAGAATAGAGAGATTTCGGCAACACTTCCCCTTGCCCGAATGCACTTAGATCCTTCTATAGCACTCCGCTCAACTGAAAATTCGGTAGCGTAACAACAAAGATCCTTTGATAGAGAAAAGCCTAAAAGGAAGACGAAAATGTGAAAGACGAGATGAAGACCAGCTTGGGGTGAACCCTCAAGCACCTTGTAGCAACATCGTCGCTTATTCACTTTCCTAGTACTCCGATATGCTTCTAATTGCAAAGATATGAGATGAATGTTAAGGTTGAAGGCTTGAAGACTTAGAAACTTAGGAGTTATGAGCTATGGAATGGATTTGTTGCGATTTTTTTCTCTCTAAGATCACGGATCCCTGAATGAGGGGGTGGAGGTCTCTATTTATAGTGGGCTCCTGATTGGGTTTAAAGCTCTATTGATGACTTAGGGTTTAGGTAATGGGCTTATCTAAGGATTTTGGAGGCTTAGAGAAGATGAAGATGGGTTTTAATGGTGGATGATAAGGTAGCCACTTAAATGCTATAAAAGCAATTCAAAATGTGTTTGGGGCATAATGGGGATGTTAGAAACTACTCATAAGGTTCAGGATGGTCCCAAAGTCAAAAAATACCAACGGAGATCTTAAAACCCCGAAGTTGCAGGATTTAATTCATGTGTGCATAGTATGCACACATGAGTAAGCTCTCACTCAAAAATTTCGAGAAGTCAGAAACCTGAGCCTCTAGCTTTTGAAAAAAAAATTGGGGAGTTTAAACTATGCGTGCATACTATGCGCGCATAAACTTCCCTAATATTTAGCCCATTGGATGTATCATCTTGAGCTACCCCAAAACAATATATTATATTGATTAAAGGGATAATTATATCAAAAGTTAGGGTCGTCGAAAGTTCACTCTTTGTTCAGGATAATAAAACGCAATGAATCTGTCAAACACTACTTTTGGGGGGCCTCAAGCCTCCATTGGTCCGACTTTGGGATCATCCGAGAATCGAGGGTCTTTCTCCAAGATTTTTTCTAAGGTTCCTAAGAGTGTCTATGGTTTCAGGGGTTACAGGGGATGCTTTCGGAAGCCTCCGATCATCATGAACTAGAGTGCTCAACTTCAGACAACAACGAAAGGGTCGGGCCAAAATTGGGTGTCTACACCTATATATTGAGGCATCATTGGGCTGATCAAGCACTAACTTGTAGTCCTTCCAATGTGGACAACAGGAGGTTTTCGTTGCTCTGTGACACCAGCCTCACGCAGTGCCCTAGACTCTAGAAGCCACGAGCCCCACCATGGATCAAAGTATCGTCCGATACGTATCGGTTTCAGGGGTGCCCGAGACGATAAATACAGTATTTATCAAGCACCCCAGAAAACAGACAATTTATCATCAGATACAAGCGATACATTGCCCGTATCGGACGATAATTTCAAATAAAATTTAAGAACATACGTCCGTGGATTTAGAACGGATGTTCGTGGATTTAGAACAGACATCTGCAAAAAAATTTTAAAAAAAAAAAAAAAAAATGTTTCAGCCGATGCACCGGTACGTATCGTCCAAGTCACATATTGTCCAAATACTTGGACAATACATACCGGATTTCCAATATTTTGATCCATGAGCCCCACACCTTCATGTGGGTCACATGGCTCAGACGACCAACTTGGAACAATGAGCCAGCAAGTAGCACGCATCAGCCCAGCCACAAGAGCTAAGCCATCCATTCCATCACCTTAATGCTCACACTTGGGTTACGTTCAATGTATGGCTGGTATCGGTGGATACTTTCAAATTACTGATATCATTGGCTGATAATTTGAAAATAAGTGCATAGTGTGGCACTATGCATTTACTTATACTATGCAACTTTTTGGCCTATTTAACATACCCAATCCATTTCTTTTTTATTTTCTCTCTCCTTTTCTTTATTGTATCTCTCACATTTCTCCATTCCCTCATAGCTTATCCAAAGGGTTAAGCGAAAATCATCCAGAATCATCGATTTATGCATATAAATTGATAAAAAGCAGCCAATCTTATTAATTTTTAAATAAATATGTAATAAATGAATTAGAATGTTTAAAATTTTCTAAATACTTACTCATATTTTGTTTTAAATGTAGCAAACAATCAATACATTGATCAATGTATCGGCTTATACATTGATTCATAGGGCATATAAACCAATATATATCGGTTTGGGGGTGACCGATACGATTATGTATCAATTATCCAGATTTTGAACCATGTTTGAGGTGGATGGGTAAATGGGCATTGATTTGCAATAAATTTAAAAAGGCTAAAGGAAAAAACTGCTAATATGAATAAAAGGATGCTTCTGGGATATGCTAGGGAGGAAGAAGAGATTATTGGGAAGGAACTTCTGCTTTGGATATGGTAGAGGAAGTTCAAGTGCAAGCCCATGAGGAGCACTACAAGCATGTAGTTAGAGAAGCATAAGCCCTATGAAGGCAAAATTCACAGGGCTTCTGCAATAAACACATAATCACTTGCTTTGATAGCCGCTAGACCTAAGCTAGCTTATGCAATAATGATATATAAAAGGAAAATATATAATTTGTAGATATGGAAATTCAGTATATAAAAGTGTCTTGTGTCACCCATCAAATTTCCAAGCCTGTTGCCTCATGTATTTATTAACCGCTGCATCTTTACTACAGTATGAAATAAATGAAGCCTTTTAAGTCAATCAACATGTACTTCATGCACGGTGTTTGAGTTTTGAGCATTGTTTTAGACAAACATTAATATTTAAGAGTATAAACTATTTTTTAACACTCATATTTAAGATAGATACAAATTATGGCAGGTCATAAAAATTAGGAGGATGTCTTCTGCCCAAATCCAAGGATTAATCCTCCATTTTCATCATAGTCGCTTTTTCGAAAAAGTTGCAACTAAATTGCACTTTTTTGGTTTACCAATTAAGTCACAAAAAAAATTTTAAATCATTACCTTTTGAAAAAACAAAAAAATACAATCAAATTCCAATTAATTCCCAACTTTTCCAATAATTTTTATTTTTCACAACTTTGAATCATATTTTTAATTTTTTATTTCCCCCAACCTTTCTATTTTTGTCAAAGTCTTCCAATTTTCCTCCTGTAGCCACATGCAAGAGTGTGGGGGCTGAAGCCCCCATTTAGCTCTTGAATTTGTATTAGATGCTCTTCTTATATAACTATCTTTTAATATAAACTCCAAAATTTTTGTTGAACAAGCCCCCAAATAGAACTTAAAATAAGTATTAATGTCTACTGATCATTGCTAGCCCCCACCAACGGAAAATCCTGGCTACGCCCCTGCTTGTGAAATAACTATTTCATACAGTTATATAAAACATATACATCTTAAAACAACTCTTTTGGTCTTTTAATCATATAGGCAGGAAATAATAACAACAATATAAAATATAAATAATATACATAGATGGGATAAGGCTGTGATGATGATGATATGAATAATATAATGTTATCAAAGCAGGACAAATAATTATTACTATTATCATTAATAAATAAATCAATAATAACAAAACAAAGCTAAAAGCAGTATAGGAGAAATAGAAAGCAATCCAACGATGAAGAAAACACCGTACCCGCGAACTTGATCAAAAAAACCGAGGAAAAAACATCTGAATGCGATGAATCGATTAGAAAACCCTAATTAAGAATCAACGGATAGCGATCGGTGCGCTTCGGATTAGAATCAACGGCGTCGCTTCTTTGATCCTCAGATTCCCCCAAAGTATGCATTTCAGTCTTCAAAATCAATTACAGCAGCAACAAAAATCTAGAAGATGATCTCCTATGGTTAATATCTAGCGAATCTCCAGGTAAAAACCCTAGACCTTTCACAAATCGATGCGAAGCACCTCAAAAAACAAGAAACTTAAGAAAACCACTACGTATGAATCTTCAGACACCGATGGCGGTTTTGAGGTGTGAAAGGCGGTTTTGGATGCCGAATAGCGGTTTTGGGGCGGGGGCGAGGGCGAGGCTACCAGGAGAGGGGACGGGGAGAGAGAGAGAGAGAGAAAGAGAGAGAGGGTTTGAAAGTTTGAAAGTGGTTTTGAGGAGCCCTTTCATAGAAAGGCCAAACCTAGAGGAAAGAGAAAAACAGAAAATGACACGTCGGCGTCCGGATTTTAACAACCAATGGAGAAGGCCAAATTACTGATGGTTTGTTTTCGATTCCCTCGCGCATCTCCACTATTCAAAACTGTTCCTATTTTTTTCAGATATATGCCCTCGTATTCTAAACAAATTTACGATGGTGGACATGAAGGTTTTAAACTTTTAATAATTAATACCGATATGAAGCCCCCCTATCGGCCGGTCCGATACGCCCAAGGTCAAAATGGGTATCGGACTCAGGCATCGATCCATAAAGGACCGACGAGAAACCGATACGTATGGCCGATCTTTGATGCCATGGTTATGCCAAAAATAACTCAATAAACTTATTCAAAAATAGATAAAAGAAAGAAAAAGGAAAATTATAATGAGCGGACATCAAACAGCAGGCTAAAAATGAACTGCTTACGTGGCGCAATGCAAGTGGTTGGCTCGACTTGCATTCTTGGGATCCATATCACTTGCATCACACCACGTAAACGGTTCGTTGAATGGCTTGTTATTTAATGTCCGCCATATATTATTGTTTAAAGAAAAATTTACTTAAAAAAGAGTATACTTTATGGAATAAAATATGCATAGGCCGATATGACCCAATAAACCTTGATAATACCTTATTTTGGCCGATAATATCCGATATGTCCTGATATTTTACCTGTTTGACCCAATACATACCACTATATCGAATTGGGAGGTAATATCGTATCGAGGGCAATGGTCAGGTCCAATCAGATTGAATCGGATTTCTAGTCCCCACAAAAGCCACGATTGTCTACAACTATTCTTCATTGTCGTTGTTACCTAGCTATCTAGCAATAGGGATGCAAGTTCGATGTATCGAACCGATACCAATTTTTATCGTATTCGGTTCAGTACACCCCATTCTGAAATTGAACCGAAATGAATCATTTACGGTTCAACATCTTTTTTTTTTGAATCCGACACAGAAATCGAAACCTAAACATTTCAATTTTTTCGATTCGATTTTGGTTTAGTGTGGGTATTTTACCTTATTTTATTTTATTTTTTAATATAATTTCTCAATTTTTTTTATTTTTCAATTTTTCTTCTATATTTTCTGATTTACTCATCCTACCCTTCGATTTTTTATTTTTGCTACCCTAAACCAAAACCAAACCTCACCGAATCAGTTAGGTGTTTGTTTGGGATCCTCGATTTTCGGTTTGGTATCAGGGTCCGGTTTGCATCCCTGCCTAGCAACTATTGACCGATTCAAAAAACTAATCGGTGGGCTCCCAGCTTGAGACAAAGACAGATTGCTGATATGTTTTCTTTTGAAAGCTTATAAATGCAAAATTTTAATTTATTTGCGGCAAGTCTGGGACCCTCCACGAAACATCAGGAAATCTGCATTTAATTGGAAGACTTATGGTTTTAGTCATTGTCTAATCAGTCGAACCTCAATTGGGTTCAATTGGCTTTAAAGCAATTGACTGCAAGACATTAAAGTCAGAGACCCATTTAGAATTCAACCGTTTGGACCACAAAAACACCCTTCCCTGCAAATTTAGGAGTTAGGATAGCAAATCTCCCCACTTGTTGCGCGACTGAAGCCCTAAAATTCTTGACAGTAGATATTTTTAAATGAGAAATTTGTACTTTTAGTCTTATAAGTTTGTTTATTTGTAAAAATGGTCTTATAATTTCAAACTTTACAAAAGAAGTAAGCTCCAAGTCAAGCCGTTTTCACATTAGCACAGACCTTTTTAATGTTTAAAAAACCCTTTACTTTTAAAATCTTTTATATAGTTAATTTTAACTTTTCACTATTTATTTTTAACTTTAATTTTTATATAAAAATCGAGAGAACGACAACAAAACGCTGACATAGCGGAAAAATAAGAGACAATTTTTAGGTATTTTTTTTTTTTTCCTTTTAAACAAATATAATCTTCCACTATCTTCCCCACATAATCTCGCTAACTTACAATAGCGATCGCTAACTTAAGTTAGCGGCAACATAGTAGATTGTTTTTATCCTTTTTATTTATTTATTAATTAATTGTTGTTATATTTTTTGCAGTTCTCACTAATTGATTATAAGATGACGAAGTCTCTAAAGGCCTTCAAAAAGTGTACTAGAGTTAGTGTTAGAAAATTTTACATGCATTGCAACGAAGAAAGAAAGAGGATATTAGATGAATTAATTTTTAATCATCTATTTAGGATTTCTGAGAAATTAGTGTTCATTGGAGACTTGATTGACGCAATTTTAAGCTTATGAGTTAAAGATAACGTTTTCAAAGTCAATAACACCAATGTACTATTGCAGGAGTCCGATATATCATTGATTTTAGACCTTAACGTGTTGACGGAACCTGAACCTAAGCATGTGGCAATGCTATAACAAGATGTTATTCGATACAAATTCTTTCGGGGGCAGCCGTCTAAAAGGAGTCTTATTAAAGAAATAGTAGATAGTATTCAGCTTTCCAACGATGAATTTTTGAAATCATCGTTGTTGTTTCTCGTCTGCTCGTTCCTACTTTCGGACACATACCAAAAAGTGGATACTCTGTATTTGAACTTAGTCGATAACTTTGAAAAGTTCAACGAGTTTTCATGGGGCCTGATAATTTACAAAAATTTAGTGGAGTGCATATCAAAGGCGGCCAAAACGTCACCAAAGGGACAATATAACATCTACGGATGCACGATCGCCCTACAGATTTGGACGTTTGAGCACTTTCCAAGAGTCGCCCCCCCCTTGTACTCCTCTGATAAATTCATTTCCGAGGCTGATGAAATGGAAAGCTCAGAAATTCAATCGGACTCCAAATTATTTTCGAGAAAAAATTCTTAAGTCTACAGTTATCGTAGAGTTTGATGTTAAAAAACACAAGTTACAGTATCAATCAGTTCAACTCTCCCTCATGCAAAGAGAAATGGAAAGGGAACATGAAAGATAATACCCGACCGAAAAAAAGATATATAAAAAAGATGTCCCAACTTACGAGACACGTCCCTAAAAAAGAGCTGAGGAGACTCATGATGATGACGATGAGGATAATGACAGTGACGATAACGACGAGTACGAGGTTGTTATACGTCAACAGCCGAAATCAAAGGATAAGCAACCGAAGAGTAGACATCAGCCAACCAGGGAACAGCCGACTAGGGAACCCTATCTAATCAATGAAGTAATCGAGCTGAGGAAAGAGTGCACATCTCTCCATATGAACGTTAAAGAGATGAAAGGTGAATTCAGGCGTGTGTTTATAGTGCTGAAAGGGCAAATTATGACTATTGAACAGCTCGAAAGAGAGAGAAAAAGACCCTACAGGAGTAAGTAGGGTCACTATAAGATCAGGTAGCTAATTTAACAAGCGAAAATATCACAATATGGAAGGATCTTGACGCTGTTAAATCTCATTTGACAAAGGCACTAAATCTCTAACTTAACTCAAATCAATTTTTAAATCTTTAAAATAATATTTAATTGATCCGCTTGTTACACTAAGTTAAGATAGCAAACCACTAACTTAAGATAGCGGTCCACTAACTTAAGTTAGAGGTCCGCTATCTTAACTTATTTTTGTTAATGTCATTTAAATTCAAATATATTTGGCAATCAAATTTTTATTAATGTAATTTTGGATTGATGTAGGATGATATTCTTTCCTTCGTTCTCTTTTATGTCTTCGTTTCCCCTGAACCCACTGTCCCTCATCCCAATTCCCTGTAAACTTCTACCCCTGAACCCACTGCTCCTCAACCCCTTGCCCCCCAAACTTTTATCCTTGGACCCCCTGCCCCTCAACACCCTCTCCCTCAGCCCCCTGCCAGCCAACCCCTGGTCGAGGCCTTGCACAAAATGGGTGATGAGGGTGCTCTACCTACCCAGCCTTCTTGCGAGTCGCAGCCAATGTCACTAAACTCAATTTTAGTTAAATTTTCTACTTTGAAGAGTAAAGCCGAGAGAAAGAGTAAAGCCGAGAAGGGCATGAGATAAGACTTGTGTGCTTGGAAGAAGAGAAAGACTCCGACCAGCAAAGCTGCTATTAAGAGAAAGACTCCAAGAGTGGTTGTGGAGGAGGACGAGGTTGAGCCACAATCCATGAAGCATAAATTCATGCTCAATTTTTGGAACCGGCCAGCGACTGATGACATTGTGATTGTCAATAATGTCATGGGTGTTGACGTTACAATTGCTACTTTAAGGATCCTCAAAGGACACACGTGGCTCGACAATGAAGTCATGGATGCGTATTTTAATGTCCTTGAGAATAAAAACTACTCAATATTTTCATAAAAGGCGAAAAAAAGCTGGTTTGCTTCTGCCGCAACCCTGATAAGAATTCAATTTTTTATTATTTTCTTTATTTGTCTGTCTTTCCATTCATTACTTTCAATTCACATCTTTCAGACCTTGATTATAACGGCTAAAGTAAAATTTGAAAAATATGTCCGTGATCAAGATCTAGGAGTACTCAACGACTTCGATAAGTGACAGGTTCACCATCGTTGCAAGCCGCTTGAAGCCCAGCTTACCAATGTCATACGCGAAATTCATCTAGTATCCTCTTTCTCTCTTCGTTGCATGCATATAAAATTTTCTAACACTAATTATAATATACTTTCTGAAGGCCTTTAGAGACTTCGTCCTCTTATAATCAGTTAGTGGGAATTGCAAAAAATATACCAATAATTAATTAATAAATAATAAAAGAGGATAAAAATAATCCGCTATGTTGCCGCTATCTTACTACTAACTTAAGTTAGCGGTAAGATAGTGACAACATAACGGATTATGTGGGAAATATAGCGGAAGATTATATTTGTTTAAAAGTTATAAAAAAATACCTAAAAATTATTTCTCGCTATTTTTACGCTGTATCGGCGCTTTGTCATCGTTCTATAAAAAAGTTAGTTAAAAGTAAACAGTGAAAAGTTAAAGTTAAAGTTAACTATATAAAAGATTTTAAAAGTCAAGGGTTTTTTAGACAAAAGTCAAGGGTTTTTTAGACACTTAAAAGGTCTGTGCTAACGTGGAAATGACTTGGCTTGGAGCTGACCTCTTTTGCAAAGTTTAAAACTATAGAGCCATTTTTGCAAATATGCAAACTTATAGGGCCGAAAGTGTTAATTTCCCTTCTTAAATCTAACATCATCCATTTAGAGATTTGGATGGTGATAGGCGTGATAACATTATATACACTTTACCATTTTCTTATAAATAAAATAGTAGTCCGGTTTCATATTCCCAACCATGGTATTAAAATTTGGCCGATACCAGCAATATGTATTGATTTGGTATCGATTTCTCGGCAAACCGATACGTATCGGCCCCAATACGTATCGGTATCTCAACTCGGTATCGGATATCGGCCGATACGGTATCGGTTTCGGTCGAAAACTATTTTTAAAAAAAAGCTGATACGTATCGATATTGGCCGATATGTATCAACCGAGTCGTATCACTCTTCCATGGACGGATACCCGAGTCTGATACCGACCTTGACACCTTGGTCCTAACTCCCAAGTCCATTTCATTTTCTAGGTCGCAGCCAAATATAATTTTGGGTGCCATGTGAGCCAAAAAGGCATTGCCTAAATTAGTTTTAAAAGATAAAAATATTTGAAAACTAATCTCTATGGCTGCGTTTGGGTTAGCTCTTTTAGGGAAAAGAGCAGCTCTTTCACTTTTTGGCTTCGGAGGAGAACTACTTTTACATTTGTTAACACAGCTCCTCGCCTCATCTGCTCCAATTTTAAGTGATAACACTGCTATATGCTTGCTCTATCTTAGAGCAGACAAAGAGTTGCTTTTGCTCTCATAAGAGCTAACCCAAACATAGCCTATGGTCTATGGCAAAAATAAAAAATTAACTACCTTAAATAATCCAAATATCAAACCGTATAAATCATGCAGTAGATCAGATTTTCATTTTCATTTTTTTGAAGGAAAATTTTCTAAAATTGCCCCCATTTAAAGTTACTTTTCTAAATCTTCCCCATAATTTTGTAAATATCTAATAACTCTACTTAAAACTTAGTTATCTAAATGCCCCTTCAATCATAAATATTTAGATTTTAAATACAATTTTTATTATCTTTATAGATTAAAAAATAATTGTTTTTTTACAATTTTTTTTATTTTTCTTAAAGTGTTTCCAAATTCTTGGATTTTTATTGAATTTTTAATGTTATTTTTCATTTTTTTGTATCTGAAAATATGATTTTTGATTTTTTTTAATATAATTTTTACTAGCCTATTGGTTTAGACTAACCGGTTTTTTAAAATCTTTCCCGTTTAAGGATAATTTTGGTATTAAGGTGGATATGTATTTGAGAAGGGAGTCATTACTTGCACACGTTTTTCAAGTGATTCACCAAATTTAAAGAAAGACTTGGTATTTTAGGGACATGCGATATGTCAAAATGCAATATGGGCCGTATGATTTGAAGTTCATAATCAATAGATCTTTGGTACATAAAATTGGAGCAAAACATAATGCTTGCCATATGATCTATTGTAGTCAACTACTGAATTATATAATAGCCTTTGACTCCATTTAATTAAATGATGAAAATTATATTTTGTTTTAATCTTTTGCAATTGATATTTTAAAATCATGACCTTCAAATCAAATAATTTAGATGATATTTTCACATAATAAAGGCTGCCAAACTTACAAATCTTTCTTTCAAATTTGATGCAATCACTTGAAAAACGTATGCAAGTAATGGCTCCCGTTCGATAATTTGTGCTGTTATAAACTTATAATAATTTATTCACGTCAGCACGAGCTTAATCATTGTAACTAAAAGGTTATCATTATGTTGTCTACTTTTGTCATTAGTTGGTGTGCAAAGGCGGAGTTTCGATGTGCAAAGTAGTGGCTCCCTACCAAATTTTAAAGGGTAGCTAATACTTGCACACCATATTTCTACCATAGCACATGACTTTTGTCATTGGTTGGCGTGCAAAAGCCGGGTTACGATGTGCAAAGTAGTGGCTCCCTACCAATTTTTTAAAAGGCGATTTACTTAAGAGGGCCCTGGATTTAAAGGGATGATGACATTTTTACTGTTAAATGTGTTTCTCTCCGTCTCTTTGGTTCATAAGCACCAATTGTCTTACGTGGGTTTGATACCATGGAACCATCCAACTCAACGCACAAGAAGTATACGGTAAAAATTTGATTCCGAGCAAGGCCTAGTTCATCTGTGTTCTTCTTCTTTGTAAATACAAAAAATGGTTGACCTCCCAGACGACTGCCTATTTATTATTTTTAGGAGCTTTGAGATCCGTGCGGATCGTGAGGCGTTCGGCTTGACTTGACCCCATTGGCTTGAGATACAGAACATGGTTTAGGGATCCCATTCCCCAAATCTCCGCTCATTTTCCGGCGAAAAAGGAAGAAGAAGACTCCATCCTTCGACGATACATCGCAGAAGAAACCCTTCGCCGAAGAAATAGATTGAGAGCTTTCTCCGACGATGAGTTTTCACTTGAACAGTTTCAGATTCGACTAGAGGGTTTGAGATTTGTCGAACATCGATCTTTCCTTCTTCTTCCTTTTTCACCCTAAAATGATCGGAGATTTGGGAAATGAGAATTGCAGCCGTCAGATTTGCCGAACATCGATCTTTCCTTCTTCCTTTTTTGCCGAAAAACGATAAGAGATTTGAGAGATGGGAATTGCAGCAATGAAATTTTCCTTTTAGACCATGGTTGCTTGCGATTGGCCCTTTGCGAGACAACCCCTGTCGAAGATAGGGTTACGGAGAAGAAGGGCAAAGGTGTAAAAAAAATTCACCAAGATGCAAACATGAGAATACACGGGCGAGAACGGCCCGTTTTTTCCCGTATTGGGCGTTCTCAGGTATTTAAAAAAAAAAAATACGGATTTCGTGAAAAATTAGTTTGTTGGGGCCTAATTCAGTACTTTCCTCTTTTTTTTAAGGGGAGCTAATACTTGCACACCATATTTGTACTATAGCACATGACCAAAAAGAAATAACCTGTTGTTTTAGGAATCGGTTCCATGTGAAACTCAATCAAAGGTGTCTGCAAATTGTAAGATCGTAATGTATAGATAGATCTTTGAGACAAAAAATTGGCATGAAATGCGATCCCTATCATAGTTTTTAGAGTTAAGCATTAAATCTGATTATGGTCTTTGACTTTATGGAATCTGATGATAAACATCACGTTCCATGCCAACTTTTTGCCACAAAGATTCTTAAATCATGGTCTTTGAATCAAACGGCTTAGATAGTGTTCCACGTGGCACAGATCCCAAAAATAATGAAGTCTTTCTTTTTAATCATGTGTCACAGTACAAAACTCGTGTGCAAGTATTAGCTCCCATTTTAAAGGGTACCTCTGTTCGCTCCCATGCGTTCTCTGAAAGCGCCTATTGCCCATACCCCTTAAAAACCGTTGATTGCTTTAGATCAGTTGATGAATATCTATTTTGGTTGATTGCTTCAGATCAGTTGATGGATATCTATTTTGGTGATTTGTTCAGATCAGCTGATGAAGATCTATTTTCAACCCGATATTCCACAAAATGGATCGTGAGATCATGGCACACCTATTGGACGGTCAGCTTTTTATTTCATGTGTCACAGATCCCCAAAAAATGGCTCTTCAATCATATGGCACGCATCACACTAAAATGTGTTTTAGGTGTCTATTTTTTTGGGATTTGGGAGACATGCAATAGAAAATTGACCGTCTGATAGGTATGCCATGATCTAAAGATCCTTTATGTTAAAGATTTGGGTGAAAAATGATCTCCATCATCAGATCCGAAGCAATCAACTGTTTTGAAGGGGTCTAGGACATTGGCGCTTTCAAAGAACACATGGACGCGAACAAAGGTAACCAATTTTAATCATTGATCTATGACACTTTAGGGTACTTCTGTCTCCGCCCACGCATTCTCTGAAAAGCGCTCACGCCCTAGACCCTGTGAAAACTATTGATTGCTTCAACTCAGATGATGGAGATTGTTTTTCACCCTGATCTTCCACACAATGGTTCTTGAGATCATGGTGCACCTATCAAACGATCAATCTTTTATTCCACAGTGTCACATATAAAAACAAGGCCCTTGAATCATATGACATGCATCATGCTCAAATGTAAACTCACAAGTTGACTGTCAGATAGGTGCACTATGATATCAAGGTTCATTGTGTCAAAGACCGGGATGAAAATGATCTCTATCATCTAATCTATAACAATCAATGGGTTTGAATGGGTTTCTAATATTTGGCATTTTCAGAATACGCATTGGCGCATTTAGAGGTACTCTATGCTACTTCTAAGGGAGCCACTAATTGCCCGTGAAAACTCAGCCTTTGCACATAAAAATCTTAAAAAGATGGGGTAGGCATATAGGCACCAACTTAGGCAACATTCACTTCAGCCTAATGCCAAAAAAATACACAACAAATGGCTAAAAAGTAGGGAGATTTCCCTTTTTCCGTGTTTCTTTTGCAATAAAATGACCTATCCTTATAGGTTATTTTTCCCACTTATTTGCCAATAGTTGGTAAAAAAATTAAAGTCATGCATTCTCCGCAACGGCTATATTTTATGAGAAAAAAATAAAGCTCCAAATTAGACACACCAAAACGAGTGTGTAACAGAGGGAGCTTGGGATAATACCTCTATAGTCACGGATCCGCTTTGGGTGTGCAGAAAGTAGGGTTTGGATATGCATAAATGGGCCTTGGCTCTACTTTTCGTTATGCTTTAAGCTTTTAAGTTTTCTGAATGTGTCACTATGTGCCACTTTAATCAGGCTATGCTTTCTTGAAATAAAATAAGATCGTGTTCATTGGCTATAAGCGGTATATATTTCACTTATTAGATGTGCATATTTAGTATTTGACGTAAATAGTGCTAGCTAACTAATCAACGGTAAAAATAATGTGATTACTAAAATCTGAATCACTACAATGGTTTGTAATAGTGTAGATGATGACCACTTAAAAAAGATCATATTTGGACGTGTCCGTGATAAGGGGGTAGATGGGTGTAAATTGAATGGTTTAGATGATTCCTGAGAAACTACCAATTTTAAACCAAACTCGCAATGGTCGTTCACTTTAGCGTAAAGTGAAATGCTACCCAAAAAGTGTATTTTACGTGATTTTACATTCAAAGAAACGGTTTTTTTAACACTTACAGTATCACTTTTACTGCATTTTTGCATTTTACTTTACGCGTAAAGCGTATTATGCAGGCAAATGGAATACATTGAAATGAACCTAGCCTTAGTGTTCGCGCAATAATTCAACAATGTTAAAATTTGGGAAAATCTGGTAAAATTCAGCAAGGATATATGAAGAAATATTCCGAGAAAAGTCAGAGAAAAAAACTAAAAACTATAAGATTAAAAGGTATAAAAAATTTAAAAAATATTAAAATTTATTGAAAAAATCTTGAATAATTTGTAAATTATTTACGAATTATTTGCGATTTTTAATAAAATTAGAATTTTTGAAAAATTATGAATAATTTGAATTAATTTTCATAACCTCAAATTCGCAAATTATTCACATACTTTTAAAAATTCGGAGAAATTGGTGACTATTTTTGCGCCAACTCAAGTATTGAGGGTTGTCTTCCCAAAGAGGCAAAGGCCTGTTGACGAGGTTGAATTGAACAAGAGATCAAAATTTCTGTTTTTAGTTCCGTGGGGTAGGGGTGGGAGTTTAGTTAGCAGAACGGAAATCGATTTTTTCGATTTTGAGTTCAATTCAACTTGAATCGAAGTTGAACCGAAAAAAATGGTTTAGCTTTCGGTTGATTAATTCCCAAAACCCTGAAGCCGAAATCCAACCGAACTAAGTATTTTTTATTTTTTATTTTTGTTTCGATTTATTATAAAATAATAATTTATATTATTCATTGCATTCAAAGGCCATTACTTGATTCAAGAGTTGAATCATATGATAGAGATCGAGTTTTATGCCAATCTTTTGTATTGTAGATCTTTTGATCGTTGCCTTTAAATTAGACAACTTAGATAGTGTTTCACATTGCATAAATCACAAACAGTAAATCTAAAATCACGTTTGGGTGCAATTTTATATCACATAATTTTTGAGTTAATATTTTAGAATCTGTACTTCGTGGATGAAAAAATTGACAGTTGTCTATGATCTCAAGATTAGTACTACGTGTGAATGAAAACCGATTTCTATCATCTGATTCGACTATAATACAACCTCACCAATTGGATGGTTGACCACTATTTGCTGATTTTGATGTGTTTTAATACCACAAAATAACCAAGTCATTGTGCTCTTTTAAAAAAAAAAACTTTCCATGATTTTTTTAACCATCCCATGGGAAATAAAATACAAAAACTCTAGCCCATGACTTTTGCCAAACAAGGCCTATGGTGAAATTTTTTTGTCATCAAAATTTCGGACAAATTTCTTTCTATTATAACACTTAACCCCACACCACTCGATCCCCCACCACCACCAATGTTACTAGCACCACCACAATCATCACTACCACTGTCACGCCCCCACGCTCTCTAGCGTTGCCCGTCGCGATCAACGAGCTAGGCCGGCGTGACTGCATTGCCTTCGATTATTCGATTATATCCAATACATATTTCTATTTCATAATTCATTCAATTTCATTTCCCAAAGCTTTGATTAAATCATAATCTGGTTAGCCTCATTTTACCATATACTTTTTTTTTCTAAAATATTACAGAAAATGTCCTTGCGAAAAAACTTTCTTTTCTTTTACAATAATTGTGGAAGCCTTTTCATTTCATTTCAATAAATTACAGAGGCGTATTTAAATTCTTTTTCATTTATTTCCCATTCTTGTTAACCTGATTGGTAAAAATTCGATTTTCTCTAACTTTTAGCGTAAAATAATCCTACTTATTACAGAATCGTAAGTAAGACAATTTAAAAGATGTTTCCAAAGATTTCAAACTTCAAAAGTCAATATTTACAAAAGTCCAAATACAAAGATACATTTGTAATATTTTAAAAGTACTGGACTAACAAAAACAAAAGAAAGGAGAAATTTTTGTCAAAACCAGCTGTGAACAGGTCATACATGTGCAAGTGCTAGTAGCTCTATAGGCAAAATAAGCTCAAAACTACCGGCTCAGTGATCTTGTAATATCCCGAAAAATCACGTTAAACAGTGACCTCGGGATCCGTGCCCGATTGGTCACAAGTTTGACCAATTAGGAGATCAAGGGTTAGCATAGAGTGTGATGAACGGATGAGATGTGATGGGTTGAGTGCTTATGTGGTGTGTGATGGGAATGTGAAGTCGCGTACACCTATCGCGGTGTATGTGCTCAACGCACAAGAGAGGGGATAGATAAAAGGGTTTAATAACCCTAAAAATCTGTATTTTGGTTGTTGAGAGAGGAGTAAAGAAGAGAGAGAGAGGAGTAAAGAGATTGAACAAGAGTTATTGTGTGATTGGAGGGGGGATTCTAGCATTAAAGAGACCGATTCAACGCGAGGAATCCGTTCAAGCAAAAGCTGGAACTCTAGCCTTTCCAACCACTTGATTGAAATCAATTTGAGATTGATTGAAGGTAAGATTTTTGTAGTTTAAATGCATGGATTAAAAGGGTGAATAATGGTTAGAAATAGTGTGAAATGTAGGACAAAGGTTTAGAGAAATGGAGGAAAAAAAGTAAAGGAAGAGAGGGAAAAGGGAGCTGAATTTGGCAATTTCGATTAATCGAAATTGGGTTTCGATTAATCGAAATTGGCCAAGAAGTTGAAAAGTCAGAGGACCCCGATCTCGATTAATCGAATTGAGTTTCGATTAATCGACTTTAGATTTCGATTAATCGAATTGGAAATCGATTGATCGACTGGGAACCTACAATGAACTCCAGTGGAGGAAAGAAAACAGCTTGGAGAAATCGACTAATCGAAATGAGAATTCGATTAATCGATTTAGAATTTCGATTAATCGATTTGGGATCGATTAATCGATTTTGGAAATTCGATTACTCGAATTAAGAATCAACAAGATAGAGTAGAGAATTTCGATTAATCGAATTGGGTTTCGATTAATCGAATGGGAATCTCGATTAATCGATTTGAGAATCGATTAATCGATATTGACTTTCGATTAATCAATTTTGGAAATTGATTAATCAAATCAGATTCGATTAATTGATTTTGGAGTTCGATTAATCGACTGGGCTAGTTTATGTTGACTTTTGAGTTTGACTTTAAGCTTCATGGAGGGTCTTGGACCTCCTTTATTTCATCTTTAGTGATGTGTTTCGCATGTTATGTGGTACCATAGGTGGTACGTGTGAGCTAGTGTACAAGGAGCCACGTGGGACCTTGATGCATTGATCGAACGAAGACTTGAGGTAGGGAACACCTTGAACATGTACTTTATTTTACAAGAGCATGTATGTAGTGATATAGAATTCAATTCAAAATGTTTTTATTGCTTAAGAATTGTGAAAAGTGTGTGTCTGTGACATCCATAAGAGTAATTATAATGAACCATCCCCAGGGGATGAGGAAGTAAAGAGAAAAGCATCAGGTGTGATGCAAGTGAATGGATACATCCCAGGGATGTATCCAAGATTGAATCATGTTTAATAGAGCCTAACTGATATAAGATAGCACAATTACACGGTGAATAACTATATGTAAAGTACCTGATACTTTTATTATTTGAGGTTTGATAGGGTACCCCACTGACGTGGCGGGATATCCATGATTGACACGGCAGGATACCCGTGACCTATATGGCGGCGAAACCGTAGGCCAGTGCGGAGGCTTATCTGTACATAGTAAGCACACCCCAGGGGTGTTGATTGAGACTAGTGAAACCCAGTCACAAATCCCCAGGGGAAAGGGGCTTGGGTACTATTTGTATTCCCAGGGAATACGTTAAAAGTGTCTATATAGATGACGATGATGGGTATCTCATCGGGGCTCGATGCTATATTGCTCGGGGATTACTTAAGTTGAAAGTTTAAGTTTTGCTTTAGGCCTTTTCAGCATCATTCATGAATAAATAAAGACCTAAGTAACTACCAGTAAAATGTAATGCTTTTAATTATTTTCATCAGTAACTGCATAGACACATCATGCATGGCATATCATGGAATATATGTGAGTGATAATTTATATGTTCAACTGTGTTTTGTTCCCTATTGAGCTAGGATGTAGCTCACCCTATAGACTATACGTCGCAAGTCCACTACTAGCGGCTACCGAGGCTTCAGGAGACGCTGACCCCGGTGAGTCGGACCTTGCGGCCGGTGAAGAGTTGGAGCCACCTCCTGAGGACTTCTTCTAGAGGACTCCATTGTGCCGCTTTGAGGGCTTTTGGATAGAGATTTGTACGGCTTGGTATGTCAAGCCTTGTTTTGGCTAAACAATGTACATGTATAAATTGAGATTATTCATTTGGGGCGAACCATCCGTGATGATTTGCTATCATCGATGGTTCGGATCAGTTCTCCATTCATGCAGAGGCATGAGGGTAGAACTGTCTTTTGAGAAATGCTTTTATATAGATTTAAATTCTGCAGTTTCATTTACTATTTCATTTTCTGCTTGATATGCCAATATTCCGTGCTTAGCTAAGGGACACGGTTAAGATGATCGTGCTGATGGCACGGGTTTCGAGGTGCCGAAATCCGAGCTGTCACAGATCTCTCCTCGATCGATCCTTGTCCAGCTCCTCTATCTCGGACTGGGTGACTGCAGACTGGCCTCTGAAATTTTTGGGTTATGAAACAACCGTAAGCCATGAAACTTAATAAAATCTTAGTCAATTATGTTGTGATTTTCAGTACGAGTAATGTAAGAGAAATCCATATATTAATGGTCAAATTTGTAGACTTTTGAAAGTGTGTTTGATTTGCTCTTTAAAAACATGTATCACCATGAAACGTGTAAGAGGGGTTGTTTGCTTCACCAAATACCAGCTTCTAGTAAGTTACAGAACTTAAGTGAAATTTAGGTAATCGTCCAAATTGTGGGCTATAATCTGGGAGCGCCTAATTTTCTATTGCGGACGCACAACCAACAAACAAAGTAGACATGGATTCTCTCGATCAATCCCTCTATCTCTCTCACTCAAAATTAAAAAAACATATGAACATTAGAGAGAAGGGTCGCTGAGAGAAGAGAGATGAGAAGATGCAAAGATGGGTCGCTGAGAGAAGGGTCGCTAAGAGAAGGATATAAAATCTGTAGAGAATGGTTGCCGAGATAAGAGAAGAGATGAGAAGATTTACATTCTATCTATATTCTATATAGCAAAAAGAGAATTTGTGGACCATTAATTGGGCTCAAAGTGGCTAACCGAATACTCCATTGTCAAATCTTTTGAAATCTTTCCCCAGGTCCATAGCTTCCTGTAATTAGTCAATTTTTTCACCCTCCACCTTTCGATTAGAGCACCGAATGGAAAGGCTATAAGACCAAGGGCACCATCAACGACTACAGTTGCTGGTCAGATCTGACTAGTAGTTTGGGAGAATGATGAAGGTAGTAGGACCACGAAGAATGTGACAACCTCGGAACCCCTGAGATGGTATATGACCACTATGGCTGCTATTTTGCAAAAATTTAAAATATTTCTGACCTGGATAAAACAATCCTGAAAAGGGGAAAAGTTAAAGTCCAATAAAAAATGAAAATCTCTTTTAACGCATCGTTTCGGCTACATACGAGCCTTTACCCTCGTACGCCATTTGAGATACGCGTCGTCTAAAAAGTTGTCAAACACGTTAAATAAGACCTCCATCAAACGTCGTCTCACAGTCAACCTTCCGTAAGATAGCCACTAAATGTATAATCTGACCATCTTACGAGCAATCAAACATGCCCTAACACTGTGACAACCCAATTTTTTCTAAATTGGATCCCTAGAAAATCGGACCATCATCGGCTCGATACATCCACACAATGCGAAAATAAAAGCAGATATCCTATAGCAAAAATAGAAATCTCCATTCTAACTTTGGATCATGTAGAACTTATCACACTTGCCGCTCAATTTTTACCTCTAAATATTTGATTCATGAGATTATTATTTCACAAAGGTTATTGTGACAGCCCGGATTTCGGCACCCCGAAACCCGTGCCATCAGCACGATCATCTTGACCGTGCCCCTCAACTATGCACGGAACACTGGTATATCAAGCATAAAATAAAGAAGAACAACTTGCAGAATTTAAATCTACATAAAAACACTTCTCAAAAGACAGTTCTACCCTCATGCCTCTGCATGAAGGGAGAACCGATCCGAACCATCGATGATAACCATCATCATGGATGGTTCGCCCAAAAGAATACTCTGATATCCATATACACAAGGTTTAATCAAAAACCAGGCTTGACATACCAAGCCGTACAATCTCCAACTAAAACTCCTCAAAGTCGCACAGCAGAGTCCTCTAGAAGAAGTCCTCTGGAGGTGGCTCTAACTCCTCGCCGGCCGCAAGGTCCGACTCACCGGGGTCAGCGTCTCCTGAAGCCTCGGCAGCTGCTAGTAGTGGACCTGCGACGTATAGTCTATAGGGTGAGCTACATCCTAGCTCAATAGGAAATGTAACACAATTGAACATATAAAATATAACTCACATGTATTCTATGATATGCATGCATGATGTCTATGCATTTATTGATGAAAACAATTAAAACACTTCAATCGGTAGATTACTCATGTCTTGTAGTTAATCATGAATGATGCCGAAGGCCTAAAGCAAAACTTAAACTTCAACTTAAGTAATCCCGAGCAATATAGCATCGAGCCCCGACGAGATACCCTTCATCGTCATCTATATAGACAGCTTTTAAATGTATTCCCGGGAATACTAATAGTACCAAGCCCTTTCCCCGGGGATTGGTGGCGGGTTTCACATCTCATCAACACCCTCGGGTGTGCTTACTCAGACGGATAAGCCTCCGTGACCGGCCTACGGATTACGTATCGGTCACGGCCACGGATATCCTACCGCTGCCGTGGTTATCCCGCCACGTCGGTGGGTACCCTATCAAACCTCAAATAACAAAAATATCTGCCTTACATATAGTTATTCACCGTAATTGTGCTATCTTATATCAGTTAGGCCTCATCAAGCATGATTCAATCATGGATACATCCCTGGGATGTATCCATTCACTTGCATCACACCTGATGCCTTTACTTCTTCACTTCATCATCCCCTGGGGATGGTTCATTTAAGTTCTCTTATGAATGTCACACACACACACTTTTCATAATCATTGAGTAGTAAAAACATTTGAATTGAATTGATATCACTACATACATGCTCTTGTAAAATAAAGTACATGTTCAGGGTGTTCCCTACCTTAGGTCTCTATCGATTTAATGCATCAAGGTCCCACTCGGCTCCTTGTGCCCACTTCCATACGTATCACCTATGATACCATTAAACACACTCGAAACGTCACAAAAGATGTAATGAATAAGTCTCAAGACCCCCCTAGAGTCTTGAAGTAAGAATCAAAAGTCCACAAAGTTTACTACAGTCGATTAATCGAATTCCAAAATCGATTAATCGAATCTGATTCGATTAATCGATTTCCAAAATCGATTAATCGAAAGTAAATATCGATTAATCGAAACAATTTCGATTAATCGAAATTCTCCTTTTCGCAAAGTCCATTCTCAGTTCGAACAGTCGAGTTTTCATTCGATTAATCGAATCCAATTTTGATTAATCGAAATTCTTCTTTTCGCAAAGCAATTTTTACTGTTCGAATAGTCGAGTTTTCATTCGATTAATCGAATCCAATTTCGATTAATCGAAATCCTTCTTTTCGCAAAGTAATTTTACTGTTCGAATAGTCGAGTTTCACAAGCTGATTAATGGAATTCCCAAATCAGTTAATCGAAATAAAATCGATTAATCGAAATCCCATTTCGATTAGTCGATTTTCCTTAAGTTATTTCCTCCAACCCAGGGTCCTTTGGAGGTTCTCGATCGATTAATCGATTCCCAAATCGATTAATCGAAATCAAAAAATCGATTAATCGAAATCAATTCGATTAATCGAAATCGAATCTCGACTCTTCAACTTCACGGCCAATTTGATTAATGAGCAATTTCGATTAATCGAAATTGTCGGTCGACCTTCATTTGTTCTTCCCAATCTTTTTCCATACTTTTCTTCTATTTTCTAAGCCATTATCCTATGATTTAACCCACATTTCTTGCAACTTAACCCCTATAATCTATGCATCTTATTTACAAAATTTTACCTTGAATAGCTCTCAAGTTGATTTCAAATCTAGGGTTGGAAGGCTAGGGTTCGACTTTGGTTTCCTAACGGTTCCTTGCGTCAAATCCGGCCTCTTTAATCTTGAATCCTTCTTCCAATCACCTGCAATAACTCCTCTCTTACCTCTCTCTTTCTCTCTCTTCTTTACTTCTCTCAACCACCAAAACATGAAAGTTAGGGTTTTCAACCCTTTTATCTTATCTCTTTTCTCGTGTGGAGCACATACACACTCATCGTATGTATGCCACTCTACACTCTCCTCTATCTCTCCACTCTTCTACCTGGTTCACACATCACATCGCTCATCTCACCATAAGTTTATCAATGAACTATCTCATGGTCAAACCTAAGACCAATCGGGCATGGATCCAGGGTCCTCGTTTGGCGTGCTTTTTCAGTTATTACATCCTCCCCACCTTGGGAATTTTTCACTCGAAAATCACCCAAAGGTGTGGTGGTCATCTCAACCCCCCACACTCGAGGTGAGGTGGATTATTCGACTTAGACGCTGAGGTTGATAGATTCTGAGTAGAGTGTGAATTTAAATGAAACTTGCAATTACACAATACAACAATGTAGACAACCAAACTTTTCATAAATACTTTTTTTCATTTACGTCCAAAAATTTCATTTATATTAATAATTGAAACTGTTACAAAGCGCCACATAAGTTGGTACAAAAACTATACATGTATACAATCAAAATGATAAACAAAAATCAGTGCCTCCTCCAATCTGGTTGATCTGGGAGCTCTTCGGTGGTGGCTGTGGTAGCCGCTGCGGCGGTGGTGGCGATGGTGGTATCGAGGTAGTCGGAGGTGTGCGGTGCAGTAGGTGGAGCATGTGGATGTAGAGGCCATGTGTAATTGCGCCCCAAAGACCGGCCCTGATGAAAGGTCGTGCGTGCGTCCATTCTTCTTCAAGGCCAGATATCCATGTAGGTGTGGGGTAGATGAACTGAGTGTGAAACATGAGGAAATCAATTCTCCTGCTCATCCTCTCGTTATTCGCCTATTCATTCGCCAACACGCCTCTATGGTAGGACTCGATGGGCGGTCACGGCGTGTAGGATGAGGTAGGAGTGTCGCGAGTGGGCGGGTGGTGTGGGTGTTGCTGGGAAGTAGCCTCTCCACACGATGGCTCGGCTGGGCAGAGGTGTGGGTGTGGGTCCCAGGTGGTGGGTGGTGGGCGGTGCCGGCCAGTGCGGTGCTTCTTCTCTGGAGTGGGCGGACCCGGAGTCTGGTAGGGTCCGCTGAAGGTTGTAGCTTCGGGTCCATGAAGACTTTGTGAACGCCTTCACGCGATCCGTAGCCCTCACCTCGTGAGGTGAGATGGTGTAGGATGTCTCGTTGAGTAGCACTCCAACATGCTCGAGATCAGCCGAGCATAGAGCATCTTTTCCTTGGGCCTCATGTTGCCCTTCATCAATTTGCCCTTGATGTACCTCATCCCTTCTAGGATGACCTTGGTAGCATCAAACCATCGGCCATGTATAGGAGCGTAAAGTGCATGTTGCACTTTGTCCACGCTCCGTGTCGTGGGCGCATCGGTAAAGGTTGCATTTTATTATGGAGTCGAGCATCCACATGTAGGGTGGAAGATCGACCCTCTTGATGGAAGTGCCCGACCCCTTCTTGCCATTTGTCATGAGGGTCATGACTTCCTCAAATCGGGGGTCTTCCACAAAGGGTGGGAATAGGGTGGTCTCCGGTGAACTCGAGGTAGCACTCGAGCACCTCATGAATGTGACGCCGAGTGATCGTGTAGAGGCGACCCTCGATCTTGGTGATGATGTCGTCGGTAGGGCCATTGGTTAGCCCTTGGTAGAATAATCTCACCAATCTAGGGTAGTAGGAACCCCGGATTGGTTTGAGAAGATTGCCGAGATCGGCATTGTTTATATAGTTTTGAGCCCATTGGGTCTCGCCCGGTACGTCGGGATCGGTGAAAAGGGTAGGGTCGATGGTATATTCGACCTCAAAGGTCTTGGCAGCCCACCACTCGTTTGGTTGCTCCACGTTGGTGGGTGGTGGTGGCATGGGGTGGATTCGGGAAGACTGCGTAGACGCCTTCGTCTAACCGAGGTGGTCTCCGATTCCGACGATGATGGAGTCCTCACCGGCGATGGGGTAGGTGGTGGTGGTGCGGCGTTCTTACGCCTAACCGGTAGCTTAGAAGTCGCCTTCTTCGAAGACAATCGGGTTTTGGGCGGCATATTGGGAAAAATCTAGGGTTTTCTAACTCAAATTGAAAGGAAAACACGAATTTAGGGTTTACCGTGGGTTTTGGATGCGATGGTAGTTGAATCCGATCCGAAACCACTGAAAACGCAAACCCTAGAGTGCTCGGTTGGTTGGAGAAGAAGGAAGAAGGTGAAGCGCCAAAACCCCAAAGCAAGAAAATTTTTCGAATGGGGAATAAAATCCCCAATCTTATATATATAGCCCGCGGCTCGATTAATCGAAATTCAGAATCGATTAATCGAGATTCAAAACTAGGTTAAACCGCGTAAAATCGATTAATCGATTTCCAAAATCGATTAATCGAAAGTCAAATTCGATTAATCGAAATCATTTCGATTAATCGAAATCGTATCTAATTAAAATTTTAAATTTTTAAGCTCACTGGCGCGAGCCAGTCGATTAATCGAAATCCATTTCGATTAATCGAAATTCCAAAATCGATTAATCGAGTTTCACTTCGATTAATCGAAATCGTGTGGTAACTTCTCAATTTCCAGAATTCTTTAAATAATCGATTAATCGAAACTCATTTCGATTAATCGAAACTTCAAAATCGATTAATCGAAACTATCTTCGATTAATCGAAATTGTCTATGTGTATTCAATTTCTTCAAATCTCTTAAGTAAATCGATTAATCGAAATATAATTCGATTAATCGAAATGTCCAAATCGACTTGTTGATTCCAAATCGATTAATCGAAATGTCCAATTCGATTAATCGAATTTGGTCTTCTATGTATATTCTAACTCTCTTTCACATTTCCAGTCACTGGCACATGCCAGTCGACTAATCGAACAAAATCGATTAATCGAAATTCCAAATCGATTAATCGATTTGAAATTCGACTAATCGATTTTGCCCAAATTGTGTAGATTGTCAATTTCTTTGGTTCTTTTACTACATTTGACAATTTATGACATATTGGATCAAATTTCCATTGAATTTCAAGCATAGTGGAGATTTTACAACATATTTGTGGTTTACATTGACTTCTCACGTCGTTGGAAACAAGGCCGGATATTGTGCTCTCACATCGGCCTCTCGTTCCCAAGTAGCCTCTTCTTTTGGATGATTGTTCCACCGAACAAGCACTAAGGGAATCACTTTAGTGCGCATTACTTGCTCTTTTCGATCCAGAATCTCCACTGGTTCCTCTACCATGCTCATGTCCTCACACATCTCTATAGGTTGCTTTTCTAACACATGAGACGGATCATTCACGTACTTTCTGAGCATCGATATGTGGAAAACATTATGTACTCGATCAAATAGCGGTGGTAAACCAATGCGATATGCAACTTCACCTACTCGTCCCAAAATTTCAAATGGTCCAATATAACGTGGACTTAACTTCCCTCTCTTGCCAAATCGCATTACACCTTTCATAGGTGATACCTTCACAAACACATGCTCGCCCACTTTGTAGTCAACACTAGTCCGCTTCATATCGGTGTAACTTTTCTGTCTACTTTGTGCTGTCTTCAACCTTTCTCTGATAATTCGAACGACGGTAGCATTATCTTCAAGTAGTTTCGGTCCTAATACAAATTTTTCACCTGTTTCCTCCCAATTGAGGGGTGACTTGCATCGTCGTCCATACAGAGCTTCATACGGTGCCATGCCAATGCTCGTTTGAAAACTGTTGTTATATGCGAACTCGAGCATCGGTAGATACTCATCCCAGTATCCTTGCATATCAAGCATGCACGCTCTGAGCATGTCTTCTATTACTTGATTCACTCGCTCTGTCTGCCCATCAGTTTGAGGATGGAAAGCTGAACTAAAGTCTAGTCGTGTTCCCATTCCTTCTTGAAATTTCTTCCAAAACTTGGACGTATATAGTGGATCACGATCTGAAATGATGTCGCTTGAATCCCGTGTAATCTTACAATCTCCTTCATGTATAAATCGCCGCCTTCCTACGATATGTGGTATTGTACGCAAAAGTCTGTTGATTTGGTCAATCGGTCTGACATGGCATTGTGTCTCTTGGCGGTCGGGTAATCCAACAATGAAATGCATTGAGATTGGTTCCCACTTCCATTCTGGTATTGGTAACGGTTGCGATAGTCCCACAGGATGTCTATGATCAACCTTCACTTGCTGACAAGTGAGACAGCGTGACACATACTCGCCACGCCTTGTTTCAGTCCTCTCCACCAGAAATTCTTTTTCAAATCTTGGTACATTTTGGTGCTACCTGGGTGGATAGCATAATTTGACTTATGAGCCTCATCAAGAATTGTTCGTCTTAGGTCGGCATTGTCCTAATGCGAATGCGAGCGACCCTTGAACAATAAAGAACCATCTTCTTTTACTGAGAAGTCCGACCTAATGCCTTCACTCACGTCTTGATGAATCTTCGTTAACGCTGGATCTTTCATCTGTAGATCGTGGATATGCTCAAATATCACTGGCTTTACTGATATGTTGCCAAAAAGGATCCAGTGTCCTTTGACTCAATGTTCGCATCATAGATTGCCAGGTCTTCCAATAATTTCCATCGGTGCATACCCAAAATCAAAGAAGCTAACTGAGCTGAACCTTTTCGACTCAATGCATCGGCTACTACATTCGCCTTGCCTGGATGGTATTGTATAGAGCAATCGTAATCCTTGAGGAATTCCATCCATCTGCGCTGTCTCATGTTGAGTTCTTTCTGTAAAAGCATATCGGAGGCTCTTATGATCGGTGAAAATTTCAAATGTCTCACCATACAAGTAATGTCTCCAAATCTTCAGCGCAAAAATGACTGCTGCTAGTTCTAAGTCATGAGTCGGGTAATTTTTCTCGTGTTCTTTCAACTGTCTTGATCCGTAAGCTATCACCTTCTTGTGTTGGTTGAGCACACAACCAAGGCCATTGTATGACGCGTCGCTGTACACGGCGTATCCTCCACTGCCTGAAGGAATCGCTAACACTGGAGCCGAAGTGAGTCTCGTTTTGAGTTCTAGTAAACTCTTCTCACCTGCCTCACTCCACTCAAACCTTGAATCTTTTCGTCGCCTTTGTGAGAGGTCCGATATCTTTGAAAACCCCTCAACTAAACGTCGATAATAGCGCTAAGCCCGAAAACTTGACATCGGTCACCGCTTTTGGTTGCTCCCATTTAACTCATCGCTTCTATCTTTCTTTGGATCTACTGTGACACCGTGCTTCGAGACGACATGTCCCAAAAAGCTAACTTCTTCCAACCAAAACTCACACTTGCTGAGCTTGGCGTACAATTGGTGTTCACGTAGCGTCTGTAGAGCAATCCTCAAATGTTCTTCGTGTTCTGTCTTGGATTTGGAGTATATTAGTATATCATCAACGAACACTACCACGCAGGAGTCCAAGTGTGGTTTAAACACTCGGTTCATCAGATCCATAAATGACGCTGGAGCATTCGTTAATCCAAACGGCATCACAAGAAATTCATAGTGTCCATACCGTGTCCGGAAAGTCGCTTACAGATGTCCTCGCCTTTAACTCATGGAATCGATGATACCGGATCTCGTGTCAATCTTAGAAAAATACCTTGCTCCTTGCAGTTGGTCGAATAGATCGTCTATTCTAGGCAAAGGGTAGCGGTTCTTCACAGTGAGTTTGTTCAATTGCCGATAGTCAATGCATAGCCGCATTGACCCATCTTTCTTCTTGACAAACAAGACCGGTGCTCCCCATGGAGACACGCCGGTCTAACAAACCCCTTGTCCATAAGCTCTTGTAGTTGTTCCTTCAACTCCTTTAACTCGTGAGCCATTCTATAAGGTGCTTTTGAAATAGGCTCCGTTCTGCTAAGTCAATGGCTAATTCTACTTCTCTTCTGAGGTAATCCGTGCAATTCTTCGAAACACGTCAAGTCTCGCATAACCGCTATCTCGTAAATGACGTTCTTTTCTTCCTTGTCCTCCTTTAAGAAAGCTAAGTATCCATCGCACTTTTCCGATCATTTTCTCTTCATGAGATCGGGTAATCTTGATGACGACCTTACTCCTTGAAACCGAAATGATCTTCTTGTGTTGGGTCCGAAATAACTACCTTGTTCTTGCAATCGACGGTTGCACAATCGTGCATACAACGGATCACATCAAACCCTTGCATGTCTAATAAGACGCTTTTACTTCTAGTTCATGCACTTCTAAGTCTTGAATCACACGATGATGGATTTGCAAGCTAACTCCGTGTCTACTAACTCTCCAAATGGAATGTATACGTATAGGACGAAATCCAACGCCTCTGGAACAATCTTCATCTTCTTAGCGAACGTGGGTGAATGAGTGGGTAGACCCGGTCTATCAACACTCGGCCATATCCACCGAAGCATCCTTTTTCATATATATTTAGAGTACCTATAGTATACATACACACATACAATAATTTACACATTAATTTACACCCTCAATTTACATACTGCTTTTGGTATTGAGAAAGAATCTATATAATTTCCTAATGCATGCTTCTTCTCTATCTAAAGTTTTAACGAAAAGAAAATTTTCCTTTAATTTTAAAAGGAATCTCACCTTGGATGACGTCATGCACGTTCCCTGCTTCCTGAGCAGTGACTGCATAAGCTCTCCCCTGGATGATCGGTTTCCTTGCTTGAATTGGTCGTGGTGCTGCAACTGAAACCGTCTTTCTCTTATCTGGCTCGGGGCAATCCTTGATCAAGTGGCCCACTTTGCCACATCGGAAACAGCCCCTAGTTCCCAATCTCATACCCATCGCTCTATGAGGCTTGCCACACTTATGCAAGTCTCCGAGGTGCTAAGAAACAAGACGAGAACCCCGAGTAACAAAGGGCGCCAGAGACATGGCAGGCTCTCATAGCGAATAGGTCTCCCACGCAAGTAATGGAAACCTCACAGTGTTGTTGTTGTTGTTACGCCTTCCTCAAACCCCTTGAAATTGTGGTCTCGATTACGGGCCATGAACCTCGGCTTTTGTTCACGGTTCATAGTGCGCCGTTCTTCCTTGTTCATTTCCTCCTCTCTGCGCTCCCTCTCTATATCTATTATTGTTCTCCTCCTCTACAACCAACGCCTTGCTCATGACCTCTTCATAGGTCCTCGCTGAAATGGAGCTACGCCTCCCTAACCTCAAAGCTTCAAACCTTGCAAACCTCTTGGACTTCATCACTTGAGCGGCGTAATCCGAGCAAACGGCAAGTCGTAGAAACTCTACCCCGTATTCTCTCACCATCATTCTCCCTTGTACTAACTGCAAAATTGTATCTCAAGTCGGGTTCCTCACCACTTCGAAAATATTGTTTGTTGAACTCCTCGACAAACTCCTCCCAAGTCCAAGGCAACTCGAGTCTCTCGAGCCCGAGTCCAGATTACGGACTTCCACCAAGGCCCAGCCTCCCCATCCAACATGTAAGTCGCCCATCTTACACTCTCGCCTTCCGTGCAAGTTAGCACGCTAAAGACTTTCTCCATCTCCATCACCAGCCTCGCCGCCATTGTGTCCTCGCCTGAAAATGAAGGAGGTCTCATCCTCCTAAACTCAGAAAGATGAGGGCAAAGGCAACGCAGTCCTGCACAGTGGTGTAGGTGGTCGTCACGTTCTCTACGCATGAGCCGCAAAGGATGCGGCTTGTTGTGCCATGGCCCATAGTCTCCATAGTGTGCATCATCCTTTGTCGCTCTTCTCTATCTTCTTGTCTTTCTCTCAATCTTTCTTGCTCTCTCAGATCTTGATCCTGATGATCTCGATCCTCTTCCTCATGTCGCTCACACACGCCTCGGGCCTCGTTACCTCCTAAAGGCACTCTGTTTGTAGGAGAGATGTAACCATCTCCACTACGTAAACTCCTTTGATGGTCTCCCCTTGGTCGGCCTCTCCTCTAGGGACATTGCGCATTTGAAACTAAAGTTTAGTTAGCGAAGCCCCTATGTTCTAACGAAGAACCCTTGTCAATTGCTAAAAGAAAATAGCTCGATACCAAGCAACGTGGCCGGATTTCTAAGAAACCCGTGCCATCATCAAACGATCATCTTGGCCGTGCCCCTCAACTATGCATAAAATAAAGAAGAACAACTTGCGAAATTTAAATCTACATAAAAACACTTCTCAAAAGATACGGTTCTACCCTCATGCCTCGCATGAAGGAGAACCGATCCAACCATCGATGATAACCATCATCATGGATGGTTCGCCCAAAAGAATACTCGATATCCATATACACAAGGTTTAATCAAAAACCGTGCTTGACATACCAAGCCGCATAATCTCCAACTAAAACTCCTCAAAGTCGCACTGTAGTCCTCTAGAAGAAGTCCTCGAGGTGGCTCTAACTCTCGCCCGCAAGGTCCGACTCACCGGTCAGCGCTCTCCAAGCCTCGGCATGCTAGTAGTGGACTGCGGCGATAGTCTATAGGGTGAGCTACATCCTAGCTCAATAGGGAACAGAACACAATTGAACATATAAAATAGAACTCTCATGTATTCTATGATATGCATGCATGATGTGTCTATGCATTTATTGATGAAAAACAGTTAAAAACACTCCAATTACTGGTAGATTACACATGTCTTGTAGTTAATCATGAATGATGCTGAGAAGGCCTAAAGCAAAACTTAAACTTCAACTTAAGTAATCCCCGAGCAATATAGCATCGAGCCCGACGAGATACCCTTCATCGTCATCTATATAGATAGCGATTTTAAATGTATTCCACAGGAATACTAATAGTACCCAAGCCCTTTCCCCGGGATTGGTGGCGGGTTTCACATCTCATCAACACCCAGGGTGTGCTTTTCAGACGGATAAGCCTCCGTCTTGGCCTACTGGATTAGCCGCCGTCGGTCACGGATATCCCTACCGTCGATCGTGGTTATCCCTATCAAACCTCAAATAACAAAAATATCGGTGCCTTACATATAGTTATTCACCGTGTAATTGTGCTATCTTATATCAGTTAGGCCTCATCAAGCATGATTCAATCATGGATACATCCCTGGGATGTATCCATTCACTTGCATCACACCTGATGCCTTTACTTCTTCACTTCATCATCCCCTGGGGATGGTTCATTTAAGTTCTCTTATGAATGTCACACACACACACTTTTCATAATCATTGAGTAGTAAAAACATTTGAATTGAATTGATATCACTACATACATGCTCTTGTAAAATAAAGTACATGTTCAGGGTGTTCCCTACCTTAGGTCTCTATCGATTTAATGCATCAAGGTCCCACTCGGCTCCTTGTGCCCACTTCCATACGTATCACCTATGATACCATTAAACACACTCGAAACGTCACAAAAGATGTAATGAATAAGTCTCAAGACCCCCCTAGAGTCTTGAAGTAAGAATCAAAAGTCCACAAAGTTTACTACAGTCGATTAATCGAATTCCAAAATCGATTAATCGAAAGTAAATATCGATTAATCGAAACAATTTCGATTAATCGAAATTCTCCTTTTCGCAAAGTCCATTCTCGAATGATTAATCGAATCCAATTTTGATTAATCGAAATTCTTCTTTTCGCAAAGCAATTTTTACTGTTCGAATAGTCGAGTTTTCATTCGATTAATCGAATCCAATTTCGATTAATCGAAATCCTTCTTTTCGCAAAGTAATTTTACTGTTCGAATAGTCGAGTTTCACAAGCTGATTAATCGATTCCAAATCGATTAATCGAAACCAAAATCGATTAATCGAAATCCCATTTCGATTAGTCGATTTTTCCCTAAGTTATTTCCTCCAATCCCTGGGGTCCACTGGAGGTTCTCAGTCGATTAATCGATTCCCAAATCGATTAATCGAAATCCAAAGTCGATTAATCGAAATCCAATTCGATTAATCGAAATCGTCCTCGACTCTTCAACTTCTCGCCAATTTCGATTAATCGACCCAATTTCGATTAATCGAAATTGTCGATTCAAACCCTTTTCGAAATTTGTTCTTCCCAATCTTTTTCATACTTTTCTTCTATTTTCTAAGCCATTATCCTATGATTTAACCCACATTTCTTGCAACTTAACCCCTATAATCTATGCATCTTATTTACAAAAATTTTACCTTGAATAGCTCTCAAGTTGATTTCAAATCTAGGGTTGGAAGGCTAGGGTTCCAGCTTTGGTTTCTAACGGATTCCTTGCGTCAAATCCGGCCTCTTTAATACTTGAATCCTTCTTCCAATCACCCACAATAACTCCTCTCTTACTCCTCTCTCTTTCTCTCTCTTCTTTACTTCTCTTAACCACCAAAACATGAAAGTTAGGGTTTTCAACCCTTTTTATCTTATCTCTTTTCTCGGTGTGGAGCACATACACACTCATCAGTGTATGCCACTCTACACTCTCCTCTATCTCTCCACTCTTCTACCCTGGTTCACACATCACATTCGCTCATCTCACCATAAGTTTATCAATGAACTATCTCATGGTCAAACCTAAGACCAATCGGGCACGGATCCCGAGGTCCTCGTTTGACGTGCTTTTTCGGGTTATTACAGTTATAGAGCTCGTTCACCTCTTTCCAACTCCGTGAGAATCGCGTTAATCCGAGTTTGGAGTAAAAAGTTATGGCTAAAATATTCAGCCTATGTCAGCACTCCACTCCAATTGGCCCGGGCGACTTCAAACTGGCCCGGCGAGTTCATTAGATTGCATGTGGCACACACTAGCTCGCTCGGGCGAGATTTTCCCGAAAAATTTTGCCTGTGTTTTGTGGAAAACTCGCCCGAGCGAGTTTTGCAAACTCTCATTTTTCTGTAAACTGAAGGGACCTCACCAGTGCGAGTTTTCATTCGCCCGGGCAACTTTGTCAGATTCCGAAACGTTCAGAATTTGTTCTTTTTCTTCCCAACTTCAAAAAATCCCCAAAATTCAACAAAATCATTCCCAAAACGCTTTAAATCAAAGCTACAAACACTTTTATATGATTAAACCATGAATTTTTACTGTCTAAATTTGTGCATGCAAGATCCACGATGATCGATAACGAAAGGAAATCGACGTCAGACCCTCTTACACACCCGATCCCCGAGATCCTTGCATGCGATTCAAAATACGCACCCAAATTTGCTTTAATTTCTTAAATGAACTCTAAAGTTGTATGGGTTACGATCGTTACCTTCTTTTAGCCGTAGCAGAGTCTACGACGATCGAGATCGAAAGAGTTTGGCGCGTGCCTTCGCATCTGTCCGTTGACTCGTTCACCGACCGCAACGGTGTCGCAATGGTTGGAATATCAGAGATCTCCTCGTAGAAATGATGGTTGGAAAAGAATCCAATGGCTACGATTCGAAAGGAAACAAAGGAGGTTGTGGTTTCTCTTCTTCACTCGGCTCTTTCTTTCTCTCTTTCAATTCTCTCATGCAACTGAGGAAGCTTACGTGAGAAGCTATCCACCTTTGGTGTTAAGCGATAACACCGTGTGAACATGTTAGTTCTTATCCATTTACTTTGGCTTCAGTGTGAAGCTAGCACACCCAACTTAAGTATTAGTTCACCTACCAAAAGCCCAAAGTCAATCAAATAGTCGGCCAATTAACCTAAGCAAGCTTTACATTAATACTGATTAGTATTTTATTCTCAAAATGAAAAAGTGCCTCTAGGTTGCACACATGCATAGTGTGTCGTATCAGACATGTACACTTAGCCTGTGTGCAATGGCCCAAATTGAAACACGGATTTTGGGGACATCACAAATTGGTTCGGGTTAGGTTCGTTCCTAGGATGCCCATGATCGCACTTGATCATGTGCACACCATTTTTCTCGTATTAATTTATTTAATAATAACTAACTAATCCTATATGTTATCATGATTGTGCTTGAAAAGGTGGGCTCAAGCTTGGTCCGATCTCGGGGTTGGATTCATGTGCAACACACACACTTCACACATGGCTTGAGTTTCAATTTGATGCTCAAGTCAGGAACTGCCTCTCATATTTAAGCTTGGGTGCGTCTTCCCAATTAAGACAGGTGGGTCAGAGATCGTGTCACAGACATCAAAAGTTTGACCAAAGTCAAATCGTTCAAAACAACCGTACAATTATCTAGGGTCAACGAGTCAATGTTAGAAAAATCAGGGTTGTTACAAACATGAAAATAATCATTCTCAAATACAATAATGAGAATAGCATTCATGAAGTAAGAATTGCAATTATAAGATGAAACTGATATTCTACAAATGACAATTAAGGTATTAACATGCACAAAGATTTATAAGGCACCTTAAAATTTTATGAATTTAATTAAATGTCAATTCACTAGATTATTAAATCTTATTTCTTTAGTACTTTATTTATTATTAATGTCTTTTAATTTATTTAGTGCGATACCAAACACCAACTATGGTCTAAAATTCAAACTTCGATTGCCAATATTGCGCAAACAGAGTTGATACTCTTCGCCATTGAGTAAATCAAGACAATGATCAATGAAACCATTGGTCTAACGAGCCTCAATCCTCAGCTGATATTTCAAAAACTCATCTGAATACGAGGTGCTCATACTAGCCTGTTCATAGGAACAACGGTCAGCTATGCAAGGTTTCAAGTTCGAAACAATATAATCTTTTCACTTTTAAAGTTGTAGTATTTGTTATCAATTAATCAATATTGAAGATTCAATATTCAATATTCAATATTCAAATGACTTCTTCATTCAATGTTCAATAGTCAATCAGATTTTCAATATTCAATATTTGTTATTCAGAGTTCAAATTCGGTATTTCATGATTCATATACAATTCAATATTCAGAAATCGATATGCAGTATTCGATGTTCCATATTCAAGATTCAATATTCAAGGATTCATATTCAAAGTTCAAATTCGGTATTTCATGTTTCATATTCAATTCAATATTCAGAAATTGATATTTAGTGTTCGATGTTCCATATTCAAGATTCAATATTCAATAAACCCATATTCAAGGATTCATATTCAATTTCAAATATTTGATAATTTAATTACCTTTTTCAATTCAATTTTATTCCATGTTTTTCATATTCAAGTTCTATATCTCATTCGGTAATTTAAATTTAAGACTTGACGCTAGGAAAAGATCTCGTCGGTTCACACTTATACTAAGTGTTACCTCAATTTAAAGTTCAATAAGGACTTATGTTTATTGTCGTCTATAAAAGAGAATCAATCATCTCTAATCACAATTTTAAGGCATCAAGGTGTCTATTCTCTAATTACTCTACAAGTTTTCTTATCATTTGAGTTGAGTAAACTATTTGACTACTCAGCGGTATATTAATGTTCCATTTTTATTTATTTAGGGACGATTCTCAACGTGGGTATCTCCTATGTGAGTATCCTCTATATGAGTATCTTAGGAGGGAATTTTACCTTTCTATTTTCGATTATCCGATTTATCGGTCCAAGTTCAAGTCATATCCTAAGGTATCGATCAATTTTTCATTGAGCATCATAAAGCTCATCAAAAGGTCAAGAGAAGTATTTATCTATTTATTTCAGATAAGGACCTTGGGTCCATTCCTTTCTTATTAAAGACTTACTTTGGGCCTTAGGTCCAACAAGCTATGGTCTTACTCAATTATTTTGGGGATTAGGCATAAGGATGCCAGCTACTTGTCCATAACGGGTATTCGAGCTGGGTAATTGGACTTAGTTAAATCCAAACTTACGAGTTCAGAGTCCATTGGTCAATTCCTAGGTGTTTTGGATCTTCACTAGATCCAATTATAAGTTTACGGGCCTTTTCAAGGTCCGAGCCCAAAAACGAGTGTATTCAATTTTCAAGGGGGTGCCTTTATTCGTTCCCTTAAAAAGTTTTTGAATTGGGCCATAGCTTTAGAAATTCATCTTAGGCTTATCGGGTCATGGGCTAGGTAATTGGGTCTTTATAAATTTTACTTAGAAATTCTTAACAGTTGGGCTTTTGGGCCATCGAAAAGTCCAATCTATAGTTTAGTTGACCAAGTCAACCCAAATCAAGATTCACAAGACCTCCACAATGGTAACTGTAATTTGGTATTGTTCAGATGGTCACGGCTTTCGGAGAAAAATTAAGATTGACTATATTTCTCTAATTGCATATTTTTTCACAAGTGTACCGGACATTTTGCGGTAAATTGTATATTATTTTTAACTCGGATCTAATTTTTGAGTCCTACAAAAATTGGGAGAAAGAGCATCGATAGCCACATCTTTTTCAAGTGGTGGCACTAAAAAATATGATTAGGTTTGATCGTGGTCGACAGATCGCTAAGATATGTTTTCCCTCATCATGTTATCAGACCAGATTTATTGGTCCTCATAGTTGAGCCTATAACTTTCAGTGTCAACATTGAAATGGTACACTCAGTGGCTTTTTGAAAATCTCAAAGAGTCATCTTCAGTTTCTGTTTATATTTTAGGGTTCAAAAGTCCAGGGATCATAATGAAATCAGGTCCATCCGATCAGGGGTCGGTTCTGCCTGCTGGCTGTGTGCCACTTGGCACAGTTTTGCGCCATGAACTTCTGGATTTTCTATCCGATAACTTACGTGAAATTCTCGTATGAAATTTCTTCCAAGTCTAGGGGATAGGTCAAGGTTTTACCTCAATTTATCTTAGATTTTTCTAAGTAGCCTTAGGCAGAGGAAATCATAGCACTTCGGAGGCTCAGATTTCTGGTGCAATAGGGCAGATTCACTGCCTTACGCTCCGAATTCCGTAAAAATCAAGATATAGGGGTCAGAGTCCAAATTTTTGATTGGGTATTGGGACCCATTTATTTATCTAAAATAAAATTTCAGGAATTTTCTAAATTTTATTTAAGGCTGTTTTGCTCTCGGGTCTAAGAGTGTTATGCTGTGGGTTGCAAGGCCTACAGGCTTGGGCTATTGATGGGGTCCACTTAGTGGTCCATCATATGCCACAAATTTTCGGATTTAAACTCGGGATGACTCCAGATTGATCCCAAATCAATTGAGATCACTTTTTAAGGTCCGTCCTATTGATCGAACGACACGAATCATTGTCGTCACTATCTTATTCTTCAAGTATGAATCTAGTCCTATATCGGGTAATTTCGGGCTAGCCTCATTGGCCATCCAATCTATTCCAATTTTTCGAACACGATTAAAATTTTCAAAACATTTTCTTATTAGAGATCGATTTTACAATAATCAAGTTTTCTAAATCATATTTCGATCAAATCTCTTCTTTCAAATCATCAATATCACTATAACCTAATTTACCCGAATTTCCGGGGATTTATTGATAAGTAATCGATCACCGTTGATCACTCGTGATCAACAATGGTGATGAGATTCCAAGGTCTGGAAACTCATCATGCCACAGATCAGTCAAAATGATCAAATCTCAAACATTAAACCATCTAATGGTCCTAAACGTAGGCATACTTAATACTTTAACATAAGCATTTATGACCATTCAATTATTTCATGATCAAACTCATAACTCATCACATACATTCCAAAAATTACTTTCTAAACTAATCCTATCAGTGAATTAAGCTAACTCACACGATGAAGATCAAATTATCCATCAATTCTAAGCAAGACTACTAAGCATAATAAGCAAATCTAGTAAGTCTAAGTGCAAGTGTTTATGGTCGTTTGATCACATCATGACAAAAGAAATCAAAGGTAAATTTTCTGAGAAAATAAGTAAGAATTTTATCTAATCTCAGTCATGATCATGCGAATATTAACATTCTATTTTATGGAAAATAGCAAAGTTACACGACTACACTACTCATAGTCTTAAAATCCTAGCATGCATCTATAACCATTCAATATATATATTTATATAAAACAGTGATCAAACAATAATATTTCTGAAATCTAAACTATTTAATCTATCAATCACAACCATTAGATCTCACATATACAATCTATTCTATCCAAATAAAATAGTATCAAAATTCAAAACATAAATTTCAAAAACTCTGCTAAGGCAAATCGGTTTGATGAAAAACCATTCATTTTTCTTCAAAAATCTGATCAAAATATAAATATATTTCACCATTTCTGAGATCATAAGGTTATCATGGTGGTATCCTATGGAGGAGGAGTTATGCTAAGGCATGATGGCACATGTTCTCTACTCAAACTCCAATGTACCATGGTCGCTCTAAAAGTGATCATAGACCACTCGATCATAACGAGGGTAATATGTGATCATCAAAATCAAACACATTACTTCCTCATCTCAAGCCATCCATCATAAACAAAAATCAGATTCGAAATTTGAAGAAAACTCCATCGAAATTCTATTTTTCAAATCATTTTTATGCAAGCACTAACTTATAAATGGACATAGTCCATCTTTGATCAATTTGGGACCATTGGATGACCTCCTTGCATGATTATAAAGATCACATGCATGGCATCCTTTGGTTCTGGTCTAACTAAGCTACAAAAATCTCTAAGCTTTTAAAAAAAAAATCAAATCAAAAATCCAAATCTATATCTAAACTCCTGCACTACTAGTCTAGAAAACTCAAAACAAAACTAAGATATTACCTTGTTTCTCCTTGGTTCTCTTTGCTGATTTGATCAAAGTCTTGTGGTGCAAATGGGCTGGGATGGAGTTTAGCTTAAGGTATGTGGTTAAGGAAGAGGTGGGGAGTAGATTTATGCTCTTAGATGGGAGTTTCAAGGGTTGGAAGTATAGAGCAAACTAGAGGGAAGAGAGAGCTCTAATGGAGGAAATGAGAGAGGAAAAAGATGAGAAAGGAGACGGGGCTATGGAATTCAAAATTCGCATGGAGAGTTGGGGGACAAAGCCTTCAAGAGTTTGGACAATTGTCCACACTTCACTTCCCCAAGTAACCCTCTCTCTCTCTCTCTCTCTCTCTCTCTCTCTCCTCTCTCCTCTCTCCTCCTTGCTTCATGTGCATGGGATAAGTGGACCCCACATGGTTCACTTCCCACCACACACATGGTCCCATCTTGCCTTTTGCTTTCTTCTATGCCCTCAATTTTTGTGAATTTATAATCTTCAAACTCATCTTGTGGTGCATGTGTGAAAACTCATCTTTCATATTAGATTTATCTAAAATTTTTTAATGGTCTAAGATGAGATCAAATCTAGTCAACTAGATGTGTGATTAGGATGTGCTAGAGATTAACAAATTTATATTCTATAATTATAGAAATTAGAAATTTTTAATGCAAAAATGCCCTTGGGCTTTATTAGTATTTATATAGAGAAACTTGTCTCTACCCAAATAATCTAATTTCATTCAAAAGATGAGCGAGTTGAACATCCCAAGAAAGAAACTTGCCTCTAGCAAAATAATCTAATTTCATTCAAAAATTAAGTTAGATTATTTCTCCCCGTCTTCCTTATACAAAACCGAAAATTAAGTTAGATTATTTCTCCCCGTCTTCCTTATACAAAACCGATGAATAAAGAGGCATCAAATCGAACCTTTCCAACAGGACTTTCTAATTCAATAAACTAGATAATGGTTATTGGTAATCATTAAAAAACTTCCCAATTAAGTGTCCTAAAAATTAGAGTAAAGTTTTCCTCAACTGAGAGGGAATGATGCAGTCCTTCAATGTCTGAAGGCCTATTGATATGAACAGATTTCAAGGGCCCTGAAATCTGCATAAAATATTAACTTTTTGGCCTCCGTTAAAAGACTTGAGGCTGTGTTTGAGATTGCTCTTTGGAGGCAAGGAGCAGTTGTCTGCTGTCGCATAGAACACATTAGTATGGGAGGGTGTTTGGTTGTAAGTGCTTGTAGTTGTTTCAGAGAGTGAAAAAGCAGAATTTGGGTCTCTTTAAAAGAGTAATTTAAAGAGGGTTAATTCACAGTCAATAACTGAAAATTGCTGAAGCTGAAATTACTGATTTAAGGACACAAGTGTCTAGGCAACACTGCTCATGGTTCCTTTTGGTCCTTCGATTTTAACACAGCCACTAGTATCCGGTTGAGCAATCATCAAGATTAATTTTAAGTACGCCAAAAGGAGGACATTGCCAAGCCTATTCCTAAACTAGTTGAAGCAATCTCCTGCCAATTCCTTCTAAGATCAGTCCCACAAAATGATACAACTATTTTTTACTTCCCTTGTGTTAGCTGCCTTATATATATATATATATATTCTTTTTCACATTGTAAGTTGTGCCCATTACCATTTTAATCCTTTTTTGCATTGTTCCTTGTTGAAAGGCTTCTCTTTTTAAATAAAATTTAAAGATCAATCAAAACGAACTTATAAATGAGGAATATTCTCAATTTCTACCATTTAAAAATAAAAAGCTGTAATTATAAGATATTTCACAACCATTCACTGCCTTTATCTTATTAAATAGGAGAAAAGTAGAGAAGTAAAAATAGAGAAATAAACCGTCAACATCAAAGCAATGCAGAAAGAAGCAATACATTCTAATCTGACATGCTAAACTATGAAATACATATAAGGCTTATGACCAACCTGACATTTTTTCTGAGAGCCCAAGTGAGCGGCACAGATCAGTAGTTTGACGGTGACGAGAAACGGTTGGGATGAGTTTGCTCATGTCATCTTGATCAAATTCAGAAGCAAGCTAGGAGGTGCGGAAAGGCATGTGCTTCCAAGGAGTTCCCACTGTTGGAATCAATGTTGAGATCATCCAACTTCGGCTTCAAATTATCAGCAATGGCTTTGGCTTGCTCTTAAACATAAGATGAGATGACAAATCATCTTAATCACAAGTGAGATGGTTTGGGCATGTCCAATTTGAAACAACAAATCATTAACATAAACAAGAACAAATAAGTATCTTTGACATTTCTTTGAATAGGTAATAGGCAACTACTTAAACATAAATTTCATCCTTTTATGAAATGTCATAGTTATCTTTGACAATTCATTGAGTAAGTAATAGGCAAGCACAAATTTCAGCATTAAGTGAACTCCATTAGAAACAACTATAAATGGATAATGGTGATGGTGATTACATTATTATGCGTGAAGATAAGGAACTTGGAAGAATTAAAAGACGACGAGAAGATGTGGAATGATGAGGGATAAAGGATTCAAAAATTTGTTGACCGAAAGAAATCATAGAAGGGCAAGGGAAAACTTTGCTGTATGAGTGTACGGTATAATGTGTATGGTACAGAAAAAAGGATTTGCCATCAAAGGAAAATTAGTTTCATACTCTAAAGGCCCGTAGGCCAGCATTAAGTGAACTTCGCATCCTTCTTTTGCAACCCTGTTCATGGTTCGCCTGCGTATCATAAAAACTGATAAATAAAATTTGCTTAGAATTGATTTCAAGAGTAACTACCACAAGAATTCGAGACCAAGTGGCGACAAATGCCAAAAGGGGCGAGATGACATCATTTAAAAAAATCAAAAATAAAAGATATGTAAAACTTATATTGGATAGTGGTTATTTCCATGGGGAGCGGCCTCCACCCACCCCCCGCCCCCCGCCCCCCCCCTAAAACTTTTAAACATAGAGGTACTAGGCCTATTCAGTATAGTCAAGTATAGTATGAGCTACTTATATGAAAGGCAGTTTCCCCCCACCCCCACTCCTTTTACCTGGCAACCGTGTTGCCACCTTCTTAATTTTAAGCTAGTATTAGGTACCTAACCCATGCTCCAATGATTCAAAAAAACCCAAGCGCATTTCCCCAAACACTGTTTTGCACAATAATTCTTCAAAACCCTAATTACCAAGATCTGTAACGAAGAAATATCACAAACAAAAAAGATTTTCTTGACTCCATAATTATTAAGAGACATCACCGAACAGATTCCCAGATCTATCTAAAGATAAAAAAATTGTGTACCTTTTCTAGAGATTTTTTGGCCTTTGGAGGCTATGGATTGCCATATGCGATCCATTCAGCGCATAGAGATTGGATTGCGATGCACTGAATGAGGTCGCCATTGCGAGAAAATCTCATGCCCTCGTCCTCGTTTTCTTCTTCTTCTTCTTCTTCTGCTGTGTAGCAAGAACACCACAAATGGGAGTAGCTAAGGTTTGAGAAGAGAGGAAGAAGGACGATATGTGTCCAATTTTATTTCACCTTTAGTTTTATTTCATTTTAGTTTTTTCATTTTATTTCACCTTTAAAAAAATGTTTAATTACTCGCTTACCCTTTAAAAAAAAAAACAAAAACTACGGTTATTAAACACTAAACAACTACGTTAGACCGTCGTCATACTAATAATGTTGTTTTTCCCTCATTTTCACATAGATGAGTCATTGGGAAATCTCCAGATGTTACCAAGTCTCCATATGTTACCCAAAACAACAAAATTATTAATCATTGGCCCAAGTGTACTCAAACAAGAGACAAGATAGTTCGTGGATAAAATTGTTCACAAACTTATTTGTCTCTCGGTTAAACTTTTCCAGAATTAAAAAGTCATCGGAACCAGCCCTAAAATATATTGAGAGATACATTGAAGAAAACTTTAGACTCCAACTCAAAGCTAAAGTGGCTTACACTAGGCAGTTAAAAGAATGGTACCTATATTTCGTGTCTACCATATTACTATTAGTCACCTATACCAAAAACAATAGACCATGTTGAATTAGACGATCGTAATCATTTTTTATTCCATTATTCTTCCACAATGGAACTTGAGACCATGGACGTGATATCAGTTTTTTATTTCATGTGGTACAGATCCCTAAAAAATGGCCCTAAAATCACGTATGAGCATGATGTGTGTCATGTGATTTTGCAGTCACTCTTTGAGATATGTGTCACATGAAATAAAAAATTTGATCGTTTGATGGCATGCTCATGATCTCAAGATCCATTGTGTGGAAAATTAGAATGAAAAATAATCACGAACATCTGATTCAACGCAATCAATAATTTTCAATGTAGGCGTCGACGAATAATCTAGTATACGAAAATAGAGGTACCCTTGAAAGAATAGAGCTTAGCCTGATTGACTTGGCTATTGATGTGTAGGCATGTCACGGCCGATTGTGAACCCAGGGGCTAATAATTTGAGGTTGATCTGGTGTCTGTGGAGTCTGTGGTTCTTCTTACATGAAACCCTTGGCAGTTTCTAAGTTTTATCCCTTCAACAGCTGAAATGAAATCACCAATCTTTGACTTCACCAGGTTTATGGGGTTTCCCATATGTTGGCCATTATATTGTGCTCGGGTAGAGTGCATTGGTTTCCCAAATCTTTGTCAAAATCTGTTTACTTACAAGATGGATAACTCTTCTCGTTTTGTTAGCATAGGGCTGTCAATGGGTCGGGTCAACCTATGGCTAGGGGTTGCAATGTGCTGTGCAGTCCAGCCCAGTCCATTAGGACCGGCTGGATTTAAGGCGGGTTTAGGCTTGACATAAAGCTCGCAGGCCAGGCATGGGCGAGCACTTTAAACCCGAAATTTAAGCCTAAGCCCTTAGGCCCGTTGGGCTCTAAAGATATGACATTTGTATTGAGTTTCACTTGGGATACTTAAATGCAAAACTTTAAAAAGCTATATATTTTCGATTTTAGACTATACTTTCTTGAAAATAGATATTAACTTATTATTAGATATTTGTAATAAGTTTATATCTCTTTTGATCATCCAGCTGGAGTGAATATTATGTAATTAGTACGAAATTTATAAATAAATGAATTGGGTGGGGCCGGGCTTGGGCTTGGGCTTGGGCTTGGGCTTGGGAAGTTTAGTAGGAGCTGGGCTTGGTCGTATTCAAATCTGCATGGCCAGGCTTGGGTTTACCCTAGCTCGAACCAAGCTGCCCATTGCACACCGCCTCTCGGTCTATTTCAGATGGTCGAAACCTTTTCAAGCCCAACCGCTTAGGTAAGCTGGTTGTACGTGGCATATATGCACAGAAATCTTCATTCTATCTCTTTCTTTTTTTATGGATTTACAAGTAAAAAGGCTCGTGCAGCACGTGGACATTAGGACCTTTAAATGATTGAACTTGATTTTTAGACATCTATCAGGTCCTTTGAATATAAAAAATATATAGTATTTCAAACATTAGTTACTATATTTTATGATTTATTAAAGAAAAAAAAAAACACTTATTACTATGTTTCTTATGTCTTCATTGTGTATAATTTAAAATTATAAAAAATTTAATAAAAAATATAACTTATATTGTCAACTATATAGAACATGAAGAAAAAAATTAAAAACTAACAAATAAGTATAATCTAGAAAATTCAATTAAATCGAAAATTGATATTTATTTCTTTTAAGACTATTTTGGTAAATTGTATCTTGCACTTTGACTTGAAAGAAATACTCATTTTCGAGATATTTGTTTATTTTTGAGATATTGACACCAAATTTGATTTTAAGATCACTTTTTTGGGATCTATGTCACGCTAAATCAATGTCTGACCATTTGATGGTACGCCCATTATCTCGAGATCAAGTGTGTTAAAGATTGGAATGAAAAACATTCTCCATCATTTGGTTCAAAATTGTCAATTGGTTTTAACATGGGTGCCCTAATAGATTCGGTGCGCGTAATTAAAGGTAAAATCACATTTGATAAAATCACGTGCCATTCATCTTTGTTTAAATTTGATTTTAAGGTCACTTTGGAATCTATGCACGTCAAATCAATATCTCACTGTCTGATGGTACGCCTATAATCTCAAGATCAAGTGTGTGAAAGATTGAAACGAAAAACGATGTTATCATCTAATTCAAAACAGCCAATAAGTTTTAACATGGGCGCTCTCAAAGATTCAATTGGGGTATTTAAAGGTACGTTTAAAGTTGGGGTCTTACATGGGCACTCTCAAAGATTCAGTTGTGATATTCAAAGGTACGTTTGAAGGGGGGGGGGGGGGGGCATGCCGAGTTGTTATAGTTTGATCAGGTCTAATTGGTTGAACTCTAAATGCAGATCAAACATATTTGAGAAGTGCACGTGCGTTGCACGTGAATATCATAAAATGAAATATTTTTATTAAAGATGATTTTAATTATGAGTTAAAATTGATTGATCGTATAAAATCATAATCGTATATTATTAGTCAATCATTAAAAAACTAATAACAATTATTGTTAAATATTATATTGATTCGAGTGTTTTGTAGAACTTATTCTTTTATAATATCTAAAATTTAATTGAAATTCGTCTTACTCAATGGTCCACACGTCAAATATTAATTTTGACTGATGAAAACAATAAAATCAATAAAAAATTGGGTTGACGAAGTAACCAATTTAATCTCATATCCAATTAAATTATCAAAATTATTTGGTTTTAGTAGTTTCTTAATTTTTTCTTTATTTTCCCACTTACAATAAATACTACATTTTTATTTATGCATAATAATAAACAATTATATCTATTTACTATGTTTAAATGTTTATTTTTTACTACAAATACAAGTTTCTATCCCATCACGTTTGATTAATTCAATGATAGACTCAATGATAGACAAATCATATATGTTTAACAAAATTTTCTTAATTATTAATTTCTACTTTAATTTTATAATAACAAATGTAATTAAATCAATAGGCTTCGAATTTTCATACCCTACGTATTTATTAATTATTATTAAAAAGATAAATAGTAATGACCATCCATACATAGGGGTCTAAGTTTTGACCCGAAACTCGAACCTGACCTGAAAAACCGATATTGAACCTATTCTGGACCCATTTCTATTTTTGGGAGTAAAAACCGAGAATTTATTAGGTAATATAAGAAAGCCGGAAAAGTAGTTTAAAATAATAAAATGGTGATTGCACCTCATTCAAATCCATGATTGCTTGGAATTAAGTGATGGAGATTGTTTTTTACCTCAATCTTTCATAGGATAGATCTTGAGGCCATGATCTTACACTTGGATGGCTAGTTTCTTATTCTCGTGGCACATATCCAAAAAAGAGGCCCTACAACCACATTTGAGTGTGTATCATGTGATTTCAGGCAATATTTTTGTGATTTATGCCACATGAAATAAAAAAATGATTGTTTGATGGTACACCCATGGTCTCAAGATCCATTCATGGAAGATTGGGGTGAAAAAAGATCTTCAACTTCTGAATCTAAGCAGTCAATGGGTTTGAATTATCTTCAGACGTAGGCACGGACATAGGTACCTATAAAAAATACCGGGAGTGATTATTTCTTGGAATCATATGATGCAGATCGTTTGTCCCCTAATATTCTAGAAAGCGGATCTTGAAACCATGAGCATTCCATTAGACGGTCAAGTTTTGATTCCAAATGGCACAAATCCGTAAAATAGCCTTAAAATATGTAGAAGTTTTAGGGAGGAGAAAATATAAGTGCTCAAGAGTTTTACTGAAAAACATTGTGTCAATGCAAGAAAAGTAATCGGTTCTCCTATTTTAATTTTAAAATATGTTGAAGTTTAAGGGAGGAGAAAATATACGCTTTGTCAATGGAAGAAAAGTAAACGGTTCTCCTATTTTAATTTTAAAATGTGTAGAAGTTTTAGGGAGGAGAAAATATAAGTGCTCATAAGATTTACTGAGGAGAAAATATAGGTGGTCAAGAGTTTTAATTATAGCAAATTAACAAGAAAAGTAATCGATTCTCCTATTTCAATTTTAAAGTATGTAAAAGTTTTAGCGAGGAGTAATGGGCAATTTGGTCCTAATATATGTGAAAACAAAATTTGAGATGAACTATTTTTGCTTTTATATAGTAGTAAGGATTACTAAAACGTCTTGTGCCCATATTTTAATCACCAAAATAATAACGTTTATTTTTTATGACCAAAACGTCTCACAATACAGGTGTACACAACTCGTCTTGTGAACTGAAAATTAGCTTCGATGCGCTGGTCCCACAACATAAAAACTAAAGTCGGTGGGCTAGCCCCAAAGCATGTACTATAATATCGACACCGTCCTACGGAAATAGTTTGAAATCTTTTTAATTTGGAAAGAATGAATTGATATACTAAAACACGCTTTCAGTGGGTTAGCCCTGAAGTAATCCGTATTCACCCCGTGTTGCAATCTTTTAATCATCTAGATATACCCTCAATTTTTAGTAGTTAAAATCGACACAGGCAACCTATTAGGAAAAAGCCCCTTCTGTTTTAGTTTGATCTTCTTTATTTAGGATAGAGCCAAACTAAGAAGGTATTGAATCATAATCCGTAAATAATTAGTGATTTCTATCTCTATTAGGAGTTGTTAATTACTGATTGAGTGATAGTGGTTTAGGTATCCTTTGTGGTGGTTGAGGTTGGGAGTTCTACACTTCACCTTCTCTTCCTCCCTTATTAATAAGGTGAGTGCTTTGTTGTTAGAGATTTATAGCGTAAAAGTTGAAATTGTGTCTTGTGCACAAATAGGAGTTTTCTTTGATTAGTTGGTTCGGAGATGGACAGTGAGTTTGATGGGTATTTTCAGAAATAAGGAGGCTAATTAGTAGTTTTCTACAGTTCAATGGTTTAGTAGTGGTGACCCAATTGTGCACCCTGAATGAAGACCCCAACAATGACAAAATGTCATTGTGCACTAGAAACCTAGCTCAACATAAAATGATGAACACTGAGAAAAGTAAAGATTGGAGTTTTTTTCCTGAGATACTGTCGTATTTACCCCCCTATTTACACTGCAGCCCTTACATTTGTGTTTTCTTATTGCCCTCGATGGTGAAGGATCCTTCGTTGTTAGAGAACTAACTTTTGACTAGTTTGAATCAAATGATGGCTATCATTTTTCACCACAATCTTCCTCCCAATAGAACTTGAGCTTGTGGGAGCCTACTATCAAACAGTCAGATTCTGATTCTACATGGCACACAACCCACAAAGTTGACACGATCATGGTCGTCCGTCAAATTTGGTTCTTGGGCCACTTTTCAAGATAAGTGTCATGTGAATCAAAATCTGACCGTTTGATTGTCGGCCCAAGATTTCAAGTTCCACTAGGTCAAAGATCAAAGTGAAAAACAATCTCCATCATCTGATTTAAAGCAATCAAAGTTTATCATGTCGGAGAGTCTATCACTGGAGGGGAAAATAAATAAACACAAAAGCAAGGATGGCTGCATTGTAAATAAGTTGAAACGCAGTGGGCAGTGTAAATAACGCACATCTGGGTGGTGGGTTGAGGGCGTGGGTGGTAAATGCAAAAATCCTTTTTTCCAATAAACAATGGGAACAACCTAGAAACAAATCTGGTTATATATAAATACATTCAAAGAAAAGAGTAGCCAACAAATGCTTGGCAGAAAAAAACCGGTACATCAAACTAAAACGCGACCAAACACTCTAGAGAAAATCTATAAAAATTATATGTTCTCCCGTCTTAGATTCTGATTACAACACGCACTAATTCTGTGAAGAACCCAAAAATAAAAATAAAAATAAGATTCAAGGTTTACGTCAAACGGGAAGTTCATCAGTGGCAGCTGCATCAAACTTGGGCATCCCCAGGGGCTCTTGGAGGTCTGGGTTGATGAGGAACATCTCGCATTGAGCATAATGCTGCATCAACTGATCCACCACCACTGTGGCAACCATGGCTTCAACCATTGGCACCGCTGATAACAAATGCACCGTTTTAGTCCATCTCTTTCTCGGAGAATTATACACAAAAACAAATCAAGCAAAGGGAAATACGAACCTCGGGGGACCACACAGGGATCATGGCGACCACGTGCTATGAGTTCCGTTTCCTTGCGATCCCTAGTTACTGTCTGTTGTTTTTTCTGGAAAAATGATACAAAATCTGTGTAAAGATGAGAAGGAAAAAATAATCATTCTATTTTTCTGTTATATTAATTGTGCAAACAAGCCTTCGCACCAATCTATCCATTTGCAGAAATAGTCATGTGAGTGTTGACATCAATATGAATGTAAAAATTGTCAAACATTAAAAATTTAGAAACGGCAACATAAATGTATCGATCGCTAAAACTTTAGAAACAGTAACATAGATGGTGTGGGCGTGTGTTTCAGTAAGACATTTGTCTCTAAAAAAAGTAGGACTATTTTCATTTAGGGTACCTCTGTTAGTGCCTACATGATTACTGAGGGCGCCAACGTATGAAACCCATTGACTGGTTGGAATCAGACGATGGAGATCGTTTGTCACCCCAATCTTCCAGACAATGGATCTTGAGACCATGAGTGTACCATCAGACAATCAGATTTGGATTACAAGTGGCACAGATCTCCACAAAATGGCCCTAAAATCACATGCCACATATCGCACTCAAACATGATTTTAGGGCCTTTTGGGATCTGTGCCACGTGGAATAAAATATTGATTGTCTGATGGTAAGCTCATTGTCTCAAGATTCATAGAGTCAAAGATTAGGGCGAAAAACGATTTGGACAAGTCAATGTGTATGAAAGGGTTTCAGATGTAGGTGCCCTCGGTAATCATGTAAGAATGGGTTTCTCCATGACACGATTCTATCCCCCCCCCCCCATCCCAGGATTCCAGAATATGGGCTGCCGCTAAATCGAGGAAATTTTCTGTAAAGTCAATGTATAATCTTCTAACCCTGCGCCCGCTCTTTAAGCAGTAGTGGGTGGGAGTGTGGAGGCTGTCGATTCCATTGAAATTGCCATTTTCTGCTGGTGTGTAGCAAAGGGCCAGATTAAGACAGTTGATAGCCTTAGGCATATGGTATGACCATTCCGAATAAGTGCGTTCTTTGAGCAAATTGCGTCGAGACAGCTGATTTATCTTCTCCATTGCCAGTTCTCTTCTAAAATCGGGAATCACTTCAAAGAGTTGACTGGCCTGAAGCTCGTTCTGCCACTGCTGTGTGAATCCCTACTAGCTGAGATGTTCCATATGCTGGAACAGGAAGGAGGTCAGTTACGGGCCTTACGGCAATTGCTGGTAATATTTATCTTTTGGCAGATCTGGTACAAGAGGGATGCAAGAATTTTTGATGGTGTCTCCAGACGTGTCCAGGTCATTACACATGCAATATCATGGTACAATTTTCAATGCACATGCTAGATAAAATGTCTGAGGGCGGATCCTCAGAGGAGATGGCTGAAATCTGGGCATCCTATATTCAAGGGAGTTTTTCTCTGTCTTTGCTATCTGTAATGTATTGAAATATGGGACGTATTGTCTATTAGCAGTTTAGCACTAATCATGTGGATTAGTGCTGCTCTACTGTACTACTAGTTTTCATTTTAATAAAACTTATCATTTTACCGATGAACAAAAATGAAAAATCATGTAGGCGCGAACAGAGATACCCTTTCATTTAAAGATAAGGTGCTTTGAAAATATAAAGAGCAGTTTTAGATCCTTTAAAAAGATGTCCAAATCTCCGTCCACTTCTCTAGAAACCTCACAGCAACTCACCAATACAATAAAGAAAAGACCTACCAAAAAGACGAGAGAAGGAGACAGACTCCCTAACTCTCTCTCTTTCACACACACACACATACACATCAACAAAGGAAAATGAGGAAGAAAGGAGGATGAAGAAGGAAAAAACACTGAGATAAGAGATTGAGTGGAAATGCATCAAATGTGTGACCATGTCAACGTGTATTGTCACACAGCCCTCATGTAGTACGGTTGTGTTGTGCCAATAAATATCATACCTCTGCACTAAGGGAAAATCTTTTCAATGCATATGTCAGGGAAAATATTCGAAGATTACAAAAGCAGTGAAAAATCTAACTTACCGAAATTGTAGAAGTTGGCTTGAAAGCTATTCTCATCACTATGGTTTCCCCATTGGATATTCCCCCCTGTGCATAAAAAATAAAAACATGAATAATACAGAAACTCAAAGCGCTTCCTACCAAGGAAAGTGTACCACTTTGTACAAGTGACACTAATTTTTCTCACCCTATCCAGTCTCTGTGATGATCTCACGAACGGCTATCATGGTGTGTCTAATGTCTGCTATTATTCTTATTTTTTAATGGCTAATATTGAAAATATTTTATTTTTCCGATAAATACGCTTTGAGGTTACAGCGTCCTCACCCTTCCATTAAAACCAATAAAGAATAATATTGAAAAGCATTAATCGGACAGTATACAATTGATTTAGAAGTGTGATTCTTTAACTGAGATGTGGACTGTTTAGATTGATCACAGATATTTTCCAGGTGACATAATAGTGAAGTATTCTTTAATGGTGTAAGATCAATCACATATTTTAATGGTGTAAGATAATTTAAAAGGCTATTTTCGTTTCACGCCGTATTGCCGAGACGCGAAACGTCTGTCTCAGGGCTGTCCTAGAAAACTCGGAAATCTGAGATTTCAAACCATGCTGCCTAATGAGAGAGAGAGAGAGAGAGAGAGAGAGAGAGAGAGAGAGAGAGAGACCTGTATGCCCCCTGAACGGTTTGTTCTTGTTCGGATCCTCCCGTGTTCATCCTTATAGAACTCATCATTGTGCTCACTCCCTGTCAAAAAAGTACCTGCAACGATCGACTCGGGATGAAAACTTAAGAATTGAATGTGAACCATTAAAAAAAATGAATAATGCTTTAAAGATGGCAATTTGAAGGTATCATGAGTTGAATTTGTAACTGTAAAAACTAAATGAGTATGCTCTAAAAATAAATTATAAGAGATACATGTTTCCCTACCTGCAAATCCACTGCCAATTTCAAATCCCTTTGTTGCAGGTAATGACATGACAGCTTTAGCCAGCTCAGCTTCAAGCTTGTCAAAGACTGGAGAACCGATGCCCTGAAGCAACAAGGTGATTATAGCCATTGTGCAAGTTCTATAGTTCATGGGTACCTCTGTTCGCACCTACAGGTTCATTGAAAGCGCCTACGTCCAAAACCCACTAAAAACCATTGGCTGTTCGGAATCAGACAATAGAGATCATTTTTCACCCCAATCTTCCACATGATGGATCTTGAGACCATAACCGTACCATAAGACAGTCATTTTTTTATTCCATGTGGTACAGATCCTCAAAACGGGGCCCTAAAAATCACATGATGAACATCACGCTCAAAAGTGATTTTAGGGGCATGTTTTGAGATCTGTGCCATGTGGAATAAAAAACTGACCATCTGCTGGTAATATCATGGTTTCAACTTTCAAGATCCATCTTGTCGAAGATTGGGGTGAAAAATGATCTCCATAGTTCGATTTCAAGAAGTCAATGGATTTCAGTGGGTTTTGGACATAGGCACAAACAGAGATACCCATATTTCAATTGTAAGCGATACAGGAGAGAGTGAACAAGGGGTTTTAGGGTTTTGGACATAGGCACAAACAGAGGTACCCATATTTCAATTGTAAGCGATACATGAGAGAGTGAAAAAGAATAAAGAGGTTTCCACCGAACTAAGGAAAATGTTAACATTCTACAAAAAAGGGCTTATGATTGGACAACAAGAAATGAAATTTGGTAGGATTCCTTACACGTGGGACATTCCTCACAATGCACGTCACAACACCACCAATGGAATCACCTCTCACCCGGACAGCATCAATCGCAGCGATCATCTTCTCAGCATACACAGGATCTGGACACCTAACGATATTGCTTTCTACCTGGTGAAAGTGTATAAAGAGAAGACATTGATATCTTAGAAATATTGAGATTATAGGAACACTTCCTAATGTTCAAAACTAACACCATCCAACAGACCTGATCGAGTGTCACAAGTTCATTGTCAACTGCTCCTTCTGGAAGCACAACTTTATGCACTTGAGAAACATATGCCAGAACCTAAAAAATTGAGCCAATATCAGGGTATATAAACCATTAGATATACACATATTAGGGCAGTTATGTGGTTTATTCTTGAGTAGCCTTTCATGCATCAGAGATATTTTATATGTATATATATATATATATTGTTAGGAAAAAAATTCAATTCTCACCAACATAAAATATAAAAATGAAACTCGGTAATTCCATATACATAATAAAAGTGCAACTAGCCCATATGCACTAGAGTGTTGCACCCGAACGGTTTTATTCAGTCTCAATAGGCAAGAAACAATAATGAGGCAGCAAAGAAGAATCTACCAATTCTTAAGTTCCTTTGAATCTTTTCTCGTATGGAAATCCACTTGCTATCACCTATGAGTCAAAATATCTCTCTTATAAGATGTGACCTCAGTGACACAAGACACGAAATCCCTGAAGTAGGTCCGAGCTTCTATTTTCACATTTGAAAGGGCCCCAAGAGGGGTGATTGTTATATATCCTTCTTGAAGAGCTCTGAAGTCGGTATCCTCTCCAACCTCACCTTCTTGCCCTTCACTGTTATGCCCCTAAATTCACCAATGACCACACGATGGAAACTCAAAAAACTAATGCAGAAGAAAGAAAAGACGAAAAAACAGATTCAATCACACAAGCGACAAGATTTACGTGGTTCGGCAAGATTGCCTACATGCACGGGCGGCGATGAGCAGTTTTTATTTACGATTCTCGAAAAAACAATACGAAACTTAGGGTTGTTCGGAAAGAGAATACATATAAAGCCTAGGGCTTCCAATGCATTCCGAACCCCCGGAAGGGGCCGTACGGGTACCTGAACCCTGGATCCAATAAGAACACCTGGGGCCATCATACTTCCAAAGATATAACTGAAGTTAGGGGCCATAATTACCTCTCTCCTGAACAAAATATGTTCCTGTAATGGAACTGGTGAGGAATTCAATTCTGCTCCTGCTACTGGTTTATTGCCCAAAGTCGTTATCTCTGAGTTCTTTCCTCCTAGTTCGCTAGATATGACTTGCTTCCACCCAATTCTGATCATTTCTAACCCTGGCAGCTCTACCTTTAGAAAGGATCCTTGAGAATATGTTTTATTGTTTATCTCAGTCAATATTCCGTTTATGAGGGTCAAGCAAGCCTCTGTACCTATTTTGTAGCTCTTCCCTTCCACCCAATTGTATGATAAAGCTAAAGATGGCACACCATATGAAAATGCCTCTCGAGCACCTCCTACTGTCTCAGAGTGAACAATGTGACATCCGTAGTTGCTACCACTTTTTATTCCACTGATTACCAAATCAGGAACTGGACCCAGGAAAAGTACTTGAGAGATTTCCAATGAAGTGCAATCTACTGGGTTACCTAGAAGCGCATATGCTATTGCTCCTTCAATATCAACCAAGCTGGCATGAAAAGCATGACACACTATGGCTAGAACGTTTTGAGCCAGGTGCACAAACAAGGACCTCGTATTGAACAGTGGAGACGAGGACCTGAACCAGGGTTCACAAACCAGGCGCATTAATTCCGCCATCGTTCGTCACCAGCACCCTCACTCGACTCATCTCGTCTCGTTTGGAATTGAAACCTATGGCGACCAACGGCTCATACCTTTAAGTCAAATAAGCATGAAACCAATGCCAATCATCCTGGAATTTAATGAAGGAGAAAATGATCACTTGCAGATATGGTTTTCAGTTCTTCAAATTCAGATCGGAAGGATGGAGAAGATGAAGTGCAGAAACTATCATCGTAGCACTATTCTCTGTCGAGCATCAACTCTACTCTACCCCACAGAGAGCCATCCGATCCTTCGGACATGGACTCCATTAGATAAGAATAAGAAGATGAAGAAGAAAAATGAAGGAGAGTTTGAATTATGAGATCACACAACACCGAATTTGTGGTTCACCAATGCAGCTTCGTCTATGACTCGACCTCGACTCATATTTTTCATTCACCATTGACCAATTCACACCACACCGAATTTGTGGTTCACCAATTCATGGTAGTTGTGTGATGTGTCTCCAAGAGGCTGAGGATGCAATCACTTGTTTATTCATTGCTGTATGGCTAGAGAAATATAGGATTTTGTCTTGATAATGTTTGGGATTTGTCGGCTGTTTCCTGAATCTGTTAGAGGGTTGTTTGCCACTTGGGACTGCCGTGCATCTAATGGTATGAAGGAGGTTTTCTGGAGAACCAATTTGTTTGGGGGTCATCTGGGTTATTTGGTTCGTGAGAAATGACATTTTTTAGGAAAGTTAGAAGACCGATGGCCATCATCACACGAAATGTTTGAGATTGGGGGGCTCAATTGGGTTTTGTTAGATAAGGAGTAGCTTTCGGAGGGGAGGTGATGCGAACGACCGTAAAATACGTGAATGCCAGTGCTATGCTAATTTGCCAACATTAAATGAATTAATTGAATAACACAACCCAAATTAATGCAATGCCTTAGGGTTTCAAGGATTTCCACTTAGGTGACAATGACTGATTCGGCTAGGGTCCAAGTCCAACGCATGAGTTCTGTTAGAAATGCAAAATGTGCGATCCTAGAGATATAACTCTACCATCCTCTAAGTAGGGCGTTTGCTTGTGGCTCAATGTGGATTCTCGTAGCTATTCGGTAGGGCTTTCGAAGGGAACGATCAATCGGCACAATTGGAGCGATCTCTAGCCCAACAACGGTTGTGGACCGATGGATGGCAGAATGCGACCAATCCACAAGGATGGGCATTAAGAAGGCTCTAGATCTAGGGTTTTTGGGATTTAGGGGAATCAAATTAAAGTGGAAAAGTAAAAACAAAATAGCAAACAAAAATAGGCAAAGAGGTAAAGAAGAAGATCAAAGATAGAACATGGTGAGGGAGAATTTAGATCTGCATGTTCGGATCGTGGCCGAGCCAATCGAACAAAATCAGCAAGGAAGAAGTGGACCCATGAATGGGCTTTCAAACGGCCCTGAAGCAAAGATTCGTGGGCTGTCTCAGTCGATCGATCGAGGATTTCGATCAATCGAAATTGCAATTCGATCGATCAAGTACCATTTTCGATTGATCGAGTGTCACTTTCGATCGATCGAAATCGTGTAGAGTAGTGATTCTTTCAAAACCTGAGTGAGAAATTGTTTCTCGTACGACTTAGTGCGAGACCGACGTACAACCTTGGTAGGAAGCCTTGGAAACCCGTTTGTGCGAAGCCGACAAGCTTCTCTAGAGCGATTTCGGAGATCTCCTATCTTATTCTTCTTTTTATTTTATTTTAATGAGAGGATCAAAGACCCTAAACCTCCTTCCACGCGGGATTTCGCTATTTTAGGGTTAGCATGCGATCCGTCCTGCGTCACATGGGCATCACACCCTTGGCCTCACACCAAACCCACATGGGGAAGAAGACTCACTCTTCACAAGCTCCTCTCAAGCTCAAAATGCATAGCATTTTCATTCATTAATTATCAATTGCCAAATTTGACTCACATAAATACCTTATATAATAGGCACTTCAAGAAATAACCCTAAAATGGTAAAGTACTAAAGTGCCCAAAGTAGAAAATTACATTTTGACACAAAAATGAGAAGAATAAAAAAAAATGACAACTTTCGTCACTAGACTCGCTCGAGCGAGTTTGGTTCTGGCTCGAGCAAGAATCTTATGGCTTCACGGGATCTTGACTAGATGGGGTCGCTCGAGCGACAACCAGGAGTCGCTCGAGCGACATTTGGCCGAAAGTTTGGCCTCTGGATTGTCTACAACCAAGCTCAAACGATAAATAGGGTCGCTCGAGCGAGTTTGGGCAGTAAGGTGCCCTCTTGTCGCTTCTTTAGGTTCCCCTCCCGGATGATGTCGATGCCCCATGGTAACTTCTTTGCTTCTTCTTGCGTCAATACACGCGAAGCGGCCCAAAACCTATGTCTATGGTGTCGACGTTCCCGCCAGGAGGTCAACTCTCCTTGAGGCTTGGGGTGAAGCTATATAGGCACTCGGCTTTCCAGTGTTTCTTTTGCTTGGGGCTGTCCCTGTCCTTGGGTGGGACTGGGAGTTTTAGGGTCTCTTTGGGGTTTGTGGAATGCATGTTTTGTTGGGCTTCTTTTTGTTTGTCTTTCCTTTTTCTTTTCCTTCCATTTTGTTGTTTTTGCAGCTGTTGTTTTAGCTTCTTGTTAAGACTCTAGGTCGTTGCTCTTTGTACTATTCTTTTCTTCTATATAGTTACCCTGCTTTACTGCTAAAAAAAATCATTCACAGAACTCTGCAACTCCTCCATGGAAGACTCTCGCCTCACTCTCTCAAGCTCTCAACAACTCTCTACTTTTGTGGAGTTCCTTCCATTTTATAAAACAATCGCAAAACTCACTCCTTTTTCCCTCCTTTACCACTACTATTTATGAGTATTAGGGGCATATATATATATATATCAAGTAGATATTCTGAGCCTGTATTCTTGATTAACATCCCTAGTCTGGTGTTCAAGCAAGGAAGAGCATAAAATTCAATTCGTTTGTTCTGTTTATCAAATGTTTCGCGTGTGTGTGTATGGAATCCAAAGGGACCTTCAATTTGATTATTAATGTTGTCAGGGATCTTCTTGTTTTTTTAGCATGAGCCTCTTTGAGGTAGAATCAGTTCCCTAGGGTTTCTGCCTGTCCCGTACTTCGGCAGCAGTTTCAGTCTATTGGTAGTTTATCTGTTGCTCCAATTAACTCTCATTTGGACTGCCTACCTCTCCAGCTTCTAAACCCATGCTTACATTTTCAAGAGAAGGTGTTTTGCTCTCTTCTAGCTACCTGCTACCTTATCTTTCCGGTTTATTCCAGAACAAAAGAACCTTATTTTTCAAACTCAGCTTGGGAGATGACAACAAATTATCAAACATAAAATCCTGATATACCGACATACTGATATACTGATATATATATGATTCTTCATTATTTTCCCTGGAGTAGTTTTTTGAATCTTTTGTAGAAGAAACTCCACACCAACGCTAGAATTTAAATTCTCCTCTCATGGCTTGAAATCCAAGAATAGTTATAACAGCCGGGATGTACTTGGGTGATAAACAAATTCGTCAAATCCAAGACCGCTAAGCTAACCCCTAATAACATAAACGGGTTTAGCCAACCCCTAATAACATAAATTTGATTTCTAAGCTTCATTAATAAACGGCTTGGGCTCATCTATCATGCTTTGGACTAAACGTTTGCATCATCATAGGCTGAGCTTTAGCCCAAATTAATACAGAGATGTGTGTATGTTAAACCATATCCCGTTGGAACCTGGTCCATGCTTATTAAGCCCAAATTGTTAAAGAATATACATGTAAGAGCCTAGTTTCAGGCTAGACACAAATTTGGAGTAGAGGTCCAAAAAAATTGGCCCATTGCCTCCTCTCATTACCAACCTACTTCAACTTGATCATGATTTTGATGGAAAAATCATTTATGGATCATCTAAACCATAAAAAAGAGGTGAGTTTTAGTTTTAAACAATTTTAAACTTTGAAAATTCTATACAGGCAACATCAAAATTTTGAGTGATAACATCCACACTGGCCCTTAGACAAATAGATATAGACAGATACAATGTCAAACACAGATATGAGGAGTCTGACATGGGATTTTTTTTAAAAATATAACCTATAGAAGATGCAGGCACAAACATGTGCGTTAATGTCATAGGTGGATGTGAGGTATCTGAAATGACAATTTGTCCTTGTTACAAGTGTGTGTGTGTATATATATTGTCAAAGGGACCTTCAACACGATTTTTTAAATTTCTCCTTAAGAACACAGAGCTCTTATGGATGGAAACAGGTCCACGTGTGTTTACCAATGTGTGATCCTATATATACTTGGTTGTATCGTAGAGCATGAACACAAACGGGGACCCCTGATGGATCTAAGTTTTTCTTAGTCTCTTTGTAAGTTTAGATGCATTTTGTTCATTCCTTACTATGTTTATCCCTTGAATTTGGAAAAGGTGCATGGTCCATCACCGGCTATCATGCACTAGTAATCCACTTTCGTAAACTTAAGCGAACCTACTTCATCGATTGAGATGTCCAAGTGGCAAGCCGACTTGTAGATGGGACTCAGCCAAAAATTTATGTTTGTCGTCTCTAATATCTGATCACACACTTGTTGTGCCTCAACGTGGCCCAGGTGCCTCTAACTTCTATAGTCATCCATTTTTAGGCACAATCATATCTATGCTCATGTGAACAAGAAGTTACATAATTGATGAAAAACATGTTCCATGTTTAAAGCATTGTACCCATTTACGAATGGTGGTGCATGGGCTGAGCAACTAGTACCAACTCTCATTCCTTACTATTTGCATTTTTATATTTAAGCTCTTGAAGCTTTATATAGTTTGATATATTTCTACGAAGATTTTGGCATGTTGGCAGTCCTAAATTTGCCATGCCCGACAACTAATCATATCCACGTCTAACTTACATAGGTTGTAATGGGGCAAGCTAAGAGCAATACAAGAAGGTGTTCAATTAAAAATTAACCAGTAGTGGAAATCTATAAAAGATATAGAATGGGATGTAAATAAATAATGAATTACGTGATTACACCTGGAGTAAATATTCACTAGTTATAATAGCACATATCAATAACAGTAACAATCGCAGGCATTAAAAGATTATTCCATGCACATTAAACCTATATAAATGCATAAGACCAAAAAATATACACCTTTGTCGTGGGTAACCAATCTCTATGTTTGATTCTTTTGAGAACATAAATAATTCAAGCAAGGAATATGACCTACACTTCAAGCTCATCAACTTAAACCCACCTCAGTTCCTGTCTTTATCTTGAGAAGTTTTTTTGCAACAGCTCCAGCAGCAACTCTTCCGATGGTCTCTCTTGCTGATGATCTGCCACCCCCCTACATCTCCATTTGGAAGAAGTTTCAAAAGCATGCTTATACATCTAAGTATTAAAGATTTCTTTAACCAAACCCAAATTGCATTAAGATCTGGTACCAGAATCGTAATCTTATTAGCAGGAACAGTGAGATTACCTGCACTGATCTCACACCATATTTAAAGTCGTATGTTGCATCTGCATGAGAAGGCCTATATGCTTTTGACATTTCACTATAATCCTGCAAAAAAAGGATCGAGATGGGAATGATTTTTTAATGACACCATGAAAACACTAATAAATAAATGATGTGGAATATTAGCTTGAACATTTCTGTAATGAAGAATATGATATTAGACAAGCCCCATGTTTCCTAGGATACTTACATGTCCTCTTTGATCAGTATTTGGAACCTCGACCATAATTGGAGTTCCTGTGGTAATTCCTGCAGTACATACCTCATCAGTCTGCTTCCAATCAGAGAACAACATATATATATCACATTCCACAGACATGAGATGGCATACAAGGAGACAATGCCTAAAAGAGACTAGAAGCAAGATTACCTTCAGAAATGCCTGAAAGAATTCGGCATGTATCAGTTTCTTTCCTTGGGGTAGTTATCCTGCTCTGCCCTGGCCTCCTGGGAACAGGAATTTTTATTAAGCAAGAGCATGTGGAGGCATTCTTCATCAATATTGTGATAAGTGATACACAAATGACATAATTAGGTGGCTTAGTTATGTTTAGCATTTGTAAAAGACGGAATGGTATATGAGGCACTTAGAAGCTATAATAATAGAGTATGCTATCTTCAAATGGATGACAATGAAAGAATATAGAGACCATATCGATAAAATGGCAGCAACTTGAGAGTGAAAAAACTGTTGCAAAAAAATGGGAACGCCAAAGCATATACCTTCTATCAAGTTCTACTTGCATATCTGCTTCCGAAAGTTCGAGTTGAGGAGGGCATCCATCAATAATACACCCAACACCGCCGCCATGAGATTCTCCAAATGTTGTAACACGAAACAAGGTTCCAAATGAATTACCAGTACCGGCATGCACCTCTGTTATTTCATGTGCACAACATAAGTTTTTGATCATTCAAATTACAAATTCTGATTAATGTGGCAAATAACAAAAACTATTATATCTGAACCTCATAATGAGTCAAAGTAAATGATGCAAGTAGTAGAAAACAATTTACAAAGATAACTTGAACATAGAATATATATATATATATATATATATATATATATATTAGAAAACAACCCACTGTGCTACCGGCCCAAGCCCAAAAAGTTGTTTGAGGCGAGAAAGGCTCGAACTCTAGACCTCAGGATTCCTCTAAAAATCTGAGACCTATGCGCTAGCCACCACCCCGACTGTTACAAAACATGTCATCATACAGATATTTGGCTGAAGCTAACGTTTAGCCAATTTTATCTTCATTTTCAGTATATTTAGGTCGTAAGATGGACCAAAAGTCAGATACTAGAAAATCCACAGGGACGTCATCACAATAATCAACATCCCAGGAACTTATATATAAATCCAAATATTTGAAGAAAGATTATAGGTAGATACTCAATACAACCAACATTGGTTCATAAGCTAGTGTATATGCTCTTTGATTGAGACCATCCACTTCTTGGATGAACTATGGCATAAATCATTCTGATCGGATGATCCTAATCCTCCAATCAATGGATATTTGAAAAAGCTTTTCCTAAATTTACCATCAAAATTTAGGTGTTGATTTGAAGTTGAGCTGAAGCGAGACAACGACCCTAAGATGAGTATGTGATGATAATTTCCGAAATTAAACTCATTAATTAAGCAATAAAACCCAAACTAAGGCAATTCCTTAGTGTTTCATAGAATTTCTCTTAGGTAACAATGCTAGGCTCGCTATGGTCCAATCCGGTGAGCGAGTCTGTTAGAATTGCGTAAGGTACGATCCTAGAGATAGAACTCTAGGATCCTCTAGGTTTAAACTTTGCTCGTAGATCGATAGGGATTCTCGTAGCTCCTCGCTAGGGCTTTCGAATTGATCGCGTAGTAGGTTGCAAGTAGAGTAAACTCTTGCCCAATGGAGATCATGGATTGATGGGTATAGATTGGTGTCAATCCACAAGGAAGGGCATCAAGATTACTCAAGAGTTAGGGTTTAGGGATTTGAAGCAAGAAGAAGAAGAAGAAGAAATAGATGGCAAAATAGCAAACAAAATAGAGGTATGGGTAAAAAGAAGATCCAAGATAGAACATTGGCATCACACCGTTGGCCTCACACGAAACCCACATGGGGAAGAAGACTCACTCTCCATTAATCTCCTCTCAGGCTCTCAATGCATAGGATTTTCATTAAAATCAACTAATTCCCAATTTGGCTTACATAAGGAACTTATATACTAGGTGCAAAAAAAAAACCATAAAATATCATAATACTAAATTGCCCCAAAACGAAACATTACATTAGACTCAAAAGGTAAGAAAAGAATAAAGAGAAAAGGACAAAAGGGACGACTTTCGTCACTAGACTCGCTCGAGTGGACTTGGTTCTCTCTCGAGTGAGAATCTCATGGCTTGACTCGATTTCCATTGGATGGGGTAGCTCGAGCGACAATCAGGGGTCGCTCAAGCGACATTTGGCCGAAAGTTTGGCCTATGGATTGTCTTCAACCTTGCTCAAGCGAGAAGTCGGGCCGCTCGAGCGACTTTGGTCATTAAGGTATCCTCTTGTCGATTCTCTAGGCTCCACTCCCGGATGATGTTGATGCCCCATGGTCCCTTCTTCCTTTCTTCTTGCGTTGATGCACGCGATGTGGTTCAAAACCTATGTTTACGGCGTCAGCGTCCCCGCCAGGAGTAGTTAGGAAATACTTAGGATTACTAGTCGGTATGATTTTCAGGCTATGGCCAATCCAATAGTTAGCCCATTCAAAACAGTAGGATTTGTGAGTAAAAAAATCTGTATTGAACATATCAGGCATTTCCAAAACAATTAATATATGTGTTGTATGATACCACATTTTTTCATTAAAATCTAAATATAATGAGAATGATGATGACTAATATATTTTCAGCCAAGTTGGAGTTGTTGGAGAAAATTAAGGAACTTAACCTTAGAGAAGAGCAGAAGATCTCTCCCTTGTAGACAGAGAAGCTCGAGGGAGGGCAAGGCAGAATGCAAGGAAAAAGTAGCATTGGAAGAAGTGTGCACATCAAAACTCCTAGGTAAGGCAGCGAAAACAGGGGGGGTGTAATAACTCTTGGTACTTCCATTATATTGTTAATGCCAGAAGAAGGAATGAAAGAGGTGTACTAGAAGTGAATGGGAACTGAATCGAGTCATGAGGATGAAATTGAGCTTGCTTTTGTTGATTTTTTCAGAATTTGTACGAGGCTGATAGCTTGATCAGACCCACACACGATAAGCTCCGATTTTCCTGTAGTTCTCCTGAGGATTGTAATAAGCTGGACAGATTTTGAAAGATCAGGAAATCAAGTCAGCTGTATTCAGTTTGGAGGGAGATAAGACCATGGGTCCTGATGGATTCTCATTAATCTTCTACTAAAAGTAATGGGAATTTATGAAGGTTGATATCTTAGAGGTGTTTGGTGAGTTCTATGAGGATCAGCAGAGATCTCTGATCCATTTTTATGCCATTGGTGCCCGAGTTGAAGGGTACGGTGCTATTGAGGTCAAAGACTTTTGAGCGGGGTGCTATTGAGGAAAAAGATTTTTCAGCAATCATCTTGGTGAGCAGCCTGTACAAAATTCTTGCCAATGTTCTAGCTAACAAACTCAAGAAGCGATTCTAATGCATAATTTTATCATAGCATGGTGCTATCATTGAGGGGAGGCAAATATTGGATTGTGTGTTGATTGGTAATAAGATAATAAATTCAAGGCACAAAAAGAACACTGCATGTAGAGTTTTTAAAAGGGAACTGGTCAGGCTTATGATTATGTAGATTGGTCTTGTCTTGAATAATGAGAATGAGTCTAGTATGAGGTGGGTGCCTTGGATGAAAGGGTGTATCTCATTCACTTGGTTCCCCGAACTCATAAATGGGTCTCTAACTGAATTTTTTTTCCAAGTTCCAGAGGATTAAGATAAGGAGAATTGTTACCTCCATTGTACTTTTCTACAGTGGCTGAGGAACTCAGCCACCTCCTTAACAAAGTGAATCAGCTGGGTATGTTCAGGGGATTCACAGCAAGAAGAGAAGGTATCAACCATAATGCCCAGAGGATTGCATGGCAATTCTCCAGAGATATCATTTGTGCCTTCTACGCTAAAACCATCCAATTGTTCAAGCAACCCCGCTGTGAGAACCCAGTTTATCATTAAGGTGCTGAGCACCACACTCCAATTTGTATCGTAAAATACTAGTGAATGAAGATGTGGTCAATGGACTCCTTCCCTTACAAAGAGCATACTTGTTGCGAATTTTAACTCTCTCTCTCTCTCTCTCCACATACAAAAACCGATGAATTCCTATTAATTCCAAAAAGGGCTGGAATCCATGAGATCTTTAAATCAATTTCCACCCTTTCCTTGAAAACATCCGAACCAGTGGCGGACCCATTCATGGGCGAGTGCGGGTGAGTGGTCCCAAACAAAAAGGTGAAACATCATTTTTAGTTTTGCATATGAATTATTTATTTATTTATTTAGATTTAGTTTTGTGAGATTTTTGTTACAAATCCAAATAGGTGAAACATCATCTTTGTCTTTTGAGCCTGTTGCACTTCAATGTATATTGTAAAATCCCTTTAAGAGCTTAAGATCAATAAGCCAAGACCCAGGAGTCCGGATCGTCCGGTCCCAAACAAAAAAAGAAATGACTCATTTAAACACCAACAAACACCAAAAATGGTATTCAAGTGATCTTAGACCATCAATCCATCAACAGTTTAAGATGTTGGTAATCGATACCGTTGATCTTATACCATCAATCCATCGGATTAAGATGTGGCCATGTGCGTGATCATTACCCTTACATTAAAGTCTTAATGGCCCCATAAATGGTGTTTTTGGCTGTTTTAGAGTGTGATCTATACCATATTGAAGTCTGGCTGGGGCCATAAATGGTCCAAAAATAGTGTTTTATGGTGATTTAAACTCTCCTATCTGTGGATTTCAGTCGTAATTGTCAGTCTGATTTTCAGTCTCTATCTGTGGATTTCAATTGTTTTTTTCAAGTGTAAACAAAACACAAATTTTTCCTTATAAGTGGTGTTAGAGTCGAATGATTTGTAAAGGAAAGGATTTGACTAAGGGTGATTGTGGGGAATGGGGATCTACATTGATTCAATAGGACAGATAAGAGGTTCTGAAATGAAACCAAAATTAGATTAATTTAAAGTTAACACATTTTTAAGTGGTTACTGAATGTTAGAGCAATCAATTCTTTAGAGATCAAGAAGATCCAATATACTCTATGTTTGGGTGTTTGTTCAATACAATCAAATCATAGTTATTGGGATTCATTTTTTTCATTGATAATTCTCTCGCCAGCCCTTTCTCTCTCTCTCTCTCTCTCTCTCTCTCTCTCTCTAAGCCTAGCCCATCACCCTTTATTTGTTTGATTGTTTCTCTCTCTAAGCCTAGCCCAATCAAAAACCCTTTTATTTGTTTGATTGTTTCTCTCTCTAAGCCTAGCGCACTCCAAATGCCAAAATTTGTGGGCGAGGCCCGTGTGGACTACAACCTTTGACCTTTGTCCCAATTGTCTATTTTTTTTTCGGGTTATAAATTTTTTTCTACAATAGTGTGATTATGTGAATTAGGGTTTCCGTAGCCCCTAAACCCTAAAGCCCTAATTCAATAAAATCAAAACCCTTACACAATCGTGTATGCCTAAAGCCCTAAACTCCTAATTCTCTAAATCCGAAATACCTAAAGCCTTAATTTCCTAAATTCGAAATTAGGGGTGTATTCGGTTCGGTTTGGTCGGTTTTGGACCAAAACCACAAACCAAACCGGTTCTACTCGGTTTCTAAATGTTCAAACCGTCCAACAGTTAAACCAAACCAACCAGGTTTGATTCGGTTTGGTTCGGCGATTTAATTCGGTTTGGTTCGGTTTGGGTTTGATTCCATCCTAATAGATATCTTGTTAATAAAAAGTTTCTTTTTTGTATGCAATTTTGGTGAAAATTATATTTTATAAATAAATAATTATAGATTATTTTATATGTATATAATTTATAAAAAAAATTAAATCTAATTCAACTTACACCCCCCCCCCCCCCCGTTGGATGAAAATCCTGGTTCAGCCACTGATCCGAACAAAGCCTTAGATAAAATGAAAAGAAATACAAATAATAGTTTCCATTGGAGCTAGACTTGACGAATCAAGATGTAAACTTGTTCTAAGCAACAAGGGGAATAATTTCAGATGCAGCCCCGAATTTGAAGCCATGTAGGACATAAATCATAATTCGAACTAGTTCTTACCAAGAAAAGAAGATCAATTGTGCAAATTTTCAGATTGAAAGCAGAAAACAAGAAAAATGGTGACTTGAGACTTATTAATTAGGATCTGAACTAGTAAACGAGTAAAGAGATATAAGACCTAGCTTTCTGTGATCCCTGCTGCGTCGGATAGAGATCTGAGCTGGTGGAGCCGACAATCTCCTCAGATCTGATGAGCTAAACCCTAAACCAGATGCCCCGTCGGTTCTCGTGGCGTTTAAAAAGGTTTTGGAGTTGAGAGACGACGCCATCGCCGTCAATTCTCAACGAGATGAATATGCGTGTGTGTGTTTGGGAGCGGAGAGGAGAGTAGTTGCCCTTTGTATATACATACAAAAATCCCACCCACTCACCTACCTCATTCCTCACCTACCCTCTCTCTCTCTCTCTCTCTCTCTCTCTCTCTCTCTCTCTCTCTCTCCCGGATGGAATTTTCTATAACAAGCCAACGGCGCCGCCTGCTAGTGCAGTGGTGGATATGGTCAAAGCACATGTGGATCATAAAGTCTTAAAACTACATGCAACACTAATAGCTCATTTTGTAAGATGGGTAAAAACTGCGCCTTGGATTTGCACGCATGGGTCAAAAAAATCGTCCCATATCGATACATATCGGTGTTGGATCAGTGCCATATACTACATTGTCTATGTATGGTATCCCTTAAAAAATAAGGTAATTAATTTTTTTAATTACAAAAATAAAATTATCGGACGATATGGATAAATTATCACCCATATCGTCCGATACATTTGATAATTTGAAATTATCGGTCGGGCCCACCTCCTTTCTTTTTTTCTTTGATTTTTTCGTCTTTTTCTCTTTTTTTTTTTTTTTTTTTTTAATTGTTACAATAGTCGCAAAAGATGCAACGGATATAATTTTATATTCGTTGCATAATTTTTTTATCCGTTGCATTTGCTTTCTGTAACGGATATTAGTGGCAAGCCGGCAACGGATAAAACTCACCCGCTATAAAACTCATCCGAGAGGGATTTTTTATTTGCAAATCATCATCTTTTTCTTCACTTGTAAACCACCCGAGAATATCTTCTTTTTCTTCACTTGTAAACCACCCAAGAATATCTTCTTTTTCTTCACTTGCAAATACTCGAGAATTTCTTCTTCTTCTTTACTTGCAAACCACTTGAGGATCCTTTTTCTACACCACTATACTTTTTCTTTCTCCACTTGTAATTCACTATACTTCTTATTTCTTAGCTATCAGAGATCGAAATCGTAGACACCGAATTGTCACACTTATATTTTCGTCGGATATTTAAGAGAATGCATGATTTTCCATCATCTAACTTGTATTTTTAATTATTTTTTTATTAGATCTATTATATTTATTATTAATTTTATCATTAGATCTACCATACTGCCTGGATGATGCTCATACTTATACTGCATGGATAATACTTATTCATCCTATGAAGTGCTTTCAAGCTCAGCCACATAAAATTGAGTGGGCTTTGGTGGAGGGCATAGGTCAAAAAATCTCTTTTTTTTTAAACTAAATTTTTTTTTTACCAATTTTATTTTAAAACTAAACTTTTTTATTTTGTATTACTTATTTTGTATTACTAATTTTATGTTACTAATTATTTGATCCATGCATGTGACACATATCACGTGTGATGTGTCGCGACACATGTGACACGTGTCACGCATGATGTGTCGCGACACATGTGACACAGTGACACAGGTGTTGCGGCACATGTAATTGATGTGTCACACATGTGATACATAACCCATGACACATCAATTACACTAATTTTTTGTTACCAATTTTGTAATACTAGTTTAGCTTTAAAAAAAAATTAGTATCACAAAAATTACTAATTAGTAACAGAAAACAAAAAAAAAGTTTAATTTAAAGAAAAAAAGTTTAGTTTTAAAAACAAATTTAAAACTAGTTTAGTTTTAAAAATTAGTAACACAAAATAAAAAAAATTTAGTTTTAAAATAAAATTAGTAAAAAAAAAGAGTTTAGTTTTTAAAAAAAATTAGTAACACAAAATTAAAAACAATTTTAAAACTAAAATTACTAATAAAAAAATAACACTTAAATTAGTAATACTAAAAAAAAAAAAAAAATTAGTTTAAAGAAAAATTAGTAATAAAAAAAATTAGTAACATAAAATTAAAAACAATTTAAAAACTAAAATTACTAATAAAAAAAGTTTAGTTTAAAAAAATAACACTGAAATTAGTAACACTTAAAATTAAAAAAAATTTAGTTTAAAAAAAAATTAGTAACACAAATAATTACTAATTAGTAACAGAAAACAAAAAAAATAGTTTAATTTAAAAAAAAAAAGTTTAGTTAAAAAAAAATTTAAAACTAATTTAGTTTTAAAAATTAGTAACACAAAATAAAAAAATTTAGTTTTATAATAAAATTAGTTAAAAAAAAGAGTTTAGTTTAAAAAAAAAATCAGTAACAGAAAATTAAAAATAATTTTAAAACTAAAATTACTAATATAAAATATTTGGTTTAAAAAAGTAATACTAAAATTAGTAATACTAAAACTTAAAAAAAAATTAGTTTAAAGAAAAATTAGTAATACAAAAATACTAATTAGTAACATAAAACAAAAAAAACGTTTAATTTAAAGAAAAAAAGCATAATTTTAAAAATAAATTTAAAACTCGTTTAGTTTTAAAAATTAGTAACACAAAATAAAAAAATTTAGTTTTAAAACAAAATTAGTAAAAAAAAAGAGTTTAGTTTTAAAAAAAAAATTAGTAACACAAAATTAAAAATAATTTTAAAACTAAAATTACTAATAAAAAAAGTTTAGTTTAAAAAAGTAACACTAAAATTAGTAACACTAAAAATTTAAAAAAATTTAGTTTAAAGAAAAATTAGTAATAAAAAAAATTAGTAAATTTTTTTAGGGGATACGATACAATCATACAATGCCTATGTATTATACCTCCGAGGTCTGATACATATCAAATAAATTTTATTTTCAAGTGTTATCTAAATGTTTTAATTTAGTCCAATCGTTTGGTCATTAATGCAGGTGAAAGAAATAAACATAGTTCGATCATCAGATTCAGCCTGGCAATACGACACAACAATAGATGGTGATAGACTCTAAATAGAATGTAAAATTTGTGGAAAAAAATTATTGGAAGAAGGTATCACACGGTTGAAGGAGCATTTGACTCACGTAAAGGGAGAGAGAAAAGGGTGCCCCAATGTACCCAGAGAGGTAAAAGAAGAAGTCAGAACTAGTTTACAGGCAACTAAAAGAAAGAAAAAGACAGAAGCCGATCGTGATAGAGAAATGTATGACAGAATAAGGAGGGTAGATCCAGAGTTTTCTGCACCTGAACGTGGGGATGATGAAGATGAGGATGGGGATGTTATGACAGCGAGTCATGAGGGAGAGTGTTAGAGAAGCACGACAGCGACGAGATCAAGAAGAAGCTGATTATCGATTTTGATCCAGCTTGAGGGGCCTATCCATGCCTACTGCTAGTGGTCAATCTAGTCATAGGCTACATGTTATTGATGATGATGAGGAGGATATTCATGACACTACTGGGTTGCGTAGGTCAGCATCAGTGAGGGACACCAGGCCGTCTACTACAGGTCGTACTATAGGTCCCATGGATCCGTTTATGCATCGGACAGAAAGCTTAAAGCAAAGTAAATTGAGCACAATTTCACTGAAAAAATGGGGAAAGAGGCTTAGAAAATCGATTGCAAAGTTCGTGATATACAATTACATTCTGAGTCAAGTTGTAGAGTCGTCGTACTTTAAAAGTATGATTGATACAAGTGTAGAAGCTGGTCCAGGAGTTAAAGCCTTTTGCATACGAGGTATTCGGGCCCCTACTAAATGATGAGTACACAGAGATAGGAACTTACGTGGACAGCTTCCACGAAGTATGGGATGAGAGAGGTTACACAATTATGTGCGATGGATGGACATGTCGCACAAAGAAGAGTTTGATCAACTTTTTGATCTACAGCGATACTAAGACAATATTTCTAAAATTAGTTGATGCTTCAAAACATGCGAAGACAACTGATTACCTCTTCCAACTAATGGATAAAGTAGTTGAAGATGTTGAAGAGAATCGAGTTGTGCAGGTGGTACCAGACAATGCCGCTAGTTATAAAGCTACAGGTCGTCAGTTAATGTTGAAGAGATGTCACTTGTATTGGACTCCGTATGCCGCTCATTGCGTGAACCTCATTCTTGAGGATTTGGGAAAGAGAAGCAAAGCACAAGCAACTATTCAGAAGGAAAGAACGATTATTTCCTATCTATATAACAGTGACAAGTTGGTGAATTTAATGAGAGATTTTACCAAGAATGAGTTGCTCCAGCCTGCGATTATACGATTTGCGATACAATTTTTAGCCCTACAGAGCTTGGCTAGATATAGGCGTGAGCTGAAAAGCATAGTCTCTTCTGAAGAATGGAGAAAATATGAGTTAGAACTCCCACGAGCAAAGAGACTTGCTTGCAATGAAGTTGTCAACCTGATCTACAGTCCCCAGTTTTGGGTAGATGTTGACCACCAGATCGTTGTCACTACCTTGTTGGTATAAGTGTTAAGGTTAGTAGATGGTGATGAGAAACCAACGATGGGGTACGTTTATGAGTCGATGGCTAAAGATAAATTGACTATTAAAACTAAATGCCCGACAAAATATAAACGATATTGGACAATCATCGACAAGAGGCGGGATGCACAATTCTATCAGTACTTACATACCGCAGGTATAACATGCTAAACTACTTATGTAGTGATTTTTATTTATTTATTATTTTTTATATTATTCATTGTTTCTATATATTGATGAGATTATTCATATTTGATGTATAGTACACTACATAAATTCGGCCTTCCAGTATACGCGACACTTTGAGTTGACTGAGGCCGATGACGTGTACAACGGTTTGCTCAATGTGATCCAGCGAATGCTCCCTGAGTTGGTAGAGCAAGGTCAAGCCATAAGAGATGTGAGTAATAATACTTTATAAGTAATAATGCAAGTGTCATATAATCTGTTTATTGATATGTGGGTTATTGATATATAGATTGATATATTCTGTAAGAGACATGGGTCATTCGAGACCCCATTGGCGTAATCCCAAATCAAATATGATAAACCCGCTAATTGGTGGATGTATTATGGAAGTGATGGCCCGATATTAAGGCGGGTTGTCATGAGGGTTTTATTGCAAACTTGTTCCTCGTCCAACTGTGAGTGAAATTGGAGCACCTTCTCTCTCATTCATACGAAGGCAAGGAATAGGCTCACTATAGAACGATTGAAAAAGTTAGTCTATTGCCACTATAATATGAGATTAAGAGTCAGAAATATGCAGAGGGCCAATCGCGGTAAGATATTATATGAAGTCTTAGTTCATACAATTTTTATTTGATCTAATTGATGAGGCATCAGACATGTACTAATTCATCTATCATATTTTACCTTACAAATAGTGAATATTTTGATCCAATCCAGTTGGATTATATATTCATAGAGGATGACCATTTAAATCAGTGGATCGAAGAGAGAGAAGAGCCAGTGTTGGATACTGAGGATACCGCATGGCTGGATAATGCTGAAAGAGAAACATATGAGCAGACTTCCCAACCACCGAGGCAGAAACAAAAATTGAATCGTCATTCAGTGGTTGGATTTGATGACGAAACGCAGCCCGGTAGTGATAATGATGATAGTGGGGGTGATGATGGAGGCAATGAAATCCACGCTGGCACTAGTGGTAGAGCTGATGATATTGAGCCCTATACTTTTGGAGGTATTGCCGCATGGGATGAGGACTCGCTAACAATATATAACACTCCTACATTTAGAGGTGGAGGGATTGAAGGAAGAGGAGCGTCAGAATCTTACCAAACACCACCTCCACCACCACCACAAGGTCCATAAGATATGTGGGTTATATGACTTCTAGCTTCGGGGGATTTAGTTTGCAAAATACTGAAGATTCAACAGCAAGTAACCCATACTATCGGCCTCAACCAACCTATCCCGGGCTATATGACTTTGTTGGTCAAATTTTTGGAGGACCAACCTTCACCTATTACACTGAGTCATATTCGTCCCTAATGCCTCAGTTTCAAGGAGGCACACATGATTATGAGTATCAATATGACCAATATTATAGGGAAAGCTCGCACACCGATGATGATAATAATGAGGGCCAAGAACCACCACGAAATTCAATGTAGCTCTAAAGTAATTAATTTTTTTTTTTATAATATACCTTTTAATTTTGATAATTAGTCATGTACAATAAAAATTTGATCATTAGTCATGTACAATGAATCAACTATGTTAAGAGTGATCTGTCCTTTGTTGTGGACTTATATCCTAATATATTTTTGTTGTCTGTTAATAAAAATTTTATTTATTAAATAATAAAAAAGAAAGAAAAAAATTGAAAGCTTTTAGTCGTAATTATACAATACTTTAATTAGGGATCCGTCCTATTATGAAATATGCATCAAATAAGTTTTAAATATATTTTAAAAAAAGTAAAAAAAAATAGAAAATCATTAAATTTATTTTTCTTAATTTTTTGGGATTTTTTGAAAAAAAAATAAAATAATTCAATGTATAGAACCAATACATTGAATGTATGGGCCGATACCCGATACGTATCGTCCTGGAGGTCAGGACGATACGTATCGGTTTTCCGATATTTTGACCCTTGATTGCACGTGTCGATCTAAGTTTGTTAATGATACTTGAGGATCTTAAAATTTCAGGCAGTCAACAGAATTTTTCCTCTGTTTAAAGTGAGGTGGTTGTAAGAAGGAAGTGTGGTGGTAACCCAACCTTAAACATACACTAAATTTTTTTGTGCACTCACGCTGAGAACTCATAGACTCCTCTTAATCAGATGATGGAGATCGTTTTTCGTCCTGATCTTCTACACAATGAATCTTGAGATCACAAGCATACAATTAGATGGTTAGGTTTTTATTTCATGTTACACACATATAAAAAAAGTGACCTCTAGTATTACGTGGCACTATCACACTCAAACCTTCTAAGATCACTGTTTTGGAATGTGTGCCACATGAAATAAAAAAGTGGTCGTCTAATGATATACCTATGATTTGAAGATCCATTGGTTGGAAGATTGGTATGAAAAATAATCTCCATCGTTAGATTCAAAGCAGTCAATGGGTTTTCATAGTGAGCGCCGTCAAAGATTTAGATTTGGTTGAGTATATTTAAAGGTACTCTAAGGTTATGTATGGATTAACTCTTATAAGAGTAGAGTGTGATGGAGGTACGCAGCGTGGATTCCTGGGCCATCCGCAGTGCCACTCGTGTCGCTTGTACTCCGCGTAGAGGCAGTGATGACTTGGTGTCTAGGCGGCACGCCATATGGTGCCAGGAGGGCACACGACATGAGGCCACGAGACTTCACGATGTGGTCTCGACACGGTCGCATGAGAAGATGATGTAGGGAGTTATGGGCGTAATGGTTGAGGGTATGACACTATGTGCCACGGGCAGAAGGTGTGTGCCATGAGGGTATGACAAACCAATATGTTTGAGGTCATCGGATTGTTTACTCATAGATGGTGTTTGGACTATCTATGTGGGAGAGGTGCTGGATGAGATGCCTTCCACCAACACGGGGCCTTGTGTCGCTAGAGGGGGCGCAAGTATCTCCTAGGCCTGAAAGGGTGGGCCTAGGGCGCTGCTTCGGCAATGCCGTGTGACATCCAGAGTGAGGTTGCCATGTGGCCCCGGGCCGGCGTCGTGGTGCACATGGGTCGGCTAAGAGGGAGGCGCTCAAGGGCTACGTGGGACTCTGTTGGGCACGGTAGCTAAGGGCCGGATGCGGACGTGCATTAGCAATGGGGAACGCATACAATAGTGGGCTTGGTTCGGTATGTCGGCAAGACATGTTGGAATGAGACGGCATAAGGAGCTGCATGCTACTACTATTGCGAAGTGAAGTATTTGTGCAGGGCACGCGAGAGTGAAGCTTGAGCAGACCAAGCAAGGCACAGATGTGCAATTGAGCGTGTTGTAAGGGACACGATGTGTCGGCGTGATGGGCCTTGAAAGAAGGTAATCAGGAAGGGGAGTTCCCGTCCTCTAGGCCGGTGGTATCAGAGCTGATGGAGAGATAATTTGGCTTCGTTGCACGCTGCATCGAGGCACCGCGTGAGTATGATGGCGGGTCGGAGTGCCCCTCCCATGATAGTTGGTATCAAAGATAGGCTGACCTAGCTTGGGAAGTTAGGTACTGCACGCTAGGGCATGTCGAAAGAAGTGACTCTGTGACATTTGGTATCAAAGTCAAGTTCGATCCAGAAGAGACGATATTGAAGAGACGAGTTCGATTCGGAAGGAATGATATTGATGAGCTAGTTAAGAGGTGAGGGCCTTGGGACTGGAGAACCAAGTAAAGGTGAGGACCTAAGAACTAGGGTGAACAGAAGTAGAGGTTGAGAACATAAGGGTGAAGACAGGGCTGAGGTGTTTTGCAAGCATACCGTCGAGTTACACAATTGCTTTGTCATGAAACGACGAGACACCGATGGCGTGTAGTGAAGACTTGAAGCTCAGGAGCTACAGCATCAAGTGAGGGCATATTTAAGATTAAGAAATGTCTTCGCGCCAATGAGGACGTTGATAGGTTTGAGTGGAGAAGGATGTGACAGAGGTACGTAGTGTGCCTACCCGGGCCATCTGCAGCGCTACTCGTGTCACTTGTACTATGCGTAGAGGCAGTGGCGACTTGGTGCCTAGGCGGCACGCCATGTGGTGCCAGGAGGGCATGCGTCATAAAGCCACGAGGGCTTTGTGACACGGTTGCATGGGAAGATGATGCAGAGAGTTATGGGGGTAATGGTGGGGGGCATGACACTGTGTGTCACAGGCAGAAGACGTGTGCCATGGAGGTATAACAAACCAACACGTTTGAGGTCCTAGGGTCGTTTGCTCATAGATGGTGTTTGCACCATCTAGGAGAGGTGTTGGATGAAATGTCTCCCACCCACACGGGGCCTTGCGTCACTAGAGGATCAAGTGTCTCCTAGGCCTGAAAGAGTGGATCTAGGACGTTGCTTCGACAATGTCGTGTGACACCCAAAGTCAGGTTGCCATGTGGCCCCGGGCCGGCGTCGCGGTTCACATGGGTCGACTAAGAGGGAGGCACTCAAGGGATATGTGGGACTTTATTGGGCACAGTAGCTGAGGGCAAGATGCAGACGCGCATTAGTAATGGAGAACGCACATGATAGTAGGCTTGGTTCGGTATATCGGCAAGACATGTTGGAATGAGACGGCATGAAGAGCTGCATGCCACTATTGTTGCGAAGCGAAGTACTTGTGTAGGGCATGCAAGAGTGAAGCTTGAGCAGGCCAAACAAGGCATGGATGTGCAATTGAGCATGTCGTAAGGGACACTATGTGTCGATATGGTGGGCCTTGAAAGAAGGTAATCATGAATGGGAGTTCCCGTCCTCTAGGCAGGTGGTATCAGAGCTGATGGAGAGATAAGTTAGCTTCGTTGCACACTGCATCAAGGCATCGAGTAGATATGATGGCGCGTCAAAGTGCGCCCCATGACAGTTGGTATCAGAGATAGGCTGGCTTAACTTAGGAAGTTAGGTGCTACACGCGGGGGCATGTCGAAAGGAGTGACTTCGTGACAAGGGGCAACTTTCCGCATACTCTCTATAAGAGCAGATAAAATTTGCTCTGACAAAGAGTAGACAGAGAGCAGTTTTATCACTTAAAACAGCTCCCCGCCAGAGCAAATGGGGTGAGGAGTTGTGTTACCAAACATGAAAGTAGTTCTCTGTCGGAGCCAAAGAACAAAAGAGTTGCTCTTTGCCCTGAAAAGAGCTAACCCCAACACAGCTCGATTCGTCTGTTCTATCAATAGGTTTTAGAGGGTCGAGGTACATAAACTTCAGACGATGTGAGTAACGAGCACCAAATAATCAAAGGGACGTTTTACCAAAACATCAATTTTTGCAGTTGAAATACCCAAAAAAAACATGGAAAATTTCCCTAATGGACCATCATAGTTTCACCTTTTCTAGCAGTGGACCTATAATTTCACCTTTTCCGCAACCGACCAGCTTGAAGTCAAGCCATTACTCCTAAACGTAAAATGACGAAAATACCCCTAGGTCTATAAAAAGTGATAAAATGAAGCTTATCGTCTTTGGCAATTCTAATCGTCTTAACATCATTAACTGCGTTGAATCTCATGATGGAGATGGTTTTTCATCATCATCTTTCACAAGATTGATCTTGAGATCATGGGCATATCATTAGATAGTCAATTTTACTTAATAACGTGGAGTCCCTCTAGAGGAGCGCTAACACCCCCATTATAGGAACCCTGGAACCCCTTTAGAGGAGCGTTGGCGCCCCACCAGAGGAGTGTTGATGCCCCATTAGAGGAGCGCTAGCGCCCCTCTAGATGAGCATTGGCACCCCTCTACGAGAGCACTGACACCCATCTATGGAAGCGATATCGCTCCCCTTATGGAAGTGACAGCGCTTCTTTGTAGTAGTGTCAATGCTACACGTTCATTTTTGTCTCATTTTTGTGTAAAACATACCGTTTGATGATCTCAAGATTAGTCATGCAGAAGATTGAGATGAAAAATGATCTCCATCATAGGATTTAAAGAAATCAATGATGGTAAGGCGTTTAGAACCATTCAAGACGAAAAGTTTGGTTTTTTCACCTTTTACAAACCTTGAGAGGCATTTACGACTTTTTATTTTGTCTCAACTTCAAGCTGGTATGTTGTCAAAAAGGTGAAATTAGAGGGCCATTGCTGGAAAAGGTGAAACTATGGTGGTCGATCTTGGAAATTTCCCAAAAAAGGTTGGAAGTTCTAGATCACTAAAACAAACGTACTCGATCTAAACGGGTCTCCAATTGCTACTGTTGTGAAATTAATCTTGTTTTAAAATTCGCGAGCGCACGAATCGGATTGTAGCAATTGGGTACAAAGTACGAAATCATTCCCACGAAGATTGGCCAAAAAATTTAAGAGAGGAAATAACAATTAACTAAAAGAACTGCCACAAATCTAGCACAGTACTAAACTAGTTTGCTAATATTAGATGTGATAAAGATAAACGCAAGAAATGACTATCTAATGAAATTAAATGTAAGAGAAGACAAATGAAGATTGGGACAATAAATCCCCCCATCGTTGGTATATCACTTTTGAAATACAGATCTACTAGTTGGGATATAATAATATCATAAGATGTGAGACACATAAATATTGAACTCAATCAAATATTTACGAAAAATATATGACACTCAATCCACAAAACAAATTCTAAATGTATGTACTTCCTACAACTGCATGGAGCAAAATATTTACCATAAAAGAGATCTCTAATGATGGTAAATTAATGTTGCAAATATTAGCAATAAAGATCCTGGTGTAAATTCCACATTGTTGATCCGAGATCATGAGTGAAGCATGACTAGCACCTATATCTTAGATGACAATCAAAATTTACAAGATTGGTAAGAGCAATAAGGCATTGACAATCACAACAACTATTGATAAAATAATATCACAATCGTTGATCTGTATTATTGTGGGTGAAGACTTCATATGGGGTTCAATAGATCCACACCCTAAAAAAGATTTAGCTACACATGATTGAAGGGAATAACATTCTTAAAAGATAAATCAACGTGAACATTAAAATACCGTAAAGCGGCTCCACTAGAATCCACAAATGCTTTTAATCCAAACAGGTACACTCCTTCAAATGTAAAAAATGAACTATTCTAAACTCAGACTAAGAAGCAGAAGAACAATCTTGAAAATGGAAAAAGGGGGAAAACTAGAAAGAAAAATGCTGGAAGAAAAATAAAAATTCCGAAAAGAAAAGGCATCGCCAAAACTAATTTTCGAGTTTGCTTAAATAGGTCCTAGGTTCGGAGTTTTGAAATTCAAAATTGATCGATCGATTACTATAGTTGATCAATCAATTTTGAATTTAAAACTAGCGCTCTTCAATATTTGAGATTCAATCGATCGATACTATACGAGTCGATCGATCGAATGTATACATCACAGAGAACAGATTTCGGAATTCCTTTGTAATTGTCGATCAATCGACATATGTAGTCGATTGATCGAGTATTCACGAATGTATGGGTCCCGGACTTCCTTTGCTCCAGTGTTCCAGTGTTAGTTGGTTTAATGCTCTTTTATGCTCCTAAATGCATCTAATGGCCAAATTTCCTGAAACACTTAAAACTTCACAAATCCGTCAGATAGTCTTCATCGGATGGCTAAATGTAAGCTTTAGGGGGTGAAATATGATCATATTTTACCACTCATCAGCCTCACAATAGGTACAACATATGAAATTACTCTTACACCCTCTACATTATGTTTGGAAATGGGGTCCTTTTTCTACATAATTACTGGTCTTGTCCACCCAAAGCTAACTGTCTAAATAGGGCTTTTTTACTTAAGGCCTTGTTCAAGTGTTTATGAGTTTTTCCCAGAAAAGATCAGATTCCCGACAAGTCAAAATCCTACAAATTCTTGGCCAACTCAGATTCCTGGCTTTTCCTAGATGTGTTCTTTTAGGCCTATGAAAGGCTCTAATTCCTAGCTTTTCCCATAAATGATCATTTTTCAGTATTATTTTATTTTTCCAAAAAAACACAAAATCGGTCAAAGTTAGGGACATTGTATGACCATAGGAATGACCATAGTGCATTCGATATTGTGTCGTATTTATTATAAGCTAATTTATTGCCGAAGCATGATCCATGAAAGATTGAACACATTTGTTGGGCCAATTGTTCAGAATTGATTCCTACAACTATTCTACTCGGTCTCATATCATGATAACACCAGAAAGTTGCTCGTACAAATAAGGAAAGTGCATACTTCATTAGCCGATGCCATTTAAAAGCAGCATAATTGAAAAGCCAATTACAAAAACAAATGTTAAAATAGAACGCGATAAAAACGACATATAACTCCAAAAATGACTACGAGGTTGCGTCGTTGCCATCCCCCTCCTCGAAAGAGTATGAGGTAGTCATCGTAGGCATGTGAGAGCTAGTCTCGTCGTCCCAACTTTCATCGCGATGATGGTGCATGAGAGGTACCCAATGCGTCATGGTGTGTTTTAATGGAGTTTTGCGTGAGTTTTATTCTTTGGGTAGAAGGCAGGAAAAAAAAGCTAGTTGTTCTCGAGAAATCTAGAAGAAGAAAAAATAAGCTCTGCTGTAATAAATTGCTTTAAATAACATTTTAGAATGGGTACCTTTAAATGCACCCACCAAATCTTGCGGGGCACCTATGCTAAAACCCATTGATTGCTTTAAATAAGACGATGAAGATCGTTTTTTGCTCCAATATTTCACACAATGGGTCTTGGGATATGTGCCATGTGGAATGAAAAACTGATCATCGGATAGGTGCGCCATGATCTAAAGATCCATTGTGTGAAAGATTGGAGCGAAAAACATTCTCCATCATTTGATTTAAAGAAATCAATGGGTTTTAGATTAGAGGTTAGTGCCCTGCAAGATTCGATGCCTTTAAAGTTACCCTTTCTAAAAAAGCTAGCCGCTGCAGAGACAAAATAAGGAGAGTAATTAAAGGGTAGCTCTATTAGCGACTACCCAATCTCTGAAAGCGCCCACATATGCAACCCCCTTAAAACTGTTGATTGCTTCAGATCAGATGATGGAGATGGTGTTTCACCCCGATCTTCCACAAAATAGCTCTTGAGATCATTGCGCATAGATCCCATGTGTCACAGATCCCCAAACAATGACCCTTGAATCATATGCCGCACATCATGCTCAAACGTGATTTTAGGGTATTTTTTGGAGATATGTGACACCTGAAATCACAAACTGATCGTTTGATAGGTGTGCCATGATCTCAAGATCTATTGTGTGGATGCTAGGGGTGAAACATGATCTCCATCACCTGATCCAAAACAATCAATGGTTTTCAAGGGATCTAAGATGCGGGTGCTTTCAGTAAACAAGTGGGAGAGAATTGCGGTACCCGTAATTAAATAGCATTTCTGAAAAAGTTAGCCGCTGCAGAAAAAACAAGGAGAGTAATTAAATAGCATTCCTAAAAAAAAGGAGAGTAATTATAATTAAATAGCATTTCTAAAAAAAAGAAGAGTAATTATCTACTACATATGTTAGAGAGAATCATACTTCACACCACTTAGAATCAGAGTATTTCCGCCCAAAATGGTAGGAAACCAAAAAGTGATCGAAGCACAGAAAGGTGCAGAATTCTTGTGGGTCCCACGCCCACTGCCAAACACTAGGAAAGCCCATAAATAACTCTGATTTTGCACTTTCTAAGCGACATACCCAGATTCCGAGTATATCTTCCTATTTGAACGGGCCCTAAGGCCTTGTTCGAGAGCCTAGAGATGCTAAGATTCCGAGTTTGAACTCAGAAAGTGAGGCGATTCCAAGAGTTTCTGCATAAACCCCTTGTTCGCGAGTTTGTCTTGGGGCTGATGCTTTCTGAGTTAATCCAATTGACAATGACATAAGTGCGTGAGAGTTTTTTAGTCGGAAAGGTTTAGAATCTGAGCTCTGCATTGTTGTTACTAACTATACTCCACTCTTCGTTGTACACTAGGTTACAACTACACCCAACGACTAGTTTTCGATGGTCCCACAACTACTCTCTTCCTTCATAAAGCTTGCATTTGGCTTTTTGGGCTCTTCCCTAACCTAATAAAAACAATAAAAATTCAACCCAAGAAGAAACGTTGAAACCTTAGATCTGAAAGTCCGAACAAATGAATCAAGATATTGACATTAAAAAGTGCAGCTAGCCGGAATTGTATGCCGTTTTATTTTCCGGCAACGGCTTGGCTAGACCATGTGGCCATGAGATGAAGATAAGAATCCCTTGTTCGTTCGCGAGTTCTCTTTATTTTAAATTAAAAAAAAGTTGTTTGTTTGTATTTGTAATAGTCCCACATCAGATAGGGAAAAGTTCTAACCCTGGGCTATATGTGATTGCGGACACTACATGTCATGACGCGTTTTGGGTAGGGCCCATGCCAAAAACAAAACTAGGGCGGGGACCTAAGTCAAGAACCGGACAATATTGTGGCATATGAGTCTGGGTCATCACAGAATGGTATTAGAGCCAAGGACGACTTTTCTATAAGGTGGGGGGATTGTAATAGTCTCACATCAGATAGGGAAAAGTCATGACCCTGGGCTATATGTGATTGTGGATGCTACATGTCATGATGCATTTTAGGTGGGGACTTAAGCCCATGCCAAAAACAAAATCGGGGCGGGGACCTAAGCCCAGAAACAGACAATATTGTGACATGTGGGTCTAGGTCGTCACAGTATTCTTATATTGTCATATAGCTTAAAAACAAATCTTTTAATAGAGGTCAATGTTTGGCCATATTTTTTTAATAGATGTTGATAATTCAAATTATTATTATTATTTTTAAAGTGAAACTGAACCCACATTTGACCTGAGTTGACCAGAAATTGGTTTTGATCATAGCTTGTTGGTTTTATTCACCCATTTTAATGTATGGCATGTTTTGCACATGTCTAGAAATAACCTTTTGAAATATTGATTGTTATATATCATTTACAAATTATTAGCCATTGACTTAGAATCAAAAAAAAAAAAATCCATCAAACATGTTCGGCTTCGCATTGATTAAAGGCTCATCAAATTTGAATTTAATCCGAGTAAGATACATAAACCGATGATTAGATAACATTTCTACAGTCGTAGCATAACCACCTATTGAACCGATTCTGAGCTTTTTCTGAGATGAACTTAAGAACGATAGTAATATTAGCTTTTCTGAGAAAATCCAGGAATCTGAGTAACTTAAGAACGCATTTGGGAAAAGTCAGGATTCTGAGTTTTCAAGAATCTGGTCTTTTATGGAAAAAGCCAGGAAACACCTGAACGAGCCCTAAGAGTTTTTCCCACTTATTGTACACCTACCACTCATGCAAACCCGTTTTCTCGGATGTTTTGTTGATATAGAAATTGGTCCATCATTTTCGACACTAAAATGCTACATTTTTGTAAAAAAAATTCAATTAATTGTGGAGACGGGGAGATATGTGATATGCGTTTCACTTTCAATTTTAAACACAGTAACTAATTGAGTCAACTGACAACTTCTGTGCTGGTCGTGGCACTCGTAGTCGTGCCATCAGAAATCTGTAGGCTAGTTGCTAAGTTGGAATTCGAGGGAAAATGGGTTAGGCGAAAAAAACACAAAAAAATTCGTGAAGAAATCAGAAAATTCTGAAAAAAATCTGGAAGCATTTAGGAAATATTAACAATATTAAAAAAAATATATTTTTGGATCAAAATGAGGATAATTAGGGAAAAATGTAAGTAAAAATTGTAATATTTCAAAGTTATGAATATTAAAAAAAAAAAAACAAATTTAAACGTGTCTTTCATACAAGTTGAAGTCCAACTTACCTAACTAGACTCATCTTGCCATTTATGAGCATGCAAACAAGTAGAAGTTCACCGTTAACTTTTCACTAATTTGGTGCTTAAATTATCGGCACATTTTCTAAAATTAACAATTCAAGATCAACCCAAGTGCAACAAGTCACAATAGATCCGCAGATCACGAGCCTACTATCAAACAGTCAAATGTTGATTTCACATGTCAAACATCCCAAAAAGTGAAAGTAAACTACGTTTGACAATACACTATGACCACGTTCACTTTTTGAGATGTGTGCCACGAGGAATAAACATCGGATTGTATGATGGTAGATCTTTAGAACATGCATTTGTGCGGAAGATTGGGAAGAAAAAACGATCTCCATCGTCTGCTTCAAATTAAGAAAAATTATACTATAATAGCCAATCAACTTAAGCTTTAAAATTATGTACAGAAGTCCAATTGAAAGTTTGTTGTTGTAATGCACCACTAACTTCAAAATTGTAACTGATTGAGTGGTAGCTCAGTTGGTATCCTCCCTCCTCTGTGGGGATTGAGGTCGTGGGTTCTACATCCTCCCTTATATTAATAAGGTGAGTGTTGTTGTGTGAGATTTATTTCGTAAGTGTTATTCCTTAACTATATTATTCCCTACGATGATTCATGATCAACCCTATTATGTTTTTCACATATCAAATGGATGGTTCATCAATCCCATTATATAGATATTTCAAATTTGCTCATTAATACTCAAGGCCAAATGACCCTTATGGATCACCTGAGAGTTGGTGACTTATCATATAATTAATCATCAATGGAATCGACTAATATTTACATGTGGCTTCAATAGTCTATTAATGAGACATCATGGCCACATGTGCCAACAAACTATACTTGACAATGCATTTTCATAAGGGGCAATGGTCAGGTACAATAAGGTTAAATCAAATTTCGAGTTTAACCATATCTGCGGTCCTTAGAAATAGGAGAATTTTGACTGCACATCATACTATAACATATGAAAATTATGAAAGTCAAGATTCTTTCATACCCAAGGGCTGGAGATGTGGTTGAACTTGAAATCCGGTACAATCTGGTTGGACCTGACCTAATTTCAGGCCAAGTAATTATAAATGGGCAAGTTCGAGATTATATGCATTTTTGCATTAGAATTGACTAGCCTCAGCGGCAAAGCTTATAATTCTTAACGAGCTTTTAGCTTCATCAATCTTTTCAAAAGTTGTATTGTACAAATTTAAAGAGCCTCAACATCCGTAAAAGTCAGCTATTGATATGATTATTGAATTCAAAGGTTCTTCATAAGCTTGATAATCTTAGAACTAGCGTCTCCTTTTGCATTTTGGGTAGCTCTATTCGCTCCTACTAAATTTCTGATAGCACAAACAATGAAATTCATTGATTGCATTGAATCTGATGGCATAGATCGTTTCCCAATCCTCCACACAACAGATCTTGAGACCATGAGAATATCATCAACGGTCAAGGTTTTTATTTCACATGACACACATCACACTTAAACATAATTTTTAGGTCACTTTTTGGGATGTGTGCCACTAGAATAAAAAATTTACCATCTAATGGTATGCTCAATCTCTCATGTCCGTTGTATGGAAGATTGGGATGAAAAATGATCTTCATCATCTAATTCAAAGCAGCCAATAGTTTCATCGTTGGTGCCCTCAACAATTCAATAGCTGCAAATTGAACTTTTCTTGCATTTCATGTTAAGGCAGTCAAAGTTTAAGACTATTAGGCCCATCTTAATGGACCAGGCTTGAGTTTGACTTTTTGTTTTTTAATTTTTTTTTTGAGTATGTCATACCACATAGGCAACCTAGACATAGCGTTTGTGCAAACTACATGCAGATCGAGAGGAGCTGATTTGACACAACACATTTGGAGACCGGACAAAGAGCGAGAGCATGTGTGGAAATTAGAACTCACAAGACCAAGACTTGTTGCATCCACAAAGGAAGAGGATACTGATTGAGCCATCGCTCAACCGATGGCTTGTGCTTGACTTTTAGGTCAACTTAAAACTGAGTTGAAATTAGGTACATGCATTCAATTAGGTCAAAAAACTATTTTCGCTGAAATGGCATATATAAATACTTTTTATATATCTACCAAAGTTTTGACTAATATGGGCAAAGGAGATTGATCAGTGCACCTCTTTTGGTGCATGGTCATGTTTTCAACTCTTCAACCAAGTCTTAGAAATGTGTGGGATGTAAGCTTATAAGAGGAACACAACGTTTTCAACTGTTTAATTAATTTTTGAAGCTTTAAATTTAAAGGAGTAAGGGTTTTTGCAATCGAAGATTCAGTCTTTGCAACTGATGATTCCATCGTTAACACTATTGATTGCTTTGACTCGACAATGGAGATCATTTTTCTCTCCAATTTTTTACACAATATATCTTGAGATCATGGCCCATATAACAGACGGTTCGATGTTGATTCCAAAGGATATACATCCCTACAGTGACCGTGAACATGGCGTCCTGTGGTACCAAAATGATTATGAATGTGTGCCATGTAGAATCAAAATCTGACCATCTGGCCTTGATCTCAAGATCTAATGTATGAAAGATTGAGACGGAAATGATTTCCACCATTTGATTCAAGACATTCAAGACAAACCAACATCGATGTTAATGGTGGAACCATCAGTTGTAAAGACGAATCTCTAGTAAGAAGTAGGGTTATAACAAACGCTTTTAATCAGAAAAAAAATGGAAAAAATAAAAATAAAAATAAAAATCGGGTCAACTCCACTCAACTCTTGTTAGTAGTGAGATCCTCTATGGAATAAAGGTAGAATCACTAGCTTTACTAATAGAGATAAGTTCTACTCAAATTTTATATTAAAAATTAATGGGGAAGTCACCCAAGTCGGTTAACCGAACCGAATGGAACCAAAATTGAAAATCTAGGTTTTCGGTTTGGTTTAGCCTGGGCTGAAACAGATCACTTCGGTTTCGATTCTTTTCGAAACTCCAAACAAACACTGAATCGGGAAAAATTGGCTTGGTTCAGTTTGGTTAATTTTCAATTTTTTTAAAAAGTATTTTTTTATTCATTTATTTACATTTTATTTTTTGATAATTTTAGTTTTTGGGTTGATTTTCTACACCTATCCAATCGATTTTCAGTTTTGGCCACCCAATATCGAAACCAAACTGACTAGGAATCGGTTTCGGTGCAGTTGGGGGATCAATTTTTGGTTCGTTTTCGATTTTCAGTTCAAAACTTGCATCCCTATATCGCTATATCCAAGTCGATGGTTACTCAAAGCTTAAAAGCAGTTTTGTTGACCAAATCGACCAAATCTCCGCAAAGGCTGGCATATGTCCATTCAAAATAGAAAATGTTTGAATTATAATTTCTAACGGGATTCTTCCACTAAAAGATGCTTTGGCATGGCACTGTTGATGTCACGAGGCTTATTGAAATGTTTTGTTATCCATTAGCCAATTATTTTAAAGGGAGCTGATAACTAGCTGCTACTTTCACACCAACCTTTTTTATTTACACAACTTACTTAAATTATTAGTTACATTAAGGTGGCAACTTTTTCTATATTTACTAATTAAAGATAAGGTTTTTTGCATTTACCTCCTTAAGATTTTTCTTATTTACACTCCGTCATTGGGTATCGCCTATGTACATTGCAGCTCTTGTTTTTGTATCGCCTTTACTTATTGCCTCCTATGGTGAAGGATCAACTATTGACTGCTAGGGTCTATTTGGATAGAATCTGATAAAATAGGTGAATGATCAACTATTGCCTTTATTTATTGCCTCCTATGATGAAGGATCAACTATTGACTGCTAGGGTCTATTTGGATAGAACTTGATAAAACATGGTAAATTTATTGATTTTTTATCACGTATTCTTAACTTATAGGAATATGTAGTAATATGCAGGAATACTACGTTTCTCCCATATTCTCCAGAGGGAGAAGGGGTGGGGGTCGTAATATGTTTTGTTGTTCTGTGGTAAATAGGGGTAATACATTCATCTCTTAAAAACACCCAAACAACTGAACCTATGGTAAAATGTTTTACCGTGTGTTCCCTTTATCCTAACAACCCCTTAGAGATTAGCCTTTGGCTGGTTTGAATCCGACAATAAAGACCCTTTTGCACTACATTCTTCCACCAAATTAATGAAGCTTGAGATTGGGAGCATACCATCAAGCGGTCAGATTTTTGTTCTACGTGGCAGACAACCCAAGAAGTTAACATGATCAAGGTTATACATCAAATATGCCTTGGCTCACTTTTTGAGATGTGTGCCATGTAAATCAAAATTTAATCGTTTGATTGTAGGCCTATGATCTCAAGATCCACTAGGCCAAAGATTGGGGCAAAAATAAATCTCCATTGTCAAATTTTAATCAATCAAAGTTTATTTTGTCAGATAGTCTATCACTCTAGTGGGTAATAAGTAAAGGAAACAAAAACACAAGCCCCACACTGTAAATAGGTGAAACACACGGTTGGAGTGTAAACAAGACATATCTCGGTAGGATAAATGAGAAAGAACCCTTAAAATATTATTGTCATTTCTCTTTTTTTCTTAAGAATATCATTGTTGCTCCTCTCTTCTTCTTTTCCTTATTTTCTTCTTTTGTTATTAGTAATTTTCATTTGACAAGAACTGTCTTCCTCTACCTTATTTCCATCGCTGAGATGGTTTTTAAGGGTAAATAAAAATAGGTTTCATAATCGAGATGGGGATTCTAATGAGAAATTAAAGTGAGTTTTCTTGACTGAGATGATTTTATTGGGAGATTAAAGTGAGTGTTAGATATTTAAAAGTTTATTAAACTTATCTTTTCCTAAGAGGTGTGTCTTTTCAAAATGAAGGGTCTTTTCAAAGTGGTGTGTCTTTTATGAAGGGATGCGTGTAGCACCTTTTCATAAGAAAATAGTGCATTAACACACCATTTGATTTCTATTTAAAGAATCTAAAATCATTATTTTAAACATCACAATAAAGTCTTCTTTCTTTTCTCTTGTTATGTCTTTAAAAGTCTTTATCAGAGCGTTCTTGCAATATTTGGTGTTTGGATAACATGATCGGATTCACCAAATCCTTCACAAGAACCCCCACAGGCGGTTTGTTGTATCCTAGAACCAGTTTGCCGGTAACCTGTTGGTGACCACTTTTGTAACAGCCCAGATTTTTCTAATCTAATTTTCTGAGATATATATATTTTTTCTTTAAACCAAATCAAATGGGAAAACTCGGACTGTCAGATCGCAGAACACAATCTGATACAGAATTTAATTGGTATATTCACATATATTGCGAAAACATGAGCAGTTATAGCTTGATTGACAAAACTTAAACTGATACAGACACATGATCGGAAGACCTAAAATAAATCACAGATGATAGCCAACCATCACCCAAAATAGTGGTATACAAATAGGCATAAAGACTGAATATCTATAATGTATCAAGCTCAATTTCGAAAGTCACAGAGCAAAATCTACTTGAGCTTCTCCCTCTAGTAAGTAACTTGTATTCTCCTCACGTCCAGGGTCCTGATATGAAGCAATACCTGTGATGTATAGTTGGGGTGAGCTAACATCTAAGCTCAGTAGAAGAATATCAATAACAGTTACATCTTATCATGTCAATATATAAAATCGATGATAGAATTCAAAGCAGACACAGATCAGATATTCAATGACAAAAAAAAAACGATAACAGAGCAGGCACTTGATAACGTAACAAAAGCTCGTATTTCTTATTCACTATCCTCAATTCACTAATTCAATTCTCATATTTCAGTGTTCACTTCACTTACTGTAATAGCCCGAAAAATCACGCAAAAACTATGACCTCGGGATCCGTGCCCAATTGGTCACAAGTTTGACCAATCAGGAGATCATGAGTTAGCATAGAATGTGATGAACGGACGAGATGTGATAGGTTGAGTGATTTCGTTGTGTGTGATGTAAATGAGAAGTCACTTACACCTACCACGGTGTATGTGCTCAACACACAAAGAGGAAGATAGATAAAAGGGTTTAATAACCCTAGATGTGTATTTTGGTTGTTGAAGGAGAGTAAAGAAGAGAGAGAGAGTGAAGAGAGTGATTAATGCAAGGAGTGAATGCTAGTTGAGGAAGAGAGATTCAAGCAATAAAACACCGGATTCGACGCGAGGGATCCGTTAGAACCAAAGCTGGAAACCCTAGCCTTCCAACTATTGATAGAAATCAACTTGAGATCTATTCAAGGTAAGAGTTTTTGTAAATAAAATGCATAGATCATAGGGGTTAAGTTGTGGTTAAATGTGGGTTAAATCATAGGATAATGGCTTAGAAAAAATAGAGGGGAAAAAGTATGGAAGAAGATTGGGAAGAACATGAAGGATCGAATCGACAATTTCGATTAATCAAATTGGGTTTCATTAATCGAAATTGGCGAAGTTGAAAGGTCGAGAGGACTCGATTTCGATTAATCGAATTTAATTTCGATTACTCGATTTTGGAATTCGATTAATCGATTTGGGATCGATTAATCGATCGGGAACCTCAAAGTGGACCCGTGGGTTGGAGAAAATGATTATGAAAATCGACTAATCGAAATGGGATTTCGATTAATCGATTTAATTGATGTCGATTTGGGATCGATTAATCAACTTGTGAAATTCGTCGAATCGAGAGTCGACTTTAAAGAAGAATTTCGATTAATTGAAATCGGATTCGATTAATCGAATGAAAACTCATCGTCGAATCGTGGGTCGACTTTGCGAAAGAAGAATTTCGATTAATCGAAATTGGATTCGATTAATCGAATGAATGCTCGATCGCTCAACCGAGAATTGACTTTGCGAAAAGGAGAATTTCGATTAATCAAATTGCTTCGATTAATCGATATTGACCTTCGATTAATCGATTTTGGAATTCATTAATCGGTGAGATAAATTGTGTTGACTTTTGGGTTTGACTTTAAGATTCTTGGAGGGTCTTACACCTTCTTTATTGGATCATTTGTGATGTGTTTCAATTCGCTATGTGGTACCATAGGTGGTACGTAGGGACTAGTGCACAAGGAGCCACGTGGACCTTGATGCATTGATCAAATGAAGACTTGAGGTAGGGAACACCTTGAACATGTACCTTATTTTACAAGAGCATGTATGTAGTGATATAGAACTCAATTCAAATGTTTATTTCTTAAGAATCTGTGAAAAGTGTGTGTGTGACACCCATAAGAGTAATCATAATGAGCCATCCCTGTGGGATGAAGAAGTAAGAGATGAGAGCATCGTGTGATGTAGTAAATGGATACATCCTGTGATGTATCCAATGATTGAATCATGTTTGAGGCCTAACGATATAAGATAGCACATTTACACGGTGAATAACTATATGTAAGGCACCGATATTTTTGTTATTTGAGGTTTGATAGGGTACCCCACCGACGCGGGATATCCACGATCGACACGGCAGATATCCGTGGACCGATACTGGCCGAAACCGTAGGCTGCCAAGTGAGGCTTATCCAGACGTAGTAAGCACACCCTGTGGGTGTTGATTGAGACAAGTGAAACTCGCCACCAATCCCTGTGGAAAGGGGCTTGGGTACTATTTATATTCCTGTGTGAATACGTTAAACTGCATATAGATGACGATGATGGGTATCTCATCGGGCTCGATGCTATATTGCTGGGATTACTTAAGTTGAAAGTTTAAGTTTTGCTTTAGGCCTTTTCAGCATCATTCATGAGTAAATGAAAATACAAGTAATCAACAGTAAAACGAAATGCTTTTTAACTGTTTCATTAACAACTGCATAGACACATCATGCATGACATATCATGGAATATATGTGAGTCATAATTTATATGTTCAACTGTGTTTGTTCCCTATTGAGCTAGGATGTAGCTCACCCTATAGACTATACGTCGCAGGTCCACTACTAGCAGCTGCCGAGGCTTCAGGAGACGCTGATCCCGGCGAGTCGGACCTTGCGGCCGATGAAGAGTTGGAGCCACCTCCAGAGGAGTTCTTCTAGAGGACTCCGTTGTGCCACTTTGAGGGATTTTGGAGAGAGTTTTTGTACGGCTTGGTATGTCAAGCCTTGATTCTGTTTAAACCATGTATATATACATATATATGAGATTATTCTTTTGGGGCGAACCATCCGTGATGATTGCTATCATCGATGGTTCGGATCGGTTCTCCATTCATGTAGAGGCATGAGGGTAAAACTGTCTTTTGGAGAGTTAATTAATATAGATTCAAATTCAGCAATTTCGTTTATTATTTTATTGCAATGCTTGATATACTAGTGTTCCGTGCTTAGCTAAAGGGCACGGTCAGGATGTTCGTGTTGATGGCACAGGTTTCGAGGTGCCGAAATCCGGGCTGTCACACTTACTATGCTCACTTCACTCACTATGTTCACTTCACTATGCTATGCAATGCGTATGAACCGCCGTCGTACCGGCCCACTATATATGCTATGCAATGTGTACGTACCACTGCCGTACCGGCCTACTTATGTAATGTCCACTCATAGTCTTATCATTCCGAAAATATTCTCAGTACTCTCATTCACACTTAGATACAAGTTTCAAGGTTCATACTTAACTTAATAACTCATCACATTACATTTTCTTATGGTATATACTTCCTTGTTCATTCGAATTCAAATTTCAATTCAATCTTTTGAATTGGATGTCTACATTCATTTATAATATTCGAAACTCAAATTTCACAATTCTCAATTCTAAGTCTAAAACATGTCATATCCTATGAGTTGTATAAATTGAATTAGAGCGAACTAGATCAAACGGAACAAACAGATAATCATAACTCAGAACGAATCAGATCAAAGCATAACTGAATGGAATGAATCAGATCAAAAGCGAGAAATAGAAAACTCGGATCATATGCGGAAACATGACGGAAACAGAACATATCAAAATGGAAACAAAGTATCAGGTCAAACATCAAATTTGAAACCATCATAAACTATGAACCGAATTCATAAAATGTGACAGCCCGAATTTCGGCACCCCGAAACTCGTGCCATCAGCACGGTCCTCCAGACCGTGCCCCAAAACTATGCACGAAACATTGGTATAGCAAGCAAGATAAATAATTAAAGTAATTAATTGCATAAGACAAAAGTAATATGCCCATCTGGCATTACAAAAGACAGTTCTGCTTTCATGCCACTGTATGAACAGAAAACCGATCCGAACCATCGGTGACAAATAGATCACCCCAGATAGTTCGCCAAAAGAATAATTCAGCCTAATTATATGTTTAACAAAAGAAGGCTTGACATACCAAGCCGTACAACTAGCTCTCAAAAACTACTCTCTATCAAAGTACACAACAGAGTCTCCTAGAAGAAGTCCTCGGGTGGAGGCTCCAACTCGTCTCCAGGCACGTAATCTGAATCACTCGGATCTACGTCTCCTGAAGCCTTCGCTGCTGCTATCAGTGGACCTGCGACGTATAGTTTAAAGAGTGAGCTACATCCTAGCTCAATAGGGAACAAACATAATGAATATATAAATAAAGACTCACATATATTCCATGATATTCTAAGCATGATGTGCCTCTGCATTTGCTAGAAAACAGTTTAAAAGCTGATGAATTGTATTCAAGTTTACTAGTAATTAGCATGTATTATTTTACTGTTGACTTATCATGAATGACACTAAACAGGCCTAAAGCAAAACTTAAATCTTCAACTTAAGTAATCCCTAAGCAATATAGCATCGAGCCCTGATGAGATACCCTTCATCGTTGTCTAAATAGACAATTGTAAATAATGTATTTCCTGGGAATACTACCGAAGCCCCTTTCTCACTAGGTGGCGAGATTAAATATCACTCAACATCTCTCGGATGTGCTTACTGTTACGGATAAACCTCCGCACTGATATGCGGATTGGCCGCTGTACCGGTCACGGATATCCTATCGCGTCAGTCGTGGGTATCCCGCCACGTCGGTGGAGTATCCTATCAAATCTCAAATAACAAAAATAACATATGCTTTACATATAGTGTAAGTGTGCTATCTTATATCAGTTAGGCCTCAACAATAATTATTCAATCATACACATCCCTGGGATGTATACATACCCGCATCACACCTGATGCCTTTATTACTTTCTCATCCCTTAGGGATGTCTCATCCTCATTAGATTGCTTGATCTTAATTACTTGCATCACACCGATGCCTTTTTCACATTCTTGGTGTTACACACACACCCATTGTCACAAAACTTTTCGTAAGTTAAAATAACTTCAAATTTGATAATTATATCACTACATACATGCTCTTGAAATTAAAGTATATGTTCAAGGTGTTCCCTATCTCAATTCTCTGAAGGTCCAAGCATCAAGGTCCCACGCGGCTCCTTGTGCTAGCTTTCACACGTACCACCTATGGTACATTATAACACATGCAATACATCACTAAAGATATAATGAAGGAGGTCCTAGACCCTCCATGAATTTCAAAGAAAAATTATAAAGTTAAGTAAAACTGCCAAAGTCAATTAATCGATTCCCAAAATCGATTAATCGAAATACAATTCGATTAATCGATTCCCAAAATCAATTAATCGAAACCCAAATCGATTAATCGATTCTCAAAATCGATTAATCGAGATTCAAATTCGATTAATCGATCCCAAATCGATTAATCAAAGTCTCTAACATAGTAAGGTCGATTCTCAAATCGAGTGGTCGAAAGTCTGAAATCGATTAATCGATTTCCCAACTCGATTAGTTGATTTCCCCAAGTCTCCTTTCCCCAGCCACTGGAGGTACCCAGTCGATTAGTCGATTTCTAAATCGACTAATCGAAATCCAAATCGATTAATCGAAATACAATTCGATTAATCGAAATCGGGCTTTCATGACTTTTCAACTTTCAGGCCAAAATTGATTAATCGAACTCCAATTTCGATTAATCGATTTGGCCAGATTTAGCCCCCTTCCGGGTTATTCTTCCAAATCTTTCTCCTTTCTTTTCTATGCCTTTAATCTACCAATTTAGCCCTACTTGATTGAATTAAACTTGTCTACAATATATGCATTCACTTTACTTAAAACTCACCTCAATAATCCCTTCAAGGGATTGATTTGTTGGGTTTGATGGCTAGGGTTCCATCACTTGCTTCAACGATCCCAATCGCTTTGAATCCGGAAATCAATGCTCTAATCTCCTCTTGATTTGCATTAACTTCTCTTCCATAACTCCTCTTTACTCTCTCTCTCTCTCTCTCTCTCTCTCTCTCTTCTTAACTCTCTCTTCAACAACCAACAAAAGGGAACTAGGGTTATTAAAACCCTTTTATTCTCTCTCCTGCTTGTGTGTTAAACACATACACCAGAGATAGGTGTATGTGACTCTAAACCAATAACACTCACTACACTTGAGTCCCATTTGCATCACAACAGTTCATCACTCCTTGAATTCAAAGTTTGACCATCACTTGGTCAACCTACAATCAATCAGGCACTGATCTCGAGGTCAAAGTCAAACAGTCAATTTTTCTGGATATTACATAAAATATAATTTTTCATTGAGTTTCCCCTATCTTAGGTTTAAAGCTGTTCAAAATGACACCAAGGTCCTTATTGACAGGTTTTTATTCTCAATCTACATTATACATATGATAATGTATTAAGAACTGACTCTAATTACTAACAAATTTGACGTATATATATGATTTCTCAAAATTGAGGCGGAAATGGGCAAGTTCGTGCTAATTCAAAATTTGACCAAACTTCCTACTCAATTTTGACCTTTAAAATAGTTGATTCATGAGTTGGATAATTCAAAAAATTTGTAGAGCTCCTTGTCCTCTTTCCAGCGCTATAAGAATCGCGTCAATCAAAGTTCAAAGTAAATAGTTATAGTCAAAATTACGAAGCTGTATCAGCAAGCTCAGTCAAAATCGAACGATCGATTTCCAAATCGAACGTTCAATTTATTCAGTTCGAACGATCGATTTTCAAATTGAACGTTCGATTTCTTCAGCAAATTTTGGCATTAGAAAATTGAGCGATCGATTTTCAAATCGACGTTCGATTTCGACGGGTTCTGAACCCTTTGCGTTGCTTCCTTGGTCTATTTTTTCTCCAAAACTAATATGTTTTCTTCCTCTTTTCACATATCAACCAATCTATATTTAGAGATAATTTATATAACCATAAATCATTAATGACCTCACCTTTTGAGGTCGTTTCTGCAGTTTATTGAAGTGTTGTCGAGCAAGGGTTTCCGAAGCGAAACTTTTGGATTTCTTCGGCAATTAATCACAATGAAGCTCAAGGTGACATCGTCCACAGTCATGCATCGATCTTAACCTATTCAAACTGCGGGAGATGATCGCGAGATGGAACGTTCTTTGAAAACGGGGTTTCAAAGGAAAAGGGGATTGAATGGTTCGGTTCAGAATTTACAAATGGCGGAGTACCATCGATTCCATCGTCATGTGTTCCGCGAAGAGTGCGAAGTTTGCGGCGTGATCACATGGCCAAAAATCTACAAGGCTTGAAGGCAATGGATCTCCAATGGTTGGGTCGGTTCTCTCTCTCTCTTTCTCTCTAACTTTCAAATTTCAAAAAGGCTAAACTTAGCCATTAAGCAACCCCCTCTCTCTCTTATAACCGAACAAAACCTAATAAATATCCTTGATTTTTATTTCTCAAATTCTATCCAAATCCCATAGGTTCAGTTACGGTGCTGAGCGACACACCCAGAGTTGGTGCACGGCTCATCCACTAAACGCTCAAATTAAACCTTTTAACCTTATTTCTTCACACACAGTTATCCCAATATTATTTAATGATTTATTTTAAAATTTGAAGGAGACCTCGTGTTCCGCATCGAACACGAACATAGGGTTAGTCGAGTTTGGGTTCGAATTTTTTAGGTCATTACAACTTTGTCGAAGTGTTGGGGGCAAATATTGGTTTAAAGATAGCGATATTTCTTGTGTCTCGAACCAGTTCCCTGTATTATTTCGGATCAACATTACAATTTTTTCAAAAATTTAAAACCAAATTCTTATAAACAATTAACCCAAGAGGGTAGTGTTTTTCCTTTAACGGACAAGGGGAGGTTGAGCATTGTTCTTAATAGACGCTATAACATAATGTGTTGAGATGTTAAAGTTACAAGGGCATTTCTTATAAGTCTACCTATATAAGTCTGAGGGTACAACCGCCTTTAATGAGACATGACTTTTTCTCATAAACACTTCTCAAAATCAAGGTACTAGCATATGGCCTAAATGCGCTAACCAATTTATTGAACACTAAATATATGAAATATGTGTGTAGAATAGTTCCTGTTTGTCATATAAGATCGTTAGTTCAAGACTTAGTTTCACTAAAGACCTTGACAAACTTTGAGTTATTTTCACTAAAGTAAAAATTTAAGTCTGTAAGACATTTTCATTTATGCATAAATTTCTGGTTTTGCTTTGATTTCAAAATTTTAAATAGTAGGGGATTGTTGGATATTTAAAACTTTTAAATAGTGGGGGATTGTTAGATATTTAAAAGTTTATTAAACTTATCTTTTCTCAAGAGGTGTGTCTTTTCAAAATTGTATCTTTTCAAAATGAAGGTCTTTCCAAAGTGGAGTGTCTTTTTCGAAGGGATGTGTGTAATACTTTTTCATAAGAAAATGGTGCAGTGACACTTCACTTGATTTCTATTTAAGGAATCTAAAATTATTGTTTTAAACATCACAATAGAGTCTTCTTCCTTCTCTCTTGTTATGCCTTTAAAAGTCTTTATAAGAGCATTCTTGCAATATTTGGTGTTTAGATAACGTGATTGGATTTGCTAAATCCTTCACAAGAATACACAGGCGGTTCGTTGTATCCTAAAACTAGTTTGCCAGTAACTTGTTGGTGACCACTTTATCGAAGTGGTGGGGGCAAATATTGGTTTAAAGATAGTGATATTTCTCGTGGCTCGAACTGGTTCCTTGTATTATTTCGGATCAACATTACAATTTATCCAATAGTGAGTTCCCTGGCTGATGGTTTTAAGAGCAGATTAAAGCGGGTTTCATGAGCAAGATGTGATTTCAATGATTTATTTAAGTGGGTTCAAAGGCGGAGATACTAAATTTTATGGCTAAGGTGTTAGTTTTAGTGGCAGATTAAAGTGATTTTTATGACAAATAAAGTATTTCCCGTAGGGTTCATCCGTCCCCTAAGTATTTCAAAAAAGGAAAAAAAATTTGACTTTTGTGCTCCTAAAATCACAAATAAAATTGTTAGATCTTTTTGTCACGATCTATAATCACCTAATAGTTCACACTCATATGAGTAGCCAAGTATAACTATATTCATTTGTGAATCATTACGTTGTTTGATTGGATAGTTTTTATGAGAGTTATAACTTTATTGATGGTTGACTACCTTTCATATTTCATGGTTAATGTAACACCTGTCCCTAGATCTCTGTGTTGGTCAAAATATTGACTGGACATTGGTGTAACCTGACAGTGCCAGGTGACTCCCTGAAGCCAAGTCTACCAAAATTCTTGAGGCACACACTTTAATTCAATAGATATTTAATTATTGGTAGTGACACCTACCTTAATTCAATAAATATTTGACTATTGGTAGTGGCCCCCATAGGGCACCCCATTTAATTGGATGGGTGTGTTAGCAAAAATTGATGAGACACGCCACATCTCATACCCCAAATCTACACGAAATATTATATTGACAAAAGTTTGACCCGAGGTTTGACCCAAATTTGGCCTAAGCCTTGGTGATGATGAGGTAATCATCACCCCAATGGATCGGATTTTAAAAATTTTCATGAGATTGTTTGATGTGTTAAGTCAAACTTAGACCCACGAAATAGAAGCACCTAGATGCACTAACACATGAGACTGTGTTTGTGTTTTGCTTAGAACCATGACAATTCTTGTAATATTTAAATAAGCTCAAGGGAAATTATAATTAAAATTCCTAATTTTTGTAAATTAGAAATTAAAAATTACAAATCTATAGCAAATCTTAGCCCTTGGTTCAATTGACCAATATTTGACCCATCTTACACTATCTATTTTCATTGGAAGAATATTGAGTGTAAGATGCATCCAATTGCATGCACCACAAGATTTGTAAGATTTTAAAATTTTACAAAGTTCAAGGGTCTTGAAGACCACAAAAGACAAGAGATTGACTTGATGTGTGATGGAGAGAGAGAGAGAGAGAGAGAACGTAATTATGAGCATATATGGGACTTGGAAAGCAAAAATGTGACACATGTCACAAAATTTCTGCCCATGTTCCCCCTCCCCATAGCCAAATTCAAATTTTACAAGGGGGGCTCTCATTTTCATTCAAGATTCATGTTCTTCCTCTCTTCCTAGCTCCATTAGAGCTCCTTGAAGCTCTAGTTGTAGAAAAACCACCCCTCCCAATCGAACCCTTGAGTTCCAAACCTAAAACCACCACTCCACTCTCCACTCTCCCCACTCCAACATACACAAATTCCAGCCCCATATCAGCCCTCTTCACCCCACGGATTGGAGAAAATCAGCTTGGAGGTGAGAGCTTGCTAAGATATAATTTAGTTTAGATGGTTGTCTAGACTTCTAACTTGTAGTATTTAAATTTTCTCATAGATGTGTATCATCTTCTCTTATTTTTGGATGACTAAGTCTGGAATGACCATGTTCTCATATAAGACCAGCACCTTAACACTATTTGATGTGATCTATAGGATCACTTAAGAGTTATCCAATGGTCCATGATGGCCAATAGGCCTAAACCACTAGAACTTGGAGTTTCTATGCTTTTTCTTATAGATCTCTTAGATAGAGTTGATTTTTGTTTGAAAACTTAAAATGATTTTTGATTTATCTAGAGGAGTGAGATTGGAAGACCATGTATGTGATCATCACACACATGCAAGGCCATCCAATGGTCCTACATGACCAAGAAGGTCAAACTAGGTAGACTTTGAAAGAGTAGTTAGAAAATACAATATTTTTTGCATATAAAATGGATTTTTATATGTGTATTTTCTGTGATTCCATTTTGTGACATGGACCTGAGCCAAATGGTACCATACATATGATAATAGTATACATGTAAGGCCTTCTAACGGCTTAGATCGACCTAGAAGGTCAAAACTTAGAAAAACTAGGAAATCCTTGAAATCTTTGATCATGCCATAAATTTTAGAATAATTGATCCATAGAGATGCATGATACAGTCATGTATCATGATACAGCCATAGTAGATTAAGTTTATAAATTTTCCATCACTATGATACCATCACCTACTTCTTGGTCAATGTTAGGCAAAAAGATGCATATTCACTCTATGTGTAGAATAGTGTTGATTTTGTGGTATGATTTTACATAGATTTTCATGAAAATTTTTAATGAGATGCTAGATGAAATTTGATTAAATATGTTCATGTGATCTCTGTTTTGAATCCATCTTATATTGACTTGATCATGTTTGGAATATATGGTCTTAGATCGCTTACACTTTGAATCAACTACATGTGTTCTAGATTGAAATGCACTTTTTATTTTCTTGATGGTATTAGTATGGATATTTGGCCCAAGAAGTGGCTAGAAATAGACACATTTCTATGGCCACATCTCAGAAAATATAGTTAATTTATTGATCATGACGGTTAGTCAATCGGATGGTCCCGATTGATTGCTCGATTGGCTAGGTTTTCTTGCTAAAGATGCTTAGACTTTGTTAATAGAATTATAGAGTAAATGATGAACTTATTAAGTTTTAAATTTTGAAAAAATATTATGTTTTGACCCTTGATTTGATCATGGGCATTTCAATGGTGTTAGATGAATGGATAGAATTAGATGAATGGTTAGGATTTACATGGGATCTTCAAAAATATCAATTAAATGAAGAGTTTTAAATGAGATTTTTATAAAATAATTTCAAAAATAAAAATGAATTTTTAAGAATATAAAGATGCTTGATACGCTAAGCTCGATCAGATGGCTCCCAAAGCCCGAACCCGACAGTTTAAAAAAAAATCGACACCGGTGACTAGGAAAGTACCGGTAACCGATTAACGTTAGATTAATGATGTGATAACCCCAAAATTTGTTCCCAAAGGACCTGGGATTAGCTTGAGAAAGCCCCGGACCGAGACCCGATAATATGTGGCATTGGATAGACCACTAAGTGGACCCATCCGTGACCCAAATCTGTGAGCCTTGCAGCCCACAGTAAATCAGTCTTGGAACAGCTGACATAATAAATAAAAATAAATACTAGAAAACTTTCAAACAATTCTGGAGGGTACTTGGATGAGTCGTTGATGTCCAGTTAAAATTTTAGACACGAACCCCGTACGGTTTGAAAGTTACGGCACCCAAAACACGAAGCGACAAATCTGTGTCCGAAACATTAACGGAAAAATCTGGAATAAATTGAGCATATACCTTACTATATCCTTAAGGTCTGGTATAAATTTTATGCCTCTATTCGATCAGAATTGATGACAAGAAATTTTGTAAATTTAAGCCCGAATTGTTAGCAAATGACACACAACCAGAAAATCAGACCCGACCTTCGATCGGATGGTTCATATTACGTCCTGATCCGTTGACCTTTGACCCAAGTAATGTAAATGAAAAATTTGGACAACTTGCGGATCTTTTCAGAGAGCTGCTGAGTGCTCTAATTCCCTTATCGAAGTTGAAAGTTGTGAACCCAATACCGAGGCTCAATAATTATGACCAAAAACCCTGGTAAAACAAAACAGATCCCAGTGATCTATGTATCATGATCAGACCCGATCTTATTTTTGGATGCCACCACTTGAGAAAGACGCTCTCATTAGTCATCTTGCCCATAGTTTTAGAATCATTTGAAAATTCGATTGGAGCAGAAAATGACGGTCGATTTACCGTAGGTTGTTCTTCAGTTCTTGGAAAAATCTGAATATATGGGATAGAAGCTTAGTATTCGGACCTTAGCCCGAGAGCCCTGACCAATTGGGCAAACCGAAACATATGGTCCCATAATGCTAACAAATGATAAAACCCCATGTGAAATTGATTAATTAAGTGAAGGGGCCCGATTGAATTCTATGACGGCCCAATGAGGCCCAAACTCCTAAACTAATAATAAATAGGATTGATAGGATTGACAAGAGTTTAAGGACCCGTCCCATAACTCAATGAACTTGGTTACGAGCCTGACCCAAGACATGTTCTTTAAGGCCCATGGGAACTAGGAACTCACATGGCCCGGACATTGGAGAAGGCCCATACCTTTAGATTTAAGTCTAGTAAAGGCCCGAATTACCTAGGAAATGACACGTTGGACCTATAATCCATTGAACCCATATTGTAATGGATCCGTTGAGTCCTTCAAACCTATAATCCATTAGACCCATATTATATTGGACCAATTGGACCCTTTGGACCTTTAATCCATTTGACCCATATTGTATTAGACCCGTTGGACCCTTTTGACCTATAATCCATTGGACTCATTGTATTGTACCCGTTGGACCTATAATCTATTGGACCTATATTGAATTGAACCCGTTGGACCCTTTGGACCTATAATCCATTGAACCCATATTGTATTGGATCCGTTGGACCCTTTGGACCTATAATCCATTGGACCCATATTGTATTGGATCCGTTGGACTCTTTGGACCTATAATCCATTGGACTCATATTGTATTAGACCCATTGGACCTATCAACCATTGGACCCATAACTCGTTGGACCCACAACCCATACCCGAAAGTATTGGATAAGTAAAGCGATTGACCTTCGTTGAACAGTCAGATAATTGAAGTTAGTTTAACTTGAATAGATAAGACTTTTAGGAACAGGTACACGAGTGCCTCGAACCTTGTTAGAGACGACCAAGTTCTTATTGACATAGATAAACATAAGTCCCCCTTTGAACTTTAACTAGGGTAACACTTGATATAAGTGTAAGCCGACGTGATCCTCCCTTAAGATCAAGTCATTTGAACTTAGACCTGATTTCTGTTTGGACATGATTGGATGTGATAGGATATGATAGATAGTGACATGTGGTATATGATAAGTGCATGATTAGTACATGATAAATGCATAAAAAGTATATGATATGATAGGATCTGATAATTTGATAAGATAGTATATGATATGATCTGATATGAGTAAATGACTTAATAAGAAAGCATATGATATAATTAAATGACTTGATAAGAAAGCATATGATATAAGTAAATGACTTGATAAGAAAACATATGATTTGAGTAAATGACTTAATAAGAAAGCATATGATATGAGTAAATGATCTGCTAAGAAAGTATGTGATATGATCCGATAATCTGATAAGATAGTATATGATATGATCTGAAATGAGTAAATTGTGTGATAAGAAAGCATATGATATGATCTAATATGACAATAATATGATAAGAATATGATAGGAAACTGAAATGCTTGAAAAGAAATGTCTGATAGTAACATGAACTGTTTGAATCGCTTGTTTGACATGTTTGAAGTTGAATCTAAACTTGTACTTGAATTCTGAATTTGAAAAAGAATATTTAAATACTTAAATTTTGAACCTGAAAAGAATATTTGAATACTTGAATTCTGAATCTGAAAAGAATATTTGAATACTTGAATTTTGAATCTGAAAAGAATATTTAAATACTTAAATTCTGAATCTGAAAAGAAAATTTGAATACTTAAATTCTAGACTCGAAATGGTATCTAAATATCTGAACTCTGGACTCAAATTGAATATTTGAATATGATTATGGAACTTTGAAATGGGGTAATAAGATTCGGGACCTCAGAAACGGAGTATAAAGATACATGATACAGAACCCTAGAAATTGGGGCAAAGAATATAAAATTTGAAAGATAATACAACGAAATTGAAAATTTTGAAAGTGGAAAGACGATACCATTATGTTCTGTTTTAGCCTCACGTAACTGATCACTGTTCTCATGAACAGACTCGTATGGGCACCACGTATATGAATGAGCCCTCGTATATACAGGAATATTGAAATGTCAGCTGAGGATCGGGTCTAGTTAAACCAATAGGGCCATTGATCCTTACTTAAGATTAACTAAATGGTGGAGAGTGCCGACCCTTGTCTGACCAACATTGACATTTGAATTCTGTCTGGACCATGATTGGTGTTTGGTATCAACACCGAATTAATTAAAAGATACTAATAATAATTAATCTCATATTTCACTAAATTTAATAATAATAATTTAATCTCTAAGGCAATGAAAATTTTGCTTGATCACATTGGATAAATTTTGAAGAAAAATGTAACTTATTCCTAATGATCGTACTGCAATTCTTTTCTTTTCATATTATTGTTTTAGATAATCTGAAGATTATAATCTTGTACTTAGTTCTTAGCTCATGTTGTTTCCGATTTAGTGGTAAATAGAATATCATTGAACTGCTATTATTTCTATAAATGTCTACCTGAGTATTAATTAGCATCAGTTGTATTACATTTAGTTAGAATTCTTGCTTTATAATTAGCTATATTCACAACTGTTGGAAACCCCACTTACACATGCACCTATGGACTATCTGTATACTACTTATACTAGAATTCTAAGACAATGCTAACTAAGATTTTATTGAGCTTCATCGCTTACGGTCGTTTCATGACCCAAAAATTTCAGAGGCCAGTCAGTAGCCACCCAATTAGGATTAGAGAAGTTAGATGCGGAAGGATCCAGGAGCGACAACCGAGTTAATAGTTTAAAGCTCCTTTTGTTTAGTAGAGCTACCAACACCTGCACTTCGTTTTGAAAGGATGGTTCCTTCTTATTGTTGACTTTTGTTTAAGTCTATTACTTTTAAAATTCTAGATATAATTTTATAATTGGACTTGTATGAACAATTTAACTGTTAAGGTTTTATTTTGATGAAAAAATGTTTTAAAAGCTACCTTTATTATATTGTTTTACTCAATACAAATCGTTTACGATCAATCGTAATTCTTAATATGCTCGTCATGTTAACGAAATTGGGAGTTTAAACCGATAGTGTTTTACTCAAGTTTCCGCGCATATTTTGATAAATTAACGATTATTTTAATAAATGACATTTAATCGTTTCTGCAAGTAAAAAAAATTTCGCAAAGTTTTAGAAAAAAAAATGTGGTAAGTTACCTGAAGAAGATATACGAATTAAGAAGTTGAACCCAAAAGATAAGAATATGAACACGAATAGGCGCATCGAGACTTCGCGACGGACCCGCAGGCCAAGTGAGGGCGTGATAGTTAACCACTCAAATATTCGTGGTTGACTACAACCCAAGTTATGGTCAACCATTAAATTGTGTCGTAAAAGATTCTTTCCATATTTTTCTTTAGGGTTACAACTAAAATAAATAGTTTCTTAAGAACGTCTTGGTTTTTGCTCTCTATACTTTTTATTGTTCAACCGTCTTTGTGAGAGAAAAAAATCTTCTTTGCCTTTAAACCTTTTTTGATCGGATCTCTTGATTATTCAAAGGCACTTTTGTTCCATTTCTATTTTCTGAAGTGAATAACGCTTGAAGTTTCAAGCGTGTCTAGGCTAGTGAATTCAAGTGACCTTGGTGGATTCCAGGGTATCGTTGTGGCTCGTTTGAAAACGAGTGGACCATCGTGCCACTTGGTGATTGAAGGTGACAAATCGAGAAACTGTGAGGACGAGTAGTAGATTCTGGCATTGCGGTTTGAAATGGTTTGATAGGACTAGATAGTATGCATTCATTCAATACTTTCTATAGCTATTTAACTCATAGTTTATTTGTTGCCTTAGATTCAGCATAGATCCTATGATTTTTCCCTTTTGGGTTTTCACGTAAAAATTTCATGTGCAACAGTGATTGATTTATTTTATATTATTTATTTTCAATATCATCACTAGGAAAATCTAGGATACCAGAATTTCAATTGGTATCAGAGCCAGTGTACTTGATTTGAGTTCTCACGAACTGAGTGTTTTTATGACATTTTTTGATAACCTAGATTTATCATTTTCAAAATGGGATAGATAAAATGGTTTAAACAAATAAAGGGTTTTGAAAATAAAAATAAATCTTTTGAAAAGGTTCATTGTTACAAGTGCAAGGGTTTTGGGCACATTGCTTTGAATTATACAAATAGTATGTTTGTATTGTGTATATTAGAGAAGTGTAGACAAAACATGTGGTCATTTGAAAATGAGCGGTGCTGCCTTTGCCGAGTTTTGAAACCTTACAAGGTGAATTTGGTAGCCTTTTGAGTTTGATATTTTTCTTTGATGGAAAGACTATCCATATGACATGTGTGAAAGCCTGCATCACTAAGTGGACAGGGAAAATGGTTGCAAGGTTTGTCCCAGTGTGAAAGCCACCATATGTTTTTTTTAAACAAAAAATATCCACAAGAAGGGTAAAAAAGTGTGATACCCTATACCTTGTTATATTTATTATTAATATAATAAATATTTTAATAATTTAAAGAAAATAAAACTTTATTTGATATCTTAGTTTTGGGTTGGGTTTTAGGCAATAGATATTCTCAAGTTTTATATGTAAATTAATAGTCCCACATTGGTAAAAATAAAAAGTGCCTAGGCTATGTATAGAACCTTTCACCTTCTATTATTGCTTGACAATAAGAAGAGAAGAGTGTGCCTAGCGGTGAGCCGCCGCGTTCGCGCACGCGTGCGCGCGGCGATTGGCGTTTAGGCGCATTGGCTCTTTAGGCGCGCACACACTTTGCACTTCGCACGTGTGCCCAACAGTCATATTGAAACTTTTATATAAGGAGGCCTTAGGACACATATTTGGATACTCTGAAATCCATCGGATTCCTTGCATATAACTTGAGAATTCCTCTTGCTTTCTTCTTTTGGTGGTACTCAAACGGATTGAGTTTTTTGGGGTAATCCTCTACTGTTGCAAAGTAACGGATCGCATCCAAGAGATTGGGCTCGTTGTATCCTGGAAACGTCTCGCTGGAACCCTTTTGCAAACTCGAAAATTTACTCAAGTAGGGAGCGACTAACGTTTTAAAGACAACGATTACGTGCCTCGAGTCCAATTCTCTTGCCCATTTCATCATTTTTGAATTTCTGTTCCTATTATCTAACATACCCTACCTAATGAAGTTGATATGTGAATGTTAAAAAAGAAAATGAAAAGCAAAGTTGATAAATTGAAAGAAAAAAGGATGAAGTCGGAGATTGCATAAAGCAATTATCTTTACCCCAACCCTCACTACAAAAAATAAGATTATTAGCGGTAACAAAAAACTGCCACTATTAACCAAAAAACTGTCGCTAAACTGTCGATGAGGGTATTAGCGACAATTTTTTCTATTTAATAGTGATAGTTTTTGGTTGCCGCTAATAATCTTATTTTTTTGCAATGCCTTACCTTTTTTTCACTAAATTTTATTTTAAAATTTTTGAGGGGCAACACCACAAACTAGGATCTTATATACATGTTTTCGATAGTCTAATATGTAGAAATGATGTTGCATCTTGTTGGTTTTAGTTTACATATGAATGTTAATCTTATGAAGTTAAATTGTTGATAATTTATATGTACCAAGATTGATTTGAAGATTTGGAATTAATATAATATTTTATAAACTTGGTTCATTTATTCATGTTGCAACGAATCTTTGATATTTTTGTGAATTTAAAAAAATATTTGTGCAAATTGTTAAAAGCTTTTGATATTTTTTAGGTAAATTTTGAATGATTTTCTAAACTATTTTTTTTATAACTTTCTACCCTTGTTTTATTTCATATTTGCTTGCACTAGGTTGTTTGGTGTATGACTTACGTTTGTCACTTTATTACACAAAGGGGGAGAATATGTTTGTGGCTCTTTAATTTTCTTTAATGATTGATTTTGTCTCTCAAATAGTGATGATGTAATGATTGATCTCTTTGGAGTTGTGTGGTTTTTATTTTTGTCTCTTCTAGATAAGAGCTTTTTTATTTTATAGTATTTTAGATTACAGGTTGAAGATACTGAAGATTCTTTTTGTCTACATCATTATGTGTACACTTGGCATAGGTTTAGAGGGAGTGTATTGAGTTACAATTTCTTGCAGGACATATAAATTATTTGTAATCTATGATGAAAGTAATTTTTTTTTATCATATACCCTTGTAAACTAGGTTTTGTCATAAATGATGACAAAGGGGGAGATTGTTAGATCTGATTGTCACGATCTATGATCACCTAGTAGTTCACTCCCTTATGTGTAGCCAAGTGTAACTATATTCATTTGTGAATCATATACGGTGTTTGATTGAATAATCTTTATTCACAAATATTTTGTTCTAAGAATGGTTTATAACAGTTGTAATTCTCTTGATGGTTGACCACCTTTCATTTCGTGGTTAACCACTCAGATATTCGTGGTTGATCAAATTCAAGTGATGGTCAACCATGAAATTAGTGTTGTAAAAAATTCTTTCCATATCTTTCTTTAGGGTTATAACTAATATAAATAGTTTCTTAAGAACGTCTTAGGTTTTTGCTCTCTCTACTTTTTATTGCTCAGTAGTCTTTGGGAGAGAAAAAACCTTCTTTGCCTTGGAAACTTTTTTGATCGGATCTCCTGATTATTCAAAGGCACTTTTGTTCAATTTCTATTTTCTGAAGTAAATAACGTTTGAAGTTTCAAGCATGTTTAGGCTCGTGAATTCGAGTGACCTTGGTGGATTTCAGGGTGTTGTTCTGGCTCATTTGAACAGGAGTGGACCATCGTGTGACTCAATGGTTGAAGGTAACAAGGAACTATGGAGACACAGTAGATTCTAGCATTGCTTGAAAATGTTTGATAGGACTAGAGTGTTTGCATTCATTCGGTGCTTTCTGTAACAATTTAACCCATAGTATATTTGTTGCCTTGGATCTGACATAGATCTCATGATTTTTTCCCTTTTAGGCTTTTACGTAAAAATCTTGTGTGCAGTGGTAATTGATTTATTTTATATTATTTATGTTTAATATCATTGCTAGACAAATCTAGGATACAGAAATTTCAAAAATATTATGGGTAATGAATTTTTTTCAACTTTGACCTAGTATTTAATGATGGAAGTATCCATTAAAAAAAAACTAGTTGGTACCAGTTCGAGCTTTTGTAACTTGTCGTGGCACCTGATCCTCGTGTTGGGTGCGACATGATGCCCAACAGGCCACGCCAACCCTACAACCATGTCATAGGGATGCAACTTTCCTATATATATATATATATATATAGAGAGAGAGAGAGAGAGAGAGAGAGAGAGAGAGAGAGAGAGAGATGGGCCTTAAGCTTTTGTCCAAAAATTTTACCCTTAGGGCATGTTTGGATAAAAACACGGGAAACGTGGAAAAGTAAAATAATATTCCTATATTTTCCCATGGATACCTAAGTTATAGAAAACTATGAGATTCCTTTGTTTCTCTTTGTTTTCCGCTATTGGGATAATCATATTGCTAACTGGGGAAACGCAGGATTAACCAAATCTTGTGTTTGGATACATATGTAGGAAATTGTAGGAAAATAACATATCCTAACAAAAAAAATAGTCATAATACCACAAAAGATCATCCAAACTAAAAAACACCAGCTGCAATATCTTTAAAATGATTCATAAAAATGACCAAAAAATAATATATGTATTAAGTTTTTTATTTTCTCTTTACATATCTTAGCGAATTGCTCTAGGTTCAAACCTTGTTATGTGTAATAAATTATTTATTTTTTAAAATTAATTATACTATAGCATATACACCATATACGTGAGTATATAGGTCTACAACATAATAGAGCCTCTGGTGAGAGAAATCTCTCTAAAAACAAGTCCGTGCAACACCAAAATAGATGGAGGGGAGCCTAAAAATAGGCCAAAATTGTGGGATTTAGTTAAAAGAAATTAAAGAAGGAATATTTGTTATGAAAACAAATACCATAAAAAAAATTGTTTGAAGATTTTTAATAATTTTGGGTGGTCAAGACAATTTTGGATGGATGAGAATTCACTGATCTAATTAGGACCCCTAAAACTTAGTAACAAATTTTTAGAAAGTTTGGGTAGTCAATTGACCACCCAAGTCATAATGTGGCTTTGCCTCTGATTTTTAGGGATGTGTGCCTTATAGAATCAATATCAGACCGTCTGATGGGGGCGTCATGATCTTAAGATCTATGAAGAGGAAGATTGAAAAAAAAAACAATCTCCATCATCTGACTCAAATCGGTCAATGGTTTTCATCCATGAAAAAATTGTGTGGTATTACTAAACGGGTGGAAAGAGTCGTACGGATGAGAAGTCCGAAGGGTCGAAAGATAGAAAACTGAGTGACCCCCTCGACATTTGTTATCAGATTTTGACGGAAAATGCGAAGATAATTTTCGACCCTTCGGATGTCATCCAAACAACGGGAATCTCGGCAATTCATTTGCCGCATATGAGTTTTCTCTTATTTCCCCTTGTTTCCGTTGAAACTAAATAAGCCCTTAGGCTATGTTTGGATACGGGAAAGGAAAAAAAAATGGGTGGAAAAAAAACTAAATTCTACCGTTTGGAAAGAATTTGAGTATTGGAAAATTAGGCCCAATTTTTGTTCCTACGGAAATGATAAAATCCTTCCTTTTTTGTAGGATTTTATTGGAAATGAGTCATCGAACATCTCTTTCTCCCGAGCTCTCCCAATTTCTCGCTCTACTATCTTGAGAGTTGGGACCAACCTCTCTCTCTCTCTCTCTCCTGCTCTCTCTTTATTTCTCCCTCTCTATCTCTCATACGATCGCTGTCTGTCTCCTATGATGTCTCTTTCTCTCTCCTCTCTCTTTGAATCTCTCTTTCTCTCTCATAATCTCTCTCCTTTGTTCTCTCTCATGCAACCTCTCTCTCTCTCCTTACGTCTCTCTCTCTCTCTCTTTCTCTCTCCTAATCTCTCTATATTTCTTCAAATTTTCCCTCTCGTGGGATCTCTCTCTCTCTCTCTCTTTATTTTTTCAAGTTGGGTACCTTTAAATTCACCCACCGAATCTTTGAGGACACCCATGCTAAAAACTCATTGACTTCTTTGAATTAGAAGATGGAATCCGTTTCATGGTACGCTGATGATCTCAAGATTGATCATATGAAAGATTAGCATGAAAAATTTATCCTCCATCTAATTGAAAGCAGTCAATGAGTTGCAGTGTGGATGCCTTCAAAGATTTGGTGGGTGAATTTAAAGGTGGTCATTTAAGTTTTGGTTTAGTATGTGAGATGTACACCAACAATGGTGCTCATTTTTTAATTTTCTATGTGTTATAATTCAATCTAAAGATCTTCAATCCATCGGATCTATAAATCGATTTCCTTCATTTTCCTGAATAATGCCAAAACGGAGCCTAAAAGCTAAATTTAACTGCCTTTGAAATATGAGTCTCATATGTGGCAACAGACCCACTAATTTGAAGTCATGATTTGGAAGCGATCAATTTTTACACATGGCATTATTTTTATCAAGTGTGTTGTATGATTTGAAAATGATTATAACAATAAACATTTTCATAATATTATTTATAAATAAAAAAGCCTTTAAAAGGAGCACCTAAAATTGCTTGACAAATCGTTTTGATGGCACCCATTAATTTTAAAAGCATTTCACCGCTCTGAATCACAAGATATAAGCGATTTTCGATGTAACCTTTTATCTATCTGGATTACGTCCATATAGTCCCAATTAAGTGACCCGTCCCACCTCACCGATTCGGATGGTCGATTACCCTAAGAACCATACCCTCTTATAGTTTCCTCTTTGAATAGTTAGAGATGTATGTGATCTTTTCAGGGATGCTAGTTTTGACCCGATACCCAAACCCGACTAGAATCAGCCGATTCCAGTTTGTATCGGTTTCGGTTTTGGGTGGCAGAAATTGAAACCTGACTTGGTATTGTTAGAACACAGAAAAAATTCGAGAGAAAGGTGAAAAACCTGACAAAGCAATTCTTTCCAAAGGAATAATAAAAAAAGAAAATAAACGACTTGTTATCGTCTAAAAAGAAAAAAAAAACAAACATGAAACTGAACAAAAATCGAACCGATTCATTTCGAATCAGGCTGAACCGAACTGAAAACCTCAATTTTCAGTTTCGGTTGAATGGAATTTGCATCCCTTTTTTTTCATTTGTGGATTCCAATATTACCCCTAAAATTTGTGCGTTTGAAATGAAAGACCTCGTAGCCTCTTAAATATACATCGACTTCCGGGAAAGCTATGACCTAAAGTAACTAAAGTGAAGTCTAGAGGGATCGCTTGGAAAGCAAGCAAGTGCAAAGAAATTGCTTAGAGGGCACGCCAAGATGGAGATTCCTATCTTTTATGAGTTATTGTTTATATGGTCTGAAGATGGACGGTGGTGCTGGTCGCTAAACAATCTCCGCAAAGAAACTCTACTAATTGGAGTAAGAGGTAAAAGGGGTTCTTATAGTTTATTATTTGGGATCCCACCGGCTTTGGTAGCATTCCAAAAGGTCAGTCTTATTTTATTATTGCTATTATTATATTATTATTAATCTCAAGGGGTTTGACCCTTAATTACCAAATCTACCGTTTTTTTTTTTCGGCCGATACGTATTGAGTATTGGCCGATACAAATTGGGTATCAGCAGATACCTCTTTTAATTGATTTTTTTTTTTTTAAAGATGTATCGTATCGGTATTGGCGATACGTATCAATCCTCCATAGACCGGTACCCAATACCAATACCCGAGTTGATACCTTGGGTGGGAGTACCAATCCCCTTCAGAATATCATTAAAGGATACTATTATTTGCATAGAATGAAAATGCAATCTCACCCGAACAGAAAGTCATTGACGGCTATGAATCAGACAATGGAGCCTATTTTTCATCTCAATCTGCCATAAATGGATCATTGACATACTATTAGACTGTCAATTTTTGATTCCATATAGCACTTATCACCAAAAATGATATGAAAATCACGTGAGATACAACACGCTCAAGCGTAATTTTAGGGTCACTTTGTAGTAAGTGTGTCATGTAGAATGAAAAATTGATTGCCTGTTGGTATGCCCATTGATCTCGGGATCCATGGTGTGGAAGATTGCAATAGAAACAATCTCTTTCCTTTGCTACAAAGCAATCAATGAGAGATTACCTTTTTGGTTGGGGTGAGATCATCGATCAAAATTTCGGATTGAAATCCAAATTATCGGTTTTCAACATATGGGGGAGATTTGGTTTCGGCCTCACGAAATTCAAAATTTTGGATTTCGGTTTGGGTCATGCCCGAAACTGAAAGTCAACCAAAATTTTGATTCTTGGGTGAGATTACTTTTTACAAATTGTAAATAATGGTTCTCTTTTAAGTAAAGAGAAATCGGGTGTATGTACTGGTAATTTTATTGAGGGGTTATTCACACTGTTGACTGCCTCCAATCATACGATGGAGATCTTTTCATCCCAATCGTCCACAAAATCAATCTCGTGTTCAGCGCACCTATCAGACGGTCCGATCTTGATTCAATGAGACACACATCCTCAAAAGTGATCATTTTCATGAGTGTACCTATCAGATGATCATTTTTGGGAATGTGTGCCACATGGAATCAAGATGTGACCATCTAATAAGTGCGTCATGATCTCAAGATCTATTTTGTAAAAGGTTTGGACGACAATCAATTTCCATCGTGAGATTCAAGTGAGTCGACGATTCTTTAGTGGGAAACCGTGTTCTTTAAAGGTTTAACGGGTGGACATACTGCTACCCATTTATTAATTGATGTGGACAGATAAAAAGTTGTTGTGGAATAATGGTAGTAAAAATAATATATTAGAAAATAGATTTTGCTATATAAAACAAAGATTTGGCTACATTCCAAAAGCTCGAATTTATAAAAAAAATAAAGAGACAACTGATCATGGGAGTCTACTCAATAAAAAAAGAGAAAATCTTTTTAATCTCACTGATATGTATGTGTTGATGGTGGCCTTAAGCTCACTAATTTTATGATCTAAACTATCCATTATCTTAATCATGCCGTAGATGTTGATTTCACTACTTAAGCTCACTACAAAAATACAAGGTTTCAGCGGCACTTGCTATTAAGGCATTTTTTTATAGTAATAGGACAAATAACGACAGTTTTTTATAGTGATAGGACTAATAACAACAGTTTTGATTCCTATTCTCTTTGCTAACATCTTGCTACCTGTTTTAGTAGGTACCCTTTCTCATTGATAACTCACTATAAAAAATAGACTATTAGCGGTAGCCATAAATTGCCCGCTATTAACAAAAAATCTGCTGTTAATAGTCTTATTAGTTTTTTTGTTAATAGCGGGGCTTTTTGGCTGCAAAAAACTGGCGCTAATAGTCTTATTTTTTGTAGTGACTCTTTACATAGCAAGATTTTATGTACGATTTACCTGTTCAACAGTTCCACCCTCCTTTCTGCTCACTCCTTATTAGAACAGATTTTATTTACTCTGGTAGGGAGTTAATAGAGAGCGGAGACGTTGCTACTAGAGAAGGTAAATCCTCCTTTGCAGAAAGTTAGAAAAGAAAATGTGAACAAACTAAACTAGGCGAACTTTGCTAAGGCAAAGACTAGCAAAGAGCTATGTCATATGCAACCTAAGATTCTAGATTTGCTAGGTATCCAACTTTCCCATAATGCAAACATGTCCTTATTATGAATCTGGCCTTATTCTTTATTTATTTATTTATTTATTTATTTTTAAATTTAATTTGATTTGATTTTTTTAGTTTAACTTGCATAAGATTGTGTTTTAACTTTTACTTGTTCGTCTATGGTCTACCTCGTTGTCTCTCTCTCTCTCTAAGCCCATCTTTCATGGAGAATGAACAGGGTACTCTCTCTCTCTGTATATAAGAATAATTTATTAATTAGTCATGATACATATGCTTATGACTAAGCTCTTATTGGGTGCATTTGACATGAGTTGATGTGTCATACAACTAGCGTTAACTCGAGTCATAGGCTTGTCTCATGTTTGGACACCATTTAAATTCTACCTGTTGGACTTGAACACTGCCCTCAAATCTGTAGTTGATGGGCTAACTTCTTTATCCAAATCATGTATGTAGGCATCGGAATCTTTGCTTCCCATTTACTACAATACTAGATTTGATAGCTCTACTTGCAGCTACTTAAACTCTAAGAGCACCCCCTTGCACCTTTAGGGCTTCACATGTTAGTAGTGCAAGGAGGTGCTCTCAGAGTTTATCCTACTGAAAATTTGGGCTCTTTGTATTTGCAGAGAAAAACAATGGCATTCTAATGGAACAAGATTCTATAGAGGAAATCTATGATATTCCAATTGAACAAGTTTCCACTGAGGAAATCAATGATTCTCCGATTGACCAAGAGGTGCCTCCAGCCGAGATCATTGATGATAAGACGACGCCGGTAGAGGAAATCAATAATTCTCCAATTGAACAAGTGAGGCTTACGGTCCCAATCACCGATGATAACACGTTGCCGGTACTAACAATCCGAACATGGGTGTTAGGACTCTCAGCTTGCATTATAGTAGCTTCCACAAATGCATTCTTCAGTTATCGGCAGCAAAAGGATAAAATTTCACCTGCCTCCGTCAAAATCATAATTCTTCTATTAGGAAAACTGATGGCGATGACTCTACCGAAGAAAATTGTAGCCGTTCCGTTAACGAAATGGAGATTTTCATTGAATCCGGGAGACTTTAATGCAAAAGAGCATGCCTTAACCACTTTACTTGCAAATGCGGATTATGACCCTGTTCAAGGGCTGGGAGTTGTTACTCTAGTAAGAGCTATTTACAAAAAGAAATTGAGCTCATCCGCGGCTTTCTTCTTCATCATATCCTCCCAAGTAGGCAATCGCTTTCTTTTGTCTTAAATCGGTATGATGAGGATTTTTTTATTTTTATTTTTTGTTTTTATTTTCTTTTATATAACTTGGTATCCAACCTCTTAGAACACCCCAGCATGCTCAACACCCGTATGGGATAGAGATAGGCATATAGTAAAGGCCATGAATTTCTTCCCCCATATGGGTATCGAATAAATGGGCTATACTTAATTTTACTGAAAACATATTTGGTTTTACTCAAATTTTTTTGTTGCGATAAAAGAGCTAAATTTTTTCCTTTGGAGGTTACAAAATGAGGCATAAGGTCTCCGAGAGGAGATTAATTGTGATAACCCAGACCCACATGCCACAATATAAGGAAATATAAAAAACAAGAGGGGTAAAATATAAAAAACAAAATTCCCATAGATTTTCTTTTTTACTTGCCTACGTAAAGTTTTTAAAATAAGAAAATTGCTTTCTATGGGCTTTGTTGAACCTTTAGTGTTCAGATCACTATTACTCTAACCTATTTTTAAATGAAAAAACATTTGCTTTCTTAGATAATCTTATGACCGTTAAGAACACAGTCCTCCTCAATATATAGAAAGAAGAGAAACAATCAACTGTCAAAATAACTTTAACAGATTAATTCGGGGCCTTTAAAATTTGAGCAAATATTTCTAGAGGATGGATTGGCTTCTTGCGGGTGTATTCAAATATAATGACAGCCCTATTGTTTGATCCTACAATCATAGTCATCAAATTCTCCAAATTTTTAAAAATGTCTGCGAATAAAACTTATTTCCTAAAATGAATATATCAATAGTTTTTGTATTATTTTGTACTTTTTAATCTTATATTTTAAAAAAAATTTAGACATTTTCTCGAATTCTTTTTGTTTTTCGCCCAATTTTTCCTCATCATCTCCTCTCAAATCCCCACAGCCCAATAGTAACTTTGAGGCTGGTGGCCTACAAAAGTACTGAAGTAAGCATAGTTTTGTTTGTTGTTTTCGTTTTTGAATTTGATTTGTTTTTTTTTTTAAATTTATCCATACAGCTTGTTGAAGCTCTATATGACACTAAAACAGTGTCTTGAGTGGCCACGTAGAGCTACATGTGATGTTGCATGCAGTGGCGGAACTAGGATTCTCATCTAGGTGGGGCGCAATTCGGTTCAGTTTGAAACCGAAAAAATCCAGAAAAAAATCGAAAAAAATCAAAAAATAAAAATAGGTATTTTAACTAAACCGAATCAAATCGGTTTCGGTTTCAGAAAAAAAAAAAAAAAAAAATTTAACTGAACCGAATGGGTTTCGGTTCGGTTTCAATTTGGGCACCAAACTGAACACTTAAAAAATCGGGTCCAGTTCGGTTTGGTGCACTGAACCAGCATCCCTAATATCTCATCAATAGCTGCAACTCACTTTCAAAATTTTAACAAATATTGAGATTGAAAATACAAGAAAAATAAAAGACTAATTCCACATACCATGCTTTTATAAAATAAAAAAAAATTCCACATACCATACAAATAAAATAAAAGAGTAATATTCTGCATTAACGTTGCTAAATTGGTGTAAATTTAATAGATACCTTAGTTTTGAGGGATTAACTTTCTGAAAGTTCTTGACGACTGAGATTATGCAGAGAGCGATCGAAGTCTGAGACTTCCGATTTGTAGAGATAACAGCTGAACAGAAGAAGGGCGCGGCTGCTTAGGTTTAGTGAAGAGAAAAGAGATAGAGAGAGGGTTTAGAGAGGGTTTTCTTTTTAGAGAGAGAACAGAGGGAGCCCGGAGGGCGTGGGTTTAGAGAAGAGATGGCGTGGGTATAGAGAGAGAGAACAAAGGGCGTGGGTTTAGAGAATGGATGGTTTAGAGAGAGAAAAGGGATAGATAGAGGGTTTGGAGAGAGAACAAAGGTATAGAGAGAAGGTTTAGAGAGAGAAGGGAGGGCGTCGATTTAGAGAGAGAAAAGAGAGAAAAGAGAGAAGAGAGAGAGAGAGGGTTTAGAGAGAAGAGAGATGGAGATGGAGTTTAGAGGCATGGGTTTAGAGAGAGAAAATAGCAATGAAGAGAGAAGATGGAGATGAAGATGTCGATGGAGATGGAGATGGAGATGGAGATGGAGATGGAGATGGAGATGGAGATAGGGTTTAGAGAGAGAAAATAGATAAAGAGAGGGTTTAGAGGTGTCGGTTTAGAGAGAGAGGGTTTGGAGAAGGGAGGGCGTAGGTTTAGAGAGAGAAAATAGGCAAGGAAAGGGGTTTAGAGGGTGTCGGTTTAGAGAGAGAGAGAAGGGGTTTAGAGAGAGAATGGGCAAGGAGAGGGTTTAGAGGCGTGGGTTTAGAGAGAGAGAGAGGGTTTAGAGAAGGGGGCGTGGGTTTAGAAAAGAGAGTTATAAAGTTGTATATTAAAAAAAAAAGAAAAAAAAAAAAGAAAAAAAAGAGGCTCTTTTGGTTTCAGTGTGGGCGCTTGCCCTCACTAACGGCGTGGTTCCGCCACTGGTTGCATGCAGTACCTATTTATGGTACTCCACTGGAATACCTTCACCTTTTCCATATATATATATATATAACAATAATAAAAATATTTGCACTTCACCTCCTTTGTACCAATTAAACCATGCTTGTCCAAAAATTGAATCCGTCACATATGTCAAGCCCCTAAAAATCTAGGAGTCAGCATTTGGCTCGAACCTGCAACCTTGAGGTTAATCCAATCAAAATTGATATCAATCAACCAAAATTTTTACCATCACAATTATAAGTTTCAGAAGCCAAAGCTGCCTAATTAATATAAATATACGCGATAAATGGGTAATCACAAGAATAATCAATCCTATGAAAAACTTATACTTAATAATCCTATCAAAATCAAGCTTCCACATATATCTGGGTCCTTTTAAATTGGTGAAAGTCAGATTTTGTCAAGGTCCAAAGAAGTTTTATAATCCACTCATAATCCTCTCTTATTTGTATTGATGCTATATATATTTTATTAGTTGATAGGATGTGGATTTGCTGGATTCTTTATAAAGCTCCTCGTCGACTCTCCCATAATGTGGTGGCCTACAGAGCTGACTAATGTAGCTTTCTTCAGGTCTCTCTCCCTCTCTCTCTCTTTCTATATATATATATATAATTTTCTTCTAATCATTTTTTCCTCTAATTTTCTCAAACCTGGGCTTTGAATCTCCAGGACAATGAATGTGAAAGGAGAAAGAGTTCCAAGGGGTAAACTAACAAAAGTCCACTTCTTTATTATAGTCTCCGTCTGCAGTTTTGCATATTACGTCGTACCAGAGTATATCTTCCCTCCTATAACTGCACTCTCATTTGTTTGTTGGATATGGAGAGATTCAGTGGTTGCACAACAAATTGGGTCTGCTAGCACTGGTCTTGGCATTGGCATCTTTTCCCTTGATTGGAATTCTATAAATGACATCTTAGGCAGTCCCTTCGAAGCTCCTATCGACGCGATTCTTAACGTGATGGCCGGATTTATCTTAATCCTTTACGTTATAGCTCCCATTGCTTACTGGACTAATTTATATCATGCCAGACGCTTTCCCTTCTTCTCTATGGATGCATTCGACGATGACGGCCAATACTATGACCTTTCGAGAATTTTGAACTCGGAAACCTCCGAATTTTCGGAAGAAGGCTATGAGGGTTACTCAAAGGTGCATCTAAGCACTTTTTATGCATTTGCCTATGGGTTTTGGTTTGCAGCTGTAAGTTCTAGTCTCACTCATGTCGCTATCTTCTATGGGAGGTGAGGCATTTTTCTTAGGCTTTAGATTGTTTTTAAGTCAACATTAAAAAAAATAACACTACAAAAAATAAGACTATTAGCTAACTGCGGCTAATATCCTTGCCCCTAATAGTCTTAATGGCCTTTTAATAATTTTTTTGTTAATATAATGCAGCTAATAGTTTTATTTTTTTGTAGTGTAAAATGAGACTATTTGAAGGAATCTCTACCATATTATAATACTGCTCAAAGTTTTAGAAAAAAAGTGACACACTTTGTAAGAGCATGCACTACAAAAAATAAGACTATTAGCGACAGTTTTTTAGAGCAAAAAACTGTCGCTATTAATTAAAAAATTATTAAGATTATTAGCGGCAAGGATATTAGCAGCAGTTTTCTGTTGATAGCAGCAGTTTTTGGCTGCCACTAATAGTCTTGCTTTTTGTATTGATGCTGATTATAAATTATGAAAAAGGTCCCCCAAAAGTCATTCAGTCAACATAAGAGAATTATTTATAGTTAAAATTATGAAAATACCCTTCTACAAAATATCATATGATACAAAAAGTTTGTCTATGATGGATGGTCCACCCATCATGAGTGGAAAAGTAGTCCATCCAACTGTGCGATCATGTGACGCGCATGGACTTTGCAATGCATGGGAGTCCATGCATGTCACAAGGTCACAGCATGGGTGGACTGCCTTCCCACTCATATGGGTCGATCACTTATCGAAGGTAAACTTAAACACAAATGGTATAGTGTATTCAATTGGAAAGAAGTGATTCAGTTATTTAAACTATAAATACATATCACACTCTAACCAAATGGCTTTTTCCTAAAACTTTCTGAAGTAGTAATATAATATGCTAAAATTTTTTACAAATAATTCTTGCTTTCGAAAAGTTTATGCCAAGTATAAATATTTTTATGTTTCAATCTCTTAGAAGGAAATAGTTTTATTACTGTAATGTTTAGTATGTCATTTGTGTTTTAGAAATTTTGCCCACACATTTGGAAGCCCATTTCTTAATCATTTGTCGATTTACACAGTTTAACCTTGGTGAAAACTGAACCAAAGCGGTGCACGATTTTCCACACGTTCAACTACTAGAGGAGAAGGTCACCGATCATCAAGCCCAAAGGACCCGACAATAATGTTGGCATCAAATGCAGCACAATCCTAGGGTCAATACAAATAAATATAAAGATAAAGGAGATATAGAGAAGAAGCAAAGAATCGAACCGATATTGGCCCTAAGGTTGTGGTGTGTTTGATTTATGGCCCTATCATTACCATCGAATCCTTGTGGCATGAAGATCGACAACGTTGTCCTCTTGGCTTTGTTTGGGAATTTGTAAGGAAAATAGATATTTTTATTTATTTTCATTTATAGGGAAAAACACTAATTTAGAATTTAGTAAAATTTTTAAATGTTGTTTGACAAAGTATCTGGGTAAAATGAATTTATCAAATTCAACATTTTTTAAAACAATTAAACATTGAGATCCAAGTATATTTGTAGTGTATGTGAAAACTTTGTTTGTGGGAAGAATTTCACTGAAAATATATTTTAGACAATGACGTTGTCACATTAATTGCCAAATAAGCGGAGATATATTTATGTTGAGCCCCACAACAGTTGCCAAATAACATAAAATGATAGAAAACGAATTTTCAACTCATTTCTAGGACAATGAGCTATGTTCCATTGTATGAAACAAGCCTCTAGTAATTGAAGTCGTGGAACATCGAACATTGCTTCGTTTAGACTTTTACTAAGGCCCTGTTTAACTTGGAAATGCAATTACATAGATGAAAATCAAATTTAGTATCCATTTGTTTTAATTTGATAAAATTGTTAGGAGATGAAAATGAAATTAAGTCGGCCTCATATTGAAATTTAATTTCCATACACCAAGTCATTTTAGGAGGAAACCATTTTAACCTTTCAAGAGACTAAAATTGAGTTTCTCACTAACAAAATAATAATTTTTTAATCATTTCAAATCTAAAATTACTTTCAAAAAAATTAAAATTTTTCTTAACCTAAAAGAAAAAAAATAATGTTTTGACTTTTAAATAAGTAACTTTCATTTTTATTATCATCATAGCACTACGATCACTATGATCACCACATTATCTACATCATACTCTGTTTAGCTAATATTTTACTTTACTCAAAGTTTGAATTTTACTCAAAATTTAACAAGTTCAAAATTGACTTTTGATCAAACTTTAACTAGTGAAATCTGATAGTAATTTGTAAGTTAGTAATGCATTATCAAATTTTAAGTGGTCAAAGGTTGACTTTAGGGTCAAAATTTGACTATTAATTAAATTTTATTTTTGATTAAACTATAACTCCGATAATCTGATAGTGAAAAGATGATACAACTGTGTGATCTTTAATGTAATACTAGATTCTCAATTTTATTAGACAAAAGTTTGATTTTTGGTCATACTTTGACTTTTACTCAAAATTTGTTTTTATTCGTACTCGAAACTTATTAATGGATAGAGTCTACTATAGAAATTTATAACTTATCAGTACAATTTTTTCTTGATCAAAGTTTGGTTTTTTATGAACATTTAACTTTTTGTCAAATTTTGATTACTAAAACGTTGTAATTAATAGTGTCTATCTTTGTTTTAATTTGTAACTTTGTAACACGTTTCCTTATTTTTATTGGTTGAAGTTTGACTTTAGTTAAAATTTGACTAATATATTTTGACAATAGATAGCAGTTATTACTGTGTTAATTTGTAACTTGATAATATAAATTTTTATTAGTCAAAGTTTAAGTTTTGTAGTCAAAATTTGACTTTGTAACACAATTTGACTTTTTTAACTTTGACTTGTATAACCTGATTAAGGTTATCATTTTGGTAATTTATAACTTTGGAGTACATTATCGAATTTTTTATTAATTTTTTTTACATTTCATAAAAGTTTGATTGTTATTGCAAGTTGATATTTGATCAAATTTTGACTAGTGTAACGTAGCGATGAATATGAATACTGTTATATTAATTTATAGTTTGATGGTATATTGTCAAATTTTCTATTGATTAAAGTTAAAATTTGATTTATGTTTGATTTTTTATTAAAATATAATTTACTTTTAACGTAGAACCTTACAGTAGATGCTAGCATATACTATGTAACTTTATAATTTAGTCGTACAAATTTTTATTGGACAAAGTTTTATGTTTGGTCATAGTTTGACTTTTATTAAAAGTTGATATCTCAATATTTGACTAGTGTAACTTAGTGATGTATGTGAATACTATTATGTTAATTTGCAGCTTGACTTTTGTAACTTGGCGATACATTGCCAAATTTTCTATTGGTCAAAGTTAAAATCTTGGTCAAAGTATTAATTTTTATAAAAATTGAATCTTCTATTAACATGTAACCTTTTATAGTAGGACTTACTATTGACTTTGTAATTTAGCCTTATACATTTTTGTTGATCAAAGTTTGACTTTTCAAATTCTGACGTGTAACTTGATAATAAATAGTGTTTACTATAGTATTAATTTGTAATGTAATAGAATAAAATTTTATTGGTAATGTAATAGTGTTTACTGTAGTGTTAAATTGTAATTGTAATATCATTACAATTTTTATTGATTAATATTTGACTTTGATTATGACTTTTGATAAATGAAAAAATAGTCAACTTTGACTTGTGAAGCACGAATTTGTGAGTGTTTTCCTAAATAAAATTTTCCTTCTTTTGTTCGAACTAACTTCTACTTTTATAAAGTAGAGAAGAGAGAGTAACGTAAATTGACAGTCCAACCCTTATGTTTGGAAAAAATCTTATTTTCAAATATACTAGTCAAAAAATTGAAAACAATTTCCAATGAAAATCATTTCTCAAACACACCAAGGCCATGTTTGGCAAAGTTGCATTTGATGAACATTTTTCATAGGAAGGCATATGCTTGAGTAAGATGAACTTGTCTCAACTATGATGCACGTCTAGCTGGTATAGGTGTTTCCTACATCTGAAAATGGTGTTATGGAGAAGTAGCCCAATCTGCTCCTCAAATATGGCTTTATTAAAGGAAGAAAAAGATAATGTTGCTTCTCAAACAACACATCATATTGCTTTGCAAACAACATTTTCCTCTAAGAGTGCTTCCTGAAAAAGTGTTGCCAAATTGGGCCTAATCAAATAATGAAAAATTCATTTCCATAGGAAATCATCTCCCAAGGATGCCAAGTAGAAAATTGTTCTCATTTCCTCTCAGGAGTTTTTTTGCCATTAATTAAACAAGGCCGAAGGTTATATGTTGAATCTATTGATGATCCAAGAAGGGCTTCGGATCGCATGAGCTAAGTTTCACCGACAATTTGGATTGGGTAGCTTTAAATGCACCTACCGAATCTTGTTGGGCACCTACGATAAAAACCATTGATTGGTTTAATTAAATTAGACGATGAAGATCGTTTTTCATTCCAATCTTCTAGACAAGGAATCTTGAGAATATGGCGCACCTAATAGACAATCAGTATTCGATTCCACATGACACAGATCCCAAAAACATAGTCCTATAGTCACGCTTGAGTGTGACGTGTGCCATGTGATTTTAGGGTCACTTTTTGGGGATGTGTCAACTGAAATCATCCGACCACTTTTATGGAAAGATTGGAGCAAAAAACGATCTCCGTCTTCTGATTTAAATCAATCAACGATTTTTGGCATAAGTGCCCAACAAGATTCGGTGGGTGCTTAAAGCTACCTTTGGCCATTTGGTTTATATAAAATACTGATTACTTATTTGGGCTTTGTGTTTCTAGATCATTTTGGCACCAGTTTAAGGCCACGTTGCATGGAGAAAATAAAGGCGATGTACACAATAGATTAATGAAGAACTATGACCCTGTTCCTCAATGGTGGTTCTACATAGTCTCCATTCTCATGGTTGCCCTAGCAATTTTTGCCACTGAAATTTTTGGGAAACAACTCCAAATTCCAGCATTGGGAGTTATACTCGCTTGTGTTTTGGGTTTGATTCTAGTCCTCCCTATTGGTCTGGTCAAAGCAACTACAAGTCAGGTAAACTAATTTTATTTTTAAAAAGGTTTGGGTATTTACAGCCCGAATATTATTAAAACTGTTGACTCGTTGAATTAGATGATGGAGATCAATTTTCATCCCAATCTTCCATATAACAGATACTGGCATCATGACCCACCTATCAGACGATCCGATACTAATTCATGTGCAATAAATCTCCAAAAGTGACTTGAATACCCTTCTCACGGTACGCCATGATCATGGTCACTTTTGGCGATGTGTTCCATGTGGAATTAACATCTGACCATCTATAGGTGGGCCATGATATCAAGATATATATTGTGGAAAAATGAGATGAAAAACGATCTCCATCATCCGATTCAAGGCAATCAGCAGTGACAATTGTGGAAACTCATAGCTGCAGAGATCGAATCTTTGGCTGCAAATACCGGTACTCTAAAAAAGTTCATAACTATTTTCTAATTTCTTTGGGGATCTCTACCGTTCGTGCCATTCATTTTTTCGCCTTTGTTCTTTGCTGTTTAGATTGTGGAATAACAAAATTAATTCATTTATATCTATGGCCCGAATTTCGACTTGGATTGGTGTTACTACCACACCGCCCTATATTACAACCACCTCACTTAAGCAAAGCAAAAATCCTACTGCTTTGAATCAGAAAATGGAGAGACTTTTCTTGTCCCAAATCTTACACACAATAGCCCTTGAGATCATGGGCCTATCATTAGACAAATGTTTTTTTTTTTTTTTTTTTTTTCCGAGGATGTAGTTTCTGTGCAACCTACATGCGAAGAGGAGCTGATTAGACACAGTGTGACTGGGATGAGACCCACAAAAAGGGCGGGAGCAGGTCCAGAGATAATTAGAACTCATGACTTGTTGCTTCCACAAAGGAAGAGGATACCAGTTGAGTTATTGCTCAATCGGTCATTAGCAGGGCTGGCCCTGACATTTTGGGGGCCCAAGGCGAGTTTCTAAAATGGGGTCCCTATTTCATATTACTTTATAATATTAAAAAAATCGCCACAATTTTTTTTTGACAAATAAAATAATACTCTTATTCTATTTTACAACATATAATTTGAAAATGTAACTAAGAATTTAACACAAGTAAATATTAAAAGAAAATGCAATACTTATAAATGCAATACTAAAAAAATTTATTTAAAGAACTTCAAAATAGATCGCTGCCCACCTTTCCATTAATAAGATGATTCCATATTGAATTGGTGAATCAACAATTCAAAAGATAAATTAGGCATTTTAAAACTATTTGTACCAAAAAAAAACTTCAAAACAATTTGGTTCTCAAATGCAGTTCAGATACTGGCCAGACTAATTTGAATCGCCTCGGACTTGGACGAATCTCCGACCTTGTAGAGTGTATTATTCTCTATAGGCAAGCATATCCAATAACAAAGTTAAATGGGGCATTAGATTTTCTTAGCAGCCCTGCCATCAAGTTCAATTATATTATACTATATTATATTAGTTTTATATGAACAAATATGTAACCTAATACATTTATAAAAGCATTACAAAATTAACTAAACTTAGTTTGGACATGGAGAAAATGGAAGTCCCATCAATGCTTTCTAGTATACTATTATGAAACCTGTTCATGAAACAGTTTCTAGCTAAACTTTATAAGTAGTAATTGCAAATTATGACTGAACATATTCATCTAAAGGACAAATGCTCCATAGAAAATAGGAAATTTGAAAAATAAAATGTATCTAAAAACATACATTGGAATCTTATGTGAAGTTAAAATGTTGAAACAATATCGCAATGACCAAGAAAACAATTCCCAACGATTTTGGCCTGCAAGAAGGCAAAGATAAGATCATTACAATAAAATACATATAAATAAAAATACCAATAAGATTATTAATTGATTAACATCACACTATAAAGTAAATATCTAATTGTCGAATGAAGATGATCCGAAGGCTCCAAAGTTGTCTAAATTTTTTGTTATTTTCCACATTGCAAGTATTTTGCATTAAAATTTTCTAATATCACTACAAAAAAGAAGACAATCAGCGACAACAAAAAATTGTCGCTATTAACAAAAAATTGCCGCTAATAATCTATTTTTTTGTAGTATATTGCCATCACTATAAGAAACACTGTAATCAAGAAGAAATATTTTATGTCAACTGTTATATCTTTAAGCTTAGTCACTACTTATCAGCTAAGAGATTAAATTACTTTAAAATGAGACACAAGATTAATCTAACCATACCACCACATTAAATATGAGACACAAGATTAATCAAACCAAACTTACGACAACAACTATCTTTCAATGCGCTTATATTTCATACCAATACAATCAGTCTTGTAATGTTTTCCAAGTCGCTTGAAAATAGGGAGAGTCAATCAGCATGACTAATTATTTTAATTGAGGGGAGTTTAAATAGGGCACACGTGGACTGGGAAAACCCTGTAAATTTGGATAAGTTATGACTAAGAGACATGTCAGACAACTAGTTTTGAATTAGTTGAGACAAACTAGGAAATAAAAAATATGACTTTCAAATCCCAATTTGTCAGTGTAAACTTGCCTCAACATTCATAGACCAATGCGCAAGCACCCTAAGACTACTTGAGAAAAGATCAATAACAAGTTGCCCAATGGTGGACCAATAGTCACTTTATCCACAACATGATTCACTAGTCGAAAATCGTAGTTTTGAAATCGTTTGGCATAGAGTGAAGAGCAACAAAGGATATTTTTAGAAAAATGCATACAGGGCAAAAAAAAGATCAACAAACACACAAAGATTTTATCAGATCAAGATTCAAGAAATGCAAGAAACTATAGCTCCCTTTGAAGCTTTGATTAAAATTTTAAAATACAAACAGGGCAAAAAAAAATCAACAAACACACAAAGATTTGAAGAGAAGAACAGAGAAAAGTCAGTTTTAATTAAATTTCTCTCCAAGGCACTGAGTCTGCTCTACCACTTCCGACAAATTCGCCGCCACTCTCCAAATAGACTCCAAAATGTGGATTCTTGGGTCTAAAGAGAGAGAGGCGCTAGAGAGAGAGAGGCTGAGAGGCGCTGGACGACTGGGGAGAAGAGAGGGTTTGGGGAGAGAGAGAGGCGCAGGCCGCTGGAGAGAGGAGAAGAGGGTTTGGAGAGAGAGAGAGAGAGAGAGAGAGGAGAAGAAGGTTTGGAGAGAGAGATGCGTTGGAGAGGAGAGAGGAGAGAGAGGGGTTGGATTTGGGCGCCCTTTGTATATATATATATATATATATATATATATATATATATATATAAACTTACTTTTTAAAAGACATTTTTTATTTGGGGGCCTCTGGAAATCGGGGGCCCAAGGCAGCCACCTGGCTTGCCCTGGTCCAGGACCGGCCCTAAGATACTCAAATGTTGATTCCACACATAGTGACCAAGTCTAGATACAGGAATCACTACAAAAAAATAAGACTATTAGCAGCAGTTATTTGGAGCAAAAAACTGCAGCTATTAATAAAAAACCTATTAAGATTATTAGCGGCAAGGGTATTAGTGGCAATTTTTTGTTAAAAGCGGCAGTTTTTTACTGTTGCTAATAGCCTTGTTTTTTGTAGTGAATAAAACGGCTTCGTAAAATGATTCGATAATTTTCAGGAAAAAATGTGAATTTTTTGAAAATTAAAAATTATAAAAAAATTATATAGATTATTAAAAAAGTATATATATATATATATCATCAAAACGTGTTTTAAAAGAAAAAAGATATTTTTTTGAAAAGATGGGTTTTAAAACTCACTTTTTTGGAACAAAAGAAATTGTTTGGAAATGATGTTATGTTTGCATTTTTTCAATTTTTTCAACAAAAACACATTTTTTGGTCACTATGATTCCACGTGGAATGTATCCATTTCTGGATATGTGAACATGAACTTGTTTAATGAAACTGGCGTGATCACTCACTTTTTGGAATGTGTGCCAAGTGAAATCAAGAGCTGAATGCCTACTAATAATAGACTAATGATTTCAAGATCTGTTGTGTGAAAGATGTTCATCATCGGATTCAAAGCACTCAAGGATCGGCATCCCAACAAAATTCAGTAGTTAAATACAATCTGCATTGTATGGATCTTCCCACAAAGCTGAAATATATCTATTTGGGTATTGAAAAATTAATTTGGAGGAGGGCATGCACCCCATTGCAAATATGGATAGCTGTACTAGAATCTGATTCTTCAGCCCAACCAAGAGTCCTTTGAATTGCCCACAATTCATCCTCTACAATATCACCCTGAGATCCTCTTCATTCTCTTAACGGAGTTCACCTTCTACTAAAATGTGGAGTTACCAGCTCCAATCTTTTTAGTAATATGATTAGGAGCTTTATCTCTAGCTTATATAATCCCGTCCCCCGCCAGGCCTAAGATTCATCAACCTGTAGAGAGTGGGTAAATTGAATCTTGGTTACTCACCAGATCCCAAAACAACCTCAAACTAACACCATCTTCCTCCGGTGGCCTACAAATTAACTTTTAGGAAAACATCCCCATTTTCAAAGGTTTTAACATATTATATCAAAAACAAACCCTTTAATAAAAAAGGTTTGCACGGCTATTAGGGGTTTGGAGATACGTGAGATCTCAATATTGGCACATGTGAGAGTTGAAAAGACTTAGCAAATTACATCACTACCCCTCTTTTTTAGCAAATTACACCACTACCCTCTTGCTTGACAAATTACATAACTATCCCTCGATGGGAGTCGGGCGATGGGCGATGGGCGATGGGCAATAGGCAATAGGCGTTGGGCCATGGGCCATGGGTGATGGGCAATGGCGATCGCCCATCGCCCAACGCCCATCACTCATCGAGGGATAGTGATGTAATTTGTTAAGAAAGAGAGGTAGTGATGTAATCTGTAAATTAACAAGAGGGTAGTGGTATAATTTGCTAAGAAAGAGGAGCAGTGATGTAATTTATTAAGAACCTTTTCAAATCCCATGTGTTAATATTGAGATCTCACATATCTCTGAACCTCTAATAATCGTGCAAACCCTTTTTTTTAAAATGTATAATAAGCTAAAACCTTTGTAATTAGAGGATGTTTTCGTAATTTCCCCTTAACTCTATTCCAACTGATTGGAAGGATAGATTGAGCGAGTGAAGGACTTGACCATAAGAACTTTGCAAAGATGTATTCGATCTTGGCTGCACTCCAGTATACCTGAAAGCTATTAAGATCGGACTTAGATAAATGATGCGCACTGAATGGTTTTCACTTTGGGTAAGTGAGGTGGAAAATTATAAACGGATGACATCTTTGATGCAGACAAAGTGTAGGCGATTGATGTGGTGCAACATGACTAGCGACACTGACCTGCATTAATTAATTGAGCCTCACCACCCATGCAGCCAATTGTGTCGTGCCACAACAGCCACTTGTACTTTGTCTGCATAAAATCTGTCCTCCGTTTAACACTGTCCCTATAAGCCCGTAAGCTGTAGTATAAGCCGGCCTTCAAATTTTAGTGGGCTGCTACTGACCCCCATGAATTACTAAATGAGTACCTTTAAATACCCCACCGAATCTTCAAGTGTTCACCCACGTAGGCACATGTGAGCAAAAATTTCACTCTTTTGTGATGGGAGAGTTATAGACTGATACACCCACTTCATCGTCTCTCTCCTCTTTTTCTCATGCGAGTCGCAATGGCATCGATGACAACTCCGACAATGTCCACGAGGATGACGGTGACACCGGTGCCTACGGTGACGATTTCAAGGAGCAGGAAGAAGAAACACATGAAACCCTCTTGAAACCCTAAGAAGAAGTAGGTCACAAAAGTTTGTTGTTCTTCTTCTTTTTCTTTTTTTGGGGTTTCAAGGGGGTTTTCAGTTTAAAGAGGTTTTATTCTAAAGAAGAACAAAAAGTAGGTTTCATGGGTTTCATTCCAATGGGTTTCATATGTCACATTCCAATGAGTTTCATAGAATTAAACCCTAAGAAAGAGAAGATGATAATGAAGTGACTGTATGCATAACGGTTGGTATACCCACCGTACCTCATGCATAAAGTCTCTTTTCTTCTCTTTTCCTTCATTTTATGGTTTGAAGGGGTTCCATGGATTTCTCAAGAGAAGTACGTAAGTTTTGTGGTATTCTTTCTCTTCTCCTTCTTGGAGTTTCAAGAGGGCTTTGGTTCGTTCGGGTCATCGGTGTAGGCCACGGTGTCACCAACATAGGCATCGAATTCGCCAACATCATCATCATCATCAGTGTCGCCATCGCTTCCATTGCAACTCACTTGAGAAGACCTCGAAAGCACTATATATATATATATGTGTGTGTGTGTGTGTGTGTGTGTGTGTGCACGTGCGTGTGTGCTCACACTACGAAAAAGTTTGTTTTTGCCGGTAGAATTATTGCCGGCGGTTTTGAACTGTCGGGGAAGTTATACTTTGCCGGCGGTTCTTAATCACCGGCGAAGGTATATAATATTTTGCGGCGGTTTTAAACTGTTGGCATTTGGAGGTTGAACAATTCCAGCCGGGGTATATTGAGAAGAATCACAAAACTGCCGCGATACAATCACCGGCGGTTATAAACCGTCGGCAAAACTGCCGCGATACAATTACCGGCAGTTATAAACTGCCGACAAAACTGCCATGATACAATTGCTGGCACCGGCTTTCTCGGCAGTTTGAACATCCGGCAAGTGTTGGTACCGGTAGTTTTTGGCCGCCGGTAAAGCTCCACTGATTTGTAGTGCTGCCTTTCAAGATTCACCCAGCTTTGAGCATGATTCAACCACTGAAGTGGGTGAGCTTCATGATTCGATGGGTGTATTTAAAGTTACCCATACCACATATCCTCCGTTAAGCAGAACTGAAAATCATTGATTGCTTTGATTCAAAAGATGGAGATCTTTTTTCGTTCCAATCTTCCTTACAACTGATCTTGAGATGATAGGTAGATCACCAGACAGCCATCTTTTTATTCCAAGTGATACATCGCAAAAGACGATCTGTGAACGTTATGTGTTTCACATGGTTCTTGGATCACTTTTTTGGGATGTGTGCCACGTCAAATAAAAAATCACTAGTCTAATGATATGACCATGACATCAAAATAAGCGCAGAATGAAAAGTTGACTCTCTGGTGACCTGCCCATCATATCAAGATAAGTTGTGAGGAAGATTGGAACGAAAATGGTCTCCATCGTGTTAAAAGCAAGTCATTGGTTTTAAGATGTATGTAATGGGGATATGTAATTAAGCATTCGGTATTGGGTCTAGGGGGCTATTCTTATTGCTTGCTTAGCACAAAAAAAAAAAAAAAAAAGTAGCTTTAAAAGCACCCACCAAATCTTGTTGGGCACTTATACTAAAAATCATTGGTTGCTTTAAATCAAACAATAACGATCATTTTTCGCTCCAGTCTTTCACATAAGGGATCTTGAGATCACGTCGCACCTATCAGATAGTTAGTTTTCAATTCCACATGACACGAATCCCAAAAACATAGCCCTAAAATTACGTTTGAGAGTGATGTGTGCCATGTGATTTTAGGGCAGCCTTTTTGGGATCTGTGCCATGTTAAGTCAAAAATTGACCATCTAATAGGTGTACCGTGATCTTAAGATGCCTTGTGTCACTACAAAAAATAAGACTATTAGCAAAAAACTGTCGCTATTAACAAAAAAAACTATTAAAGGCTATCAAAACTAATAGCGATAAGGGTATTAGTGGCATTTTTTTGTTAATAGGGGCAGTTTTGGCTACCGCTAATAGTCTTATTTTTGCAAATGAGCGACGGCTGCTGGGTACAAAGATATCTCTATAACCAATCTCTACAGATTCGAGGCCGACTTGTTATTTGCTTCTCTCAATGCTATGTAATTAGGTTGGGATTAGTTTTTTTATGGGTTTCTGGCACTCAGAGGAGTGTTCTCACTTTGTAATTTAGGAGGTTTTTTTTCGGACCCTCCGGTTTCCTCCTGATGTAAGTTTTTCCCCTAATCTCGAGTTTCTTATATTTGCCCTGATAAGTATCCTGGTTTTCTCTGGACACCGATTTTCTAGATAACAATGTCAGTGGCGTGTACTTGTATTTTTATCGGTCTTTCCGAGGCACACATATAGCTTTTTTAATAAATACAAACAATTTTCAAAAAAAAAAAAAACAATCAATAATTTTTAGCGTAGATGCCTAAAAAGATTCGGTGGGTGCCATTAAAGCCACTAAAAAAAATAACTAACTATGTTAAGCTTTTCATCCAGGATCTAGAGGTTTCTATTCTTTGCCGTTTGATCGTAGCTTATTTATACCCTGGTAAGCCTTTTGCTAGTGTGACATTCATCGCGTACTGTGAGACAAGCATGCAGCGTGCCATCTCAACTCTAAGTACTTTCAAGTTGGGCCACTATTTGAAGATTCCCCCAAAATCGATGTTCATCTGTTTGGTACGCAGTTCTTATAGCCATCATTATTTTCCAAAACCAATGATCATGTTCGTATTATCAAGCAGTCAAATATTAATTTCGCGTGGCACACATTCCGAAAAGTGATATAAAAATTATGTTTGATACTATTTTCATTTTTTGGGATGTGTGTCCGGCAAAATCAAAATTTGACCATATGATATTAGACCCATGATCTCAAAATCTATTTTAAGAAAATGAGGAGAAAGTCAAACTCTATCATGAGATTCAAAGTAGTCAACAATTTAAACATATGAACCCAAGTAAGTAGAAAGAATCTTGAGTTATAAAGGTATCCTTAATCTAGAGTCTAGACGGATTCTGCATAAAGGAATACTAAGGGCTTGAAACCCACTAAAATCCATTGATTACTTGAAATTAGACGATGGAGATCATTTTTTCCAATCAGCTCAATTGTAGTGAAAATGAGCAAGACAGCTCAATTTTGATAAGCCAACATCAATCTCAAATTCATAAAATTAAAAGTTTAGGGTTAAGGATTTTGAATTTTTGACACACGCAGTGTAATTTCGGTGGGCCATTTAAAACACAAGTTATGTTCAGTGTTCGCTAAACATTTTTAATGGCTAAAGTCACAAAAAACAGATTTTTTTTTTTTTTCAGAAAAAAGAAGCGTAAAAACGTTTTTGTCAAGAAACTTATAAAAAACGTGGCTTATACGTTTTCCTGTTTAAAGTGGCTTTCATAATTCTTTATGCGAAAATAGGTTTAATTAAATATATTTTATAAATTTTAATATATATTTACCTTTTCTTCAAAAAATTTCTTTTACCGTCTCTTTTTCCCTTTCATTTCTTGTACTTCCCGCTTTTTTATCATTTTTTCAAAAATTTCCCTAGTTGTTTTATTTCAGTTTTATCTTTGTGACCAAGTATCAATATCTTGGCTGAAATCACCAAAATTTCGGTTTCGGTCCCCACCGAAACCGAAACGATAACAGTAAATTTTGGTATATTTCAGCAGTGTGGGAAGATTTCGGCCGAAATTCAAAATTTTGGCCGAAATTTCGGTTTCGGTGAATTTTGATCCTTGTTTGTGACTACGTTAATATCAGTAGTATTTTGGGGCATGCCAAAATTTCGGTTTCAGTCTCTACCGAAACTAAAACGAAATCCGAAATTTTGACTTGTTTAAGACTACGTTAATATCAATATTTGGGGGCATTTTGCAATCTTCACTTAAAATAAGCACACTTTTGTAATTTGGGTATCAATATTTGCACCCGCGCAACGGTGGTCGTACCCATGGATTAAAATATCATCCCATACGATATGTATCGGTTTTGGACTTGGACGATACGATAAATTGGGGTTTTCTCGTCCCCCTTAAAAAACAATCAAATTATTGTTCAAATTATCATCCATATCGTCGAATGTATCGTCCGATAATTTCAAATTATTATTTTTTTTGTTTTGGGTTTTTCTTATCCCCCTTAAAAAACAATCAAATTATTGTTCAAATTATCATCCATACGGTCGAATGTTTCGTTCGATAATTTCAAATTATCATTTTTTTTGTTTGTTTTTTTTTTTTTTTTATTGAAAAAGTACCAAAATGTATCGTTCGGAACTGATACATATTGTCCGGTACGTATCGGTTTTGACGATACGTATCGAAAATTTGAGATTTTGATCCATGGTCACACTCTAGTTGGAACGTGTCTCAATCCAGTGATGATTATTTTTTTTTCCATGCACACACTACAAATTCGGTTGTTTTATCTTCGTATTTGCACCCCTTTTGAATGGTTGGTGGACTTCCACAAATTGTTTTTCTATTGTTCTTAGTATTTTTTTCTATCCATTAACCACATGTCAAATCTTAAATTTCTACGACAATTTAAAGATGGGTACCGTTACAATCACTCCAAAAGAATGCTTTTTCACTCCATCTCTTCCATTGATTGCTTTTGAATAGATAATAGAAATTATTTTTCGTCTCCATCTTCCGTACAATGAATCTATAGATCATTGGCATATCATTAGACCGTTAATTTTTTATTACATGTGGCACACATCTCAAAAAATGACCCTAAAATCACGTTTGAACGTGATGAGTGTCATATAATTTAAGGATCACATTTTAGGGATGTGTGCTACGTGTAATTAAAAACTGACCGTCAGATGATAGGCTCATGATCTATATACCATTGTGCGAAAGATGGAGATGAGAAACAATCTCTACCATTTGATTCAAAGGTGCTAAATGTAAACCGACTAGGGGGGGGGGGGAGGGGTGTGGTGGAGGTGAATATAACTGTCAGTAGGAATGAAAAGGGTGAAAAGGGAGTCATTACTTGCACACGCTTTTCAAGCCATTGCACCGAATTTAAAAGAGAGACTTGCAAGTTTGGTGACCTCTACTATGTGAAAACACCATCTAAGCCGTTTGATTTGAAGGCCGTTTGATTAGAACAAAATATAATTTTCATCATTTGATTAAATAGAGTCAAAGGATATTATATAATTCAACAGTTGACTACAATAGATCGTAGTGTTTTGCTCCAATTTTATGTACTAGAGATCTATTGATCATGAACTTCAAATCAGTTAGTCTATATTACATTTTTACATATCATATGTCCCTAAATTACCAAGTCTTTCTTTAAATTCAGTGCAATCACTTGAAAAATATGTGCAAATAATGGCTCCCAAGGTGAAAATTACTAGTTAACTATTAATGCCTAACTTATGGGGTGTAACTATCAATAGATCAGAGGTGCAAATACTGGTACACTAATAATTTTCTCATTATTTTTCATCGTGGTGCAGATTGTTGGCATCGTAGTCTCATCTTCCACGGACTTGGTTGTGGCATCATGGATTATTCGCACAGTGCATGGCCTATGCGATGAGACCGATCTTCCAAAGGGAAGCCCGTGGACGTGCCCTAGATATACTATGCCTTATAGTGACGCAATCATCTGGGGCCTTGTAGGACCGAGCCGTATATTCGCACCCCATGGCATATATTGGAAAATGTACATATTTTTCTTCGTCGGTGCAATTGCACCGATACTAGTTTGGGTTCTAATGCGCATGTTTCCGAAGACGAAGTGGATCCAACTTATAAACTTTCCGCTCATATTTGCGGTTGGTTCAACAATGCCACCAGCAACGGCGGCCAACTACTGGTCTTGGGGCATAGTTGGCATCTTGTTCAACTACGTTGCGTACAAATATTATAAAGAGTGGTGGACCAACTACAACTACCTGTTATCTGCTGGGCTAGAAGCCGGGGCAGCTTTTATGGATCTTCTAGTAGGCCTTGCTCTTCATGTTAACAAAACAAATGATTTAAGCTTGTGGGATTTGGAGCGTAATAATACTTGTTCTCTTGCAAGGTGCCCTACTGCTCCAGGGGTAGATGTTGATGGCTGTCCTAATTGGTAAAAAACAGAAGTTATATAGATTCATGGTTGCCTTATATTTATTTGATTTTGAAATACAAGATTCTAAATTTATTTTTTTGGAAGTTGTTTTATTATAAATAGTATGAAAGCTAGATTGTGCCTTGGAGAGTCCAAGTAATACACTAGATAGCATCCAAAGTATTGCTATCTGGAAAATCGGACTTTCTGGAGAAAATCAGAATAGGTACTTGGGTGGCATAAGAAACCCGAGTGAAATGAGAAAAAACTTAATTACACCCAGAGGAAATCGGAGAGTCTGGAAAAAAACCTCCAACAAACGAAACTGGAAACCAAAACCTCTACAAAGTAGTGTCCCCCTTACAAAGAGTGGAAAAAAATAACAATTGATCTACATCGAAGCTTCTAATATTGAAGAGAGAGGAGTTGCCTTGGTCATCTGCTATCGCCCAATTGTAAACGTGATGATATTGTCTTGAATAAGCCTCTTGGAATTAAAAGAAGAGTTGTTCCATTTGATGTTATTCCGAAATACCTAAAAATTCTAAAGAATGAAAATATGAAGGTGGTGGTCCCAAATCCATTTCTTGGTGCCCATAGTATTACACTGATCCCAACCATAAAGAAAAACAACTAGATTCTTATGTATGCAAGAAGAGATACCAAGAGCTTTAAAGAAATCTCTCCAAATGGGCCATATTTTCTCACATGTGAGGAGAAGGTGCTCGATTTCTTCTTTTGTGCATCCACAAAAGAAGCATTATTGATCAATTTGCATACCTCTTCTGATAAGATTGGAGATAGTAGGAAGTTTATTCCAGCAAACCGTACATAAGAATAAAGTTACTTTGGTCGGGATATGGTAATCACAGATGAAACCCCAATCCACGGTTTGGTGATGAGAGTGAAAGTTGATTTAACGGAGAAACTTCTTTGATTACCGTAGTTCCAAACTCTATGATCATTGTCATCCAGGTTTAATTTAATATTATCCAGGATGTCAGATAATAAGGACTATTCGGTTATTTCAATATCGGTAAGTCTTCGTTTGAAACTGATATGCCATTGGGTAGGATTATCCGGACTGAAGGTATCACATATTTTGATTTTGGGGTCAATTGCGATCCTGAATAAGTTTGGAAACTTTGAATGCAGCGACCGTTCTCCTTCAAGTCATCTATCGGACCATAAGTGAATATTGTCCCCCTTTTCGCAAATAAAAAATATATATTATTTAGGAAATCTTCTCTCTCCAATAGAACACTTCTCCACCACTAAGAAGAGACTTCGTATTTGTTGTCGCTGATTTCCCATCCTTTTTGGCACATACTGTATTTATTGATGACAATTTCTTTCCACCATAGGTTAGATTCGTCCCCCAAATGCCACCACCATTTCATAAGAAGTGCTTTATTCATGTCCTCGATCAAACGGATACCAATCCTCCAGAGCATTTGAGTTTAGAGACCTTATCCCAACTTATAAGATGAATTTTAATTTTTTCTCCGAGATCATTCCAAAGAAAATTCCTCTTAAGCCTCTCAATTTCATTACAGACTTTGTTGGGGCATTCGTAAAGGGAGAATATATCTGGGAATGGCACTAAGAACAAATTGAATCATAGTAAGCCTTCCTCCTTTGGAGATTAACTTACTTTTCCAATCACTCAATCTATTTTTAACCTTAGAAATAATTGGGTCCCATTCGGAGCTTCATATCTTACCAATACCAATAAGAATGCCCAAGTATTTAAAGGAGAATTTGGCGTTAGAGAAATTCGCAGCAGCAACCCAAGAGCTTAAGGTAAAGTCATCAACATTTAGCCCATATACGTTAGATTTGTCAAAATTCACACATTGACCAAAAACATTCTCATAAATCTTAAGGAGATTGCAAACCTGAGATATCTGACTAGGATCACCATTACACATAATGAGAGAGTCATCCGCATATTGGAGGAGATTTACTCTGGAATCGCTCATTGGATTGGAGAACCCTGTAACCAGGCTTTCAAGATCGGCTTGCTGAAATAGGAGAGAAAGCCCTTTGCTCGCGATATCAAATAGGTAAGGAGACAAAGGGCACCCTTGTCTAAGGCCCCTAGAAGCTTCAAAAAATTCGCACGCTTTCCCATTTATGATAATAGAGAAGTGGGTACTAGTAAGACAATCGTGGATCCAGAACCGCCATTTGTCTCTGAAGCTCATTTGTTTCATCATCCAAAGGAGATAATCCTAGCTGACCCTATCGTATGTTTTTTCCATGTTCACTTTGATCAGAACGCCTTTCTGTTTTGAGATATGTATGGAGTGGACACACTCTTGAGTGATAACAACAAGATCGAAGATCTGTTTGCCTTCGATAAAAGTACCTTGAGTCTTTGAGATGACGGAACCGATCACCTTTTTAATTCTCTTGGCCAGGATTTTTGCAATGATTTTGTATAGGCTGGTAATATTTTTATAGTTACTCGTTTGCTTGACTCTAATCCTCCTCCATTATTCGGGGATATAGGCTGGTTTCTTTTGTCTTTGACATATCAATTTAATAAGTGGTCGGGGGATGTGGGTTCAAATGCATGGTGGCACCGAACGAAAAGAAATCCAACGGGCCTAACTCAATCTCACAAAAGCGACTAATAAGGTGAGGAGAGCCCAAATTATATAGAGCTCAAAACCTCCAAGCCCACAGGTAGTGTGAGACTATTTTAGCACGCTTCTGCACGTGTTAGCGGGATTGAGGCAAGCCAAATTACGTGGACAATCGAATTTGGTGACATGGAGTGGAGAAATACCTGCTCTGATACCATGAAAAAAATTAAAATGTTACATTGCAATAATCCCATATTGCCTTTGAGCTTGGAGGTCTTGGGCTATATATAATCTTGGCACTCCTCACCTTACAAGCCAGTTTTGTGAGGTGGAGTTAGGCCCGTTGGATTTCTTTTCATGTTATCAAAGCCATAGTTGGCTCCGATCTCACGATCAGGTCGATTATAGTCCTGGATTTTGTTCATCCTCCTCACTTTTCAATTGGCGTCATTTTTTTTTCAATAAAATTTGCATTCTTCCTTTTTATCTCTACAAGCTCCCTTGGTCCATATATTCATGTCATACGATATATATATATATATATATATATATATATATATATATATATATATATATATATATATATATATATATATAAGATCTCTCCAATGAGGGTTTTCTTCAAGCAGTATGATCCTGCATTGTAAGCTTCTAGGAGAGATCATGGCGGACTTGATTTAGTGAGCCACTGGCTCTAACAGATTCAACCAAGAGCGGGATGCGAGAGTGATGGATCCCACAGACAGACGGTGACTACTAATAAGCACGATCGGACGTTATAGGCTATTCATCAAAAGCTCACGTTATAAGATCGAAGGCTAAGATTCTATATAACCAATCGCATGTTCCATTTTCAATGGAACATGTGACTGCGGGAAGGTAATAGAGAATATTTAGGATTGAAAGAAAGATACACATCATAGATGTGTATCTTATGTTTTAGGCATGATTGATTCATAAATATTTGGATAAATAACTTAGGAAGTATTTTGAATTTAAAAGATCTCTTGGAGATCTTAATTGATTGTATTTACCTCTAGTTAAAGAGGCTTCTCTCCATTAATGAAATACAAAAAATAAGACTATTAGCAGTAGCCAAAAACTGCCGCTATTAACAAAAAAATTGCCACTAATAGTCTTAATAACCTTTAATAGTTTTTATGTTAATAGCAGCAATTTTTTGCTATAAAACACTGCCACTAATAGTCTTATTTTTTGTAGTGCCATCTAGGGGATGGGTGCTCTGATAACTTGGGCAAGAGCAATCAAGTACATATAAAAATAAAAATAAAAAAGAGAATCAGATATAAATTCACCTTCCAATATATGGTCAAAAGTACTACAATTCAATGCACTAAGTTTTCCAATGGGAGGCAAACTTTGATTAAGCATTTGAAGGCAACAAAAAAAAGTTTCAAAACTAGAAAAAAGGATTACATGCCATGTGTGTGAACCTCAAATGGATGTTGCTTAGGATTCACACATGTGCGACGACTAGTTGAGTCTTTTTGAATCCATGACCTTAAAAGAGCAAACCCACGTTGTCAGCTTTTGTGACACCCCGTTGGTGGGGGTACCAGCTTTTTGTTCATTTGGGAACTGTTTTAAGTGAAAAGGAGCTCCGGTCAGAGTGAGCCGCTTGTCCAAACACACCCATGTTAAGAACTGGGAAATTTACCTGACCGGCCCTGTCAGATACGCCTTTTACGTCAGAAGCCCTATAGTTTCACTTTTACCCAGACAAACTAGCTGCGCGCCGAGCTGAGGCACGCCTGTAGGAAATACCCAAACTACCCCCACAGTAATAAATAGCCGCCCTCTTTTCAAATCATTTATTGTTTTGAATTTACTTTTTCGTTCGAAGTCGGTGGAGAGTCGTTGACGCTTCGTGGACGATCGCGTTCAAAACTACAACCTTCAAGCTACCAAATCTGTAAGTTAGAATTAAAATTAGCTTCCATCGCTATAGATTTTTTATTTCTCCTCTCTTTGTTGCATATTTTGACATATTTTTTTTAGGTTTTCCCATATGTAATCGTTAACGATTACATATGTAATCGATTACGACTACATATGTAGTCGATATCGATTATATATGTAATCGTTAACGATTACATATGGGAAAACGTTCTCGATTACCTTTAGAGTCGATAACGATTATATATGTAGTCGATATCGAGTATATAAACTGTGGATGACGAATCTATAACAAATCGATATCGACTCTCTATGAATATAATTAATACCCATCATTTGAAATAATTTCCCTATAGTTATTACCCTCGATGCCATAATAAATCATACGAGGTTTTATATTTATCTCAGCCGACGTTCAATTTATTGCCAACTACCCTTTTGTAAAACCATTATGGCAAGTTAGGTTGGAAGAATGAGAAAATTTAATACAACGATTCGTATTCCACAATTTAGGAGCTTTAAATACAGGTTTAGTTCGACCTTAGCAAATCACCTATCATCCCTAGCAGCCCATATTTTTCCCAATGTCTGACGACGAAGAAAAAACCTTCTATAACCCAATAAAGTTCTATCCTGTATGGGAGGACCCACCACCACCACCAGAACCAGATCCTCTGCAGTTCCTGTGGGACGAGTACGATGAAGTAATGGAGATTTTGGCGAAGGAAGAAAAGAAGAAGAAGAGGAAGGAAGAAAAGAAAAAGAAGAAGGAAGAAAAGAAAAAGAAAAAGAAACTTAAGCCGGAACCACCCGGCTCTCCACCCCATCCACCACCTGCTCTTCATCCTTCTTCCTAACTTTTCTTTTTTTTTTAATTATAAGTGAAAAAATTTGAATGTAATTCAAATATTTTGAAGTAAATGAAACAACTTTTTGATGCAATGGCGACTTCATGAATTCTTTTGAGTCCGTAAATTAAATATTTTCTATGTGGAAATAAGGGAAATTTACCTGACAGGTAAATTAAACATTTTGAGATCAATGTAGACTTATATTTAATTGATAGCGATTTCATAAGTAATCGAGATCGATTACGTTGAAAGTCGGTAGCGATTACATATAGGAACGATATCGATTATAGAGATAATCGATGTAGGTAAAGAAGAAGGAAGAAAAGAAATAGAACAAAAGAAAGAAAAGAAACTTAAGAGTCAAGAATCAAGTAATTTCTATATAAATAAACATTTTGAGGTCATTGCGAATTTATATTGAGTCGTTGGCGATTTCATCGGTAATCGATATCGATTACATATAGAGTCGTTAGCGCTTACATATGTAATCGTTATCGATTATATGTAGACTTGCAAGATTTTCCTTTTACTTTTAATTTTAATTGAACTATTATGAATGTAATTGAAAATTTTGCAAGTAAATGAAACATTTTGATTCAATGGCGACTTCATGAAATCTTTTGAGTCTATATCGATTACATATAGACTCGATATCGATTACATATAGAGTCGGGTTCGATTATATATAGACTCTATCTCGATTACATCTAGAGTCGGGATCGATTACCTATGTAATCGACTCTAGATGTAATCGTCTGAGTTTTATATATACATTTCATCAACATTTTTAACTATCCTTGTTAGTATGGTGTTGAGTCCTTTCGTTTTTATTACAGTTCATTTCAAAAGACTGTCAAGATGGTTGTACACCGAGCTGTTGCCAAGTGTTCGCCCAGTGCCGTTTCGAATCTCTACGAAAGTGCTACTCCAGATCGGAAGAAGTTACTGAGAGATTCAGTTTTTGGTGGAATATTTCAAATCCCGAAGGGTGTGGATTTCTTCGATGTCGTGGATTCGGTCTTTGACATTTTGGGTTGATAAAAACCATTTCCGAATTGGGAAGACTGATGTCTATCTTCGGAAGATAGACATTGCATTGATACTGGGCCTTGCCGTAGTTGGCCCAGAAAAGGATACCCCATCCGGTAAACCATCGGTAGAACAAACCATTAGAAACAAATACTTTCGTGGAACGCCTCTCGGAAAAATTCTCCGGTCTCATATAGATGTTGCAATTTATAGACCGGAAAGTGATGAGGACTTCTTAAAGTTGTCCCTTCTGTTTGTGTTGTGCATATTTCTCTTCCCCGGTTCCCACCATCAAATTTCTGAAGACCACATCGACCTCATCGATGATATGGAGGCCTTCAACCGAACTCCGTGGGGTCTGCTCGTCTACCAGGACTTGATGGAGTATATAATAAAGGGCGCGGCGAATAGAAAAACCGCCGAGATGGATAAAGCCCTGAAGACGTACAACACATATGGATGCATATGTGTACTTCAATGGTGGGCTTATGAGATCCTGCCCGATATATCGCCATCCCAGCTAGGCCTCAAGGACCCTTTCCCACGGCTGCTGAAATGGTCGGACAGGGCGCAGTCCAGGATCAAAGGTTACACTCGCGGGCAGATGTTAGACAGCAAGGTATGAGGTCTATTAAAAAAAAAAAAGCAACTTACCGATTCATTCTAGAATCGATACCGATTCATTACAGAATCGCTACCGATTCATTTACGAATCGATAGCGATTACGTACAGAGTCGATAACGACTTAATAAGTAATCGATAACGATTCATTATCTAATCGATAGTGATTTGTTAAGGTAAGGAATCGATAGCGATTCTTTACACAATCGAGAGTGATTTATTATATATATAACGATCATTTTATTCTGTTGTTTCATTTTCTTTCAAAAGGTTCGCGCTCCCCTCATGCCTCAGGGCTTTGAATTAGAGATACCCGTGGTAAGAGAATATCTACGGGTTCAAAAGGAGGTTGGGGGGAAGAGGAAAGAACCGATCAAGAAAGCTGTGGAAGAGATTCGGCCGAAGAAGAAAAGAAATTACATTCCGGTCGATAATCTTGGAGAGGGAGAGGAAGAATGGGATGACGCATCGACGTCTGAAGAAGAACCCCTCTCGAAAAAGGGGCCCGTGCCAGTGGGAGAGGGTCACAAGAACTAGGGGGCGCCAAGGAGAGCTGGCGGAAAGATAGCTTTGAAGCGTCCACCTCCAATGATTCTTTGTTGAGGAGGGTCGATCATTTGACGCTGGATAACTTGAAGCTCACCCAAAGAGTGAGCGATTTGGAGGGAGAGAATAAGGCCCTGGCTAAACGTTGCGCTTCTTTAGAGAAACTCTGCAACTCCTTCAATGAGAGGCTGAATTCAAGGGATGCGGAGTGGCAGAAGTTAAATCACTACAACTCTTTAGTCAGAAAGGGCCAGACTGAAATAAAAGATCTCCTTGAAAATTTATTGGAGGCGAGACCTAAGGTATATGTTGAAATCTAGTTTTAATATTCAATTTTGTTAACATAAATCGATATCGATTATATATAGAGTCGATACCGATCATATCGATTCTATTTACAATCGTTATCGATTATAAATGCAACCGAAGTCGATTCTATTTACAATCGATTTCGACTATCTATATAATCGATAACGACCATATATAAAATAGATTGCGACTATATATATAATCGATAGTGACTATATATATGATCGATAGCGACTATATATATAATCGATAGCGACTATATATATAATCGATAGCGACTATATATATAATCGATAGCGATTATATTTAAAATCAATTTTTTCTTTTAAAATGTGGACTAAAAATTAATTCTTATTTTGCATCATTATTACGATGTACAGGATGTGGCTATAGAGGAGCTGATAACGAAGGTGTGCGACACAGCCTTCGGTGAGGAACCATCAGCTCCTGCGCATCAGGTTCCTCCTCCTCCTCCCGTTGAAAAGGTGAAGGCAGCTGCTGACAAGCAGCCTGAGACCCAAACTGATAAGGGTCCTGCTGGTGAAGAGGAAACCTCTTCCCAATTGCCTCAACAATGTTGAGCTTAAGCTTAAGACCTAGCGAAAGCCAAGAAAATAATTTCCATCAAACCTAAGGCCCTAAGGCCGAAGGGTAGCGGTTGAAAAGAAGCCCACCATGAAGGCCGAAGGACCAAGCGAGCTGGACCGGTGGCAATCATTACTGGTCCCGAGTCTCTCGATGAAGATGCTCCGAGCTAATAAATGGAGAAAAATATATGCTAGACATATGGAACAAGCCTGTGAAGGAGGTCGAGTAAGTAGAATTACCCTGAATACTTAACTTTATTATTATATATTTATCGTGAAGATTAGTTAAGTTGGTCATTTTTATGCGAGAGAATATGTTAGCAATCGGGAAAGTACAAGTTGGTGGTGCAATCCTTCAGATGTCTGGCGGAAACCCAGTTCCTGGATAACTTTGTAAGTGTATATTTTAATATACTGTAGGCAAAATCGGTATCGATGGCTTATGTAATCGTTATCGATGGCTTATGGAATCGGTATCGATGGCTTGTAGAGTCGCTAGCGATGGCTTATGTAATCGTTAGCGACTCTGTACATCATCGATATCGATTCATTAGAGAGTCGACAACTATTTCGACGACTTAAATAATCGTTACCGACTCTAAAAGGAATCGATATCGATGATGTACAGAGTCGCTAACGATTATGTATTAAACTCTAACTGCATATTTTAATCTAACTGCATTGGTTTCAGGTTATGGGCGCCTACATGAGACATTTGGAAGTTATTGATGATAAAATTCATCCTGAGAAAAATGTCAAAAACTTCCTAATGGACCCTGCGACACTGACGTACATGGGCTATGAACTGAGAGATTTCAACAAGTTTTTGCTTGCTGAAAAATTGTACGACCAGTCGATCGAGGTTCAAGTTCACAGGTGGGCTGCCTATAAACAAAGAGAGACCGGAGGGAAGAGGCTGATGGAAACTTTCTTCTACAATGAGCTTCGGAATCTGTGGGCTCACGAATGCAACATAGTATGCTTTTATCCTCTTTATAATTATTCTTTTTAATTTTTTCTATCCTACCCTTTGAGATTATATTACTTTTTTGTAGATATTTATGCCAATACATTCTGAACAACCACTACACTGGGCGCTTGCGATCGTAAAGGTAGTCGAACGATCGATAATGATCGTCGACCCTATATTTAATAGGCCCTCTAAGGAAAGATATGTGGCCCAATTGCAGGCGCTGGTAAGATATTTTGCTTAGCATATCTTTTATCATTGTTAGCTTAACATATCTGACACTCCTCTCTATTATTTCGAAACAGACACAATACCTTCCCGTGATCTTATATTCGTACGGTGACTCCTCTGCGCTAATAAAGAAGAACTATCCTTGGCCATCTACTGACTGCCGGATCAAAGCCGTCCCCCGACAGACCAACTCCTGTGATTGCGGAGTGTTTGTTGTGAAGTATGTCGAATACTTTATGATGGGGAAGAAATTTGACTTCGCGCAATCAGATATAGAGAGGATCGAGTAAATTGGCCATACATCGCTACATACAGCGATGGCGATGAGTCTTGTGAAGGAAGACAAAAAGGAGGGGAGCGATGAGTGTGGTTGTATTTGAATATTTTTGTAATAGTGTGGTTGCATTTGAATATTTTTGTAATTGAAAATTGAATTATTTTGAATATAATGGCACTATTTTTATGTACTTGTAGTTAAAAAGTAGAATAGCATCCATTAGCGACTACATATATAGTCGTCATCGACTATATAAATAATCGGTGACGACTCTGTATGTAATCGCTTTCGACTCTGTATGTAATCGTCGTCGATTGTATAAATAATCGATATCGACTATATATGTCGTCGTCATTGACGATATTCATAATCGATGCCGATTCTTAAATGAATCGATATCGACGTTATACATAGTCGATGGCGACTCTATATAGAATCGATATCGATTAGTTATACAATCGATGACGACTCTATGATACATCAGTAAAGACTATAATACAGTGTAAAAAAACATGGATTCTGAATTTCTCATTTACATTCAATCTATCATTATTAAAAATATACACTGTTAGCCCATCGGTCCCACTGCCTTGCAGCTCCTGCGGTTGTGACCATATTCGTTGCACCTGCTACACTGTAGTGCCCTAACCTCACCCTTAGACCTTATCCTTCTCTTCCTCGGACGGCCGGCTTGCTTTCGGCAATAATAGGGTGGTCTCACTTTCATATTTTCAGGGAGTTGCTCTGCTTGGAACTCCCATTGACTTTTATCGAGGGTGGGAACCCATTGCTCGTCATATGTTTGTCTAAAGCAAGCGGTGAAAAACCAGTTCTCACAAAATTTATGGTAGTCGTAACTTCTTCGATTGATGGCCGCCACGGCATGGGAGCAAGGCAAGCCATGAATGTGCCAACGGCGGCAACTACAGGTCTTGTATTCCAAGTCGACGTGATGAATGTAATTTCCGGAATTGACTTGGAATTGATCGCGCCCGTATGGTTGAGCTCTCTTTCTACCGGCCCATTGCAACACTTTCTTCATGTGAGCATCGCCGGGCAGAGAAGGGTGGTCCATTTATCAGATATCTCTCTGCGTTTTTGAAAATGATCGGCGACTTTCTCTCTAGTAGTTCTGATTAAGTCAATAATTGGTCTCTCTCGAGCTATCTTTAGCACGCTGTTTAAACTTTCGACAATATTCATAGTCAGGGACTCGTACTGCCTTCCTTCCATATGTGCGCGTGCCCAATGCTTTGGATCTATTTTCAAAATATATTCTACGGACCGAGAATCGAGAATCTTTCTTCATTTCGTTGATAAAATAATCAAATTTCTCTTTCGAATATGCACGCACAGCTACCATAGACCCTTCACATTGTTCCCGGGATACTTGTCTTTTGTAAATTTTGTGTCATATGCATGCGATGGTTGTGATATGCGTTAGGGAAGATACGTTTCACCGCATTTATTAAACCCTTCGCCCTGTCCGTGATAATTACGAGATCCTCGTTAAACCCACCGATCACGAACGCACCTACCCGTTCAAGAAACCACATCCACGTATCCTCTTCTTCTAACTCGACCACGGCAAATGCTAACGGTAATATATGACCATTACCGTCTTGCGCAGAGGCGATAAGGAGGATCCCTTCGAAACGTCCTCGTAGGTGTGTGTCTACAAGCAATATGCACGTAGTGTATTGCGGTAACCATGCATGGGCCAAAACTCCAAAAAAATCTTTGAAACTTACCGTCAAGAGTAAGTTGAAAGGATGTTTGTACATTAGGATCTACCCTCTTCATCTCCTTCACGTAGGCCGGTAGATCAACAAATTGTCCTTCCCAACTTCCTCTAATATCATTAAGGGCAAGCTCTTTTCCCCTCCAAGCTTTTGCATATGAGATTTGCACATTATAAGCTTTTGCAATATCAAACATTATCGACGCCGGTGTGTAGTCGAATCCTTCCATAAGTTTATCCCGTACATAATTCGCTACGAAGGAGATTGTTGCATTACGGTGACCGTGCGGTCCGATCTTAGCGGCTCCGCATGTGTGAGTACTATTGAATGTCTTGATTTGGAAAGAATCGAGCCCAGTCAATTTAGAAGCATGTATTCGCCACGAACAATCGGGTTCGTAGCATCCGGCTGTCACTCGATAACTAGCGGTCCTCAAAGGCCGAATTTGAAAGTTTTTCTCAACCGCGTGTTCTTTCAATGCTCTTTGAAATGTTTGTTTGTCTCGGAAGATCTCTCCAATTTTAAACGTCCAATTCCGATATTCAGTTTCCACCTCTTCATCGGAGGAATCGCCCGATGTCTCTGACATTTCGTAATCTCCGTCTACTAGGGGATTGTCAATATCTCTCACAAAAATTTTCGGGTCCTCTTTGATAAACCCATCTGGTTCGCCTTCATATTCTTCTTCTAAGGTATCTTCATTCATGGCGGTGTTCTCGGGTGGTTGACTAGATCCTTCACCGAAGGGGTTCTGATGTGATTGACGAATCCTTCAGAGAATGGATAATAGCGTGGTTGGCTAGGCCCTTCACGGAAGGGGTGCTCATATGTATGGACATGGGGTTGAGTTACTCCGGTAATTTCCATCGATGGCATGGTAGAACATAAGTTTTGAGTAAACCAAGTTGTCCATCCACCGGGGAAGATATGACTGAAATCGTTGGTATCCACCACCCTCTCTGAAGTATAGTCTAACCATTGACTACATTGTTGTGACCCATGCATGTATTTTACTGGGTCATCATACGATTCAATCGGAGCATCGTTTAAATCAAATGTTGCTTTCCCTCTGCCATCGTTCGCCACAATATAACCGTCATCGCCCTAACGGACGGTATAAGTATCTAATTTCATCCTCAAACTTACATGGCTGAAATGAATGAGACACAAAATCGGCCCCGCCGAGATTTACTTGTTACCAATCGGGAAGGATGACGGTTCCTTAATGATGAATACTTTTATAACGTCCACTTCGGATTTATAAAACTAAATAATGTAGCCAAATCATCGAGTCCAAAATATCGGCAACTACAAAGCGTATTCACTATCTTCATATGAAACTTCATCATATAAAGCCCGGCAATGAGACATTCGCCTTATGAATTGTTCATAAGAAATTTCAATTGAAATGTTAATAAGCCTCCGCCGGCCACCTTCATACAAGCCATCATCGTTTACAAGAAGGCCATCATAGTGACAAAGAAGAGGAATCCTCACGTCCGTCATCGTCTGTTTAAGAATGAGAAGGAAGGGTCATAAGACTGATGAAATAAAAGAGAAAAGACGACTATAACTCTTAGTCGATTGCAAATACAATCGATATCGACTCTATTTGAAATCGATATCGATTGTATATAGAGTCGATATCGATTGTATATACAATCGGCGTCGACTCTATACACAATCGATATCGACTCTATATACAATCGTCATCGATTGTATATACAATCGATATCGATTTCAAATAGAGTCGTAATCGACTCTATACACAATCGATATCGATTGTATGTGATATCGATATCGGATGTATATGGAGCCGATGACGAAATGCAGGGCCTTCTTCTTCTAAGAGATACTGCATCACTACATAACACTAATAAACTGAAAATGAGGTTAAGTAGGATACCTCTAGTCGCAAGGACAAAGTTCAGGGCCTTCTTCTTCCAAGCCTCTGTTTTCTTCTTCGAAATAGCAGATCGGAGCAGATCGGAGCAGATCAGACTAAGTAAGGACACTCCGTCTAGGGTTTTACACCTCTAACTTTTTTGCAGGTTAAAATGAGGAAGAAGACGATGCTTTGTTTGTTAAAGAAGGTCTTAGAAGGGGGTAATTTGGACCTTTTACTCTCCTTAGGGTCGGCTAGGCTTGGAGCTGGTTTGTCTGGGTAAAAGTGAAACTACAGGGCTTCTGACGTAAAAGGCGTATCTGACAGGGCCGGTCAGGTAAATTTCCCTTAAGAACTAGTGGGGTGCTGCTAATGCCAATGAATAGTCATAGTCAAATATTCATATGCAAATTTTAGGATCTTTGAAAGCACGCGAACGAACGTAGGCTTCTGAATCGTTTCTTGCACTAAAAAGACTATTGGGAATGACCATGTAGGTGGTGGTGAGGCTTCTTTTAAGATTAGTGTTGATATACTCTATTAGTTAATTATTTCAAAATATAATTTATAATATTTAATCAATGATTTATCTTATTTTCAATATATTATATTTAATTGATTAATTTTTAAATCAATAAATTCAATCAAAAGCTAAATTTCATACATTTTAAAGGACGCCCAATCTCGAGAGCGTAGAATCTCGTGTCATGACCTTGTATGCTTTTTAAGGCTAATGGACTTACATAGTTTATATGATCTTACATAAAATTGAGCTCTAAAAAATTAGGATAAATAAGGATAAGCAAAGGTACGCACCGATAATATCAACTTAATTTAAAAAGGATATTTTTGTGTAAGAGTCGTACACAAGTTAAAAAAGGAACGGGCTAATTTTTTAGAATATAGGGTAAATAGGAAAATAATGAAGGATTGCCCCTAAATTGTGGAAACAGAAAATTGACAGAAACTACTGGGTCATTCGTGCTTTTATAATAGTAGTAAGATATAGTAGTAAGATGGTTGAGATGGGTATTTTTTATATGAAAAAGTGTGAAAATAAAAGTGGCACACTAATGGTGCTATTATTCTTATATTTTAACGGCTAATATTAAAGATCCTTAATCGGATGGTATACAATTGATTAATACGTGTGATTCTCTTAAAAAGATGTGTTCCAATCATGACCAACAACTTGATTAATATGGCTAATATTAAAGATCCTTGATCGAAAGATATACAATTGATTAATACGTGTGATTCTTTTAAAAAAATGTGTTTCAATCATGAACAACCACTTGGTCTGTTTAGATTTATTCTTAATATTTATCACATGACATAACAATGAGGTATTCTTTGATGGTGTAAGATAAAACGTTTATTTTAATGGTGTAAGATCATTTAAAAGGTTATTTTCATTTCACGCCATCTTACTGAGAAATCCGAGATTTCAAATCATGTTTTAGAGTATCTCCAGCAAGGAGAGCTAAATTTGAGTGGCTAAACACCAATTTAGCTATTGCTACAGTAAAAATCACTCCAACAGACACTCTATTTTTTAAAATATTATTTTTCATTCTTATTTTATTATATTTTACTACCAACACTCAACTTTTAAAAATTCAAATTCTCTAACGGCTATATTTTTATAATGGTCATATTTTTGAACGCAAGGTGTCAAATCGATATCAGTCTCGGGGTATCGGTATGCCCAAGGTAGATACGTATCGGCCAATTATTAAAAAAAAAAAGAAAAAAAAGTCTCGGTCGAAACCGAGACGTATTGGCCGATACTGAGTTGGATACCGATACGTATCAGTAGTAACCTATTTTTGATACCACGTTCAAACGATCATATTTTCCTATAACGGCTATATTTTTCCAACGATTATATTATCTTATAACGACTATATTTTTCCAACGGTCATATTCTCTTAGTAGAAATCAGATTGTTCTATCAATATGTCAATATATTCTAGTGTTCCATGCAACAAAATATTATCTCTTTTTTACAAGTTCGTACACTAATTCTCTACATCATTCATTTTTCACTTTCGCTCAAATGTCTAAGGATTTTGTATATCAAATGCTATTTGAAGATTCTGACTTCGATGATGAATTGGTAGTAACTACCGCAATTGTTAAGGCACATGAACCTTTTCATGGAGAGGGAGGGAGCGGAGCATGTCATGATTTTATTCCAAGGCGTGTGTTCATTGATCGTGATACAATGCAAGGCCACTAGAGGCTTTTTCAGGATTATTTTCCTGATTCACCGAAATTATTTCGAAGGCGGTTTCGGATGAACTTTTCCTTCGTATTCTATCTGCGGTAGAAGCTTATGATTCATACTTTGTCTAAAAAAAAATTATGTTAGAACTATAATACATAAAAATACGAAAAAACCAACAGCCGATGATTGTCCTTTTTGAAAATATCGACAGTTTTTAACCATTGAGTGGACAGTCGTAAAAAACGTTATAGTATTTGTTAATGACGCATTGTAGCTGTCGTTTATTTTATCAAACAACAACAGCCATCAGCTGTCGATTAATAACAACTGTTTTTAGCAGTCGTATTAAATGTCTTTTTACAAAAAAAATATGACGTTTTTATTTTTAAACGACGTATTATGATAGTTGTTTCTGTGTTCAAGCAACGACATCTTCCGAAAGTAAGGAAAAATGACAGTTTGGAGCAGTCATTTTTTATATTTTATTTTTAAAAAAAATAATTAAATTTCACGATACGACGATTATATACATCGCTTATTGAAATTTTTATTTGAAAAAAAATAAAATTAAACTAATAATAATCCAAATTCACAAATTCTCCATAACAAAATCTGCATCTTTAGATAAATAGATAGAACATTCATTATTCTTACAACTTACAATTCTCACATAGTTCATAAAAACATAAAATAAAAAAAATAAAAAAGCTTCTAACTATATCCTCTTCCTTTCCAGGTTATCAATCTCTTCTGGCTGGCTATCAAACTGAACTCTCACATTTGCATAGGCCTCATCGACCAAATCAATCGCCCTACACAACATATAATCACAGTAAAGATCAGCAATTGATTCAATACAAAGTGTGACTACAGATATAACATATAGACCATGTAATAGCACCAGATATATAGTTGATAAACCCAACCACCTTAAAAAAGGGCCAACATAAACAAGAATTTTGAGAATAAAAAACTAGCTTAATTGATCATCACTTAAAGAGATATTAAATGCATCAATAAATCAAAAGAAGCAAAGATCAAGTAAGGAAGAATTTAGAGGTTGAAATTGGACAACGGGATTGTTGTAGTACCAGATTGGAAAAACATAAAGTAGATGAATTGCCCAACATGATATTTTCTTTTTAAAAATATATAAATAAACATCTTTATGAATCATCATAATGAAATATTCAAGAATCCTTATGCCCCCAAAACCACTACATAGATGGCACTCCAAGGAAAAGACCCCCATGCCTATTCCCTTATTCTTTATCTTCTCTCTACTTTTCATCCTTATTCTCTGTTTTTTGGTACTCGTTCTCTAGTTCCAGGAATCTTGTTGATTCCAGATACACATCAATAGTTGAATTGCACAAGTTTTGTTTCTCTCCACTATTCCTCATACCTAGTCCCACCAATCTTGTTGATTCCAGCTCACTTGAAAAGCTGACATCCAAAGATATCATGGCTTCAAAAACTCTGCAAAAGTCTGCTTTTGGCAGGATTTTGTGACTAAGAGGCCTAAATTTGATATATATATATAAACCATTAAATTTGTTACACCGAATATGCCTTCAAATTGTTTAACTTTGACAGGGTCCTTGAACATGATGCACTGAACCTAAAAGTTTATTTGGACAGGTTCAGTGTATGACGACATTTACCTCTGTATGATAACATTAAGAAATCGAAGCTGGTTCTTTAATGTGGAATCAGAGTTAGTCTACTATTGGTGTCTGTCCACACATCATGAGTGGTATACACCCATTGTTGACTAACTCGTGGAATAATGGGCGTCACCGGCATCATAATGTTATCAAGCTTATAAAACACCATTCAACCACTGAATCCTGTCAGATTCTCTCGCAGATTTTAAGGAGGCCCTGACATCTGTGGAAGCCCTTATGACCAGATATGGTGGGGTAAAGGGTACATCATATGCTTGACAACATTGTGACTCCAGTGAGGAGACTAACATCACACTCTAATTTGACCGAGTAAAAAAGAAGACTTACTAATTTGTTGGTTCTGTGAGGAGTACATAATCAGTCTGCTTATGAATTGAACCTTCGGGGATTTTTTTAGTCTATAGAACTCTGGAACATGGCTTAGAACAAGACTATGACTCTGGCTGCCCACGAAGGACTGATTGCAGCCTTGGCGGTGTCGAGTGCAACTGGGTTGGTGGCTTCCGCTAGTCACAATAAGTTTGTCAAACTTTGGAAATGATCACTGCTTCTTCTTCTTCCATTTTTTGTTTCTTTGGGGGGTGGGATTGGTATACGTAGCCAGTTTTCAGCAGATCTAACATCCCACGATCCGTTTTATTTGCAGTGTCTAGCGATTAAAAAGTTGCTAGGCCTCCTATATACTTTTTACAGCAGAAGAATCCTTTGTTGTAACCTATACTAACAATGATGTTTCAGTCAGTCGTGTGTGTATATATATATATATATATATATATATATATATATATATATATATATATATGTATATGATAGGGAGAAGAGAGTTGTTAATCCCTCTCATAGTAAATCCATCCAGCAGGGCCTTTTTGTTGACATGGGCCAAGTCTTGCGAAAAACTTACTGATCATGTATATATTTACAATGAAAAGTGATAATTAGAAGGCTCTAAGGAACATTCAATTTTGAAATTGCGTTCACTTTCTCTTTTCTGTCATATGCAAAGGCTGCACATGGGAAGATTGGTGTGGTTGACTCCATTACTTATGAGTAATGAAAACATATATTTCCGATTATCAAAACAAAAACTAATTGAAGACCCTAAAATGAACTCTAGAAACCGCAAAATAGAAAAAAATAAAATAAAAATTATAAATAAAAGATACCTTGATGATGATTTGAGATGGAGCTTGCAGGCGCTACAAATCTTTCAATAATAGTTGGGAAAACCTTGAAAAAAAATATATTTTGACCAATGATTCTTAAGCAAGTTATACAGGGAAAAAAATGTATTAAAGGCCCCAGACTAAAATAGGAAAAATGTATATAAATAAATCAGTAAAATAAAAGCAAATAAAACGCACCTCAATGGTAATTCGAACGGTGATTGTAGCCGTTATCTTTCCATATGACGATGATAGCTGCTACAAATCTGTAAAAAGTAGTCATCCCACCTGAAGGAAACTGATTAGAATCCCAACATATGAGAACTTGTTCTACTTCATGAATAGAAAACCAATTTGTATGAATCTATATGAATCCAGCCCAAAAAGAGCGTTGAACTCGGGGAGGACCATCGTAGAGGCTCGCTATTGGTGTAGAGAAGAGTTGAAGAGAGTTTCCTACCTATCACCTGTTGCTATTCTAATTTTCGCTTCGTCCATTCCCTCATCTCAAAGGGAGCGTTACACAATGACAATACCAATTGGCCACGTGCACTCTATGAAAGAGGATATCTTGCAACGCTGTTGCTCAAAATTAAACTTGAAGGAAAGCAAATGAGATGAGATATAGGATTTAGAGTTCTAGACAAACTCCGTACGATCTGAGTGTGATTTTTCGTCGAAGTGATGGGAGAAAACACAAAAGCGCTGAATTTTCGTCGAAGATTCACACAATTCAATCAAGTTACATCACAACAAAAAAAACACAAAAAAAAAAAAAGCAAACCATAAAACAAATTTCAGTAAAACATAAATGGATTTAGGAGTAATATAGTAAATAGAAAAAATATGGAGAAAACCCAACAAAACAGAGATTTTATGAAAAAAACCTAAAATAGAGTGGAGGAAACCCAAAAAAACAGAGATTTTATGGAAAAAAAAACCCTACAAAAGAGTGTTTATGGACAAAACCCTAAAAAAAATAGTTTACCTCAAGCTTACAAAACCCAAAAAAGAGAGTTTATGGAGAAATCCCTAAAAAAGAGTTGTGTTGAAGGCCAGCGATACCTTCAGCTGAGATCGTCTAAAGGATCTTCTTTGATTGAAGAAGAACCCAGAAACCATAGATTTTATGGAAAAAACCCTAAAAAAGAGTGGATAAAACCCCAAAAACAAAGATTTTATTGAAAAAACCCTACAAAAGAGAATTTATGGACAAAACCCTAAAACAAAAGTTTACCTCAAGTTTGTGTTGAAGGTCAGCGATACCTTCAGCTGAGATCGTCTGAACGATCTCCTTTGATTGAAGAAGATGGAAGACGTTGAGCAGATGATGATGGGGTTCGGTCAAGTTTCATAAAAGAAAGCAGTAGTTTAAGTTGTCATCTTAGGGGTATTCCGGGGAATTTGAAAATTGGACCAAACTATCATTCACGAAAATTATATTCTCTTTTAATATACAGGGTATATATATATATATGGAACAAGGGAAAATGCGCTCGGGCGTAGAGATATCTCTACACCAATTGATATGGGCGCGACACGTAGTGTCCTTTTTGTGAAGTGATGGGTGACATGGGAACTATTTTACTAACTAGAGTTACACTTTTAAAATATTTTAATACCCTTCCAGCTGTCATTCTTGACTTTTTTAAAGTCTCTTTCTTTTTTTCATTTTTCTAAGAAAGTGTTAGATATACTTTTTTAGGTATATTTTAATAAAAAAATGTGGCCTCCCGATAGCGAAGCGCTAGCACCTCGGCAGTGAAGCGCTGGCACCCTGGCGCCGATGTGTCGACGCTTCGCTATAAAAAAAAATGAAGCGTCGTGTCACGGGGTCACAGTTCCGCAACCTCAGTCCCGTGCGGCACCAAACGCACGCTTCGCTAGGTCAGCCTACTTCTGATACCAACTGTCGCGAGGGCGTCCTTCGACGCGCTTTTAACCCGCGCGGTGCTTCGCTACCGCGTGCAACGAAGCCAACCCATCTGCACATCAGCTCTGATACCACCCGCCTAGAGGGCGGGAACTCCCCCAACATGGTTGCCTTTGTTTCACGGCCTACCATTCAGCTCATCGTGTCCCTTACGACACGCCAATCTGCACCACTGCGCTAACTTAGCCTGCTCAAGCTTCACCACATGCACTAGTACCTCGCACCGCCGAACCAAGCCTACGCCTTGTGCCTCGGCTCGCGTGCCTAATCGAAGTCCCACGCAGCTTGCCTTCGTGTGCGTTCCGAATTACTAGCACACGTTCATCTTTAGCCCACATGCTGTCGTGCTCAACTGAGTCCCACGCAGCACCTTGGTGTTCTCACGCGAGGTTGCCCAGCCGTATGTACCGCGACGCGTAGTCCGGAGCCATACATCAACCTCACCCGGGTTCCACACGGCATCGCTGCGTCGACGTCCTAGGCCCACCCTTTCAGGCCTAGGAGACACTTGTGCCCCCTCTGGCAACGTAAGGCCCCGTGTGCGGGGGAATAGCTCTCTAGCTCCCTTCCCCTATATAAGGGTAAAACAGTCATTCAGCCAGAATGGCAGGAGAACCTCAACCCTATTGGTTTGACATACCGCAACGCCTCATGCATCGCTAGCCCACCTTGGCTATGTCGCGTCCGTGTCGCGACCGTCACGCTCCGCGTCGTACCCTCATGCGACCGTGTCGCGTCCTCGCAGCGCGACCACATCGCCAGGCCCACTTGGCCCCATGTCGCGTGCCCTCCTGGCACCACATGTCGTGCCACACGCACCGTGCCGCAAGCTCGAGTATTGGCCCCGTCACAGTCGGCCCCTCGTTTTAGTGGTGTCGGCGCTTCGATAATTTTTTTTTTTTTTTTATCAAAGCGCTAACGCCCCTAAAACTAAGCGCCAGCGCCCCTAAAACGACGTGCCGGCGCTTCGCTGCGGATGTGCTAGCCCTTCGCTACCGGGAGGCCACATTTTTTTATTAAAATATACCTAAAAAAGCATGTTTGACACTTTCTTAGAAAAATAGAGAAAAGAAAGAGCCTTTAAAAAAGTCAAGAATGACGGCTGGAAGGGTATTAAAATATTTCAAAAGTGTAACTCTAGTTAGTAAAGTGGATCCCATGCCACCCATCACTTCACAAAAAGGACGCTACGTGTCGCGCCCATATCAATTGGCCTAGAGATATCTCTACGCCCGAGCGCATATTCCCGGGCCTCCATATATATAATATTTGATTAGAAAAAGATAGTGCATAATTATTCATTGAATGTCCTTGAATCTTGCCGCAAAATTAGATTCGTTAATGTGTTAAAATCCCTACTCAATGAAGTTTACAAATTTAATTGAATAGCTAATCAAGAGATCAATGAAGTTGGATATTTAATTGGCCCATACCTGTAGAGAGGCGAACTGAGGCATATAATTTATTTTTTCCTCGTTGAGCAGGTAATTTCTGTAGAAATAGAAAAAAAAACTTAGACAAGTATAATGCACCCTACTACAATTTTCTCCCAACTATATTCCCCACTCTCTCTCTCTCTCTCTCTCTCTCTCTCTAAAATGTAACATTAACTACTTCATTTAAAGTGTAAGAAAAAATTACAAAGCAGAAAGAAAAGCAAATTACAAATGGCTTTTCAGCCCCAATTCCATAATCAACTACAAAAAAAGGGAGTAACAAGATTACTCCAAATATTAAAATCCTTCCCTCACTATTATGTCGTCCCTGCCCACCCCCTCATTGCAATTCTTTCCATTTGATTATGGGTTAATCGAATGCCCTCGAGATTTTGGAGCATCTACACTATCTCTCTAGACTGTGTAATAAATCGTCAGGTTCATCTAGTGAAGTGTTCATGCTACCTTATGATGTTGTTAGAGTCGCTCTCAATTGATAAATTACGATATATTCGTTTGTAGAAAATAGGCAAAGTCACACCCGTAGGGTCTCCACCTCAGCCTCGATTGCATTAGCAGTACCTAATGAACTGGTGAGGGATGAAATCTTCCTCTGCAGTTCCTGAAAATATCTCCAATACTTGGCCATCTTGATTGCCTCCGTTGAAGTCATTAAATTTTAGCTTGATTTAGCCATCAGAAAAGTGCAACCGATACATCTCTTAGTCTTGATGTTGGAATCTTTCTTTTGCAAGCTTCCTTCCAATTGAGAGTAAGATAATTGAATAAGATTTGGTGAATATACATTTGTAAGTGTGTGTGCTCAGAAGCCTCCACGGTCCCACTTTTGATTACCAATCAAGTACCTTTGTTGAAGATACACTTATTTTTTCTCCTTTTCCTTACAGTCTAGATAACTGCAAAAGATACAAGTTTCCACAAATAAATTACTTGAGAATCGAAACAGCTATTAGCTGAATATTTTTCATAGTCCTACATGCCAACCCTCCCATTTTAAAACAACGACTCAAGATTTATTGCATATTTTGATTGCCGAGCAGACTGTCCTCAGCTCGAAGCCTTATTTTGTTTAGGGATCAACTCTCATTACTGACCTCATAAGTTAATAAAGCTTATAAGTAGCTTTTAGCCACCAAATTTTATCAAACACGTTAACCATACATTAAGGGTCCTGACAGCTGTGAAAGTCAGCCCTTTTACAGCATTGATGTGATTAAAGGCTCTACATAAGATAGATAATGGTTATTCACGTGAGTGAGGAACTTGGCATAGGAGTTGCATTCGTCACATAGGCTATCTGGCATCTTATTGAAGTAAAATCAGTTCGCCCCCTATCTAAGACTACTTCTGAACATTGTTCGATATGAATTTGTATTGGATGATATGCTATGAAAATACGACCAATTTGTATTGTCCTATCTAACTGATAATGATAGGCTGGCTCATATGTTCAATGATGCGCATAACTCGAAAGCCACATAATTAACTCAACATTTCGAGATTGAGATGGAAACACCATTAAATGTTATGATACTGATAGTAAACTTAAGAATTGGCATGTGAAAGATGCCCAAAAATGTTGGTTTCATTCATAAATGATACTCGATAGTGAGCAGAGCTCTTCATCCTCGTAAAGAATCTAAAGAACTATAATAATCTTGGCCAACTTAGATATATAAATTCAATGAAAAACAGAAAAAGTTTAATAACCTTCTCTTGGGAAATTTATCAAACACTTCATGTATTATAAAAAAGAATAAATGATGCTTCTAGTTCATATCACTCTTTTTTTTCTTTTTTCAACAAGTTTGTAAAGAAGCTAGGCCCGATCTCACCCTCTATTTCTCAAACGCGAAATGCTCAAAGTCTCTTTCTATAGATCCAATCAAACGAAACAAAATCCAATCACAAGCGTACACAAATATAATCCCAATGAAAATTCCATTCCTGTCAAAAACATAAAATCCCACAAAATAAACATAAAAATTCATTAATACGGCAACAGATTAAAATAAAGAACTACCAAATTACCAAATCAAATCCTCTAAGAAGAAAGCCAATTCAAAACCTAAAACATAGTCCACATTGTAAGTTGTAACCAACTTCATAAAGAAAACTATATATCCTAATTATAGCATAAAAAAAATACCCTAAAACCCCAATTAAAGCATCCAACATTAAAAAAAAAAACCCTAAACCCTGAGTTATAACATCCAAAAATACCACAAAAAGTCTAACCTGATAAATCGATCACTAGAGACAGATATCCTCAGCCCCGAGCATCGCACCTTTGTCCATCAGAAGCGACTCTCCCCTTGGCCTTTTGATCGAGAATAATCTCTCCATTCAATGCATTTCTTCCTGCTCCAATATCCTGAGTCTAAAATGGCCCCTTGTGAGAAATCTCATGTCTTCTTCTTCTATGTACCAAAGAGAAGCTAGCGTCTAGCCTTTGGTAATAGAGAAAGAAAGAAGACGGATATGAGGTATTTCAAATGAGGTTTTCCTTATAACAAATATACAATTACTCGCCTATCTTTTTTTTGAAAAACTACGGTTATAACTGTCTAAACGACTGCTTTAACATTTTGTTATAGCGGTGGTTACAATTTTTTCAGATACGTGTTTAAAGTCACTAAATAGTAATGACGCCGCTAAATTGTTAGAAGTTGGCGAACAACGTAGCTTTCCAAGAAAGCTAGGTAACATTGATTGTATGTATTAGAAGTGGAAGAATTGTCCAGTTGGGTGGAAGGGGCAATGTTCTGTTCATTCCCGTGAACCAACGATTATTTTAGAAGTAGTGGCTTCATATGATCTATGGATATGGTATGCCTTTTTTGGGCTACCCGATTCACACAATGACATCAACGTATTAGAGCGATCTTTTGTGTTTTCTGTGCTCGCTGAAGGGCGCGCTCCTCTTGCTAATTACTCAACAAATGGTCATGACTAGACAGTAGGATATTACCTCGCTGACGGTATATATCCACGGTGGTCGACCTTTGTGAAGACAATTTCTCGTTCACAAGGAAGAAAGGCAAAACATTTTGTTATAGCACAAGAGTCAGCAAGAAAGGATGTTGAATGTGCATTCGGGGTGCTTCAAGCACGTTTTGCAATAGTTCGTGGATCTGCACGTGGATGAAACTGTCAAACACTAAAATTAATTATGAAAACGTACATAATATTATATAACATGATCATCGAAGACGAGCAAAATAATGATGATGCCTTTGACTATGAACAAGCCGATGACACTCTGAATGTAGAAGTTTCACATATGCGCCACTGTTGAATCAACGAAATTCATTCATAGGCATTTGAGCATTCGAGATAGTAAAACTCATTCTCAGCTGCAATTAGATCTCATTGAGCACCTATGACAACTACATGGCCAAAACTGAAAAAATAATATGTTGCAATTGTTGTATTCCTTTTTTTCTACTTTTTGAAGTTTAATGTTCAATGTTCGACATTTAATGTTTCTATAACAATATTTTTACTTTAATGTTCATTTACCTACTAGTTTTTTTTTCTAATTTTTCTGAAACCGAATCGAAACCCATTTTGTTCGGTTCTATTTTTTTTTTACAAAATCGAAACTGATTTGATTCGGTTCGGTGTAGGTAAAATACCTATTTTTTTATTTTTTTAGGGTATCTTTTCGTTTTGTTCGGGGTTTTTTTCGACTTTAAGCCACCCAAACTGAAACCGAACCAAATTGGGGTTCGGTTCGGTTTGTATCGGGTTTCGGTTCGGTTCAATTTTTTTTTTCTGAAACTAAAACTGAAACCGAAACCGATTTGGTTCGGTTTAGTTCAGTGTAAGCAAAATACCTACTTTATTTATTTTTTTAGGGTATTTTTTTTGTTTTTTTGGGTTTTTTTCGCTTTCAAGCCACCCAAACCGAACCGAATTGGGGTTCGGTTCGATTCGGTTTGTGTCGGGTTTCGGTGTGGTTCGGTTCGGGACCCTCAGGTTTCGGTGTGGTTCGGTCCGGCTCGAGACTACTAGACTAGATAAAGAGAGAGAGAGAGAGAGAGGAGAGAGAAAGAGAGTTATCCTTTTAAAAAAAAAGACTATTTTAATGTATAGCTACTGCTACAGTAATAGCTAAATTTAGCTATTATTGTAGCAATAGCTATATTTAGCGTGTGGGATGGCGCTCCTACTGGAGCTCAATATTTGTACTGTAGAGCACTATATTAGGTATGGCCTGCGCTCCTACTGGAGCTCAATATTTGCACTGTGGAGTGCTATATTAGGTATGGCCTGTGAGATAGCTCCCCTATTGGAGATGCTCTTAGAAGTTCTATGGGTGGAAACCTCAAAGGGTTAGGTGAGCTGGCCAGGTACCTGCTTCCAAAAGTAGGAGACCTGAGTTCAAATCCCCTCCCCTCCTTGAAGCCACTCTAGGGATTTATATCCTGTGCTGACCCGACATGTGCTAAATTTAGGGTGCGTATGTGCCCCTGAGATTAGGTGGGTGCTCTAAGAGGCTCGGATACCCAGATTATACGAAAAAAAAAAGTTCTATGAGTGGCCTAAGGGCAGCTCCTGTATTCCGGAGAGACTCTTAAGCCCGAGGTGCTTTTGGTAAACCTGCTCTCCGTCTATTCTTATTTATTTATTTATCGATACACAAGGTGTACCATGTTGCTCTTGGACTATTCCCTACAGAGTGTAGTGCCCCACCTATGTGACAATTATTTCATGAATTAGACACGCTCGCTACACCCAGTTAACAGTGGGGAGTCGATTCGAACCCACGGCCTTTTTTGACAACAAACCCCAAAGTCATCAACTATTACGACAACCGGAAGGTGTGTACCAGGCTACCAGCTCCCCGTCCATTTGTGAACTCTTTTAAGTGAAAAATGAGCTCCCTGTTAAAAAAGTAAGCATAAATGAGTAAGAATGCAAATCAATCACACAAAAAAAATAATGATTTTAAGTGATTCGACAATATTGCTTGCGCCCACAGATTCACCAAGGTTTCACTATTCTTCAAAAGTTTCACATTAGGTTACAGAAATAGTCACTCGAAAAAGACTTTATATACCCTCTAATTAAGGCTAACATAATAGAACATGAAATTACTACTGTACCCCTGATTTATGGGCCCTTTGGGCAGGGGACTCCGCCCCGGAACCCCTACCTTTAGGCAAGGCTGCAACCCCCCGCGAGCTCATGCGCCGAACTTGATAGGCACAATCGTGGCTGGATCACCAGTACTCCCCAGTGACGCATTTGTTTCCACATATGAACACTCTCGAGGTAGAGAGCTTGTCCAAACACACCCTTGTTGGGTGTTGTTGATGCCATTAAATGGTCATAGTCAAAGCTTCATTTGCAATTTTAGGATCCAAAATGTAGCAGTGAGGTTTATTTTAATATTGGAGTTTATAGTCAACTATTTCAAAGTATTTCCGTAAAATATATATATATATTTCAAAATATAGTTTATGATATTTGATCAAAGGTTTACCTTACTTTCAATAGATTATTAGGCTAATGCATAGCCGTGTACCTAGAATTCCATGAAGGGTTAAGTTAGTTTGATTTAGATAAATTCAAAAAAGATTAAAAAAATTAAAAATATAAAAAATATATATCTCAACATATTTAAGTGAAAAATGGTGTTTTTATCTGTTAAGCAATAAAATAGATGCATTTATATAATCCATATGCATCACAAAGTCGAAGTATAAAAATGATGATTAATACTTGTATTATAGTCACAAAAATTAGAAAAGTAAAAAAATTGGTGAATTGCCGAACGAGTTGATTAATTAGCGAAAAGTTCAGCAAACCACCTACTCCGAGAATTTTTTTGAGATTTTCAAAGGATCAGAAATTTTTTGTGACATAGTTTGTAGCTATTAACCCTATCTAAATCTATCTTTCACAAATATTGGAGGTTCCTAGAAACTTGCACAAGTCTGGAAAGAATTGGTTAGCTACAAATACTCATTAGCTTGATAACCTATTTTTGTTTTAGTTTTCATAACGTTGGTGTCCGGGCCTCTTAGAGCACCCAACTACTTCCAGGGGCACGTGTGCGCCCAAGTTAACATGCGCTGGGTCAGCATGGTATATAAATCTCTAGGGTGCCCCTCAAGGGGGGTTCTAACCAATGTTACTTGATTCGCTGGTTCGATGGGTTAATTTGGGTTTGGAATTCTCGGTTCGCTAAAGCCGAGCGAACCTGATTTGCTAGGGGTAGGATGAGTTTTCTCTTTTTTATATATATAATTACAAATTAAGTGATGTTAGGGCTGTTGGTTTAAGCAGCGTCACCATTCTGGTAGGTCTGATGATCGATTCGGTACAACCTGTAGCGAATTAGGTAACCTTGGTTCTAACTTAGGTCTCCCGCTTCCTGAGGCAGGTACCTGTCCATCGCGCGAAACCCCTAAGGCTTCACCGGGCTTGGGAAACCCTTATTTCCTGATAACTTGAAATAGAAGGCAAATGACAGACTAATTACACTGTATTTAAGGTTTATGCTAGCATAAAATTACTAATCGAATGGTGAAGATAAAATTTACACCTACAAAACATGAGATTATATTACAAAGGTTAAAGACTATCAAGAGACCTTAGCCTTGTATTGTCTAACATTTTCTTTTTTTTATAGAGTGATGGATGGATAGCCCTACTCCCTCCTATCAAATTATTGAGAACACCTTTGCTGAAAATCATTGATTGCTTTGAATCAGACGATGTGGATCATATTACGTCCCAATCTTTCACAGTATATATCTTGAGACCATGGGCGTACCATCAAATGGTCAATTTTTTACTCCACATGTCACACATCCAAAAAGTGACCTGAAAATCAAATTGACACTCCCATGGTCTCAAGAATTATTGTACTATGAAAGATTATGACAAAAAATATCTCCTTTTTTAAAGTAGTCAATGATTTTCAACGCAGGTGCCCTCAGTAATGACTTCAACAGTCAAAATTTTGTCCCCGTATATAGAGAAGGATACTACAGAAAAATAGAACTTCTTTGTATTACTATCACATCACTTAGTAAAATTACCAATGGCACACTACTTTTCTATTTCTACAAACCAGTTAACAAGGAAAGATGTAGGGTTAGGTTTATCAAGTGGGAGCTGAAACTTGCACACAAGATTTGTATCGTGGCGCATAGTTAAAACATGGAGACCTTATTATTTTTGGGGTATGTGCCATGTATAACACCATCTAAGTCATCTGATTTAAAGATCATGATAGGAAGATTATTTTATTTTTTTTTGATACGGCCATTCGGCCGAGACAACCTCAAGAATCGAGGAGTAAGCACGCATACACATATGATAATTGCGGAGCAGCGTGAGGGAGCACCAACTACAGTGGTGAGGGTTAACTAACAGAACCCAACCCACACCTTGTAAAGACAAGGGTGAAAACAGCGTGGAAGACGAGTATCGAACCCACGACCTACTCCCTAACAGCGAGAGAGTGTACCAACTGGGCTAATGCCTCTTTGGTATTATAGGGAGATCCTTGAGACCAAAGATTGGCATTCGAAAGAATAGGAGGAGCAATATAAGGTGAAAATCTCATGCACGACTCTATAGGATGACAATAAGGGCGAGGCATTCTTGAATTAGCTAGTTCAATGTGCAGTCTGTGCAACAACCATTTTACTAGCAAAACTAGTTTCTCTATAATCCTTCCCGACAAGCTTTATAATTTTTTTATCCAGGTAAAGCTCTTTTCAGTTAGCTTGTTTTAGTTGAGTTTCAAAAAGTTTTCGTGAGAATAGATTTCATGACTATAAATAGGTTCAAGTTTGGAGAAGATATTTGCCAGTTGATAATACACAACCAAAGGCCATCATTAGATGAAAGAGATTATGGCTGGGTATGGCATAGCTCTCTGCTAGCCCCAGTCATAGCAAAGTTCACTTGCTTTAGTAGGTTCCCATTATTTTTTATTACATCCTGCTGCCTGTTTTAGCAAGTATCCCTTCTCCTTCATAACTCCTTGCATAGCAAGATTTTATTCAAGATTTATCTGTTCCGCAGTTCCACTCTCCTCTCTACTCACTCTTTGTCAGAGCAGATTTTATTTGCTCTGGTAGGGAGCTAGTAGAGAGCAGAGAGGCTGCTGCTAGAGCAGGTAAATTCTCCTTTGCAGGGAGTTAGAAAAGAGAATGAGAATCAACTCAAGCAGGTGAGCTTTGTTGTGACAGGGGCTAGTAAAGTGCTATGCCATATGCAACCTATGTTTCGTGCCATTTGTGGCCTCAAAAGTCTTCCCATCATAGTCTTTTAAGTCAGATGGCTTGAAAGGTGTTTATGAGGCACATATCATAAAAATAACAGTCTTTTTTAGGGTACCTCTATTAACTCCCACACAATCTCTAAAAGCACCCACATGCATGTGCAACCCCTTTGAAACCATTGATTACTTCTAGTCAGATGATGGAGATTGTGTTTCACCCTAATCTTTCACACAAGAGATCTTGAGATCATATGGCACTTATCAAACGGTCATTTTTTATTTCGCAAGTCACATATCCTAAAAAATGCCCTAAAATCACGTTTGAGAGTGATGTGTGTCATAGAATTCAAGATGCATTTTTTGAGATCAGTAAATGTAGGATAAAAAATTGACTGTCTGATAAGTGCAACATGATCTCAATATTCATTGTGTGAAAGATTGGGTGATATGTGGAATAAAAAACTGACCGTCTGATATGTGCGACATGATCTCAAGATCCGTTGTGAGGAAGATCAGGGTGAAACACGTTCTCTATCAGCTGATACGAAGCAATCAATGATTTCGAACGGGTTTCCGAAGTGGGTGTTTTCAGAGATTGCGTGGGCGCTACTTGAGCTACCCTTCTTTTGAACCATGTGCTACGTGCAAATATCGTGTGCAAGTTTTAGCTCTCTTATCAAGCTTATGAGAGCCTTTTACCAACTAACTCTGTCAAGGCCGACGCTCACAAATTTCCGGGTGCCATGATCCGTGAATGTCAGGTTTGATAGAAATGACGGTCTTATGATGCAGTCGCGCCACTCCCCCATTAAAACACTCTCGAGTGTTGTAGGGTTTTAAATTCGAAAAACTCAAATTGGTGTGTTATTTGTTTCTTCTCATCTCCCCTTCAGACATGTCTTCTTCCTCTGCCCTTTCAAGGCTTGCTAATCTCCAGAGACATCTCCACCTTCCAGAAAAGGTAAAAATTGAACAAAAATTTACATTTTTTTTTTTTCAAATATATTTTGTTCTAATTTATGGTGTGCATTCTCTGCTTTCTATTGGTTTATTTGATCTGGGTTTTGTTCGATGAATCTCAGTTGGAAACATTGAAATTGTTACTATTTATATATTATTGTTGTTGTTATTTAATAGTAATTAGGGTCACAATTTTACTGTGAATTGGTTAATAGTAATTATGGTTACAATTTTATTTAATAGTAATTACAGTTACAACTTTTTTATATGTGTTGTTATTTAATAGTAATTAAGGTTACAATTTTATTTAATAGCATCATATGAAAATATTGCTTAATTTGTTATTTGGTTATTATTTATTAATGAAGTGAACTGAGTTGATTGAATTTGTGAGTATGATCACGGGGAATTTGGGAAAATAAGACGACCTTTTTCGTTATTGTATCATGGTAGATGCATCATTGAGGTGTGTGACAGTGCATCGACCACCGTCTGATTTGAAATGGACTTTATTTTATTTATTTTCCCATGAATGGATTTTTTTTAATGAAAATATATTTTTTGCCACCCTTATAGTCATGCTTTGTTCTGCATTTTTCTATCACAAATTTATCGTATTATTATATGAAGTTAGCCATGAATACTTGAAGGAATCCATTTTAGAGGTTTAAACTAGTTCAATTACATTTGGCAGGGTGGCAAAGATGATATTAGTGGAGGGCTCGTGAAGATAGCCCCGGATGTATTGGATGCACTTTCATGTGGGAAAGCTGTTGTCGCTCTAGAGTCCACCATAATTTCCCATGGTATGCGATTTTACTTAGCGATAAAATAAATAATTTTTTTTTATGGTATTCCCTTTTTCATGGTATGCCCTTTTTAATGTATGTGGTTTTGAATGCACTTGATGACTATAATATAGTATAGGAAAAAAGATAGTAGGACCAGGGTCTACCGTTGAACCCTGGTCCTGGCTGCTATTTTTGTAGTACGTGGCACCTATCTCCTCCTAGGGTTCACCCCTTCCTAGGAGATTTTAAAAAAGTAAAAAATAATCACTGCGGTCAACGGTGATTAATTAATGGTGAAACAATCTGTCATGTCACAGTTCATTTAAACACTATTGATCACCTTATTTTTTTAATTGTTGATGGATCGACCATGCACATGTTCCTGTGGCACCCAAATCCGTGTTTGGTTTCCATGCGACAATGATCTGGCCCTAACCCTGGTCTGGAAACCCAGTGTCATAGACATATTACGTTATTGATTGATGACATTAGGATTACATTATTGCATTTGACTACTTTCTGTTGCATGAAAGACTTTCTTGAGAATACAATCTCAAATTTTCTAAGATAGGGCTCTATTAGAAGGTCCTCAAGCAACACTGAATCCTACATCTGGGTTCTATTATTGTTGAAGAGAACTTGCCAAAAATGATCCCATGGGACTCTGGGCATGTTCCTAGGTCATTAGAGATTAGGATTCCTCCCTAATAAAATATTTGACGGAAGTGTTATTTTTTGCATTGCTTGGCCCATTTTAGACAGAGGCAATTGTGTTGGTCAATTCCTTTTCCAGAGAGGGTGTCTCCTTTTAAAAAAGTTTACACGTATTTACAAATAATATTGCTGATTTCAACTTTTATGTTTTATGTTTGCTATGACTCTCGGTTGTGGGCCGTTATGATTTCAACTTGCGGCTAAGTTCACATCAGTTGTGAGTTGTTTTATTCTTCTGCGAAGGAGCTTGGATCTCTTTGTTTGGTATTTCTCATCTGCACTTGGGAGCTCTGTTCTTATAGTGTGATAGTGTGCCCTGGATTTCTGTACCAAATTTGTCTTACTTTTACTTTCGTCTCTGTTTTCTGTTTTCAAGCAGGCTGTATGTATCCCCTTACCTAAATCTCTGTGTAGCTACCATTGCTTGTTTATGTATATAAGTTAGCGTCCTCAATTCTGTGTCTTAATGTTTTATGTGTAAAGAGGACAAAATTTGTATGTTTTATGTATAAAGAAGACAAAATTGTTATCTTATTCCTCCGGGTTGCCTTTCAGTAACTGATGACACTATGGAGCTGTTTTAATTTTCCATCCAAACCATACCACTCATCCAAGTATTTTTGGGTGGTTTGTATAGGCTTCTATTTGTACCAAATTAGCTTGGCACAGTGATGCTGACTGAGTCTATAAACTCGAATCAATTGCATCAGAGGTGATGATTTCACTAATACATAACAAAGACACCAGTATTTCAAGGCCAATTTGATCCTGTTGAATAACCATTATTACTAATCAAAGTTTAAACATATGCTCAAGTGTCCAATTTCTTTTCAGGTTTATGGTCGTGACATTTTTATCTTCCCTTTTTGTCATCTTTTAGAATCTTAAATTTTGTGGTAATGATTGGTTTTATATCTTGGTGTTCTTCTTGTGAAACTTTGTCTTCAATAATTATCTTTTTCATTTGCTGATAAAAAAATCTTTTAATTTAAAATTAGAAGAGTGGATGGGGCTGAGATGTGTATGTTAAGATGGATGTGTAGAGTAACAAGAAAGGATTAAATTATTAACGAGGACATATTGGAAATTTGAGAGTGGAACCTATGAAGGAAAAAACTACGGAATGTCTCCTGAGGTGGTTTGGACATGTCCATCGGAGGTCAGAAGCAAACATGTATGAAGGATTAAGATGCTATAAGCACAAGTAGGAGAAGAGGAAGACCAGTGAGTGCCTAAAGGGAATCAACGCGAAGTGACGTGAAGGATTATCGTGACCTTCGTGCTGATCAGAAATGGAGTAAGGCTATGGTGATGACGCCGATGATGAGGATTTAAAATTAGAGGAGCATATGTATGTATATTTGATACATTTTTACAATCGAAACTCCAAAATCTAAATTTATCAAAATCTTAATCTAATAATCAAAATCATGCGGTGGCAAGGCTTTGATGAGTAAGAAAAAAGCAAAATCTTTAACTAAATAATAATCCAATGAAACTGTATAACAAAACAAACTAGAAATATTTACTAGTACATAATGAAGCTAAGGTACCTGCAAAACTGAAGTGATGGACAAGAGTGATTTAAAGTTGAGAACAAAAAAATCATCATTATCGTCACAACCTTATCTCATCTATTTTGGATTGGCTTTGCAAGTCCTATTTCTCCATTTGTCTCTGCTTAGCGCTAAGCTCTTTGTAACGTCGCAAACCTTCATGTCCCTTCTTATTGCTTCCCTTCAAGTCTTCATTGGTCAATGGTCAATGGTCTTCCTTTTCTCTTACTTGTGCTTTTAACATTTCAGTCCTTTGAATTCTTAGTCAATGGTTAGGTTATCAGTAAGATTGTTCCTAGTCGTGGTCTTCGGCAAGGTGATCCCCTTACGCCCTATCTATCTTGTGTGCCGTAGTTTTCTCAAATCTCATATCTTCGAAGGTCAAAAGTGAGAAGATTTCTGGTATTCGTATTTGTAGGGGAGCACCGACTATTTCCCATTTGCTCTTTGCTGATGATAGCATGGGTCAAAATACCGGTTTTCCGGTACGTATTGTCCTGACCTCCAGGACGATACGTACCGGGTATCGTCCGATACATTCAATGTATCGGCGATACATTGAATGTATAGGTTTGATACATTGAATTTTTTTTTTCCCAAAAAATCCCAAAAAATACTAAAAAAATCAAGAAAAATAAATTTTATGATTTTCTATTTATTTCAACTTTTTTTAAAATTTATTTAAGGCTTATTTGATGCATATTTCATAATTTTATCAACACATAACCTAAATTTCATTGTACATGACTCATGATCAAAATTAAAAGGTATATTGTACATGAAAAACTTACTTTAAAGCCACATTGAATTTCGTGGTGGTTCTTGGCCCTCGTGATCATCATCATCGGTGCGCGAGCTTTCCCTATAATGTTGGCCATATTGATACCCATGATCATATGTGCCCCCTTGAAACTGAGGCATTAGCGACGAATATGGCTCAGTGTAATAGGTAAAGGTTGGTCCTCCAAAAATTTGACCAACGAAGTCATATGGCCCAGGGTAGGTTGGTTGAGGCTAATAGTATGGGTTACTGGTTGCTGAATCTTCAGTGTTTTGCAAACTAAATTCCTCGAAACTAGAAGTCATATAACCCACATCATCTTGTGGACCTTGTGGTGGTGATGGTGTTTGGTAAGATTCTGACGCTCCTCTTCCTTCAACCCTTCCACCTCTAAATGTAGGAGTGTCATACATTGTTACCCGCTCATCATCCCATGTGGCAATACCTCCATAAGAATAAGGATCAACATCATCCCCTCCACCACTAGTGCCAGCGTAGGTTTCATCGCCTCTATCATCACCCCCACCATCACCCCCATCATCGTCATTATCACTACTGGGCTGCGTTTCGTCATCAGATCCAACCACTGAATGACGATTCAATCTTCTTTTCCGCCTGGTTGGTTGGGAAGCCTGCTCCTCCGCTACTCTTTCAGCATTATCCAGCCATGCGGTGCCCTCAGTATCCAACACTGACTCTTCTCTCTCTTCAATCCATTGATTCAACTAGTCATCCTCCGCGAATATATGATCCAACTGGATGAGATCAAAATATTCACTATCTGTAAGGTAGAATATGATAGATGAATTAGTATATGCCTCATCAATTAGATCAAATAAAAATTATATGAACTAAGGCTTCATATAATTGCTTACTACGGTTGCTCCTCTACATATTCTTGACCCTTAATCGCATGTTGTAGTGGCAGTAGACTAACTTTTCCAATCGTTCCATAGTTAGCCTATTCCTTGTCTTCGTGTGAATGAGAGAGAAGGTGCTCCAATTCCGCTCACAGTTGGACAAGGAACATGTTTGCGCCAAAACCCTCATTGCAACCGCCTCAGTATCGGGCCATCACCTCTATAGAGCATCCACCAATAAGCGGGTTTATCGTACTTGATTTGGGATTGCGCCAACGGGGTCCCAAATGACCCATGTCTCTTGCGGAATATGCCAATCTACAAAGATGGAATACAATAACCCACATATCAATAAACAGATCATATGACACTTGACTTATTAGTTATAAGGTATGATTACTCATATCTCTTATGGCTTGACCTTGCTCCACCAACTCAAGGAGCATTCGTTGGATCACATTGAGCAAACCGCTGTACACTTCATCGACCTCACTCAACTCGAAGCGTCGCGTATACTGGAAGGCCGGATTTAAGTAGTGTGCTATACATCAAATATGAGCAATCTTATCAATATATGGAAACAATGAATAATATGAAAAATAATAAATAAATAAAAATCACTACATAAGCAGTTTAGCATATTATACATGCGGCATGCAAGTGCTGGTGGAATTGTGCATCCCACCTCTTGTCGATGATCGCCCAATATCGTTTATATTTTATAGGGCATTTGATTTTAATAGCCAATTTTGCTTTATCCATCGACTTGTAAACATACCCCATCGTTGGTTTCTCATCACCATCTACCAACCTCAACACTTGCACCAACGAGGTAGTGACGATGATCAGGTGGTCAACATCTGCCCAAAACTGGAGGCTGTAGATCAGGTCAGCAACTTCATTGCAAGCAGGTCTCTTTGCTCGTGGGAGTTTTAACTCATGTTTTCTCCATTCTTTGGAGTTGACCATGCTTTTCAGCTCACACCTATATCTAGCCAAGCTCTGTAAGGCTAGAAATTGTGTCGCAAATCGTGTAATCGCAGACCGGGGCAGCTTGTTCTTGATGAAGTCTCTCATCAAATTCACCAACTTGTCACTGTTGTATAGGTAGGAAGTAATCGTTCTTCCCTTCTGAATAGTTGCTTATGCCTTGCTTCTCTTTCCCAAATCCTCAAGAATGAGGTCCATGCAATGAGAGGCACACCGAGTCCAGTACAAGTGACGTCTCTTCAACATTAACTGTCTTCCTGCAGCTTTGTAATTGGCGGCATTGTCTGTTACTACCTGCACAACCCGGTTCTCTCCAACATCTTCAACTACTTTATCCATTAGTTGGAAGAGGTAATCAGTCGTCTTCGCGTGTTTAGAAGGATCGACTGATTTTAGAAATACTGTCCCTGCATCGCTGTAGATTAAAAGTTGATCAAACTCTTCCTTGTGGGACCGGTCCATCCATCGCAAAAATTGTGCAACCTCTTTCATCCTATACTTCGTGGAAGCTGTCCACATAAGCTCCTATCTCCTTGTACTCATCATTTAATAAGGGCTCAGATACCTCGTATGCAGAAGGCTTTTTGACTCCTGGACCAACTTCTGCACTTATATCAATCATACTTTTGAAGTTTGGCGACTTTACAACTTGACTCGGAATGTGATCGTATATCACGAACTTTGCAATCGATTTTTCAAGCCTCTTCCCCCATTTTTTCAGTGAAATTGTACTCAATTTAGTTTGCTTGAAGCTTTCTGTTTGATACATGAACGGATCCATGGGACCTGTAGTACGACCTGTAGTAGACGGCCTGGTCTCCCTCACTGATGTTGACCTATGCAACCCGGCAGTCTCATGAATATCCTCATTATCATCAATAACATGTGGCCTATGACTAGATCCACCACCAGCAACAAGCATGGATGAGCCCCTCAACCTGGACCGAAACCGATAATCGGCTTCTTCCTGATCTCGTCGTTGTCGTGCTTCTCTAGCACTCTCCCTCATGACTCTCGCTATCTGTTCATCCTCATCATCCTCAGGTCCAGTTGGAGGAAACTTTGGATCTCCCCTCCTTATTCTCTCATACATTTTTCTATCTCGGTCGGCTTCTGCTTTTTTCTTTCCCGTAGCCGCTTGTAAACTGGCTCTGACATCTTCTTTCACCTCTCTGGGTACATTGGGACACCCTTTTGTCTTTCTCTTAACGTGAGCCAAATGCTCCTTCAATCATGTGATACCTCCTCCCAACAATTTTTTCTCACAAAGCTTGCATTCTATGCAAAGTCTATCACCATCTATTGCTGTGCCGTATTGCCAGGCTGGATCTGATGATCGTACCATATTTATTTATTTCACCTGCATGAATGAGCAAATGATTGGATTAAATTAAAACATTTAGATTACACTTGAAAATAAAATTTATTTGATATTATTCTAATTAAAATTTTTTTTTATTTGATATTATTCTTATTTTTAAAATATTAGATTATATCTTACCAAATTTATTTGATATTATTCTTATATTTAAAATATTAGATTATATTTTACCAAATTTATTTGATATTATTCTAATTTTACCAAATTTATTTGATATTATTCTAATTTTTCAAAATTTATTTGATATTATTATTATTTTTAAAATATTAGATTATATTTTACCAAATTTATTTGATATTATTCTTATTTTTAAAATATTAGATTATATTTTACCAAATTTATTTGATATTATTCTAGTTTTTGTAAATTTATTTGATATTATTCTTATTTTTAAAATATTAGATTATATTTTACCATATTTATTTCATATTATTCTAAAAATATTGAAAATTTTAAAAATTTTAGATTACATTTGAAAATAGTATTTAGTTGATATTATTTTAATTTTGAAAATATTGTTAAATTAGAAAATGATATTTATTTGAAATTGATGTGTCACATGCATCATGGGGTATGTGTGACATGTGTAATTGATGTGTCACATGTGTCACATACCTCATGACACATGCGACACACGTGTAATTGATGTGTCATGGGGTATGTGCCACATGTGTGATACATGTGACACATCAATTACATGTGTCGCGACACCTGTGTCACATACCCCTTGCCACATGTGACACATGTGACGCATGTGACACATGTGTAATTGATGTGTCATGGGGTATGTGTGACATGTCTAATTGATGTGTCACATGTGTCACATACCCCATGACACATGCGACACATGTGACACATGTGTAATTGCATGTGTAATTGATGTGTCATGGGGTATGTGTCACATGTGTGATACATGTGACACATCAATACATGTGTCGCGACACCTGTGTCACATACTCCATGCCACATGTGACACATGTGACACATGTGTAATTGATGTGTCATGGGGTATGTGACGTGTGACACATGTGACACATCAATTACATGTACCCGCGACACCTGTGTCACATGTGTTATGGGGTATGTGTCACATGTGTCGCGACACATCACATGTGACACATGTCACATTTGTCACGTGTCACGTGTCACATGTATTGCAATACATCACTTACATTAAGTATTTATAAATAACTTTATAAAATAAATAAATTAAGTTTATAATAAATAAATTAATTTTAAAGGGTAATTAAGTTTTTTTATAGTACAAAAATACTTAATTTATTTTTAAAACTTAAATTACTGACATAATTTATTTTTAGGTATTATATAAAAACTTAATTTAAAAAAAAAAACTTAATTTACTAACACAAAAAAAAAAAGTTTTAAAAACAAATTAAACCCCCAAAAATAAACCCCCAAATATATCATATAGGCTTAACACAAAACCCTCAAATTTAGACCTAAATTTTAAGATCTACCATATTTTTGGGTAGATCTACCCATAAATATAGTAGATCTAGTGAAAAAAACTTTAAAAATGCAAGCAAATAAAGATAAAATAAGTTATATGATGGAAAATAATACATTTTTTTAAATATCCGGCGAAAATGTGACAATCCCGAGCTTTCCGGGTGGTCGGTAGCTAAAATTTCGGTCTCTGGTAGCTAAGAAAGAAGAAGAAAAGTGGAAGAAGGTTTGCAAAGATAGAAGAAGAAACCTGCTGGGAAAGAAGAAAAAGGGGAAAGAAAAAGGAAAATGAGGCTTAAATCGCGGGTGAAAAGAAAAATGGGCCCTAGTCCGATAATTTGAAATTATCAGACGATACGGGCAATAATTTGCCCGTATTGTCCGATAATTTGGAATTTTTAAGTGTACACCCAAAAACATCAAATTATCGGACGATACAGGCGATAATTTGCCTGTATCGGACGATAAATTGACTGTTTTTAAGGGTATACGATACAATGCCTATTTATCGTATCATTCATGTCCAAAACCGATACGTATCGTCCGATACGTATCGGTATCGGACGATATTTTGACCCATGGATGATAGTATTCTATATCATTTGGCAAACGAGCAGGAATGTGGAGAAATTATGAATATCCTAAAACTCTACGAAGAGGCTTCAGGTCAAATTATTAACTTTGACAAATCGAAGGTTTCTTTTAGTAGGAATGTTTCAAATTCATTGTGCGAAAATATTCTTAATGTGCTACAGGTCAAAGTGGTGGGAGCTCATGAAAAATATTTGGGTTTGCCGATGATTGTGGGGAAATAAAAAAGAGCTCCTTTTGCTTCCATAAAGGGCCGAATTAGGAAGAGACTAATGGGATGGAAAGGAAAGCTCCTATCGAAAGCGGGAAAGGAGGTCCTTATCAAAGCTGTGGCCCAATCCATTCCCATGTACATGATGAGTTGCTTCAGATCACCGACTTCTCTTGTAAATGAGATCTTGGCGATTATTGCAAAGTTTTGGTGGAGCCAAAGCAGTAAAGATAAAGGTATTCATTGGCGATCTTGGAAAGAGGTGTGCAAATCTAAATTGGAGGGGTGTTTGGGTTTCAAGGACCTTAGGGCTTTCAATACTGCCCTTCTATCGAAACAAGTGTGGAGAATGTCTGTTAATCCGACGGCTATTGTGTCCCGTGTTTTCAAAGCTAAGTATTTCCCAAACAACTCTATCTTTGATGCAAAACTGGCGGTGAACTCTTCTTTCACGTGGTCTAGCATTTTAGCGGCTAGAAACACAGTTGAAAAGGGTATTATTTGGAGGGTTGGGAATGGCAATTCTATTTGAATTTGGAAGGACAGGTGGATCCTGCGACCCCCTACTTTCAAAGTCGTGACTCCTAGTCCCACTGATGATGCCAAAGTGGTTGCGCTCATTCTTAAAAACCCAATTAGGTGGAATGCTCAAATGGTTAGAAATCTGTTCTATGAGGAAGAATTGCTTGGGCTTTCTCTAAGGATGGCCGTTTCTCAGTTAAAAGTGCTTACATCGTAGCCTGGGAGGATTCGTTGAACATTGACAGTAGAGCTTCTTCTAGCAATTTGCCTTTTTGCCCTCTTTGGAAGTATCTTTAGAATGCCCAAATCCCAAATAAAATCAAAATTTTCTCTTGGCGCGCATGCTCCAATATCCTTCCGGTGATGAAACTTCTTAATAGAAGAATCAAGGATATCCCTCCACTTTGTGAGTTGTGTGATATAGTGCCTGAAACTGTGGAACATGCACTTAAAGATTGTTCGAAATCTGCCCTTACTTGGTTCTGCTCACCGTTGGGTATTCAAACTTGCCACAGTAGTCATCTTAATTTCAAGGAGTGGGCCATGGAGTTCCTTGATTGTGCGGGTTTGTTGCATTTGGATCTCTTTTTTACTTTGACATGGTCTTTATGGAATGAAAGAAATCGTGTCAGTCATGGCGAAAAACCAAAGGATCCCATCCTGATTGCTAATACTGCGTGCAAATATATCTATGAATTTTAATCGGCAAACGGAAAAGGCCCAAATCCTTTTACTTTCCCTACCCCGACCATTCCCAGATCTTGGTCTCCTCCGGCTGAAGGTATATACAAAGCTAACTTTGACGGGGCGTGGTGCTCTCACAGTGGGGCTGGAGGGGTTGGAGTTATTATACAAGATCATTTAGGCCGTGTGATGGGTGCTTTGGCAAAAAACTGTAAGTTTGTTTTTTCGGCTGATCACTGTGAAGCGATTGGGCTACAGGAAGCGGTTCTTTTCGCGGTTCATACGGGTTTCCAAAGTATTATTTTCAAAGGTGATTCATCAAAGATTATTAATGGCGTATCTAGGGTGGATGACCTTTCCGAGCTCTCTACTATTTTTGATAATATCAATTCCGTAGCCTGTAGCCTTTCATCTTTCTCTTGGGCTCTTGTTAATAGATCTGCCAATGGTGCAACAGATGTGCTAGCTAAGCTAGGTTTAAATGATGGTTGTAATGAGGCTTGGTTGGAGGATGTCCCTCCACAGGTCTTTGACATTGTTGATTCTGATTTCCTTGGTTAATGATAAGCTATTTTCTCTCAAATTTTGTTTTTTTATCCATTCTTGTTACTCCACACATTTATCTTAGCATACGTATCTCAGCCACATGTACTCGATCTTCTTTTACATTTTCGTAGCTAACATTCTGCACCAAATAAGATGGCAAGTCTAATTGTCATCTTATATAATTGTCCCTTCAATTTAAGTGGAACTCTTGGGTCGTACAAAACTCAGCTTGCTTCTCTCTATTTCATCCAATCAGCATTTTTCCTATTTGAGACATCCTCTTCAAATCCTCCATTTGATTGTAAGGTGGAGCCTAAATAGAAAAATCTTTGACAATGTGGTACTAGATGATTTTCTACTTTAACTAAATCCTCCTCCAGGCCATCATGTTCTTTAAATTCCCATTCCATGTATTCTGTCCTAGTTGCTAACTTTTAAATCTCTTGCTCTAAGGCATTCTTCATAATTCTAGCTTATCATTTATTTCTTTCCTTGCTTGGGCATTTAGTACCCCATCATGAGCAAATAACATCCACCATGAAATTGGTTCCTGTATGTCTATGGTTAATGCATTCATGATCAGAGCAAACAAATAAGGCCTCAAAGGAAATTCTTTGCTACGCTTGATTCTTGTGTTAGTCATTGTTCTACTATTCTCTCACGAAGAGTTTCATACTCCGGCTTATAAGTTTAATGCCTTGATAGGTGACACAATTTTGAATGTATCCTTTGTTCTTATAAAAAGGGACTACAATGCTTTTCATCCTATTTATAGACATTTTCTTTGTTTTTAATATCTTGTTAAACAGGTTAGTCAAACAAATTTTTATAGGTACTCCATATGGTTCTAATACTTTTCTTTTTTTCACCTTTGCTGAGGCTGCTTTCACCCCCAGCTTTCAATATTTTTTATTGATTATCCCTTGAGTTGATTCCTCTTCTTGCTCTACTTCTGTCACAAATTTTGTGTTTAGTAGATCCTTAAGTATTCTTGCCCTCTGTTATTTATCTCATCATCTTCTACCAAGATCCTTTGATTTTCGTCTCTAATGCAATTTACCTAGTCGAGATCTCTAGTTTTCTTTTCTTTAACCTTGGAAGTCTATCGATTTGTCTCCTTTCGTTTGCAGCCTAGTGAATAAATTGTCATATGCTTCAAACTTAACCTTACTCGCAACTTTCTTAGGGCTCGTTTGAGAGTGTCCAAGAGGCTCATAATCTGAGTTTTTGACTCAAAAAGTGGTTTGTCCAAGCACTTCCAAGCCTTTCTTGTGTTTGAGAGTTTTTCTCAAAATCGTATTTTCTGAGCTTTTCCGAGTGAAAGCGACAAAACAATTTCCGACCAAAACACTCAGAAATGCTCAAATTTTGAGATCAGAAAGCTAGAAGGCAAAATACCCCTTTGGGAAGTGAAAACTAAAGAACAGATGAATCTAAGTTTTTCTGGGAAAAGCTCATAAAAGATTAGGAATCTGAGTAACTCAAGAACACATCCCAGAAAAGCCAGGATTCTGAGTAAGCTCAGAATATTGCAGATTCTGAGCTGACTGGATTTTGAACTTTTCTGGGAAAAGCTCAGAATCACCCGAACAAGGGCTTAGCTTTCTCTTTTGAGAACACAATCAGAGTGCAAACAACTCGGAATATAAAATGAATTAGTGATCGAACTACTTGAGTAAGTTATCCTCCTATTTTATTACCTCACTTTCTCTTATGACGAGAAAGTAAGTGGTGTCATGCCTGCTTCTGAATCAAGTTATATGGATGGTGGTTTGTTCGTTGAATTAATTGGTTGTCAACATTTTTCTCAACTATGTTCTTTGGAACCAAATCATTAGCTAGAGCGGGTGTAACAAAAATTCCTCTGTTTACAATTGGTCAATCTATACTCTAGTTCTAGCCTTTTCTTCTCCTTGATTAATGAAGTTCTTTTGCATGTAAATCATAATCACCTTTGTATTTCTCATATGTTGGCATGCATGTTCTCTGTCTCTGGTAGGTGGTGCGTAGAAATGATTGTTGTTTGTTTGCGTTCATGCATGCTACTGTAGGAGAGATTGGTAGACTAATTTATTCAATAAGATGCTGAAAAAGAGGAAAGAGCAAAAGAATGGAAGAAGAACCTTGTGATCCCTTCTTTATAAGAAGGCGAGTGCCAACTATCAAGGCATTAATCTTATGAGCAGACAGTGAAATTCTAAGAGAGTATAGTAGAACAACGCTAAGACAAGAATCAAGCATATTAGAGAACCAATTTAGATTCATACTGGGAAGATCAACAACTGAAGCCATTTTCTCATTAAGGCAACTTATGAAAAGTTTAAGGAGAGAAGGAAAAACTGGCATATGATTTTTATTGATTTGGAAAAAACTTATGATATAATACTGAGATAGGTAATCTGGTGGATGCTAAGGAATAAATGCAGTCCGAACTTCAATATTGAGATTATTGAAGACATGTATGAAAGGGTGGTAACTAGTGTAAGAAGCAAGGTAGGTAAGGCGGTGTGGCGAGGTCATGGCGAAGAGGCTTGCCATGCCATGGCGAGACCATTTACTTTATTTTTATATATTTTAATCTTTCTATTTTTTTTGTTTTTATATTTTTATAGAGGACAAAAAATTCAACTAATTAATAATAAAGAGCAATAAATAGAGAGAAAATTAATTATGATATGAAACATCAATAAAATCACAACATGAACAAGTATAAATAAAATATTAATATGAAATATCAACTAATATAGAAAGATTAAAATATATGAAATATTCAAGTACATAACGCTACATATTGTAGTCTCGCCCATTGCTCAATTCGTGATAGAGGTTACAAGAAACCTATTAAAAAAGTTTAGGAATTGCGGAGGCGAAGAAATTGAGCTTGCGAAGGTGCAAATAAAAACAAATTAGCCAACTGAGAGAGAGAAAAGAGGCTGAGAGAGGTATTGCACTGAGAAAGAGAGTGAAAGGGGTTGTGAAAGAAGGGGCTGCGAGAGAAAGGGGTTGCGAGCGAGGAAGGGGCCGAGAGGCAGACGATAGAGATTAAAAAAAATAGCGTGCCTTCATTTTTTTTGTTGGGATTGCGTGAGACATAGACATGAGAGAAAGGAAAACGCGGATGGGCAGAGCTGCATAAGAGAGTTAGAAGACGACAAAGAGGAGATTTGGTCTTCAAACCCTAAATAACTCTTATATATATATATATATATATATATATATATATATATATATATATAATATATATGTATATATAAGTGATACCTCATAAAATATAAATTATAACTATAACTTATAAATTATAAGTTAAAAGTATTGTAACTTATAAGTTAGTAACTTATTAGTTAATTTATAAGTATTATAACTTATAGTTTATAAAATTATAACTTATTATAATATAAACTATTATATCAATTTTATAAATAGCACCCATGGCGACGCCATGACGCCATTCAACTATGGCGTCGCCATGGCATTGCCATTTTACTGTTCCCGCCATTTCAGTTCATATAACTTTCAGTTTAAATCTGCATGAATGTGTGATTTTCAATCTATTTGTTCTTTTTGGGAATTTTTCTCTTTAGTAATTGTCTTTCTGTACAAAATTATAGGGGCATATAAATATGTGTTAGCAGGTGCGGGGGTGGGTGTGGATGTGCCAACATAGGGACGCGTGTGGTCGCATCCTGGCAGTATAGGTGCTTGCGTGTATGTTGATGCAGGTGTGTAAGGCTGACAATGGGCCGGGCTTGGGTCAAGCTTGAAGTAACCTGAGCTTGTTCGACCTATAAAATGACCCTAAAAATTCAGCCGGACCCAAAACTGTACTTTTATGTTTTAGCATATTAGGGTTGGTTAGTGCATTAGGGTTTGTTAGCATATTAGGGAAGAAGATAATAAAAAGAAGGATAGAATAAGTTAGGAAGCTTAGCCCTAACTAGGGCTGTTGGCTGTAGCAACCCTATTATACCTCATAAAGTGTCCAAGGACAAAAATGCTCTTAACAAATAGTTACTTACAATTATATCTGGTATCTGGTAAAAAACCAAAGGTCAGGTCTGTATCCCATCCACCCCTCCCAACACCCTATATGTACGGGACCAAGACTGGGTAATGACCTTTATCCAGTATCTGGTACAATACATATATGGCTAGCAGACTATACATATCTCACTAACATTCTCCCTCAAGTTGGTGCAATGATATCTATCAAGCCCAACTTGCCCATAATGTCTAAAGTCCTTAGTTTTCCTAATAATTCCGCTAAATATGTATGTAAGTTGATTTGATGACTTGCAAAACGGAGTACAAATGATACCGGATGATCTGTCATTGTCCTTTGTACGTTCATGAAACATCGAATTTGAAGCAATGTAGATGGCGACTTGGTTATGTTGCGATAGAAGAGATATAGATTAAGAAAAGAAGGAAAAAAGAGAAAAGGAAATGGATTGTCAAATGGGCCTCTAAAGACCCAATAAGGAGCTAAATTAAAGGCTCATTTAATTGAGGTAACACGTGATCCATGGGTGACCACATGAGAATAGAAAAAAGGAGTTTGGGGGAGTATGAAGGAATTTTTTTATCCTTTCAACCTGACGGCCCAATGGTTTGGGGCTTGATGTAAAAGTTGAAAAATGTCACCCCTGGAAATCCACTTGTGTAGATTTCAAGTTGTGAATTCAATCATATCAAAAGGACTTGATAACAAGGGGATGTGAGCAGATAACCAGATAACAAATTATTTAGATAAAGCTACTTTTATGCTAAATTTTTATGAGTTCAAACAGGAGTCCATGACAACATACCCTACCACTATTATTGATTTTGTCTCTTCTTCACTAAATATTTGATTTCCTTAGAATTTCGATTATCAATCGGTCTGGTAAAACCATTTGTTGTGTATTCGGAAATAACTCAGCAAGTCAAACTTTATTAAAGTCCGATGCAGTTTTAAACAATATGTTGAGTTTCAAAATTCATGAAATTGTAAATAACTGATTTTCAAAACCATTAGATAAATCATATGATTAGCAATATGCCAAAAATTTCCTTTTTTTATATATCATTTCAAATGCCCAAAAATCTTTATATTTCATTGTCATCAAAATCTTAAAAATGGAATACTTAAGGCACCGAACCATCATCTAGCGGTTGGGTTACCACATACAACTGAAGTTATCAAGTAGCTGGGGTAGAATACGAAACGCCCAAACAGAATCAAATTAGTTGATAACAAAATTAGGTTAACTGATCAGAGAATCAGATTGACTGATAACAAAATCAGTTTAACTGATAACAAAATCAGATTAGCTGATAGCAGAATAAGATTAATTTACTATAGAATCTATATCCGGTTGACTGATAACAGATAACAAATAACAGAACTGGCCAGTGATTTGATTTTCCTCATCTGTTTGTTATTCCAGATCAGAATATCGAAAAACTTATATAATTTCAATTTCTAAACCAAAACTTGTTCTTTGAAATAGGTCAGATAATCTTCAAATACTAGATGACAGATACAAAGCTTAAGTAATATATATACAGATCGTTTAACTATATTCATTTGCATTTTCCAATGCTAAACTGTCAAATCATATACATATCAGATTGTTGAATCAAACGCAGTACAGTTAAAGATGCCAAATTGTTTTCGAAACACATGCATGAGATTTATTTAAAAATTCCAATTCAGTTTACTAATAAGATTAAATTCAATTAATTAAGCTAAACTTGATTCATTAGGCCAATCATGATTAATTAGATTAAACATGATTAAATAACGGGAGCCATTACTTTTTTTTTTTTGATCAGTAAAGGAATTATATTGATGCGCAACAAGGTGCTGAAAAACCAACACAAAAAAAACGACCAAAAACAGAAAAAACAAGAACAAAAGGGCACAGCCACAATATGGCAACAACAAAAAAAAAAACCACGAGGCCCGAGCCTACACTACTGAGCTTAACCCGGGTCCCAAAGGAAAGACCCCTCTTGATTACTATGCTTGGGAACTGAAACCCAGCTCCCCAGCAGGTCTCTTATGGCTTTCATGACCATCCCCACCGGTTGGCTCTTCTGCTCGAAAATGCGCACGTTCTTCTCACGCCATAAGCCCCAAAAGATCGTGAACGTGGTAGCATCCTAATACTCCTTAAGAGTCCCCTCCATATTAGTATCCCCCCAGATCAGGTACAGCTCATACGGTGTCTCCGGCATCACCCAACTCATACCGAACGACTTTAGAACAATGCTCCAGATTTCCTGCGCCACATCACAGTGAATTAGCAAATGGGGGGCAGTCTCTTCCCCCTTGTTGCACATGACGCAACAGTTTTGGATCTCCTTCCCCCTCCGAATCAACTGGTCCAACGTTAGAATTCTCCTTTTGAATAACGTCCACACAAAGAACTTAACTTTGAGAGGGACGACTTTCCTCCACAGGTCAGCCCCTTGAAATTTGGTTAACGGGCGACACGTGAGCATTCTATAATAGGACTTAACAGTGAAAATCCCGTCATTTTTCGGGGCCCATACTCTTTGATCTTGCCCGCTATGGTGCCTTCTAGCCTCATACAGCGTAGTCAAAAGATTAGAGTAAGAGACCACCTCCTCCTCTCTCAGGCCCCCTTCTCGTGATCACCTCCCATAAAGTACCCCCCTCTGAGTCGGAGACAAACTCAAAAATCCTGCCCCGTGGGTTCACGGCAATGACATGAATATCCGGGAAAGATGCATCAAGCGGCCCACCCTCCAACCACGAGTCCTCCCAAAAGCGAACACGGTTACCAAGCATTCCACGTTCATATGCCCTTCCACCAAGGGGATATCCCTCTATGAACCTCATGATTGATGCCCCACTCTCTTGGGGCCTGCCCATATTTCTCGACCAGCACTAGCCGCCAAAGATTCTCCCTCTCCTCCTTCTTTCCCGCCCGCCAAAACCACTTCCCCAACAGGACAATATTGGTCCAAAGCAGGCTGCGAACACCAAGACCCCCATTGCATAAGGGCAATTGACATGTCTCCCAATTAACAAGATGATACTGTTTGTTCGTACCCGACCCCTCCCACAAGAAATTCCTTTGAATTTGTTCGAGGCGCTTGATGACTCCTTTCAGGCAATTAAACATAGACATGTAGAAGATGGGCATCGACGATAAGACCGATTTGACCAGCACAAGCCTTCCCCCACTACTCAACAATTTCCCTTTCCATGTCGACAGCCGCTGTTGGAACCGTTGTACCACCAACTCCCAGTCTCTAGCAGTAGGTTGCCTGAGGCCGAGTGGTAGCCCCAGATACTTAATTGGGAATTTTTCGACCTCATAGTCCACCACCTGCGCCATATCATCCATCAGCCAAGCATCAGTGCCAATACCCGTGATCGTCGACTTAGAGAGATTGATACGCTGCCCTGATACCGCCTCACAAATGAACATCCACTAGAGCCCTGAAATGCGAGAGGTCCGCCTTCCCGAAAATTATTGTATCATCCACAAATTGAAGATGCGTAATATATCGACTATGAGCTCCCACCTTAGCGCCTGATATCAGGTTTAAATCGCGAGCCTGCGACAAAAGGCCAGATAAAGCTTCGCCCACCATATTGAAAAGGAAAGGTGAGAGTGGGTCCCCCTGCCGGATACCTCAAAATACCCCGCCGGCGTCCCATTGATCAAAACCAAGAACCAAGCTGACGAGTAGCAACCCCTCATCCAATTCTTCCACCTTGTGCCAAACCCCATTCTGGCGAACATATGGTCAAGACAATCCCAACTGATCCGGTCATAAGCTTTCTCCATATCAAATTTCCACAGAGCAGCCGGTCGGTGATCATAATGTGCGGAATGGATGGTTTCTTGTGCCACCACAACTAAATCCACAAGCTGTCTTCCCGTTACGAAAGCTCCCTGGTTGTCTAAAATAATCCGACCCATGAGCGGTTTGAGTCTATTAGCTAGGACCTTTGATATAATCTTGTATAAGCAGTTGGTGAGGCAAATAGGTCTGAAATCCGCTATGTCAACAGTCCCCTCCCTCTTCGGAATGAGTGTGATGAATGTAGAGTTTAGACTCCTCCCAATGCAGCCGGATGCGTGAAACTCGTGCACAACTTGCATTAAGTCCGTCTTAATGGTCGTCCAAAAAAATCCAAAGAATTCCATGGTAAAGTCATTAGGTCCGGGAGCTTTGTTTTTAGCCCCCACATGAATCACCGTCCACACCTCTTCCTCACAGAACTGGTTTTCCATGCATAGTCGATCCTCCTCCGTGATAGAGCGAAAGTGGATCCCATCCAATTGAGGCCACTTGTGACGGAGGTACGCAACGTGGCTACCCTGGCCATCCGCAGCGCCACTTGAGCCGCTTGTACTCCGCATAAGGGCAATGGTGACTTGGTGCCTGGGGCACGCGATGTGGTGCCGGCAGGGCACGCGACATCTTGGTGCTGGAAGCGGCACGCGACTTGGGGTCAGGAGGGCCTCGCGACGTGGTCGTGCTGCGGGAGACGCAACACGGTCGCATGGGGGTAAGATGCGTGAGTGACACGGACGCGACATGGACGCGACACAGTCTAGCTGGGTTAGTGGCTCGGAGCGTTGCGGTATGTCAAACCAAGGGGTTTGAGGTTCTCCCGCTATGCTGGCTGAATTACTGTTTTACCCTTATATAGGGGAAGGGAGCTTGAGAGCTTTTCCCCCGCACACGGGGCATTGCGTTCCCAGAGGGGGCGCAAGTGTCTCCTAGGCCTGAAATGGTGGGCCTAGGATGTCGACGCAACGATGCCGTGTGGAACCTGGGTGAGGTTGAAGTATGGCCCCGGACTATGTGTCGCGGTGCATATGGCTGGGCAACTTCACAAGCGCTGCGTGGGACTCAGTAGAGCACGGCAGCACAACGGAGGCACTCGACTGTGGGCTTGGTTCGGTATGCGGGCAAGACATGACGGCATGTGGCGCAGCATACCATTCTGTTGCGAGGCGAGGTACTAGTGTAGTGCACAAGGTGAAGCTTGAGTAGACCAAGCAGGGCACAATGGGGCAGTTTGGCGTGTCGTAAGGGGCACGATACATCGAGTGGTAGGCCGTGAAACAGAGGTAACCATGACGAGGGAGGAGTTCCCGTCCTCTAGGCGGGTGGTATCAGAGCTGATGTAGAGATGGGTTGGCTTCGTTGCACGAGGTAGCGAGGCACTGTGCGGGTTGATGGTGCGTTGAAGAATGCTCCCGCGACAGTTGGTATCAGAGTTAGGCTGACTTAGCGCATCCAGCGTTAGGTGCCGCACGGGCTGACACTGCTGGAAGAGTGACCCCGTGACACACTGCCACCCTTCATCTTTGTACATATTCTTGTAGAACTGGACAATGTGTTGCCGAATCTGTTCCTTCTCCGAGTAGGTCACCCCCTCAACGACAACCTTGCCCATGTAATTCGTTTTATTCCGCGCATTAGCGACCGCATGGAAATACTTAGTGTTAGCATCCCCCTCTTTGAGCCATTGAACCTTAGCCTTTTGTCTCCATTTGATCTCCTCGGCAAGGCACATAGTATTAAACTCCATTTTCCTCCTATATCGTTCCTCTCATTCCTCCTCCGTCAAATTCCGCACCTCCTCTAGATCATCTAACTGTTTAAGCCGTTGCAACAAGGCATCCTGCTTGTCTTGAACCATCTCAAAACCCTCCCTGTTCCACTTTTTATAGTTCTGTTTCACCCATCTTAACTTGGAGATAAATCTGCACTCAGCCGTCCCTTGAGGTACCGGTTCCATCCACCATGCCGGGACCAAATTTCGAAAATCTTTGTCCAACAACCACATGTTCTCGAAGCGGAACGACGTCGGCTGACTCCCACGCGCCTCACAAGTTAGAATCAAGGGGCGGTGGTTCGACACAGCCTGCGGTAAACATTCCAACCTAGCCCCTGGGAAAATATCCATCCACTCAGTGGTGCATTAAAATCTGTCGAGCCTACTCATCGACGGATTGGATTGGAGATTCGACCATATAAAGAGGGCCCTGGTCAACAATACATCCATCAACTCCCACTCAGCAATGAGCGTGTTGAAGTCCCGCATAACCCTTGAGTCTGCCGGCCCTCCCTTTTTCTCGTTACTCCACCTTATTGCAGTGAAGTCGCCGCCCATGCAAAACGGATAATCCCATCTGACAGCCAGAGCCGCTAACTCCGCCCATAAATCTTCCCGCTCCCTATCAGCAGTCGGGCCATAAATACCAGCAAACATCCATGTTTTTCCAGTTTCCTTACTCCGGAGCACCACAGAAGCCGAGTAGGTGCCCAACTCCTCATCCATTTTGTCAAATAACCGACTGTTCCAGGCCACCAAAATCCCACCCGCAGCACCTTCAGAGTCCACCCCCAGCCAATCCCATTACTTACCACCAAGGATCGAGGCCACTTTCCGGCCATCACAGCTACCCCACTTCGTTTCCTGTAAAGTAACTACAACAGGTTTGATAGAGTCGATGACCCGTTTAACTCTGGTCCGTTTGCTCTCATCGCAAATGCCCCGCACGTTCCATGACAGCATCTTCATAAACACATAGAAACCCATGCCCAGGACGAACCCGCTAGGATTTAAACCCCCCTCCGGTCCCTCCCATCCGACATTCCCCATTGCAATCTTGCCAGCTCTCATGCCCCGCCGCTACGCCTTGATTTGGATCCGTTGCGGCTGACTAGTACAGATCGTAACACCTTCCGAAGCCTCCTTGAATCCCCTGAAAGACATCTCGAGGTCGTGTCCGACTCGGATTAGACGATCAATATCGGTGGCAAAACATAATTCCTCCTCCTCCCCATTCATCCTAGTGCTCGTCGAAAACTCCTCAGGCGATAATTGTGAGTTGCCCTCTGACTATTGAAGAAGATCCCTGGTTATGCAATGCCCCTTAGTAACTGGATCCCAACTTCTTCGCGCCAACCCATCCCCAGGTTCTATTGCAGTCATATCGACTGGGTCTCCACAAATCCTGGGCTGTACTGCCCATGGGTCTAGGCCAACCCACACATTAGCCCTTGGTTCCAACGAGCTACCTGCCCAGCCTAAAAGCATCCCCGACGGGTCCAAAAGATAAAAACCCCAGTCGCTGCCTTATGAGTGCCACGTGTCGCGTAGGTCACGTGGGCCAGTCAATAAAGAGGCCCCCAGCTCACCCCTTTGTAGGTAGCGTAAGTCAAACCCCTCATAGAGCCCCTCCCTCTTTCCAGAGCTCTGAGAAACACGTGTCGATCCCCCACCGCCTCGCCCCCCTCGAGATCCCTGCCATCTTCTCCCCTTTCGGATATAAACCCTGAAGTCCTTTTTGCTACCTACTATATGTTTCCTTAAGAAGACACCGACAACAGCCTCGGTCGCCATCGGATCCCAGGTACATACATTGACATCCTCCCGTACCGCTGGCATCCCCGACAACTCACCAACCTCCGTTATTTGCAGGTCTCCGACAGGTGTTTTTTCGTACACTTCACTCTCGGCCGTAGATCCTGTCGCTGACACACTCTCCTTCTCGGTGTGTTCAACTCCTTCCACCGACGATATCATCGCCTAAGGCGTGGCATGGTTTGACGGCCCCCCTCGAAACATTGTTCCCGTTGGCCGTCAGAGGCCTTCCTCCCGAGAAGCGAAAGGACATCAGACTCCCCAACAATCTCACCTTCCTCATGGTCCGTGAGTATATTCTGCGACTCCCCCTCGGACCCCGCCGGCCAGAGACCCCTCACCGGTGCGGCCATCCACCCTTGTGGTCCCAGACGGAGCGTCGAGTCCGCGGTTGAGCCATTCTCCGAGCGACTCGCACCCATCCCGTCGGAGTTTCCTACCCAGCCCTTGATTGGGTCGGCGACTGCCTCGCCTTCTTTAGTGGAGCCTCAGACAACTTCTACACCGGGCAACCGGGGCCCCTCGGTTTCTATACACGCCTGCCGCGACATGAGCATCCTCTCCAAGACCACCAATTCTATGAAGACTCGGAGTACATGGCCGTCGATGCAGAATTCCAGACAATGAGGAATGCTCTCCACCCTGCCCGCGACGAGGATCCGAGCGGCATCAGTGTCCCAGAGGTCATCAGTTCTCCGGTCAACGAGAATGAATCTGCCGCAGCGGTCTCCGATCGCTTTAAAGACATCCAGGGACCAGGCATGGAGCGGCAGCCCGCGCACCCGGATCCATAGACCTCCCCTCTCCAAGTGTTCCCGCAACATTCCCACAGCCGAGTTCGAAGCCCCACACTCCATGGGTACGCCATCAATGTACAAACTTTTTTGGATGGAAAACTGACTGGCCTCCTGCTCCGACGGGGAACGGAGGAGAAACCTAGAGTTTGAGATAGCAGACAAAGAAGGCCTTTTCGAAATTTCCCAAGTCTTTTGTAACCAACAATGTAATTGAAGTAAAGACAATGTATCTTTAATAGCATAGATAACAACCCAGAAGTGTTTTAAATTGTTTGCAAGAGAGAGGAACTGAGGAGATTCCATCTTAAGCATCTGATGAGATTCCGCTCCCTCACGGTCGGAGCCACTCCCACTAGCCAGAGCTCCAGGGCCTCCCTCTTCTCTCCTTGCAATCTTGGCAAACGAAACCCCGATACGCCGAAACGCCTCTGAATTGGCCAAAATCCGGTTGCGTCTATTCCCCGCAATAGACCAGCCCTGATGGATATCACGAGCTTGGGCCTCACTAAGCACCGGCGGCTGTTTGCATATCAATCAGGGCATCGAATCCCTCCCCTTCACCGGGACACCCTTAGACCGGGAAGATGAGCACCCATACCGGTGACATATACTCCGGCGTCGAAAATTGACGTTACGACATCGGGCACAGATCCAATCACCCTCCCTAAGCACAAGGGCATGAGCCATTTTTCACTCGGCCTAACGGGAGCCATTACTTGCACTCGGAAAGTTGGCCCTTGCACCGAAGTTGAAGAAAAACTTGATATTTTAGAGAAATGTGGCGTGAAAATGCAGTCTGGGCCGTCTGATTTGAAGTTCATGACCTATAGATCTTTAGTGGATAAGATTGGAGCAAAACAAGATATTTATGATATGATCTATTGTATTCAACTGTTGAATCAGATTATAGCCTTTGACTATATTTAATCATATGAAGAAGATTATATTTCGTGCTATTCTTTTGCACTTAATACTTAAAAATTATAGCCTTCAAATCAAACGATTTAGATGATTTTTTCATATAGCAAAGATTGCCAAAGTCGCAAGTCTTTGTTTTAAATTCGGTGCAAGGCCAATTTTCCGAGTGCAAGTAATGGCTCCCTTAAATAACTTAAGTGATTAATTATGCTAAACTCGATTAACTAGGATACACGTAATTAATTAGCTTAAGCTTGATTAACTAGCTTAAGCATGATTATCTAGCCTAAGCATGCTTAACTAGCCTAAGCATGACTACCTAGACTAAACATAAATCTTTGAACTTTAATTAAAAGCTTTACTTCCCTAAGTTGGACCGGATCGTGCCTGATCAAGTCGAGCCGTGCCTGACTGAGCATTTACTAGCCCCTTCCTCTCTCTTCCTCTTTCTTCCTTTCTCTCTCTAGCTTGGGGAGTGGGGATAGATGTCATTCCATCTCCCTTGCCCTGTATTTATAGACCTCCGAAGGGGGGTGGGGAGGGTGTGTGTGTGTTTAGTAGGTTGGTTTCCTTAGCCGCCTACCTCATTTAAGGTCGGTTAGAGTAACCGACCTCCTTAATTAGTTGCGGGCAACGTGACCGACCTCCTTAAGCTGGATCCACCCGTCACGTCATTCCCTCCGCTCACAAGCTCACGCATGCACATGCATGGTGACACATGGCTCCTGTTGGACCGCAAAACCTTATTTCTATTTAAAATTTGTCCTTTTCTCCTTTGTTAAAACTATCAAATTACCCTCCATATAGGGATGCAAGCTTTGAACCGAACACTGAAACCAAACTGAAAACCGAGGGTCCTGATCCGGACCAAACCGAACCGCACCGAAAACCGACTGAAACCGGACTGAACCCCAATTCGGTTTCGGTTTAGGGTGGCAAAAACTGAAAACCGTGGGGGTCGGATGAGTAAACTGAAAAAAGCTAGAAAAAACCGAAAAAGCAAAAAAATGCATTAAAAAATTAATAAAGTAGGTAAAATACCCACACCGAACCGAACCGAACCGAATCGGTTTCAGAAAAAAAAACAAAGACTGAACCGAACCGAATGGATTTCAGTTTGGTTTCGGTTTGTGCTGTACTGAACTGAAAACCGAAAAAATCGGGTTCGGTTTGGTACACCGAACTTGCATCCCTACCTCCATAAATCCAAACATACCAAAATTTCCCTTAGGCTTAAGATTATAGATTTGCCTATAAAATTTATAGAAATTGCCTAATCTGCCCTCTAGTATTCAGTGTAAGTCGCATACACTTACAATAGTTATACTAATGGTAGCTTTGTCATCATAAATAGCAATAAAATTGTATAGAGGTGCGGGACATTATTTTCAGGGTAGTAGAAAGAGGGTCCATTCAGGAGGCCTATCTGCATTTTAATTAGGTGCCTCATGTGACTCACTTAAGTGCATACTTATGAAATATATGACATCTCTCAGTTTGTTTATATCAAAAGCAACTTTGTTGATTGTTTAAATTTTTTAGTTTAACCTCAATGTGAGGTTTAAGGCATCTCATTAATTCTTATTAATTTAGGTTATTTTCCTACTTCTTTTAGGAGTCCGCAATAGAAGTGGACGTGTTAGGTTTATTTAAAGTGTTTGGCCGTGAGACCCTAGAACATGTTTATGGTTTGTTTTTTTATTAAGAAAAAAAAATCCTAGAACACGCTTATTGTTTTTTTTTGTTAAATTAAGAAAAGAAATGAGATCCTCTGTCAGAGGACTCAACGGTTTATCCAGAACCTTAATTATTTTGTAGTTTGAACTCTCTTTTTCCTAAAATTTAAAGAACAAGGTTCAAGTTTCACTTTTGTGTCTAATTCTCTCTTCTTTGTGGGTTATCTTCCTCCAACCACATCAAAGTGGTACCAAAGCTAGTTGATCCTTGTCTAATCGATTTTGAAGTGCCTCACTCATTGAACTCGAGATGCCGCCTTGCACAAATCTTGGTGGAGGGCAATGTACGGTAGTTGGAAAAACGCCTTCGAATGTATCCAAATGCAAGTAGATCAACTTATGCATCTTTTCTTGCATTGAGAGGCAAAAATATGTTAGATTTCATAATCTCCAATAGGAATTATGAGCGTATGTAGATCAAAGAGAGGTTTAGCATTTCCTTGAAAAGACTAATTGTTAGATTGAGTCTTGGATGGTGTAGATGACTCAAAAAAAATTCCTTATAGGATCAAAATTTTAAATCACTATTTCATGAGTAAAGGTGCCTTAGAACAATTCTCTTTGGAAGATGAACTGATGGTTGAGATTTGGATCGTGGCAATGTATCAAATTTTCTTGTCGATGCAGAGCATTTCCCGGATCAAAACAACCTAGACATCTGTGTTAATGGGCCAGAGATTAATGCCAGAAATTGGGGAGAAAATAGAGCCCAGAACAACCTAAAAATATGAGTCATAAAGGGCTGCACCTGGGTCTTAAACTGAGCCAGAAAAAGAGATGTCGATGGGCCTATTTTAGGGGTCTCCAAGAATTTTCATGTGGGTTTCAGATTTTGAAGAGTTTCTCGGTGGTTTTGGAACAGGTCGCATTCCTACAAAACAGGGGGGCACAGTAATTCCAAGCCAGAAAAATCCACTTTATTTTAATAATTATTTTGCAGTTTCTATATTCCTAAAAGACGGGCTCTGAGTTCTGATTGTTATTATTTTATTTACAATGTGACTAGGAGTCTAAATAAAGAAGTTTTGGGTGTCGAGATATGCATAATATAGGAGAGTTTATTTCTGTTTTAAATATGAGTTATAAATATGGTAGGAGACTAATTGGAGTAAAAGTAGGAGTTAGAATAGAAATAGGAAGTTTTATATATTTTCTTATATACATGCAACTATTGAAACATTGAACAAGACAGATTGGAATAAGAATTTACATAATATTTTCAGCACTCGGGATTCTCATCTCAGCCTTAGAACGTCACTGTTCTGCAGAATTCTGATCTCTCTGCTATGTGCTGCTGTTGAATTCTCTCTTCATTGTGGATTTTCTTCCTTTTCATATCGAGTCAGAGCTTTAAGGGTGCAAGTATGGTGCAGATGTGCACGCACTTGCAAACAGGTGGTTGTGCCTGCACTAGCAAACAGGTGTATGTGCGCATGCATGCGAATACATATGTGTCCTTTCTTGCTCCAGTAGTTTTTCCAAATTGTATGCACATTTCACAAACTAAGTACTTGTTTCAGTTTCTAATCTCAAGTTTTCGTTTAATCTATAGGCATGCCCTACCCACAAAATCTAGAAACTGCAAAAGTGCTCGAGATGATTATAATGGAAAATGGAGCAGTCCCTGCAACAATTGCCATTTTAGATGGTGTCCCTTGTATCGGTAAAATTTTCAATCCTAGTTGCTTCAGGTGGTTATGGTTAAATTTTACTGTCTTTTGTAAAAGTATGATGTGGTGTAGATCAAGTCTTTTTTATCCAAACACTATCTAATGATTGCCTATTGACTAGGTCCTTGCAAGAGGACCAAAATAGAACTCCTTGATTTGTAGCTTTTATATCTGCAGATCTAAGGTGACAAGAATATTTAGTAAAAGAATAAATTATCATTTTTTTAAATTTGAAGTGGCATTATAATGCATTTTAAAAAAGAAAGAACAATCTTGTCTAACATGCAAAGATAGAAAGATTGCTTGGTTGGGAGATGTAATCCCGATTGTTGCAACATGAATGTATTTTTACCTTTTTTTTTTTTTTTTGTAATTATTAGATTGTATTCCTCTTTTTAGTTTTCTTTTAGCAATCGAATTAATGACTTGGTGCTTTTATTTTAAATTGTTTGCCCTTTCTTGAGCAAATGAATTGATTTAGAAAACGATTTGCTAATTTTAGAAATGGCTTTGAGTGCCTACTTCAATTGGGACTTTGTATTTTCTTTCTGTTATTGGCGTTCCTTGAGATTAAAAGATAGACCTGAGATATTATTTGTGGGCTTTGAAAACAATTTATCGATTTTGCTCTAAGGAATGCAAACCAAATGGATTCGAACCAAATGAATGCTTATACCATGTTCTTTTCTCTAGTCAGTTGCTATATTCTAGTTAGCTAGACTTTATTAGTGGGGACTAGTTAGATTTGCGCATGAGACAAGTAGATAAAGAGTTGAATTACTGGGTGGTTGTTGTAATGGATGAGTTTACCTCAAGGTTTACCTTCATGTATCACACTTTATTCTTCATAGGCTATGAAAGTTATATACATAACTTGTTTTCATAAATTCTTTATTGTATTTATCTTCATATTTAAACTATCTCAAAGGTTTACCCACCTGCTTTTTTCCCCAGTTTTTTGTTATCTTAGTAGGCTGCTATGCTGTTAGGTATGCCGATGTGCCCTTTCTGCTATGAGTTAATCTTATCATGGTGGACGATGAGCTGCGAGGTAGAATTAATGGAGTTAATTAGGGGTTAAGGTTAGAAAGAAGAAGGAAAAAGAAGAAGAATAAGAAGAGGAGGAAATTAGGGTTGAGTTGGATTCCCTTAAGCCCTTCAATTATTAGTATTTATCTCACAAGTACAGTATCTCATGCATACCTCTAGACACCCGAAATAAGAAAAATACAAGACTAAAGTGAACTACCACACACACGTCAAGTACACACCAACATAACTAAACTATCCTCTAACACTCCCCTCAAGTTGGCACATAGATGTTGATTATGCCCAATTTGGAAGCAATATCTTCATCCTGACTCCTCCAATGACGTGGGTGAGAATGTCGACCAACTGATCTTTGAAAGCCATATGTGGTGTGCAAAATTCCTGTGACAACCTTCTCTCTCATAAAGTGATAGTCGACCTCTATATGCTTGGTTCTCTCATGGAACACTGGATTCTCCGCAATTTGTAGACTTCATTATTCCCATACAAAGTCATTGGAAGCCTAACTCGTCTTCCAATGTCATTGAGAATAACTTTAACCACATCCCCTTTATGGCACCTTGAGACCTGGCTCTATACTCGTGTTGACACTTGAATTGGCTACAACATGTTTTTTCTTGCTCTTCCAAGTGACCAAATTTCCTCCAAGAAAGCTAACATAACCTGTGGTAGATGTCCTGTCACTAACATATCCAACATCTTTTGCATCTCTGAAGGCTTTCACATCTGAATGTCCATGGTTACCATACATCGGTCCCCTTTTTGGGCTAGACTTCAAGTATATCAGAATTCGATATACGACATCAAGATGAGGATGAGTATGAGGAGCATGCACATGTTGGCTGACCCCCCCCACACACCCACCCACCCACCCACCCACACACACCCACCCACCCATATATATATATATAAGGGTTGCGCACCCCAATGGGGTACGGTGAGCATACCGCCATACCCCCAATGATCCATATGGAGTTCCTGGTGGCACCCAAAACAGTGTTTTGGTGCTATGTGGAGCTTGGATGCATTGCCTAGATCAATTCTATAAATAAAAAATAATTGTTTGAGGCAAAAGTGTCACGTAATTCCATATATATATATATATACATATACATATGAATTTGATTAAAAGACCAAGAATCGTTGAATGCTTTATAGTTTATATCAGCCATTTAATATTTTAATGTGCAAGTAGATCCTCAGTGGTTGTGGCATTGTGCAAACTGTATTGATTTATATATATATAAATAGTGATTTATTGAATTTTTTTTTTTTCAAAAGAATGTCGTCTTCTATAGCATCCACCGGTGCGTCCGGAAAAGATAAAGATGATTCTTGTTGGAGACACTGTTTTCTTAAGGATCCAAAACTGACTGGAAATATTACATGTCGTTGGTGCAAGAGGGAATATACGGCGAGCATCAACCGATTGAAGAAACATCTTGCCGGTATTAAGGGAGATCTCGCCCCTTGCGTCTCTGTACTAGCAGATGTTAGGCAAGAGATGCTTGATGTTTTGAACTTGATCAAAGAGAAGAACGTGGCAAAGGAGAAAGAAGTTCAATCATTGCGAAAGTTGGTGAAAATTTATAGTAATGGGGACTCAGGTTCTAGTGATGATGTGACAAGTAAAGAAAGTCGTCGTTTCTTCTCAAGAAACTACGTACCTAGGGACCATGTTGTGGCCCGTAAACCATTGGAGGAAGTGAAAAGAAAGGGGATATTACGATAAACAATCATTCCAGGGAAGCTTACAAAGGAGCTGAAGGGACGTATAGATGGTCATGTTGCAAGATGGTTTTATGTAAACGACATCCCTTTTCACACAATTGGCAACAAATATTTCTTGAAGATGTGTGAAGCAATTGGCCAATATGGTCCATGATACATTACCACTTCGGATTTTCAACTGGGGAATACTTTGTTGGCGAATGAAGTTGAAGAGATTAAAAAGAAATTGATCACACACAAGGAGTCATGGGAACGACTTGGTTGTTTCATAATGACTGATACATGGACAAATAGGAAGGGGAGAGGTATAATGAATCTTTCAGCGCATAGTCGTTCTGGAATGAATTTTCTAAGGTCGGTTGAAGTGTCAGAGGATGTTTATGATGCACAATTTATTTATGAATTGGTTGAAAAATGCATCTAACAAGTGGGAGAGAAGAATGTTCTACAGGTGGTTACTGATAACGCTGTAAATAACTTAGCTGCAACAAAGGTATTGAAGGTAAATTACCGAGGGATTTATTGGATCCCTTGTGCCGCGCATTCAATAGATCTCATGTTTTGGGATATTAGGAAACTATTGAAAGTAAAGAAGGGTCGTTAAGCAAAGACTGTGTCGACATTTATATACAGTCACGTGAAAGTATTGAGTATGATGGGGAAGAAGTTTTTTAAAATTGAGGCTCAAGTTGAGGGTGTTCTCGTCTAATGAATGGAAGAAATGCAAATGGAACACAAAACTGGCAGAGAAAGAAGCAATGAGTATTATATTGAAAGCACCACTTTTTGAAATGACGTGATGTATTCGTTGAAAGTCTTCCAGCTGCTCTTGAAATGTTACGAATGGTCGATTCAGATGTCACTTCAATGAGGTTCATTTATGCTTTCATTGAAGACGCAAAAAGAGAAATTAATAATTCTTTCCAAAACAATGAGGCTCAAATTGGAGCGGTAATAAGAATTATTGAAGAATGGTTTAAAAAGTACCTTGAACATCCATTGGTTGCGGCGGTACACTACTTGAAACATTTCTACTATTACTGAGAGAGGAAATTCGACGAGATAAACGGTTTATGAAAGGCGTGAATGATTGCATTTCAAAATTTATTGATCCCGAAGTTAGTGACCAGATTATGGACGAGATGGGATGTTTTATTGATGCAGAGAAATCATTTGGAGATTCCATAGAAATTAGCTAAAGGAATGTGGAGAGAAGAGGCTTCAATTGATAGATAAGAGGCCTAACCCAAGTATATTTAAATATTTTTTATAAAATTTAGAAGTTTCAAACTTTCAATTGAGTAATATATGCAGCTAATGTCTCTAGTTAATTAATTTATCTTTTAAAGTTGATTAATGACTACTTGGTGGAAAAATGTATCGTGTGGATGCTCCTAATTTGCAGAAGATGGCTATACAAATTTTAAACTTGACATGCAACCCTTCCTAAAGTGAGAGAAATTGGAGTACTTTTGAGATGGTAAATAGACTATAGTTATGTATTTATGTTATAATTATGCATATATAATAAAATATTTTATTTATGCAGATCCACACGAAAACTAGAAATAGAATTGGGCCCTCAAAGTTGAATGATTTGGTGTATGTGCAATTCAATACGAAGCTTCTAGACCGCAACTCTAAAGTAAAGGAGAAAGGAAATACTTTAGCTTTTGAAGACAAGGAAGGGGTGCTTGAATGGCCCAAATGAAGAAGTATTTCCCGGCGAGTCATTGACGTGTGGTCATGTTGGCGAGGAGGCTTCGAGTGCAAATATAAAAGCACAACCAAGGAGGAGCACCAGATCTGCAACACAGATATAGAGGGAAATTGATAAGAAGGATGTTGATGAAGAGCCGACAAATGAAGGGGATGATGATGTCTAGTTCACTCCTTCCGATGAAGATCTTGAATTGTGTTGATGGAGAGCTAACACGAATATTATTTTTTGCTAAGTGATTGTGTGGTTGAACTTGAATCATGAATGTTTTTTATTTGAAAAATAATATTTTATCTTAATACTCTAAGCCTCTAATCTAATGTTATATTTTTGATAGATTTAAAATAAATGTTATATATTGAAATATATACATTTATGTTGAAATTATATATATATAGGCCTTGGGCTATGTGTCCGGGCGTAGAGATATCTTTGCGCCCATTAATTTTGGCATCACACGTAGCACCTTTTTGTGCTAAGAGACGTCTTATGTTTTAATCATTTAACCTTGCTTTAACCAGAGTTACCATTGTCAGAATCTGAAGTGTAAAGCGATGCGAAGTGGCAGGGGATACGATGCCTAACATTGGGGGTTGTAATGGCCATTATTACCATTCAAAAAGTCTAATTGAGGCGGCATATTTGTGAATTAAAAATTCATAAATTACTTTTTATCTTTGCCCTAATTTTACACTTCTCAGAGAGCAATATGAAGACACAGAGAAGCGATGACCTCCTTTTCTTTTTTTTTGAATTAAGGTGAGTCCCTTTTATTTTCTTTCTGCTTCAAACATGAAGCGCTAGCGCCACTATATAGAGGCGCCGTCCCTTCCTTTACGGAGCACTAGCACTTCTTTAATGAAGCATTTGCACCGCTATATAGAGGCACCGCCCCTTCTTTGACGGAGCGCTAATGCTTCTTTAATGAAGCGTTTGTGCTTCTATGAAGAAGCGCTAGCACTACGACGATACTCCTTTTTTAATGTCTTCTTCTTTAAACTGATTCTTTTTATGATTCACAGATTGTCAAGATGGTTCTCAAGACTCCAGCAACTCAGTGCACCATTGTGAAGTGCCGATCGATGTACGACTAGGCAACGAAACATAGGAAAGCTCTGCTTCCGGAATCAGTCTTTAGACAATTCTTTTTAGCAACGAAGGACGTGAAATGCGTCAATGGCCTCCTGAACTGCATCTTTAAGTTCTTGGTTGGGAGAAACGTCTGGAATTTTGGGATGGGCCCTATCAGATTTTGCCCACTTGACTTTCACTTAATCACTGGTCTTCGAATGACTGACCCCTGTCGTTACCCTCCCTCCAAACCCCTTCCCGAAGACCAGACGATCAAAAATAAGCATTTCAGGGGCATTAACCCTATAAAGAGGGGACTTCTCCTCAATGCCATTAATGGTGTAGTTGAGGGTGGTGACAATGACATCCTGAAGCTCTGTTTGTTGTTCGATCTCACCACCGTCTTCTTCCCAAACACAAAATACATCCTCGATGACCCCTACCTCGTTCTCGTTGATAATCTCCCAAATTTCAACGAATATCCATGGGGTAATTTGGCGTACAAGCACCTGCTGCAGTGTGTCGATAAATCGAAGAGGAACCGAGATATAGTAGAGAGGGCAAAGGTTGTGCAAGAATGCAATATTTACTGCTGTCTACTGCACGGTTTGCCTGCAGGTAACTTTGTGCTCTAATTTTGGGTTTTAATTTTCTATGACATCCATAAAAACCTCATCAATATGTTCTTACTTAGATCTGGGCATACGAGATTAACTTGAAGAGCTCCCAAGTGAGGTTTGAAGGCGACATCCACTTCCTAAGGCTGTTGAAATGGGAGGTGAATTAGAGTACGAGGAAGTTCTACATCAAAGATTTCAAGAATAAGATAATTTGCATGATCCGCCTCTTTAATGAGGCAATGTTGCCTCTCTAACGAAGCGACATCGCTTTCAGTATGAAGTGATGCCGCTTTTCGAACGAGGCGATATGGCTTTCCAAATGAGGCGATGTCGCTTTCCTAATGAAGCGATGTCGATTTTTTTATTTCTTTATCATTCGTCAATAATATGGAAAATCTATCTTCTCGTAGGCCTTTCGGGAACTCGCGTGCACACCCTACAAGGAGAACCAGCCTGTGATAGAGGAATTTCGATGAACAGGGGGGAGATCTGCAAAAGAAGCGGGTGAAGGACCTGCGGTCCCTCCCATTGTCGTTCTGAGGAAGAGGTCAGACATTGACGTCATTAACCTCGAAGAAGAAGAAGATGATGAGGAAGTGGAAGATGGGGAAGAAGAAGAGGCTCCCAAAACCCATAAGTTCGTGAAAACCACCCCAGTTGCCGTTAAGCACGTGTCGGGGACGTGAATTGTTGAAAAATAGATGCAGTCTGCCGATGCAAGAATTGCAAACTATGAGAAATCGGTTAGAGAGCGAAGCACGAGCTTTTACGACATCAAACTACAGGTTCTCAAGATGGAACAAGAGAATAAGAAACTGAAGGAACAAAACACCTTGATCTTGAAGGAGCAGGACTATTTTTGAGGCGACATAACAGCCTGACCCTGAAAGATTAGGTTCTCTAAAGGCGGCCTTGACAAAAATTGTGGTGGCGCTGCCAGAGGTATGCTATTTGTTTAATGCGCTAGACTATAAGAGTGCTAACGCTTTGTCTTAAAAGCGACATCGCTTCGATTCTGAAGCGTCAACACTTCCAAATGAAAGCATTACCACTTCGAGTATGGAGCCCTACCGCTTCCAAATGAAAGCGACGGTTCCTCTGTTACGAGGCGTCGCCGCTTTGACTAGTTTTATTTTGTTACAGAGTAATGTGTCTTTTCTCATATTGCAGGACAACACTGTGGCGGGAAGCCTGCTGGGGCTCATTAGGGAACATCTGACAGTTGTCCCCTAACGAAAATGGTCTGCCCCAAAGCATTTATCAATCACCTCCTCCTCCTTTGCTACTTTGCATCAGAGGGCTCAGCCCCAACCTCAACCTCAACCTCAACCTCCACCACCTAACCAACAACCACCCCAACCATCGATTCCAACTGCATATAAGAAGCAACGAACACCCCCACCAACTCTGACCCAACCTCTTACCCAAAGCAAACCCCAACCTCAGCCCCATCCTCAAGCCCAACCTCCTACCTAACCCAAACCCCAACCTCAAGCCCAACCTCCTACCCAAAGCAAACCCCAACCTCCTACTCCCTCCAAACCCCAACCTCAGGTCCAACCTTCTACCCAAAGGAAACCCCAACTTCAACCCCAACCTCCTACCCTAAGTCAACCCCAACCTCCTACCCAAAGCAAACCCCAACCTCCGGAACAACCTCAGCCCCAACCCCAACCTCCTACCCATCCCCAACCTCTGGTACAACCTCAGCCCCAGCCCCAACCTCGGGAACAACCTCAACCCCAACCTCAACCACCACCACTGCCAACTGCGTCTCATGACCCTAGTCCTGAGATGCCCCATGCGCAACCATACATCGAGGAGTAGTCTTCAATGCAAGCTGAAGACGACGACGAAGATGACTCAGTCGTCTTTAGGGGAAGTGAGAGGAACCGTGGTAAAGCCACCGCCGTGATTCCTCCCTCTCAAACTCTCCCTAAACCTCTCCCTAAGAGAAAGGAACCCATGGTCTCTCAGCCCCGCAAAAAGGCCAAAACGGTCCCCACGGCATCAACGGAGGCCTATATGAAGGCTATTTGGGAAAAGCCGAACAGTGAGAACGATTAAGTATATCCCCTCACCACATTTATCGTTGTAAATATAATATAACTTATGTTTGAACTTATTTATGAAATTGAAAGTATGATTGCCATCGCAAATGTTGGGGGGCCAACAGATTACCGTCCAACTGTTACGCAATCTACAAGCTCCAGAGGAAATAAAAGACCTAAAGAAATGCGTCGTCGCTTCCTTTTATTTTATTGATATTTTTACCTTCGTATGTAGATAATGTTCACGTACTTTAGGGTGACAAGGAGGACATGCTTCCTGGAAAGTTTCGGAAGACTTTCCGAATGTCCCCTTTGGGGCTAAAATGTATGCTCGTGGACTTTAGAATGCAACTTTCCTCCCAACCGACTTAGGGGGCCAGTGTAACACTTACCCCAAATTTTTTGAAGCGTAACATGGGATGAAGCCAATGCGGCGTTTCCTTTTCGATAGGAATCGCGCCTTGTCAGCGCTGAATTGTAAAGCTATATTTATTCCAATTCATATTGACGATCCACTCCATTGGGCGTTTGCTTGTGCCAACCCCTCAAAACACACGTTCGTTGTCCTGGACCCCAACCCAGATAAGTCACTGACGTCAAAATTTTGCGATGAGATCAGAACCATGGTAAGATTGAAGACCCTATAGATCGCTTCTCAAAACCAAGCGATAACGCCCTCCAACGACGCGATAGCGCTTATGTGACGAAGCGTAAATGCTTCTATTTCGGGGCATTAGCGCTTTTGTCTTGGGGCGTTAGTGCCCCCTATTTTTGAAATTTATTTAATATTTTTTAAATGTATATGTAACCTTTGTCTATTTGTTTTTTGACAGACAGAGTATTTGCCAGTCCTTTTATATATGAATGGAGCAACTGATGCAATTTTTGAGGACTATCGTTGGAAGTGTATCGGTGTCAAAAACGCGCCATGCCAGAAAAATGGTTATGACTGTGGGGTTTTTGTGTTGAATTACGTTGAGGGCTTCAGCAGGGCGCTCCCACTCACATTTACATAACCTGACATGCTTCGTTGCAGGACCGAGATTGGGCACGCCATTGCTACTCACGTCGAAGAGCAATTGAATGCGGGTGACGAGAAAGAAGCGTTGAGTTAAATTTCTTGTTATAATAGGTTGTAACTTATTTTCTATAACATTTATACAATGTAAACTTATTTTCATTAAGACTTATTTTTTGTTATAAAATCTTTGTAAAGTTGTACAATTTATCTTTGTAAGATTTATACAATGTAAATGACACTTTACAATTTATCTTTATAAGATTTATACAATGTGAATGAAAGACTATGGATGACTGCTATTTATCTTTGTAAAACTGTACAATACTACAATACAATACTATAATTTATCTGAAAATATTCAATTGATTGGACAAAACTATGGCAATGCAAAATCAATAGTCAGGCTAAATCTTCGCTTCACTTCATAAGCTAACACCATACCTAACTTCATTTGTCTAATGAAGCATCAACGCTCTTGCTTCATATCGCTAGCGCTTCTAAGTCGAAGCCATAACGCTCCATTCACTTCATTACCCCATCACCATAACTAACTTAATTGACTAATGAAGCGCCAATGCTCCTTTTTCGTATCGCTAGCGCCTCTACGCCGAAGCGATAACGCTCCATTCACTTCATTATTTTGACCTAACTTAATTTAAGTAATGAAGCTCTAGCGCTCCTTCGTATCGCTAGCTCTTCTTGGTTGAAGTGATAACACTCCATTCAGTTCATAAGCTAACACCATACGTAACTTCATTTCCCCAAAGAAGCGCCAACGCTCCATTCACCTCTTTCCTTTGGCGTTAGTTATGATTTATGAGTATCCTTGTCAATAATGATGGAAAACCAACAATCGTTGCATTAATGTTGAAAAATAAATAGCCAAATCCTTCAGCCGTTAGTACTCCTTTGGGGCATTGCACAATAATAACTACAACTGTAGAGAAGTCATGTCCTCGAAGAATGGAATAGTAGCTTGCTATTTTAAAGGTTTACAATGATCATTTTGTTTAAAATCACGTCTCTTATTTTCTTTTCGTCTCCTCTCCTCTCCTCTTGTCTGCTTCAGCCTCTAAGACCAAAATGCAACTTCACAGTTTACGGAGGAGTCACCGGCTGGTGCACCAACGTTTCATCCGTAGTTATGATGGTTTGGGGATCGACATTCCTGACAACATTGAGCTGGTTGTCGTTCCTGACGACATCAAGCATGTGGTTCCCCCTTCCGCTGCCAAGTTGGTCGTCATTACGGATGACGGCGATCTTGTTATTAATGTCGGTGGAGCTCCTGCCATAGGCAGAGTCGCTGCTTATTCTTGCGGTGGAGCCGCAACTTCTTGGGGAGGAGTAGCCCCCTTCTTCTCTTGGCTCTAGAGACGGTACTGCGTCTTCCGACTTCAGAACCGGCCGACCCGCGAGACGATTTCTTCTCCTAGCTCTAGAGTCGATGCTGTATTTTTTTCCCTGACAATGTAAAGAAACCATTTTGAGGTTGTAATGAAATCGTTTTGTGGCTTAAATTTCAAGATACCTGTCTGACTGTAACTTCCTCTCATTCAAACTTTTTAATAGTTTTCCAAGGAAAACAAGAAAATGAAAATGGTGGAGCAAATCTAAACGATTTCAATAGGTAATTTATTTGCAGGATTTTGCTTGCCTTTGGACTCTTCCTTTGGACATCTTGTGACCTTTTAGTATGAACCATGGAGGATCCAGTCAGTGAATCCAAACAACCTTATATTTGAATCAAATAGTAGCACACTTCGTTTATGAAATGGTTCGTTACCTGGGCAGAGGTTATTAAGCCGAGGATTGCCCTGGCACAGGTTATTAAGTCTTGTTGAAATACTTCGTTTATGAAGCGAGCACGCTTCGATTATGAAGCGACCGCTTTTCGGCTTGGAAGCGTCGACGCTTTGTATATGAAGCAACCCCTTCTCCCGGCTCTAGAGTCGGTACTACGTCTCCCGGTTCCAGAATCAATGTTGCTTCTCCTCGGCTCCAAAACCGGCCGACCCGTGAGACGATTTCTTCTCCCGGCTCTAGAGCCGGTTGTGACGGGGCCAATACTTTGTTTATCAGCAGGAAGGCGTGGGAGCCTTGGAGCTGGTTGATTGGGTAGCAGGAAGGCGTGCGAGCCTTGGAACTAGGTGTGTGACGCGCGAGCGCGGAGGCGTGGGCCTTGAGTCACGTGTGTGCTCCTTACATGTATGGCAAAGATGGCTACTCGAGCTAGGTGGTGTGCTACTGTGGCGACTAGACGCGCGTGGGCGTGGATAGCTGACTTGGAGGTGTTGGTGTTGCATGGGCCTTGTGTGCCATGGACAAAGGTCATGTGCCATGGGCAGTATATCAAACCAATACGTTTGAGGTATTCCTGCCATTTGGCTTGAGGTTGTGTTTAAACCATATATATATGGGAGGGGAGCTGTGGAGACTCCCATACACATGGGGCTCTGTGCACTAGAAGGTGCAAAGTGGTTTCCTAGGTCTGAAAGGGCGGGCCTAGGACGTTGCTTCGACAATGCCGTGTGTCACCCATGGTGAGGTTTCCATGTGCCCGAGCTATGCGTCGCTGTGCACATGGGTCGGCTATGAGGGAGACACTCGTGAGCTATGTGGGATGTTGTGGTGCACGCTCGCTGAGGGCTTGATGCTGATGTGTGCTTGTTGTGTGAGCTACACAATGGTGGGCTTGGTTCAGTATGACGGCGAGACATGTTGGAATGGGACGACATGAGGAGCTGCATGCTACTGTCGCGAGCGAGGTACTAGTGTTGGGCACAGGGTGAAACTTGAGTAGGCCAAGCGAGGTGCAGAGGTGTTGGCATGCGTGTCGCGAAGAGACATGATGCGTTGGCATGGTGGGCCTTGGTAAGAAGGTAACCATAAACGAGAGTTCCTGTCCTCTAGGCGGGTGGTATCAGAGTTGATGAGGGGTAGGCTAGCCTCGTTGTTGTGGCAGCGAGGTGCCGCACAGGTGTGACAGTCGGTGTCGGGTTGTGCCCCCATGACAGTTGGTATCAGAGCCAGATTTACTTGTGTGCAGTTGTGATGTTGCACGCCTGTGGTTGAGATGCATTCTGTTACATTGAGTTTCAGAGCTTGGTCGCACGCATAGTGATGTTACTACTGGGATACGCTGTTGCTGAAATCTGATGATGCTCGATGCTAGTTGGCCATGAGGGCCACACGTTGAGGTAGCGGGTCGGTCCGAGGTGGATGAACGCTAGTGACTTCCGACATACGACGTTGGGTCACACAGGTACTAAGCACTGTTGCCATGAATGGCATTGAGCAAGGAGGATGCTTCGTTCTCACTTCATGAGAAAGCTGAGATTTTTGAATCGGTTGCTGGTACATGACATGATGGTCGAGACTGTTGGTATGTGTAGTGTGAAAGATCAGTGTCTTACGATGGGCCAGGATCAAAGGTAAAGTTAAGCGGGATATTGCGAGAACTGGAATAAGCTATGCTGAATTGGAGAAGTGGTCAGTGGCTTGTTGCTTTGTTGTGGGACGACAAGGTATTCTTTATCTGTGAGAGACGGATGGCTGAGCAGGTGATCCAATGCAGCTTCAGAGGAAGTAGATGTGAGAGCTAGATGGGTATCTTCAGAGGAAGTGAATCCCAGGTGATCGTTGAGATCTTTGGTCTACGAGTAGGGCCGAAGGCAGTTTCTGAGCACGACAGAGGCAGTGTGGTCAGAATATTGGAACGAAAAGCTCAAGGCAAATGTGTTGTATTTTCTGGTGAAGAGATCAATGTCCGAGGTACCAAGGCATGACAACTGCTAAAAAGTGAAGGCATTGTGCGCTTGTTAGGACACTGGAAGCATACACCAAGGCATCGAATTGAATCGTAAATCGGGTTACAAGAGGTGACTCGGGGCATGTTATGGGTGAAGACAGAGGTCGAGGTACTATAGTGTGAGAAGTTAGGAGCTTCGTTGATTGAGCAAGGTGCTCGTGGCAGACTCTTGGGTGAAGACACAGTGGTGTTGAGGTACTAGAGCGTTGCAGGACAGTTGAGGGCTTGTGATGGAGATCAAGTTTAAAGGTCCAAGAAAGCTAGATTCCGTTGGTTGCTACAGTTGAAAGATACAGGCAATGTTGCGGACTACAGTAATATGAGGCAAGTGCTTCGTTTGGATGAGCGTGGTCTCTCACTGACAGACTCTTGGGTGAAGATAGATGGTCGAGGTACTAGAACACTGTAAAATTGGAACAGGTTGAGACAACTTGGGTAGCAGACTCGTGGTTGTGAACGTACGTCGAGGTACTGGAGGTCTACAAGTCAGACGAGAGTCAATCTCTTGGACGAAGACACAGAGGTGTTGAGGTGCTAGAGTTCGGCAGTTCAGATGAAAGTTAGTCTCCTGGGTGAAGACAGAATGTGGAGAAACTATAGGGCTGCGATGCGCAATGAGTTGCGTGAACTTGGAGCTAGCGGTGTGGACATCAAAGGCGTGGTTTGCTTGGTTTTGGCAGTTGATTTGGCCAGTGATAGGAATGATGCTAAGGATTGGTTTGCTTCTGGTTGTATGAGGAACTGGTATGTGGGAATACCTGGGTGAAATACAGACAATGCCAAGTTATTCAGAACACTGCGTGGAGTGAAGACACGAAAAATGGTTGAAACTGGTATGCCGAGGCATGAGGTGAAGACTGATTACGTCATCGAAGAATTGTTGCAGAGGCATGAGGTGAAGATGTATGTAGCTCATCGTGACGAACTCTTGTGAATGTACCTGGGTGAAGATGAATGACAGTAGTCGATGTACTGGTGCCGATGCCGTTTGATGAATGTTACTTGTCTTTTGGCTAGTGTGATGATGTTTGGGTGAAGACGAATGATAGTAGTCGCGGAACTGACAGAGATGTATGGGTCGAAGGGCAGCAGAATGGTAACACAGAAATGCAGATGGGTACAACGAAGAGTAGTAGTTATGGGTCAGATGCAGGTTGTGCTTGGTTGAAGACTGAATTTTTGTTGAGGAACTGACGTAGGAGTTTTAGTGTCGACGTGGGCGTTGACGCATTTGAGTGAGGGAGGATGTGACGTGGTCATGACCCTGGTGCATGGAGATGCACATTTGATGAGCTAGCAGGAAGGTGGGAGGACCCTCTAGCTAGGTTGAACCGAAGGAGAGCTTGAGAAACATAGGAGTGAAGGCATGGCCGAGATACTGAGGTGTTTCGAAGGCAGAATTTGGTGGGTGGACTCTTAGGTGAATACACTTCGTGTTGAGGTACTGAAGCGAGCAGTGGGCGAACTCTTGGGTGAAGACACTTTGTGTTGAGGTACTAGAGCGAGTTGTAGTCACAAATGCTTGGTGCATGGCATGGTGATGGATAGTGCTGGTGTGGAGCCGCGTGAAGTATCAATGTGTTTCTTGTTCGTATGCCGAGTGGAATGCGGATGAGACCAAGTTTAACTAGCAAGGAGGTGTCAGACCTCGGGGCTAGGTATTTGTGGAGACTTTGCATGGGGTGAAGACGAAGGTTAAGGAACTGATGCAGGTTTTGGTGTCAGCATGGGTGTTGACATTGCCAGATTGGAGGAGGTGGCGTGGTCATTCCCTTGTGATATGACATCAACGAGGACGATGACCTTATGGAGTGGGGGAGGATGTGAAGGGGTAAATACTCTGTTTATCAGCAGGAAGGCGTGGGAGCAGGAGGAGTGTGAGCGTTGGAGCTAGGTGATTGGCTAGCAGGAGGCGTGTGAGTCTTGGAGCTAGGTGTGTGACGCGCAAGCGCCGAGGCGTGGGCCTTGAGTCGCATGCGTGATCCCTGTATGTATGGTGAAGATGACTACTCGAGCTAGGTGGTGTGCTAGTGTGGCAACTAGACGCGCGTGGGCGTGGATAGCTGACTTGGAGGTGTTGGTGTTGCATGGGTCTCGTGTGCCATGGGCAGTATGTCAAACCAATACGTTTGAGGTATTCTTGCTATTTGGCTTGAGGTGGTGTTTAAACCATATATATGGGAGGGGAGCTATGGAGCTACTCCCATACACATGGGGTCCTATGCACTAGAAGGTGCACAATGGTCTCCTAGGTCTGAAAGGGTGTGCCTAGGACGTTGCTTCGACAATTCCGTGTGTCACCTAAGGTGAGGTTGCCATGTGCCCGAGCTATGCATCGCGGTGCATATGGGTCGGCTATGAGGGGGGCACTCGTGAGCTACGTGGGACACTGTGGTGCACGTTGGCTAAGGGCCGGATGCTGATGCGTGCTGCTCGCGTGAGCCACACATGATGATGGGCTTGGTTCAATATAATGGCGAGACATGTTGGAATGAGACGACATGAGGAGCTGCATGCTACTGGCGCGGGTGAGGTACTAGTGCTGGGCATAGGGTGAAGCTTGAGCAGGCCAAGCGAGGCACAGAGGTGTAGGCATGCGTGTCGCGAATAGATACGATGCGTTGGTATGGTAGGCCTTGGTAAGAAGGTAATCATGAATGAGAGTTCCCGTTCTCTAGGCGGGTGGTATCAGAGTTAATGAGGGGTAGGCTAGCCTCATTGTTGTGGTAGCAAGGCGCCGCATAAGTGTGACAGCCGGGGTCGGGGTGTGCCCCCGTGTCACGGTGTTGTATTTTTTACCTGACAACATAAAGAAATCATTTTGAGGTTGTAATGAAATCGTTTTACCGCTTTAATTTCAAGATACCCGTCTGATTGCAACTTCCTCTCATTCAAACTTTTTAATAGTTTTCGAAGGAAAACAAGAAAGAACTTGAAAATGGTGGAGCAAATCTAAACGATTACAATAGGTAATTTATTTGCAGGACTTTGCTTGCCTTTGGATTCTTCCTTTGGGACAACCTTTGGACATCTTGTGACCTTTTAGTATGAACCATGGAGGATCCGGTCAGTGAATCCAAACAACCTTATATTTGAATCAAATAGTAGCACACTTCTTTTATGAAATGGTTCGTTGCCCGGGCACAGGTTATTAAGCTGAGGATTGCCCTAGCACATGTTATTAAGCCTTGTTGAAATGTTTCGTTTATGAAGCGAGCACACTTTACATACGAAGCGAGCATGCTTCGTCTATGAAGCGACCAAGCTTTGATTATGAAGCAACCACGCTTCGGCTTGGAAGCGTTGACGCTTTGTATATGAAGCGCTAACACTTCTTAGACTCAACGTCGATGCTTCCAAGACGAAGCGACAGTGCTAGGACTCCAAAAATTAAAACAATGGAATCAATCATTCAAATTAAGAAAAAATGGAATCAATTATAATTGTAGCCCAACCCCTCAAGAAATTGAAGATGTTTGATGATGGATTATGAACATAAAAAAAGATCAGATGAATAGGGAAAAAAAATAACCATTCAATGAACACTAAAAAGAAGAGCATTCAATGAACACAAAAAAATGACCATTCACCACGCTTTGTTTATGTAGCGACCTACGGTTCGTTTATAAAGTGACCACGCTTTGTCTATGAAGATCCAATGCTTCATAAACGAAGCGACCAGGAAGCGCCCAAGCTTCGTAAACGAAACGCCAACACTTCTTAAATGAAACACCAATGCTTCATATATGAAGCGTTGTCGCTTCATAGACGAAGCGTTGATGCTTCCAAGACGAAGGGCTCACGCTTCATATATGAGGCGTTGTCGCGTCATAAATGAAGCGTTGACGCTTCCAAGATGAAGCGACTACACTATTCATAAATTGAGTCGGTATTACTTTGTGATACTACACTTTCCATTGTCCCCTGTTCTGTTTGGTTTTGTTCAGCGTTAGCAACCATTATCCTGACTCTCTTTACCGAGCAACTTGTGATTTTATGACCTAACTCACCACAGCCCTTACACTTCATTCTCTTCTTCTCTGTTTGTTCAATACTAACCTCCATTCCAGACTTAATTCTATCATTGTTGCTTCGCATACCATTGGTGGCACATCGTAGTGGATCTCGCACTATAGTGTTGGCATGCTCATGCAACGATTTTCCTTGGCTCTCGTGGGGGGAGCCGCCTGAGAGGCTGCGATGCTAGCGCTCCTTTCAATCTCCTCTTCCCTTCTAATGGCCTCTCTGCCTTATAATTTCATCATCCCTCCTAACGTGTAATCCGCCAAGCGAAATGATTGTATCCCCAACTCAATTGACTAGAGTCTGGCTTCTCTCACTTTCCATATTTTCATCGTAGATACACAATTGGATTCCTCTTTCTCACCAGCCCCCAAACATATAACACTCTATCTACCGTCGTTCGTCCATTGATATAGAATGTACTTAGATGGAATTTGGTCTACCACTTTCTTATAGTAAACATGGAAGATGGGAGAACACAACAAGCCCTCAGTCTTGAAGTGCTTGCAGTCACAAGTGGCCGAGGCGTCTCCCCGTTCGAAACGAAGTTTGAATGTTTGACTGTTATCTTCCTTGCCATCCTCACCACTTCTATGCACTTCGTATACTTTAACCGCCTTGGCTTCCTCTTCGGCCACCTTTTGAGACTTAAAAGATTTGAGACTTAAAAGAGGTAAACTTCTAGAACTCAATGTGGAATCTATCAAACATGGTTCTTGTATACACCCTAGCGGCATGCCTCTTGATTGAATTTTCGAATAAGAAAGCTGATGTCGTAGACATTGAGATGAAATCCTCTCTATTTTCTTTATCGAGATGAGAAAAATAGTGAAGGCGGCATCGCTTCACAAAAAAAGCGATGGAGCGTCAATAATGAGGCGCAATCGCTTCTAAATAGAGGCACAATCGCTTCACAAAAATAGCTATGGCGCGACCATTATCTCTGCGCAATCGCTTCCCAGAAGAAGCGATGACCGGCTATGCTGAGGCGCAATCAATTCTCCAACAAAGCGTCTACATCGACGCCGATCTATTTATTTAGAATGCTTGTAATTTTATGATCTATATTGTGAAAAGTTGCTCCCTATATTTGGTGATGAAACAAGTCATTTTATATAAGCTCTTATAAAATGACTTGTTTCATCATCAAATATAAGTAGCAATTTTTCACAGTATAGATCATAAAATTACCAGCAAAATTGTACCGCATAGAACATAAGTATATCTTCGATATCGACTCAGCGCTTACCTTTGATTATTCGTCGTCACTGCTCTTTTTCCTATGACGAAGAGATTGAGAACCTCAACGGAGAGAGAGAGAGAGAGAGAGAGAGATGGAAGGAGAGAGATGCCAGATGGAGGGAGAGATGTAGCGAGAGCGCCTTTTTTGAATTCCTTTACCGCCCTAAAAAGTGTCGTGTTGTCATTCACAAAGACTTGACATTCCTTTTGCCGTCCCTTCCTTGTCAGGCTACACCTGTTGTCAAGTGTAGCCTGAGCTACCTACCTTATAACCTCTATCAGAATGATAGCTCAGAGATATCTCTGCTGTGGCTAACCACGGTTAGTCTCAAAGACGCTTTCCACGTGTCTGCTTCTCACTGGCCGGGTTCAGAGATATCTCTACGCCCGAGCGCATTCTCCCCCGGCTATATATATATAGTGGCCGCCCGGATCTTGAGCATTGCTCACGATTTTCGTCGAACATCCCCTGACCGCCCGAACCCGCCTGGCGATTTTAAGAACATTTGTGTTTGGAGTGAAACATAACCCTGATGTTGTCTCACGGTTTATGTCCTGCCTTGTTGCTCGTGGATTCACACAAGCGTATGATGTTGATTATGATGCCATCTCTACTCCAGTGGCTAAGTTGACTGTTGTTCGGGTTCTTATCTCTATTATGTGAAGAATGTCTTTCTACATGGGTATCTGACAGAGGAGATTTATATGGCCCGTCCTCCCGGGTTCCTGCTTCAAGGGGAGACAAGGAATGTTTGTGGACTTCGGAGGTTTATTTATGGGTTGAAGGAGTCGCTTAGAGCATCGTTTCCTCGCTTCAATAGTGTGGTTATTGATTTGGGATTTCAGAGATGTCACTCTGATCACATTTTGTTCATTCACTCAGGTCCTGCGGGTCGTACCATTTGTCTTGTCTGTGGCTGATATCATTCTTGCTAGAGATGATTCTTTGTTTATCTCCCATGTGAAAAGGAGCTTGTCCATATCTTTGAAGTGAAAGATTTGGGTAGTTGAGGTATTTTTTGGGACTTGAAGTGGTTCGCTCTAAAAAGGGGGTCTTACTCTCACAAGGAAAGTACACTAATGATCTCCTCATTGATAAATGCTCGATTGCAAGTCTGCTACATCTCCCATGGTTCAGAAATTATCTCTTCATGGGAGTGAAGGTGATCTTCTCCCAGATCCCCATGAATATCAGCGTTTAGTGGGCCGCTTGATTTATCTCTCTCACCAGACCGGACATCACTTTTGCTGTTAGGTTAGTCAGTCAGTTTATGCATGCACCTCTCACTCTTCATCTTGCTGCTGTCCATCGTATCCTCTGGTATCTTAAAGCTAGTCTAGGTTGTGGACTGTTATATCTCTCTCTTGGTCATTTGAGTATTTCTGGATACACTATGGTGACTGGGCTGGTTCTGTCAGTGATCGCCGTTCTACTTCAGGATATTACGTTTTTCTCGGAAGTAACTTGGTTGCCTGGAAAACTAGAAAACATCCAGTGGTCTCTCGGTCTAGTGAGTATCGTGGTACTTGCGAGATTTTATGGCCGCACTCTCTTTTTTCAGAGTTAGGTTTTTCTATTTGCAGTTCCATACTGCTTCATTGTGATGATGAAGCTGTTGAGAGGATTGCTTCAGATTCTGTCCTTCACGAATGAACAGAGCATATTGAAGCCGGCATTCATTTTGTCAGGGAAAAGGTTTGGGATAAGTCTGGTGAGCTTTCGATGTTTCATTTTCACAGCAACTGGCAGATATAATGACTAAGGCTATTGGGCCTAGTACTCTTCGCGCTGTGGTGTTCAAGCTGCGCATGTTAGATATCCATGTTCCAGCTTGAGGGGGAGTGTTAGCGTATTAGTTGAAATGTTTGGTTTGTATGTAGTATCATTGGGTGTGAGTATGCAATTCTTAATATAAATGCTAGTGAGGACCTCTCAACTCACTAAACCTTCTCATTATTTCTCTCTCTCTCTCTCTCTCTCTCTATCTGGAGTGTTAGCGTATTAGATAGTCATGTTTTTTCCTTCAAAAACATGATGACCCTTTAACTACAACGCGTCTACATGCTATATGTTTGCATTAACCAAGAGTATTCTAAATAGTTTTAGTAAAAGTCTACACATGGCATGTAGAAATCAACATAGGGATTCAATATTCAAGATAAGAAAATGTTAGAAGGATGTTATTCTAAAAGCGTTGATGAAGTAGTTGAAGACCTTAAGTTCTAGAGTTAGGAGTGGAATTTGATTATGAGGAAGAAGCTAAGAAATATTTTAATGCATATGCTAGCAGGTGTATATTTTAGTATATGAAAACATGCGGTTCGTAGATCAGCAAAGATAATGTTCTTTCCCTCGATATGTACACTGGAAATAGGGATTTTATTTTATAAAGTACATAAGAAGGAAAAATCGAAAAAGGTGTTGAGAGAGTACAAGGATTGGTTCTAAGGTAACATTTAGGATTAAAAAAAATGGAAAATGAGTTGTTCAAGATTTTGTAATGGAACATAACCCATCAAATAACAACGCTAAGAAAATCTCAGTTCTTAAAATCACAAAGAGAAATAATTGAAGTTGCAAAAAGCTTCATACCTCATATGAGTGCAGGGATATGCACAAATTTAATTATGTTACTGTTCAAACAGGTAACTGGAGGGAGTAAAAATGTTGGCCTTGTTGAGAGTGTGCAAAATTTGGTGCGTAGTCTGAAGAGAATTGATAGAAACCATTAGTATATCAATGACACATCTTAGTATGTCACTTTAAATGGATATTGGTTTTGGTGATTAGGAGTGAGGGAGGGAGGGGAGTTGAATCCCCTCACCCTTAATATTATTATATGCATGTCACTAACAATAGGATCTCATGTATCACTAATACTGGTATACATTTACTCTCCTTACTAATGACACACAATTAATACTAGCGACACACCAACATGGTCTCCGTCTAGCAAAATTTACCTTAGTCATTAAAATTGCCATGAATCATGACTATATAAAACAATTTCTACTCAAATATAAAATTACACACGGTTGAGTTGTTGAAACCTCCAACATATACAATATTCTTCCAGTCAAATAAAAGGCATGTTATGGACAAAATGTATTTGCATAAATATTTTCTACATGCAGTTGGTTACTCTCGAACATGGAAAGTTTGTTGTTTAGTTTTCAGCTAGAACTTCTGTTCTATGGTTATCAGTGGAAAGGTAGTTAAGGCGGTGTGGTGAGGTCATGGCGAAGAGGCTCGCTACACCATGACGAGGCCATGACAAAGCAATGGCGAGGCTACTTATTAAATTTATTTTTTATTTTTTATTTTTTTAAAGTTATTTTATTTTATTTATTAATCATTAGTTATTTTTTTTTAAAATTTTAAATTTTCATAGAGGAAGACAAAATTCAACTACTCAGGTATCATTCTTTGATTTCAATAATAAGGATTTTATGTTATTGGCATAAACAAATATACAAATAAAATATGTAACATTGACAAATTTGCAACATTTACAAGTATAAATTATATGAAATTGCAACGAACATAGAATATTAAGAGAGAGAGAGAGAGAGAGAGAGAGAGTTGAGGGTTTTGTAACCTGTAAGTTAGGGTTTTGTAACTTATAAGTTAACTTGTAAAATGTAAATTTCTAACAATGTTATAACTTATAAATATTATAAGTTATGGCAATTTTTCTTTATAGGTAAGCATTGTTATAATTTATTATTACTATTTTTTTTTTGATAGAGCATTGTTAGAAGTTGTAACAATGTTATCCTTCTAACTTACCTACTTTATAAGTGTTATACGTTATAATCCAACAAAAACCAATTAGCGTGCATAGCGACATCATAATGTTATTCCGTCATGGCGATGGTATGACATCGGTATTTAGCCATAATGGCTATTTGGTTGTATATGGCATGTCCCATTGCCATTTTCCTGGAAAAACAAATTGACCGTTGGTTAGCAAGACTGGAGTGCCTTGAATAAATAACTCTCTTGTGGAATTAGTAAGCCAAAGTTAGATTTATCTAATTTTTATTTTTAGGAACTAGAATTGGTTACTTCTCTAGGAATGAGTTCCTTTTACAAAAGCTATTTTTCTAGTGATGACAAATGTTATCAAACTCAGCTGTTGATTCCCTTATTCAAAGATTATATAATATTGTGCTTTGTATGCTTGATTTATTCTTTTTTCATGACCATTTGGCACCATGCCAAAATGATATCATTCACATTTGCAGGTCTGACTTTTGAAGAACTAGAAAGACTAGCTCATCTAGGCAATAAAGCTCAAAAGACAGCTCGTAGGGACATCCCACACGTTGTGAGTGATACTTATAATTTTGCCTTGTCTTGTGGGTTGAACGTTGGGCCAAATATGTGTTCCATTTGTACTTTTGAAGTGAGGCACAAAATTTATTAACTAGAAATAAAAGCATTACGTCCATGGAATTCCCAAATATTTTAAGTACTCATCCCAAGACAAATCGGAACAAAACAGAGGAATATTGCTATTTGTCGAATCTAAAATTAGGCTACACAAGAAAATCTCCAAATCAGTCGGAGTTCGGAAGCAAGCTGGCATGATCAAGAATGAGTTTTGCTCCATATCCAAGCAAGATTAGCCAAAGCGTCGGCAGATTTGTTTCCTTCCCTACAATCATGTTTCGCCAACCACTTTAGCCTCAATATTCCAAGAGCAATTCCCTTCATTCAAAGCATGGACCAAACATTTAGAGTATTATTCGATTTCGAGGAGATATGCAAAGATGTCAATACACTTGAGACTAGTATTCCAAGAGCAACCCCCTTCACTCAAAGCATGGACTAAAAATTTAGAGTCCTATTTGATTTCGAGGAGATATGCAAAGATATCCATACGCTTGAGACCAGTGTTGTTAAAAGATCTAGGCGCCCGAGGCAACAAGGGGGCCTAGGCGCAGGGTTTTTTTTCGAGGCGCATCTGAATGTAAATTATTTAAACATTATTTATCACATATTTATATATTAATTGTAATAAATTTTTTTTATCAATAAATTATATTTTATATTTTTATTAATATGTAATGACATCTAATAATATATTTATAAATTAAATTTCCTTAATTTTTAAATGTAAATCATAAATGTATATAAAAATTAAAAAGTAATACTTAAATCTATAATATCAATGTAGTACTAAACGAATATGAAATGAAAGAAACAAATAAATATTATAAACAATTGAACATTGTTATGTGCACTAAAAAAATACAATTTAACAAACTAACAAGTAGGTGTCTTAAGTAACTATCGAGCGAGCCTAATTCTCGACTCCCAAGTGTAGCACTGTAGCTTATAAACTTAAGAGATATACGTTTTAAGAGTTAAGATGCCTCGAGACAACGACCCTAAAACACATGAATGATAATGAAATGAAGATGTGCCGAAATTAAACTAATTAATTAAGCAATAAAATCCAAATTAAAGCAATACCTTAGGGTTTGGTAGATTTCCGCTTAAGTGATCATGCTTGTTTCGGCTAGGGTTCAATCCGACGCACGAGATCCGTTTAGATTTGCGAAAGGTGTGTTCCTAGAGATAGAACTCTAGCTTTTCCAGATTAGGGCTCTCGTTCGTAACTCCAATGTGGAATCACTAAATCTCACTAGGATTTGTTGAATCAGATCGATTTAATGGCTCAGATGAAATCTAAGGTTTGGGTTTTCAGAATGATTAAATAGAATTTGGCTGAAATAGGTTTATGGGATCGGTAGGAAAACAGAGAAACAGAGCAAGGATGGGCATCATGGTTATTGTAGATCTAGGGTTTTGAGAATTCAAACAAATAAAGGAAGGGGATAGATGAATAACTATTAAGTAAATAGCAAAAGATAAAAGAGAAGATCAAAATAACTTGTGGGCATCACACCCTTGGCATCACACCAAACCCATCACGGTAAAGAAGAATCACTCTTCATGCAAGCTCATCTCAAGCTCTAAAGCAAATAGCTCTTTTCCTTCATATTCATCCACCCCTCCAAAAGGTGTACAAAAGATGTTTTATAGTAAGCATAAACAAACAAAATTCTAAAACAGAAAAAATTACTAAACTATCCCTAAGTAATTACATTCGAAATAAAAGAAAATTGAAATTCCGTCTTTTGGCGGACTTGACTTACGTGGTCGATCGATCGATTTATAAATAATAAAATCTCTTAAAGTTTTTGTCCACAATCGATTGATCGGAAGTTTGGAATAGATCGATCGACTGAGAAGAATAAGTTCGCCAAAAGCTAAAAGCCCCTGTCCTCAATCGATCGATCGAATATTTGGGATCAATCGATCGACTAAAAGCACGCCTCAAGTTTTTTAAGGCCATTTATCCGTCGCTTCTTATGTCATTTCTTCTTACGCTGGAAAATCTGTTGCAACCCATATCCAACGCTCTCGATCTTGATGTCCCCATCAATTCTCTCGGACCCGAAATGTTTCATCACCAATGAAACACGCATGTAGTGCTGATCAATTGTATCCGGTCCGATCGGTGGAACTCCTTGCAAAACTATCCCAATCAATCTCGGCATACGATTATCATCCCAGTCGATTGTATCGGAGTGTACACAGTAAACCTCTCCCCGACAAACCAAATAATCTGGGTCGCTAACCCACTCTACTAAATATTTTTGAAGCTTCTCAGCAACTCTCCCGGACTCAAAGGACTTCATCACCAACGTAGTGTGATCATGATATTTGTCGGAAATATAGGTACTCAAGCAGCGAGCTTTCTCATGACTAGCCCCTGCAATCTCGGAAGTCGTCTTACTAACCCTCTTCACAAAATTGCCTTGAAACCCTTTGCCATCAGTGAATGCTACAAGACCATCCAAGATCTTCTCAATGATCTCACTTTTCACCTTGCTCGGAGGAAGAATGGATGGACGTTTGAAAATGGGTTCGAATTAACTAAAAAGGAATGGATGTTTGAAAATGGCTTCTAGGAAGTGTGACGGGGAACGTCAAGGTCGAGAGCATTGAAGTTGAACTGCAACAGAATTTCAACTTCAGGAAAAAAAAAGTTACTGTTCACATGAACAGTGACGGACGTCCGTGAATAGTGACGGATGTCCGTGATGAATAATGACGGACGCCAGTGAAACAGTGACGGACGCCCGTGATTTTGCCCCCTCACTGTCCGTAGGGCACTACGGACGTCCGTGAATGTCGTGACGGGATTTCTAATTTTGAGTTTTTTATTGTGAAAACTTTCATTTTTAGTGTCTTATTAGTATTAGGACTCTTTATTTCGAATTTAATTATTGGTTGCCTATATATTGAGGCTTGTAAAGACTTTTAATAAGTTATTGAATATTTTGAATGCTTTTATGCTTGAATATTCTTTGCCTGAGATGGGTTTAGTGTGAGGCCAAGGGAGTGATTCCCAAAGCTATTGTTATTTTCTCTATTATCTATCATCGTCTTCTTTGAATCTTTGGCCTTATTGATCCTTGCTTGTTTTTCCTACATCTTAACCTATTGATTTCTTGATCCTTAAAACCATAAATCCTTAAAACCATAAATCCCAAAACCCTTTTCTAAGCCATAAATCAAACCATAAGCCGATTACAAAACCATACACCTATTTCCAAAGCCCTAGTTAGAGCCTGCGAATCTACGTCGGATCGAAAACGAAGGCCCAAGCCTAGAAAAAGCTAAAGTTCTATCTCTAGGCTGATCTCGCCTCAAATCTAATAGTACTTGCGCATCGGACTGGACCATAACTGGATCTCGCGTGATCTACCAACCTGAATTCTCTGAACCCTAAAGTATTTAAGATAGTTTTGAGATTAAGCTTGATTTAATTTTATTTAATTTCGGCAAAATCGCATAAAATCATATTCACACATTCTAGGGTTATCGTCCCGCGCCAGTTTTGGTATCAGAGACCTAGGTTTCTAGGTTAGGGCATATTGTGTCATTTTAATTTTCATTGCATTTTATCTCATTTGTGTTCAAAAGTATGCACGTCTAGTGTTTGTTAAAATTCCTCAATTGTTGTGTGGTCCATAGGATTGTGTCTAAGTTGTATTTGTGTCGAGTATCATATATGAGTCACTTACACGCCACCATGAATTTCTTACCCGTCATGAAAGGGTGCTAGCCGAACGAGGGAACCACTACACCCCAAATTTTTAGCAAAGTCCCCAAAGTCGTGATGAAACTAGAGTTAGGGGATACCCTCATCATCGTGAACTTGAGTACGATCCTTCCGAGAAGTTTCTAAAATCTATTCGGGATGAGGTTCCAAATTTTGAGGGTACGGCAAACCCTAAAACCTTCATAGAGTGGTTGTCTAGTGTAGAGGAGTATTTTGATTGGTATGGTGTACCAGATGAGTACAAAATTAGACTAGTGACAACCGAGTCACCCACACGTGAGTAAACCGAGTCGCCCACACAAGAATCTACTGAGTCACATACGCACGATTTGTTGGTGCCCGTAGAACCCGTGGTGCATGAGTCCTTGTTGGTGGTAGAGTCGTGTGCAGTTGAGTCTTTGAAGTTGGTCGAACCGGGTACACATGAGCCAATCAATTTACCTACCAATGAGTCATTGGAATCCGTTGAGTTCAGTCCACATGAGCCAATAGTGTCACTTGATTTGATCACACATGAGTCGCTAGTGTCAATGAAGCCCACTAAATGTGAGTCGTTAGTGTCGCATGGACATGAGAGTATCGAGTCAGTTACTTGTGAGTCGCATGCACATCATAATCTTGAGTTGCATACCGTTATACATTTTGAGTCTTATTGTGAGTCAACTTTCGAGTCTCATTCTGCATTGCATGCCGAAATTAAACAAAAGATTAATTCAAACAACAATCACTACAAATTATCTGCTGGTACTTTGACTATCGAGAGTACATGGGCCAATGATGAAAGAGCTTGCCGCTTGAGTTCTTGTAATCCCGACCGATATCGCGATCACACTTCATCGGGGATGAATTCCTTTAGGTCCGGGAGAGTTGATGAGAAACTTCAAAAATATTTAGTAGAGTGGGTTGGCGAGTTGGGTTATCAGGTTCATCAAGGAGAGGTTTATCGCGTGCGTCCCGCTACAATCAACCGAGATGAGGATCATACGTCACCAGGAGCCGAGATTGTTTGGGCTAGTTGCAAGGAGTTCCACCGTGCGAGTTTTGATACACTTGATCAGTACCACGTGCGTGTTTCATCGGTGATGAAACATTTTGAGTGGAGGAGAATGACGGGGAACGTCAAGATCTAGAGCATTGAAGTTGAATCGCAACAGAATTTCAACTTCAGAAAAAAAAAAATTATTGTTTACAGTGAACAGTGACGGACGTCCGTGAATAGTGACGGACGTCCGTGAATAGTGACAGACGTCCGTGATGAATAGTGACGGACGTCTGTGAAACAGTGACGGACGTCCGTGATTTTGCCCCCTCACTGTTCGTAGGTCATGGACATCTGTGGGTCACTACGGACGTCCGTGGACGTCGCGCCGATACTTCTAATTTTTGTGAAAATTGTCTTTTTTAGTGTTTTATTAGTATTAGGATTCTTTATTTCGAATTTTTATTATTGGTGGCTTATATATTGAGGCTTGTAAAGACTTTTTAATTAGTTGATTGAATATTTTGAATGCTTTTATGCTTGAATATTCTTTGCCTGAGATGGGTTTGGTGTGAGGCCGAGGGAGTAATTCCCAAAAGCTATTGTTATTTTCTCTATTATCTATCACTGTCTTCTTTGAATCTTTTGCCTTATTGATCCCTGCTTGTTTTTCCTACATCTTAACCTATTGATTTCTTGATCCCTAAAACCATAAATCCCTTTCCGAATCCCAAATCAAACAGAGCCCAAAACCCTTTTCTAAGCCATAAATTAAACCATAAGCCGATTACAAAACCATACACCTATTTCACAACCCTAGTTAGAGCTTGTGAATCTACGTCGGATCGAAGATGAACGCCCAAGCCTAGAAAAAGGTAGAGTTCTATCTCTAGGCCGATCTCGCCTCAAATCTAATAGTACTTGCGCATTGGACTGGACCCTAACTGGATCTCGCGTGATCTACCAACCTGAATTCTCTGAACCCTAAGGTATTTAAGATAGTTTTGAGATTAAACTTGATTTAATTTTATTTAATTTCGGCAAAATCGCATAAAATCATAATCACGCATTTTAGGGTTATTGTCCCGTGTCAAAGTGGGGTTAGGCTTAGATGAGGAACTAGGTCTTTCTCATTGGGTGTTGAAATAACCCCCATACCTTGAGGTAGCTCAAGCACATATACCCTAGGTCCACTCCATGCCACCTTCCTAAAAGATCTAACAACGCGGGTTTGAGACTTCTTCGTGATCCTCGCTGGAAATCATTCAGGTCCAACTCGAATCATAACATTATTACTTAATTGAAATTCCATAAAAGTCTTAGGTAAATTCATCGATAATATGAGATTTTCATTGCACAAATTAATTTCAATCGTAATTTCGGCATGCAATGTGGAATGTGACTCAAGACATGAATCGGAAAGTAGGCTCGTATGCAGCTCGAGTTATGATGTATATGCACCTAGGGACTCGACACTCTCATATGCACGCCGTGTTAACGAGCCACTTGTAACCGACTCAAATGCTCTTGACTTTACTAACATTAACAATTTATGCACAACCGACTTTGTGGACACTATCAACTCATGTGTGATCAAACCAAGGGACACTAATGGCTTAGGTACACTCGGTTTGATTAACTCGTGTGTACTCGGTTTAACCAAAACCAAAGACTTTGGGGTACTCGATTCAATTGACACAAATGGTTCTTGTGTACTCAGTTCGATGGATTCATGTGTACTCGATTCAACGGGCTCCATCAAGTTGTGTAACCAACCCTACGGATACCAATGACTCATAGTCAAGTGACTCGATTGGTTCGCGTGTACTCGGTTCGACCAACTCCAAAGACTCAAGTGCACTTGACTCTCCCAACAACAAGGATTCATGCACAATTGACTCTACGAACACTAACAAATCATGCATACGTGACTCGGTCGAATCGCGCGTGAGTGACTCGGTTGACTCACATGTGAGCGACTCAACATCACTACTTACAAGGGAAATAGAAGTTTCTTTAACACAAACTAGACTTTCTTCAGCTTCTTATATCTCCTCTTCACTCATCACGGTACTAGGGTCATTTATACACAATTTCTTCCACTTTCATATTTTCCGTCTCCTTAGAACTCTCTTTTAGTTAATAAATTTGGAGTGGAAAATTTTGTGGGGCATTGGTAAACAAAGTGCTCTCGATCTTGGCGTCCTCGTTATTCTCCTCGACCCAAAATGTTTTATCACCGATGAAACATGCATGTAGTACTGATCAAGTGTATTGGGGCCCGATCGGTGGAACTCCTTACAACTAAGCCAAACTATCTCGGCATCTGGTAACGTATGATTATCATCCCGATTGATTGTATTGGAGCGCACACAGTAAACCTCTCTTTGATAAACCAAATAACCCAGCTCTCCAACCCACTCTACCAAATATTTTTGAAGCTTAGCAACTCTCCCGTGCCCGAAGGACTTCATCATCAAAGAAGTGTGATCGTGATATTTGTTGGAAATATAGGAACTCAAGTGGTGAACTCTCTCCTGATTGGCCCATGCACTCTCGGAAGTCGACTTACCAACCCTCTTCATCCCATAAACCAAAAACTCTCTGTCGTGGGTGAATGCCACAAGATCATCCGAGATCTCCTCAATGACCTAGCTACTCATCTTGCTCGGAGGAGGAAAAGATAGGGGCTGTGGGATCGGGATTGGTGTACAAAGAAAGGACATTTGAAATGGAGTTCTAGGAAGTGGGGTTGAGCCTAGATGAGAAACTAGGTCTTCCACATTGGGTGTTGAATTAACCCCCATACCTTGAGGTAGCTCAAGCACATATACTTTAGGTCCACCCCTTTCCAAAATCCTAAAAGATTCGGCATGGGAATTGTTTAGATTCAATCCAAATCATCTCATGGCCACTTATTTGGATTTCCTTGACACTCATAGGCAAATCCGTCACTAATTTGGAATCTCTATTGCCCAAATTAATTTTAAGCGTAATTTCGGCATGCAATGCGAAATAAGACTCAAAACTTGACTCACAACAAGACTCGGAATGTGAAGCGGTATGCAACTCGAGGCTATGATGTGTATGCGTATCTATGGACTTGATACTCTCAGGTGCATGCGACGCTAACGACTCACATGTAGTGGACTCTATCAACACTAGTGACTCATGTGTAGTGTACTCTACCAATACTAGTGACTCGTGTGATCGAATCAAGTAACTCATGTACACTCAGCTCAATTAACTTGTGCGTACTCGCTCCAACCAAAGCCAAAGACTCTGAGGTACTCGATTCAATTGACACTAATGGTTTTTGTGTACCCAGTTCAATGGACTCACGTGTACTCGACCCAACGGGCACCATTAAGTCGTGTGTAACCAACCCTACAAATACCAATGACTCATTGGCAAGTGACTCCATTGGCTCGTGTGTACTCGGTTCGACCAACTTCAAAGACTCTAAGTTCCCTCGACTCTACCAACAACAAGGACTCATGCACATTGACTCTACGGACGCTAACAAATTGTGCGTGCGTGACTTGGTCGAATCGCCCATAGGTTGACTCTGTTGACTCACATGTGGGCGGCTCAACATCACTACTGACAAGGGAAATAGAAGTTTCTTTAACAAAAACTAGACTTTCTTCAACTTCTTCTATCTCTTCACTCATCACGGTACTAGGGTCATACATAATTTCTTCCACATTCACATTTCCTGGCTCCTCAGAACTCTCTTTTAGTCGATATATTTTGAGCGGGAAATTTTGTGGGGCATTGATAAACAAAGTGTCAAAAATTCGTGACACTTGTAACATTTGCTGCGACCACTAGTTTTAGGGTTGTCCCTAATCGCTCCTTTCCCATTATCGATTTGGGGATTCGGAGGAGTAATCACGGGTTTCGATGGTTGAACCCTGAAATTATATTTCTCATGGACAATTCGTTTACCGTGATCACTTTGGGGACTCGTAGGAGTATTTGCGGATTTCAATGGTTGAACCCCGGAATTATAACCCTCCTTAGTGTAGGTGCTCCTAGACTTAAGTTGGGTGTGCTTATGACACTTATCCACTTAGTTTCCAAACACCGTAGAAGGTAGTGGTGCGTGAAAGGAACATATTGGTCGATGAGTGTTCATGTCCTCGCATCGTGTGATGAGATTATTTTGAACTAACCTGCGTCGAAACTCCACACCATCCCAACTATACCCTCATCCAACACATTATAAGAGTCAAAATACTCCTCTATGCTCGACAATCATCCCACAAAGGATTTAGGGTTCAACATACCCTCAAAATTTGGGACTTCGACTTGAATAGACCTTAGAAATTTTCTATCAAGATCATATTCAGGCTCACAATAATTGGAGTATCCCCTAACTCTAGTCTCATCACGACTTTTGGGACATTGCCAAGAATTTGGAATGTAGCGGTTTCCTCGTTCGGCTAGTACCCTTTCATGACGGGTAAAGAATTCATGGTGATGTGTAAGTGACTCATACATGACGTTTGACACAAACACAACTCAGACACAATACTATAATAGACACACACTATGGACCACACAACAATTGATGAATTTTAACAAACACAAGATGAGCATACAAATGAACAAGCTAATGAAAATAAAATCAAACGAATGATTTTAACCCACATAACAAGTGAGTAATTTTGACAAGCACAAGATGTGCACACAAATGAAGACACAAATGACATAAAATCAAACGACATTGAAATGATACATGTGAACCAAAATGAATAAGGACTTTAGTCAAACCCTAGACGTGCACATTAAAGAATACAAATGAATTAAAATGCAATAAAATTAAGATGCCATGCTAATATGTCCTAACCTAGAACCTACGGCTCTGATTTAAAAACTGAGACAGGACAACGACCCTAAAACGCTTGAATGATAATGAAATGAGGATGTGCCAAAATTAAACTAATTAATAAACAATAAAATCCAAATCAAAGCGATACCTTAGGGTTTCATGGATTTATGCTTAAGTGATCATGCTTGTTTCGGCTATAGTCCAATTCAACGAACGAGATTCGTTTATATTTGCGGAAGGTGCGATCTTAGAGATAGAACTCTATTTTTTCCATATTAGGGCGCTCGTTCGTAAATCCAATGTGAAATCACTAATTCTCACTAGGGTTTGTTGAATCAGATCGATTTAGTGGGTCAAATGAAATCTAGGGTTTGGGTTTCAGAATGATCAAATAGAAATTGATTGAAATAGGTTTATGGGATCGGTAGGAAAACAGAGAAACAGAGCAAGGATGAGCATCATGGTTATTCTAGATCTAGGGTTTTGAGAATGCAAACAAATAAAGAGGATAGATGAATGACTATTAAGTAAATAGCAAAAGATAAAAGAGAAGATCAAAATAACTTGTGGGCATCACACCCTTGGCATCACACCAAACCTATCACGGTAAAGAAGAATCACTCTTCATGCAAGCTCATCTCAAGCTCTAAAGCAAATAGCTCTTTTCCTTCATATTCATCCACCCCTCCAAAAGGCGTTCAAAAGATGTTTTATAGTAAGCATAAACAAACAAAACTCTGAAATAGAAAAAATTACTAAACTATCTCTAAGTAATTACATTCAAAATAAAATAAAATCGAAATTCCGTCTTTTGGCAGACTTGACTTATTGATCGATCGATTGATTCTAGAATCGATCGATTGATTTATAAATAATAAAATCGCTCGAAGTCTTTGTCCACAATCAATCGATCGAAAGTTTGGAATCGATCGATCGACGGAGAAGAATAAGTTCGCTAAAAGCTAAAAGTCCCTGTCCTCAATTGATCAATCGAATATCTGGGATTGATCGATCGACTAAAGCACGCCTCAAGTCTTTTTAAGGCCATTTTTCTGTCGCTTCTTCTTACGTCGTTTTTTCTTACACTGGAAAATCTGTTGTGGCCTAAATCCAACGCTCTCGATCCTGTTGCCCCATCATAAGACTTAAGAGATATAAGCTTAACTTATAACTTTTGTTCCAAATTCTAAGTTATATAAGGTTTTTTTTTAATTTTTTTCCATTAAAGTAACTGAAGGTGCGCCTAGGCGCAAAAGGCGCATGCCTAGGTGCGCCTCACTGCACTTGCGTTTATACTGCAAGGTACATGAGCAGAGGGTGAGCCTAGGTGCACCTTTGACAACACTGCTTGAGACATTCAAACAATATATCAATTCCTCTGCCATGTTGGAGTCCATCTATGAGGTTTCATGAACCCAAGGATAAACTCACGTTCCCTAAAACCGAAAACTAAAAAATAAAAAAAATTCTTTCATTCACTCAACCCTTTAAACTTCTGTTTACAGCAATATATGAAAAATACCACCTAAACCTAGTTTCCTAAAATAAAGAACCCTAAACTGAGTTAACTTAGTAAACAAGTAAGTAAAAATGGAAGAATAAATATAGAAAGTCCCAACTGTTTTTCCCAGTCAACCATTCCTCTCGAAATTCCTGTCACAGGCCACATAACAATCTTGATTTCTCTTGATGTTTAAAGTGTCTCAGAAAGTATAGAGGTCCCGGATTCTCTGTTTTCATAAAATTGACACATATTTAGTAGGAATGTCACCCAGGTTCTTGAAGTTGATATGTAGGAGGTTCTCGATTTCTCTACCTTTGAAATCTGTCACAAATTTCTTAGGAAGCCCTACCAATCTCAAGTAAATAGCCTCCTTGACTGGTAATCTGCGGTAATTATTCAGTTTCCTAATTTGCATGAACTTTTAATTAATAGTAACAGCTAGCCTACATTAAATAAAAAAAACCTTCTTAATTTACTTTGCCCTCCTTTAACCTCTCACTGCTTTTTTTTTTCTACTTTACGTGACCCCTTTAATCTTTTTTTTTATTAATTTCTACACTCCTTGTTAAACTAAGAACTCACTACCTTGAGTAACTAATTACCCAATCAGACAATTGGATAACTTACCGCCCCTCTATAAGCTTGATTTTCTTCCTATCAATCAAGCATCACATGATTCTTTTTAGTACTCATGTGACTTATTTGAAGTCAAACATTGGGCCTATTTTAACAGCCCATTAAAGACCAGTCGAGCATGATAAAACTGAGGTTATAACAGGCCTGAAAATGGCTTTATAACCACCCATTATTAATACTCTTTTGGGTTTCTTGAAGACCCATTTAAGGGTCTATTTTCTGGAACCATTCTTTCTCATCATAGTTATTTCACGCATATATATATATATATATATATATATATATATATATATATATATATATATATATATATATATATATATATATGTTGTAGGATATATATATATATGTATATCCTACACCAACATCGTCGGGTTCAGCCCTACGATAGCACCAGTTGGGCACCACATCGACGTGCACAAGGTTGATCAAAGACCATTTACCTTTCCCTTTTGCTCATCATAGTTGTCATGCCCTCGGCCCCCGGCCTCGTACGCTCGAGCGACTCTCGAGCCCGCCCGTCCTGATCCACGAACCGGCCAACGCGGCATAACCAAAGTCAAAATCGGTCATTAATCTAATTTATATAGTTGCGGAAGAATCACATTTATGTTAACCTAATCAGTTAATCGGTTTGTTATTCGTTATGTCAAGAATTTGGGGTAGTTTTTAAAACTTTTGCTTACTGCGGAAAAGTAAGTAAATCAAGAGATATCGCTTTCAAAGAAACTTCAAAACACTATTTACATTAAAAAGGAGGTCCACTTACAAAATTTAAACCTTTGATAAAAAATTGGCCTAAAACAAACCATTAAACAAAAAAAAGATCCAGTAACACGTGATCCGGCCACATGTATGTGTGCTGGTAGGTCTATTGACAAAAGGAGCTAAAAACTGTTAGCTCTGTAGATGCCTCTGGATTTTTTTCTCCGATCTGCACTCTAGCCCTAATTGGATGGCTGCTGACCTGGCTCTGAAATTTTTGGTCATGAAACGATCGTAGGCGGTGAGGCTTAATAAAGTCATAATCAAGTGTGAAGTACAATGTTGGTAAGGTTTGCAATATCCATTTCAAGTCATATTATTCAATTCCAATAGGTTCAATACCGATAAGGGACGAGCATTTAAGCATGAAGGGTTATATATTCGAAATCTAAGAGAATAATAATGGAACATAAACAATACAAAAAGCACAACAAAGATAGTCAAATTACAACTAACACATTGATTCTACAGCTAACATATCAGAAAGCAAGCATAAATTTTCCAAAAGCTTATATTCAATAATTAAGTGAGAGTATTTAATTAATCAACATTATTATCATTTATTTAACAAGATGCTTTACGTATTGAGTTATTATTATTATTATTCAAATAACAATTATTTTAGAGTTAAAAAAAATCTTAAAGTGCAATAATTAAATTACGGGAATTTTATTAAGAATTTTATTAATTTTGGTGCGATACTAACACCAACCTTGGTTTCGATATCAATGCTCACTTGTCAATAATGATCAATATTCGATGTTCAATATTCAGTATTCTGTATTCAATGATCAATATTCAATGTTCGATATTCAGTACTTCAATCTCTATAATTTATTTAATATTTTCGGTATTCAATTCTTTCTTTATTCAATTTCAGTTTCTATAATCAGCGTTCGGTATTCAGTTTTCAAGTATAATTATTCTATATTCGAGTTTTAGAAAATCAATAACCCATTTCTCATTTCAATACTATTATATTGTAATTTATCCAAAGATCAATATCAATATTCCATGTCAGTATTCTTTCGGGTTTTGTTAGCCAATCATTTTTCAATGCGCAATTCTTAACAAGATTTCAATATCAACATTAATCATCATTTATCCATACAATTCTATTTCGATCTATCATCAATCCATGCCAAGTCATCATTATTTGACAATTCTAATCCCAAAGAGGGTAGGGACCTGATTAGTCAAATCTGACTGTACGTTCTAGTAATTTAGAGTCCCTGGAGGACTTACAAATATTGTCATTCGTATGGGGAGAACATCCCCCAATTCATATTCTCTAAGGTCTTCTTGGAAGCCCAAAAGTTGTTATGTGTAAGTGACATAATAAAATAAAGACTTTTCTAACTTTCTTAGAAGACAAATCGAGTCAAACTTTGACTCATAATCTTATAGACTACTATATTTTATGGGGTTCAATTCTGATGGGGACATCAAATTCAACTAGCCACCAGTGGTGTATCTAAGGCGAAAGAAGAACATCAAAGTGATCAGAAAGAAAAGCAACTCAAATTCGAAGGATTGAAGAAGCACTCAGTCGGTCGATCGATCCCGACCTTCGATCAATCGATTGTGGATAGTGAACAAATATTCTGAGGCGCCTTTATGTTACTCAGTCGATCGATCGATTTAAGCCTGTGATTTAAGGAAGTTTAAATAATTTCCCAGTCGATCAATCGACTCTAGGTTTGATCGATCAATCTATCGCACGGATTTTGGTGGACTTTTGTTATTTTGGTCAATATTTCCTTTTTAGTGTTTTGTTTTCCTTAGGATTCTTCTAATTTCCTGTTAGGGTTTGGTTAGCCTATTTAAAGGCTTGTAAACAACATTATTAGGGGTTGATTATTGAATGAAAATTGAGAGCTTGTTTTTGTGCAAACCCTAGAAGATTTGCAAAGAGTTTTTGATCGAATGAGTGAATCTTTCGAAACCTGAGGAGTGAGCAATCATTTCTCGTGGGACTTGGTGCGAAGCCGACGTACAACCTTGATGTGAAGCCTCAGAACCCTTGGTGTGAAGCCTTGGATCCTATCCCTCTCTTTTATCTTTTCTCTATTTATTATATGGTAATATCTTCCCTTGCTGTGATACATTCCTTAACCCCAAACCTAAAAATTTGCGTCTTTTGACCTATCCCTTTTGATTACTTTAATCTTTTGAGCCTTCGTTTTCCCAAACCTTAGAGGAGTCAAGAGACGACACCATGATTGTCGCTTGATGCCCTAAACTAGATTGAAACTTGAATCCTTCATCGGATCCGTTTTTCTAGATCGGGAATATCGATGCATGTGAGTGCTCAATTTGAATTAACCTAGTTGCTTTATTGAATTCATTAAATTATTTCACGTGTTGGGTGATTTCGAATATTTTTGTTATTTAATTTAATTTTAGGTTAATCCCAAACTTGCATAAGTAGGGTTTCAACGTTTGTCCCGCATCAAATTCTTACTATTTAAGAGTCTTTAAGAACTCGAGTACAATTTCTCAAAGGTGTACATCTACAGTTTGTTGGTGTGTTATCACTTAAGGCACATTATAATTGAATTCGTAGGGACACTAAGCCTCAAATTTATTCTCTTAGATCAATTGGGACTTTACTGAACCTTATTAGGGTTTAAATGCGGAGCTTAGTCCTTATTTGGACTTCTTTCCTTAGAAAGGTTCATAGCGCCATGGGTGTTACGTTGACTTTATGGGTGCTCCTGGTAATGAGACCTATATATGTATATAACTTGTTAAGATTTCATCCTTTTCTTCGGGCCACAAAAGTTGGGCCTTCATTTAAAATTTCGGAATCTTAATGGGTTATCAATTTTAGCCTTATTAACCTTTTTGGGTGTCTTAAATTTATTGTGGGTGCCATTAACAATGGTCCACATAATATTTGAGATCAGAATCTCAGGTCCATGGGTATTTCTTAATGGTCCATTAGTCCTTTAAACTTGTAAATTGAGCCCTTGGGCCCAATGGGTCGACATTTAGAGAAGTCCACAATGACATGTGGGTGCTCTCAGAATTTAAGGGGAGCTACTAACACTGCCCCTTTTTAATTATTGGGTCGGGTCACTGGGTTTAAACTCAACCCCAGTTAAGAGTTTTGGACCTGTGAGTTAGGCCTTTCAGGCTGTGTGAGGTTTTTGAAGATTCCTAGGTTCCTTTTGCCCATTCTTTACATAGGTCTTGGGCCTTCTAAGTCAACCTTTTGACTTGGTCAAATTGATCAACTTTATTAGTTTGGTTTGATCATGGGTCATCTGAGATATCACTGATTGTTATCGGGTCTAACAGCGACCTTGATGTCACGAGTTCCAAGGGAAAGTCAAGCCTTCGACTTAAATGAGATTTTGTAAAATTTCTTAATTAAGGGCAGCGGACCCTTGTCGGTAATTTGGCAGCCATATTCACTTCCGATTGAATTTCTGAATGATTCCAAAACCAAATGAAAGAGGACTGATCAGGGACATTGGATTACAGAACGTTGTTTTATCTTTCACTGGTCATCAGAATAAATTTTATGGCATCTGATAACTGGGCCGTAACTTTTAGTGCTGATGTCCGAATCAAACACAAAAGAACTCGTTGGAAAGATTTTGAAGCTATCTTCAACTTATCTCTATGGTACTAGGTCTAAAAATGATCATATCACGATGGAATTTGAGCCATCTAATCAGGTGTTCAGAACTGGTCACAATTTGTGTGCCATGTGACAAGGTTCTGCACCCTCAATTTCCAGATTTTCTCCTCGTCAAACCTAATGAATTAACATCTAAATTTTGGTACAGTGTTCAATCACTAGTCCAACTGTAGTCATGAATTTTTACATAATTTTTGGGGACCAATTCACACATAAAATGACAGCCCTGTGCAGTTTTCAGGTGAATTTCTGGCAGAGTTACACCTATCTGCCCCAAATTTCATGCTGGTCAAACTACAGGGAGTTTGATCTTGAAAATTTTCTGGGTCATAGGGGACCCTTCAGTTCGCATAATCAAATTTTTACAGATTTTTCAAAAATCGTTTTCTACTGATTTAATGCCCCCAAAACAGTGGGTCTTTTAACTTCAAATTCAGAGTTTTCAGATTCGGGAATCAATAGGTGTACTTGATAGTCCGTCAAACATCATCTAAATTTTTATATTAAACCTAAGATGATCAGTGAGCATGATCATATCAGTCATGATCATTATAGACCATAAGCTTACAGTTTTTTATCAATTTCTACACATGATGAGGGTGCAATATCCTATAAGCTATGTGTGACAATCTAGTGCCACTTGATTCATTTATTTTCACACCATCTGATTAGGTCAACCATTGACCGTAATCTTCATCGATAGCATTAAATGTTCCAGAGAGCGTATATCATCAAAATTTTCATTTCCATTAGCAATCTAAGGTTATCATTATTTGAACTACTAATTTATAACAATCTATCACTAATTAATCATCAAGGAGCTCAACAATATCGGGGATAAGATCATCAGTCAAACATTCGAAGCTTTTGATGAAATCTCATCACAATATAAGTATAAAACAGTGATGATAGACCAATAATTTCACAATTTTTCTAACTATTTGTTTAATTTAAACCAAGTATATCAAGTAGTCAAAAGAGAACTCATTTCTACAATTATTTTGAGTACATGAATCACATACCATCGATTTTCTATCTTAAAACAGTGACTATAACGCATGATATTTCAAATTTCTATAACTAAATTCATGCAAGATGAACCAAGCAATGTAGCTAATTTGATCTATATAACATGTGTGCAAGATATGAGTACTAAAATCTTAGTCAATCGGTTTTCTCTTTTTTAAAATAAGTCTAGCATCATCAAAACCATCAAACTTGATTAATAAATTGAGATCTTCAAAATTTCTAGCATCAAACCATCACACCATTGATCGGTTAGGAGTGAGGAGTCATGCTAAGCCAAATGATGGCACATGCACTCAACTCTACTCCTTTAAACCAATACATGCATGCAATAGAATCTAAACCATTTGATTCACTATGTGTGGCATAAGATGACCTTGTGTGATCATCAATCACACACATGGTCACCCATCATCACCACTCTATCTCTAATCATCTATTTTCTCAAAATCTTTTAAAAATTCAAAAGAAATCACCAAGAAAATACCATTTTCGAAAACTACCTAGACTAGATTTGATCTAGTCCAAGGCATCTCCATTTTTAGCCGTGTGATGATCGTGCATGCACACTAAACTGACATGCAAGATCATCTCGGTCTCTAAATCCTTGTCTTCAAAACCAAAATTCGAAATTCACAAGAAAACATACCATAAATTGAGATCTATCACAAGTCCCACTACTAATCTACAAGTTACTGTTTTGGAGCTCAAAAGAGGCTAAGAAGGGTGTGGATTCGGGTAGTTTCAACCTACGTTGGTCTAGAGGTTGTGGGGAATCAAATTGTGGTTTTGGATTGAGGTTTGGATGGTTTGATTGAAAGCTAGGAGAAGGGTTTAAGAAGCTCTAATGGAGGAGTGTTTAGAGGAAGATGGAGAGGATGGTGGAGAATGGTGGTCGATTTTTGCAAATGGTAGCTTAAACCCAAGCTTTGGGAGACAAGCTAGCGAAGTGGTTAGCTTGCTCTTCCCCAAGCTCAACTTTCTCTCCTCACTCCTTTTCTCTGCGCATGAGAGAGTGGCGCCCACAGGGCCTCACTCCCATCCATCCAATTTGGTCCACATGTGAATCTCGAGGTCTTTGAGGTCCTCAATTCTTGTGAAATGTGGTGCATGGTGAGTAACCCCATCTCTCAGCCTAGATTTCCCCAATGTAGATCTAGTGGTGTGAGATGTGGTCAAAGGATTCAAGAGCTAGGATTTGTTAGAAATTAATAATAATTCTAATTTCTAATTTATAAATTAGGATAAATCCTATTATACGCCCTTAAAGTTCGTGTTTAATTACCAAATTTGCCACTATTCCATGCAAGGCTTTTATATTAATGGATGTGTTAGTCTTTTTGCAAGCCATTGGATTTCAAGGTCTATGTTTGACCAAGCTCTAGCAAGCTAAAATGTGGGGATCGATTCGATCACCACCATTGATGATGATCTTGGGATCATCACCTTGGGTTTAGCATAAATTTTAGTGAGACCATTGATGTGGCTCACTTGGATGTAAATCTGGGTACTAAATGTAGGGTTTAGATTTGGTGTGGGTGGCTTTAGCAATGCCACCACACCACATTATTTATTTTGGATTCTTCTTTGGGTGACACTAGTAAATGCCCCAATTTAAGGTATCCTCTATAGGTGCTTCATGTATTTGGGGGTCAGGGTCTTGGGTCACCCTAATTGATGGTCTTACTCGGGTTGGGCTTGAGCCAACTGGCTGACTAACTTGGTTTAGAGGGGTGGGTGTTACAGTAGTTCTGTCATGCATCAATATGTGTGTGTGTAGACAGTGATCCTACAACAACATCGTACGGCTGAATAGCACTAGTTGGGCACTACGTTGACATAGACAAGGTCGATCAAAGACCATTTAAAAAGAAAACTTGTTTTTATCACCATGATCAATGGTGGTCAATGGCTGTTAAAATAAATGGTGAAATGCAAAATCAAGTTACCTTCATTTTCACACTGTTAGGTCGAGGCCCTATATTACTATTATTATTATTTAAACTTCTTTCTAAAAGTCCCTAGGGAGCGGTGAACTCTAGAGGTGGGTGCCACGTGGCCTTTTAAATGCCTCGTGCTTTGTTAGGGTTTTAGGAGATACCCTGCTAGCATCTAAATTAAAGACAAAAGAGTAAAATGCCTTACTACATACAATCCCAATGTAACTACACAAATACACACCAAATACATGCATACACAAACACATTTGTCCCAATACTCTCCCTCAATCTGGTGCATAGATATTTATCGTACCCAACTTGACCAAAACTTCTTAATGAATAGAAGATTAAATGGCTGTAGTGAAGACGTCAACTAGCTGCTCAGAAGAAGAAACTTTTGGTTTGTCAATGATACCAGCTTGGAGTTTCTCACGAAAAAAAAAATGATCAACTACTTAAATGTGTTTTAGTTTTTTATGAAGGATAAAGTCATAAGTAATGTCAGTGGCCGCTTGATATCAAAGTGGCATAGGAATGAAGGAGGAGATTCCAACTCAATAAGAAATGAGTGCAGCCATAAGAGCTCACATGTGCCATGTGCCATCGGCACTATACTCCTCGACACTAGAGTGCGAGACATCTTGTTTCTTATTTTTCAACACTACAAGGTTACCTCCTAGAAAAGAACTATATCCGAAAGTAGAATGACGCTCAGTAAGAGCTCCAACATAGTTATCATCAATATAGCAAGTTATGGTCTAATGTCCAACATTAGAGTAAAATAAGCCACATCCGAAGTATGCGATGTACAACATTGACACGTGGAACTCTTGGTGATTGGAAACCACAAATATTTCAAATATAAGATTTTGCTGATTATTGGTAAAGTATATCAGATGTCCGATAAGTCATTGGTATTCAGATGGATTAGAAAGAAGCTCGCCGACATCCACCAACATCGACATGAAGATGATGTTTAGAGCTCGTTCGAGACTCGGCAGGTTACATACAAGCATGTCAATGTTCCATAATAATCAAGAGCATACTGAAAGATGGATATCACATGAGAAGAACAAGCAATCTCAATGTCAAGAAAGAACCGAAGATGCCCCAAATCCTTTACTTCGAAGGCCTTGCTTAATTCTGCCCACATGGGCAATAAAGGCAGTATCATCCCCAGTTTGTACTATAATAGTGTCACTTAAACCAGAAATGAGTAGACTGCTTGAGCCCATAAATTGATTTGAGCAGACCTTCTTGGAATACTTCCCTGAAGACAATAGCTTGGTGGAGGATCCGTATACTTCTTCAATCAAATGTCCATTAAGGAAAGCATATTGAACATCAAGCTAATCGAGTGGCCAACAATAACTAGCAACAATGTTTTAATAGCATAGTGTTTTAAAAAGGCTATGTAGCAAACTTTTAGGCAAGAAACTCGTGTAGCACACTACACATAGAAGAAAGTTAAAGAGTTAGCATGCTATTAGGGTTAGAGTGGTGGTATGACGTTTGGTAGACGGTATTAGGTATAGGGTTAGAGGAGAAGAATATAATTAATGAGAGCGCTTAGTGAGTTAGGAGTCCCTCACTTGCATTTATATTAAGTTGAGAAATAATGCGTACACATCCAATATTTCTCCACACACCCAAACTACATAGCAAGAAAACATGAGGTCTATACCACCAACACTCCCCCTCAAGCTGGAGCATAAACATCATTACATGCCCAACTTGACTGATACTACATGAAGAAGCGCAGACCGTATGATCTTGGTGAAAATATTAGTGACCTAAAGGATACATCAATAAGTTCCAATGTGTGATTTTATACTTTTCCCTTCACAAAGTGAATGTCAACTTCTATATGCTTTGTACGTTCATGAAGCACGAAATCTGACACAATCTTCTTGGCAGCCTCACTATCACAATGAATAGGCATGGGAGTACATACTGGAATCCAAGCTCCGAAATATGAATGAGAAACCAAAATAGCCCACAAACTCATGAGCTATCACACGATACTCGACTGTAGCACTAGACTTGGAGACCATAAGTTGTTTCTTACTTTTCCAAGATACAAGTGTGCCTCCAAGGAAGGCACAATACCCAGAAGTAGAGCAACAATCAGTAGCTGATCTGTCAGCATCAGTGTATCCAGATATATAAAGATGACCATGTGAATGATACACAAGTTCATGGCCAGGGCTGGAGTTTAGTATCTAAGAATTTGATGAACCACAACTAAGTGGAGAGCACGAGGGCATGCATAAACTGGCTGACAAGGGTCACTACAAAGCCAATATTCGGCCTCGTTAGGTAAGATAGATCAATTGCCCCACCAACCGCTGATAGTCTCTATGGTCAGATATCAACTCCCCCTCATTCATGCAAAGAGCGCTTATCTGCTGCCATAGGGGTGGAAGCCAGCTTGCACCCAAGCATACCTGTTAGCACATCTAGAGCATATTTCGTTTAAAAAATAAAAATCCACTTCTTTGATCTAGCAATCTCCAAGCCAAGGAAGTATTTCAGCCTGCCAAGTCTTTTAGTTTAAACACACCAACCAAGCTCGTCTTAATGTTAAATAATCGACGAATCATCTCCAGTAATCACTATATCATTAACATAAACTAGTAAGATCGTGTGACCTGTGGGGCTAAAGTGATAACCATGTATGCTCTGAGTGACATCTCCAAAGTCCAATACCAATGACATCACGGAAGTGTTGAAACCAGGCACAGGGTGACTGCATATATGGAGTTTCTAAGTTTGCATACTCTCATAGTCTCCCCTGAAGCAGGAAGCCTGGTGGAGGATCCATATAAATCTCCCCAGTCAGATCAACATGACGAAATGCATTTTTTACATCTTGATAACAGACATATTCTGATTGGCTGCAATAGATATGAGGACACACACCGATGTAAGCTTAGCCACGGGGGAAAACATAGCATCATAGTCCATACCATATGCCTGAGTATATTCACAGGACCACAAGCTGCTAAACGTTCCTTATACTGAGAAACACTGTCATCCAGATTATGCTTAACAGTGAAGACCCACTTGCATCCCACTTTCTTCTTGCTAGGAGGCATGGGTCAAAATTTCGGAAATTCGATATATACTGTCTAGGGCCCAGGGGGATACGTACCGTTTATATCATCCGATACATTCAATGTATCGCCGGTACCAATTATTTTTTTTTTTTTGAATGTATCGCTGATACATTGAATGTATCAGCGGTACATTGAATGTATCACCGATACTGAAGTGACCCTTAAAAAAAAAAAGCAGACGAGACATTTAATGTATCGTCCTATACAACCGATACATTGGACGATACAAATGATACATACACGAGGCGATATTTGGTGTATGTATCGTACCGCTGTCCTCCGATACCTGTACGTACCGGACGATACGTACCAGTATCGTCCGAGATTTTGACTATGCTAGGAGGAAGAGGAATCACATTGAAAGTGTGATTGCAAGTTCATGCATGCCATTCACTATTGCAGCCTTTGAGGCAGGCTGAGAAAGTGCAGAATGAACAAACGAGTTTGCTGTAGAGATAAAATCCCAGTAAGAGGAAGACACTACATGATAGCATACATATTGGACAATAGGATAGGGAGTAACACATGAGTGAACACTCTCCCAATGGGAAATGGTAATATCAAGATCATAGGTTTTAATGAGAATGGATAGTAGGAAAGTCTATAGGAGTAGAAATAGAAGTCAGAGCCGAATCTACTTGCAAAGAAGGTTGAATTGGAGCATGACCGAAATGGTAATATCAAGATCATAGGTTTTAATGAGAATGGATAGTAGGAAAGTCTGTAGAAGGAGTAGAAATAGAAGTCAGAGCCGAATCTACATGCAAAGAAGGTTGAATTGGAGCATGACCGAGGAGCTCCATGTATTTGTCTACGAACATATCAACACTTCTGTTTCCGTTGCTGCACAGGAGTCTGTGTGGAATGTAGGAATGTGACGGGGTGGGGTACCAAGGATTGGAAGCTTTGACAAACTTTTCAAAGCTGCACATCATTCTTTACCTCCATTTCATCTCCATCAGTGCTGAGCAAATTGCTGTGCTTATTATAGGGTTGTCTAATTTTGTAGCTAATGTCAAAATCTGGTTTATGTGCATTTGCAGGTTGCAACTGGAGGAAATGGTGCAACAACTGTTTCTGCAACCATGTTTTTTGCTTCTATGGTAGGTAATATGGTCTTAAGTTTCTTATATATTTTCCCCTATACATACACCGTTACATACAGAGGCGAACTAATTTAAAAATTATTCCATTAATCTCTACTTCCTTGCCATATCTTACTTTACAAAATCCTCACAGGTGGGAATACCCGTTTTTGTTACTGGAGGAATCGGAGGCGTGCACAGGCATGGCGAAAACAGTAAGTGCAGCACTGTCAGTTTTGTAGGTGTTATCTTGAAATTCTCATATATATATATATATATGCACATAAATAGCTAACTAGAACCCGGACACTTTGTTCTGTAATCTTGGTTAGAGTGTGATGATGACAATGCAAATTCAGCATGTTTGAGACCTGCATGATAGCATGAATTTAGCATTTTCTTTTGTTATTTGTTATAAATTTATTTATCGCAGGAAGGTTAATTCTAACTCTAATTTTATTAGGTTAATTCTGAAAGTCTAATTTTTATCTATTGCTGAAATTTGTTCGCATTCGAAACTCATCTGGCCTTCAGTTTCTTTACATGTGTATTTGGTGTTATATGCAGCAATGGACATATCTTCTGATCTCACTGAGCTTGGAAGAACGCCAGTGGCAGTTATATCTGCCGGCATTAAATCAATTTTAGATATTCCCAGAACACTTGAGTATTTGGTATGTGACAACGTAGCTCCCAATTTCTTAGAACTGATGCATAATCATGGTATCAAAACTAGGCTGATATCGATATGTATCAGCGATACGTATCGATTTCATTGAGAGCTGATACCAATACCACCCCAATACAAGTATTGGGGTGGTATCAGTTTCGGTATCGAACCGATACGGGTCAGTATCGGCCAATACCAAGGCAGTATTGGCCGATACTGACTGATACAGATACTTTTTTTCTATGTTTTTTTGTTTGTTATAAAAAAATATTGGCTGATACGGTATCGACGATACTGTATCCGTATCAGCCGATATGAATCAGTCCTAGATGGACCAATACCGATTCCGAGTTTGATACCTAGTGCGTATTTATGCAAGCAGATATGTATAGTTGTGCACATTTTCATGTAATTTTGGTTATTTGTGCACATTTTCCAAACCAAGGGATATGTTTACTATTTTCAAAATATTATTGTGCATATTATCTATTTCTTTTGGGTTAAAAATTTTCAATTTATCTTTTTTTTTTTTGCTTATGAAATTGCATAAAAAAAAAGGTTTAGTTTACTCTAAATGAAGATGAGCCCTAAGTTCGAACCCTGTTGTTCTTAACACCATTCTAATGTCCTCTTAAGTGAAGGAAACCCAAGGTGTGACAGTTGCTGCTTACAAAACTGAAGAGTTTCCAGCATTTTTCACAGAAGCAAGTGGTTGTAAGGTGGTAACTTTTAGACTGTTGCTTATGTAGTTGTTCTTTTTCAATAATTTTTGAAATCACACTTGCTAGCAAATCTATTAGCTCTGTAATATGCTTACTCTTTCCACTTCACTCTTTTTATGCTCGTCTTTATAAAAATGGAACTTGTATGTCACTTTTTATGCCCATCTTTAAATCTGTTTCACCTTTTTATCTAGCAAGGCACATGAAAACATATGATGAGTATATTCTGCTTATAGGTTTGAAAACAATAGCTTGAGAAACCAGGGGGATTCTTGAAACCCAAACCTTAAATATCTGTTTTAATTTTTCTAAAATCGGTGGATACACACATGATTACCCTTTTCAACGATATGGAATGTTCCATTGTTAAAGTCTAATCAATCTGAAGGTCAACTTTTATCAGTTTCCTCATTTTGTCCCCCCGATGGGTAACCTGGGATTGAACCTGCAGCTTCAAGGTTGCAATATTGTCAACTTTCTAGTTGAGCTACAGGCCCAAATCCCAAAAGTGGCCTCACCCAGAGTTTGGGGTTTTGGCCCAGACCCCAAAAGTAAAATTTGATCTGGATACAACACCACTTTCACTTTTGGGTTTGGGCTTGTAGCTCAGTTGGATGGTTGAGAATATTGCAATCTTGAGGTGGCAGGTTCAATCCCAGCTTACCCATTTAAAACGAAAAACAAGAAGTGACACAAGAAACAGAAACAAGGAACTTGTCATTTTACAACATTCATTATAGTAATTATCCAGTTGTGAATGCGAAAACAGAGAGCGAGACATTGTAATTTAATAGGAAAATATCACTTTCCCTATTAATTATGTTATTCTTTGCTCCTTAGGATTTAGGAATCTGATACTGCAGAGACTAGTGCCATTTTGTTTCCCTTCAATATCAAGAGGATATCTGGTGCAGATGACTGAATGACCACACAAAATTATCTAGAGTCACTTGTTATGAGTGTTGGAGATGACAGTGTTAGTAGGCGTTAGTGTGTGTTGGTAGGTGTTAGTGTTATAGGTCTAGTTATGTTTAGTCCCACCTTCGTTGTAAATGGGTTTTGCATGTAAGTAGCCCTCTATATAGTGGATTGTTAGCAGCAGCAATAACATCTAATATCTGGTCTCAAAAGACAGAAGAACAGCTCAGTAATCAGTCTAAAAGATTGTATATTCGCAGCAGAAAAAAGAGGTTCAAAACCTTGATACCAGCAAGGAGGGGAGGGGTGCAAAAGTATCAACTCCTTTCTCTTATTCTCGTTCTCCTTTTCTTACAGGAAGAAAAAAATTGTTCATACAAAAAAGAAAGCCAATCTTTTAAAGCTTTCAGGCAGTTTAAATATTTAAGGAAAATAGAAAAAGAAACTCCTATTCTATCTCTAACTAGACTCCTACTTTTGCTTTGACTCTAAGCAACAAATAAAAAAATTGCTTATATTAATTATCTCTAACTTTTAAGGTCCTAAAGATCTCACAAGAAAATTTTCAAATTTTGTGATTCTCGTGAATCTCAGTCACGTGAGCACTTAAATGGTACCCAACCAAAGGATTGGGTGCCACATGCCCAGAAAAAGGTCGATCAGTGACCGTCCAAAAGAAAACAAAAACAAAACTGTTTACATTATTAATGTTGTGGGCAAAGGTGTAAGTTTTCAATGGTGAAATTTTTGGGTGGAATTCTCATTTCTTTGAGCCATGAAATGAAGGGCAAAGAAGTTCAACTTTTTTTTTAAAAACCATGGAGGATGAGGTGAACCCTTACAGGATGTGGTGCAACTTGTTATCACGTGCCATGTGGCACGTGATCTAGCACAAGAGTGCACGACCCAGGCCGTGCACTCGACTCTATTTCCCCATTTCTCTCTCTTTATATAGGCACCTGTAAAATTCCGACAAATTCCTACATGTGAATACAGTTGACATGATGAGCCCAAGTTGGCCATTGCATACAATTTTTTCTTATTGCATCTTCTTCTTGGATTTAGACCCCTGATTCAATATTCAAAAGATAACTGACAGAATTGTAACCCGGGCTGAGTTGAATTAGTTTAGTAGAGCTGTGAACATGTAGTCCTAAATCCTAAATGTTATTAGGAATTGGCCAAGTTATGGCAACCACATCCCACAATACTTTAAAGCAGGTTAAGTAGATTAAAACCTACTTTAAAATTCTGCTGCACGGTGTCAACAGCCCCTGGTTCGAAATATTTAAATTAATTCTGACAGCCATAAAAAGATGGCTGTCCTGCATTAATAAAAATTGAATTTGAGATTCTGACTTCTTTGTAAAAACAGTGTACAACACTGATAATAACCACTGGGTAACTCAAAAGTCTGGAGAAATTCAGAATGCCTAAAACTCATTTCTCTTATTCTCGGTCTCCTTTTCTCATAGGACAAAAAGTCTCGTTTATAAAAAAAGTAAAATCAAGCCAATCTTTGTAAAGCTCTCTGCAGTTTACAATATATAAAAAAGATAAAAAAGAAACTCCTAGTCTATCTCTAACTAGACTCCTACTTTGGCTTGGACTATAAGCAACAAATAAAGAAGTTTCTTCTATTAATTATCTCCTACTTTAAACGTCCTAAAGATCTCGCAAGAAAAATAAAAAAATTAAGATTTTGTGATTCACGAGAATGGGATTCTCATGAGTCTCTATCATGTGATCACTTAAGTGATCATGAGACCCACTTAAACAAGATTAATAATCTCATTCAGCTGGGTGTGACCTATATCTTTAGCCACTCTCAAGGCCCACTTGGCCTTCCTCATTAAGGTCCACTGGGGTTGCACCCCCTCTCCACCAATACACACCCCACACACAATTGTGCACTAAGTCAGCGACCTGTACTATCTTTTTCTCTTTTACAAAATTGGAAAGGCTTTCGTTGACTCAATAGAGTGGAAGTTGGGACTCAAAATATTAGTTTTTTGGTTGTATTTTGAGTCTTTGGACATTGCATCATTTATTGATGAATAAATCTTTGAAGTTCCACCCTAGCTCATCCAACCTCAAATATGCATCCCTGTGCATGAGTTTTTCAAGTAATGTTTCTCTCAATCTGTAAGAGGTATTGACATTGATCTTGTAATCGATCCAACTTAGATTTTTATCCAATTTTATGATTTTGACATATGATCCACCTCTACTGATGGACATTGCATCATTTATTGATGAATAAATCTTTGAAGTTCCACCCTAGCTCATCCAACCTCAAATATGCATCCCTGTGCATGAGTTTTTCAAGTAATGTTTCTCTCAATCTGTAAGAGGTATTGACATTGATCTTGTAATCGATCCAGCTTAGATTTTTACCCAATTTTATGATTTTGACATACGATCCACCTCTACTGATAGAAAAAAACTCATACGACTACCTTTAATATTCTTCCCATAGGTATTGAGGTTGAAATGTGCTTCGATGAATATCACACATTGTATTAAGATTTTACATAGGATATATTGAAAATTTGATCTTCACCAATCCCATAGAAGTTCTGGCGGGGACATCGACATCGTAGACGTAAGTTTTGGGCCGCATTGCATGTATCGACGCAAGAAGGAACCATGGGGCATCAACATCATCCGGGAGGGGAGCCTAGAGAAGCGACAAGAGGATACCTTACTGACCAGAGTTGCTTGAGCGACCCTACTTATTGCTTGAGCAAGGTTGAAGACAATCCATAGGCTAAACTTTCGGCCAAATGTCGCTTGAGCGACCCTTGGTTGTCGCTCGAACGACCCCATCTAGTCAAGATCCCGTCAAGCCTTTAAGATTTTCGCTCAAGCGAGTCTAATGACGATAGTTGTCCTTTTCTTTATTTTTTTTCTTGCCTTTAGAGCCCAATGTAATGTCCCATTTGGGGACAATTTAGTATTTTGCTATTTTAGGGTTAGTTTCTTTTGCACCTAGTATATAATGTCCTTATGTAAGCCAAATTTGGCATTGGTTGATTTTAATGAAAATGTTATGCATTGAGAGCTTGAGAGGAGCTTAATGCAGAGTGAGTCTTCTTCCCCATGTGGGTTTGGTGTGAGGCTAAGGGTTTGTTGCCCATGTTCTATCTTGTATCTTCTTTTTACCTATTCTTATATTTTGTTTTCTATTTTGCCATCTAATTCTTCTTGCTTCAAATCCCTAAACCCTAACTATTGAGTAAACTTGATGCCCTTCCTTGTGGATTGACTCCAATCTATACCCATCAATCCATGACTGCCTTTGGGCTTGAGTTTACTCTACTTGCAACCGATTAACTGATCAATGTGAAAGCCCTAGCAAGGAACTACGAGAGTCCACGTCAATCTACGAGCAAATGCTTAAACCTAGAGGATGCTAGAGTTCTATCTCTAGGATTGTAACCTTCGACATTTCTAATGGTTCTTGTGCGCCGGATTGGACCCTAAGTGGACCAAGCATGGTCAATTAAGAAAAATTCCATGAAACCCTAAGGTATCCCTTTAATTTGGGGTTTTAATTGTTTAATTAATTCGCTTAATTTCGGCAATTTCGCATCTCATAATCACTTGTGTATTTTAGGGTTGCTGTCCTGCATCAATTTTGTATCAGAGCTTTAGGGGCTAGGTTATGGTATTTGTATTGTGCATCTTGCTTGTTTGATTTCTTCAATTGTTGTGTGGTTCATAGTTTTTTGTTCATCTTAAACCCGTGATTAGTGTGTCGTGACCACTATGGACACGAGTGAGGTTGTCGATGCTCTTAGGAGCATCCAAGCCATGTTGGTCGCGATGAATGAGAGGATGAATGCCATAGAGCAAACCCAAACGACCATAAGTGTCTCCAATGAGCAATTACACGTCCAATTAGATCGGTTGGAAGGAGTTGATGAGCACCATAACTGACGCTTAGATCGGTTGGAAGGAGTTGATGAGCACTATAACCGATCCAACGGATTAGATCGGCTGAAAGGAGTTGATGAGCACCATAACTGACGCCGTGAGCGTGATGGTCCGCGCTTTCAGCGCGAGGGTCGACATGATGATTGGAATCGAAACCGTAGGGAAGTAGCTCATCATGGAAATGACCACGATCTGGATGAGAAACTCCTCAAAAATGTTGAGTTTCCAACGTTTGATGTAATAATGGACCCTAAAGTCTTCCTCGATTAGGTCTCTGATATGGATCACCATTTTGAGTGGTATAGCATGAGCGATGAGCGATGTGTTAGACTTGCCAAGATGAAGCTCATCAGACAAGCTCGACTCTTTTGGACCAACATCGAGCACATGAGAGAGAATGCGGGTCGTGATCCCATTACTCATTGGGAGGACATGAAGGAGCGACTTATAGAGAACTACCACCGACTCGATTCGATAAAAGGAGTTTACTCCGATAGTGTGATGGTCAAGGAATGACTCTATTGATCATTTGAGGTCTTGAGGGAATACTCATCATGAAATGACCATCGGATCTGGAGGAGAAACCTCAAGTTGGAGTTACGCTTGAGTAATTGACCAAAGACCTGAAGGTCTTCTGAATGATCACAAGTGGTGAGTGAGCTACGAACCACAAGATGAAGTTTCAACGGCTGCTGAACACTCCAACATGGCTATCATGAGAGATGAGGCCTAGTGCCGAAAACCCACTTCCCAAGCCTACACAACCTACTCCTACAAATGTAAGGTTTAACAAAGGGAAAGGTGTGGTTAGCGAGTCCTCTAAGGGTGACTTTTAAACCAAGTGCTACAAATTTCATGGGTTTGGCCACTTTTCCTCCCAATGCCCTACGAGAGACTCCTAAAGAAATCTTTCGGTTGAAGGGGAGGTTGAAGAGGAAGGAGACGTTGAGGAAAAAGTGTACGAGCCGGACATCACACCTAGTGATGAAGAGGGTGATGATGGTGGCTGCACTTTAGTGTGCACCAAAGGGAATTTGGTTGAGGTGTGCCCTTGCACAACCTCAAAGGAGAGACGGATGATTGGCGTAGAGATAATATTTTCTACACTTATGCCAAATGTTGCGAGAAGTGTTGTAAGGTCATTGTGAATAGCGGGAGTTACACCACTGTGGTGTCGACACACACCATCACTAGCTTAAGGCTTACACCTGAAGCCCTCACGAGACCGTACAAAGGTGTAGTGTGCCGATACAATTAGCCTCGTATTCGGACACCTTGTATTGCAATGTGGTGTCGATGGATGTGGGCCACATCATATTGTGTAGGCCTTGGCTCTATGACATGGATGTGACCATTTGTGGACGGTCTAATGTGTGCACATTCATGCATGAGTGCAAAAAACTCAAATTGAACCCTTTATCTCCCAAAGCACTATTGGACAAGAATAACGAGAAAGTTGAGAAGAGGGGCGGTCAATCTAAGACCACTAACATTGTGAGCCCTTCGGAATTTGAGAAAGCTACCTTGGATGAGAATGTGGTCTACGTTGTCATCACTGTCGAGCGAGCTCTCGAGTCTATGGGTGACCACCCTAAGGTGGTTGAGTCGATTTTAAAAATATTTGCAAATGTCTTCCCGGAAGATTTACCCGATGAACTCCCTCCGATGCGTGATATTCAACACGCAATAGATTTAATTCCTGGATCCACTCTACCAAACCTATCTCATTATAGGATGAATCTAGTCGAACATGCTGAGTTGAAGCGGCAAGTCGATGAGCTCCTTCGGAAGGGGTTCATCCAAGAGAGCTTGAGCCCTTGTGTCGTGCCTGCACTACTCACACCCAAGAAAGATGGTACTGAGAGAATGTGTGTGGATAATCGGTCCATCAACAAGATTACAGTCAAGTATCGGTTTCCTATACCGAGGCTCAACGACATATTGGATATGATAGTCGGGGCCACTATCTTCTCTAAGATAGATCTCAAGAGTTGCTACCAACAAGTCTGAATTCGACCCGATGATGAGTGGAAAACTGCCTTTAAGACCAAAGATGGTCTTTATGAGTGGATGGTCTTTTCTAATGCCCCGAGCACCTTCATGAGGCTCAGGACCCAAGTGTTTTGGCCGTTTCTAGGTAAGTTTCTTGTGGTGTATTTTGATGATATCTTGATCTATAGCTACGAAAGGAGCAACACTTGACCCACCTTTGGTTGGTTTGCAAGGCTTTGAGGGGAGAAAAGTTATATGAGAACTTCAAGAAGTGCACGTTTATGCAACGATCCTTTGTCTTCTTGGGGTTCATTGTCTCAGCTGATGACATGGTTGCGGACCCGGAAAAGGTAAAGGCTATTGTGGAATGGCCCGAACCTATATTCACGATGTCCATAGCTTCAATGGATTGGCACATTCTATCGTTGCTTCAAAGCTTTAACACCATCTTGTCTCCCATCACCCATTATATGAGACGAGGGGAGGTTTAATGGAGCAAAGCCACAACGAAGGCCTTTACCGAGATCAAGGAAAAATGACTAGTGCACCCGTCATGTGCCTACCAGACTTCTCTAAAGTCTTTGAGATTGCATGTGATGCATCGGGTGTGAGGATAGGAGTGCTTAGCCAAGAAGGCCACCCGGTGGCCTACTTCAGTGAGAAGCTCAATGTGGTGAAGAAAAAATAATCCACCTATGACAAAGAGTTTATGCAGTAGTCTAATCCCTATGGTATTGGAAACACTACCTCCGATCGCACGAATTTGTCTTGTTTTCCGACCACGAAGCTTTGCACTTCCTTGCTTCCCAAAAGAATCTAAACTCGAGGCATGCGACATTCGTGCTGAAGCATAAAACCGGTGTTGAGAACAAAGTTGCGGATGCACGCTTAGTCATCAGGTGGTGACTTTACACTCCATGCACACCGAGGTTGTTGGATTTGACGGTTGAAGGAGGAGTATCTCGAGTGCCCAAATTTTGGGAAGGACTATGCCACTCTCCTTAATGACTCGATGAGCACTAACCCCACTTATACCCTACAGGGCGTGTATTTATTCAAGGGCAATTGCCTATGCATCCTTCGCACTTCATTGCGTGACTTCCTTACTTAGGAGCTATATGCCAGAGGGATTGCTGATCATTTCAGGCGCAACAAGACCATTGCGCTCGTGGAGGACCGATTTTATTGGTTGGCCATAATGAGAGATGTCGCCTGAATTGTGAGACAATGCTGTACTTGTCAAGTGTCTAAGCAAAGTAAGCAAAATACGGGCTTCTACACATCATTGTTGGTGCCTCACACACCATGGTAAGACATCTCGATGGATTTCGTGCTTAGGCTTCCCAAGACTATGAGAAAGCGTGACTCCATTTTTGTGGTGGTGGACAACTTTTTTAAGAGTGGTCCACTTCATACCATGCTCTAAAACCTCCGATGCAACCCACGTTGCAAAATTGTTTTTCGGAGAGGTGGTGCGTCATCACGGGTTACCTAAGGCCATTGTGTTGGATAGGGATGTCAAATTCACAAGTTATTTTTGGAAGACCCTATGGCACGTGATGGGTACCATGCTCCGGTTTTCATCGGCTTATCACCCTCAAACCGATGGCCAAACTGAGGTGACCAATAGGAGCTTGGGTAATCTCTTACGATGTCTTGTCGGTTGTCACATTAGGATATGGGATTCCATTTTACCCATGGCCGAGTTTGCATATAACAATTTCGTCAATAGGTCCATAGGTATGAGTCCATTGAGGTGGTGCATGGTCACAAACCAAGAACACCCCTAGATTTGGGACCGCACATTAGAGTCCGCTGATGCATTTGCACATCACATTCATAACTTGCATGCTGAAATTAGACGTAAAATTAATTTGAGCAATGATAATTATAAATTATCGGCGGATGCTCATAAGCGCTTCAAAAACTTTCAAGTAGGTGATCATGTGATGGTTTCTTGTTAGGCCTGAAACGATTCCCATCAGGAATCGCGAAGAAGCTCCAATCCCGCAGGGTTGGATTTTTTAGGATTGCAGCAATTAGTCCTAATTCTTCTGTTCTTGAACTTCCTCAAGATATGGGGGCTAGCTCAACGTTCAACGTGAAAGACCTAGTTCCTTATCTAGGCTCAACCCCACGTCCTTGCAATCCTTTTTAAATGTTCTCTATTCCCGATCCCAACCCAATCCAGTAGCCTATACCGCTTCCTCCTCTAAGCAAGCTGAGAAGAGAGGTAATTGAGAAGATCTTGGATGACCTTGTGGTTTCCATCGATGGCCAAGGATTTCAGAAATACTTAGTGACGTGGATGGGTAAGCTTAAATCTGAGAACACGTCGGTAAATGAAGACGAGATCCGCCGCCTAGACCCTGATATGCTCGATTGATATCACGGTCACACTTCATCACTGATGAAGTTTTTTTTAGTCCGAGGGAATTGGCAGGGACGTCGATACCATAGATGTAGGTTTTGGGCCACATCGCGTGTATCGACGCAAGAAGAAATGAATAAGGAACCATGGGGCATCAACATCATCCGGGAGGGGAGCCTAGAGAAGCGACAAGAAGATACCTTACTAACTAGAGTCGCTTGAGCGACCCTACTTATCGCTTGAGCGAGGTTGAAGACAATCCATAGGCCAAACTTTCGGCCAAATGTCGCTTGAGAGACCCTTGGTTGTCGCTCGAACGACTCCATCCAGTTGATGCTCATGTTCTATCTTGGATCTTTTTACCTATTCTTCTATTTTGTTTGCTATTTTTCCATCTATTTCTTCTTCTTCTTCTTTTTGTTGCTTCAAATCCCTAAACCCTAACTATTGAGTAGCCTTGATGCCCTTCCTTGTGGATTGACTTCAATCTATACTCATCAATTCATGACCGCCGTTGGGCTTGAGTTTATTCTACTTGCAACCAATTAACCGATCAATCCGAAAGCCCTAGCAAGGAGCTACAAAAATTCACGTCGATCTAAGAGAGAACTCCTAAACCTAGAGGATGCTAGAGTTTTATCTCTAGGATTGCACCTTCCACATTTCTAACGGTTCTCGTGCGCTAGATTGGACCCTAAGTGGACCGATCATGATCAATTAAGTGGAATTCCACAAAACCCTAAGGTATCACTTTAATTTGCGGTTTTATTTAAGCGAAATTCCACGAAATTAATTCGCTTAATTTTGGCAATTTCGCATCTCATGATCACTCACGTATTTTAGGGTCATTGTCCCCCATCAAGTTCTCCACCTTGAGCCCCTTGAAAGTACCAAACCCATCCTCGAATAGGTGAATGTTGCAACCATTCCAAACTAGCAGAATTCCGTTGTGGCCAGGGTCTGGAGACCTCGTATGGAAGGGCTTTTACCTGTAAAGTAAAGAACATGAGAATATATACTGCTTAGGTTACTAGCACTCAGCTAATGGTTGCAAATCCAGCATCTCAAGCGCAAAATATCTATGTCTACTTCCTTTCTCCACTGAAAATAAATAGGTTTGTACTTATTCTCTTCTATTGTTCCCAATTTTTCAGTAGCAATCCAAACTAAAATCCGTCTATGATTTATAATGGCCTCCATGACACGAGACAAACGCTAAAAGATCTAATTATGCAATTTGGGATTAACTTTAGATTAGATTGAATAGCGGAAATATTCAAATCACCCCAAATAATTTAATAAATTTAATTAAAACAACCTCACATGCGTTAAGATTTCCCGATCTAGAAAAATGGCTCCGATGAAAGGAGTCGAGTTTCGATCTAGTTTAGGGCACCAATCGACAATTGTGGTATCGTCTCTTGACTCCTCTAGGATTTAAAGAATGATAAGCTCGAAGGGATATCTCAAGCAAGGCAAAAATCGAAGTATTTCAATTAATAGGGACGAATAAAAATTCCAGCAACAGATGAACTAGGGATTTTGGGTTTTGATTTTATCAAAGGAAATAAGAGAAAATATTATCTAACAATAATTACAGAGAAGACATCAATAGAAAGATAGAGTTCTAAGGCTTCACACCAAAGATTTTGAGGCTTCATACCAAGGTTGTACGTCGACGTCGCACGAGAAATGAAGACTCACTCAAGTTTTGAAAGATTCATTCCTTCGGTTAAAACTCTTCACAAGTCTTCTAGGGTTTGCACAAAAGCAAGCTCTCAATTTCATTAATTATCAACTGCCTCCAAAAAGGCTTACAAAAGTTGCTTTATGGTATCCAAAACTAAAACAAACCCTAAAACAGAAAATTACTAAACTACCCTAAAACAATTACATCTGAATCAAAAGAAAACCTAGGAAAAGGAACTAAAAACATCACAGTTCGACGTTGACTCGCTCGAGCGACAACCGATGCTCGCTCGAGCTACTTATTTCCGAGAAAATCTTCTGCGTTCTTCGTCGATCTCGCTCAAGCGATAACCAAAGTCGCTCACGCGAGTCTTGGCTGAAAGTTAGGCCTTACTCTTGAAGCCTGCTCACTCGAACGAGGATGGTGTTCGCTCGAGCGGAAATAGTCAGTGAGCGTATTTGTCACTCTTTAAGGCTCTTTCTGAAGTTGCTATACTCTTCTTTCTCTCTTGTTTCCTCTTTGCACTTTTCATCCGTCTTGTTGTGTGGGATGTCCCCATCACTCCACTTGACACCTTGCTTCAATCTTCTTGTTGCATGTCCAGGGTTGAAAACATGCATTCTACGTATAGGGTGTTCAGTTGGCGAGCTAGTTAGGTACCCGCCTTAGGAAGCAAGAGACTTGAGTTCGAATCCCCCCCTTGAGCCACCCTAGGGATTTATATCCGTGCTGACCCGGCATGTGCTAACATGGGATGCGCACGTGCCCCTGGGATTAGTCGGGTGCACTAAGAGTCCTGGACACCCAGGTTATCTAAATGAATAAATGTATAGGGTGTTCAGATGTTCGAAATCATGATGGGTGTATGAAGAGATGTAATCTAAAGTAAACTGATGAAGTTTTTATATATATATATATATATATATATATATATATATATATATATATATATATATATATATATATATAGGCTCGGGATTATGCGTCCAGACCAGCTGGGCATCATGTGGCACCTATAACGAGGATCGGGTGCCATGACAACTTGGATAACATCAATCAAGTACCACCCAAAAAATTTGGGCCTCATCCGATGCATATCCACCGTTGAAAATGTGGTTAAAGGTGCCCAAATTTAATGTACTAGGTTTGTGGGGCGTTACCTTATCTTTGACCCATGAAAGACCAAAAAAGCAAAAAAAAAAATTTAAACCACATGTCACGTGGCTGGGCAACCAAAACGGATGTTGTTTTGGGTGTCACCATGTGGTATGTGATCTGGCATCCGGGTGCAGCCCTCCAGGGCTGCATCCCATTTCCCCAATTCTATATATATATATATATATATATATATATATATATATATATATATATATATATATATATATATATATATATATAAAGTATATTACCAAATTAGCAAAGTTAGTAAGCTAAGGAAAACCGTGATCAATGTTGATATGTTATTATGTGCCATTTGTAATGTAATGTGACATTCCACTACATGATGGTGTCCTATTTCATATATGAGTAGCAATGGACCATGAACATATATATTGGTGTACATGTATACACTATCAACAAAAAGGGCATTTTTCCAATTTATACTTATCTTACATTTTATCTTTTTTTCTATAATTCACTATCTTACATTTTATCCTAGCCACAACTTGAACTAACTTAATTGGTTGTTTCAAATCATGGGAAATCCAGGTTCCTTGTCGTGTAGATACTCCAGAAGAGTGTGCTCGTCTCATAGGTAGTTGAAATGGGCAGTTTCGTTGTATTTATATATTATGTATTTTATTCTCTTATTTTTTTGTTGTAAATTGCAGATGCTAGCATGATCCTCAAACTCGGGACTGGCATTTTGATTGGGGTGCCTATTCCTAAAGAACATGCAGCTTCAGGAAGCCTGATAGAATCTGCAATACAAAAAGCCCTCAAAGAAGCTAGGTAGAGCGTTACAAACCATTTTCGATTCGTCAAATTCCCACTTTTCTTTCTTTTTTGTGCTAGTGTTTATTGTAAAATTTTAATGTTGTACACTTTTTTATTTATTGGGAACTAAGTTGATGCTTCAGGGTTAGTAATGTGATTGGGAATGCTGCAACTCCTTTCCTGCTCAGAAGAGTGAACGAACTCACTGCAGGAGCCTCCCTGGCTGCTAGTATCCTTTTTTCTCAAGGTAAATGACTGTCATATTCATGCACGAATGATGAAGCAGTTAATTTATATGGAGTGGATTCAGTGTTAGGTTTGGGTGAGGAGGAAGAAGGAGAAGAAAGAGTGAGTAAGAAATAGGGTTGAGATCCCATGGTTATATCACGAATTACATGGACACCAAAAAAGTTAAAAAGGAGTAAGCGAACTCACTCTACTAGTGACACACCAACTAACGTAATTATATCCTACTTCACCAACAGAAGCTATCTTGGAGAATTGTAACCGAGGATTCAATCCATACAAGGGAAAAGAGAAATAAATAGAGTGGCTCAAATCATATTTTGTCCACTACCGCAAACAAAGCGTCCTCAAAGGTGTGGAAAGCTCTGAGCCCTTGGATTAAACCAACAATCAGAAATTGCAAATGGGAGGTGAAGAAAGGAGGTCCAACCTTTTTGTTCCATGATAATTGGAAAGGTTCTGGCCCATTGGTTGAGAATCTCAATCGGAGAGGAGTGACATGTTACTAGATGAGGCAGCCACTGAAAATGAAACTTGGAACTTATCTGAAGTTACGTCGAAACTTGGTCCAGCGATCTTTGACGACTTCTCAACTAATGATGGGCAGATCTGACAAAATTATATGGCAGCCGGAGGCCTCTGTTTTTCGATGAAATTGGCATGGAATTTAATTCGGAACAGATCTACCGAACATGATTATTGATGCTCGATTTGGGAAGTGAAGATGCCAACCAAAATAAAGACTTTCGCGTGGAAATGAATTCAGTATGCAGTATCTGTGGATGAAGCGATCAGATCCAAGCAAATTCCGTTAATCTCGATGTGCCTGCTCTGCAGAAACGCAGAGGAAACAGTGTTTCATCCATTTTGTATGCCAATATGCGGGTCATATATGGAAGCACTTCTTGTTCGCCTTGGATATTCAGATAGGACAAAATGGTCCACTGTCTTGGATGTCAAAATTGTGCAAATGCTCAATGAACAAATCAGAGGTTCAATCCCCTGGTTAATCTGCTGGGAAGCGTGGTAAGTAAGAAACAGCAGTATCATGGGGATTGTCTCTGGATACTGTTATTTCAAAGGTGCAAAGGTGAGCTGCGGAATTTTCTGGAATGCACAGTCCCGAAGAAGACGTCTAGCTATTATCAGATTGAGAAAAAGTTATTGAACATCCCTGTGATAAAGGTAAAAGCTCCCAAGATCAAATCAGTTTTGTGGTTCCCACTGCTTGACTTCACTGTGAAACTTAATATATGGTGCATCATCGGAGTTTAGATCAGCAACAGGTGGAATTCTAAGAGATAAAAAATGGTGGAATAATCTTTCCGTTTGCAAATGGCTATGATAAAACGTCAAACAATGTAGCCGACATGAAGGCAGTTTTGGATGGAGTGAGATTGATTCTTCAAGACGTCCAAAATCTGATTAGTGAATCGGACACAATTCACTGCCTCAATATTAAAAGGAGGTTCTCGCCCCTGGTTTTTGGTTGCCGTGATTGTTCAGATCTTTGAACATCTAAGCTACTTTAATTGGTCTGTTAATCATGCGTACAGGGAAGCAAACAGAACAGCTTGTGCTTTAGCTACATTGGGTATCCAAAATGGAAATCAGAGATTATTTAGATGGTATAGGAAGCTACCAAGGGTGATAAGATATAAATTTCTGGGGGACTTCTTTAAACTGCCCAATGTCAGATTTGATTAGCTTCCTTGAAAGCCCTTTAAGAAAATTCTTGAGCTCAGGGGCGATGTCAGTGCTGAAGCTTCTATCCCGGAATCTCCTGAGACGAGGGTGACGGGGACGCCGACATTGTAGACATCGGATATGGACCTTTTCGCGTGTGCCGACGTCGGAAGAAGAGGAATGGAAATTAAAACTAGGCGAGAGAGGACATTCTGGAAACCGCAAGGAGAAGTGCCGCAGCAAGCCCTCGCTCGAGCGGTTATAATCCTCGCTCGAGCGGGCCCAGTGACGAAAATTTTCTTTTATTTAATTTTTTTTGTCTTTTATTATTTTAGAACTCTTTTAGTGTGAGTTTTATTTCGTTTAGGGTTTTCTTAGCCTATATAAAGGCCTTGTAAACACTCTATTAAGGAGATTATTGATTATGAATGAAAAGAGCTTTTGCTTATGTGTGCTTGAGATGAGCCTCTACGAAGAGTGAATCTTCTTCTCGAGAAGGGTTTGGTGCGAAGCCAAGGGTGTGAAGCCTACAATTCTATCTACCTCTTTTATCTTTGTTTGCGTGATTCTACAACCCTAAATCGACCATCTTCTTGTGAAATCCCAAACCCTAAATTTCTCTAAATCCTTGAATCGATCCGATTCAAAAATGAAACCCGAGAGTTATTAAACATTCCGCACCTGATGTTCAGAGAAAATCAGTGATCCCATCATTGAATCGTGAGCACCCTAATCTGGAAAGAAGCCTCGAGTTCTATCTCTAGGATCGATCTGCGCTGCAACCTAACGGATCTAGCGCCTGGACTGAACCCTGCCTAAATTATACGTGATTCTCCCAAGGAATACTACGAGACCCTGAGGTATTCGTTATATTTTGCAAGTTTCATTGTTTAGTTTAATTCCAATTTAATTTCGGCAAAATTCAATCACATCATTCACGTAGTTTAGGGTATCGTCCTGCGTCAGTTTTGGTATCAAAGCCCTAGGTTCTAGGTTAGGGCATACTGTGTGACATTGCATTCATTGCACTTTATTTTCATCACATATTATTTCAGTTTGGCCAAAGTGTTCATCTTGCATTCCATTCTAGAGTCGGTAGTAAGCGTATCACCATGGACATGGAAGCTCTTAACGACTGAGGGTCGACCTAAAATCGATCAACGATCGAATGACTACCTAGAGGCAGCCCAAAGGACTCTCGAAATATCCAATGAGAGATTGTTAACGAGCCAATCGGTTAGCGAGGGTGATGAGTACTTTGAACTACTTGTGAGCGTAATGGTCCGCGTTTTGAACGAAATGGCTACCAACATAATCGGAGCCGGAATCATAGGTTTGATCATCATGGAGATGACTACGACCCGGAAGGGAGGCTCCTCAAAAATGTCCGAGTTGAGTTCCCGACTTTCGATAGAAGGCTAGATCCTCAAGTCTTCCTTGACTGGTTATTCGATATGGACCAGCACTTTGAGTGGTTTGGCATGAGCGATGAGAGGTGTGTTAGACTTGCTAAGATGAAGCTCATAGGCCAAGCCCGACTCTTTTGGGTCAACGTTGAACGCATCAGAACGAATGCGGGTTGCGCTCCCATTACCCATTGGGAGGACATGAAGAGGCGACTTACAGAGAAGTACGTTCCTTCTTCATACTACCATCGTCTCCTTGACCAATGACAAAATCTGCGCCAAGGTAGTATGCCCGTATCGGATTACATTGGCAAATTTGAAGAGTTCATGATGAGAGCCAAGGTATTCGAAGACCCCCAAGTCACTCTATCCAGATTTCGTACCGGATTGAGATTTGACTTGCAGAAAGAGTTAGTCTCCCACCCTGTTGAGACTCTCGCCGAGTGTTACACCGTCGTTCAAGACCTTGAACGATATTTGAAAATGACGGTGACTAGGCGATCTGATTTTCACACTAGTCAATTCCGTACTAGTGAAGTGAAATCTAGTGCTGAAAACCCGCCTGCCAAACCCACGCAACCCATATCTACTAATGTGAGGTTTGACAAAGGTTAAGGGTGTAGTCGGAGAATCCTCGAAGAGTGGGTCTCATGTCAAATGCTATAAATGTCAAGGGTTTGGACACTTTGCCGCCCAATGCCCTACGAGAGACCCACAAAGGAATCTCTTCATTGACGAGGAAGGAGAAGAGAGTGAAGGAGTTTATGAGGAAGAGGTCTTTGAGCCGAATGCCACACCTAGTGACGAGGAAGGTGATAGCATGGGTCGCGCTCTAGTTGTGAGGTGTGCCTTTGCACAGCCTCAACGGGATGAAAAGGAGGATTGGCGAAGGGAGAACATCTTCCACACCTTTGCCACATGTGGGACAAAGAGTTGTAGGGTAATCGTGGATAGCGGAAGCTGCACCAATGTGGTGTCAGAACATACCGTCACCCGCTTAGGGCTTACACTTGAAGCCCATCCGAGACCTTACAAAGTCGCATGGGTTGACTCTTCATCCATTCCCATATCTCAGAGGTGTCGTGCACCCATACAGTTGGGTTCATACACTGACACCCTATGGTGCGATGTGGTACCAATGGATGTGGGCCACATTATCTTAGGGAGGCCATGGCTCTATGATTTGAACGTGACTATTTTTGGGCGATCTAACATTTGTACGTTCAATTACAAGGGCAAGAAAATCACTCTTAACCCTTTGGCTCCCAAAGCACCATCAGTCAGCAGAGTTGAGAAGAAGGGAGGTCAATCCAAGGCCATCAATATTGTGACCCCTTCAGAGTTTGAGAGAGCATCGAAAGATGAGAGTGTTGTGTATGTTGTTGTTACTGTTGAGAGTACTTCTGAGTCAGTCTGTGAGTACCCCAAGGAGGTAGAGCCCATCCTGAATGAATTTGCGGATGTCTTCCCCGAAGACTTACCTAGTGAGCTCCCTCCCATGCGTGACATTCAACACGCAATTGACTTAGTTCCCGGATCGACATTACCGAACCTGCCCCATTACAGGTTGAATCCGGTTGAGCATGCCGAGTTGACTCGGCAAGTCAGTGAGCTCCTACAAAAGGGGTTCATAAAAGAGAGTCTGAGCCCGTGTGCTATACCAGCATTACTCACGCCTAAGAAAGAAGGTACATGGCGCATGTGTGTGGATAGCCGAGCGATTAATAAGATCACTATTAAATATCGGTTTCCCATACCGCGGCTCAATGACATGCTTGACATGATGGTTTGAGCCACTATCTTTTCCAAGATAGACCTTAAAAGCGGCTACCATCAGGTTCGTATTCGCCCTGGCGATGAATGGAAAACCGCCTTCAAGACCAAAGACGGTCTTTATGAGTGGATGGTCATGCCTTTTGGGCTTTCCAATGCCCCGAGCACATTTATGAGGCTCATGACCCAAGTGTTGAGGCCATTCCTTGGCAAATTCCTTGTCGTATACTTTGATGACATCCTGATTTACAGCCCAGACAAGGAACAACACATCATCTACCTAAGGTTGGTTTGTGCAACCTTGAGGGGAGAGAAGTTATACGCGAATCTCAAGAAGTGCACCTTCATGCAGCATTCTGTTGTATTCTTGGGATTCATTGTCTCGGTAGACGGGATGGTAGCGGACCCTACGAAGGTTAAGGCCATTGTGGAGTGGCCAGAACCTCGGAATATTCATGAAGTCCGTAGCTTCCACGGTTTGGCCACATTTTATCATCGCTTCATCCGGAATTTTAGCACCATCATGGCTCCCATTACCGATTGCATGAGAAAAGGGGAGTTCCTATGAAGCAAAACCGCGACGAGGGCCTTTGCCGAGATAAAAGAGAAAATGGTTACTGCACCCGTCATGCGCCTACCAGACTTTTCTAAAGTCTTCGAAGTGGCATGTGACGCATCGGGTGTAGGCATAGAGTCTCTTGAGCGAAGGCCACCCTGTGGCCTATTTTAGTGAGAAACTCAATGAGGCAAAGCAGAAATACTCCACCTATGACAAGGAGTTTTATGCGGTCGTCCGATCTCTGTGGTATTGGAAACATTACCTGAGATCGCAAGAATTTGTGTTGTTTTCTGACCACGAAGCCTTACGTTTCCTTGCTTCCCAGAAAAAGTTAAACCCGAGGCACGCGAAGTGGGTTGAGTACCTTCAAGGGTTCACATTTGTTTTGAAGCATAAGGCTGGTGCCGAGAACAATGCTGCTGATGCGCTTAGTCGTCGAGTCATGACTTTGCAGTCTATGAGCACCGAGTCATCGGATTTGAGCAGTTGAAGCAAGATTATCCTGATTGCCCAGATTTGAGCGTAATACACCGCTTTCTTTGAAAATTGAACAACAATAACTCAATATACCTATTTGGATGGGTATTTGTTCAAAGGGAATCGTTTGTGCATCCCTCGCACTTCATTGCGTGACTTCCTCATCTGGGAGTTACATGTCGGAGGGATTGTCGGACATTTTGGGCGCGATAAAACCAGTGCGCTTGTTGAGGATAGGTTCTATTGGCCTAGCCTTGTGAGAGATGTCTCTAGGGTCGTAAAACAATGTCGTACATGCCAAGTTGCAAAGCATATAAAACAAAATACGGGCTTGTACACCCCTTTGCCTGTGCCACACACCCCGTGGCAAGACATCTCCATGGATTTCGTGCTAGGACTTCCAAAGACTCAACGAAAGCACGATTCCATTTTTGTGGTAGTGGACCGCTTTTCTAAGATGGCACACTTCATACCCTGCTCCAAAACCTCCGATGCGGCTCACATAGCCAAACTATTTTTCGGGGAGGTTGTGCGTCTACATGGTTTACCCCAGACGATTGTGTCGGATCGAGATGTGAGATTTACTAGTTACTTCTGGAAAACTTTATGGCACATGATGGGTACCATGCTCCAATTTTCTTCGGCCTATCATCCTCAAACAGATGGCCAAACGGAGTCCACCAATAGGAGCTTAGGTAATCTTCTCCGTTGTCTTGTTGGTGATCACCCTAGGACTTGGGATTCTATTTTTTAGCCAAGGGTTTGCATATAACAATTCAGCCAATAGGTCCCTAGGTATGAGTCCTTTTGAGGTCGTCCTTGGTCATAGGCCTAGAACACCAATTGATCTAATTCCCATGTCTGCATCTCATCGAGTCTCCGAGTCAGCCGATTCATTTGCACAGCATATACATGAATTGCATGCCAAAATTAGAAAAAGAATTAATGCAAGTAATGAACAATACAAAATATCTGCGGATGCGCACAGACGCTTCAAGGAATTCCAGGTTGGAGATTACGTCATGGTTCGGGTTAGGCCTGAGCGGTTCCCATTGGGAGCCGCAAAGAAACTTCAAGCCCGTGGCGCTGGGCCTTTTAGAATTGTGGCAAGGAGCGGCCCTAATGCATATGTTCTGGAGCTTCCACCTGATATAGGGGTCAGCTCTACATTCAATGTGGAGGACCTGGTTCCTTCATTGGCCCTAGCCCCACCCCCTCACAACCCCTTCCACGCAGCCCCGAGCCAACATTCCAGCCCCACCCTGCAACCCCTACCCTTCCCTTCCCCACACAAGCAACGCAAAGAGGAGATCGAAGGAATACTAGATGATATGGCGATATCCACCCATGATGGTGGAATTCAAAAGTACTTGGTCAAGTGGTTTGGAAAGCCGGACTCCGAGAACTCATGGGTAGCTGAAGACGAAGTTCGCCGTTTGAACCCCGACATACTCGAGCGCTATCACGACGCCGCTTCATCAGTGATGAAGCCTTTTCGGCCCGGGAGAATTGACGGGGACGCCGACATTGTAGACATCGGATATGGACCTTTTCGCGTGTACCGACGTCGGAAGAAGAGGAATGGAAATTAAAACTAGGCGAGAGAGGACATTCTGGAAACCGCAAGGAGAAGTGCCGCAGCAAGCCCTCGCTCGAGCGGTTATAATCCTCGCTCGAGCGGCCACTTAAGCTCGCTCGAGCGGTTATAATCCTCGCTCGAGCCGGCCCAGTGACGAAAATTTTCTTTTATTTTCTTTTTTTTGTCTTTTATTATTTTAGAACTCTTTTAGTGCGAGTTTTATTTCGTTTAGGGTTTTCTTAGCCTATATAAAGGCCTTGTAAACACTCTATTAAGGAGATTATTGATTATGAATGAAAAGAGCTTTTGCTTATGTGTGCTTGAGATGAGCCTCTACAAAGAGTGAATCTTCTTCCCGAGAAGGGTTTGGTGCGAAGCCAAGGGTGTGAAGCCTACAATTCTATCTACCTCTTTTATCTTTGTTTGAGTGATTCTACAACCCTAAATCGACCATCTTCTTGTGAAATCCCAAACCCTAAATTTCTCTAAATCCTTGAATCGATCCGATTCAACAACCGCAGAGCCCAGTAGAGTTATTAAACATTCCGCACCTGATGTTCAGAGAAAATCAGTGATCCCATCATTGAATCGTGAGCACCCTAATCTGGAAAGAAGCCTCGAGTTCTATCTCTAGGATCGATCTGCGCTGCAACCTAACGGATCTAGCGCCTGGACTGAACCCTGCCTGAATTATACGTGATGCTCTCAAGGAATACTACGAGACCCTAAGGTATTCGTTATATTTTGCAAGTTTTATTGTTTAGTTTAATTCCAATTTAATTTCGGCAAAATTCAATCACATCATTCACGTAGTTTAGGGTACCGTCCTGTGTCAGAGGGTCTGTTAGCTCTTATATATTATTAATGAAAACTTGCTTCTCTCTCTCTCTCTCTCTATATATATATATATATATACGCAAATATATATAGGCACCCACACCTTGTGATGGTGCCCTGATTTGATACCATGAAGTTGTCGGTAAATCCCACTAACAAGATGATAATAACAGTATAATGGTGCCCGTAAGTTGTACCAACATTGGATTAAGATCCAACGCACCTCTATGTTGGTCCCAGCACTAATGCAATACCTGGTGTTAGTTATATGTATCTCTCTTATATGTGGAATCAACATATGGTCTCTCTCCTTCATAATATGCACGTTACCATCAAATAACTCCCCCTTGTCCTTGTAACATTATTGTCAATTCTTTGTATTCTCATGTATGTGCTCCTTGACCAAATCATAGATATTGAACTCGTGAAGAACAATGCTCTTATTGGTGCAAAGATCTCAGTTGCACTTTCCAACATCAGAAAAAGTCGTCACAATGGTATTTTTATCTCCACCCTGATGTTTTTTGTAGTTCTTATTATGTGTTTCTACTATCAGTACTATTAGTCATTATCAATCTCTAGAAAGATGTTCAGCGAAATATGAATCTCATTATGTATATATGGAAAAGGTTTGCGTACCCCAGTGCGGAATGGCGAGTATGCTCCAATTGTCAATGTGGAGCTCCACATGGCACCCAAAACACAGTTTTGGTACCATGTGGAGCTCAGATACATTTTTTAGATGAGTTTTTGAGTTTTTTTTTTACGATAAGTTTTTGAGTTTTTTTTTTTTTACAATGATCATGATCTAAACAAAACCAACCTTGCTCCACGTGGCACCAAAACAATTTTTTGGGTGCCACATGGAGCTCCACCTGGACCATTGGGGCAGACTCACCGTGCCCCGCTGGGGCACCTAGCCGTTGTCCAGTATATATATAGGATCCCGGGAAGGTGCTAGAGTATCCTCACCATATTCCAAGATCCGCAATGAGGTCCATGTGACACGCAAAACATGTTTTGGGTGCCATGTGGATCAAGGTAGCATTGTTAGATCCTTTCTAAAAAATTCAATCATTTCTATCGCATATTTTTTGAGTCTTAAAATCTAGATTATTGAATCACAAAAGTTTGACTTTCGATTTATAATTTTAGTGTTGAATTTGTAGAAGAAATTGATCTATACATTCTGTTGAAGTTCCACATAGCACCAAAAAAGTGTTTTGGATGGCCATGTGGACAAGGGCGGAGCCACATAGAGCAATGTGGGGGCTGAAGCCCTCATTCAACACGTGAAGATGTATAGGATATGCTTCTTACACAGGTTTCTTTTATATATAAGTCTCCAAATCAATGGCGTACAAGCCCCGCAAATCTACAATAAAATAACTATTAACATTTGTCGACCACTGCTAGCCCCCACCAGAAGCAAAATCCTGGCTATGCCCCTGCACATGGAGCTCCTTGTGATGTTGGAGTACCTATCTAAGGTACTCCACTGGAGTTCCTTCACCTTTTCCACACACACACACACACACACACACAGATATATATATATATATATATATATATATATATAGAGAGAGAGAGAGAGAGAGAGAGAGAGAGAGAGAGAGAGCGAGGATAAAAGGCTCCTGATTGACATTTAAACACCAAATTGTGTTTACATGATCTCCCACCATTAAAATGTTATTTTTTATCTCACACCATTGAAGTGTGATTTATCACTGTGCCACGTGGTACACATCTATGATCAATCTAAATTTCCCAAGTGGCAATTCATCATTGGAACATGTCCCAACCAAAGGATTACGCTTATAAGTGGATGTAAACCATCCGATCGGTGAACTTTAATATCAGCCATCAAAATTGAGAACAACCGTTGACATTAGAGTGCACAGATCGGATGGTTCGAAACTCCCAGAAAGTGTGGTTTTTTTTTCCCATAGCCAGTATGAATTTCCAAAATCATAAACCAATAAATGGTGTAAGATCGTTTAAACACCATTTGGTGCTTAAATGACGGTCAGGAGAGTCGGTCACATATATATACTCAATCACCACACATGATCATTGGTGAATCAGATTTCTTTTCATTGCCTCCCCCTCCCTCCAACACCACCCATTGCATGGCTTCCTGTAAGGGGTTGTGTAAAAATGCATTATTTCCACTGGATCGCCCATGGATCTTATCATCACAAAATGTTACAGAAAACTTGAGGGCACTAATAGCTATCCTTGTTAGACAAATTAACGACCACCTAATCAGTGGGCCTCCTGGATGGGGCTTTTGCCAAAAGATCTTACTGACCAATGATCCCAGTTATTGGAACCGAGTACTTTTTAGGTGTAAGATTTGATTTTTTGCATTAGTTGGGCTTCCAGAGCTGTAGGGGCAAACACAAGTGTGAATTTTTATACATTAGTTTTCATTTATATTTTGTTCATAGGATCTTTTCCCATATTAGTGCTGAAAGATCGTCATTTTATATCAAGGATCTAATTGTCTTAGCTAAGTGAGCCAATTTATGCTTGCTATTGTTGTTCACAGTGCTTATTTTGGAGTCTTGGGAAGGTTTTAAATTAATGTATACATTATTCAATACAAAATTAATTTCAACATTACTCGGTACAAAATTAGATTGGACGATTTCATGGGAAAATGGGTCCATATTGAATGCTGTTGTTATTAGAATAAAGGTACAAGTTTGAGCCGCCAAGTCTTTTACCTCCCAGATTTTAATCCTTGAATATTTTTAATGTTGTTATTAGAAATTTAGAATAAAGGTAGCGTGGTACTAAGGACCAGGTAACTTACTTAGTCCCACATTAGGTTGTTGTCACATGGCATTCAACCACATGATCAATTGCAACGTAAGGAGCAGCTCGATAATCATAAGTATTGTGAAAATAATAATAATAATAAAATGTATAAAACTATATGGTCAATGGTGTCAACCATGTGGAAAATGAATGGTGAAACAAATGTGATTTTGTTCTTTTTTTGTAGAGTTGAGTGAGTTGACTTTGTCGTTTGCATGATTTTATATTGCTTATTTGATTTTTTTCTTACAATAGTTATGATCATTGAGCCGCTCCTTTACGTGGCACTCGATTATGTGATTGGGTGCCACGTGGCAGCAAACTAATGTGGGACCAGGTAAGTTACATGGTCCTTAGTACCAAGCTACCTTTACCTTTACCCTTATTATTATTATTATTATTATTATTATTATTTTAGTTTCTTTTTTATAGGTTGTCATTATTTATTAGAGTACCTTTAAATCCACCCACCAAATCTTTGAGTTCACTCATGCTGAAACACATTGAATCAGACGATGGAGATTGTTTATTATCCCAATCTTTTACACAATGGATCTTGAGATCATATGCGTACCATTAGACGGTGGGTTTTTTATTTCATGTGGTACACACCCAAAAAAGTGACCTTAAAATCAATTGAGTGTGCACGTGATGTCAAGGTCACTTTTTCTGAGATGTGTGCCATGTGAATTATATTACTGACCGTCTGATGGTACGCCTATGATCTCAAGATCCATCGTGTGAAAGATTGGGAGGATTAACGAACTCCATCATCTGATTCAACGCAGTCAATGCGTTTCAATGTGGGTGAACTCAAATATTCGGTGGATGGAGTTAAAGGTTCTCTATTTATTATTCAGTCATAATTTCCTTCCCTAATGTAGTCTATAAACTTTGCTTTTAACTGCTCAATCTAATTGGATGTGATGTGGCACATGAACAGGTGATGCTGAGTCAGCATTATAGGTGGGGGCATGTCAATGTGGCGACACCCCATCTGCAAATAGAATAATATGTTTTTGAAGTTATTTATTTTTTGCCTTCTCTGTTTCTGAAATTTTTAACATCCAAACATTTTAAGTTCCAGAGCGGGTCAATGATAAATTGTTTCATGAACTAATGGCTGTAATTTATTTTTTTCTTGAAAGATTTTATATGACAGTTGTGAGCACCATCATAATGCGCCTGCTTTGCCCTTGCGAAGGCCACCTGACAATAGGGCTGCAAATGGGTCCGGATGACCCGATGAATCAAATGACCTGACCTGTCACAGGTGGGTTCGGGTTCCAAACTTCTGACTGGTCACATTGTTGATCAGTCTCGACTTGATCCTGACTCGTAACTCATTCTAGCCAAGCATGCCACAACCTGACCTGACCATTTGCAAATTGGGTCTAGTTCGGGTTGAGGTCGGTCTTAATGATCGGGTCAGGTTCGGGTTGAGGCTGACCATAATGGGGTTGACCCAGCCTGACCCCTTTGCAGCCAGTAGAGGTTTGAATGAGCCAGTACACCCTGGGGAAGCCTAGCTGGTTTGCAGGTTGGGTGCTGAAATCCCCATTGCGTAGGCATTTACTGCCGATGTCAGCCAGAAGGTCTGCAGCGGTGTTCAGTTCTTTGCAGGTGTTGAAGTTCCTAAGATCTGGCAATCATGTACCATCTGATTGGTTTGCCAATGACCTGATGCATCAATGTTGTATTGAAGTCACCTTCTATCCAGAGAAGAGTGATGCTGAGGCCGATGGGAATGTGGATTCCTTCCCTGAAGGGTCCGTGCTTCTACTAGATAGTTGCCACCAGCGGCTCTAAACGAATTTGACCATGCACGGCATACAGTGTTGTATTGTGCTGTTGTCTTTGGGCACTTGTTTTTCATAAATAAGTCGAATAATTTCCATTTCTAAACTTCCTGTGCTCATCAATCAAATGGTTTCTCCAAAGGCAGGTTGGTTTTTTTTTTTTTTGAAAGGCTGTGTTTCGCAACCCTTCTACAAAAGTACTTTTCGAAGGAAAAATATTGGATAGAAAACACATTTCAACCAATGACCTGACCACTTCTAGCTGGAAATGGTGTTACATTGAGAAGTTGTCCCATGCTACTACTCACATAACACCATTTTCAGCAATGTAATTGACCCTTTTGAAAAGTATCATTTGAGAAGCAATGTGTGTGACACACCTCTATACAGCACTTGAAAAATATTTTTTCGAAAAGGGCTGCCAAACAGGATAGGGCCTTAGAGATTTTGGAGTCGCAGCCTTTTTCAAAAAATGCTCTTTCGGTAGCCCTTTATAGTATGTGGAAGGTTGCTATATGTTTCGAGGGAACAATTTATGCGTTTGATTAAGTCTAGCATTTTTTCTTTGGTGATCAGAAACCTAGATAAAGGAAAAAGGAAGGTTACTGTCATGTTGACGATTGGCTATAAAAATTTCATCAAATCCTCATGAGATGATGATGCTTCTATTTGAGCCCAAACTTGACATGCGTCAGGCCAGGCTCGCCCCGACACATTGACGACCCTGTGTGCAAACAGATAGGCAAGGCTCAGGTGGTAAATTGTTATTAGCATTTTCGAAAATATGAAAACGGTTACCAATGGGCTGAGCAGATGGTGGCAATCGGCTGAGCAGCCCTCCTGGCCTGCCCTAATTTAAAGTGAGTTTGGGTTTATCAAAAAGCCCACGAGCCGGTCTGTCTTTTAAGCTTCTATTATTAATGTTTTGATAAATGGGCGGGGCGGGTCTTAAGACGTTCCAGAATTGTTGTGGGCTGGGTCTGGGCTTGGTATCCAAAGCCTGCCACAGGTTCCTAAATTCATTCCAATGGGCCAAACTGGCTTGGGCGTACGGCCCAAAATCAGCCACATAATTTAGTAGATCTGGTACTTTCTCACCAACATTTTCGTATCGCATTTCAACTACTGATATTATTGGTTCACAATTTTTTTTCGATGACGGCATTCGGGCCTCTTAAAGTGGGTTGATGACTGAAATAGTGCTTTTAGTGGTAAATTAAAGTGAGTCATGACTGAGATGGTAGCTTTAATGGCAAGTTCAAAATGAAATCATAAAGGCTTGCGTTTCGCATAGCGCTTTGTCTACGCTCTGTCAAAGCTGGACATACCCCTTCTCCTTACTAACTCCCAATAAAGTAGAATTTACCTGTTTTGGTAGCTACCTTGCTCCATACTCTGCTAACTCTATATCATAGCAAATAAAATCTGCTCTCATAACGAGTGAGCAGAGAGCAAGAGTGAACTTAACTATGGTGTCGACACCATCGACCAGGTTTATTAGGGACCCAAACTTGGGTTCATGATTGAGTTGCTACTAATAAATGCCAAGCCATGCCACAGAGGCAAAGACCACAAGTAACATCTCTTGGTTGCTTGCTACTAACATTTATAACATATGGTTGATGACACGTCGCCAACAAGTGTGTATTGGGGTGTGCCTACCAATTTTGCGAGGTGTGCATCACATCACAAAAAGGATAGTGTTACACAGTGGACAATTTTATATACAGTTTTGCGGGCAGCTTATGTGGCGCGTGATTGGCTACACATATAGTGGGGCCCAAGCACTGTAGTCAGTCACGTCGCACCACATAAAAATGATTTTCCTCATAAAAATAATAAGTCTTTTTAAGGAAGCCGGTTCCCTAAGGCGTGGTTATATGGTTCAACCCTACGACGTGGCCAGTTGGGCACCATGTCGCATCCCACCCGAGGATTGGGTACCACGACAATTTGTCCAAAGTCAATCACGTACCATTTAGAAGAAAAAATTAAAACATACGTTTTCCCACTGTTGAATATTGGGTTAAAGTTGGGAAAAAATCAATGCACTATGTTTGTTGGGCGAACCCAATATTTAACTTGTGATTTGAAGTGCAAAAATGTTTAATATTTTTTTTATTTTTTCTAAAATCCTAAGGGGACAAGTGAACCCTAAGAGAAATAGGTGTTATTTTTTTAATATGGGTTCCACATAGCAGCCCAAGTGGACAACGCTGTGGGGTTTAAACCCTACAACCACATCCTAGGAGCCATTTTTGTTTTTATTAAAACCTGTATGAAGTGCAGCATGCCTAACCATGCTAACAGATTTCTTTTTCGACAATATTTTGATAGGGGGTTATCACGGCCGGCCCTGACATTTTGGGGGGGCCAAAGGCGAGTTTTTAAATTGGGCCCCTATTTCATATTATTTTATAATATAAAAAAAAATTGTCACATATTTTTTTTGACAAATAGAATAGGGGAGCCATTACTTTCACATGTTTTTCAAGTGATTTCACCGAATTTAAAGAAAGACTTGGTATTTTAGTGACATGTGATATGCAAAATTGTAATATGGGCCGTTTGATTTGAAGCTCATGATCAATAGATCTCTGGGGCATAAAATTGGAGCAAAACACGATACTTGTCATATGATCTATTATAGTCAACTGTTGAATTATATAATAGTCTTTGACTCCATTTAATCAAATGATGAAAATTATATTTTGTTATAATCTTTTGCAATTGATATCTTTAAATGATGGCCTTCAAATCAAACGGCTTAGATGGTATTTTCACATAGTAAAGGTCGCCAAACTTGCAAGTCTTTCTTTTAAATTCGGTGCAATCTGGTACAATCACTTGAAAAGTGTGTGCAAGTAATGGCTCCCATAAAATAGTACTCATATTCTATTTTACTACATATATAAGTTCAAAATGTAATTAAAAATTTAATACAAGTAAATATTAAAGGAAAATGCAATAAAAAAAAAAATGTAATACTAAAAAAATTCAGATTGTGTAAGAAATTCTAGAAGAAAATGTTGAAGGAAGCCATCGATCATACGCTTTCTCTTCTCGAATCAAATAGCTTTTAAACAATTTTATGAGGCAATTGTCGATACCAATCCCGGATGAGAAAAAGGGGGATGGTGTCACGTTGACAGACGATTGTAAAAAGACCTTGTTAATTCCCTAAAAGTTGACTCAAAATAGATGGGATAATGCTATTATGATGATGATGATGATAATGATGATGATGATGATGATGAAACTATAAATGCAACAAATGGTTCTCGATTGATCCTCATACCTATTGTCTTTTATAGATCCTACGGAACAAGGCTCACTTGATTTATACATGTACCAATTCAATAGATCAACTAGTATTTGGTCAAATCTTTACTTTTTAAATAAAAGTCAATAAAATAAGACTTATACATATGACCATTTGAGTGGTCAAATCTTCATGGAGATTTTGATCTGAACTCACGTAGAAAAAGGATTTTCCTAATCCCCTTAAAACTCATTGATTGGGTCCGATTAGACAGTGGAGATCGTGTTTCGCCTTGATCTTTCACACAATAGATCTTAAGATCCTGTCTCCCACCTATCATGTGGTTACTTTTATTCCACATGTCACATCCCCAAAACATGACCTTAAAACCATGCTTGAGCGTGATGTGTGCCATTGCACACAAGGTGTACTTTTTGGGAAAATGTCATATGTGACATGTGGAATCAAAAATTGGTCGTCTGATAGGTGATATATGGTCTCAAGATCCCTTGTGTGGAAGATCGGGGTTAAAAAAATCTCCATCGGACTTTGATCTAACCCAATCAACGAGTTTTATGGGGTTACACACGTGGGAGCTTTTAGAAAACGTTTGGGTGCAAATAGTCAAATAGACTTTTGAAGGAAATAATTAACTACTGTGATGAAAATGATGGAAATTCTAAACAAAATTTTAGCTCGAAAAGACACAAAAATTGGTATTGGGTAAGAGTAAGGTAACCAAATTCGGGGCCCTTTAGCTTTATAAATTTTTTTTTTTTTTTTTTTTTTATAAAAAAAAACCCTATTTTTTAATAGGCAAATAAGATTTGGAGGCCCCTAAAAATCAGAGGCCCAAGGCTCTTGCCTGGCTGGCCTTAGTCCATGGTCCGCCTAGGGGTTATTTTAGTTCAGTTTAGATAAATTTAGGAAATTACAAAAAATATACATTAAAAGTAGTATTTAATATTTATAAAATATTAATTATTATTTTAAACTGGTTAAAATTATAATTTTTTTATTAATTTTAACAAAATTTTATTAATTTCTTCGAAATTAGTGAAATATCAACAATTTTTGAGAAATCATTGAAATTTCGTCCGTCCCTATTTCGAGAATTTCAAACAAAATTTTCAAATATGTGCGTAACTTTCAAGCGGTGCAAATACTGGTACCATCAATGATTTGGCACACCAAAATACGTTAGAATATATCTAACATATATTCTAACGTTGGTCATTCTCCCTCCATCAAACTGGTCAAACCTTGAAGATCTGCAGATATTTATTGAGATAATTACCCAGCGGGTCTCTACTCAACCGCTATCCACCTGTCAGGGTCCCTAGTTCTTGTAATGACCCAATGGGTTTATTAAAAGAACCAGCACGTGCACTTTAAAGAAGTTGCATTTGCAATTTGCAAAGGAGATGAAAATATCAAATTGCCCTCTCAGCCTCCATATAAAAGCCAAAACGTTTTCTTTCATGCGATTTGCAAGTCCTCTCCCAATTGCTTCGCCGGTGCCGACTGTCAAGCTCTTGCCTTCGTCTTCCCTGTGAACCCGTAAGCGGAATCGACGCTCCACCAGTACCAATTGTCGTTGGATTTTCTCTACATCTCCGTCGTTAGTACTCTGTCGTCGTCTCCACGCCATTTCCACTCTTTCTTCTTCTCCGTCGCTGGTTCTACTCTCGCGCCGTCTCCATTGCTGGTTCTGTTGGTATACTATTGTGGGGTTTGAATTTTTTTTAATAAAATGTGATTTTTTTATTATTTAAATCGCTGGTTCCACCGGTATATTACTGTGGGGTTTGAATATTTTTTTTAATAAAAAATGATTTGTTTATTCTTTAAAACCCTAAAATAATAATGTTTAGGGTTTAAAATACTAAAAACTTAACCTTGAGAGTTTAGGTCATGATTGTTTATTCTTTAAAACCCTAAGGGTAAACCCTAAAAACTTAACCTTGAGAGTTTAAGTTATGATTTATTGTTACGGTATTTAAAAAAAAAATACTTAAAACCCGAACCATGGACATTCATCACTTTTTTCTGACTATTTTTTGAACCCCTTTGACTTTAAATATATGTTTTTTTTCAATTTGTAAAAGCCCTATATCCCATAAAACACTAAAATTTTATTCATTAAGTTCATGTTTTTTTTTATTAACAATTTTTAGATTGCTAATGAAAATATATAAAAAACACTTAAAAACCCTATTGATTTTGATGAAGTGTGAGCACTGTTTGATATGTATAATAAAATCAAATTATTAGATAGATTATGCCTTTTTAAAGTCATTATCAGTCTTATGTAGTTTCTATCGATCTTATATAACAATCTTTTGATGAACTAAGTGCGAAAGCTTTGTTTGATATATATTATTAAAACAACTTTTATTAGACAAATCATATCTTTTTTAAATCGTTATCAGTCTTTTTAAGTCGTTATCATTATTAATCTTATTAAAAAGATTAGTATGAAAATAATGAGAGCAGAGTAGGTTCGATCTTACATAACACTAGTTGTAGCATTATTAGATATGGTAGTGTTTTATTTAGAAATAATTACCGATCAGGGTCCCAACTATCCCACTATTTACCCTCCGGGGTCCCAACTTCAAAAAATGACCCAGCAGGATCTAAGACCCTCAAATTTTAGGGTTAGTATATTGTTATACATGACGAATTATCTTTCTGACCTATAACGTATTGATTGAATTATCTGTTTGAATCGAAATGTGATTTTTAATCTTTATCGAATATAAAAATATGATCTAAAAAAAGAATTTTTTATTATTTTTCGATTTTGCATGTGTGAAGACATGCTTCCATTATAGATTGATATTTTACTAGATAGATCACAACATTGGTAAGTCATGATTAGTCTCTTATAAGACTGTATCGTCCATTTATTAGTCAGTTGCTTCTCGAAGACATGATCAGTCTTTTATAAGACTGTATTGTCCATTTATTAATCAATTGCTTCTTGAAGACATGATCAGATCAGCCTTTTATAAGACTGTGATGTCCCTTCGTTAGACAGTTGCTTCTTTAAGACATGATTAGTAGATTGTCCTTTATATATAAGTCGCATCGCAGAAGTATGAAAAAAAATATTTGGATCACCAATTAATTGTTCGTGGTTGTATTCTCCATTCCAATATGAGTTGGATAATTCTTATATATGTAGGCTTCACATGTAGTTGCATTATGAGTGCTGACACAGTTATACTACTATGTCACTATAATGGACTATTTAATCTTTATAGAGTTGGATAATACCTTATATATTAATATATGTAGGCTTCACATGCAGGTGCATTATGAGTTCGAATCCCCTCCCCCCCTTGAGGCCATCCTAGGGATTTATATCTTATGCTGACCCGACATGTGCTGAATTTGGGGTGCGCATGTGCCCCTGGGATTAAGCAGGTGCTCTAAGAGGCCCGAAATCCCAGGTTATCAAAAAAAAAAAAAAAGAGTACTGACACAGTTATACTAGTATGCCACCATAATGGGTTATTGAAAGTCCAAGGAAATAATATGATGTATAGTAGCGAAAAATATAAACAGAAACCAATAAGCCAAAATGCAACATATAATGAATTTATAAAAAAGATGTATGACTTATGTAACTCAATATCGGAGTAGATGGATATAAGGTTTAAATATAGATACCCGACTACAGAATGGAGTTTTGTTTTTGACATAGACAATGAATCCGACTTTCATGACATGATGAGCCTATGCCCTATTGATTGTCCTCACATTGTCTTATATATTTCTGAAAAGATCGCAGAGTCAAAGAAGTTCAATGAGCATAAAAGAAAGGACAGTCTGGATACAGGAATGCTAGGGAGGTATGTGTTAGTAGATTAGAATAAAATGATATTAAATTTTCTTGGTAGTCAAATATTGTAGACTCTATGTTGCTTATTTGGTAGTGAGAAGCCCGATGGTTCATAGAGTAAAAGAGTTGGATGTAATGAACGACACAACCTCCACTTAAACACAGTGAAGAAATGGGAGGAAACCGAAACATTTAGGTAAGTCGATGAAGTTATATATTTGTGTTTTTATTTAATATTAATAGAGAAACTATCAATAAGTTGACTAACATATACTGGTATGCTTTCGATTGTAGAATTGTCCATGACCGCATGTGTCCTAATTCAAGAGCTCATCAAATTCATCGACCGGGTTATCAATCCGACCCACGACAATGAGTATTTTACTTACTTTTTTATATGATTTGTAATTATTTTCTCATACACAGTACTAAACCTTTCGCAATGCTTATTATTTAGTTATTCTCCCCTTGTTGCCGAAGAAAAGTGTGAACAAAATACTAATTTAAGATAGGTTGGTCTCCCATTTCCTTGGAAAATGGGTAGTTTTATTAATTAATTCACATAATCTATATTTTCTTCATACTTATGAGTAATTTTACAGTTCCGAGCATTCACGTCTATTTTTGCATCCCCTCCCCAATACTCGTGTAGAGGAGAAAGTACTTGAAGAGGAGAAACTATATGAAGACTCACAATCCGTGAAAAAATCTCCTCCAACTCAGAGGTGACTATGAATTAGATTTTTGCGTAATCATGTGTAATATTATAGTGCATATCGTACGTATGAGTGACCCATTGTATATTTATTTTAATTGAAGGAATGAGAGTACTCTGCCATTGAAGACATGGGTTTTCGGTTAAGTGAGAACTCATAATTACATTATCGATGAACTATTAGGAGACGATGAGATTATTGAATATATGGGCTCAGATAGCGATTCCAATTATTTAGTTGGAGTGAGATTCAAGGGATGAATTATTGGGAATAATTTAAAAGATGCAGACTTCGAAATTAAAGATGATAACTTGGAAGGAGAGAGTTCCTCAAGGAATCCGAGATTTCATAGGGTTGGAAATACATCTTTGTTTGCTGGAAAAGTTTTTTCTTCTCAAGAAGAATTTATCACTACCTTGAAGAATAACATTGTGCTGGAGAACTTTCAATTGAAACCAATAAAGACAATTAAGGGGATTGCTGTTGCTAGATGTGCAGACCATATTTGTCCATAACGTATTCGTGCGAGCAGGGGCAACATCAATGGTGATTCTTTCGTAATTAAAATAATGAATCCCTAGCACAAACATAGTCCACTTAGTGTAGCTATGTGGAAAAAGGGAGGTCATCGACAAGCCTCAAGCGAATGGGTTGCTTCTAAAATAATGAATATGTTGAAGGACGCTACTGATTATGCGCCTGCCAAAATTATCTTTGAAATCTAAATAAATTGGAGGGCTATAATAAGCTATTGTAAAGCGTAGAAAGCGAAAGAGATAGTGTTAGCCAATATTAGAGGTGGTTGGGATTCATCTTATGCTAATATCCCTTCATATATAGTAGAATTATGTAGATCCGATCCCGACGCCTTCACGAAAGTGCAATGTTTGTATGATGACTCATGCCTTAAATTTTTTGGGCATTTAGTCTCTCTATCGATGGATACAAAAGAACGTTGAGGTCCATAATCTAGATTGATGGAACACACTCAAAAGGTAAATTTTCCCCCTCGATACTAATTGTGACAGGTGTCGATGGCAATAATGGTTTGTTCCCCATTGCTTTTGCTATAGTTGATGGTGAAACAGAAGATGCTTGGAAATTGTTTCTTCGATGTCTTCGAGAAGCAATCATAGATGATGATAGGCCAATTATCATTATTTCAGACCGTACGGATGCTATTAGATTGACGGTACTAATAGTATTTCCAAATGTCATTGATAACTTTTACTTCTTTCACATTGCGAAGAACTTTAAGGAGAAGTTTAAGAATCCGACTTTGTGGAGTCAACTTTGGCCTATACCATAAAAGAATATGATGAGCTAATGACGAAAAGGAACATGATGAGCTAATGACGAAACTTGGTAGTGTTAGCCCTACTGGTTCAAAATATCTTGGGCAGACTGAACCATGAAGGTGGTCTAGAGCGCTCTTCTCTGGTCGTAAATACGATCTTTTGACTATAAACATGTCTGAGTGTTTGAATAAAATCCTAGTGTATGCTAGAGGTCTAACAATAATAGCCCTTATTGAAGCAACGAGAAAGAAAATTGCCTAAGTTTTTCATGATAGAGCAATCAAAGGTCAAAAGATGTCGAAGGGTTTAACCCCATATGCAGCCGATATCTTAAAAGAGATTGACAAAGAAGTTCTAGCATCATCACCCAACATTTTTGAGGTATCAATGTTGATATTTAAGTACAATGTATATTTAGATAAGGGGTCTTGTTCTTGTCGTTGTTTTGACGTTCTAAGCCTCCCTTGTACCCATACCATGGCTGCCATTCGTTGGAGTAATACAGATCCGTCGATATATTGTGAGGAATGATATACATCTGTACGGTATTGCGAGACATATAGTAAGGTAATCGAACCGACTCTAGACGAATCTCAATGGCATGTCAAACATGTTAGTTCTGTTGTTCACCCTCCTTACTGTCGGAACCCCTCAGGTCGACCACAAAAAAGAAGGTTGAAATCCACTCTTAAAAAGAAATGGAGAATGCATTGTACAACTTGTAAGCAAGAGGGACACAATCGTTCAACTTGTGAAGGACCACAGTAAAAAAAATGTAAAAAATAAAATTTGCTAAGTGAGATACTTCTTGTAATAAGTAGAGTACTCAATCTGAACAATGGTGAGAAATGTTTAAAACATTGTGATATGTACATCGTTAGACAATGAACAACTTCTCTGAGTCTCGTATTACTCATTGTACGATCATTATACTTTATTATTTATACGGTGGTCCACTATTTTTTTTTTTCCGATGTCTAATATATGTGGATCTCGTTAGAATATTTATAGCTTATATCAGTGCATAATGTCTTTTATAAGTTCTCTTATGTCTCATGTAAATTGCTTTATATGTCTCACATTAGTCCTTTAATGTCTTATATAGTCCTTGAACTTTACTCATGCAAGTCATAATGTTGTTTAAAGCTAAATTTAAGTCTCATATCAATCCTTTATTGTCTCATATCAGTACTTTATTGTCTCATATTAGTTCTTACTATGTCATCGGTTCTACCAATTCTTACTGTCTTATATCAGTCCTTTAATATCTTATAATGTCTTATATTGACTCATATTAGTCCTTTAATATCTTATATACATCTTATTTCATATATCCAGGTCTTTTTTAAAGTAAATTTAGAATGACGAAACACCTGAGGAAAGACAAATGGAAAGATAACGAGGGATACAATCGTTCAACTTGTCAAGGACCATGGTCACAAAAATACAAAAAGAAATTATGAAATTTGCTAAGTGACATACTTGTAATAACTAGAGTACTCAATCTGATCAGTGGTGAGGAATGTTTAAAACATTGTAATAAGTACATCGTTCGACAATGTACAACTTCTCTAAGTCTCGTATCTCTCATTGTACGACTATTGCATTTTATTATTTATATGGATGATCCATTGTTCTTTTTTTTTTCCTATGTGTAATATATGTGGATCTCGTTGGAATGTTTACAGCTTATACCAGTCCATAATGTCTTTTGTAAATTCTCTTATGTCTCATGTAAATTGCTTTATATATCTAACATCAGTCATTTAATGTCTTATATAGTTCTTGAACTTTACTCATGCAGGTCACAATATTTTTTAAAGCTAAATTTAAGTCTCATATCAGTCCTTTATTGTCTCATATTAGTACTTTATTGTCTCATATCAGTTTTTACTCTGTCATCTGTTCTACCAGTTCTTACTGTCTCATATAAGTTATTTAATGTCTTATATTGTCTTATATTGATCTCATATTAGTCCTTTAATGTCTTATATAGTTCTTATTTCATATATCCATGTCTCCTTTAAAGTAAATTCAGAATGGCGAAACGCATGAGGAAAGGGCAACTGTCAGAAATTGGCTCGATGGTGCAATGACTTGAGCAGTGAGAGGAAAGATTTCCTCCTTGCCCAAAGTTGTTTCAAATTTTTATGATTGGTTAGCGACAAATTGACGCAATCCAGTCAGCTTGTCCACGCTATTGTTAGAGGTTTTGATTATGAGCATGAGACTTTTACGATTGGAGAGTATGTCATTCCATTCGTCAGGACCGACGTGGGAAAGATTTTGGATTTGAAAGTTGGTTTCCCTTCAATTTCGACAGATCCTTCAGTGTTGGCAGATCCTGAAGGTGCAGCCACTTTCAGAGAGCGTTTCTTTGGCGAAGTGTCAGCTGGCTAAATGGTCACGAGGGATCACATTGACTCAACCCTCGCTAGACCTAGCATAGTCGATGTTGACTTCATCTGGCTTGCCAACTTGTATATGTTAGCTAACTTCCTCCTCCCCGACGTTCGTCATACGATCGATTAGGACTGCATCGATTTCGCCAATGATCTTCGTACGTTCAATGGCCACAATTGGGGGGATGTAGTTTACGATTATTTGCTCGATTCTTTACATGCAGCAATGCGTTCTCTTGGTAGGGCGAAGTATTACGTGCTAGGATGCACTATTTTGTTATATATATTTGAGCATGTTCCTCAACTATCGTCGGGTTTGGTCAAGAAAGCAGCTAGCAAGTGGCTGTTGTTGATGAAGTATGTGCCACTGAAGACATAGCGCTCGGACGCAAACTTCTACTGGCGCAAGTTTCAGAATTTTCAGGTACTATTCTTCACAGCCTAATCAATTACTAGATACGAAAAATGTAGTCTTATAATAGACCTTCTATGTATTATATCTGCCTTTTTAGTACTCATAAGTGTCATTTCAGATCATGTAACTTAGCTTTATAAAAGACCCAGTGATATAGATCTGACCAAGACTCATAAGGGTCATTTTATAGGATAGTATGATGTTGTGTAATAGACCCAGTTCGACTGATATAAATCGTCTGTTACTATAGGTTGTTGCTGGGAATCTGGAGCAGCCGAAGGGACCTGGACTTCCCATAGTGCGCAACTAAAAAAATATTGATTGGAAAGGAGAAATAGTCGAACAAGGAGACGAAGAGTTTAGAGAGGGAGAGGATTCTGAGGAAGAGGAAGAAGAAGATGACACAACTATAGATGAGTATATAGTGCGGCCGAGATTGCCACCGGTCAACACCGATTTTGTAGATTCTGAGGGAGTTAATAGGCTTCTTAGAGTTGATGCATTGAAAGTTGAGGTTAGGGTGCATTGGCCCTTTGTCGTGACCGTAGAGCAGCAATAAAAATTGCTCGCAATCCTCAAGCAACGGAATAGGGTACTATTGGCCCATGTTGCGAGGCTTTCGAAGCACTACGAAACAGATGATAACTCAGAGATGGAGAGGACAGAGAAGAGGAGAGGGGAGAAGATAGAGAGGATGAGAGGGAGCGAGAGAGGCAATAAGAGAGAGAATCTGATAGAGGATGGATGGAAGAGGAGAGGGAAGGAGATATAGGAGAGGAGAGGGAGGCAGAGAGGCAAGAGGAAATTGAGGGAGAGCGCAAAGAGGAGAGGGAAGGAGAGAGAGGCTGAGAGAGATGATAAATCTGAAATGGGAGAGAGAGGGGAAAACTTTGCCACAACCAATGTGGAAGAGCAAGTAAATAATTTGAATTAAATTTAGTTGCCCAATGTCCTCTATCTAGTATTACATGACATTGTAAGTATCAATTATGAAATAAATTATGTGACTCACTTCTATTTATCTGATATGAGATCAGATTAGATTTTTATTAGTCCTGAGACTCTCATAAGGCCTATTTATACTTTGAGTAACGTGGGATTTGAATAAATGCAGGTTGCAATGAAAAGTTCCCGTACAATTAAGGTTAGCCTTGCTCAGCAGCGGCCATTAAGGGAGAAAGGCTAAGGGCTAGATTGCAAAAGCAAACGACTAAAAAAGAGACGATGAAAAAAGAAAAGAGAAAAGGACCGGTAAAGGGGGATGGACCATATATGAAAGCGTATATAGTTGCCATGAAGACCAAGCGAAACTTTACGGACCCCTATGCCTCATTAGATGAGGCCCAACTAATGAAAAATTGGTGATGCAAAGAGAAAGCAAGCTGTGACGGAAGACGCTATAAATGACTTTGCTACTTTCTTTTGAGGCTTGCCAGACATTGCTGATAAGTAATAGTCTAAGTAGAATCAAGTGCAAATTTAATTTACCAATTATCTATTTATTAACCACTCACAATTTGCATAGCGTATGTCATTTACAAAGTGATGCTGTCTAAGGTAGAAGAGATCTAGATCACGGTGAAACTGATTAAAAGTTTTAGGCCGAAGACGAAGGTAGAGGATGACGTCTTGTTCGCGGTGAGCACTTATCTCTCGCACTCATTTCCTTGGGTGCTACAAATTGTGACTGGCTTAATTAATTGAGTGCATCTTCTTGGAGGAATTGTTGAAGGAAGAAGACCAAAAACTCGATGAGGCACAAAAAAAAGACCCAATATACCGTGTAATTGATGCGGATGGACAGAAAATAGCGATTTGGGAGGCCGATGAAAGGTTTCATCATTTTTGCCTTCCATTCCTGAGCAAAGTCTATTTCGAAAATGTAGCTGCCCATTGTGCAACGGTAAGTGTGCCCGCTATGTGACTAAATAAGTATTTTCGTAGACCTGATTTGACTTATAACGTATTATTCATTGCTCATTTAATTCATATTTTTTAATATGACTGTACCTTCGCTAATCACGCCTTACACATTACATCTATAGGTTTTAACCCCTCTACACAGTGCTTCTGAATCTCACTATGCGCTTGCCCATGTCGATCTTAATGAGAAAAAAATATATCTACTTGACCCGTCATCCCATCCACATTTTAACATGTGGAAAGCTCACACGCATGCCTTGGAAAGTAAATAATATTGTCCTTTATTCTTTTTATTTGTTTCTCATCTATAGGTTATGTACTTTGTGCTTATGTATTCAATTTTTTTCAGGCTTTTCATCTCTTGCAGCTTCTCTACTTGAATGGAAAGGCAAACTCACTAGACGAGCCTCTTCCATAACTAACATTCTCCATTGAAGGCCTCCCAAAACAAGTGAGCGGTACGATGGATTGTGCGTTATTTGTCCTCAAATACGCCAAATGTATTATGCTTGAGAGAGAAGTAGAATTCGCGGTACGACCGAAAGAGCTACTGGCTTTTAGGAAGCAATGCTTATTTGACATTCTTATGTATGAGGGTCGATCAGACAGTAATGTTGTGGTGTTTTCAACAATTTATCAAAAAATGTAAACATTATTGAGTGGCAAAATAGTTCTTCAAATAGAGGAAATACAGTCGTTTTTAGACTCTTATTAGTGGTTTGTAGACTCTTCAACTAACTGCACAATGTGCATGATTGTAACGATCCAGATATTTTTACCTTAGTCGAACCATTGACCCATTAGATGTGATCCTTGGGACCACTTTTATTTAAGGAGTGTGCACAAATATGAAATCTGAATCGATCTTCGGATTATTAAGTACGCAAATTTTTTAGGATGAAAATTCTATAAGGAGGGGAGAATATAACGACCCAAATTTTTCGTATCAGTAATACCTAGATTTCATATTTGTGGTTAATAATGTATATGTCAAACGCCTTGATCTTTCAAAAACGTGTTAACTAAAGAATACATGTTTGGTCTTCAAAGTTTATATACTTATTTAAGTCATTACTAACACAAGCTATGAGATAGCCTACTGTTTAAAGGCTTGAGTTATAGACAAAATGTCTAAGGATCAAATATTGGTACGTAAATATAAGACTTTTATTTTGGACCTAGAAGTAAAACACCTATACACCCTTCTTTGGTGTGTCAACCTAACACCAGATAATCTCCTTTAAGTGAAAGAAAGGTGTATTACAGAAAAATCTAATCATAATCTCTTCGAGAATTCTCCTTAAGAAAAGAACCATAAGAAAACCTTTTCTTTTTCTTTTTAGAAAACCTTAGCCATCACCACTTTTCTTCCTCAACCCATCTCTTCGACCCACCTTAAAATTTTTGAGTATTCTTCCACAATGAGCACTTGATATCTTCCACCATCTAGATCATAGAAGGAGAAGATAGGAGCATTGGACGTACTAGAATATTGGACGCCGATCTCCTCAAACACCGATCATCGTAGATCCACCGTTCACGCCTCAAAAGGTAGATAACATCATTCCTTATTACAGATTCTATTTTATAAAAATTCAGATTTTAGTTAATAATTATCAAAATTTTATATCATAATTTGGGACTTCGATTTCGGATTAGAAAAGAAAAGGGTTTATCTTCGTACTTGCCCAGGATCACTCAAGCGAGTTTGGTTGTCGCTCGAGCGAGATACCGAGTGTGCATAGAATTCCTTTTGGAGTAAGTCGCTTGAGCGAACGCTGCTTGTCGCTCGAGTGAGTTAGGTCAGACTTGTCTGTTGCAGGAATCAGTCACTATCGACGAGGATCATATCATTTCCTTTTTTCGATATTAGGACCCGAGGTAGGGGAATTACAATGTACACTTACATGTTATCCTTTAATTCAGTCATTTTTGTGATTATCAAGTTAGAAAATGGCCCCTTATTGCTAGAATTAGAACGTTGAAAATCATTGGTTGTTGTACTATGATTGCGAAATTTAAAAATGATTGAATATACATCGAACATATAGAACTCATAGAACATTGAAATCTCATTGGGCATTAAAATGCATGGAACTCATTGAACATTGAAACCCATCGAATATTGAACTAGTATTGAACATTGAAAATCCATTGAACATCTGAAACTCTTCGAACATTGAACTCTCATTGAATAATGGAGATTTGAATTTGAATTCTGAATTCGCTATGAAGTATGAACACAGTACTATCTCTTAAAACATGCATGTGATTTGAAGAGTTAATCTGAACGAATCTTGTGCGATAGCACCTACTGAATCGTGCTTCGGCACATGCTGGATTGTACTTCGACACCTACTGAATTATGACGACGGCCTCTGACCCACCCAAGTATTCCTCACAACACAGGAGAAAGGGCATACTGAAAAATTGTTCTTGAACGACGATGGATAGGATTCCCATCGGCTGCCAATGACTCGAGCGCTATATTTACGTTAGAGATTTTTAAGTCATGATTTAAGTCATGCATGAACATAAGAAATTGCATATGAAAATGTGATGAAAGTCGTGTTAATTTGGCATTCATGAGAAACCGGAATTATTTTGATTAGATAATTGTATGAGATTCAATCTGGAATATGATATCATAACTCCCTGAACTTGAACTCTTAGACATTAATATTGAAATGGCCATTGAAAGCTGTCTTGAATGAATAAGATGCAAGTGGGTATTGTGATCTTTCCTATTGAGCTCGTGAATTTTTAGCTCACCCCGACACTATCTGACACAGGTACTGATATTGACGAAGACCCTGACTTTGTACCGGAAGATGAGGAGGATCTTCCACCCAAGAAATTCTTCCCTTAACAATATTTGGGTGATTCTTACTTGGTACCATTTTAAATGAGTTCTTTGAAATGGTTATGATTTATCATTTTGGACATTGATGTAAGTGCCTCTATTTGTGTGATGTACGGCCATCACCGATGGTATACTTTGGAATTGCATTTCATTTTGAAACGTTGAAACAATTAGTTCAATTCTTTTTATTTGATTTCCATTTGATACCAAAGAATTTTTGTATATAGATTATGAAATATGATCTAGCGACCCGATATTTCTATATCTTCCGACTTAGAAATTTCGGGTCGTTACAGTTGGTATCAGAGAAATGGCTTTAGGTCCTATCGAGACACAGTAGGAATTTCACGACCTCCTTTGATTTGATCTTTGTTCAATCCTGACAGATTCCAATGGCCCCAAGTCGTAGACAAAGGAATGTTCGTATAAAGGGTAGCTCAAGCGGAGCAGGAATTGCCACTAGTTCGAATGGCATTCCCTTAGGAGGAGATAACCACGAACGCGTTAGACAACTATTAGAAACCATGGCAAATTCAATGGCGCAGCAGACTACCTTGCTAGCGACAAGACAACAGCCCCCTGGATTCCAAGATTTTCGAAAGATTAAACCTCTCAGCTTCTTGGGAAAAATAGATCCGAGCGAAGCAGAGATGTGGGTGAAACAGATGGAGAAGATCTTTTGGGTGATACCCTGCATGGGAGATGAGAAACTGAGATGGGCATCTTTCCAACTTCAAGGAGAAGCCGACCCCTGGTGAAAATCAGTGGAGAGAACTAGAGAACAGGATGCACCAAACACACCATGGACGTGGGCACAGTTTACTGAGACATTCAATGAGAAGTACTTCCCAGAGTCCGTTAGAGATCAGTGGGAGGTAGATTTCATTTCCCTAACTCAAGGGCAAATGACAGTGGCCGAGTACGAGGCATAATTCATGAGACTCTCGAGGTTCGTGCCACAACATGTAGCAATAAAAGCCATGAAAGCCAAGATGTTTGAACATGGCCTAAAACCAAACTTCCAGGAGAGGATCTCACTATTTTAAGTTGAGGACTTAAGCAGAAGTCATGAATAGGGCCCTCATCGCTGAACGCGATATAGAGAAAATGTATAAACGAAGAGAGCAACAAAATAAGAATAAAGTGAGTCGGGCACAATCATTTACCGATGATCAAACCAGTAAAAGGACTAAGTTCTCAGTTTCAGCACCGACTCGGCCAACACTAGCAACAAATTTCAGGCAAGTTTCTTCAGCACCTATGAAGTCCTTTCGCCCCTCGCAGCCTACCACAACTGAAGCATCAGTTGCACAAACGACATCGTATACCACTGCGTATGTGCCGCCTGAGTCATGCCCATCATGTGGAAGGCGTCACAAGTTGGAAAATTGTCGATGTACCACAGACACATGTTTCCGTTGCGACCATAAGGGACACTTGATAAAGGATTGCTGCGAGAAGAATAAGGAACATACAACACCGACGTCCACTCAGAGGTCCTCTTGACCTATAGTCCAGGGACGCGCCTATGCAGTTTCTACACGTGATGCTCAAGCTACGAACAACGTCATACAAGGTATAATTTAAATTTATTGCTAGTTAAAGTCATTGATTTTCCTTCAAGCTAATGAACATTCTTGATAATCATTCGATTATGAAATTGCATGAACACTATAACATGTAGTATAGAGTTGATTTATTTAATTATATGAACCCTAGGTACCTTACACATGTATTAGAGTAGTGATATTTATCAACACAAAGCACGTGTATTGATAGACCCCGGCTCTACGCACTCTTTTGTGACCTCTCAATTCGCCACTGAATTGAGTATTACACCAGAGCCTTTAGACTTCTTCTTGTCCATTTTAGTTCTTACAGGAAACTTAGTGATTACAGACACCATTTGTAGATCTGTCATCATCCCGATTGAAGATCGTGAAACAACAGTTGATTTGATTATCTTGGACATGCAAGGATTCAATGTAATCCTTGAAATGAATTGGTTATCCACATATCATGCAAGTGTTGATTGTCTACGAAAGATAGTTACCTTTCATTCCTCTAAGGATACACCATTTAGATTCTATGGCATTAAATCAAATATCGCACTGTTCGTCTTAGTTATTCAAGCTCAATGGTTATTGAAGGAAGGATGTCATGGATACATAGCCTTTATGCAAGAGCAACTAAAGAGAAGACCAATATCGCAGACATTCCTATTGCATGCGAGTTCCCTGACGTATTTCCCGAAGACCTACCTAGATTACCGCCAGATGGAGAAGTTGAATTTTCGATCAATTTACCTCTGAGCACAGAACCTTTATCTAAAGCTCCATACCGCATGGGGCTGGCTGAGCTGAAGGAACTTTAGGAGCAGTTGTAGGAGCTATTGGATAAGGGGTTCATCAGGCCCAGTGTTTCCCATCAATTGAAAGCTGACAATCAAGAACCGCTATCCACTCTGTCGCATTGATGACCTATTCGATCAGATCCAAGGTGCGAGATTCTTCTCGAAGATAGATTTGAAATCAGGATACCATCAATTGAAAGTTAAAGTCGAAGACATTCTGAAAATTGCATTTCGCACTTGGTATGGTCACTATGAATTCCTGGTGATGCCTTTCGGTCTAATAAATGCACCAGCATCATTCATGGACTTGATGAATCGAGTGTTCAAGCCATGTCTTGACCAATTTATAGTTGTCTTCGTATATGACATTCTCATTTATTCAAAGATGAGGGAAGACCATGAGCAACATTATGCATCACGCTTCAAACTCTTCGTAATCATTAGCTTTATGCAAAGCTAAGTAAGTGCGACATTTGGTTCAAACATGTCAGTTTCTTAGGGCATGTCATCTCCGAGGCAGGTGTAGCCGTCGATCCAGCAAAAATTGAAGCCGTGGTGAAATGGGAACAACCAAAGACACTAAAAGAGGTTCGCAACTTTTTGGGTCTAGTCGATTATTATAGAAGGTTCGTCGAGGGTTTTTCCAAGCTGGCAGGACCACTCACTCAACTTATAAGGAAGAATGCAAAATTTGAGTGCGATGATTTATGTGAAAAGAGCTTCCAAGAGCTTAATAAGATATTGACCTCCGCATCAGTTCTTGCCATACCCTCAGGCAGTGGAGGTTTCGTAGTGTTCAACGATGCATCACACAACGGGTTTGGTTGTATACTGAATCAACATGAAAAGGTCATTGCATATGGTTCACGTAAGCTCAAGGACCCCAAAAAGAACTATCCGACTCACGACTTGGAATTAGCAGCAGTCATCTTTGCTTTAAAATTTTGGAGGCACTATCTCTATGGAGAGACATTTGAGATCCTCACTGACCACAAAAGTTTAAAGTACCTCTTCACTCAAAAGTATTTAAACATGAGACAGAGAAGGTGGATGGAGTTTCTCAAAGACTACGATTGTTCAATTCAATATCACCCCGAAAAGGCAAATGTAGTAGCCGACGCACTAAGTAGGAAGTCATCTGCGCAGTTGTCTAACCTTATTACGAGAATCCATCGATGACAATTATTGGAAGATATTTCCTTATCTGATGCAAACTTTAGTGTGAAAGCCTCAGGGGCATTAATGGCTAACCTCACTATCCGACCGACAATCTTCGATCGAATCAGAGAGCTCCAAGAGTCCGATGATGAACTTATGGCCATCAAAATAAATGTAGCCTAGGGGAACAAACCTGATTTCTCTCTATGAGAGGATAGTGCTTTACTCTTCAAAGGGCGACTTTGTATGCCATCCGACATTCAAATTCAGCGCTAGATTCTTGAAGAAGCACACAAGTCAAAATACACAATCCACCCGGGGAATACAAAAATGTATCAGTATCTTAAGAAAAGTTTTTGGTGGAGAGGTTTAAAAAGGGGGATAGATGAATACATTTCAAAATGCATAGTTTGCCAACAAGTTAAGATCGATCATCAAAATCCATCTAGCTTGTTTCAACCATTGCCCATTCCTGAGTGGAAGTGGGAGAATATTTCAATGGATTTTATCGTTGGTTTACAAAAACTATGAAATGATATAATGCCATTTGGGTAGTCATCGACTGGTTGACAAAATCCACACACTTTCTACCTTATCGTACTACGTACACCATCAACCAACTAGTGACTTGTACAATAGAGATTTCATCATACTTCATGGCATTTCGATCAGCATTGTCTCAGTTAGAGACCGATTATTCACGTCAAAGTTTTGGAAAATCCTTTAAGAAGGTATGGGTTCAAGGTTGGATTTCAGCTCTGCTTTTTACCCTCAGTCTGATGGTTAGACAGAAAGGGTAAATCAAGTTATTGAAGATATGCTTCAGGCTTGTATGTTAGATTTTCGAGGATATTGGGATAGACATCTACTGTTGATTGAATTTGCATACAACAACAACTATCAGGCAAGCATTGGGATGAGTCCTTTTGAGGCATTTGTAGACACCCCATTTTTGCCTTCTCGGAGTATACAAACCTATTCGATCAACCTTTGACCTTGCCCACGATCTCTGAGAAGGGACTGACCCTCTCTGAAGACCTTAGAACCCCCAACCCGGGGACTATACGCTATACATATAGCGTACGATTGAGAAGCAGGTTGAAATATCAACCCGAAAACTCGAACCCGACTCGTCTTGATAACTCCTCCAATTCTGTGCTATCACCCATGCGCGAAATTGATTGCACGCGTGACAATGCGCATAATTGGTCCAGAACGGACCAGAGCTCCACTTTCGTGCACAGCCTGAAGTTCCAAATTGTCCACGCCCCTTTTAGAGTGGAATTAGATTACATGTGTCTCTGAACACACGGAATTGGTCCAGACATGGACCGGAACTATAACTCCCCAGACTGCCCGAACTCATTGATTACGCGCATGGTTCCATGCACGTAATTGAATTTCACAAATGATCCCATGTGCGAAATTAGTTCCGGGCACAGAGGAACTAGGACTCCCTGGCTGATCCAGTCAACCGGTCATTCTCGAGTCTATGGTAGACTCAAATTAAATTAAGCGCATAAGGCCTTGCGCAAAATTCAATTCCACGATGACAGTTATGCGCAAAATTCATGAATTGCACATATGACTACATGTGCGGAATTAGCCCAATACCTATAAAAAGTCCCCCCTTCCACATCTAAACACACCAATTCATTAGTTCTTTCTTCTCTTTCTTAAGCTTAGTTCTTTTAGGAATTTCGAGGTTCTCTCTACGGCACTGACGAAAGGAGTGAAGCTTTTCTCTGGAGTTCGCAGGGGAGGCGAGCTAGCGGTAACGGCCCATCGACCCCAGCATCCGGAGAAGCGGAGGAAGAAGTGCCCTGCCTTAGGTAACCTCTGCCCAAACCCTTAGTCTAGAGCCAATTAAGTCCTCCCAACCTTTCTCAATTGTTAATCCCGTCATTTTTATGTTTGGCCTATTTTAAAGTATCAAGCAAAGTCAGATTGATGTAAAATTTATCACATTCAAAAGTTTATCGAAGTAGCTTTACAACGAGCCAAAAATCACATAATTCCGACAAGTATTGAAGAAGTTATGATCAGTTTTCGAAAGCTACACAAAAAGTGACGAATTTCAAGACTCCTAATTGAATTAGGATTAGTCTCTTTATTATTTTATTTTAGAAAATATGATTTATTTCTTTTATTAGAAAGATGATTAGTTTCCTTATTATTTTAAAACTTTATTTTATTATTTTAGAAGAATTAGAAATTAGAGTAACACTAGGATTAAGAATTAGAATATTTCTCTTATTTGAATTAGGAATTAGAGTTAGACTAGGATTTCTAGTTTTATGCTTTGTAAAAACCTATAAATAGATCCCCCTACCCCACACTCCACACATCCAATTCTTAAGTTTCTCTCCTCCAAGCTTAGGAATGTCGAGGCTCTCTCTGCGGCGCTGGACGGAGGAAGAAGTGCTCAACTTCAAGTAATCTCTTCCTAGTTCTAGTCCTTAATTTCTAGTTCTAGATCTTAGTTCTTAATTTCTAGTTCTAGTTTCTGGTTTCTTAATTTTAGTTATTAGTTCTAATTCTTAATTCACAGTTGTAGTTCTTAGTTCTTAATTCTTAAGTCACAGTTCGTAATTCTTAGTTCTTAGTTCAAATTCAGTCTTTAATTTTCAGTATTTACAAAATTGCCCTTAGCCTAGCCGATTTGCCCAAGGAAACTTACGGAGGGTACCCGGGAACGAAGCCGATTCTCCTTATCATAACGGGCCACAACCCCCTTTTCTTAATTAGAATTAGAGTATGATTAGAAGACCAAACTAGTTAGATCTTAGGCAACTCATTGCTGCTGAAGTTGGCTAGCCGACGTTCAGTAAAGGAGTCAGCCTGCATCCTGCATAGTGTGATCAGTGACGTGTTGCAGCGTCGATAAATATCTGTAGCTGGAGATCGCATCAATCAAGGTATTTTTCATTTAAAATTCACTTTTTTCCTTTCAGTATTTAATATTTCCTAGTTTATTATTCACCGCGATCTGTCAGATTTCACGTGAACCAAATTGGGCCACTTCTTCCGAGGACCAAAAGGAACCTGAAAAAAGTGTATACCAACAGACTGACGATCGTGATGGGACCCTTTTCGCTAGGGTTGCCCCAATTTAATTAGTTTGGTTTTTGTTTATTTTGCACACACTGCACATTTAAAATAAATAATAATAATAATAAAAATGAAACCTAGTGATAATGATCCACCCTCATGGGGCCTCCCTAACGATCCCGAGTATAATGTAAGACCGTCTCCATGGACAGTCCAACGTCGTGCCCTGATAAATATGGTCGGCAGAGGCGGACAACCCCTTTTACCCCACTTAATAATAACAGTACAAGCAAAATATAAAGTGACGACAGACAGAACTCCACGGCTAGCCAAATTATGGATCACACTGCAAACAAGCTGATGAAGGGAGGAAAAGAAACCGATACCCTACAACAATCCCTGGCCAACTTGTACAAAGCCACAACAAACCAAAGACGGGTAAGCGAAGGACAAGCTACTCCAAGAACCAGACGAGGGGAAAAGTCACCAACTCCTCCACGTATCCTGACTCCCCCGACGTCGAACGGGCATTCTTTTCACACCTCCAACAACAACGACAGAAGACAAGCCTCTCCCGAGACACTTAAAAAGGACACCATCATAAACATAAACTTTCTCCCTCGATTTCTAGATGATTACATGGCTAAGAGAGAATGCTCTAACCAATCTTATACATTCGACAAATTCTGTCAAGACACTGACTTCACTATATCTGTCAATTTTAAACTGCTAAAATTCAACAAATACAACGATATAGGCAATCCAAAACACCACTTGGCCTTATTTAGTAATGACTGTTGGACAATCCGCACTACCACGACCTCCTCATCCATTACTTTTAAAAATGTTTAGAAGGAGAAGCCCTCGATTGGTTTGCCAACCTACCATTAACCAAAATCGAGACATTCAAAGACCTAGCTGACAGATTTATGAACTAATACCAACATGACTCATGAGCAAATCGGCCTTCATGACTTGATGACCACAAAACAAGAAAGCAACGAATACTTCACAACTTTCGTCGGTCGTTGGAGAAGGCTCGCTGCCCAAATAGGAAATCAGATAAAAGAAAGTGACGCGATAGAAATCGTAATCAACAATACTCGGGAGCCACTCTAGAGCACTCTCATCCTAAGAGACTACCCCGATTTCTCTAGCCTCCGTGAACGCGCCAGGCGCATACAGCATCGCATGAAAAATGGGGGCCTTAATCTCTCCACACTAATGACCGATGGACCCTCCTTCAACAACCCTAGAACAAACACCCTAACCGAAGCTATAGACTCCAAACGAATCAACATAAACCAAGAACAAGGCCAAGTAGACTATTATCCACACAATCATGCTCAATACACGAATCAATACCCTAACCAAAACCAATACCTACACCCTAACCAAAACCAACACCTATACCCTCATCTTAACCAACATCCACACTCCAACCATAACCAATCTCTATATCCTAGCTCGAATCAAGACCAGCATCCCAACACCACGCAAACCAACATCATTTTTTACAACCCGTTATTTGAGCAAACTCCATCAAGCCCTCAACTCGCATATGACACCGTACACTCATTCACCCCTGCCCCAATTCATCCGGCTAGCCTGATCCGTAGAATCGAACCTCCCTCAGACCACATCCATACCATCCATTCATAACCAACTAACCTCGCGCCTCACTCCATCGAACCCAAAATCACTTATCATACTAAACTAGTCACTGAAATCTTTAAAACACAACCAATCACTAATCTTACCCCAACTCGACCCATCACCAAGATCAACACACCCGTTCCCAAATCAACTCAACCGATCCTTAAAATCGATAAACCTACCCTTGAACCAACTCAACCTACCTTCGAACTCGATAACTTACCCACCAATGAGTCAACCACTAGGCTCCCCGAGTTACACCTAAACTAATCTAACAACCGATGTCTGGACAAACTTACATACCAGTTCCATAAGAAACTCCCGAACTAATCAATCCATATACTACAACACTATTTACACTTAAACTGGTCACAAAACTAAACTCTAAACCCAAACCCGTAATTAAATCTATCCCCGAACCAATCCACCAATATACTACAACACCATTTATACTTAAATCGATCACAAAGCTAAACTTCAAACCTAAACCCATGATCGATTCCATTCTTAAAATCACTGGCCTTCTCACTCCCATTCCAACTCTCGAACCAATCATCCCACAAATTCCAGAACTAAACATTGAACCTAAACCTACAACCGAGTTCATTCCTAAAACCGTCAGCCCCCTCACATCTAAATCAATGTCAAAACTTAAACGCATTGTCAGACACATGATCAAACACATCACTCCACCAATCGCATAACCGACCCTTGAATTAATCTCTACACCTGCCCCAAAATGTGAACTCATTACCAAACATATTGTCCCACTAACCTTAGAATGAACTCTTGAACCAATCATCATGCCCACTTCAACATCAACTTCCAAACCTGAACTTATCACTAAATCTATCATTTCACTTACCCCAGAACACACCTCTGGTGACAAAGTCATCAACAAACTCATCGCCCCACCAACATCAGAACCAACTCTCAAATCAACCCCTACGCCCGCCTCTGAACCTAAAATCACTACTGAACTCATCACCTCACCAACTTCAAAACAAAATCTCGAACCCGAATCTATTATCAAACATACCCCCGAACCATCCATTTCACTGATCACCCCAGAATCAACTGTCGAACCGATCTCAGAACCAACTCACAAATCAGTCTCTACACCGGCCTTAAAACCTGAACTCACCACCGAACTTTTCACCTCACCAACCATGAAACTGAGCCCCAAACTCAAACCTATTATAAAAACTAAACCGATCATCAAAACCAAACCTATTATCAAAACTAAACCTATCATTGAACTCAAACCTATCATCAAACCTAAACCTGTTATCAGACCCAACATTGTCACCAAACCTAAATCTACCGTCGAACATAAACTTGTCACTAAACCTATTATCAAACCCGACATTGTCACCAAACTAAATCCACCATCGAACATAAACTTGTCACCAAATCTAAGCCTGTCATCAAACTCGAACCCATCATTGAACCTGAACCACGCATCAAACCCGAACTTACCATCAAACCAAAACCTATCATCAAACTTGAACTTAGAATCGAACCCGAGCATGAACCTATCATCGAACCTAAACTAATCATCAAACCTGAGCCTGTCACCAAATCAGAACTGATTAAATACAAACATATCATCGAATCTACCTCTACAACATCAATATCAACCATTGAACTTATCAATAAAGAAATAAAAAACTCCATCACTCCTCCCACGCTCGAAACTAAACCAAGCTTAAATCCTACGACCCCGATCAACATCCAAATCAATATGTCGCCAAATCCTCAAATCTCGCCACAACATGAAATCAACGTCACAACTAAAATCACTTCTGATCACTAGATCCAAATCTCCATAGACCTCACGATCAAGACCCTCACGGAACCCCAACCAACAACAACATCATTACATCAAACGCTCAACACTGAACTGCCTCGAAAAACCACAAACAAAACTTTAAAACGACCTCACAATAAACCCAAAGTGTCAACCAAACAAAACAAGCAGAATCAAAGAAAACGAAACCTCTCCATGCCAAGGAAGGGTCCACCATGGTCCACACTTCCTTATCTTCTCCTTTTGTTCTGCCTTTGTCTCACCCTGTCAATCTCTTTACGAAATCAACATCACACTCCTCTTCAACTGACTCCTTCCATCAAATCAAAACATAACCCAAAAATATTTCCAAATAATCTCCAACTATAACCAAAATAATATTACACAAAACCTTATGGGAAGGACCCTGTCTCATGCCCCAACTTTACAACATTCCCCACTCCATTGAGAGACTAAAGAAAGTCCCACCTGACAAGGAAACTCCCACCATAAAAGAAATCAAATGACTTCACACTTTATTCGATAAATCTTACACCATTCGAATCACAAACGTAAACATAATTTCTCTCTCATCCCTGATTAATTAGATCGAGGGTGACCGAGGACCAATGAAAAATCGACAAATTACAGATGGGTCACTTTGACTGTTTAACATGTCCTACTAGTTGGACATTCTAAGTTAGTCTCTGCTTAAGGAATCGATGTTGTACCACAACAAAATAATAATAACAAAAAAGAAACATGTAAACACTTAAAAAACCTCATAAAAACAAAAAAAAAACATATAAATACCTAAAAAACCAAAAAATACATATATACTCTTTTACCCATCTATGCCACTGACCTCATATTTCATGCCTGTTGCTGTTAGATTGGTTGTGTTCTATTTATTACACAATTATGGCAGAAATAAAGAATGTCAAAGGCAAAAATAGACGGGAATAAGAATATGGGATAAAACACAGAAAACTAAAATAAACACATAGTCCTACAAGATCCAGGGCTGTTGTAGCAAGTTTTGATAAGTAAGAGTTTGTCCCCTAGGGAAATTTGATCTAAGAACACAAGGCTGAATAGTAGACCTCTAGATCTGGCTACAGATCTGGCAGCCCTAACTTATACTATGAAAGCAAAGGTGAAGAAAGGGAGTTTTGGGGTGTCACAAAACTAAAATAAAACAGAAGAGAAAATTACAAATCTACTTTACAAAAAAGGGGTTTAGAAAAGGATGGAAATGGATATGGAAAAATAAATGGAAAATAAGTGAGAAGTAATAAAATAGGGATTAATTTTTCACTGAAAAAGGGTTGGTCAAGCAGAGCAAGGATTGGATCTACAACTATCCTTCATTTGACTACAAGCTCAAATGCAAGGAAGGAGAATCCAATCCAACACTGAGATATGGACTAGTCTTAGGAATATAATCTGTCCACTTCAGTGGTCACAAATTATCCCAGAGATATAATCCAGTCATGGGGTTAAAATCAGAACATAAAAACTACTGCAGCCACTATGTTTGCATGGCTACAAGCTTATGCATCCATAGGTGCAGAAAACCTATAAACTATATGCAAGCAGAGATTATATATTAAATGGATCAAGAAAAATGACTTTCATTGCATAAAAAGTACTTACAATGGTCAGCCTTCAAGTCTGCAGTCCTGCAGAACTCCAAGACCCTTTATAAGCTTACACACAGTCCTTTTTACAACATAAAATCAGTCCTAACTATTACCAAAGGACTTAGTCAGCAAATGCTAAGGAAGGAAGAAAAAGGAAAAAGATGACCTAACCCTAGAAATGACCTAAGCACATACTATCCTCCTAGCTCAGCTCAGATTAGGTTATGTTAGATGCCTAGTTTTGGCTATTTTTATAGCTTATATACAATCCACACAAAATATCTTTGTGCCTTGGCCAATCAGAAAAAAGAAGAATCAAATTAGTTAGAATCCTACTGATGTTGCCTAATTACAGCCAAGTGTTGCCTTGATTAGTGGGAAACAACTCAGCACATTGGGGAATGTGCCTCAGAGGCTGTGAAATCCTAAAAGTGTCCCTCAAGTTTAAATACAATAGCTGGAACTTGAGCCTTGAGTAGATAGGCTTCAGAATTTTCATCTTGAGAGGTTCTCGAGTGGCTGGAGCTTCAGATTATGACTCTCGAGAGGTTCTCGAGTGGCTCGATTAGTTCCTGAAGCTTGCTCGACAGGCTGGACTTCAACTGCTCAACAGGATAAATTGCAGCTTGACAAGCTGGTTCTTCAGCATTTGCAGCCCGACAGGTTGAATTTCAGCTATTCTCAACTGCTCGAGATCCGCTCGAGATCCTCTCGACTGTTGATTGAGTCGCTCTTCGAGAACCGCCGAGAAGATATTTTCGATTCTTGTAATCCGGCAATCCGCCGAGCCTGCACTTCTAGAGGTTTAATGTGCTTGAGAGCTTCTCGAGCTATATTTGCTGAAAATTTAACTGATCGAGCTTTCATTTTTGAATGTCTGCAACTGTCCACAGCTTGCTGCAGTACTCCTCCCTGCTTGGGCCCACCTTTCTTTTCACTGTTGGACTTCTAGGGCCCTCAGGCATGACAAATGGCCCCTATGGTGTGGACCACCATGGTGTACTCTCTGTTCTTCCATCAGCTTCCAGACTTGACTTCTAAATTCTCTCTTCTTAGCATCCATTATGTGGACTGTTGCACTAAGTTGTGATTTATTTCTTACTACAAAAATATACTCAAATGACAATTATTAGATGGCTCAAAGGTGTATTAAAGGCTAGGTTAGGAAGTGAAAAGTGACATATTTCAGTGCTTAACACACCCCCAAACCTAATCTTTGCTAGTCCTTGAGCAAAGGAAAAATTAAATAATTACTCTAAAAATTTAAATGACACTTTCGTAGGGAGCACGGATGTATTTAGCTTATGCATCAAGCCTTTTAAACCCCTAGGTGATCCCTAGTTGAGGAGTGAAGTCTCCTGAGGGTTTTCAGTGAAGGTACCCACAAACTTCTCAATAAAAACAGTTAAACCAAGTGCACACAGTGACAAGTCAAATTTCACATATAAAGTTTTCATTCCACACCTTGATCTTTCAAATTAGAGGAGTTTAAAACAGTGGATGCAAACAATTTAATACCTAAATCATCATGTATGCTCATCACAACCAATCAGTTTGCATCAAGAGTGTGGTGTGTGCAAATTAGTATTAAGCTTACCATTAATTCAAAGATAAGGTTTAAACAGTGACCGAATAAATTCAATCTCAGACCCAATCCTCACTAGGGCTGTCTCTCTCACAAATGAATTGAAGGGTATTCACATTCTCATAAGCTCAAGATCAGTCACAGACCTCAAATAGGCCTGCAAGCATGAGCATAGGCATTGCTTCTAATATCTAACATTCTCATATTCTTTTCACCATAGATTAGACATCTCCTCATCTCCACATGACAGCTCATTTCACTTTAGATCAACAAGGTCTTTTAGATGAGTTGTAATGTGGCTTATGGTTGAGGTTTAAAAAGAATAAAAGGGGTAGAATGGATTCAAAAATGAGAAATCAGCAAGGGGAGGAGGTGATTCATGACTTCACCTTCTTTATTTCAGCGCATCTCCATCTTTTATATTTTTCAGATCTGAAGTGACCAGCTTCTTCTCTTCTTTTTACCTTTTCAGATGAAGTACTTCTCTTGACTTCTCTTTCTCTTATTTTTTCTATTTATATATTTATTTTTATGAAATGCCACAACTATACAACTGATATACTGCTGTTTATAGTATTCTTCCTTTCTACTTCCACCAAATGTTGAACCCGACCCACCTATCTTCAACTTCTTTTCCTTTACCTTCTGAAATCACAGAGTGAGGGTAAGGTTGAATCAGGTCATGAGATTTAAGTTCAAGTACTCTAGTGTTTGTAAAAAAAAAAGGATTTTTGGAGGATCAAAGAGTGTATACAAAGGGTAGTTTGAAAGGGTAGGAATTTTAGGCTCAAACTGTCCAAATGAAGGCCTTAAATCATCGCCTTAGTGTCATGAATGCTGTCAAACAATTTCAATTTGGGGAGCCTAACTTCTAGTGAAAAGGTGTTGAGTCAGTCAGTCCTTAGAGCACAAAGACACTCTTCAAAAAAATTGCCAAAGACACTCTTCAAAAGAAAAAATTGTTTTAATCCTAGTGAATTTCTGGATGGGTGTTAAGTGTTTTAATCCTGTTGGTTCATCCAATTTGCCTTGGATTAGTGTTTCTTGTGGGGGTGAGTGTTTGGTGTTGATTGGTCGATCTAGGTTTTGTTTTGGATTATAGCCTTTTAAGGGGGGCATGTGTCTGGCTTTGGATTGAATCAAGTGGAGGGTGCTCATAAATGTGGCACTTGTCATCCTGTGGTGAAAGGAGTATAAGTTTATAAATAGGGTCTAGGGGTCTAGTTTTTTTTTTGCATTTCATTGAAGATTTTTAGGGGCATTTTTTTTCTCTTTCTTTGGTTTATTTTTGTTTTTATTAATGTCTTTTCTTCCTATTTACTTTGTATCCTGGGTACTGGGCCCTAAGGAAATTATAATTTTTTTTTTCCGCAATGGATGGAATTGGGAATGCGGGGTAGTGGTCGAATTGCTACCATGCTAAGGGAAGAGATGAAAGAGAAGAAGGCGGCGAGAAGAAAACCAAGGGAAAGTGTTGGGTCAGAGTTCTCGTGACCGACACCAACTGCTCCTTGGCAGGGTCTGCAGATTCGGTGTTAGTTGCTCCTTTCTGGGGAGTTTCCAAGACCGGTCTTCTATAAGTGAATTCATCAGATCCTGAGTGGCTTCTCGTGAGCCGCTCTTTCTTTTCTACCGGCTCGGGAGACGAAGGTGGGATTCTTGTTGGAATTCGCTCAGGGTGTGCTGCTTCCTCTCCAGGTCTCTCCAGGATCTCTTCTTTCTCGAATAAATCCAGATTCAGGCATAGTCTAAAGATGCTGGTTTTAGATTTCCCATTTTAAATTGTGTATTCAGAGGGTATACCCTCGGTGTATTTTGTAATGGTTTTATTTATTTATGAAGCGAAGGAAATTTATGATTACTCATATTTTTGCATAGTTTTGGTTCGATTTTAGTCTTAGTTCACTTTGTTTGGGTGTGTTGTTTATTTATTATTTTTCTTCGAGTTTGGGTTGATTCGATTTATTTTTTGTTTGCTTTGGGGTGTGTTGGGAACATTTATTTGGGTTTTGTTTAGTTTGGTCTAAGCAAGTAATTATCTTTGGGGATGTTGGGAGCATTTTTTTTTTAAAGTTTTCGGAGTGTATATTTTCTAAGTTTAAAGGGTGTTTTTTAGACTTTTTAGACTCATCCTAGCAAGGGCGTAGTTTGGGGTCAGTAACTAGTGTTTAAAATGCCCTTACTTTAGCTTTTAAATATGTTGTTATGGGTATATATTTTTGTGTTTCACCTGGAGAATTGTGCACTTAACACCAGGCGCATATCTAAATTGAGCGCCGACATAGTCGCGTGCATTTGAGGGGTCTAGAGGATTATTATGTCGGTAAGAGCTCGTGTAATCAAATTACACGCGTGTTCCGGGGCGCGGGATTGGAGCAGCACCTGGTCACTATGCGGGTGACCTTTGGAATTTACGCCCCATGTTTCAGGCGCGTGATATAATTACGCGTGTGGTTTGCGGCATGCAACCGAGACGTTGAGTTACTTTGAGCGGGCGACTAGTAGATTACGCGCTCTAAGAGGCGTGTAATGGGGATTAAGCGCGATTCTTATGGTGCGCAATTTCATTGTGCGCCCTAAGCGAGGCGCGTGATTTAACCGTGCTCTATATATATCTGGAAAACGTTAATTCTTCCCGCGCTATCCATTTTTTTCTTCGATTCGCTATTTCCTTGTCTTTTTATGCTCTAATTTTCGTGTTTTTGTGATATCTTGCAATCCGCCCATCCATTTCGGGCGTCGTTTCTTGCGTTCTTTCCAGTTTGTCGAATTCTTGCTTCTGAGATGGAGTCTGGGGGTAGTGATTTGTTGTATGGGACTGTTTTGGAGGTTGAGTGGATGCTAGCAGCAGAGATTGGTGAGTCTTTCGATGCTCGGATCGACGCTGGTGCCGTGGAGGAGGATGTTGGTGTGGTAGTGAGAGAAGAGGTACTTGAGGGTGATGAGATGGTGGTCATCTCGCTAGATCGGAGTCGAGGGCTACGGGTTCCTCAGCGGGACAGCCTCGTCGTACGACACGTGATCGTGTAAGAGATTATGTCCGTGAGGACTCTGTTATTCAGGAGTTTCTTGCTGGGTATTCTCCTCATTCTCGGTCGAGGCAATCCGCTAGTCAGGCGAGTGAGGGGGGTTCAGTTGCGGGGCATCCTCATTTTCAGGATTGTCCGCCGACTCTGGGTGCTGGGCTCATACTTTTGAAGGATCAGACTCCTGATCTTCGAGCTGACGATACTGGGGATAGTGGTGAGCGACCATCCCAGAGGCAGCGTAGGGAGTAGAGGTGTATGTGTATTTTTTTATACTCATTATTCGTGTTCATTGTCTACACTGGAGGTATGCCTCCGGTGATGGGTGTAAAAAGAAAATTTTGATGTATATATTTTTGGTTCAGTTGTACCTAATTCGACAGTTCCTTTTGTGTTACCTCTTGTACTTTTCTGTTTGTCTTTGACCCTGTCAGCTGTCATTGGAGCGTGGTGGCTGCTTCAATCGTCTCGGCGATAGCTAGAGGTCGCTTTGTTTCTGCACATGAGGAGTAAGGCTGTTAGTAATTTCATTTTCCCCCTTGCTAGTCATCAAGGAGGGAGGTGTCTCAGACTGAGGTCTGGTAATAAAAGAGGGGCGTTGTTTTTTTTTTCCTTTTTTCTTTTCTTTTTTTCTTTTCTTTTTTTCTTTTTGCTTTTTTATGCTTTTCATTACAAGGAAAGGGAAATAATGCAACAGGGGAAGTAAATAACTGAAAGAAAATTCTAATACTACTAAAAAAATGCCCCAGTGTAGGAGCGTGATGGAATAAGCAGTGATATTCCTCGGGTGGTGACTTCGTCGTTCCGCTTCTTCTTTGGGCAAGCCAGAGTGTTTAACATGATTCTAAAAAAAATGCCCCAGTGTCGAGGTGCAATGGAGCTTATCTGGGTTTTTGATAAGTACTTTGGGCCTATAGGTGGCCATGTGTGTTTGGTGAGTTAGTTTTGAAGAGACATCGGTTCATACTGTCATCAAACCAGGGGCGTTGTTTTGGTTACAGTAGCTGTATATCAAAGATGTACCCTTGGTAGTGATCACCCTATCCCATGGTCATTATTCTGGAGTAGTGCGATGGGTGTAGTAGGTGATTGCATTAGTCGTCATCCATTGGTTTTCGGTTTCATTTCTAGAGATATCCGAGGGGCTTTCAATTTAGTGTCCAAAAAAATAGAAGAGGGGTAAGGCTTAGTGATGTGGGAGAATAGTTTGTATCTGAGGCTTTCTAAAAGAGATGAGTAACAGTCTTTTTCTCAGAGTGAGTATGTGGTGCCATGATTGAGCTCTTCGTCATGTTTTGGTACCATCAAGGTCTCACATTCTATAGTTAGCAGGAGTTTATCCTCCTCCCACCACCTTACGACGACATCTAGTAGTGTGGGACACCAGGGATGCCTTCACAGTTTGCTTATACACTTCTAGCAGAGTTACCAGAGATGTCCTCACGGCCTGCTTATGCTTCCCAGAGCTCATTGACTGGTTCATCCGTCATATTGCTCTCACTCGATTTCTTTATTTTTTTTTCCTATATATTTTTTTAAAGCAACCTGCTAATGCATGAATAGTAAGTTTTGATTGAACCTAACATCTTTATTTTTTTGTGCTTTAACTTCTCCTCCAATGGTGAGGAAGGGGAATGAGAATTAGGCGCTACTTATGCTTTTGAAAGAGGTCAAGTATGTCACTAGTCCTTTGATCACGTTGCCTGCATAAGAAGGTGGGCAAGAAATCAGAAGTCTTAAGAATATTTCGAGAATTAAAGATGTAAGACTAATGAATGGATTGTGGCGACTACGGGGGCGGTAGATATAGGTATTTGGCTACGGGATGTGAGGATCACAGAGTTTAAGGGTAGTATTTTCTGAGGTACATGGTGTTCTAAGGGCTGGGGAGTTCTTCCCCATCCTGGTTCACCAACTTGTATGCATTCCCAGGGTATGCGGCTGCTATAACATATGGGCCCTCCCAATTCGGTTTCAATTTTTCTTTTGGATGAGCGTGTTTGGAGGGCATGATTTTCTTCAAGACTAACTCTCCAATGTCAAAAGTTCGCTCGAGGACTTTCTTATCGCAAGCCTTGGCCACTCTCCTTTGATATACCTGAGCTTGGCCAGCTACCCTTAGGCGGGTCTCATCAAGTTGCTCTAGCTCAGCGAGCAAAGCAATTCTCCTTTTGTCCAAGGATAGCTGATCATCAAGTTGAATCCATAACGATGGTATCTGTATCTCATAGGGTAGGACTGCTTGCATCCCGTATGTGAGGAGATAAGGAGTTTGGCTAGTGGTCGTGCGAATAGAGGTCGTATAGGCCCAAAGTACCTCAGGTAATCGTTCAGGCCAGTTGGCTCCGTTGCTCGTCTCCACTGTGCGTTTCAAAATTCGAATCAGAGTTTTATTAGTGGCTTCTGCTTGTTCGTTGCCTTGAGGATAGAACGGTGATGAGTGGTATAGATCGATGCCAAACTTCTTGTACAGCTTCTTTGTCTTTTCTGTAATGAATTGCGGTCCGTTTTCGGTGATAAACATCCTGAGTACTCTAAACCGGGTGATAATATTCCGAATGATAAACCTTACGAGCATTGAGGCGGTGATTCTGATATATGATTCAGCTTCTGCCCATTTGGTGTAGTACTTGGTTGCTATGAGGATAAACACATGCTTGTGAGTGTTTCCAACTGTGTCGGTAAAGGGTCCGATGATGTCGAAGGCCCACATTGAGAACGGCCATGGCGAGGTTACAGGGTTCAATGCAATTGATGGAGCTTTGATGAGAGGTGGCATTGCTTGCAGAATTGGACGTAAAGGTGGCAATCTCTTATCATTGTTGGCTAGAAGTAGCCTTGTCGTATGATTTGATCTGCAAGTCTCTGTCCACTGGCGTGGGTGCCGCAAGCACTGGCGTGTGCTTATCTGATGATGTATTGTCCTTCGGTTGTCGTAACACATCGTAGCAGTACTCGTTTGGTGAAGGCTTCCTTGTATAGTATCTCGCCTAAAATGCAGAATCTGGCGCATCGATTTCTTATAGTCTTCCTTTCAATCTTTGTGGCATATGAGGGACATGCTGATGTTTCAGAAAATTCCATATGTTGAAGTACCATGGTTGTCCATTGTCGGTGGGTGATTTCTCGGATCTGAAGGTTGCAACATTGGTTTCTGTTTTTGGCAGGGTCTTCTGACATGATTTCTTCATTTCATTCTTGTGTCCTGAGGAGGGTTGGTAGCTCCTGCTTAACTGTCCATGCTACCTCGTGCACGGGTACCGTTAGCTTTTCGATGAAAAAGGATTTTGTGCTTTGTCTGATTGGTATCTGAATGACTGAGGCTAATGTAGCGAGGGAATCCGCGAGCTCATTTTCTAGTCTAGGGATGTGTGTGAAAGAAATTTTCTCAAACTTTTTTATCAGGTATTGAGCTATTTCCAAGTACGCCATCAGTCTTCTTTCTTTGATTTTTCATTCTCCGATGACTTGGGATATTACGAGCTTGGAGTCGCCGATGGTTTTTAGCTGCTTGACGCCCAATTGTAATGCTGCTCGTAGTCTAACTATGAAGGCTTCATACTCTGCAACGTTATTAGTGACAGGAAAGTCTAATTGAAAATCTTTGGGTATGACAACTCCTTCTGGGCTTAGCAGAACTATTCCGATGCCTTTCCCTCTGTGGTTGAGAGCACAGTCTAAGTAGAGTGTCCATGAGGTCTTGTCGGGCTCTTCATGGTGAATCGTGAGTAGGTCTTCATCGGGGAAATCTGCGTGTACAGGCTTGTTGTCTGGGAGGGGGAGATCTGCAAGGTAATCAGCAATTGCCTGTCCTTTGATTGATTTTTGCGTAACATAGGTGATTTCAAATTCTTGCAGAAGCGTATGCCAACGAGCGATTTTTCGGATGTGGTGGGCTTTTTGAATATGTACTTCAGCGGGTCCATGTGTGCTAACACTAATATCCTATGCTCTCCGAAGTAATGCAGTAGTTTCATCGAGGCCCATACCAGTGCGAGGCATGTCTTCTCCATTGGAGTGTATTTTCGTTCATATTCGACCATCGTCCTGCTGAGGTAGTAAATGACCTTCTCTTTCTTTCCATTTTCTTCATATTGTCCTAAAATTACCCCCATTGCTTTCTCATTGGCTGACATGTAGAGGATCAGGGGTCTTCCGAGGATTGGCGGTGATAGTACCGGTGGATTGAGGAGGTACGTCTTGATGCTGTCGAAGGCTTGCTGACACTAACCATACCACTTGTATTCAGCTCCTCCTTTGAGTAGTCGGTAGAAAGAGTCGCATCTGTCTGAGTGCTAGGAGATAAATCTTCTAATAAATTACAATCTTCCTATCAGGCCTCGTAATTCTTTAATGTTGCTGGGAGGTGACATCTCAAGGATGGCTCTGACTTTTACAAGGTCGATTCCTCGTTTGCTGACTACGAAGCCGAGTAGTTTTCCGGAAGTGACTCCGAACACACATTTCTTTGGGTTCATCTTCAATTGATATTGCTCGGATCTTTGTAGCACGAGTCAGAGTGCTTCAGCATGTCCTGCCCGCGTTTGGGACTTCACTAATATGTCATCGATGTAGACTTCTACATATTTGTGCATCATATCATGAAAGATAGCCATCATGACGTGTTGATAGGTGGCTCCTGTGTTCTTGAAGCTGAAAAGCATGACGACGTAGCAACAAGTTCCCCATGGCGTGGTGAAAGAAGTCCTCTCTTGATCGGTCTCTGCTAATCTAATCTGATTATACCCAGAGAAGCCATCCCTCCATAAAGGATAACATCTCATGTCCGCCAGTGTTATCGACTAGAGTGTCAATGTGCGGGAGTGGGAAGTCGTCTTTTGGGCATGCCTGGTTGAGGTTCGAAAGTCGATGCATACCCGGACTCTGCCATCTTTCTTGGCGACAGGTACTATGTTGGCGACCCATTTGGGATAGAGGACGACTCAGATGAATTTTGCTTTGTGTAATTTATCAACTTCCTCTTTGACTTGAAGTGCTACTTGTGGGTGCATCCTTCTGAGTTTTTGCTTAACAGGTTTCGCATCAGGTTTCAGGACCAGACGATGTTCTACTAGGCCTGGGTCTAGACCAGGCATCTCTTCATAGGACCATGTAAAAGAGCTGAGGTGGTCTTGCAGGACTTGGATAATCTGTTGTCGTTCCATGGGGTTGAATGTTGCGCTGATTAGCAGTTTCTTGGGTTTCTCCTCGGAGCCGAAGTTGATTTCTTCAGTGGGTTCCGCGGCAGCTTGGGTTTGTTTGTCGAAGCGCTTGATGACCCGTTGGAAGTCCTATGTTTCCTCAGTGGCTGACGCTCCTTCATCATTTGTGGGTTGATAGACTGCAAAATGGCTACACTGGGGAGTTAGTTTTGCGAGAGGTAACCCTTCATCGGGGCAACTAATGACTGCAACGTCCTTAGTCAGGTATAAATCGAGGCTATTGATTCTCCTCTCGAAATCGTATAGTATCTTGTCAGGTATGATTACCGGTTTATCGCTTCGTCGGGATGCTCGACGGCTTTGTGAGGAAGAGGTAGTAGGGTCGCGCCGGTCGGAGTCGGAGTGAGGCTCCATAGGGTGATTCTGTAGATCTACAGTTACTCCCTTACCGATGCGACCGATGCCTATAGCCTTAAGGGAAAGGTCCCTTGGTGGGTCATTGGATGGTCTTGGGATGAAAGGCTCCCTCTCTTTTCCGAAATTTTCTACTTTTTTAGGCTTTTGTATTTTTGGATTTTTATGGTCTTTTCGATTTTCTATTTTTGATAATAATATGGTACAAGGTTGGTTGCCTGAAAAGGAACCGATAAAGTTGTTTTCTCTAGTTGAGGGGGCGATACGGCTGCTGGAGCCATTCATGTGATTCTTCTGGTAATGCAGACTCGTTCTGAGTTTGGCATTTTTTTTTGTAGTCCTCATCGGGCGCAATCCTCTGGATGAGCGACGCTAGTGGTAGTGTTGCTAATAAACTCGCTTTTTCTAGCATGTTGACAGCTTCTTCTTCGAAAAGGCTTTGGAGATCATAATCGGCTAGGCTTTCGTCCTCTAAGCTAGAGTGAAGTTGTCCTTCTTGTTGGGAGTCGTCTTCTTGATAATCCCCGAGGCTAGCGAATTCTCTTCCTTGATCTTCATAGTATGTTAGGATAAGCGTACATGCACAATAGCGAGGCTGGTATGGGTAAGAGATGCAGGGAGATTCCCAAGGGCATTCCCATCCCTCTAGATCGGGGTTAGAACTGGCGATGAGTTCATTTTCATGGTCTGATAGTGCCTGAAGGCCTTGGTTAATTTGTTCTGCTAATTCGAGTGCGGGGAGATCTATCCAGTAGTCTTCATCATCGCTTGGTGGTGGTTTCCATTCTTCCTCAAGAGATTTCCAAAATATTTGAAGTTGCGGTGCATCCCAGGTTTTGGGAGTGTCCAGTTCAAGTTCCTCCTCAAACTCTATGAGGGCGATGTGAGTTTCGTCTTCTGTGGTTGTCTGCTAAATTTCTCGCAGGATGGCCCTTTCGCACCGGGTCAGGACTGATGCGCACAAGTTATAGTATGGGGATTCCGGATAGGGACAATGGTGTGGGCACTGCCAATGATGAAGTACGGGTCGGTAGTCGAATTCATCGTCAGATGCTGAATCTTCATCTCGGGATCGGTTAATTTCCTCAAGCAATTTCAAGCGTTCCGCCCTCAGGTGATCTTCTAATTCAATGTCAGTAAGGCTCCTCCAGTGGTCTTCTTCTTCGCTTGACATCGAGAGCCAGTCCCCTTCTGCGGATAGATGAGGCTGGGGTGATTGAGGGGCGTGTGGTTCCGGTCCTCCCTCATTCTCTAAAGTTGCGATGTGGAAGTCTTCCTCGTCGGCCGACCCCCAGTGTTCTATGTGTGGCCTAAACTCCGAAGGTTCTTCCATTCTTTCTTCCGTAGGTTGCTCAATGTCGAATAGGGGTCCGACTCCCTCGAGTGGTTTGTCGACGTTGTCATTTAGGTTTGTCAGATCCGCGAATGCCCTAGCCATTTGCTCAATATCGGCTTCATGCGATTTGGTAAGAGGCGTTTCTTTCCGTTTCTGTATGTTAGCTTTTTCGATAGTTCCGTAGACGAAGTGGTCGTACAGAGACCAATTCGGAGAGGTAGGCAGTATATCAGTTTGCCGATTGTCTGACTCGTATCCTAATCCTATGTGCTTACGGATTTTCTTTGGGACAACAGGCTCTATGCGGCCTTACTTGTTCTTGCCAAGTCTTGTGTGAGGGACGTATCCTAGTTGGTACATGAGGTCCCACCCATTTATCGCAGTAGGATTGAGATCATAGAGTTTGGCGAGGTCGAGGCCGACCTCTCTTCTTGTTAATTTTGGTCGATGCATCGAAGGAGGGCTAGGAGGGCTGACTTCTACGACAGTTACCTCATTGAGGACTCACATCCTCTTGATGTGGACGGTGTTCAACACAGAGTCATGGGTTGTAGGGATACTTGTTGTGTAATCAGTGCCTATCTCCTGGAGAGGTGGGTTGGTGTATATGCGAACAATGGAATATTCATATGGAAACTTGACACATTGATGGTATGTGGATGCCACAGCCTTCATGGATTCTAACCATTTCTTACCTAGGATAAGATTGTAAGTGCTAGAGGAATCGGATATATGGAAGGTGACGTCCTTTATTACGGATCCGAGGTGGACCTGAAGCTTGATAGTCCCTTTAACAAAACGACGCGAGCTGTCGTAGGCTATGAGAGATAGGGCTGAGGGCTTAATGTCTTGTTTTGTGTACCCGAGCGTCTTTAGTGTAGTGATAGGGCAGATATTGAGTCTTGCTTCGGTGTCGACTAGTGCATGGGGTACAGAGAATCCCCTGATTATAACTGTTAAGTATATGGGAGCCGAACTTCCTCGGAGCGACTCCTTAGGCATGTCTGCATCTATGAAGGTAAGTGCCATGACTGAGGCGATTTGATGCAGTTCGTCCAGGGTAGTATCTTCGTCTACTTGTGTGTCTTCTAATGTCCTGATTAGTAGTCGATGGTGATTTGGCGACTTTTTGATGAGTTCCAGGATTGATATCTGGGCTAGGATCTTCTGGAGATATTGTAAGAGATCATACTCATGTCCTGCTTCTAGTGTAGCCTCTTTACCTGGCCGGTGAGCCTTGTGTACGGGTGGTTGGGAAGGCTGAGGTGCGAGAATTGGTGGAGAAATGATGTGAGGCGGGGGAGGTACGTTAGTCTCTTTTTCTCTTGCATTCCTCTTCGGTGGTTGTGCATTCATAGGCTCCTTACCCCGAGGAAACGGTGGTGGGGGATAGTTAGTTCCCAATTTAAGGATTGGGCAAGTTGGTTGTTGACTGGGTCAGGCAGCGCTTGGTGCCGATGTATTATGTTAGGCGCGAAAGGGGTGAAATTCGAAGAAGGGATTCGTATTTGTGCCAGGCCGCTCCACGGTGGGAGGTACTGTGTGTAATCTTCTTCCTCCAAGAAGACGGAGATCAATGTTTCTTCTTTGCCGGTTCTTCTTTTGAACGTTTTATCTCTACCGCCGATGGGCGCTCTCCAGTTGTCTCCTCACGTTGTCAACTGACAATGTTCTTGGTGACACTGTCTACCCATGCTGCGATCTGCTCTGTGGTTTGAAGGACATGATCCTCGTATTCTGGTTCAGAGTTGGATGAGGGAAATAGTGATGGCGTTAGCTCGGGATTCGTTGGGGTTGGAGGTTTTGGCGGGTGGCTATAAAGGAAGGGTCTTCGAACCCTGAAGGACTGAACTCATACCTGCGTGAAATTCAGATAGGGAGGTGGGTTCGGAGGGACAACTCGTGTGATCAGGGTTGAGGGATGTGGGAATGGGAAAATTCCTACGGGGTTAGTGGGGGTGCTAACAGGTTGGAGGCGGGTGATCAAGGTGGAAGGTTGGAAAGAGAGTCGACCGGGGAGGTCTACCGTAGTGACGTGGGCTGGTCCACCTTGGTTGTGGTTTGGCATGGGATTGTTAATAATCCCCAGGTTCTGCGGTGGTTGGTTATTATTAGGGTTAGAGTTCCTGAGTGCTTCCCAATCGATTTGGTTCATGCCATAGATTACGTCCTGGAGGACCTAGCAGTCTTCCAAATTGTGTCCCGCTTAGCAATGGAATGCATAATACTTGCTATAATTTAGGTTCATTGCCAGGCCGGGGTCGTTCCTCCAGAAATCTGAGGTTATGGGTGTTGAGGAGACGAAAAATGTTGGGAATGCTATCAAGCAATGGAGGATAGTGTTCCCGTTTCGGCTGATAGGGGCCCCTGGTTTGTTGGTTAAAGTTTTGTGACAGAGGTATATTGTTGTAGTTCTAGGTGTTGGTGGGCCGATTCTGCATCGTATTCGGGTTTTGGTAAGTGTTGGGATATTGGTTCTTATTTTGATATTGCCCTTGATTTTGATTTTGGCCTTAGTTTGATTCGAATATCTCTGTTGATTTAGGCCCTGATTCTTATTTGTGTATTGTTGCTGGCCTTGGTTCTGTTTGAAGTTCCTTGGCTGAAAGTTTTCGTTTCCTGAATTCTATCCCTAATTGGCAACAGTATTAACCTGCTCGGTTCCCGATGCTTTCTTGTTATTTTTTGACTTCGATTCACCTGAAGAGCGTACGCTTAAAGGTCCTCGCCTTTAATGTCACGCCAAACGAGAGGCTCGAGAATGAAGTATTCTGAAATCAGGGCAGCCACTTATAACGAGTGCACTTTTTAAGGGCTCTCTAGTGTTTTCAATAATAATGTTGACCGAGTCTTTCTCTTTTATTGAGGTACCAGTTATAGCAGCAAGTTTCCTCCATCTTGCAATGAAATCAGTGAACTCTTTATCAAGTTCCTGCTTTGCAACTATAAGATCGCTAAGCCTGACCGTTTCTTAGATCAGGTATTTCTATTGGTCAAGGAATTGACTGGCTAGGTCGTCAAACGTATCTATCTTATGTAGTGGTAGTCCTGCGAACTAGTCTAGAGCTTCTCCTTCTAATGATCGCTGAAAAAGTGGATGAGAAGTCTTTGATTATGACGTATGGGCCTACAGTCGTTGAAGAAAAGGGCCAGAGGGTGATTGGGATTCCCAACACCATTGTACTTGTTGAATTTCGGTGATTTAAATCCTGCAGGTAAGTTAAATTTGAGTTCTCAGCAAAACTTGTCAAATCCGAATGAGAGGCCAGGGCGTTCCCTCTTAGCCATATATTCGTCAAGCATCTTAGGAAGATCTTCGACTCTTACCGTGGCGTCTCTTTGGGCAGTCCGCAAGTGAGTTCTGTCTTGTGAATTGTCGTTGAAGAGGATGCGAGGGGCCGCTCTTAGGGGTGACACGTGGGCTGATATTGTGCTTAGCGTAGGTGGTGACCTCTCGCTCTCTCGTCATTCTCGTTCATCTAAGTCTTCTCGTCCCTTGACCGTCTCATATGCGGCGGCCAATCCTCGGAGCAATTCATTAGCGTCATCATCTCCTTTTTGTATTCTTTGAATGCTGAGCTCTACGATCTGTTGGGCTGTGAGGTTCTGTCTACTACTGCTTTCCCCTCTGCTATGGTTATTGTTAGGGTTCGGGGTAGAAAAGGGGTTCTCTTGGTCATCGGCCATGTTAATCTTCGGTTGTTGGTTTAAATCGCGGGGTGATTCTTCCTCGTATATGGGATTATCGTGGTATCCCTATAGCGGAGGATCTCCTAACCTCAAACTCCGTATCCCGAACATCTTGAGTCTTTGCCGTAAGTTCATATACTCTTCGCTTTTTTATATTTTATTATTTTTTTTATTATTATTTTTCTTCTATTTTGTATCTTCTATTTTATTTATTGGTTTGCAACTGGTTAAAAGAACGTAAACTACAACAAAACAAAACTAAGTATCTAGGTAAGAGACTTTGACAATAAGAGGTCCCATTGCGATCGCCAGTCTGTTGGTACATGCTTTTTCTGGGTCCCTTTCGGTCCGCGGAATTAGTGGCCCAATTCGGTCCCAAGTAGACTCTGGCGATGGGTGGTGGAGTGATTAATTAGAAAATAATAAGTGCTAAAATTAAAGAGGTAAATTCGTGCCAAAAATACCTGGTTCGTTGCGATCGCCAGCTGCAGATATTTATCAACGCTGCAACACGTCACTAATCACGCTTGTGAGGAGGTGAGGGTTCCTTCTCTACTGAATCTTCGGCCTGCCAACGTCAACAACACTGGGTCGCTCGGATGTCTAGATAACCTATTCTCCTTTTATTGCGTTGATTAATTAAGTTTAGTTTCCTGATTCTACTGGGAGTCTAATTATGCATGGGATTTCTAGTACTATCCTGACTCTAACTATTCTTTTGGTCTTTTGCTTTTAGTTTGAGTAACTCTCTTAATTATATTTGACTATTAATTAATTTTCTAATTCTGTTATGAGTCTAGTTATTCCTAATATCTTACTTCTACTAGGATCCAATTACTTTAAGTGTTCTAATTCTATTAGGTGTTTAATTAATTTCAAGTATCTTAATTCTATTAGGAGTCTAATTAATTGTGAGATGCCTAATACTACTATAAATTTAGTTGTTTTTGGTCTTCTTGCCTTTAATCTTAGTCTAATTAACTCTCCTAGTTCTACTAAAAGTCTAATTAATATCCTAATCTACTTGAGTCTCCTAATCCTATTAAGAGTCTAAATTAATATCTTAATCTACTTGAATCTCCTAATCCTACTAGGAGTTTAATTAATATCTTAATATACTTGAGTCTCCTAATCCTACTAGGAGTCAAAATTAATATCTTAATCTACTTGAGTCTCCTAATCCTACTAAGAGTTTAATTAATATCTTAATCTATTTGAGTCTCCTAATCCTACATGGAGTCTAATTAATTTAAGTGTCCTAATCCAATTAGAAATCTAATTAATTAAGTCTCCTAATATTACTAGGAGTGCAAATATGTTAATTCTATGAAAACTAATCAAGAATATACTAATTCTATTGAAACTCTAATTAATTAAAAATATGCTAATTCTATCAAAACTCTAATTAATTAAAAAAAAATCTACTTCTATCAAAACTCTAATTAATTGAAAATCTACTAATTTTGTTGAAACTCTAATCAAAATAAATAAACTAATTTTTCCTAAAATCTAGAAAAAAGGGGTTTTGGCCCGCTATGCTAAGGAGGATCGACCCCGTTCCTGGGTACCCTCCGTAAGCTCCATTGGGCAAATTGGGTGGCTAAGATTAAAGTAAGCTGAGTTTGAATTATAAGACTATATTTTTGGATTGAAAAGGCAATAATTTTTTTATTATAATTATAGATCAAAATTAAAATCTAGAACTATAAGGAATCGGTAAATTAAGACTAGAATATAAAATTTAAAGACTGAAATCAGGACCGAAATAAAAAAAATAAGACCGTATGATTAAGGACTGGTTTTAGAAACTGAGAACTAGAACCAGAGATTAATGACAGGACTGAAACTTGAGATTAGATTTTAAAATAGTGAACAAAATTAAGGACTGGTTCTAAAAAACTAAGAATTAGAACCAGAGATTAAAATACGAATTAAAAAAGGTGTTACGGCCTAAGACTGAAAATTAAAAAAAACAAACTAATAGTTAAAATCTGCGATCTAAGAAACTAAGAACAAAGAACTAAGGACTAGAACCGAAAATTAAAAACTAGAAGGAACAATTATACCTAAGGCCGGGGTCTGCAGAGAGGAATCTCGAAATCCTGAGCTTGAAGGCAGGAAACTCGAATCTCGAAGTCGTTGTTCTCTTCTTGGGTCGTGGTAAGGGGGTCTATTTATAGGTATTTTGCTAATTATGCGCCCTGTGGGGTGCGTGTAATTGGTCGGTCAACTTCAATTACGTGCCCTATCCGGGGTGCTTAATTGAGTTGTGCGCCCTGTATCAGGCGCTTAACCACTTTGAGTCGGTGACCAACTTAGTGAGTGGCCGGCTGACTGGCTCAGCAGGGGTTTCCCAATCCTAGTCTTACTAGACTAATTGCGCACCCAGTTTGGAACTCACAATCCGATTAAGCGTCATGCTGACGGCGGTTAATCGTGGGGTTTTGGTTGTCTTAGAAGTTAGAGACCAGGTCTGAAGTAGACCAATTGAGCGTCAGTGATGGCACGCTTAATCCGATTGCGCGCCCTTGTTGGAGCGTGCAATCGGGTCTCGAGGCGATTGAAAGGAGGGGAAGTTTGGTCTGACAGGACTGATTGAGCGCTAGTGGTGTGGCATTCAATCAAATTGCACACGTGGTTCAATGCACGTAATTCGAGGTTGTCCCGAGTCTGGGTCGGTCCGAGGCACAAGGCTATTGTTTCAGCCCGCATTTCGGCCATATACTATTGTTTCAGTATATAGTCTCCACCCTTGGATTATGGGATCTGAGCCATAGAGCCATTGTTTCAGCCTGTGTCCAGTCATATACTATTATTTCAGTAAATGGTCCCTACCTTTATGGAATCTGAGCCACAAAGTTATTGTTTCAGTATATGGTCCTCATGTCAGGGTCATGAGGCCTAAGCCACAGAGATATTGTTTCATCCTATGTTCAACCATATACTATTATTTCAGCATATGGTTCCTATGTTAGGGTTTCGAAACCCTCAAAGAAGGTAAGTCTTTTTCGAAGAGTCACAGTCAAGGTCAAAGGTTGATCGAACAAACTTATATACTCCGAGAGGGCAAAATGGAGGTGTCTACACTACCCCTTTCTTATCTTTGATTTCAAGATCAAACTCCTGTAGGAGTAAAATCTATCTAATCAGCCTTGACTTTGCATCTTTCTTTGCCAACAGATATTTTAGGGCAAAGTGGTTAGTGAAAATTATAATTTTAGACCCTAGTAAATAAGGTCTAAATTTGTCCAAAGCAAAAACAAAAGACAGAAGCTCTTTCTCAGTTGTTGTATAGTTCAGCTAAGCTTCTGTCAATGTCCTGCTGGCATAGTTAACTACACAGGATAGTTTCTATTTTCTCTATCCTAACATAGCTCCAACAGTAAAATCAGATGCATCACACATCAGTTCAAAGGGCAGAGCATAATCAGGTTCTTGGATCACAGGGGCAGAGGTTAGACATTTCTTCAAAATCTCAAATGCTTCATGACATTCAACATCAAACACAAATGGCACATCTTGACAAAGCAAGTGGCATAGAGGTTTGGAGATCTTGCTGAAGTCTTTGATAAACCTTCTATAAAATCCTGCATGTCCTAAAAATGATCTGATTTGCTTGATTATTTTTTGTGGGGACAAGTGCGAAATCAGGTCAATTTTTCCCTTGTCAACCTAAATGCCTTTTTGGGATACCACATGGCCAAGCACAATGCTTTGGGTGACCATGAAATGGCTTTTCTCCCAACTCAAAACCAAGTTGGTTTCTTCACACCTTTGAAGTACAAGGCAGAGGTGATGCAAACATTGACTAAAATCATACTCATAAACTGAAAAATCATCCATGAAAATCTCTAAAAACTTATCAATCATATAAGAAAATATTGCATACATGAACCTTTGGAAGGTGGCAAGAGCATTGCACAATCTATATGGCATTCTTCTATAAGCAAAAGTGTCAAATGGACAAGTGAAAGTGGTCTTTTCCTGGTCTTGTGGATACACTGGTATCTGATTGTAATCAAAATATCCATCAAGAAAGCAGCAATATACTCTGCCTGCCAGCTTATCCAAAATCTGATCAATGAAGGGTAATGGGAAGTAGTTTTTTCTGGTCTTGGAGTTCAGTTTTCTATAGTCTATGCACACTCTCTAACCAATGGTCTCCCTGGTTGGTACCAATTCTTCAGAATCATTTGCTGTGACAATGATGCCAGACTTCTTGGGGACCACCCGGATAGGTGAGACCCACTCAGAGTTAGAAATGGGGTAAATGACCCCAGCATCCAGCAATTTTACAATTTCTTTCATGAGTACTTCCTGCATATGAGGGTTTAGTTTTCTCTGCATTTCCCTAGAGGGTTTGGAACCCTCTTCCAAATGAATTTTTATGTATACAAACAGATGGGTCTATTCCTCCCAAATTAGCAATGGTCCAACCAATTACTTTCCTATGCTTCCTAAGGACCTTAAGTAATTCCTCCTCCTGCTCTATAGTGAGAGAGGAAGAGATAGTCACAGACAACTTTTCATTCTCTCTCAGGAAACATATTTCAGAGATGTTGGAAGCTGCTTGAGCTCCAGATCTGGTGGACTAACTACTAACGGCAGTAAAGGTGCCTTGGAAGGTTGAGGTAGGGTCAGCAATGTGGGTCTCCATGTAGAGTGTTGCACTAGGCCCACTGAAGAATCCAATGTGTTCCTTTCTTCAACAATGGAAGTTTAGGCCTCCTGCTCAACAACCTCAGTCCACACATCTTCAAAATCATCACACATTTTATCCTAATTCAAAAGATTGGATAAATTCTCTTCCACCAATTCCTCTAGTACATTAACTACAAAGCAATCCTCATTGTCCAGCTGAGGTTGCTTGACAGCATTGTACACATTAAGCTTCACTTTCATATTTTTTCGAAAGGGACTTCCATCACCCCAGACCTACATTGAATACAAGCATTGGCTATGGCCAAAAATGGCTTGCCCAGGATAACAGGGATTGGAGTACTACATTTGGAAGGTTCCATGTCTAAAATCAGAAAGTCAGCAGGGTAGAAAAATTTATCCACCCCCACCAGCACATCTTCAACAATTCTCATAGGCTTCCTCTTAGACTTGTCAGCCAATTGGAGAACTACAGGTGTTGGTTTTAGTTCCCCCAAACTCAGATGTTCATACACTGAGCATGGCAGCAGGTTTATACTAGCTCCCAAGTCTAAAAGAGCTCTGCCTATGGTGTGATCACCAATATTGTAGGGGATAATAGGTACCCCTGGGTCTTGAAGTTTAGCTAGTGTAGCTATAGACAAAACAGATTTGATTTTCTCAATTGCAAAGACTTTCTTAAACAAATGAATCCTAGACTTTCTCTTTTGGGTACACAAGTCTTTAAAGAATTTAACATAGGCTAAGACCTGTTTAATGACATCAAGCAGTGGTAAACTGATTTTAACCTGCTTGAAGGTCTCCATCACTTCCTCCATTTTGGCATTCCCCTTGTCAAAAGGAGAAGGGCCTATGGGAGCATGAGGAAATGGCCGCTGAGGTACTGCTGGTACCTCAACTGCTAGCCTAGTTGTATCATTAACACTTTTTTTCATTTTGCTTTTCTCATTTTTTTTTTCTTTTTGTAGGGGCTCAACAGCAGCCCCATTATTGTGCTCCTGCTGCTTATCAGTAGGAAATAAGTCTTCTTCTCCTTGTACACTCTCTCTTGCTTCCATGCCCACTTGATTGTCCACCAGCTTACCACTCCTTAGGGTTGTGATTGCTTTAACTTCCTCATGGGTTGAGGAACCTTCACCAATCATATACTGTCCCTTGGGGTTGGTCATGGTCCGGCTTGGGAGCCTACCTTTTTCTCTCCTGGTCAGAGTGTTGGAGATTTGACTAAGCTGGTCCTCAATTTTTTAATATTCTGACTGTGAGAGTTCACAGTTTGTGATAAGGAGCTCAGGTTTTACAGTGATGACAAAACCTGCTCTTCAAATGAGAGTGCTCTAGACTGTGGTGGGGGCAAAGCCAACTGGTTTGGCTGTGAAGCAGACTAGGAAAATTTTTGTCTAGGAGCATAACCCTAATTATATTGTTGTTGTGGTCTATATGGCAATGTTTGCTGACGTTGCCGGGGTTACTGATAATTATCTTGTCACCACCTCAAATTGGGGTGGTTCCTCCATAGGTACCCAACAGCCTGCTGTCCATATGATTGGGCAACATTAGCATGCTCCATAACCAGCTCAGGGTATTGACCAACCAAATGGACAGTCCAATAGCGAGTGTGTAAGTGATTGGCATATCAGACATGCCTCTTCAACCTGTGCAGCAGTTTGAGGCTACAACACACTCAACACTTTATCAATTTTTTGGGACAAGCTTTCCACTTTCTTTGTTAGGTCATTATACACATTGAGCTCATACAATTTTCCTTTGGAAGTGGGTTCTTTTGTAACTCTAGTAGCTGACTCAATGTCATTTCTTGACAGAGACTCCTGCTGCATAGAGTTTTCACGTATCACATCAAACAAATCCCAGGCTTCCTCATCAGTTTTCCTGAGGTATGTACCACCACATGATGCATCAATCATATCTATACTCTTAGAGTCAATCCCTTGGTAGAAGCATTGAACAAGCTACCACTTAGGGATTTGGTGGTGTGGATATTACCTCAACAGCTCTTTAAACCTTTCCCATGCTTCATGGAAATCCTCAGTTGGGAATTGAGCAAAGGAAATGATGCTCTTCCTCAGCTGGTTGATTTTACTCATAGGAAAAAATTTGGCTAAAAACTGACACTATAGGGCATTTCAGGAGGTTATGTTGTTGGGTGGGAGCATGTTGAGCCAATTTCTGGCTTTGTCCTTTAATGAAAAAGGAAAAAGGCTCATTTTGGTTGCTTCATCTCCCAACCCAAAAATTTTAAATATGGTGCACAAAGACAAAAACTCATCAATATGCTTGTAAGGGTCCTCGTTACTTAACCTATGAAAAGATGACAACATTTGGATGGTTTGGACCTTAATTTCATAATTTCCCTCAGCATTGGAGAATTGAATGCAAAAGGGGGATGAGTATGCCCCCGGTGCAAAGTAATCCCTCAAAGGTTTTGGTTACTCTCCCATCTCAAATGACTCTATATTATCAACAGGGGTTTGTGTGGTCTACTTAGGTCTAAGGACTATCTATCTCAGGATTTAGAGGTGTTAATTCAGAACCAAGTGACCTTCTACCCAACATACAACACAGAAAGTAAACATACACTTACAGCAACAATAAAACAATGCTAAAAACTACTGCAAAATATAACTGCTGAAATTAAGGCACAACAGAAGTGAAACTAAAGCAAGGGAGAAAGGGATGCAAACTAAGGCAAACAATGCTCCAGCTGCAGCTATCAGCTCCCCCCTTTGCTGCTGTTCCAGATATGCAGGAAACTAAAATAAATTCAGCAATAACTTTATTCAAACACAGGAACTGCAAGAAATAAATTTATAGACAGATAAATAAAAACTCGGATCTATTATTTAGATCAAATATCCCCGGCAGCGACACTAAAAACTTGTTGGTCTTAGATTGGTTGTGTTCTTTTTATTATACAATTATGGCAGAAAAAAAGAATGGCAACGACAGAAATAGAGGGGAATAAGAATATGGGATAGAACACAAAGAACCAAAATAAACATATGGTCCTGCAAGATCCAGGGCTGTTGTAGCAAGTTTTGATAAGTAAGAGTTTGTCCCACAGGAAAATTTGCTCTAAGAACACAATGTTGAATAGTAGACCTCCAGATTTGGCAACCCTAACCTATACTATGAAAGCAAAGGTGAAGAAAGGGAGTTTTGGAGTGTCACAAAACTAAAATAAAATAAAAGAGCAAATTACATATCTACTTTATAAGAAAGGGGTTTAGAAAAGGATGGAAATGGATTTGAAAAAATAAATGAAAAATGGGTGAGAAGTAATAAGATAGGGATTGATTTTTTACTTAAAAAGGGCTGGTCAAGTAGAGCAAGGATTGGATCTACAGCTATCCTTCATTTGGCTACAAGCTCAAATGCAAGGAAGAAGAATCCAATCCAACCCTGAGATATGGACTAGTCTTAGGGATATAACCTGTCCACTTGAGTAGTCACAGATTATCCCAGAGATATAATCCAGTCATGGGGTTAAAATCAGAACATAAAAACTACTGCAGCCACTATGTTTGCAAGGCTACAAGCTCATACATCCATAGGTGTAGAAAACCTATAAACTATATGCAAGCAGAGATTATATATTCAATGGATCAAGAAAAATGGCTTTCATTGTATAAAAATTACTTACAATGGTTAGCCCTCAAGATTGCAGTCCTGCAGAACTCCAAGAGTCTTTACAAGCTTACACACAGTCCTTTTTACAGCATGATATCAGTCCTAACTAGTACCAAAGGACTTAGTCAGCAAATGCTGAGCTAAGGAAGAAAAAGGAAAAAAGATGACCTAACCCTAGAAATGACCTAAGCACAGACTATCCTCCTGGCTCAGCTCAGATTAGGTTATGTTTAGATGCCTATTTTTGGCTATTTTTACAGCTTTTATATAATCCACACAAAATATCTTTGTGCCTTGGCCAATAAAAAAAGAAGAAGAATCAAGTTAGTTAGGATGATCCTGTTGATGTGGCCCAATTATAGCCAAGTGTTGCCTTGGTTAGTGGGGAACAATTCAACACATTGAGGAATGTGCTGAAGAGGCTGTCGAATCCCAAAAGTGTCCCTGAAGTTTAAATACAGCAGTTGGAACCCGAGCCTCAAGTAGATGGGCTTCAGGATTTTCATCTCGAGAGGTTCTCGAGTGGCTGGATTAGTTCCTGAAGCTTGTTCGACAGGCTGGACTTCAGCTGCTCGGCAGGATAAATTGCAGCTCAACAGGCTGGTTCTTCAGCATTTGCAGCCCGACAGGTTGAATTTTAGTTGTTCTCAACTGCTCGAGATCTGCTCGAGATCCTCTCGACTGTGGATTTCTAAAGTTGTTCTTCTCGAGAACTGTTCGAGAAGATATTTTCTGATTCATGTAACTGCTCGACAGCTGCTCGAGCCTACACTTCTGGAGGTTTAATGTGCTCGAGAGCTTCTCGAGCTATATTTGCTGAAAATTTAACTGCTCGAGCTTTCATTTCTGAATGTCTGCAGCTATGCACAGCCTGCTACAGCACTCCTCACTGCTTGGGTTCACCTTTCTTTTCACTGTTGGACTTCTAGGGCCCCCAGGCATGACAAATGGCCCCTGTGGTGTGGACCACCATGGTGTACTCTCTGTTCTTCCATCAGCTTCCAGACTTGACTTCTAAATTCTCTCTTCTTGACATCCATTATGTGGACTGTTGAACTAAGCTGTGATTTATTTCTTACTATAAAAATATACTCAAATGACAATTATTAGATGGCTCAAAGGTGTAGTAAAGGCTAGGTTAGGAGGTGAAAAGTGACATATTTCAGTGCTTAACAATGCCCCAAACTCAAAACTCTTACCCAGTCGAGAATCCAAAGTTGGGGAGCTAGTGCTAAGAAACAACGTCTACACACCCGCCTCGCCTGAAGGAAATCAAACCCCATGCAAGAAGTACTTTTATTATTTTGGCAACATGCTCAGGGAACAACTACCAGTGGAAGGACTTCCTAACCCTTGGAATGCTATCCATAACTCAATGATCACCATGTCTCGTACCCTAAATAGGCGTACTTATATACTTATCATCCTCGTAATCATCGCAAGGCATTCGCCAGTCGTAGGCCATTATTTTTGGAAAATCTTTTTGAGTATCGTCTGACTCATTGACCACCTTCCAATTCGGGCAAATTGATCGAAAGGTCTAGTAGATCATAAAACTCCTTTTTGAAATATAGAAAACTATAGATTCTCATACACCTTTTTTCGCCATTGGAGTCGATGATAGAGCATAAAAAATGAAAATGCAAAGTTTCATCAAATCTTATAATTCTTGCGACAGCAAGATGTTTCAGAAAATATTCATACTTGCGTTAAAAAAAAAAAAAAGCATAACCAAGCGAGAGCATACGACGAGTGAGCATGTCAATGAGCCCAGGGAAGCATAAGTAAACTGTGAGGGCATCCTTGATATTTTTGCTAAGGAAGCATAAGCAAACCGCTAGGGCTTCCCTAGTGTCTTCACACTACTAGATATCGTCGTAAGGTGGCGGGAGGAGGACAAACTCCTGCTAATCATAGAATTTGATCATTTAATGGTACTGAATAATGACAGAGAGCTCAATTATAGCACCACATTATCCACCTGAGAAGAAAGTAGTTGACTGCAATTTCAAAAAATTGTTGAATAAGAAGCTACCCCCAGATCAATAAACCTTACCTCCTCTTCACCCTTAATTTTTCTTTTCGGACAATGAGTCAAATGACTTTCAAAATCTCTTTCAGAATAAAACCAAAAACTTTCAACGATTCAATCACTCATTATCTACCACTCACCCCATTCTTGTTAAAAGCTGCGATGCATGACGATCATCCAGTGCTTACAAAATCAAGCCCGACATATGGCCAAAATAATCGAATTACTTCCAACATGGGATCATTACAAGTATATCTCTTTCAGAATTTGCAGGCTACTCCAGGATATCTGTGAGGCCGAAAAAATTTCCACCGACAGTCGACATTGGGGCATTGTTTTTTAGCACTAACACCTTGGCAATGATAATCGGGTCACGAGATCAACACTTGAAACTGGGGCATTTTTTTAAAAAAAAAATTAAATTTTATTTTATTTCCTGTTTTGTCCTCTAATGTCCCACCATGGAATAAAAAATATTGTAACAATAATAAAATATTTTCCATAGTCCCACCATGCAACCCCAAAAATTAAAAAAAAAATGAAAAAATGAAAAAAAATAAAATAAAATACACTTATTTTCAAAGTACTACCGCAGAAAACCAAAAATCCTCTACTCTAAAAGTCCAATCGTGAACAAAACAAAAAATATATATTTTTTACTCCATCCTCCCTTTGTCCCACCGTATAAACAAAAAAATTACCTTAAATCATATCGTGGAACCAAAACAAAATATGTAAATAATAATAAAATATTTTTCAAAGTCCCATCGCGTAATCTCAACCCCCCTCCCCCCAAAAAAAAGACCCTCTCTACAAAACAAACAATAAAAAATCCTCAAAACCCCTTTTTTCACCACCCTTCTTATCATCCCATCTCACTCTCTCTATCACATCTATACAACTCATCTTATTGAGAATGAGACTGCAGAATCACTCCTGAACAACAACGCCAAAATCTTTTCTCCAACGAATAACTGAATAGTCCTCGATGGACATAGTTTTTTTCGAGCTACATCCCGATGCACTTGTTGTTGATATCACTTGACACCTTCTGACACCTCTTATCTTAAATTTATCTTATTATCACTCTGATTGCACCACCTGTGCCTCGATTGCGGTATAGTCCCTTGTACAGTCGCGACATGCACCTACGACAGCGGTAAAAGCCTCTCGATCGCCACAACCGGTCTCCAGATGAATCAACCCTTCGCACTTCAAGACAAGGAAGACAAGAGTCAATATCAACTTCCTCATCGAAGAATATTCATCATTTTATCTCGAGCAAAGACTCACTTCTACGCGCGAGTCTCTGCACTCATTCAGGTAAGTATCATCCCATCACTGACCATCATAGCACACAACCAGAAGGGGAGCTTCAGCAATGTCCTATCACGAAGAAGCAGGTAGTAAATCCGAACCCCCAAATGTCCCATCGCGATAATCATCACGTCCCATCGCAAAAGGCCTTTCGCCGGTAATGAATCAGGTACGTATCATCCCCTCACCACTCGATATTTTCATAAAAAATATAGTTAGCTAATATTAAATCAAATGTTTTTAAAACCCAACTCTCTTGACTCGCGAATTACTGTAGTCCTCCCATAGGAGACAATCATCAGTATCCGCAAGGAGGTTAGAAGGAATATCCAGCATATTGAGCGTCGCCTTGACATTAATCAAACGGTCTGGTCCCCAAATCCCGCTCTGGTGAATCTGCTCAGCAACATCTGGAGAGCCACATTTTTTTAAATTTTCACCGTATTAATCTTAAGTTAAAATCCAACCTTTCAATACCCCCTATCTATTAAACTTTCTATCTCCCATCACCCCAATCCGTTCTTCCCCCTGGAAAATCGAACACCGAGTATACTCAACTTTGAGGAATCATAAATGTCCACTGGAAAGGGACTCTTGACACATAGTTGGTGTGAGCAATGATGCGCATGGCCTGACATTACTTGCGAAAGCCTTCGCCATTATATCATTACATCATATCATCTGGCCACTTGACCTTGTCTCTGGACATTCGTATGACGCCCCTTGGTACCTCGCTTGTGTCAATTTCTCTCGTTTGACTGTGATATGCAGCAGGTCGCGACATGTGATGGGATGCCACTTGAACCCGCCGATGAGGATATACCTCTCGACAGCTACCACTGGACCCCCGAATGCCCCTTCTTAGCTTGCACTGATACATAAGAAAACCAAGCATTTCATGTTAGCTCCCCGGTTCACACTTGTGATCTCTCAAAGAAACGAGGAGGCACCCTAAAAGGGGGGTGTCTACTTCTTCGACGCATCCTTGTTCCACAAGAACGCGCCGAAGAGGGGCATTTGTAGACACCCCATTTTCGCCCTCTCTGAGTATACAAATCTATTCGATCAACCTTTGACCTTACCCACGATCACCGGAAAGAGACTGACCCTCTCCGAAGACCTTAAAACCCCCAACCCGGAGACTATACACTAGGCATATAGCGTACAATTGATAAGCGGGTTGAAATATCAACCCGACAACTCCGACCCTACTCGGCCCGGTAGCTCCTCCAATTTCGCGCTATCACCCATGCGGGGAATTGATTGCACGTGTGACACAATGCGCGCAATTGGTCCAGAAAGGGCCAGAGCTCCACTTCCGTGCATCGCCTGAAGTTCCAAATTGTGCACACCCCTTCTAGCATGGAATTAGATTACAGGTGTCTTTGAACACGCGGAATTGGTCCAGACATGGACTAGAACTATAACTCCCTAAACTGTACGAAATCCTCGATTACACGCATGGTTCATATGCGTAATTGAATTTCATGCATGATCCCATGCGCAGAATTAGTTCCAGGTACAGTGGAACTAGGACTCCTCGGCTGAGCTAGTCAGTCGGTCATTCTCAAGTCCGTGACCGACTCAAATTGAATTAAGCGCATAAGGCCCTACGCGGAATTCAATTCCACGTTGACAGTCATGCGCGCAATTCATCAATTTCACAATGACTACATATACGAAATTAGCCTAATACCTATAAAAAGGCCCCCTTCCACGCCCAAACACAGCAATTCAGTAGTTCTTTCTTCTCTTTCTTAAGCTTAGTTCTTTTGGGAATTTTGAGGTTCTCACTATGGTGCTGAAGAAACGAGTGAAGCTTTTCTCTGGAGTTCGAGGGGGAGGCGAGCTAGCGATATCGGCCCATCGACTCCAGCATCAAAAGAAGTGGAGGAAGAAGCGCCCTGCCTTAGGTTACATCTGCCCAAACCCTTAGTCTAGAGCCAATTAGGTCCCTTCAACCTTTCCCAACTGTTAATCCCAAAAATTTTATGTTTGGCCTATTTTAAAGTACCAAACAAAGTGGGATTGATGCAAAATTGGTCACATTCGAAAGCTTATCGAAGTATCTTTCTAACGAGTCAAAAATGTGCAATTCCGATAAGTATTGAAGCAGTTATGGTCAGTTTTCGAAAGCTACATAAAAAGTGACAAATTTCAAGACTCCTAATTGAATTAGGATTAGTCTCTTTATTATTTTATTTTAGAAAATAAGATTTGTTTCTTTTATTAGAAATAGGATTAGTTTCCTTATTATTTTAGAAATTTATTTTATTATTTTACAAGAATTAGAAATTAGAGTAACACTAGGATTAAGAATTAGGATGTTTCTTTTGTTTGAATTCGGATTTAGAGTTACACAAGGATTTCTAGTTTTATGCATTGTAAAAACCTATAAATAGATCCCCCTACCCCACACTCCACACATCCAATTCTCAAGTTTCTCTCCTCCAAGCTTAGGAAAGTCGAGGCTCTCTCTGCGGCACTGGAAGGAGGAAGAAGTGCTCAGCTTCAGGTAATCTCTTTCTAGTTCTAGTTCTTAATTTCTAGTTCATTATCCTAGTTCTTAATTTCTAGTTCTAGTTTCTGGTTTCTTAGTTCTAGTTCTTGGTTCTAATTTTTAATTCACACTTATAGTTCTTAGTTCTTAATTCACAATTCTTAATTCTTAGTTCTTAATTCTTAGTTTCAGTTTTTAATTTTTAATTCTTAGTTCTTAGTTCAAATTTAATCTTTAATTTTCAGTATTTATAAAATTGCCCTTACCCTAGCGGATTTGCCCAAGGGAGCTTACGGACGGTACCCGGGAACGGGTGGCCAATCCTCCTTAGCATAACGGATCACAATCCCCTTTTCTTAATTAGAATCAAAGTAGGATTAGAAGACCAAACTAGTTAGATCTTAGGCAACCGATAGCTGCTGAAGTTAATCGACCGACGTTCAGTAAAGGAGTCAACCCGCATCCCGCATAGCTTGATCAGTGGCGTGTTGCAGCGTCGATAAGTATTTGCAATTGGCGATCACATCAACCTAGGTATTTTTCATTTAAAATTCGCCTTTTGCCTTTCAGTATTTAATATTTTTAGTTTATCATTCACCGCTTTCTGCCAAAGTCCACGTGGACCGAATTGGGCCACTTCTTTCGGGGACCGAAAGAAACTAAGAAAAAGCGCGTACCAACAACCCTCTATGGTCAGAGGTGCAAATCTCTACTTAATTGGGAAAGAGGCTGGAGAAAGAATTTTGTTAGGCCCATAACTTGTTAAGAGCGCAACAAAATCCATTATAGTGATTCTAGAAAGACTAAAGACTGCACAAAGTCGACAAAAGAGTTATGCGGACCTAGAACGAATTAATATTAATTTCCAGGTAAACTAATGAATAATTGTTATATGTCTAGTTTGGTTTAAATTATCGTACTCCTCATAGAGTCGTGTGAATATTTTCTTACAGAAGGGAGACAAAGTCTTCATCAAAATCTCACCGACTAAGGGAGTGATGCGATTTGGGAAGCGCGTAAAACTGAGTCCACGATACGTTGGACCCTTCGAGATTTTAGGTCCGGTCAGTGAGGTTGCTTACAAGGTTGCCTTCCCGCCTCAACTTTCTAACATGCATAACGTCTTCCATGTATCTATGTTAAGAAAGTACGTCAAAGACCCGACTCATATCCTGGACTATCAGCCAATTAAGCTCCACGAAGATATGACCGTTACTGATGAGCCAACGCAAATCCTTGATCGTAAAGAACAAGTCTTGCATGCTAAATGGATTCCGCTTGTACTTGTGAAGTGGCAGAATCATTCATCCAAGGAGGCTACCTGGGAGCGCGAGACTGAGATTCGTGACAAATATCCACACCTCTTCGAATAAGGTAAGAAAATTTTCAACTGCCAAAATTTGATAAATGTTATGATGAAACTTGACTCCAAATTATTGAATGATCACAGACAAAATTTTACCTTCAAATTTTTTTTTGAAGTTTCTTGCTCGAGCGATCTCTGGTTCCCACTCTAGTGAGGTTCTTCAAATCTCCCTCTTAAAACTTTCTGTGATTGTTCGCTCAAGCGAGAATCGGTTCCCGCTCGAGCGACTTTCCTCGATTTCCCCTCTTAAAAACTCTCTGTGCCTTTCCGCCCAAGCGATATTTGGTTGTCGCTCGAGCGACTAGGCAAGCGGTTCTTTGTGTTTTAACAACTTGCTCGAGTGACAACCAGTTGCCGCTCGAGTGACCTTTAAAAGTTAAATTCCCCGAACGACCTTTCCCATTCATTTTCTCACGTGATTTTTTGGATTGAAACGTTTCAGCTACTTTTCCCTTCTGCGAGAACTCGTACATTGCACGATATTGTCGGCTTTAAGTGCTTTCCTCTTCCTCTCGCGCGTCTCTCCTCGTGTTTTTTTTCCTTGACGCCAAAGGTAACACCTTACTCCTTAAATTTAAAGTACTTTGATTTCTTTCTCTATGGCACCAAAAAAGGCATCGTCCTCGAAACGTACATGGATCGACCCTCCATCCACAAAAGAAAAACCCGATCCATGGTGGAGCAGGAAAACATTCGAACCTGAGTAGTCATTCCACCGGGATTACTTCATGGATGAAGAATCTACCCAGCGGGCATTGAACTATCTTGTTCAGGCCCAATTGATGCCTATGCTCACACCTTTCCACACCCGCTATTATCCGCGCTTGGTCAGACTGTTCTATCAAAACCTTGAGCAGTATGGTCCTACCATCACCACGAAGATTGATGATCGGATTTTCCATTTTGATATTGATCACATTGTAGCAGCCATGGGGTGCCCTACGATTTTCAAGGAAGATTCGAGTCTACAAGCACCAGCCTCTGAATCGACACCATTCCCAAACATTATTGCCGAAATGGGCCGTGGGGAGCAAGGACCGGGTCAATCAGTAAGGAGAGCCCAATTGCCAACCCATATGTGGATGTTGGACGTCATTTTCAAGAAAAACTTGCATCTTGTGCGACATGAACAAGAGCGTGTGGGCATACTTTTGTAGGCCCTTTTCTCCATCTTTAGGGGGCGTTGGTTTAGTGCTCCTGCAATTTTGTTTGAGGGGTTAATTTACGCCCATGGTGCTATGCTTCCGACTTTGTCGAAAAGGAAGCCCCTGACCTCAATGTCATTCGCTCATTTAATTTCTCGTCTCATAGATGAATATGAAGACGAGTTTGATGATTATGTGGTGTCATCCGAGGAAGAGAAGCCAACTGACAATGTTGGAACTTATGGTGTGGACGATTGGAGTTTGAATATTACAAGGTTGAACAAAAGTGTCCAGGACCGAGAATTCCACAGCATAGCCACCTATGCCCAACACGAACTTGTTGCCCAACCACAGGTACCGCCACCCAGTGACCCTCGTTCCAGCCTGCACTGGCCCCTCATGATGATTGGGTCACCCGAGATGAGTTCAACTGTCAAATGGATTTTCAGGACGCAATGCTCATGGAAATGATGAGAAATATGTTTTCGACTGATTTCACCGCACACATCACGAGGGCTTGCACTCATGCTACCAGTTCATCTAGTTCGCAACCCGGAGGTGGCATCGAGGAGGAGGTCAACTGGACCAATGAGGAGGCAGACTAGTATGGGGTATTGGTCATTAGGTTATCTTTCTTCGTTTAACTTTTTGGTTGTGATGATTTTCTAACACTTTTTACTAATGGTATCAATGTACTTAATTTTGTTAATGGTATCAGTATACTTTTGTAAATGAGTTCAACCGTCAGATGGATTTTCAGGACGCAATGCTAATGGAAATGATGAGAAATATGTTTCCGACTGATTTCACCGCACACATCGCGAGGGCTTGCACTCATGCTACCGGTTCATCTAGTTCGCAACCCAGAGGTGGCATCGAGGAGGAGGTCAACTGGACCAATGAGGAGGCAGACTAGTATGGGGTATTGGTCATTAGGTTATCTTTCTTCGTTTAACTTTTTGGTTGTGACGATTTTCTAACATTTTTTACTAATGGTATCAATGTACTTAATTTTGTTAATGGTATCAGTATACTTTTGTAAATGGTTTTGCTAAATGGTATCAATATACCTTTTGTTAATTGTTTGATCGTATCAATATACTTTTGTTAATGGTATCAATCATCTATTATGTCAATTTTCATCAAAGGATAGAAATTGCCAATAATCATGTGACAAATTTTCAAAGACGAAAATTTAAAAAGGAGGGGAGAATGTAACGATCCAGATCTTTTTACCTTAGTCAAACTATTGACCCATTAGATGTGAACCTTGGAACCACTTTTATTTAAGGAGTGTGCACAAATATGAAATCTGAATTGATCTTCGGATTATTAAGTACGCAAATTTTTGAGGACGAAAATTCTATAAAGAGGGGAGAATATAACAACCCAGATTTTTCGTATCAGTAATACACCTAGATTACGTATTTGTGGTTAATAACGTATACGTCAAACGCCTTGATCTTTCAAAAGCGTGTTAACTAAAGAATACACGTTTGGTCTTCAAAGTTTCTATATTTATTTAAGTCATTAGTAACATAAGCTATGAGATAGCCCACTGGTTAAAGGCTTGAGTTATAGAGAAGAGGTCTAAGGATTAAACTTTGGTACTTAAATATAAAAATTTTATTTTAGACCTAAAAGTAAAACACCTATATACCCTTCTTTGGTGTGTTAGCCTAACACCGGATATTCACCTTTAAGTGATAGAAAGGTGTGTTACAGAGAAACCTAATCATAATCTCTTCAAGAATTCTCCTTAAGAAAAGAACCGTAAGAAAACTTTTAAAACCCTAGCCGTCACCACTCTTCTCCCTCAACCCATCTCTTCAACCCACCTTAAAACTTTTGAGTATTCTTTCACAAGGAGCACTTGATCTCTTCCACCATCTAGATCAAAGAAGGAGAAGATAGGAACATCAGACGGATGAGAATTGTGGACACCGAACTCCTTAAACATCGATCATCGTAGATCCATCATTCACGCCTCAAAAGGTAGATATCGTCATTCCTTATTACGGATTTTATTTTCTTAAAATTCATATTTTAGTTAATAATTGTCGGATTTTTATATCGTAATTTAGGACATCGATTTCATACTAGAAAAGAAAAAGGGTTTATCTTTGAACTCGCCTAGGGTCCCTCGAGCGAGTTCACTTTTCGCTCGAGCGTGGACGCTTCAGAAATGAGGCCAAACTTTCGGCCAAAAGTCGCTCAAGAGAGTTTGGTTGTCGCTCGAGCGAGATGCCGAGAGTGCACAGAATTCCTTCTGGAGAAAGTCGCTCGAGCTAACATTGATTGTCGCTCAAGCGAGTTAGGTCAGACTTATCTGTTGCAGCCCTCTTTCTTGAGGTAATATTGAGTATTTCAAATCGTTTGAAATTTTAATCGATCTTTGATGCATCATTTGTGTATGTGATATAGAAGTGGGAATCAGTCGCCATCGACAAGGATCATATCATTTCCTTCTTTCGACATTAGGACCTGAGGTAGGAGAATTACTATTGACACTTACATGTTATCCTTTAATTCATAGTCATTTCATGATTATCAAGTTAGAAAATGGCCCTTCATTGCTAGAATTAGAACGCTGAAAACCATTGGTTGTTGTACTATGATTACAAAATTTAAAAATGATTGAATATACATCGAACATATAGAACTCATAGAACATTGAAATCTCATTGGACATTGAAATTAATAGGACATTGAAATGCATGGAACTCTCATTGACCATTGAAACCCATTGAATATTGAACTAGTATTGAACATTGAAAATCCATTGAACATCTGAAACTCTTCGAACATTGAACTCTCACTGAATAATGGAAATTTGAATTTGAATTCTGAATTAGCTATAAAGTATGAACACAGTACTCTGTTTTAGAACATGCATGTGATTTGAAGAGTGAATCTGAACGAATCCTGTGCGACGACACATACTGAACCGTTCTTCGGCACATTGATACCAAAGAATTTCTGTATATAGATTACGAATTATGATCTAGCGACCCGATATTTTTCTATCTCCTGACTTGGAAATTTCATATCGTTACAGTGAGATTCGATAGCCACTGATTTCAGATTCATGTTACACTCTTATAAGTCTAAAAAATGGCACTTATATAATTGTGGGTCACATAAGAGTCATTAACTCTTATAAGTCTAACAAAGACTCAAGTAAGTCCGGTAAGCCTTGGATTCGATATTTACTGACATCATAACCATGTTAGACTATTATAAGTCTAACAAATGACACTTATGTTACTTTAGGTCACATAAGTAGTAATATTTTTTACTATTTTAAGTCTCACGCAGCCTCTCCTGAGTCCAGTTTGCGCAAGATTCGATATTCATTGACATCAGAGTCATGTTAGACTTTTATAAGTCTAACAAATGACACTTATGTAACTCTGGGTCACATAAGAGTCATTTATTGACTCTCATAAGTTTAACAAAGACTCATGTGAGTCATGCATCCCTTGGATTCGATATTCACTGACAACAGAGTCATGTTAGACTCATCAGAGTCAGTATAAATGACGATTATGTAACTTTGGGTCATATAAGAGTTATTTATCGACTCTTAAAAGTCCAACAAAGACTCATGTGAGTCCAGTAGGCCTTAGATTCGTTATTCACTGACATTAGAGTCATGTTAGACTCTTATGAGTCTAACAAATGACTCTAATGTCAGTGAAGGTTACATAAGTAGTCACTTTTTTACTTTTACAAGTCTCACACAGCCTCTCGTGAGTCCGATTTTTGTAGGATTCATTATTTATTGTCTAATGAGTCATGTACAAATGACGATTATGTAACTCTGGGTCACATAAGAATCTATTATTGACTCTTATAAGTCTAATAAAGACTCAAGTGACTCCAGGAGGCCGTGAATTCGTTATTTACTGACATCAAAGTCATGTTAGCCTCTAATGAGTCATGTACAAATAACGATTATGTAACTTTGGGTTATATAAGAGTCTATTTTTTATTCTTATAAGTCTAACAAAGACTCAAGCGAGTTCAGTAGGCGTTGAATTCGTTATTCACTGGCATCAGAGTCATAATAGACTCTAATGAGTCATGTACAAATGACGGTTATGTAACTCTGGATCACATAAGAGTCTATTATAGACTCTTATAAGTCTAACAAAGACTCAAGTGAGTCCAGTAGGCCTTGGATTTGTTATTTACTGACATCAGAGTCATGTTAGACTCTAATGAGTCATGTACAAATGACGATTATGTAACTCTGAGACACATAAGAGTCTATTATTGACTCTTATAAGTCTAACAAAGACTCAATTGAGTTCAGTAGGCCTTGGATTCGTTATTCACTAACACCAGTCATGTTAGACTCTAATGAGTCACGTACAAACGATGATTATGTAACTTTGGGTCACGTAAGAGTCTATTATTAACTCTTATAAGCCTAACAAAGATTCAAGTGAGTCCAGTAGGCCTTGGATTCGTTATTTACTGACATCAGAGTTATATTAGACTCTAATGAGTCATGTACAAATGACGATTATGTAACTCTGGGTTACATAAGAGTATTATTGAATCTTATCAGTCTAACAAAGACTCAAGTGAGTTCAATAGGCTTTGGATTCGTTATTCACTAATATCAGAGTCATTTTAGACTCTAATGAGTCTAACAAATGAAACTTATGTAACTCTTGGTCACATAAGAGTCTATTATTGACTCTTATAAGTCTAACAAATACCCAAATGGGTTTAATAGGCCTTGGATTCGTTATTTACTGACATCAGAGTCATGTTCGACTCTAATGAGTTTAACAAATGAGACTTATGTAACTCAGGGTCATATAAGAGTCTACTATTAACTCTTATAAGTCTAACAATGACTCAAGTGAGTCCAGGAGGCCATGGATTCGCTATTCACTGATATCAGAGTCATATACAAATGACGATTATGTAACTTTAGGTCATATAAGTAGCCACTTTTTTACTCTTACAAGTCTCACTCAGCCTCTCATAAGTCTGATTTGGGTAGGATTCGGTATTTACTGGCATCAGAGTCATGTACAAAGGACGATTATATAACTCTAGGTCATATAAGAGTTATTTATTGACTCTGATAAGTCTAACAAAGACTCATGTGAGTCCAAGAGGGCCTTGTCACCTTCTCATGAGTCCGGTTTGCGTAAGATTCGATATTCACTGTCTAATAAGTCATGTACGAATGACGATTATGTAACTCTGGGTCACATAAGAGTCTATTATTGACTCTTATAAGTCTAACAAAGACTCAAGTGAGTGCAGTAGGCCTTTGATTCGTTATTCACTGGCATCAGAGTCATATTAGAGTTTAATGAGTTATGTACAAAGGACGATCATGTAACTCTGGGTCACATCAGAGTCTATTATTGACTCTTATAAGTCTAACAAAGACTCAAGTGAGTCCAGTAGGCCTTGGATTCGTTATTTACTAACTTCAAAGTCATGTTAGAGTCTAATGAGTCATGTACAAATGACGATCATGTAACCTTGGGTCATGTAAGAGTCTATTATTGACTCTTATAAGTCTAACAAAGACTCAATTGAGTCCAGTAGGCCTTAGATTCGTTATTCATTGACATCAAAGTCATGTTAGACTCTAATGAATCTAACAAATGAGACCTATGTAACTCTGGGTCACATAAGAATCTATTATTGACTCTTATAAGTATAACAAAGACTCAACTTAGTTCAGTAGGCATTGGATTCGTTATTTTACTGACAGCAGAGTCATGTTAGCCTCTAATGAGTCATGTACAAATGACGATTATGTAAATCTGGGTCACATAAGTAGTGACTTTTTTACTCTTACAAGTCTCACTCAACCTCTCATGAGTCCAGTTTGGGTAGGATTCGATATTCACTGACATCAGAGTTATGTATAAAAGACGATTATATGACTCTAGGTCACATAAGAGTCATTTATTGACTCTTATAAGTCCAACAAAGACTCATGTGAGTCCCATAGGCCTTGGATTCAATATTCACTGATATCAAAGTCATGTTAAACTCTTATAAGTCTAACAAATGACACTTATGTAAATCTGGGTCACATAAGTAGTCACTTGTTTACTCTTACAAGTCTCACTCAGCCTCTCATGAGTACGGTTTGTGTAGGATTCGATATTCACTAACATCAATTTCATGTTAGACTCTTATGACTCTAACTTAGCCTCTCGTGGAAGTATTTATTTTTATTATAGAAGCACCGGCGCTTCGTTTTTCTTATAGAAGCGCTAGCGTTTCGGAAGTATTTATTTTTATTTATAGAAGTGCCAGCGCCCCTAAAATGAAACATCGGTGCTTCGGATTTATTTTATTTATTTTTTTTTTTTTATGGAAGCGCCAGCGCCCTAAACGAAGCGTTGGCGCTTCATTTTAGGGGCACCAGTGCTTCAATAATTTTTATTTTATTTCATTATTATTTTTTTTGAAGCATCGGCACCCCTAAATGAAGCGCCAACGCCTCGTTTTAGGGGCGCCAACGCTTTGTTTAGGGATGCTGATGCTTTGCTTTAGGGGCGTCTCCGCTTCGTTTCAGGGTGTTGGCGCTTCGCTCCCGAAGTGCTAGCGCTTCGAACACTTTCTTGGAAAAATAAAAAAAAGAATAAGACTTTAGAAAAGTCAAGAATGACGACCGGAAGGGTATTTAACTTTTAAAAGTGTAACCTTAGTTAGTAAAGTGAGCTCTATGTCACTCATCACTTCACAAAAAGGACGTTACGTGTCTCACTCATATCAATTGGTGTAGAGATATCTCTACGCCCGAACACATATCCCCAGGCTTCTATATATATATATATATATATACCCTACTATTAGTGTCATTTGGGTGCCAAGTCCCACCTAATTCATAGATCAAGTGCAAGAAGATTAATCATTTCCAGCCAAAAAAAAATTTAGAAAACATCTCTATTCATTATTCAAAATGTCATCAAAATTGGAAAAAATGCACCATGCTTGGCGTCACCCAATATTTGACAACGTTTTTGGAGGCTAATTTTATTTTTCTAAAACCTTTCCATTTTTCTTACAACATGAGAGATAGCACGTGATCCCAAAACATATAGCACATGATCTTCGCACTAAGGTAGAGTTCAAACGCTAAAACACTAGTAACATTAGTGCTTCTTAGAGACTTGGGGTTCTACCCAGATGACTGAAGCAATTTTGTCTCTCAATGTAGACCATTGCCCTTATGATTTTATCCATCCATAGGACGGCTCTTGATAACACGAGAGAGAAGACGATTCAAATGCACGAGTAGTCAATTTGCCCATTTGCATAATTAATGAAGCATGCCAGATGCTTAGAATTGTGCGCCTAGTCTAAAGCTGTAAAATCCGATCATGTGCACGATTCTTGGGGATGCCCAGTTCCCAAGAACAGGGACACCGATTCGGTTCAATTAAATTTTTTTTTTTTCTTTCTTGTCCAATCAGTGTTCTTCTAAATTTTTTTTTTTTTGTGAATTGGCCATTTTAGCCCGTTCATATAAAAAATTGTCAAATATATTCTGTTAACATTTTTTTATTTAAAAAGGTTAAAACATAATTTTTTTTTTTTTTTTTTTTATAATAAGAAGATTTCATTGACAACAATTGCACCATCAACTGGTGGTGGAATATCTTCCACCCAAACATGATCAATCTCAGAGTTCAAACTGAACTTTGACAAAATATCAGCAACAGACTTGGCTGATCTATGAACAGACTGAGCAAAAGAAGATAACAATTGTTTGATAGAATGAATAAACATGCCGTTGAGGGAAAGATTTGTAAATGCATCATTTACACTCGTTATCACATTGGTAGCATCGCTTTCGAGAATGATGTTATTCAACCCCAGATCTCTAGCTAATTTAACACCTTCAAATGCAACACACATCTCGGCATGTTCCGCACTCTGAACACCTTCGATTTTTGTAACCATGGACCCCACCGGTTTGACATCCGAGTTCCTAATGATGACTCCAACTCCGGCAACCTGTAAAGACGCCTTCCAGTCTGCGTCAATATTAATTTTAAACACGCCAGGCGGAGGTCATGTCCAACTTGGGATATTTGCTATAATGGATGTGGACGCTGGTTGTTTGTTTATCTCTAAAAACTCCGATAGATAATTCGATGCAAATTGGGCTATATTATCAACTTCCTCCAATTTTTCTCCATGAACCGCCTTGTTTCTTGACCCCCATATCGCCCAGGCTGTCGTGAAAAAAATGTTAAGTTGCTCTGTTCCGTAGTCGGCAATAAATTGCTCTACCCACCCAATAAAGTCATAGTTGTTTGATAGGTGTACACCCTTCCGCCAAGAGGGCAAAGAAAACATACTCTTGTTGCTCTATCGCAATCTCGTAATGCATGCATGATGTTTTCCAGATCTGTTCCACAGATTTCACATCTTTCGTCTATTTCTTGGATTTTAAATTTTAGATTTCCACGTATTGGAAGAATGTTCTTGCATGCCCGTCATGCAAAGGATTTGATTTTGTTGGGCATTTTACACTGCCAAATCTCCTTCCAAATTTTGCCTTGCGATGCATTGCTTGAGCTTAGTTGAGGAAATTGGTCATGGTACGCCACATGATATGCCGATTTCATCGAGAACTTTCCGTTGTTTGAGAATGCCCATGCTTTTTGGTCACAAATAGAAGTTGCCGGTAACAGGATTTGGATAATAGAATCTACATCTTCCTTGAAAAATAGAGTTCGAATGAGGCTTTCATTCCACACAAAGTTATGTTGGTTGATTAATTCAGATACCCATGTAGGAGCATTGGCTGGTTTTGGAGTGAAAACCTTAAAAGTGGAGGGTCTTGGGACCCATCTATCCTCCCAAATGTCTATACTAGTACCTGATTCAACACGCCAAATAAGACCTCCATCACACTTCGACCCCAAAGAAGGCTTTGCCATGTATAAGAAGAATTGACACCTTTTTTGGCCCCTCGAATTTTGAATGAGGATAATATTTTGCTTTTAGCATTTTTGCCACGAGGGAATGAGGATAGTTGTCAAATCGCCAACACTGTTTTGCAAGCATAGCCTTATTAAAACATTCCAATTCGCAGAAGCCCAATCCTCCACTCGCCTTGACTCACATAGCTTACTCCAAGCAATCCAGTTAATCCCGCCTTCTTTTTTATATTGCCCCCCCACCCCAGAATTTTACTACCATACTATTCAATTGTTGACAAAAGGACTTCGGGAGTTTGAAACAGTTCATTGTGTAGGTAGGAATTGATTGCGCCACCGATTTGATTAGAATTTCTCTTCCGGCTTTTGACAATAATTTCTCCTTCCACCCCCCTTGCATCTTCTTTTGTACCCTTTCTTTAATACTCTCAAAAGTTCTCGATTTCGCCTTACCAATCACAGAAGGGAGGCCGAGGTATTTCTCATGGTTTGAGACCTCCCTAATGTTGAGAAGTTGGTTGATATTATCTCAGGTGTGGTTGGTTGGTTACATTCCTACTGAAAGCTATGGCAGATTTTTGAAAGTTGATTTTTTGCCCTGATGCATGTTCATAGAGTGTTATGATGTTGAGCACCTCCTAGATTTCTTTCTCATCCGCACGAGTGTAGATGATAGTGTCATCTGCAAAAAACAAGTGAGACACACAAGGGGCTCCCCTGCAGATTTTGATTACCGATAGTAGACATTCCTGAACACGTTTGGTTATTAAAGAAGAGAAGATATCAACACAAATGATAAAAAGGTATGGTGATAAAGGGTCCCCTTGCCTAATCCCTCTACTTGGTGTTACATATCCAACCACACACCCATTGATAAGGAAAGAGTAAGATACAGAATTGATACAACCCATTATAAGACAGACCCATTTTGGATCAAAACTCATCGTTAAAAGGGATTTTTCAATAAAGGCCCATTCGACTCGATCGTAGGCCTTGCTCATATCTAACTTCAAAGCGCAATCCTCCTTTTTCCCTTTCCATTTATTTTTTAGATGGTGGGTAATTTCAAAAGCAATAAGGACATTATCGGTAATAAGGCGATCATTGATGAAGGCACTTTGTGACTCGGAAATTAAAGATGGTAGGATTATTTTAAGCCTATTAGCTAGTGCTTTGGCAATAACCTTATAGATCATATTAGACAAGCTAATAGGCCTAAAATCAATCATGGACTTTGGACTTTTGATTTTAGGAATCAACACAATATGAGTTTTGTTGATGGAATTGAGTGACGTAGAACCATTTAAATAAGCAAGACAGGATTTTATAACATTTTCTCCAACAATGTGCCAATATTTTTTATAGAATAGAGGGGGCATACCATTAGGCCTTGCAGCTTTGAGGGGCTTCATTTGGGAAAGAGCTTTACGGATCTCAGGAGTGAAATCTCCAACTAACATTCGATTTTGTTCGGATGTCTCCCTCGGTGATACGTGTTGTAGCGCCTCATCTATGAATCCCGAATTTAATGATGTGAAAATATCGGCATAGTAATCCGTACAAATCGCTATCAACTTCTCTTCCTCATGCCAAACCCCATTTGAGTCATAAAGACCTTCAATGAGATTCCTTTCCCTTCTCTGTGAAGCTTTTGAATGAAAAAACCTCGTATTCCGATCACCTCCTTTAGCCACAAATCCCTGGACCGTTGTTTTTACATAATTTCTTCCCTTTCCAATAGTTCATTGATATCAGCTTTAATTTTTTTTTCCATCCCATCGTAGATCCCCTTGATCGCCTTCTCCCTTACTGAACTTAATAATTTATGCTTCTCGGCACGTTGTGATTGTATGTGACCAAAACAGTTTTTGTTCCATTGCCTCAACATTTTTCTCCACCCGAGACACGAGATTTTGGATAGGATTTACCCCCAACTGATCAGCCCACGAATCCATGATGATTTTTTCGCACTCCTCAATTCGGGTCCACAGCCTCAAAGCAGAATTGCCTGTCTCCATGCATTCTAATAGTCTAATGTTTTTTTGTATGGATTACAATGGGTATGTAGTCAAACTGTGATGGAATTTGGTGAGTAACTTTGTTAAACGGAAACATGCGAATCCAATTGATTGTAGAAAAAGCACGATCAATCCTTTCATAGACTCGGCCCCCTTCACCTCGCGCATTACACCACGTGAATCTAGACCCATCAAAAGTAAGATCCTTGAGTCCGTAAAAGTTGATGGCGTCCATAAAATTGTTAATTTGATAATGGTTTCAACGATTTTCGCCAGTTTTCTCCACCTGTGAGGTTATCTCATTGAAATCACCAAAACAAATCCAAGGAAGCATATATTGTGAGGATAATTGCATTAGGGATTTCCATGAGGAGACCCTTTGGTTTGGCACCGGACCTCCATAAAACCCCGTGATTCTCCACTTTTTTTCGATCCCAACAACTTCCATATCGATGTAATACAATGGTTTTGAAAGAAGATTTAGGTATATCCCATATGTCCATAGCATAGCAAGTCCACCAGCTCTGCCTCTACTGTCCACATAAACACCATGGTTGTAACCCAACTTGAGTCTCACACGTTCCATTTCTCCTCCTTGTAATTTTGTTTCAATAAGGAAAATAACAGTGAGTTTAAGCGCACAAACTGTCCAAGGGTTCCCCAACCCACGACAGTTCCAACTGAGGATACTCATTGCTCTCGGCGGGGCTGCATTGCAGCCTCCACCGATAGTGCTTGATAGATATCAAGGTTGTATTTGATCTGCTTTGTCTCAGTCTCATCTTCATCGACCACGATCTCCACTCCAACATTTTCCTCAATTGTTCTCTTGTGTTTGCTCTGCTCCAAGTATTCCAACAATGTTTTGGAGATATTTGCATTCGGTACCATGGTTTCAGGGTAACGTAGGTGGATTTGTAGAGTCATAGGGTATGGTGACCATGGTTTCAGGGTTTAGAGAGTAAAGATTGTGAGGTATGGTGAAAGAGGAGGGGGGGTTTTGGATTTTTGGTTGCGGATTGATAGTGGTTGGAATTTGTGCAAGGGTTGGCTGTGATAGTGTTTGGTTTTTTTTGCATTTTGTGTCTTCTGGAGTGTGGGTAGGAAGGGGCGGTGTGTTGGTCACAATGGTCTTAGAAGGAATGGATAGAGATGGTTGGGAGAGGTTTCCACATGCACAGTTTTTGGCTTTGCGGACAACTGGATCATTTAATGGGGTTGGTAGTTATGCATGTTGGGAGGTGATTGGGAGAGTGGTCCATTAAAGCATCGGACGTTATAGAAACAGTTGGGGAATTGACAGATGGAGAACTAATGTTTGGATATCGAACCAACTTAGATGCCACCTCAGTTTCCACGACTTGGTCCTCCACAACCATTGAAACTGCTTTCACGGGTTTTGAGGGCTCAACTTTCTTCACACCACCACCGTCCCCAACTGTCGTCCCGTTGTCGTCGTTCGCCACCACCAAAATCTGTGATTCAGGCCCCCGTCGAGATAGGCCAAAACTGTATCCCATTTTTGCATGCTTCCACCATTTCTTTGGTTTACCCAGCCAAGGCTCATATTGATCTTTAGAATTTACAGATGAGAATGCACAATCTCTATTAGTATGCCCGATGCATCCACAGTTGTAACAGAAAGTGGGGAACCTTTTATATAGAAATCGTATCCACCTTTCGTTGCCCTCATGTTTTAGCAAAATTCCTCTTCTATGTGATTTTCAGATATCAAGCACCACTCTGATCTGCAGGAACCTTCCCCACCCAAATACCTCATCCTTTGTATCAACCTGTAGAACCTGCGCCACATGATTACCCAACTCTCCCATGTGTTTGTTCATTGCACCAAGCTGTTGGCAAAGGCCAACAAGTCGGATCCAGAAGGGAACCAAATTGAAATTGAATTGATCCGGAGAGAGATTCGGTGTGCCTCCAAAACAATCAAATTATTATCGAAACTCCATGGACCTTGCCTCATGATTCGTTCTATCTTAAGAGTCATCCTCAAATTGAAAGAGATAGATGTGGTCCCCCAACTCCGTCATCTGTCATCTGCATCCGATGAGATATGCCCCAGACTTTACCCATTGTTTCTTTGAAAACCTCCAAGATTACTTTACGTTGACTGATTATTTTTCCTACAAGACAGTCTTTGGGATAATGATTTCCTCAGACTCCAAAACAACTTCACAAAATTCATCATCCTATAAGTTTCTTGTTCAGATCATTTATAATGATATCCATGGCTCTCACACTCATCAGGGTAGAGAAGAGAGAAGGAACAGAGAGAATCCTCAAAGAAGAGACCTCACAGCAAACTCTCACAGAAAAGACTTTCCGGAGTAAAAAAAATACTCCGTCTATAATTGATTGTTGGTACATAATTTCTGCAAGTAAACTTAAAATGAAAAAAGTAAAAACACCCTTCTATACTCCTAAGAATATTAAGTGTGAAGGTGAGCATTCTATAAGCTGCCATTGTACAAAATCAAACCTCATAAAATGCATTTTCTTTCATAATTAGAACCCCATTTGTTATCGGTAAATTAGAACCCCATTGCACTTCACATTTGGTCGAATTCTTTACTTACAATCAGGGTTTTCGCATGTCAGAGCTGTTGACTGCCTTAAAAGACATGAAGATCATTTTTCATCCACTGATCTTGAGATCACGGTGCACCTATCAAACGGTCAGATGTTGATTCCAGGTGGCACACATCTCGAAAAGTAACATGAGAACCCCTTCTAATGGTATGCCCATGATCAGTCACTTTTGGTGATGTGTGCTACGTGGAATCAACATCATCTGATAGGCGAGATATGATCTCAAGATCTACTGAAGGATTGAGACGAAATACGGAATCCTAAGGCCCACCTAATCCTTTAACAAAATGAAGTCCAAAACACAAAAAATGAACCACTAAACATAACAACCACAAACTGCCAGCATATATCAAGTAGAAAATGAGCATTTTAGTTCCCACAATTTATAATAAATATGTCATCCGTAGTTAATTAGAACATAATTAAAATGTGAATGCAGTGAGACTTCTTACTCATAAAGCTTCTGTAGCTCATCTTTGAACTTTGCCTTCAACTGCTCCCTCTTCAACTTCAGAGCAGCAGTAACTAATCCAGATTCCGGGGTCCAAGGATCCAGCACTAACCTAATTTTCGCCGGAATTTCAAACTTATCGAGCTTTGCAGCTTTTCCTGCCTGCACACAACGAAAACCTCTCAATCAAGACACAAACATACAGAAATTCAAACACCACATTCATATGTATACATGCACGAATATATGATGATTTATAATCCCACCAGGAGATGTACAAATGTCTGAAGGGTTCCAGAGGTGCCAGGAGCATCATCGATTACGAACAAGCTTTTAGCCACTCAGTCCCATCAAAACCAGTCACAGATTTATGAATGCTAGAAATCCGTGAAATTCAGAGTTTGATGTATATATGTACACATGGACGTAGCTGATTGTATTTATTTAGACACATACATGCATGTGTACGGGACCCGTACACATGCATGCATGTGTCTAAATATGTCAGGCATGCATACTTCGGTGATAAGATTAATGGAAGGGCAGTGAATTCTCATTAGACTGAAAGAGTTCCCACATAATGGATTGGTCTGATCTTAGCATGCGAATACAAGAATCTAGAATAAAAATAAATGGTAAATGGTTTGCAAGCCTAAAAAAACTCCTGGCTGTGCTATTTTTCTCTGTGGGATTCGTATAAAAGCCCAAAAAATGAGGAAGGACTTGGGGTAAGAGCCCGCCAATCTCTGACTCACAGGTGGCAAAAAATTGGATGTATTGGCTAAATACAAAGGAAACTTGCAAACGGCAGGCAGGTTTTGTGCATGCAAAGTGCAGGGGGCTGACGTGGTGCAATGTGACTGGCTGCCCGACCTGCATTGCTTGGGCCTCACTGCACTTGCCGCCAATTGCGTCGCGACACCGACACATCAGCCACCTGCACTTTGCCTGCACAAAACCTACCTGCCATATAACACTGTCTAAATACAATAAGTCTCCCACCTATCTAGACATAAAAGCTCTTTCAACTATTGGTCATGATGCAAGGTTGAAGTCAACCCATAGATGAGTGGCTCGAGTCAAATATGATGCAAGGTTGAGGTCAACCTTATCTATTACAAATTTGATAAGGTTAATCAGATCATTCTGAAAGCCAATAGGAAGTGCTTCTTGTTGATCTATATGGTAACTCCATCTACAGAGCTTGCTCGAGCCAAATATGTTAATTCTCCCATCTTAGGCCCTGTATTGATTTATGGTGTGAACCGATAATACCAGAGGAGTTTCTAACAACAGCTGCAGCATGGGATCTAGTAAGAGAAACATGACTTCCATAGGTGTACACATGCTTGTACTAGTAACAGTATATATGCTGTAGGTCACATGGAGGGCAATGAAAAGGAAACGCCAAAGGAATGCTGGGATGTCTGTTGGTACCATTGTAGCCCTTCAATGTCACTTTCTGCAGAGAAAATCCCAAAGCTAATACTCATTTCCTCTTAACACTTTCCATCTGTCCATATGAGGCATGTACTACAACTGCTGGAGGCTACAAATTCCTTTGGTCCCAGGCTATATTTACGAAGATAATTTTTTCATAGGGGAATATTCCAGTATTTTCAATCATCAAGGGGAAACTACCAAATATGAGAACCATTTCAGGTTGAGCAGATTGAAAAACAGGATTAAAAAGACCTTGTCTGACCACAATCCACCTTTGAATTTTTTTGCATCAGGTCCCTCCATTATTGCTCTGGCCCAAGTTCTAACTCTGGAAACTTTTGAACCACCCTCTCTCAATCATTCTGCAAAAGATCACCTGGGGGCCGGATCAAACTACTAACTTTTGCCAAGCTATATCACTAAAATCCAGGCACTTCTGGAATTGATACAAGATCCCCATCTATATTTATCTTGGGTTTCTATGCACCTGCTGGCCATAATGCAAATAATTAATGCAGAATAATCTCAGGTTTCAATGGTGGCATTGCCATCTTGGACATCCATCTTTCAAGAGGTTACACCGTTTGATTCCTTATTTGTCATCTGACATTTTTGAGTCTAAAGTGTGTCAACTTAGTAAGCATCAACAGGTTTCTGCACTCTGTCAGGGGTGCTAAGATACCCATCTATATTTATCTTGGGTATCTATGCACGTGCTGGCCATAATGCAAATAATTAATGCAGAATAATCTCAGGTTTCAATGGTGGAATTGCCATCTTGGAAATCTGTCTTTCAAGAGGTTACAGTGTTTGATTCCTTACTTGTCATCTGTCATTTTTGAGTCTAAAGTGGGTCAACTTAGTAAGCATCAACAGGTTTCTGCACTCTGTTAGGGGTGCTAAGATACATATTGGCCTTTGTATCAACTTGATGTGATGGTCTTTATATGAACAGTTACAGGAGGTGTATATGGAGCAACCACCATCATTTATCTTGGAAGGTGTGCTGATTTAAGAAGGTAATATATGGCCTGAAAGAGTTGCCACGGGCATGATTAAATAATTTCAGCATTAGGTGTATCCATAATCACCAAATTCGCCGGATTTTTGAAAAAATCGTGTGTTTTCTAAATATTCACAAAATTCATGATTAATTCACGAATAATTGGCCACATTTTCAATAAATCATGACTTTATAATTCTGTTTAAATTTTTGTGTACTTTTGAATCTTATTCTTTAATTCTTTCGTTCGACTTTCCTCCGATTTTCCTCGAACTTGCCAAATTTTACCCTGTTAATTATTATCGAACCCTGACTTGGTGCGACTATGGTTGTGTCTTGTGAACTTAATCAAAGTCAAGCAAGTCATTCAGTTTCCACATGTTAGAATAATTCTACACACGCGGTGTTAGTAGCATATGTGAATGATATTGTTGCAAGTATTAGTAAAAACAAAGGAACTTGACGCAAGCACTTAAAGGAGTATTTTCATGCAAAAGAACTTGGAAAGCTTAGATTTTTTCTGGACATTGACAGTAGTGAAATCAAAGGCAGGCATTGATTTGTTGAAAGAAATTGGGCTGTTAAGCTCTATTGCCAAAAGCCCAGCCAAACCCTTGGGAGCGCGAGCCGGGGGGGGGTTGGGGGGTTGGAGGATGGCCGCATAAGCATAGCACACAGTAGGGGCCATAAGGGTAGTCATACCAAGTTTCCACAAGACATTTATGTGGGTTGATGATAGTAAGTGAGATGATCTTGTCAAAAACTGGCCATAACTCTCATCAAGTGTCATTCTTAAACATTAAAGTCCTTTGGCTTATGGATAAAGCTAGGATTTAAACATTAAAATCACTTGCAGCCCAGTTTTCACAAATGATATAGAATGAAATCAGATTAAATTAATTAGATTTAACTTTAATTGATCAATTAATGCCTCTAAAATCCAAATGCTATAAAACTATTATGTTTTCAAAGCTAAACAATGTACTAGTAATTGTTTTCTTGCAATTTAATGTAACGACACAGATTTTCGTATCAGTAATATACCTAAATTTTGTATTTGTGGTTAATAACGTATACGCCAAACGCCTTGATCTTTCAAAAACGTGTTAACTAAAGAATACACGCTTGGTCTTCGAGTTTCTATATTTATTTAAGTCATTAGTTAACACAGGTTATGAGATAGCCTACTAGTTAAAGGCTTGAGTTATAGACGAGAGGTCTAAGGATCAAGATTTGGTATATGAACATAAGACTTTTATTTTGGACCTAGAAGTAAAACACCTATACACCCTTCTTTGGTGTGTCAACCTAACACCGGATAATCTCCTTTAAGTGATAGAAAGGTATGTTACGGAGAAACCTAAACATGATCTCTTCGAGAATTCTCCTTAAGTAAAGAACCATAAGAAAACCTTTTCTTTTTCTCTTTAGAAAACCCTAGCCGTCACCACTCTTCTTCCTCAACCCATCTCTTCAACCCACCCTAGAATCTGTTACGAATTCTTCCACAAGAATCACCCCGAATATTTCTACCCTTGGGATCAAGGAGAAAGAAGAAGGAAACCTAGGCAAGCTAAAGTGTGGAACTCGATCTCCTCAAACATCAATCATCGTAGATCCACCGTTCACACCTCAAAAGGTGGACATCATCGTTCCTTATTACAGATTCTGTTTTCTTAAATTTCATATTTTCGTTAATAATTGTCGGATTTTATTTTATAATTCAGGACTTCGATTTCGGACTAGGAAAAGGGTTCATTTTCATACTTGCCCAGGGTCACTCAAGAGAGTTCACTTTTCGCTCGAGTGAGAATGCTTCAGAAATAAGGCCAAACTTCGGCCAAAAGTCGCTCGAGCGAGTTTGGTTGTCGCCACGGATCAAAATATCGGAATTCTGATACGTATTGTCCTGAACTCCAGGACGATACGTATCGCGTATCGTCCGATACATTCAATTTATCGGCGATACATTGAATGAATCGTTTTGATACAATTTTTTTTTTCCAAAAAAATCTCAAAAAAACTCGTGCATCAAATTATCGTCCATATCGAAAGATACAGGCGATAATTTGAATGTATCGTCCGATAATTTGGCCAAATGGGGTCTCTATCAATCTGCCAAATTATCAGACGATACATTCAAATTATCGTCCGATACGGACGATAATTTGAATGTATCGTTCGATAATTAGGTTATTTTGGTGGGTAACCGAACATATGGAACATATGGAACTCATAGAACATTGAACTCTCATTGGACATTGAAATTCATTGACATTGAAATGCATGGAACTCTCATTGAAACATTGAAACCCACAGAATATTGGACTAGTGTTGAACATTGAAAATTCATTGAACATCTGAAACTCATCGAACATTGAACTCTCATTGAGTAATGGAGATTTGAATTTTAATTCTGAATTAGCTATGAAGTATGAGCACAATACTATGTTTTAGAACATGCATGTGATTTGAAGAGTTGATTTGAACGAATCCTGTGCGACGACACCTACTAAACCATGCTTCGGCATATACTAAACTGTGCTTTGACACCTACTGAACCATGACATCGGCTTCTAAACCGCCCAAGTATTCCTCACAATGCAGGAGCTTGGGCATACTGAAAAATTGTTCTTGAACGACGATGGTTAGAATTCCCATCGGCTGCCACTGGCTCAAGCGCTATATTTGCGTTAGAGATTTTTAAGTTATGATTTAAGTCATGCATGAACATAGGAAACTACATATAAAAAATGTGAAGAAAGTCATGTTAATTCAGGATTTATAAGAAACAAGAATCATTTGGTTAGATAATTGTATGAGATTCAATCTGAAATATGATATCGTAACTCCCTAAATCTGAACTCTTAGAAATTAATATTGAAATGACCATTGAAAGCTATGTCTTGAATGAATAAGATGCAAGTGGGTATTGTGATTTTTCCTACTGAGCTCGTGGCTCTTTAGCTCACCCCGACACTATGTGTCACAGGTCTAATGCTGACAAAGACCCTGACTTTGTACCGGAAATCTCGGGGTGATTCTGACTTGGTACCATTTTAAATGAGTTCCCTTGAAATGGTTATGATTTATCTTGTTGGATATTGATGTAAGTGCTACTGTTTGTGTGACGTAAGACCGTCATTGGAGGTACGCTTGGATTTTAATTTGTTATGGGACGTTGAACAGTTATTTCAGTTTCCTTTTTAATTTTATTTCCATTGATGCCAAAGAAATTCTGTACATAGATTATGATGTATGATCTAGCGACCCGATATTTCTATATCTTTCGGCTTGGAAATTTCAGGTTGTTACAGTTGGTATCAAAGAAATGGCTTTAGATTCTATCAAGACATAAGTAGGAACTTCACGACCTCCTTTGATTTGATCTTTGTTCAATCCTGACAGATCCCAATGGCCCCACGCCGTAGACAAAGGAACGTTCGTACAGAGGGTACCTCAAGCGGAGCAAGAATTGCCACTGGTTCGAATGGCTTTCCCTTGGGAGGAGATAACCATGAACGTGTCAGACAACTATTAGAAACCATGGCAAATTCAATGGCGCAACAGACTACCTTGCTTGCGACAAGACAACAACCCTCTGGATTCCAAGAATTTTGAAGGATGAAACCTCCCAGCTTCTTGGGGAAAACAGATCTGAGCGAAGCCGAGAAGTGGTTGAACCGAACCAAACCAAACGGAGAAGATCTTCCGTGTGATACCGTGCACGAAAGATGAGAAGGTGAGATGGGCATCTTTCCAACTTGAAGGAGAAGCCGACCCCTGGTGGAAATCAGTGGAGAGAACTAGAGAATAGGATGCACCAAGCACACCATGAACGTGGGCCCAGTTTATTGAGACATTCAAAGAGAAGTACTTCCAAAGTTCGTCAGAAATCAGTGGGAAGTAGATTTCATTTCCTTGACTCAAGGGTAAATGACAGTGGCCGGGTACGAGGCATAATTCACCATACTCTCGAGGTTCGTGCCACAACACGTGGCAACAGAAGCCATGAAAGCCAAGAAGTTCGAACGTGGCCTAAAACCAAACATCCAGGAGAGGATCTCACTATTCAAGTTGAGGAGTTATGCAAAAGTCATGGATAGGGCCCTCATCATTGAACGCGATATAGAGAAAATGTATAAACGAAGAGAGCAGCAAAATAAGAATAAAATGAGTCGGGCATAATCATTTGTCGATGATCAAACTAGTAAAAGGACTAAGTTCTCAGTTTCAGCACCGTCTCGGCTAGCTCCAACCACAAATTTCAGGCAAGTTTCTTCATCACCAATGAAGTCCTTTCGCCCCTCGCAGCCTACCACAACTGAAGCATCGGTAGCACAAAAGACATCATATACCAATGTGTCCGTGCCGCCTGAGTCATGCCCACGATGTGGAAGGCGACACAGGTTGGAAAATTGTCGATGGACCACAGGCTCATATTTTCGTTGCAGCCAAAAGGGACACTTGATAAAGGATTGCCCCGAGAAGAATAAGGAACAAACAACACCGACATTTACTCAGAGGTCCTCTCGACCTATAGTCCGGGGTCGAGCCTACGCGATTTCAACACTTGATGCTCAAGCTACGAACGACGTCATACAAGGTATAAATTAAATTTATTGCTGGTTAAAGTCATTGATTTTCCTTCAAGCTAATAAACATTCTTGATAATCATTCGATTATGAAATTGCATGAACACTGTAACATATGGTATAGAGTTGATTTAACTAATTATATGAACCCTAGGTACCTCACACATGTATAAGAGTAGTGACATTTGTCAGCACAAGGCACGTGTATTGATAGACCCCGACTCTACGCACTCCTTTGTGACCTCTCAAGTTGCCACCGAATTGAGCATTACACCAGAGCCTTTAGACTTCATCTTGTCTGTTTCAGTTTCTACGGGTAACTCAGTGATTACAGACACCATTTTCCAATCGGTCATTGTTCCGATTGAAGACCATGAAACAACAGTCGATCTGATTATCTTGGACATGCAAGGATTCAATGTAATCTTTGGCATGGATTGGCTATCCACCTATCATGCGAGCGTTGACGGCCTACGAAAAAAAATTACTTTTCGTCCCTCTAAGGGTACGTTGTTCAGATTCTATGGCGTTAAATCAAGCATCGCATCGTTCGTCTCAGCCATTCGAGCTCCACAGTTATTGAAGAAGGGGTGTCTTGGATACCTCGCCTTTATGCAAGACCAACACAAAGAAAAGGCCAATATCGCAGACATTCCTATTGCATGCGAGTTCCTTGACGTATTCCCCGAAGACCTGCCTGGATTACCGCCAAATAGAGAAGTTGAATTCTCAATTGATTACCTCCGGGCACAGAACCTATATTTAAAGCTCCATACCGTATGGCACCGGCTGAACTAAAGGAACTTAAGGAGCAGTTGCAAGAGCTATTGGATAAGGGGTTCATCAGACCCAGTGTTTCCCCATGGGGAGCCCCTATTTTGTTCGTCAAAAAGAAAGACGGTTCGATGAGACTATGCATTGATTAATAAGTTGACGATCAAGAACCGCTATCCACTCCCTCGCATTGATGACCTTTTCGATCAGCTCCAAGGTGCGAAATTCTTCTCGAAGATAAACTCGAGATCAGGATACCATCAATTGAAAGTTAAAGTTGAAGACATTCCGAAAACTACTTTTCGCACTAGGTACGGTCACTATGAATTCCTGGTGATGCCTTTCAGTCTAACAAACACACTAGCATCGTTCATGGACTTGATGAACCGAGTGTTCAAACCATGCCTTGACCAATTTGCAGTTGTCTTCGTAGATGGCATCCTCATCTATTCAAAGACAAGGGAAGACCATGAGCAACATTTACGCATCACGCTTCAAACTCTTCGTGAGCATCAGCTTTATGCAAAGCTAAGTAAGTGCGACTATTGGTTCAAACAGGTCAGTTTCTTAGGGTATGTCATCTCTGAAGCGGGTCTAGCCATTGATCCTGCTAAAATTGAAGTCGTTGTGAAATGGGAACAACCAAAGACAGTAATAGAGGTTCGCAGTTTTCTGGGCCTAGCCGGTTATTATAGAAGATTCATTGAAGGTTTTTCCAAGCTTGCAGACCACTCACTCAGCTTACCAGGAAGAATTTGAATGAGATAATGCATGTGAAAAGAGCTTCCAACCACTTAAGAAGAAATTGACCTCCGCACCAATTCTGACTATACCCTCGAGCAATGGGGGTTTTGTGGTGTTCAATGATGCATCGCACAGTGGGTTAGGTTGTGTACTGAATCAACACGAAAACATCATTGCATATGGTTCACATCAACTCAAGGACCACGAAAAGAACTATCCGACTCACGACTTGGAACTAGCGGCAGTTATCTTTGCCTTGAAATTTTGGAGACACTATCTCTACGGAGAGACATTTGAGATCCTCACGGACCACAAAAGTTTAAAGTACCTCTTCACTCAGAAGGATTTGAACATGAGACAAAGGAGGTGGATAAAGTTTCTTAAAGACTATGATTGGTCAATCCAATATCACCCCGGAAAAGCAAATGTAGTAGCCGATGCACTAAGTAGGAAGTCATCTGCGCAGTTGTCTAACCTTATTACGAGAATCCATCGATGGCAACTATTTGAAGATATTCCTTATTGGATGCAAACTTTAGCGTGAAAGTCTCAAGGGCCTTAATGGCTAACCTCACTATCTAACCGACAATCTTCGATCAAATCAGAGAGCTCCAAGAGTCCGATGATGAACTTTAGGCTATCAAAATAAATGTAGCCCAGGGGGACAAACTTGATTTATCTCTACGAGAGGATGGTGCTTTCCTCTTCAGAGGGCGACTTTGTGTGCCATCCGACATTCAAATTCGGTGTCAGATTCTTGATGAAGCGCACAAGTCAAAATACACAATCCACCCGGGGAGTACAAAAATGTATCAGAATCTTAAGAAACGCTTTTGGTGGAGAGGTTTAAAAAGGGAGATAGCTTAATACATTTCAAAATGCATAGTTTGCCAACAAGTTAAGATCGATCATCAAAATTCATTTGGCATGTTACAACCATTACCCATTCCTGAGTGGAAGTGGGAGAATATTTCAATGGATTTTATCGTTGGTTTACCAAAAACTATGAAAGGGTATAATGCCATTTGGATAGTCATCAACCGGTTGACAAAATCCGCACACTTTTTATCTTATCATACTACGTACACTGCCGACCAACTGGCTGACTTGTATATCAGAGAGATCAGCAGACTTCATGGCATTCCGATTAGTATCGTCTCATATAGAGACCGATTAGTCACGTTAAATTTTTGGAAAAGTATTCAAGAAGGCATGGGTTCAAGGTTGGATTTCAGCTCTGCTTTTCACCCTTAGTCTGATGGTCAGATAGAAAGGGTAAATCAAGTTATTGAAGATATGCTTGGGGTATATATGTTAGATTTTCGAGGATCTTGGGATAAGCATCTACCATTGATCGAATTTTCCTACAACAATAGCTACCAGGCAAGTATTAGGATGGCTCCTTTTGAGGCGCTCTATGGTCGAAGGTGCAAATCTCCACGTAAATGAAAAGAGGCTAGAGAACGAATCTTGTTAGGTCCAGAACTTATTGAGAGCACAACCGAAGTCATTAAGGTGATCTCAGAAAGACTAAAGACTGCACAAAGCCGACAAAAGAGTTATGCGGACCTAAGAAGAACGAATGTTGAGTTTCAGGTAAATTAATGAATAATTGTTATTTTTAAAATTTTGAAATTATTTAATTCCCCATAGAGTCATACGAATGTTGTTTCCTCCAGAAAGGAGACAAGGTCCTCATCAAAATATCACCAACTAAGGGCGTCATGCGATTCGGGAAGCGGGGAAAACTGAGTCCACGATACGTTGGACCCTTCAAAATTTTGGGTCGGGTCGGTGAGGTTGCTTACCGGATTGCCTTACCGCCTCAGCTTTCCAGCATGCATAACATCTTCCATGTATCTATGTTACGGAAGTACGTAAAAGACCCGACTCATATCTTGGATTTGTCAGCCGATTGAACTCCACAAAGATATGACTATTACTGAGGAGCCAACGCAAATCCTTGATCATACAGAACAAGTCTTACGTGTTAAACGGATTCCGCTTGTACTCGTGAAGTGGCAGAATCATTCATCCAAGGAGGCTACGCACGAGGCTGATATTCGTGACAAATATTCACACCTCTTCGAATAAGGTATGGAATTTTTTTTTTCTTTTTTCCAAGTACCAAAATTCGATAAATGTTATGATGGAATTTGACACCAATTTATTGAATAATTCCAGCCAAAATTTTTCCTAAAAAAAACCTTCTGAAGTTTCTCGCCTGAGCGACCTCTGGTTCCCGCTCGAGCGACGTTCTACAGATCTCCCACTTAAAACTTTTTGTGATGGTTCGCTCGAGCGATAATTGGTTCCCACTCGAGCGACCTTCTTCGATTTCCCTTCTTAAAAACTTTTTGTGCCTTTTCGCTCGAGCGATATTTGGTTGTCGCTTGAGCGACTAGACAAGCGGCCCTTAGTATTCTAACAACTCACTCGAGCGACAACCAATTGCCACTCGAGCAACCTTTCCCATTCATTTTCTCGCGTGATTTTTCTAGATCGAAACGTCTCGGCTACTTTTCCCTTCTGTGAGAACTCGTAGATTGCACGGTATTGTCTGCTTTACGTGCCTTCGTCTTCCTCTCGCGCGTCTCACTGCGTGTTTTCCTTGACGCCAAAGGTAACACCTTACTCTTTAAATTTAAAGTACTTTGATTTCTTCCTCTATGGCACCGAAAAAGGCATCGTCCTTGAAACGTACACGGACCGACCCCCCATCCATAAAAGAAAAATCCGATCCATGGTGGAGCAGGAAAACCTTCGAACCAGAGTGGTCATTCCATCGGGACTACTTCATTGATGAAGGATCTACCTAATGGGCGTTGAACTATCTTGTTCAAGCCCAATTGATGTCTCTGCTCACACCTTTCCACACCCACTACTATCCGCACTTGGTTAGACTATTCAATCAAAACCTTGAGGAGCATGGCCCATCACCACGAAGATCGATGGTCGGATTTTCTGTTTTGATGTTGACCACATTGCGGCAGCCATGGGGTGCCCTACGATTTTTAGGGAGGATTCGGGTCTATAAGCACCGGCCTCCGAACCGACACCATTCCCAAACATTGTTGCTGAAATGGGTCGTGGGGAGTAGGGATCAAGTCAATCGGTAAGGAGAGCCCAATTGTTGGCCCGTATGCGTGGATCAAATAAATCGTCTCGACACGACGGACGATATATCGCATCGTCGTAACGTGAACGATACATTAAATACATTAAATGTACCGTATCGTTCATTTGTATTGCTAATACCGGACGATACATTCAATGTATCGTCCGGTACATTACTGTTCCGGTACGTATCGTCCGGTACGTACCGGTTTTTTGACCGGACGATACGTACCGGTTTTCCGGCATTTTGATCCATGCCCGTATGTGGCTTTTGGACATCATTTTCAAGAAAAACTTGTATCCTGTGAGACATGAACAGGAGCGTGTGGGCGTACTTTTACAGGCCCTTTTCTCCATCTTTACGGAGCGTTGGTTCAATGCTCCCGCAGTTCTGTTTGACAGGTTAATTTACACCCAGGGTGATATGCTTCCGCCTTCGTCGAAAAGGAAGCCCCTGACCTCAATGCCATTCGCTTGTTTGATTTCTCGTCTTAGCGATGAATATGAAGACGAGTTTGACGATTATGTTGTACCATCTGACGAAGAGAAGCGAACTGGCAAAGTTAGAACTTAAGGTGTGGACAAATTGAGTTTGAATTTTATGAAGTTGAACAAAAGTGTCCAGGACCGAGAATTCCAACGCATAGCCGCATGCGCCCAACACTAACCTGCTACCCAACCACATGTGCCCCCACCCCAGCGACCCTCGTTCCACCTTGCACTGACCCCTCATGATGATTGGGTCATCAGGGCTGAGTTCAACTGTCGAATGGATTTTCAAGACGCAATGCTCATGGAAATGATGAGAAATATGTTTCCGACTGATTTCGTCGCACGCATCGCAAGGGCTCGAGCTCATGCTACCGGTTCATCTAGTTCGCAACCCGAAAGTGGCATCGAGGTGGTCAACTGGACCGATAAGGAGGCGGACTAGTAAGGAGTATTGCTCAATAGGTTCTCTTTCTTAGTTTAACTTTTTTGTTGTGACGGTCTTCTAACACTTTTTGCTAATGGTCTCAATGCACTTAATTTTGTTCATGCTATTAGTATACTTTCGTTAATGGTTTTTGCTAAATGGTATCAAAATACTTTTTGTTGATCGTTTGATCGTATCAATATACTTTTGTTAACGGTATCAATCGTCTATTATGTCAGTTCGCATCAAAGGATAGAAATTGCCAACAATCATGTGACAAATTTTCGAGGTCGAAAATTTTAAGAGGGGAGAATGTAACAATCCAGATATTTTTTACCTTAGTCGAACCATTGACCCATTAGATGTGACCCTTGGAGCCACTTTTATTACAGAGTGTGCACAAATACGAAATTTGAATCGATCTTCGGATTATTAAGTACGCAAATTTTCGAGGACGAAAAGTCTATAAGGAGGGGAGAATGTAATGACCCAGATTTTCGCATCAGTAATATACCTAGATTTCGTATTTGTGGTTAATAACGTATACGCCAAACGCCTTGATCTTCCAAGTTTGGTCTTCAAGTTTCTATATTTATTTAAGTCATTAGTAACACAAGTTTTAAGATAGTCTACTGGCTAAAGGCTTGAGTTATAGACAAGAGGTCTAAGGATCAAACCTTGGTATGTGAACATAAGACTTTTATTTTGGACCTAGAAGTAAAACACCTATACACCCTTCTTTGGTATGTCAACCTAACACCGGATAATCTCCTTTAAGTGATAGAAAGGTATGTTACGGAGAAACCTAATCATGATCTCTTCGATAATTCTCCTTAAGAAATGAACCGTAAGAAAACTTTTTTTTTTCTTTTTAGAAAACCCTAGCCGTCACCACTCTTCTTCCTCAACCCATCTTTTCAACCCACCCTAGAATCTGTTAGGAATTCTTCCACAAGAATCACCGCAAATATTTCCACCCTTAGGATCAAGGAGAAAGAAGAAGGAAACCTAGGCAAGCTAAAGTGTGGAACTCGATCTCCTCAAACATCGATCATCGTAGATCCACCGTTCACACCTCAAAAGGTAGATATCAACGTTCCTTATTACGGATACTCTTTTCTTAAATTTCAGATTTTAGTTAATAATTGTCAAATTTTATTTTGTAATTTGGGACTTCGATTTCGAACTAGGAAAAGGGTTTATTTTCGTACTCGCCCTGGGTCGCTTGAGCGAGTTCACTTTTCGCTCAAGCGAGAACGTTTCAGAAATAAGGCCAAACTTCGGCCAAAAGTCGCTCGAGCAAGTTTGGTTGTCGCTCGAGTGAGATTCCTTCTAGAGTAAGTCATTCGAGCTAACATCGCTTGTCGTTCGAGCGAGTTAGGTCGAACTTGGCCATTTCAACCCTCTGTCTGGAGAGAGTATTAAGTATTGTGAATCATTTGTAATTATAATCAATCATTAATGCACCACTTGTGTGTGTGATGTAGAAGAGGGAATCGATCGCCATCGATAAGGATCATTCACTCCCTTCTTGCGACGTTAGGACCCGAGGTAGGGGAGTTACAATGCACACTTACATGTTATCCTTTAATTCAGTCATTTAGTGATCCATCAAGTTAGAAAATAGCTCCCTTATTGCTAGGATATGAACGTTGCAAACCATTGGTTGTTGTACTATCATTGCATAATTCAAAAATTATTGAATATACATAAAACGTATGGAACTCATAGAACGTTGAACTCTCATTGGACATTGAAATTCATTGACATTGAAATGCATGGAACTCTCATTGAAACATTGAAACCCACCGAATATTGGACTAGTGTTGAACATTGAAAATTCATTGAACATCTGAAACTCATCGAACATTGAACTCTCATTGAGTAATGGAGATTTGAATTTTAATTCTGAATTAGCTATGAAGTATGCGCACAATACTATGTTTTAGAACTTCCATGTGATTTGCGATGGCAACTATCGAATCGTGCTTCAAAGACATCTTGAATTGTGCTTCAAGACCCATCTTGAATCGTGATTTGACGACCTCGAACCGCCAAGTATTCCTCACAACGCATGAGCTTGGGCATACTGAAAAATTGTTCTTGAACGACGATGGTTAGGATTCCCATCGGTTGCCACTGGCTCGAGCGCTATATTTTCGTTAGAGATTTTTAAGTTATGGTTTAAGTCATGAATGAACATAAGAAGCTACATATAAAAATGTGATGAAAGTCATGTTAATTCAGCATTTATGAGAAACAAAAATCATTTTGGTCAGATAATTGTATGAGATTCAATCTGAAGTATGATATCGTAACTCCCTGAATCTGAACTCTTAGACATTAATATTGAAATGACCATTGAAAGCTATGTCTTGAATGAATAAGATGCAAGTGGGTATTGTGATTTTTCCTACTGAGCTCGTGGCTTTTTAGCTCACCCCGACACTATGTGTCACAGGTACTGAAGTTAACAAACCTTGACTTTGTACCGGAAGACGAGGAGGATCTTCCACCCGAAAAATTCTTCCCTTAGAAATCTCCGGGTGATTCTGACTTGATGTAAGTGCCACTATTTGTGTGGCGTACAGCCGCCACCGGTGGTAGGCTTGGATTCTAATTCGTTATCGGACGTTGAACAGTTATTTCAGCTTCCTTTTTAATTTTATTTCCATTGATGCCAAAGAAATTATGTACATAGATTATGATGTATGATCTAGAGACCCGATATTTCTATATCTTCCGGCTTGGAAATTTCGGGTCGTTACATTTAATTTGTTAGTTGTTGTTTGCTACTTGTTACGGGCCATTGCCTGGTGCGATGGTAAAAAGTTGTCAAGCATGAAAACAAAGCGTTCGAGTCTGGAGAGCAGCTACTTAGGCGTTTCAGGCTCGGGCGTACGTCGTCAATCCGATGTAGATTCACGGGTTCGAACTAGGGTTGTGGAATTTGGTAGATTTGAAGGCTCGAAAAAAAACTAGGGTTTTGATGGAAATAGGTTTAGGGTTTGGAAAAGGGTTTATGGTTTTGTAATAGGCTTATGGTTCTGATTGATTTAGGGTTTCAGAAGAGGTTTAGGGTTTTGGGATCGATAAACTAATAGATTAGGGTTTAGAAAAACAAGCAGAGATAGATAGATAGCAGAGATAATAAAAGATCAAAGAAGGTAGATGGGAATCACTCCCTTGGCCTCACACCAAACCCATCTTGGGAAGAAGAATATTCATGCATAAAAGCATTAAATATATTCAATAATCAATTAAAAAAGTGTTTACAAGCCTCTTTAAATAGGCAACCATTAATAATTCGAATAAAAAAATCTTAAAAGAAATAAAGACTAAAAAGGCAATTTCCGTAGAAAATAATGAAAATCTTGTCGCTAGGTTGGCGACGTTCATGGACGTCCGTCCTAGGGTCACGGACGTCTGCAACCTATGGAGTCTCTGGACCACGGACGTCTATGACGGTCACGAACGTCCGTCCCTCAAAACAGTGAGGGGCTTTGTTTTCGAACGTTCGTCCTAAACCTACGAACGTTTGACGCCTGTTGATGTCTTTTGCCTCCTTTTTCCCCTTGAAGCTGAAGTACTCGGGCTACTCGGCCTCTCTCTTCCTTTTTTTCGACGCTGGTAGAAGCGATGTGGTCCAAAACCGATGTCCACGTACTCGGCGTCCCCATCAATTCCCCCTGGACCAAAAAGGTTTCATCACCGATGAAACACGCTCATGGCAGATGTCAATCAAGTCAGGGTTCAATCGGCGAACCTTATTCTCGTGGATCCCAAGTGTTTCCGGACTCCGGTTTTCCAACCTACTTAACTAAGTACTTCTAGAATCCCCGATCATGTGTGGAGACGGCATGATCACTTATTAAATACTCTATCTCATCTTTTCTTTGTCTGCTTGGGGAAGGAAGAGGTACGGGTTGCAAGGTTAGGTTGGGGCTATGAGGTGGCTGGAGTGGGTTTTAAGGAGTTGGAGTGAAACCCAAGTAAGGAACCAAGTCCTCCACATTGAACGTTGAACTAACCCCCGTACCTGGAGAAAGCTCAAGCACGTATGCATTAGGACCACTCTTAGCTAAAATTCTAAAAGGTCCAGCGCCTAAGGACTGGAGCTTCTTTGCGGCTCCCGATGGGAACCGCTCAGGTTTAACCCGGACCATCACATAATCACCCACTTGATATTCCTTAAAACGCCTGCGAGCATCAACAGATAACTTATATTGATTGTTGCTTGAATTAATCTTTTGTCTAATTTCGGCATGCAAGCTATGAATGTGTTGTGCAAATGCATCGACAGACTCTGATACTCTATGGGACGCGAACATGGGGATCAAATCTAGTGGTGTCCTAAGCCTATGACCATGTACTACCTCAAAAGGATTCATGCCTATGGACCTATTGACAGAATTATTGTTAGCAAACTCAGCTATGGGTAAATTGGTATCCCAGGTCCTAACATGATCACCGACAAGATTACGACGGAGATTCTCAAGACTCTTATTGGTACTTTCGGTTTGGCCATCCGTTTGAGGGTGATAGGAGGCTGTTGAAAATTGAAGCATTGTGCCAATCATGTGCCAAAGGGTCTTTCAAAAATAGCTAGTGAACTTGGCATCCCTATCAAACATAATGGTTTTGGGCAACCCATGCAGACTCACGACCTCCGCGAAAAACAATTTAGCAATGTGGGAAGCATCAGAGGTCTTTGAACAAGGTATGAAGTGAGCCATCTTGGAAAATCGGTCCACCACAACAAAGATGAAATCGTGTTTCCTCAGAGTTTTGGGAAGTCCGAGCACGAAGTCCATGGAGATGTCTTGCCACGGTGTGTGTGGCATGGGTAACGGGGTGTACAAGCCGGTATTATGTTTACTCTGCTTCGACGCTTGGCAAGTACGACAATGTCTGACGACCCGGGCGACATCTCTCATGAGGCTAGGCCATAAGAACTTATCCTCTACGAGCGCAACGGTCTTATTACGTCCGAAATGACCAACTATCCCTCCAGCATGTAACTCCCAAATGAGAAAGTCACGCAATGAAGTGCGAAGCATGCAAAGGCGATTGCCTTTAAACAAGTACCCATCGTGGATGGTGTACACGGAGTGTGTGCTGGTTGGGTCACTAAGGAGAGCAGTGTATTCAACCCCAAAATCTGGGCACTCGGTGTACTCATTCTTTAATCGTTCGAACCCGACGACCTCGGTGTTCATAGAGCACAAAGTCCCCACTCGACGACTAAGTGCATCAGCAGCCTTGTTTTCAACAGCGGCCTTATGCTTCAACATGAAGGTGAACCCTTGAAGGTATTCAACCCATTTCGCGTGCCTCGGATTCAACTTCTTCTGAGAGGCTAAGAAGCGTAAGGCTTCATGACCGGAGAACAGCACAAATTATTGCAGCCTAAGGTAATGTTTCCAATACCATAAAGAACGAATGACCACATAAAACTCATTGTCATAGGTGTAGTATTTTTGTTTTGCCTCATTAAGTTTTCCACTAAAATAGGTCACTGGGTACCTTCTTGGCTAAGCACTCCTCCTATACCCACACATGATGTGTCGCATGCGACTTCGAAGACTTTGAAAAAATCCGGCAAGCGCATGACGGGTGCACTCATCCATTATTTGATCTTGGCAAAGGCTTTCGTCGCAGCTTTACGCCAATTGAAGTCCCCCTTTTTCATGCAATCAGTGATTAGGGCTATGATGGTGCTAAAGCTTCTTATGAAGCGATGATAAAAAGTAGCCAAGCCATGGAAACTGCGAACATCGTGTATGATCTTAAGCTCGGGCCACTCCACAATGGCTTTAACCTTTTCAGGGTCCGCAACCATTCCATCGATCGAGAGAATGAATCCCAAGAAGACAATGGAACATTGCACGAAGGTGCACTTCTTGAAATTCGCAAACAACCTCTCGCCCTTTAGAGTTTCGCAAACCAACCTAAGGTGGCTCAAGTGTTGTTCCTTGTTATAACTATAAATCAAGATTTCATCGAAATACACAACAAGGAATTATCCTAGAAACGGCCTCAACACTTGGGTCATGAGTCTCATGAAAGTACTCAAGGCGTTAGAAAGCCCAAATGGCATGGCCATCCACTCATAAAGACCATCCTTGGTCTTAAAGACGGTTTTTCACTCATCTTCATGCAGAATCGGACTTGATGGTAGCCACTCTTGAGGTCTATTTTTGAAAAGATAGTGGCACCAACCATCATATCCAACATGTCGTAGAGCCTCGGTATGGAAAACCGATACTTGATCGTAATCATGTTAATTGTCCGGCTATCCACACACATTCGCCAACTTCAATCCTTCTTAGGTGAGGAGTGCGGGTACGGCACAAGGGCTCATGCTCTCTTGAATGAACCCCTTTTGAAGGAGCTCATTGATTTGACGAGTTAACTCGGCATGCTCAACCGGATTCAACCTATAATGGGGCAGGTTCGGTAAGGTGGATCCGGGCACTAAATCTATGGCGTGTTGAATGTCACGCATAGGAGAGAGTTCATTCGGTAAGTCTTCGGGGAAGACATCTGTAAATTCTTTCAAAAGTGGCTCAACCTCCTTGGGGTGTTCGCCCATAGACTCGAGAGCCTTCTCGATGGTGATAACAACGTAGACCGCGTTCTCATCCATAGAAGCTTTTTCAAATTCCGAAGAGCTCACAATATTGATGGATTTTGAAGTCTCGCCCTTCTTTTCGACTTTGTTGATCGATGGTATTTTGGGAGGCAAAAGGTGTAAAGTAATCTTCTTGCCCTTATACATGAACGTGCATATGTTTGATCGACCAAAAAGAGTCACTTCCATATCGTAGAGTCACGGCCTACTCAAAATGATATGGCCACATCCATTGGCACCACATCACACAATAAGGCGTCTGAGTAAGAACTCATCTGAGCCGGTACACGACACTTTTTCGACATGAGAATGGATGAAGAGTCAACCCATGCAACCTTATAAGGTCTCGGGTGTAAGCCCCAAGCGGTGTATAGTATGAGTTAACACTACATTGGTGCAACTACCGTTATCCATGATAACCTTACAACTCTTGTCACCTAACCTAGCAAAGGTGTGGAAGAAAATCCCCCTTCACCAGTCATCCTTCTCATCCCGTTCAGGTTGTGCGAGAGCACACCTCACAACTAAAGCACGACCATTATCATCACCCTCTTCATCGCTGGGTGTGACATCCGGCTTAAACACTTCTTCGATCACTAACTCACCATCATCCTCCTCTCCCTCAATGAAGAGATTCCTTTGGGGGCCTTTTGTAGGGCATTGGGCGGCAAAGTGTCCCATCCCATGACATTTATAGCACTTAACGTGAGAGTTACCCCTTGAGGATTCCCCGACTACACCTTTTCCCTTTTCAAACCTCGTATTGGTAGGGACGGGTTGTGTAGGTTTGGGAGGAGGATTAAATCGTCCCCCTCACCGGAGCTATGACCACTATGTTGTGGTTCGATTCTCTTCACCACCGACGTTTTTTAAATACCGTTCAAGATCTTGTACAACGGCATAGCATCTTTCAAGAGTTTCCACGGGGTGAGAAATCAACTCTTTTTGCAAATCAAATCGCAATCCGGTGCGGAATCTAGAGAGAGTGATTTCAGGATCTTCCGATACCTTGGCTCTCATCATGAATTCTTCGAACTTGCTAATGTATTCGGTTACGGGCATATCACCTTGGCGTAAGGTTTGCCACTGGTCGAGGAGGCGTTGGTGGTATGATAAAGGAGCATACTTCTCAGCAAGTTTTTCCTTTATGTCGTCCCAACGGGTAATGGGAGGACAACCCGCATTCACCCTTATACGCTCAGCATTGACTCAGAAAAGTCAAGCTTGCCCAATTAATTTCATTTTAGCGAGCCTGACACAACAGTCGTCATTCATGTCATACCAATCAAAATATTGGTCTATGTCGAAAAGCCAATCGAGGAAGACGGTAGGGTCCATTCTTCCATCGAAAGCCGAAATCTCAACTCGAACATTCTTGAGTTGAACTTCGAGGTCATAGTCATCTCTACGATGACCCCTACGGTTCCGGTTCCGATTGTCTTGGTGACCATAGCGTTCAAAGTGTGGACCTTCATGCTCTTAGAGCTGATCCTGGAGTTCCTTATCCGCTTCTAATTGGTTGATTCGATCACGCAATCGACCATTAGAAATCCCTAAGGATGTTTGGGCTTGCTCTATGGTATTTCAGACGCTCGTTAATTGCACCCAACTCTTCTCACATACCTTTAAGGGCATTGAGAATCTCACTCGAGTCCATGGTGATCACAGATACCTATTAGGGTTCTAATATGGAATGCAATATGGACTGGCAAAAGAAAAACAATGCAATAAAATAAATATGACAAGCAATAATGCCCTAACCTAGAAACCTAGGGCTCTGATACCAAAACTGACGCGAGACGGGAACCCTAAAATGCGTGAATAATGATTTTATACCGATTTGCCGAAATTAAATAGAGAAATTCAATCTTAATCTCAAAATTATCACGAGACCTTCGGGTTCGGAGAATTCAAATAGGGAAACCACGCGAGATCTGAATAGGGTCCAATTCGATGCGCGAGTCCAGTTAGCTTGAAGGCAGGATCGGGCCTAGAGACAGAACTCTAGCTTTTCCAGGCTTGGGCATTCGTCGTCAATCTGATGTAGATTCACGGGTTCGAACTAGGTTGTGGAATTGGGTAGATTTGAAGGCTCGGATGAAAACTAGGGTTTTGATGGAAATAGGCTTAGCGTTTGGAAAAGGGTTTATGGTTTTGTAATAGGCTTATGGTTTTGATTGATTTAGGGTTTTAGAAGAGGTTTAGGGTTTTGGGATCGATAAACTAATAGATTAGGGTTTAGAGAAACAAGCTGAGATAGATAGATAGCAGAGATAATAAAAGATTAAAGAAAGTAGATGAGAATCACTCCCTTGGCCTCACACCAAACCCATCTCGGGAAGAAGAATATTCAAGCATAAAAGCATTCAAAATATTCAATAATCAATTAAAAAAGTATTTACAAGCCTCTTTAAATAGGCAACCACTAATAATTCGAATAAAAAAGTCCTAAAAGAAATAAAGACTAAAAAGGAAATTTTCGCAGAAAATAACGAAAATCCCGTTGCTGGGATGACGACGTTCATGAACGTCTGCCCTAGGGTCACGGATGTCCGTGACCTACGAAGTCTTTGGACCACTGACGTCTATGATGGACACGGACGTCCGTCCCTCAAAACAGTGAGGAGCTTTGTTTCCGGACGTTCGTCCTGAACCTATGGACGTCTAACGCCTGTTGGCATCTTTTGCCTCCTTTTTCCTCGTGAAGCTGAAGTACTTGGGCTACTCGGGCTCCCTCTTCGTTTCTTCCGACGTCGGTAGAAGCGATGTGGTTCAAAACCGATGTCCACGTATTCGGCGTCCCCGTCAAGAACCTACCAGAAAACCATGAACACAGGTTTCTTCAAGCAATCTTTTTTTAACAAAAACAAACCACCAAATCAACCTGAAGAGTATAGAAAAAGAAATTTTTTTAAATCTATATCAATTACAGTATCTCAAATGGGACCTCTTTTACTGCATTTTGACCCTTGGGATGTGACGGTGCTGATGCAGCAATCGCATAATGGCAAGTCAGTGACATGTGAAAGAATCTTGATGAGGATCACACTTTGAAACCAAATTGAAGTTTGATATTTCATTTAAGTGGACCGGTAAGAACAAGTGGAAGAAGAAACATGAAAGAGAGAGAGAGAGATGGAAGAAAGAACATGATTTTAGAGAAATTAGGGTTAGGATTTGTCCGTACAAATCATCTCTTTGATATTTAGTAAAGAAGTACAAAAACACCTCTATGGTAAGGAGGAAATACAAGAAAGTCATAATAAAAATAGTAAAGACAAATCTCATGAGTAATCTAACAAGGATTATGCCGGAAACGATCTCATGAGTCTTGACTGATTTTGCAACTCAAGATTCTAGCAATTATGTTACTGGAAAATGACATTAAGGCATCCGAAAAGGTATTTTGTGCCAAGATCATAAGATTCTGTTGTGAAATTAGGGATTAACTAAAATATGGACAAAGTGTGAAACTTTTACGAGTTTCAGGTTAATTAATTACTTCAGTGTCTGTTAATTGTTTGGATAGCTGACTAGGAATTTTTCTCTCAAATATAGACAAGCGTGGAACTTTGATGAGTTTTAGGTTTACTTAGGTACTTTAATGTTTATTAATTATTTGGATATGTGATTAGGAATTTTTGGCTTAACTATGACTTCTTTTTTAGGATGTTTATTTAGAGTAGGTTACCTATTTATTTTAGGTAAATTAAGTTAGACTTATGTTAGCCTTGGTAGACTATTGAACCTTTTTCACTTGGTGCCTATACTTTACAAGGAAGGGAAACATCCAGAATAGTTTAGACCTTTTTAATTAATTTTAGCTATCAGAATGAGAGAAGAGTTCTTTTAGTTCCAGTTTGTGCCAAAGTGTTATGAAGGTCAATTTGTGCAACAAAAGATTTTAAAGCATAAGTGAGCCCAGGAAAATGTTTTGCAAGCTTTCAGCATTAAAATCCAAGTAAAAGGTGCAAAGAATTAGTATTGTATTACATATCCTTACGAAATGGAATATAGCCAAACATACACGCCAATACTAACCTTTGAAAGTGATTCCCTAACTTCACGGACCAATTCATCCTTCTGACATAAATCTAGGAAATCTATATAATCAATTCCATTATCCTGAGCCCAGCCCTGGATGACTTTATGTGATGGGACTACTAAGGCCACACAAAAGTTGTGGAAGGGATCCGCATAAACCATAATATTGTCCACATAATTGCATGACATCAGTGCTGCCTCAATCTGTAATCAGAGATTCAAATTATTCCACTATCTCCATAAAAGCTAGGAAGCCTAACACAGATCACAATATGTTAAATTTAGCAATTGGTAGCTTCTATACCTTCCCTAGCGAAATGTACTCTCCATGTTGAAGTTTCACAATATCTTTTTTTCTGTCAATGATTTCAAGACATCCATCAGGATGAAATTGTCCTACATCACCAGTATAAAACCATCGGGTGCCCTTCTCATCCACCTGTTGCATTTATAGAATCATGAAGACCAATAACAAGTGCAAATTTGGTGGTGAAATGGCAAGACAAGATTCTTACCTTGTACACTTCATTGGTCTTTACTTCATTTTTTAAATAACCTGGTGAAACACTGGGTCCTCCAATGACAACCTCTCCACGAGGAAATGGTGTGTCAGAAGTCAGATATCCACCTTCTTCCCAAGAGACAAGCTGTGAGTTCAAACCAAATCCATATCATGAAAACAGAAACAAAAAAAAAAAGAATTAATTAAATTATCTTTGAAAATACTTCATTGGGTATAAAATTAGGCGGGATTGACTAAAAAATAATATAGGTATAACATTAAAACAGAAAATTTCCTTACTATATTTCTGTAGGTAAAGACTGATTATTTATTTGCTTTGAAAATATATTAGCAGCAGAACAGGCCAAAAAAAGGGAATATGTAAGAGGGCAACCATCTAAGTAACTTGAATTAACAATAGAAAAAACTCAATGTTCCACTTTAATCAATATGACATTGGAAGAGGAATTGCAACAACAGAAAACAAGGTCATTTACATTATCCGAAGTAACACTAGAATGTGAGGACAAGCCTTCCCAAACATAACTGAAATTTTCCTATCCAGAATGCATGAATAAAACATCTCTATTTTTAGTAAAGAAAATCCTCTTCAAAGTAGGATGAAAAGGAGCAACCACTACCAGAACTACAGAAAGATTCTTGGTCTACAAATTGCTAAATTCCAAGATTTATATAGGTTCATGAAAGTTGATGCCAACACCAACTAAAGTACCTATAGAAAAGCAAAGTAAATGACTTCATATTAGAAAATAATCTCAGCTCCTACATTTTCATCCACAACAAGCTCATTGAATGGCCCATCAAACCTCAAATCTTTGAAATTTCAGTGTCTATGGGATCCTTTTTATTGTAACCATAGGAATTTGACGAATGAGTTGAAGAGTTATGAATACCATTGAAGAAACGATAGTAAGGTGTAAGAGAGTCTTGATTTCCATGTTAAGGATTTGTATCTTAAGTTTGTAGAGTTATGAGATTTAGGCTTCAAGTGAAGAAGGTGGAGAAAGAAAGAAAAGGGCTAAGTTCAATATAGCCTGCTAGCCTTATATGAGAGAAATTACATATATATTCATGGAATTTACTACCTTACCCACCAACTAAAATAAAACTCCCCCCCCCCCTCTCAAGTTAGAGCATAAACATCAACCATCCCCATCTTGACAGTGACATCACGAAGAAGAACAAGCCCAATGGCCTTAGTAAATACACTTAGAGATTAATGGGTAAGTGGTGTTATTGTTTGGTAGGTGGTTTTGGGACAGAGAGAGACGAGAAATAATGAGAAGGCTTAGTGAGAAATTAGACCTCACTAGCATTTATATTAAGTGGTAGAAGTTACAATGACACACCCAATAATACTATGCACACATCCAACTCTACTAACATAATTGTATTACTAACATACTAACACTCCCCCTCAAGCTAGAGCATGTAAATCAATCATGCTCAGCTTGACAACAAGATCCTCGGAGTTCCTGGCCGAATGGCCTTAGTCAATATATTAGCAAGCTACTGAAAGGGCGTAACATCAACCAGAACTAAGGATTTGTCTGACACCTTTTCTCTGACAAAGTGAATGTCCACCTCGATATGCTTAGTCCTCTCATGAAGAATCGAATCTGAGGCAATCTTTTCAGTCATTTTGTTGTCCCAGTGGAGAGGTATAGAGCCACAAATAGGAAAACCAAGCTTGAACAAAATGGAACGTAGCCATAGAACTTCACAATTCCCATGGGCAGTGGCTTTGTATTCGACGTATGCACTTGACTTAGACACAATAGCCTGCTTCTTACTTTTTCAGGCAACCAAGTTGCCTCTAAACAATAAGAAATACTCTATCCTAATGTAGAGCGGCGATCAGTAACAGATGCACCCCAGTCAACATGATCAGAAATACTCATCGAACCATAAGAGCGATATACCAATCTAAACCCCAGTCTGGAATTGATACATCGAAGAATATGATGGACAACAAGAAGATGCATGATGCGTGGTGCATGAATAAACCGGCTCACAAGACTGACAACAAAAGTGATGTCAGGCCTCGTGAGAATGAGATAAGTCAATCGCCCAACCAACCTCTAGTACTCATGAGGATCTGTAAGTAAGCCACCATCCTTTCCATGAATAAAAAGGCTCTAATACATTGGAGAGGTTGTCGGCTTACATCCAAGCATCCCAATATCACGTAAGAAATCACTAGTATACTTCCTTTGAGAGACAAATATACCTTCTCGAGACCTTGCAATTTTCAAACCAAGGAAGTAGTTAAGGCTATCCAAATCATTCACCTCAACGATTCTGCCTTTACCCATCCAATAAAAGCATGATCATCCCCATTGAATATAATACCATCAACATAAAACAAGGATGATATAACCAACAACTGCACTACTAAAGCGGTGGAACCACGCCCAGAGTGCCTACTTCAACCCATAGATTTTTGAAGCGGTAGACATCCCTAGTCCCCTTTAAAGTAAGTAACTAGGCAGTGGATCCATATAAACCTCTTCCACGAGGTCACCATGAACAAAAGCATTTTTATTGTCCAAATGATGAAGAGACCATCTCTGCATGGCAGCAAGGACTAAGAGAACACGAACTGATTCAACTTTTCCATTGGAGCAAAGGTAGCCTCGAAGTCTATTCTATGGGTTAGGGTGAACCCCTTTGCAACAAGTCGAGCTTTGTATCGAGAAACTGACCCCTCTAGATTGTGCTCCACTAAGAAGACCCATTTGCACCCAATTGTTTCTTTCCCAGTGGAAGAGGGACCATCTCCCAAGTATGATTACTTTGCAGGGCTTCCATTCCATCGGCCATCGTAGCTCGCCATGAAGGGATCAATGGCAGAACAAACCGTACGAGGGATTGATTTAGAACAATTGTAGAAAGGAAGGCCTAGAAGGATGGAGAAAAATCCTGGTAACAAACATATTTAGCAAGGGGATAAGGGGTGACACAAGTGCGAACCCCTTTGCGAATAACTATACGATGATCAAAGTCAGTAGTAGAAGATGGAGTCATATGAACATGTGATGCGGGACAAACGCTAAAACCCTAATGATGCGAATTTGGGAGAGATCAACTTTAGATTGAATTGAATAGCATAAATATTCAAAATCACCCAACACATAAAATTAATTTAATGAAATCAATAAAACAATTAGATTAATTCATTTTAGCGTTCGCATGCATGAAGATTTCCCGATCTAGAAAAACGGCTCCGATGAAGGAACTCGAGTTTCGTTCTAGTTTTGGACACCAAGCGATAATTATAATATTGTCTCTTGACTCCTCAAGGATCTTAAATAAAATAAGACTTGAAGAAATGGTTCAACAAAAAAAAAGGAAAAGCAAAAGATATCAAGAAATGGGGTTTTGGGATTTTTTTTTTTATCAACAGAAATAAAGGAAGATATTACATGACAATAATTCTAGAAAAGACAGAAATAAAAGGATCGAGTTCCAAGGCTTCACACCAAGGATTCCGAGGCTTTACACCAAGGCTGTACATCGGCTTCTCACCAAGTCGTACGAGAAACGATGCTCACTCAGGTTTGAAGGATTCACTCCCTTTATTGAAAACTCTTCACAAGTTTCCTTGGGCTTGCACAAAAGCAAGCTCTCTTCATTCATAATCAATAATCTAATTAATAATGTCTTTACAAACCTTTATATAGGCTAAGAAACCCTAAACAAACATAAAACTCGAAATAGAAGAGTCCTAAAACAAATAAAACTCAAAATGACAAGTTTCCGCCACGAAATTTCGTTATTCCATCAAATCTCGGACGTATCTCACGGATGTCCGTCAAGTGTCCACGGACGTCCGTCGTCTAAGATGTGCACTAAACCAGCAAAGGGGTCTTTCCACGGACGTCCGTCAAGTGTTGACGGCGCTGCTTCTTTTTCTTCTTTCTTTCTTGTTTTCTCTTTGCGCTTTCCTCTGTTTGGTCTTGTGGGATGTCCCCATCAATACTCCCCGGGTAGGAAAAACTCATCTCCGATGAGTTAGGGAACCCATGGATGGCACACTTCTGAAGCTCAATTCGTGGCTTACCTTTCTACGCTATGAGATACTCATGATGCTTACATGCATTGGCATTGAAGCTTAGAATTTTTATAACCTCCTCATTCGTCTTTTTCTCATATAGCACAGGTAAGGTACGGGATATGAACTAAGTAAGTGAGTGAGGTTCGATTGGTTGCTCAATAAGGAAAGGATCAGCGGGTGTGGTTGTTGGATCTAGAATAGGCGTAAGATCTAATACTGCAACTATTGGATGGTCGCCCTTGTCCAAAGGAAGATCTAAACCTCCATCATTACCCCTTTTTGAGATTGGAAAAGATTCCACATGCTCGGGACTCTCAGGAATTAATATAAAACTGTTAGTATCAAATTCATTAAACATATTCAATGTGTCAGTACGATCATGCATATTTCCATTGTTCAATAAATTCTTATCGTTAACCTCATACAAGTCAGAATGATGATATGCTCCTACCAACTCTAATTACTCATTTGGTACGGACACACTACGAATACTGTCTCCGGTAAGAGGAATCATCCTGAGGCAAACTACAGTTTTCACGGGAGTTTCATTCTCCTCGTCGTTGGGCATTTCAGTGGGTTCATAAACTTCTTCGTCCAACTCATTGTTCTCTTTCTCGATATCATGTTGGATAAACAAGGTTTGTGACTTACTAGGACACTAAGACGCGAAGTGACCAAAACCTTGGCACTTGTAACACTGTTGTGGTGCGCGCCTAGAACTTTCGATCAGTTGCCCTTTACCCTTATCAATCTGAGGGTTCACAGGTTTGGAGGATTGACTATAGGCATCAGTCGCCTTTTCAGCAAGACTAGATCGAAGACCGGAATTGGAAGGTTTATTGATCGCGGACCGGAACATCGATATACCTTTCTAATTCTTGCACCCTAGCATAACACTCTTCTAGGTCTTCAACAGGGTGACGGATGAGTTCTTTTCGTAACTCTGACGTAGACCAGTGCGAAACCTAAACAAGGTGACATGTGGGCTCTCGTAAGTGTTGGCCCAATAATCAAACTTATTGATATACTTATCAACTGACATGCTGCCCTATTTCAAACCATGCCATTGATCCATGAGTCGTTGGTTGTAGGGCATGGGAACATATTTATCATGAAGTTTTTCTTTCATGTCCGCCCACGTGGCAATAGGTTCACGATCGAGGGCTTCTCGACGTCATTCCACGCTTGCCCAATAAAGTTTGGCTTGTCCTACAAGTTTCATCTTGGCAAACCGCACTTTGCGCTCATCCGACATTTCATACCATTCAAAATAATTATTAATGGCAGCTGCCCAATCTAGATAGATCTTGGGGTCCATCTTTCCTTCGAAAGTAGGAGCATCAACTTTTACCGACTTTGGGACTCTCATCCGGGTCGAGATGATTGTCACATCTAGGAGGGTCCCTCCTTCTGTTATTAAAATTAACCTTATGATGTTCACCATGGACCACTCGAGACAACTCTTGGAATTGTGCCGATAATTCCGCTTGTTGGGCTTGCTGGTCTTGCAATTGACCTTTTATGGCAGCCATTTGGGTATTGAAGCTTTCCATGAAAGCAAATAGTTGTTCTGGATTCATCTTGACACCAAGAAAATACTAACACCTAGAAGCAATAAAAACCTAAACTTAATATGGGTAATCCTATATGGCTAACCTAAACTAGACATGTTGTCAGATACCAAAACTGATGCGGGATAAACACTAAAACCCTAATGATGCGAATTTGGGATCAACTTTAGATTGAATTGAATAGCAAAAATATTCAAAATCACCCAACACATAAAATTAATTTAATGAAATCAATAAATCAATTAGATTAATCCATTTTAACATTCTCATGCATGAAGATTTCCCAATCTAGAAAAATGGCTCCAATGAAGGAACTAGAGTTTCGTTCTAGTTTAGGACACCAAGCGATAATTACAATATCACCTCTTGACACCTCAGGAATCTTAAATAAAATAAGACTTGAAGAAATGGTTCAACAAAAAAAAAAGGAAAATCAAAAGATATCAAGAAATAGGGTTTTGGGATTTTTTTATTTTTATCAACGGAAATAAAGGAAGATATTACCTGACAATAATTTTAGAAAAAACAGAAATAAAAGAATAGAGTTTCAAGGCTTCACACCATGGATTATGGGGCTTCACAGCAAGGCTGCACGTCGGCTTCTCACCAAGTCGTACGAGAAAGATTGCTCACTCCTCAAGTTTGAAGGATTCACTCCCTCGATTGAAAACTCTTCACAAATTTCCTAGGGTTTGCACAAAAGCAAGCTCTCTTCCATTCATAATCAATAATCTAATTAATAATGTCTTTACAAGCCTTTATATAGGCTAAGAAACCCTAAACAAACATAAAACTCGAAATAGAAGTTCTAAAACAAATAAACTCAAAATGGCAAATTTCCGCCACAAAATCCGTTATTCCGTCAAATCTCGGACGTATCTCACGGATGTCCGTCAAGTGTATATGGACGTCTGTCGCCTACGATGTGTACTAAACCAGCAAAGGGGTCTTTCCACGGACGTCCGTCAATGGGTCACGGACGTCCGTCAATGGGCCACGGACGTCCGTCAATGGGCCACGGACGTCCGTCAAGTGTTGACGGCGCTGCTTCTTTTTCTTCTTTCTTTCTTGTTTTCTTTTTGCGCTTTCCTCTATTTGGTCTTGTGGGATGTCCCCATCAACATGCTACTTACAAGTGCCACCACTAGAGAAGTTGGAGAGTTGGGAAAGAGTGGCACTGGTGACGACAAAAACATTAAAAAAAAGCCTTCAAACATCACAACTACTCACAAATAGATGGAGAAAACTATAGGATTGCAAGAACAAGTAAATCAAACCATTATTTCATCTCAAACAGTGGGAAACAATTCAGATGACCTGTTGTAGATCATAGGGAAATAAACATAAACTACTCCCAACAACATGATGTAATTTCCCTTGGATCCTTAGTACAACTTTATGGGCCAATCCAAAGGGATGAAATTAGTCCCATTAAGTTTAACACGAGGCATTAGGATCAGCAGAGGTAATTATAGATTTCTTGGCTCCATAAAAAAATAAAGATAGGGCAGATCTCATATGCAACTATAGAGATGTGGGAAAAATCATCCACCATCAAGACAATATGGGAAAAATCATCCACCATCAGATCTGATATGCAACTATAGAGACGTGGGAAAAATCATCCACCATCAAGACAATGTAGGAAAAAACATCCACAAGCACAAAGACATGTTTCCAGCATCAAATAATATACATGTCCAACACAATGTCATCAACCAAAACCAGAAAAAACAAGCAACAATTTCTATCTATGAAAGCAGCCAGGAAAATATAAGAACTGAAACTTACAAGAGAGAGGGAACAAAACTCCTTCAATTCGTCACAACACCTCTCAAAACCATAGGAAAACATCTTGTAAAGGAAAACTGAACCATGTACATACCACAACCTGGAGCTGGGAGGAGCACAGATCTCCGAACCTCGAAAAAATGATAATCAAGTTGCGAAACCACCTCAAATCAAGTTGGGTCAAGGAAAGTTGTGTAGAATTAAATTTTGATCCAAATGGTGGTGGTCTTATTTGATTTCCAGGTCAAAATTTTGACCTATCTGATGTCAAAAAGATGTTTATGGCCGTCAATGAAGATGGCACGGCTCAATGGATCAACGTGGAGCACAAGGCTCTAATACCAAGAAGTCTTTAATGGGTGAGGGATTAAAGTTAGATGTAACAAAGTAAATGTGCTAGGCGTTAGAGATTAGGGTTAGGGTAGATGGAAGAAAAAAGAAAAGGAAAGAGAGGGGGAGGGAGAGAGATTGCAGAAAGCTTAGTTAGGGTTAGAGACTCCTACTAGCTATTATATTAGCAACAAAAGACCACTATACCCTGACAATTCACACACACCTGATGATGCGAAAAATAACGCATGCAAATGCTAGGGATGAGATTAATAGAAAACTTAAAGCGGAAAATTAAAATACCAAATTCCTTAACAATTTGTCACAAAAAACACTAAGATATTCTATTAAATGATTTTAGGCATAGCCCGAAACAGTATTACTTTCCCGTATGTTCCTTAGCGAATCTAGAAGATTAGGGCTCTTAGAGAACGACTAGATCTCCAACAGTTTTAGGGTTTCGAACGAACTCGCAAGCAAGTTCTTTCAATACCGTGCGAAAAGAAAGGCTTAGATTAGATTTAGTGGTGAACTAAAGAAATTAGGGTTAGAAACTTACGTAGGTCGTAGATCAAAGAAGACGAGAGGAGAGAAAAGTTGGTCGAGCACCAAACCACACGCGGGACGAAGAATCGCTCTTCGGTTGAGAGAATCACACCCTCACAGAAAGTTATCGATCGATTGACTGATAAACAGTAAATTCGCGCGAAGGCTCAGTCCACAATCGATCGATCGAAAGATTGGAATCGATCGATCTACAGAGAAGAATAAGTTCACCAAAGCCCATGTCCTCAATCGATTAATCGAATTTCTGGGATCAATCGATCGACCAAAACACACATTAATCCCTTGAATCTGTGCAGTTCTTCCTCAGGACCACTTTCACATTCTTCTTTCGCCTTCGATAAGTTATAGGCGGCTGCTTGAATTGGATGTCCCCATCAACTCTCCCTGTGTTAGAAGGATTCATCTCCGATGAATATTGGTCGTGATAAAGTTTGAGGAGATCCAGATCGATATTTTGAAATTCTTTCCTTGTTATCCACGTATTCTCTGACTCAGCTTTGTTCTTCCACTTGACAAGGTACTTCTGAAGTCTCCCTTGGCTGGTGGATACAATCCGATCCTCCAAAATATCTTCAGTGATCTTACGAGATGGTCGTGTAGGTGGAGGTAATGGTGTGGGGAGAGAAATAGAGGTAACATCGAATGTGGAAGGTTCAAATGGGTTGGGTAGGATGTTTGAATAGCCATGGAACGGAACGAGATGCTCCACGTTGAAAGTCGTGCTAATCCCCAGTTCTGACGGTAAATCTCGGGCGTAAGCGTTAGATTCGGTACGCTTAGCAATCCCTAGCATGGTTGTCAAGGTCACGCTATAGCCTCGAAATGGCCTCGCCATGGTGAATGGCGAAGGAAAATGCTATATATAACTAAATAACCATGATAGCTAAATAGCAACGCCATAACGTCGCCATAGCGGAATAGCATTATGGCATCGCCATGCACACTATTTTATTTTTTAGATAATAATGTATAATACTTATATGTTATGACATTTTTATAATATATAAGTTACAAAAGTTAACTTACAAGACACAAAACCTTAACTTATAAGCTTTAAATCCTCGACTCTCTCTTTTTTTCTCTCTTGTCACAGCAACTACCAACACCATCGCCGAAACCTCAGCGTCGGCGACACTACCGTCCTTAATCTTTCATATTTTTTAATATTCTATATTTGTTGACATTTTATATTTATTTATTTTTACTTACTATGTTACAAATTTCTTTGATGTTCCATATTTGATTTGTATTTATTGATATTTGTTTATTCCTAGAACATGAAATCCTCAATATTAGAATCAAAATATGATGCTTTAGTAGTTAAATTTTCTTCTTCCTATATTTTTTTTCTTATTTAAAAAATATATAAAAAAAGAATACTACTAAGTAATAGATAAATAATTTTTTTTAAAAATTATAATAATAAATAGCCTCGCCACGGCTTCGCTATGGCCACGCCATGACATAGTGAGCCTCTTTGCCATGACCTCGCCACACCGCCTTAACTACCTTGATCCCTTGAGGGAATCGCTTAGGTCTATTCTGAACCATCACAAAATCATCCTCCTGAAATTCTTCGAACCTTCTATGAGAATCTGCATAAATTTTGTATCTTTCATTGTTCACATTAATTCGTCTTTTAATCTTAGCATGCAATTCATGAATGCAATGTGCAAATGCAGATGCAAACTTTGACGACCACTGGTGAACTGACATCGGGATTAGGTCTACGGGTTTCCTAGGCTTATAACAATGCACGATTTGAAATAGACTCATACTTGTGGTTATATTAACCGAATTATTGTATGCAAACTCCGCTACAGGTAGGATGGAAACTCAACTCCTAATATGCTCACCTACCAAACACCGTAACAAATTACCTAAACTCCGATTTACAACCTCAGTATGCCCATCTATTTGGGAGTGATATGCTGAAGAAAACTGAAGTCTAGTCCCCATTTTGTGCCATAGTGTCTTCCAAAAGTAACTGACAAATTTGACATCACGATCAGACACTATGATTTTAGGCAAACCGCGAAGACGAACAACCTCATTAAAAAAGAGTATAGCAATGATACTTGCATCTGAGGTCTTCGAACACACGATGAAATTAGTCATTTTCGAAAAACGGTCCACGACACCGAACACCGAATCGTGCTTGCGGAAGGTCTTAAGAAGGCCTAATACAAAGTTCATAGACAAGTCTTGCCACGGAGAGGGTGGCACAGGCAAAGGAGTATATAACCTGATGTTTTGTCGCTTTTGTTTTACCATTTGACAAGCACGACACTGGTTGATGATTTTGACAACATCTCGGGTGAGATTGGGTCAATAAAACCGATCTTCCACCAATGCAACAGTCTTGTTGCGACCAAAGTGACCAGCAACCCCTCTAGCGTGTAATTCCCAAACAAGAAAATCTCGTAGAGAAGTGCAGGGAATACACAAGCAGTGTTTCATGAACAAATGCTCGTTCTATGGGGTAAACTGACTGTTTTTCACAGACCGTTCACTCTTAAGTGAGGTGTACTCTCCTCCAAAATCTGGATACGTAGAATAATCATCTACAAGGCGATCGAATCTAGTCACCACAACACTCAATGAGTGCAACGTTGCCACTCTACGGCTAAGCGCATCAGCAGCTCGATTATCTACTCCAGCTCTATGTTTCAGCACAAAGGTGAACCCTCGAAGTGGCTCAACCCATTTCACATGTTGCGGGTTTAACTTCTTTTGGGAACTCAAAAATCTAAGGGCTTCATGCTCAAAGAATAAGATAAATTCATGTGATACCAAATAGTGTTTCCAATATTTGAGAGAATGTACTACCGTATAGAATTCTTTGTCATAGGTAGAGTATTTCTGTCTGACCTCATTTAGCTTTTCACTGAAATAAGCTATCGGATGGCCCTCTTGGCTTAACACTCCCCCAATACCTATGCCTGATGTGTCACACGCTACCTCAAAGACCTTAAAAAAGTCAGGAAGGCGCATAACAGGAGTTTCAGTCATTCGGAACTAAATCTCCTTAAAAGCTTTTGCCACAGCAGGTGTCCTTTTAAACTCCCCCTTTTTTATGCAATCGGTGATAGGGGATGTTACCGTACTGAAGTTACGAATGAACCGCCTATAAAAAGTGACTAACCCATGGAAGCTATGGACTTCGGGAATGTTTTGAGGTTCAGACCATTCCACAATAGCCTTGACCTTTTCCGGGTCCGCAGTCATTCCTTCAGAGATTACGACAAACCCTAAGAAGACATGAAAGTGCACTTCTTTAGGTTCGCGTATAACTTTTCTCCTCTGAGAGTCATACAAACTTGTCTTAAGTGGGTTAAGTATTGCTCCTTGTTGTGGCTATAAATAAGGATGTCATCGAAATAAATTACAAAGAACTTGCCTATGAAAGGCCTCAACACCTGTGTAATGATTCACATAAAAGTACTCGGGGCATTTAAAAGCCCGAAAGGCATGAGAAACCACTCAAATAAACCATCCTTGGTTTTAAAGGCAGTTTTCCATTCGTCCCCGGGACGAACTCGGATTTGATGGTATTCACTCTTCAAATCGATCTTCGAAAATATAGTAGCACCGACCATCATGTCCAACATGTCGTCCAGTCTCGGTATAAGAAGCCGATAGTTGACCGTGATTTTATTAATAACACAGCTATCAACACACATCCTCCAAGATTCATCTTTCTTGGGTGTGAGCAGTGCTGGCACGACACATGGACTCAACACACAATCCCTTCTAGAGAAGTTCATCAACTTACCTTTTTAACTTTGAATGTTCAGATGGATTCATGCGATAATGGGGCAAGTTAGGTAAAGTAGATCTGGGAACCTAATCAATGGCATGTTGGATGTCCCGCAAAGGTGGCAACTCATCCGGAATGTCTTTGGGAAAGACATCCCGAAACTCGCTCATTATCGGTTCAACCTCTTTCAGAAACTCAACACTTGACTCTTTGGGTGTTTCAATTATAACAAGGACATAGACAATGTCCTCTGTCTTAGCACCTAGTTCAAACTGTAAAGGGCTAACGATGTGAACGGCCTTAGATGTCTTCTCTTTCACAATTAGGCCTTTATCATTTGACTTGTTCGTTTTCACAGTGGGTGCTCTAGGAGGTAAATAATTTATCTTTATCTTATTTCCGTTGTCCGTGAAAGAACACGTGTTTGATCTCCCGAACAATGTAACGTCCATATCATACAACCACAGCCTCCCAAGGAAGATATGTCCCACATCCATAAGCACAACATCGCACCACAAGGTGTCCTTATACGAGCCAAATTGTATAGGAACTTGACACCTTCATGAAACGGGGATTGATGATGAATCGACCCAAGCAATTTTATAAGATCGCGGGTGAGCTACAGGTGCAAGTCTTAAGCGAGAAATTGTACGTTCGGAAACAACATTGGTACAGCTTCCACTATCGACTATGATTCGACAAGCTTTCTCACCACACTTGGCTACGGTATAAAAGATGTTATCCTGCCGCCAACCATCACTCTCCTTAGATTGGGCTAGAGCACATCTAACCACAAGAGCCCGCGAGATATTACCCTCCTCAACGTGGTAGGAGACTTCCCTAAGATAAGCCACAGTCCGTTCCCCTGCAAAAGCTTCCTCTTCACTAGGAAATGACTCAGGCTCATATACTTCTTCTCCCTCATTTTGCTCATTCTCAGTGTCTCTGGTTATGAAAAAGTTTCAAGAGGGACATTGTGCTGCAAAATGCACGATGCCATGACACTTGTTTTGACCACCACTCTTGGGGCCTTCAAGCATTGGACCTTTACCCTTATCAACTCTGGTTGCTGGTGTAGCAACTGAGTTGGACCTAGCTAACGGGGTATTAACGTTGGGTTTTGATCTGGACCCACTAGTTAGACCAATAACCAGACCCACTAGTATCGAAACGTTTGGTTTGAGTGGCCTTGAGGTACCGTTCTAACTCTTCGACTCTAGAGAAACATTCATCTAGATTGGTAACGGGGTATGGAATGAGCTCCCTTTGAAGTTCTGGGCAAAGACGCATTCGAAATCGGGATAAGGTAACTCTTTCTAGTTCATCCACATTGGCATGGGACTTTAGGTCTTCAAACTTGCTAATGTACACTACGACCGGTGAATTCCTTTAGCGCAGTGATTGCTACTGATCAAGAATACAATCATCATAGGAAAGAGGAACATACTTCTCATTCAGTTAGATCTTCATATCATCCCAAGACCCTGAGACTACCTACGATGCCCTAATCCCATCCAATAAAGCCTAGAAGCTTGACCTTAGCAAACCAGACTTTACGCTCCTCAAACATGGCATACCATTCGAAGTAATTTTCCCTGTCAGTCACCCACTCGAGATAGACTTTAGGTGGTCTTTTCACGTCAAAATAGGAGCGTCCATTTTAACGAACTTCATGATTTTGCCGTCCTGATTGGTTTGGATATCACACCGATGAGGACCATCTCTCCTACGATCATAAATGTGGACTCAATAATGATTTTCAGTGATGACCTCATTCATCTCTTCAACACGGGTCACTAAAGCCTCATGTTGGGCTTATTGATCCTGCAACTGATTTTGCAATAGATTATGGTGATCAGTCATTTGGGCGTGGAGATCGGCTTGACTCGCAGTCAACTTAGACGCAAGCTCCTTAATGAGGGCTTCTATCTTACTAGGATCCATGACTATGCAAGACAAAATAAAAATGAACCCTACAACGTATATGAACACCGACAACCCTAAACAAATCTCTAATACCAAATCTGATGCGGAAACTAACATATGCAAATGCTAGGGCTGAGATTAATAGAAAATTTAATGCGGAAAATTAAAATACCAAATTCCTTAACAGTTTGTCACAGAAAATACTAAGATATTCTATTAAATTATTTTAGGTCTAGCCTGAAACAGTGTTACTTTCACGTACGTTCCCTATCGGATCTAGAAGATTAGGGTTTTTAGCGAACGACTAGATCTTCGACAGTTTTAGGTTTCGAACGAACTCGCAAGCGGGCTCTTTCAATACCGTGCAAAAAGAAAGGCTTAGATTAGATTTAATGGTGAACTGGATAGATTAGGGTTAGATACTTACGTAGCTTGTAAATCAAAGAAGATAGAGAGGAGAGAAAAGTTGGCCTCGCACCAAACCGCACGCGGGACGAAGAATCGCTCTTCGGTTGAGAGAATCACACCCTCACAAAAAGTTTAATAAAAAAACTCTCAAACTATGCAAAGCAAATTTTCATTAACCATCAATAATAAAAGTGTTTTTACAAGTCTTTAAATAGGCAAAGCAAACTCTCGAAATAAAAGAGTCCTAAAACAATAAAACACTAAAATGGCAAGTTTTGCCAAAAAAAAAAACAAAATTTCATCTTTCGATGGACTTATCTCACCCAATCGATCGATCGATTCTGGAATCGATCGATCAACTGATAAACAATAAATTCGCCCGAAGGCTCAATCCACAATCGATCGATCGAAAGTTCGGAAATGATCGATCGACTAAGGAGAATAAGTTCGCCAAAGCCCCTGTCCTCAATCGATCGAATGTCTGGGATCGATCGATCGACCAAAACACACATTAATCCCTTGAATCTGTTCAGTTCTTCTTCCGAACCACTTTCACATTCTTCTTTCGCCTATGATAAGTTACGAGCAGCTGCTTAAATCGGATGTCCCCATCACCTGATGTTGCATATTACACACCACACAATATAACTTACATATATCCCAATAATTGGCCCCAGTTCAACTGACAGATACAACAAAGTAAACAACAATTTTGTCGTCTAATCACATGTCTATTCAATAATGATATTAAAGAAATAGATTAACAAATTTGTCAAATCGTATGTCAAGAATTTTTGTATCCAATATAGTATTGAGCACTGTAAAATACACTTAGATTTTTATACATATACAAACAAATCTATAGAAAATAATCTAAAGATAAGAAAATGATACATATACACATACATGTACATATAACAATCTATGATCATTTTTGAAAATACTAAAGTGTCAAAGACGCTCATTCCATCAACTATCACATTTGAAATTTGAATTTAAATCAGACAAGTGGTACAAAACAATACCTTTCATTGGATTGATTTAAAAAGTAGAGATAAAAATCCAATAACATAAAATCATAAACTTTTCATTTCTATCATATGAAAGGAAACCCTGTAGCTGTACAAGTATAAGTGAGGTGTATGTTGTACAATATACTTCTATTATATATTTATATGATATGCGTCTTTCAAGTCCCAACTTCTACTAAAAAAATATTATACCTGCATTTTGATATTACCAGTTTGTGTTCTCAAAATTACAAAAAAAAAATTGTTTTAAAAATCCGATGTCTTAATTCTTCATCGCTATCCCCAATATCAACAGAATCATCTTCATTAGCAGGTAAATTCTAGTTATTTCTAATTTCTCTTCCTCCTCGTAGTTAAGCATGTTATGTGGTTTCAGAATCAAAGGAGCTTTTTAAAGGGCATCAAATGTTTTATGTGTTTCTGGCTATATGGCTTGAGAGGAATGGTAGGGGTTTCAGAATGATACGAAAACTCAAAAGAATGGTCATGAGGACGCCTCATGACTATTCCATAGATTGGATAAGGCTGGACAAAGAGGGGGATAGGGACATATTGGAGGAATGGGATATCCAGCATTTGAATTCCTCTAGGTGAGGGGGAAGTCTCCAAGCTTGTTTCAGGTCAACCACCTAGTAGAGGGTCTGGTTTTGGGTGGGGGGTTTGGTTCTTTTTTTTGTCTTTCCTTTGGTCTTCTTGAACTCAGCTCCTCGGCGTGCCACTCTTTTTGTAGCTATTTTTTTCTTAAATGAATTCCTTTATTTTTTATTTATTACAAAGATTTTATTAATAAATAAAGGAAGTACAAAGGAAAGAAAGGCAAACCTGAGGGTAGAGAGGATCTACCCAAAGGGAAAACACTCATTGAAACCCAACCAGGAGCCGAGAGAAGCACTTGCATCCACGGAGCCATTCTCAAAAATGGGTAGCGGATCAAGGCACGGAAGAGACGAGAAGGGGATTTGTATGGGGCGAAGAAGGAGGGTTTGGTGGGAAGCTCATGGTAGGCAAAAGATCCCAGATTTGGGTAAGGACGTCGTTTGGCGAATCGTTTTGTAACAGCCCCAATACTGAAGGAGATCGCGGACAGATCTAAGAACCATGCCTCTCGGCTTAGTGACACATTGATAACCCTGTTGTTTCGTTCTTTCAAGATTGTCCAGGTTACAGTGTAAGGAATCTACTGACAGACGGATGCGTCAATCTCGCTGCTGATGACTTTGCTGATATGGTGTCACTGCCTTAGAAGATCCCCGATATTCCTAGGGATCACCCAGGTTAAACCCAAAATTCTAATGACCGCTCCCCAAAGGTAAATCAAGAAGGGACAAAGAAGTGTATGAGAGATTGACTCTTTCCCATTCATGAAAAGGAGACACTAGTTGTGGATGGCAATTCCTCCTTTCCTTAGTTGATCGCGAGTTAGGATCCTACCTCAAACTACCAACCACGTGAAATTTTTTATTTTAGGTGGGATTTTGAAGTTCCAGAATTTGAGTCAGCCCGGTTTATCAGTTCGAGTTTGAAGACCGGTCTGAAACTTATGAAGATAGATGTAGAAACTTTTCACCGCAAACTTGCCCTTCTCCTTTAAGTTCCATCTCCGGTTGTCTTTCCGAGAGAGATTCCGAGTCGCTCCGTGGAGGACCTGGAACAACCTAATGAACTCGTCAATCTCGTCGTCTTTCAGACTCCTAGTAGTGACGTTCCACGTCAGTATCCCATATCTCTAATCCGTAATGTCCCTAACCAAGGCGTCCTTATCTGCCGCAATGTTGTAAATTCCTGAAAATTGAGACTTAAGTGCCAACTCCCCAATCCAATAGTCTTCTTATAAGCTAATGTTGTTGCCATCACCCCAGCTGTATTTGACTGTCGTATGGAAATCATGGTGTACTTTATCGACCCCTTTCCACCAACCTGATGCGTTTCTGAAGGTGCTTCGTTGTAGGTTCCAACTTCTATGGGGTAGACTATACTTCTCCTAACGACTTGCCACGACAGTTTGTCTTTATTGCTATCTTCCCCCATTTTCCACAGTCATTTCGTGAGTAATGCCTTGTTGACTGTGGCTAGATTTCTGATGCCCAGCCCTCCATCTTCTTTACTGTTACAGCACGTTTCCAGTGTTAACGAGGTGAAGTTTTCCTCTGGAGCCGCGTCCTTCCCAAAGGAAGTTGCGAACAATTTCTCTAAATGATGATTGATTTGGGTGCCTCATAAATAGAGAGGCAAAAGATGGGCAGAGCCACCAGAGAGGATTTAATGAGAGTAAGCCACCCACCGTTACTAAGAAGCCTACTTTTCCAGGTGGCGAGACTATCTCGAAACCTTTTAATGGCTGCCTGACCGATTCCCAGTGTGCGGCCCTTAGCTTGCCCAGACCACGAAGACGGCCAAGGTACGAGAAGGTCAGGTTCTCCACCTGGCATCCAACGATATTAGCAAGTTCGTAGAGCCTGCTCATGTTGACGTTGATTCTGATGAGTTTGGATTTTTGGATGTTAACCCGTTGGCCGACTACTGCCTCGTAAACTGTTAAGGCACTTAGAACCATCATGATATCGCGGTTAGAGGTCCCACAAAAAATAAATGTGTCATTCGCGTACTGCAGGTGAGAGATTTAACAGTTATCAGAGATGTGGAAGACTTTGAACAAGTTGAGATTGTGCACTGATCAAGAATTTTGTGCAGTGCTTCCCACACTATGTTGAAAAGCAGCGAGGACAAGGATCACCTTGGCAAAGCCCTTTGGAGGCTCTGAAGCACACTTTTGGACTACCGTTGACAATAAATCAAGAATTTGGCCGGGCTGACGCAACCCTCATCCATCTGATCCACTTTTCTCCGAAGCCCATACATTGAAGAAGGAACAGAAGACAGTCCTACTCAACGCGATCATATGCTTTTTCAATGTCAACTTTAGAGATGATGCCCATGGCTTTTTGAGCTTTGACCGAGTGAATCGCTTCATGAGTTATGAGCGTTGTTTCCAGAAGTCGTCTTCCCGGAAGGAAAGCCCCTAGTGTGTTGGAGATGGCTCGCCCAACAACCATACGAAGACGGTTTGCAAGAACTTTGGCAACGATCTTATAGTAGGAATTCCTTTATTCAATAAAAAAAAGTCATGGTTTCAAAGATTTTAAAGTGATGAAGTGCAAATAAAAGTTTTGGAGTAGTGTTCTTTGTGGGAAAATCATATAAAAATTTGGATTAGCATCCTTTTAAAATTGGCACCGTTGAAGAGAAGGCACAAGTACTTATTTATGTTTTTAAGCATTGAATTCCTCTAATCCTCCCATTGTTCTATAATTTCAAGTGAATGAATAGTTGCTTGATGTTATGCTTGATTGAGAAAATTCTAAAAATATTGAGATATGCAAACAATGAAAACAAAGTATCGGAATCGGACACCGTGTCATGTACCAACATTGTAAAGATTCGATAGCAGATATTTAAAGGTAAGAAACTACGGCAAGCATTGCAACGACAATGACAGAAGAATCCGCTTGCAATAGATCTTGATACAACCTTGTACAAATCAGATCTACATATATTTGAAGGGGAGCGATTTCGTCAGACATTGAAGAATCCGGGTACAGTGGGCTCTTGGTCGCGAGGAAACAATTCCAATGAAATCCTAGAGAGAGAGAGAGAGAGAGACTTGAAGAAGAAGAAGCAAAGAGAATGTAGGCGTAGCTTTGGCTTTTAGGGAACGTGATGCAGGACGGACACACTAAAAGCCTAAAATAGTGTTAATCCCGCACGATAGATTTAGGGTTTCTATTCCACAATTGACGTACGATAATCGTGGAATAAATTAAAGTAAAAAAGAATTATAAAGAAGAAGATAAAGAAAAAATTGTTGGCCCTGCGCCAAACCTATCTCGGGGAAGAAGAATCAATCTTCAAAGTTTGAAAGAATCTCTTTCCCAAACAAATTTGCACTAATTTTTTCCTCCATAATCATCATCTACTTTAAAATAAGTCTTTACAAGTATTTATAATAAGTAAAGAAACCGTAAGAAAACTATTAAAATTAAAACTCTTAAATTAACTATTAAAACTTTTAATTTAATGGTAAAAATTAATTCAACCATTAATCTCATTTTTCATAAGCGGATACCTTTGAAGCATCAAACGATCTTCAATTGATGCTAAATTGGTCAGATTTGAAAGGTTATTGAAGTAGTTTCCCAACAGGCCAAAAATCACGCAAATCCGACGAGTATTGAGGAAGTTAAGACCACTTTTCCGACGGTTGCGCTGAAAGTGACGAATTGATGGTCACGTGCCACATAAATGTGCCTAACTCCTAAATTACTCAAATAAAGAAACTAAAACAAAAAATAAATTTCTTTATTAGATCTGCATCGGACACGTAATTGACGGTCGTTCATGAGGTGGCTCACGGACGTCCGTGATTTGTGTACGTTTTGTTTTGTCAAGGAACAGAGCGACGAAATTTGACGTCACTCTTTTCTAGCCCTTTTGTCCTCTTTCTTTACCTCCCATGCATGCGTCTTCACGTGTTGCGTACACATACACTCGGGCCTTCAACCAGTCTTTAACAGGTCTTTAAAATCCCATTTGCAGGTCCACTTCGTCAATTTCCTCCTCTTGATTGGTCCACGATTCCAATGCATATACTTCATAGTGCGAAATGATTATAGTGGGTAGTTGTTGTTTTGAGAAACGATTATGGTCGCAGGGTATTACTTGAATTTGTATTAAGTAAGGTGAGTTGGTACTTAAGGGCACTTTTTCGGATGTGTGCCATGTAGAATTATCAGGTGTCATCCGATAGGTGCGTCATGATCTAAAGATCCTTGTTCAAAAGTATTAGGATGGGAAACAATCTCTGTCATTTAAGTCAAACTAGTCAAACACCATCTAAAATTAGTGGCTACCATATAAATCCAACATACCATAAACTTTAAATGGCCTATGAACCATCGAAATCGGATTATGGAGATGGTGCGTTGACTCAATCTTTTGTACCATAGTTCTCGAGATTATGAGCATAAAATCACAGAACACATGGTGGTTCCACATGGCACGCATCCCAAGCGTGACCAGCATTCCAAGAGCATTGTTGTTCGGATCGTGTAACTAATACCAACTCCAATTATTTAGGGTATGCCTCATGGAAACAGACAGACGTTTTGTCTTACTTGTTTTGGGAATTAATACAAAAGTCATTAATGCCCTTAATTTTGGTAAAAGACTTTGATACCCTTCGTTTCCTAAAAAAGTATTGTTTTTTATCTTAATAACCAAAAGATGGTAAACGTAGTCAATTTACAGAAATTTGTACGTTATGATATTTGGCCTTCTCCCATTATTATAGTAAAGATATATTAGTCTAAGTCAGGTCCGGGTTGGGTTGCCAATTTTAGGTGACCTAACACAATCAATGTTTGACCTCTTAAGAGACCCGAGATCCGGGCACCTTTAAAATATGGGCACCCACATTGATTGTGGACACCCAATTAAAATTTTGGGACACCCCAGGATAGGAGGCACCACCCCATCATTTCAATTGTATGTGGCACCCACATTTAATTAGTTATATAAGTAGCACTTCTAAGGGCACCCCCTATTATTTTCAAAACCCTTAAAGGCACTCACTATCCAATTATTTCAAGTGGCGCCCAATAGTCAACTTTGTTTAGTCAAAACTGATGGTGATGATCTAGTGATCATTATCAATGGAGGTGATTTGATGATACCCATCCGATGGGCCATCTATGGTTTGGTCAAATAATTGACTTAATTTTGAAGGATTAAGATGCACTTATATACTAATTAAGTGTTAATGGTTTAATATGGGATAGTGGCAAATTTTGTAATTTATCTAAACAAGAAGGGATATTTTATATAATTTTTATGGAATGGAATTTCTTATTAAATTAAAAGTAGAAGTTCTAGGCAATCTTGGCCATTGATAGAGTTGACCAACCTTGACCCCACCTTTAGACCTTTTGATTTACATAGGGAAAATCTAAGGTGAGAGATATACCTTAGTGCATGCAACCACATATTTTGGAAGAATCTTGACTTTTCATTGGAGCTAGGACTACAAGAGCCTACAAAGTCCAATAGAGGACCAATCCAAAAGCTACAAGAGAATCAAAGTGGGACCCACACCTAATTTTTATTCAAGAAAATAAGTCAAAATTTGAATTTTAACCAGATGCTTGCCTTTCTTGCATGATTTCACTTTTTTGGGGAAGAAAAATGTCAAAAATAAAGTGTCATATGGCATGTGTACTTGGGACACTTGTAAATCTCAAAAAGAAGTGTAAAAAGCTCTCAAAAATTCAAGAAAAATAGCCCCCAAAGAGGTAAAACGAATTTCATCTTCTTCTTCCTCTAGCCATCTCCATTAGAGATCTCACAAGCTTCTCATCATCAAACCCTTAGAAATTCAATCCACTTCCATAGCTTGATTCCCCTTAGCCCATAGCCTCATGTAGTATAAACACACACTCATCCAAGCCCATCTCCTTGGTCAAAAGACCATAAATCACGAAGCTTAAACTTGGATTGCTAAGGTAAAGTATTGACTAGGTTCTTCTATGAACCTCTAGTCATTTCTTTGTAGTTTATTATTTCGATTTTTCCAATTTTATTTTGAAGGATTGGTGTAAGATGGCCTTGCATGTGATCCTAGTGATCATGCATGACCATCAATGAACACAAATCAATGGTCATCAACCGTTGTTATCGATGGATGGAATTCATCCACTTGTGGGATGTAGATCGGCTATTGGGAGTACATGGCTCACATTGGTGACCATGCACGCTCTTAGGCTATCCATCCACATAATTTTGATGGTGTAAATTGGATATTTAAGGTTTGATTTTGATTTATTGATGCAAAAGATCATTGAAAAATGATTTGATTTTGATCGATCTTGAAAACGATTCGATATACTTCATTTGATTGATTTTAAAATATCTAGATTCATAAATGGTTTGATTTGATTGAACGGATATGATTTTGACCGATGAAATTTTGTTTGACTATAGTACCTTCACTGTTTTTTTATGGTTTTGATGATGGAAATGGATGGTGATAGATGTTTTTGAACTTGATTATTGATATACCGATTTGATGATCGAAGTAAATGGTAATATATGTATCGATGAATGGTAGACTAGTTTATGAAATCGACTATTTTGGCTAATTTTCACCGTTCGATGAGAATTGAAGTCATATGAGATCATGATGATGGAATCACATGATCTACATGTATTTATAGGTAATAATCATCATATAAGTTTTGAAAATATTGATGGAGTTGATGTGTGGTGTTAGATGTGCCCCAAGCACACACCACTTAGTCCCTGTTTTGAAAGATGATAAAAATCTGTAGATTTGACCAAATTGAAGCTACTGGTTTCTAAAAAATAAAATCATAAAAATTCTATAAAAAATTAATCAGATTGCATTAATAAGTCTATTATGACTATAAAATCTCAGCAACGGATCTGGTGTGGTTTGACTTGCACAAATGCTGGAGTGGAAGAGTGCAAAACTGTCTTAAAAAGCACAGAAAATGACCCAGTTTAGGGCTATCATTTCATGGGCCAAAGTGACCCTAAAAATTCTATAAAAATTAGAGATTATGGAATTATAAATATATTAACTTCATCTAAAAATTCAGCCTCTAAATTGATTGGGTTTGACTGAAAGAAAATCCGGAAAACGAAAGTGCGAAACTATGTCACGTGACACACACTATGACCATTGTTGGACATCCAATCAGATGGCCCTGATTCCATCATGATCCCGATGCTTTTAGTATTAAAAATATAAAACAATATTATAGATACCTTAAAGAGCTTTCCAACAAGCTCTCATTCGCCTCATTCTGATTTCAGGAAAGAAATTTATGGCCCGATTCCCAGATCCCTCAAAATCTGGTCTGATATACGAATTGGTTAAAAACATGTTCTGTAAATTGACGGTTGTGATCACGTTTGATCACACTTTTGTGTGCCATCACTTGTGAAAGATGAGGCTCCCAGTCCTCTTTCACTGAGTTTTGGAACCACCCGAAAACTTGATCGGAGTTGAAAATGGTGACCCGGTTACCGACCAAGGGTCTAAAACCTTTATTGAAATAACTAGTATTTGAAGGGATAAAGTCAAAATCTTGGCTTTCCCTCGAATTCCATGATAAAGTAATCACTGATGATATGGTCTCAGTAACACCACTGATAACATTTGATTTAATTAACCTTTGTTAGAGGCCCTAAGACCAGATTTATTGAGATTAGACCAATTATGGCCTAGAAACCCGAAATGGCCCGACCCATGGGCCTAAGCAAATAGCTCAAGGTGAATTTTAGGATCTGATGTCTTTGTTTAGAAACTGAGTGGGGCCACTGCTATTGGCACCCCTCAAAATTTGGAAGCACCTACTCTTACATATGAACTTTCCTAGAAAATCAGACCCCTTTGGATGTAGAACCCGGAGTGCCCCGATATATGAGCTCTAAGGCAATTAATAAATTGGTGGGACCTGATGTCCCTATTTTGAAACTTTTTTGATCATTACTGTTGGCACCCCACTGAAACCTAGAAGCACCCACATCGGAAATTGTGGAGAACTCTTAAGGAACTAAACTAATTATAAATAAGGCCCTATTTGGCCCAACTTATGAGACCCAAATGATCCATAATAAGTTAAATGAGGACTTGATATTCTCATTAAAGTAGGTGGTCCCTTTGTTATGGACACCCATAGAAATCTAAGAGAGTCCTACTTTACTCTCTCGAAATCTTAATATTTGGAAAGATTAGAACTTGAAATTGTATTTGAATTAGGACTTGAAATGAGATTTGAAATAGAATTAGATTTGGATTTGAGTTTGGATTCAAACTTGAATTTGAAGTATTTGAACTAGATTCCGAATAATTGAAGAGATAGACCTCTCCCATAACCCTACTGAATTATTTATTAAGTATAAATCCCCAAAGGACTCAAATTAATGGCAGCACTAACTATAGTGTAAACTGATTCAGGAAATCAGTATGCCTAGTGATCCTATTTTATATATATATATATATATATATATATATATATATATATATATATATATATAGGTTCAAAACATTAATAATGATTAATATGATAGAAGTCAAATACTAACTCTAGGATTCGAATTGATTGGATTGCTAATCCTTGATTGAACCCGAAACTTGATTGAATTGCTGAACTACAGTATATTAGAATTGAACCCGAAACTGACTCAATTATTGATTTTTTATATAGATTGAGATTGAATCCGAAGACTGATTGAATTGTTAATATTTGATATACTTTGAGATTAACCTGGAAATTGACTTTGAAATAGTAAATTGTCCGTTGAAAAATGAGTGGCGAATAATATCGAAAGAATACCGATATGAAATTGAACCCGAAAATATTAAATAAATTACATGAATAGCGATATTGAAAAAGATCGAAATATTGAATATTGAACATTGAATACCGAATATTGAATATTAAACATTGAATATCGAAGATCGACAATTGAATATTGAATATTGAATATCGAACATTGAATATTGAATAATTGATATTGAATAATGAAATTAAAAGGGGAAAGATGATACTAATATTGATACTGGAACCTCACATGGTAACCATTGTTCTTATGAATAGGCTCGAAATGGGCAACTCGAAAGAGTTTGGAATGTTAGTAGAGGATTGAGTCCTAGATGGACTAACAGGGTCAATATGATCCTTGTCTTGATTGACTAAATGGCAAAAAGTGTCTGCCCTTGTTTGCGCGACATTGACAATTGATATTGATATCAGACCATGATTGGTGTTAGTATCGCACCGAAATAAATTAAAGACATTAATACATCATCAAACCAACTAAATTAAATTATTTACTTATACGTTAATTTTTTAATAACCAAATATATTTGAATAATTAATTAAATGAATAAACCTTGATTAAATTACAACGAAGCAACCTGATACTCCCTGTTGACATTGATAGAATCGCTAACAATAGAATGGATTATTGAAAATTTGAACTTAATGTTTCTTTATTGAAATTGATGATTGATCATTAGAAAACTGAATGATCTCCTCATTTTGAATGGATCCTCGAACATTATCGCCATTGTCATATTGATGCTTAATGAGTTATTGTTTGATAGATTAATAAATTGAAAACTTAGAAATAAGGATATTATATTATTAATCAGATAGATAACCGATGGAAATTAAATGAAAACATTGGTTGAGTTATAAGAAATTACAGATCATTGATAAATCTAATTAATACTTTATTAAGCTTCACCATTTACGTTGTTTCATGACCAAAAATTCCAGAGACAAGATAGCAATCACCCAGTCAGAGTATGATAGAGCGGCCAAGTAGAGATTTAGAAATATTCATCGAGCTGAAAGTGTCTAACTCAATTCGTCTATGGAGTCACCAATACATACTTGGGTGGACCACGTGACACATATATTGAATCTTGATTTTGCACAATTGATTTCCTTTTGAAGAGGATCAGTTTTTTGTTTACTGTTTTACTTAGCTACTGGTCTTATTGTATATGTGGACTTTGAAATTATTTTTATGAAATTAGTATTACCTTGTTTAAACTTGTTTTTCCACAACAAGTAGACTTTTTGAAGAAACCCGAATTTTTCCAAAGAAATGAATAATCGAAATTAAAAATCAATCGGGATAAGAAAATGGGATTTTCCGCAATAAATAGACTTTATGTATTTTTCTCTAATTTGTAAGAAGATATCGATATTGAACACAGATAATCAAGGTGTGTCGCGTTGACCCGACTTGTGGATCAGAATGTGCGGGCGTGACATAAACTCCCCCCCCCCCCCCCAAAAGAAAAAAAATGAGTTAAATCTGTCCTCCATTCTCCTGGTTAAATTTGTCCTCTCCAGTCTGCCCGTCTTCTGCATGTCGATGTTCATTGCCCAATTAGGGTCATCAATCGGCTCGAGTAAATCCAAAGAAACTTTCTTTGGGAGGGTTCGGGTCTCGACAAATGATATCACCTTCTGAGCTGGGACACATGTCAGCTCCCCATAAGTTGTGGCGGCCTTGGTATTCGTAGTCTGAGGTGCACGAATGTTGCACTTCTAGGAAAATGGTTTTAGCGTGCTGGACCGATGGGTGAGAGCGGAAGTCTTTGGCGAGAGGTGTTGTTTGAAAAGTACGGGAAATCGGTTGGAAATTGGGGCATCAACACCACGATTCACAGAGGCACATCAGCTTGGTGAAAAGGCATCTGCGGTACTTGGCCTCTTTTCGCTAGATGGATCCGATTCAGTTGGGGCTGTGGTACCCGAATTCAGTTTTGGGAGGATGCTTGGGTGGAGGGCAACCAGCTTAAATCATCGTTCCCTGGATATTTTCACCATCTCCACTAATCAGCTGGGGCTGATCACTGATTTTGCCTCAAACTCCATAGGGGGAAGGTCGTGGGATGTCACCACTTGCAGGCTATTGAGAATCGAGGAGATGGCCTCCTTCACTAGACTGTTTGATGCGGGACAAGACCCTAAACTATGTGAATGCTTATGAGGTGATGATTTGCCGAAATTAAACTAGATTAATTAAACAATAAACATGAAAAATAATGCGGATACCTTAAGGTTTCGTAGTTTTCCATTGGAGAAGCGCGTTTGATTCGAGTAGGGTCTAGTCCGTGAGCTAAATCCGTTAGCCTTTTTTTTATCGGTAAATAGAGTATATAGAAAAGTCAGCAAGGTGCTGGAAGAAACATTACAAAGCCTGCTCGACCAACGGAGGACCACAAAACAACCAACCAATGGGACAGCAAAACAAAAAAAGAAAACAGAGGAAACACCTAGCATCTAATCAGCATCAGATCGACATTCAAGCTACCCCGGCTCCCAGGGTTCCAAAGTCAGCTCACTCCCAGAAGATAACCATAGTGAGACTAGGTCTTTGGCGGCTTTCACTATAAACCCCACAGGTTTCTTTTTTTGCTCAAAAATCCTCAAGTTCCTCTCCTTCCAGATACTGCAAATGACAGCAAAGAAGGTCACTTTCCAATTATTCCTTAGTTGGCCCTCCATGCCAACCGCATTCCAGGTCAAATAATGAACGTACGGCGTAGCAGCCATGACCCAATTCATATCAAACAGTTTCAAAACGCTACTCCAAATCTCAGAGGCCACATTGCAGTGGATGAATAGATGAGCGGTCGATTCCTCCTCCTAAGAGCACATGATGCAGCAATTAGTGATATTCTTTCCCCTACGAATGGGTAAATCCATCGTGAGCACTCGCTCTTTGAATAAGGCCCAGGCGAAGAACTTGATCTTAAGCGGGCTATTAGCCTTCCACGACATTGCTCCTTGGAATTTGAAAAGCGGTCGACGAATTAACATCCGATAGTACGATTTGACACTGAACATACCATCTTTGCTAGGGTCCCATCTCCGCCGATCTTGATTGTGGGAATTCCGAAACATCCCGTACAGCACCTGTAAAAGTCTAGCTATTCCAGATTTTGGGCTTGCAGTGTAGATCGGTCCTAGAGGTAGAACTCTAGCTATTCCAGATTAGGGCGTTGCTCGGGATTCAATGATAGAATCACAAGTCCTCTAAGGAGTTCTGATTCGGGTTGGTTAACGACTTGTATGAGATCTAGGGTTCGAATCAGATCAATTCGATGGTTCTGATGAATCTATGGGTTTTGAATTTCGGTGTATTTTTGGTTGGATGGCTGGATTTTGGATGCATGAGACAAGTTCGAATCAATGGCTCTGATGGGTGCTCGGGTTTGTGGTTTTGGGGATTTTGAAAAAGGTAACGGTTAGATTTAATGTTTATGGGATCAAACAAAGCAGAAAAAGAAAATAAAAGATAAAGAGAAAGATAGAAGATAGACTTTGGGCTTCACACCAAACCCTTCTCGGGAAGTGAAGATTCACTCTTCGTGGAGGCTCATCTCAAGCACACAAGCAAAAGCTATTTTCATTAATCAAAAACTGCTTACATTGTTTATTAAAAGACTTTATAAAGGAGGCCTCTAAAACAAAAGAAAACGCTAAAACAAATACTAAAATAGACAAGTATGCCCCTAAAACTCAACTTCAACTTCTGACGAAAACCCTTTCCGCGAAAATTCGATCGATCGACGATCGAGCATATATATAGATATAAAATATAGCTCTCGGGTCACTAATCAATCGATCGATCGATCTCATACTCGATCAATCGAAGCATATATATATATATATATATATATATATATATATATATATATATATATATAATTTCGCCAAAATGAGTTTTCACTTACCACAGTCAATTGATCGAAGCATGGGATCAATCGATCGACTGCGCATTGCTTTAATACGCAGGTTCTGCTCCTTTAAGCCTGGTTCTGGTTCCGTTCCACTTCTTCCGATGTCGGTACACACGATATGGTCCGTATCCGATGTCGACGTCCTCGTCACTGTTGTCCACGATCTATGGTCTTATCCTAAATCCTCAAGGTCAAGACCAGCGGGTATGGGTTCCCAGTAAAGATGGTAGCTTCAGCATCAAGTCATACTACCGGATGCTCACATGTTGCCCTCTAATCAGGTTCCGAGGAGCGAGTTTGTGGAAGGCGGCAATCCCCCCCAAAGTTAGATTCTTTGCGTGGACTCTGCTCAAAGGAAAACTCCTAACTATTGATCAGTTCATTCGGCGAGGGAAGGATATTCCCAATCGATGTGTGATGTGTCTCCAAGAGGAAGAGTCCGCTGCGCACCTCTTCCTCCACTGCCAGGTGTCCCACAAGATCTAGAGCGTTATTCTTACTTCTTTTGACATGTACTGGGTCACCCCTTCTACAACCTACCAGCAGTTTCTGGCATGGTCGTCTGTCAGTTTTGAGGGTTAGCTTGGGGACTACTGGAAGGTGGTTTTCTATGCAGTAAACTAGAGTATATGGCTCGAGAGAAATGGGCGGACCTTCGAGAATAAGCGTCGGCCGGTAGGGATGATTATGAAGTCTATCAGGGATTTCATGTGGTTTTGGGTAACGAGAGGCAGTGAAGGTGTTAAGGGGGAGACTGCTCCCTAGGATCCGGGGTAGGAGTCTAGCTGTACTCGGTTGTCCTTGGCTGTTTTGCCTTGTTTTTTCTTGTATTTTTCCTTCATGGCTGTTTAGTCTTTGGTCGCGTCCTTGTATTTGTCCTTTCAGCACCTTGCTGGTCTTCAATATATTGCTTATTACCGTTCAAGAAAAAAAAATCTTTAGAAATAATGTGGAAAAACCTCTGAAATGCCCTCTTCATCAATGCCAGATCTTTTTACTCCACTCTTCAATTTTATTTTTTTGCTAGCAAGATCGCACATCAATTTTCCACAAATGGGACACTTATTTGGAATCGAATCTAAGTCGATCCACTTGGGGAGGACACATATGATAACTCAGTTTCCCATTGAGTCTAATTTTGGACCCAAACGAATCCACTGGTCCAACCAAAACACGTGTTGTCAAGCCCAGGTTGACCTAACCATTTCCGCCCATATTCCTATGCTTCAAATATACTAATTTCTCAGCTTGCTATGTATTCTCCGAACTTTAAACGATATCCAAATTTTCTCTAAAGTTACTCTAGCCTAGTAGGAACCATGTTTGTCTCTTGTGGGCCCTTGATCAGAAAATCATAAGACCATTTTCAAACCATTTTATTTAAAGGGAGACCAAACACAAATTGTTCATTCCATACACGAACTTTTATGTTGTGAAAATGCCATAAAAATACAACTAATAGTAAGCCATGCCAATGAACTAGCGGCCTTGTAAAGACACATCCATCGGATTTAGTTTATCTTCTAATGAAAAGACAACTATTGACTAAGTATGTGTCTATTTTATTCAAGATTAACAAACAATAATTTAGGAACGCAACACAGTTCCCCAATTGGATCCAAGGCATGTCTAAAGAGAAGTTAACTATTGATGGGGACATCTCACGGTACAAGGTGAATGGAAAACACAAGGAGAAAACAACAAGAGAAAACAAAGGAGAAAGAAGAAAAGGAAGCACGTTCAAAGAATGATATGATTGACGTCCATGGATTCGTAACGGATGTCCGTGATTCCAATGGACGTCTGGAATTCGGACACATCCGTGGAGCATGATTTAACGTCCGTGAAAATAGTCCGCAAATTGGCAGCTAAACGAATTTTGAGGCCAAACTTGTCATTTTAGAGTTTTAGTTGCTTTAGGACTTTCTTATTTCGAATTTATATTTAGTTAGGGTTTTCTTAGCCTATATAAGGCCATGTAAAGACTTTATTTTATTTGATTGATGATTAATGAAATTGAGAGTTACTTTGTGCAAACCTTAGAGAACTTGTGAATAGTTTTCACCCGGGAAAGTGAATCTTTCAAAACTCGAGGAGTAAATCTTCGTTTACTGTGCGCTTGGTGTGAAGCTGACGTACATCCTTGGTGTGAAGCCCCGAAATCCTTGGTGTGAAGCCTTGGAACCTTATCCTTCTATTTTATCTTTTAATTATTGTCAGATAATTATTTGCCTTATTTCCTTCGATAAAATCAAAACCCAAAATCCCTAGTTAATTAGTTGCTGAAATTTTGTTCACACCTTATTAATTGATAAACTTTGATTTTCTCCTTGTGATTGAATTAACCCTTCGGGCCTTTAATTCTTCAAATCCCAGAGGAATCAAGAGACGATACCGTAATTGTCGCTTTGTGCCCTAAACTAGAACGAAACTCGAGTTCCCTCATCAGAGCCGTTTTTTCTTATCGGGAAATCTTAATGCATGTCAGTGCTAAAATTGAGTTAGCCTAATTAAACTTATTAAATTACTTTATGTGGTTGGGTAATTTGAATATAACCGCTATTCAATTAAATCTGAAGTTACTCTCAAATTCTCATAATTAGGGTTTTAGCGTTTATTCTACATCAAATTGGTATCAGAGCACAGTTCTAATTTAGGATAGTCAATATCCATACTAAGTTTTAGGTTGCAATTGCATATAGGTGCGTTAGTGTTTTCTTTTACCTTGAGTGTCGCAATGGATCCAGAACAATTAGCTGCTTTCATGGAGAGCTTTAACACTCAGATGGGTGCCATACAAGCCCAATTGCAAAACCAACAAGCCCAACAAGATGATTTGGCAGCACAACTCCAGGAGTTGTCTCGATTGACTCACGGTGAGTATCATAGGGTTAATTTTGATGACAAGAGGGATCCTCCTAGGTGTGAAAATCGTCCTGACCCGGATGATAGAGTTACAAAGTCGGTTAAGGTTGATGCTCCCACTTTCGAAAGAAAGATGGACCAAAAATCTATACACATTGGGTAGACGCCACGAACCATTATTTCGATTGGTATGATATATCGGATGAGTGAAAAGTGCGATTTGCCAAAATGAAACTTGTGAGACAAGCCAAACTTTAGTGGACAAGTGTGGAACAACATCGAGAAACTCACGAATGCGAACCCATCGCCACATGGGCGAGCATGAAAGAGAAACTTCATGATAAATATGTTCCCCTGTTGACGCGGGACGATAACCCTAAAATGCGGAATATGATTTTAATGCGATTTGCCGAAATTAATTAGAATTTAATCAAGCGTAATCTCAAAACTATCTTAAATACCTTAGGGTTCAGAGAATTCAGGTTGGTAGATCACACGAGATCCAGTTAGGGTCCAGTCCAATGCGCGAGTACTATTAGATTTGAGGCAAGATCGGCCTAGAGATAGAACTCTAGCTTTTCCAGGCTTAGGCGCTCGTCTTCGATCCGATGTAGATTCACGGTTCGAACCAGGGTGGCGGAATTAGGTTATGGGTCTGTAATAGGTTTTGGTTTTGTAACAGGTTTATGGTTTTGAAAAAGGTGTTGGCTATGTTTGATTTAGGGTTTCAAATAGGCTTAGGGTTTTGGGATCGAAAGGAAACAATTAGGCTACTGTGTAGGGGAAGCAAACAGATCGAGAGATAACCAATATAATAGAAGATAACAATGGCTTTTAGGAATCACTCCCTTGGCCTCACACCAAACCCATCTCGTGCAAAGAATATTCAAGCATAAAAGCATTCAAAATATTCAATAACTAATTAAAAGTCTTTACAAGCCTCTATATATAGGCCACCAATAATTAAAATTGAAATAAAGAGTTCTAATAGAAATAAAACACAAAAAGGCAAGTTTCGCTAAAAAACTCAAATTTCTGGGCTTGATCCACGGCCACACGGACGTCCGTAGTGCCACAGACGTCCGTGACCTACCGGAAGGGCAAAATCACGACGTCCCAATCGCTCACATGAACAGTAATTTTTTTTTTTTTTTTCTTTTCTTTTTCCGTGACGTTCCCCGCCATTCTCCTCCACTCACAATGTTTCATCACCGATGAAACCCGCATGTGGTCCTTGGATTCGGGCTCCCTCTCCTCTTCTTTGACGGCAGAGCAACGATGTGGTCCGAATCCAATGTCCATGTATGTGGCGTCCCCATCAATTCCCTCGACCAAAAGGTTTCATCACCGATGAAACACGCCGTGGTAGATATCTAGCGTGCTCGGGGTTCAAGCCGAACTTCATTTTCTTGGACCCAAGTGTTTTCGGACTCGGTTTGTCACCCATTTAACCAAGTATTTCGAATCCCCTCTGTGTAGAGACGCATGATGATCGCATTATATCTTCTATCTCATCCGATCTCTGCGTGGGGAAGGAAGAGGTATAGGTTGCAAGGTTGGATTAGGGGACTAGGGGTGGGTGAGTGGGTTTTCGGGAGGTGGGGTGAAACCCAAGTAAGGAACCAGTGTCCTCCACATTGAACGCGTTGAACTAACCCCTGCACTGGAGGAAGCTCGAGCACGTATGCATTAGGACCACTCTTAGCCAAAATTCTAAAAGGCCCAATACCGAGATTGAGCTTTTTGCGGATCCCATTGAACCGCCAGCCTAACCCCACCATCACATAATCACCCACGTTAAATTCTTTAGATCCGCTGTGAGCATCTGCAGATAATTTATATTGATTGTTGGAATTAATTTTCCGCTTAATTTTGATGCAAGCTATGAATATGTTGTGTAAATGCATCAGCAGACTCTGACACTCTATGGGATGCAGGCATGGGGATCAAATCTAATGGGGTCCTAGGCCTATGACCATGCACTACCTCAAAAGGACTCATGCCTATGGACCTATTGATGTAATTATTATATGCAAACTCACTGTGGGTAAGATGGTATCCTGTGTCCCAACATGATCACCACAAGACTACTAAGGAGATTCCCAAGGCTCCTATTGGTGCTTTCATTGGCCATCCGCTTGAGGGTGGTAAGTCGCTGAGAATTGGAGCAATGTGCCCATCATGTGCCAAAGGGTCTTCCAAAAATAACTCGTGAATTTAACATCCCTATCGACACAATAGTTTTGGGCAAGCCATGAAGACGCACTACCTCGAAAAATAGTTTAGCAATATGAGATGCATCGGAGGTTTTGAAGAAGGAATGAAGTGGGCCATTTTGGAAAATCGTCCCACTATTTGACATAGATGGAGTCGTGCTTCCTAGGGTCTTAGGAAGTCCAAGCACGAAATCCATAGAGAGGTCTTGCTACGCAGGTGTGTGGTACGGTAAAGGAGTGTACAAGTCGGTATTTTGTTTGGTCTGCTTTTGACACTTGGCAAGTACGACAATATTTGACAACTCGAGCGACATCTCTCATCGGCTAGGCCAAAAAGAACTCATCCTCACGAAAGCGCAATAGCTTTTATTACGCCTCAAATGTCCGCCATCCCTCCAAAGATGTAACTCCCAAATGAGAAAGTCACAATGAAGTGCGATGGATGCAAAGGCATTGCCTTTTAAACAAGTACCCATCATGGATGGTGTACACAGAGTGTGAACTGATCGGGTTACTAAGGAGAGCAGTGTACTCAACCCCAAAATCTGGGCACTCGGGGTACTCATCCTTTAACTTTTCGAACCCGACGACCTCGGTGCTCATTGTGCGCAAAGTCACCACTCGCCGACTAAGTGCATCAGCGGCCCTATTTTCAGCACCAGCCTTATGCTTTAACACGAATGTGAACCCTTGAAGGTACTCCACCCACTTCGCGTGCCTTGGGTTCAACTTCTTCTGTGAAGCAAGAAAGCGTAAGGCTTCATGGTCAGAGAACAGCACAAATTCCTGCGGTCTAAGGTAATGTTTCCAATACCAAAGAGATCGAACGACCGCATAGAATTCCTTGTCATAGGTGGAGTATTTTTGCTTCACCTCGTTAAGTTTTTCGCTAAAATAGGCCATGTGGTGACCTTCTTGCTAAGCCCTCCTCCCATGCCTACACCCGATGCATCACATGCAACTTCAAAGACTTTGAAAAGTCCGCAATCGCATGTGGTCGCGACTCATTCGTTGTTTGATCTCGGCAAAGGCTTTTGTCGCCGCTTTGCCCCATTTAAAATCCCCTTTTTTCATGCAATCTATAATTGGGGCCATAATGGTGCTAAAGCTTCTGATGAAGCGACGATAGAAAGTAGCCAAGCCATGGAAGCTGCGGACATCGTGTATGTTCTTTGGTTCGGGCCACTCCACAATGGCTTTCACCTTTTCAGGGTCTGCGACCATTCCATTGGCCAAGATAATGAATCCCAAGAAGACAACGGAATGCTGCATGAAAGTGCACTTCTTGAAATTGGCAAACAACTTCTCGCCCTTGAGGGTTTCACAAACCAGCCTAAGGTGGGTCAAGTGTTGATACTTGTCGTGACTATAGATCAAGATGTCATCAAAATAAACAACAAGTAATTTGCCTAGAAACGGCCTCAACACTTGGGTCATGAGTCGCATGAAAGTACTCGGGGCATTAGAAAGCCCAAAAGGCATGACCATCCACTCGTAAAGACCATCCTTAGTCTTAAAGGCGGTTTTCCACTCATCACCGGGGCGGATGCGGACTTGATGGTAGCCACTCTTAAGGTATATCTTTGAAAAGATAGTAACACCAACCATCATATCAAGCATGTCATCGAGCCTTGGTATAAGAAACCGATACTTAATCGTAATCTTATTGATTGCACGGCTATCCACACACATGCACCATGTACCATCTTTCTTAGAAGTGAGTAGTGCAGGTACGGCACATGGGCTCATGCTCTCTTGGATGAACCCCTTCTGAAGGAGCTCATTGACTTGTCGAGTCAATTCGATGTGCTCAACCAAATTCAATCTATAGTGGGGCAGGTTTGTTAAGGTAGATCCGGGAACCAAGTCTATTGCGTGTTGGATATCACGCAGAGGAGGGAGTTCGTTTGGTAAGTCTTCAGGGAAGACATCCGTAAACTCTTTTAAAATCGGCTCAACCTCCTGGGGACACTCGCTCACCGACTCGAGAGCACTCTCTACGGTGACAACTACATACACCACACTCTCATCTTTCAATGCTTTCTCGAACTCAGAAGGGCTCACAATATTAATGGATTTAGAAGACTCGCCCTTCTTTTCAACGGTGTTGGTCGATGGTGTTTTGGGAGGCAAAGGGTGTAAAGTGATCTTTTTGCCCTTATGCATGAACGCGTATGTTTGTTCGACCGTAAAGAGTCACGACCATGTCGTAGAGCCACGGCCTTCCCAAAATAATATGGCCCACATCCATCGGCACCACATCGCACCATAAGGTGTCCGAATAAGAACCTAACTGAATCGGTACACGACACCTTTTCGACACGGGAATGGATGAAGAATTGACCCATGCGACTTTATAAGGTCTCGGGTGGGCTTCAGGTGTAAGCCCTAAGCGCATTTTAGGCATGAGTTGATATAACATTAGTGCAACTACCGCTATCCACGATGACCCTACAATTCTTTTCACCGAATCCGCATAGGTGTGGAAGATGTTCTCCCACGCCATATCCTTTTCATCCTGCTGAGGTGCAAGAGCACACCTCACAACTAAAGCATGACCAATAAGCATCACCCTCCTCATCACCGGGTGTGCTAACCGTTCAAATACTTCCTCTTCACCACTACCTCATCATCATCCTCCTCTCCTCAATGAAGAGAGTCCTTTGGGGTTCTTTTCAGAGGGCATTGGCTGCAAAGTGTCCCATCCCATGACATTTATAGCATTATACTTGAGAATTAACCCATGAGGTTTCTCCGCCTACGTCTTTTCCCTTTTCAAACCTAGAATTGGTAGGGGCGGGTTGGGTAGGTTTGGGAGGAGGATTGAATCGTCCCTCACTGGATCGTTGGCTACTATATTGGGACTCGGTCCTCTTCACCACCGTAGTTTTCAGATACCGTTCGAGATCTTGCACAACGGCATAGCATCTTTCAAGAGTTTCTACGGGGTGAGAAATCAACTCTTTCTGCAAATCAAGTCGCAATCCAAGTGCGAAATCTAGAGAGAGTGATTTCAGGGTCTTCCGATACTTTTGCCCTCATCATGAATTCTTGAATTTGGCAATGTAATCGGTCCACGCATACCACCTTGGCGTAAGTTTTGCTTAATCGGTCGAGGAGGCGTTGGTGGTATGATAAAGGAACATACTTCTCGATGAAGTCGTTCCTTCATGTCGTCCCAATGGGTAATGGGAGGACAACCCGCGTTCACCCTAATGCGCTCAACATTGAGCCAGAAAAGCCGAGCTTGGCCAACCAACTTCATTTTTGCGAGTCTAACGCAACGGTCGTCATTCATGGCATACCAATCAAAGTGTTGGTCCATGTCAGAAAGCCAATCGAGGAAGACGGTAGGGTTCATTCTTCCATCGAAAGTCAATCTCAACTGGACATTCTTAAGGAGTTGAACTTGGGTCATAGTCATCTCTACGATGATCCCTACGGCCCGATTGTCTTGGCGACCATTACGTTCAAGTGGGGACATTCACGCTCTTGGTGATGATTTTCCACCATCCATCGCTTCGGTTGGTTGATTCGATCACGTAATCTATCATTACCAACTCCTAGGGATGTTTGGGCTTGCTCAATGGTATTCAAACGCACTAATTGCACCCAATTCTTCTCGCATAGCTCTAAGAGTATTAAGAACCTCATCCGCCATGGTGATCACAAGGTCTATTAGGGTTCTAATATGGCATGCAATATGGACTCACAAACTAAAAAAATAATGCAATAAAATAAATATGACAAATAAAATGCCTAAACGGCTCGATCAAAAAGCGGCGCGGGCGATAACCCTAAAATGCGGAATATGATTTTAATGCGATTTGTCAAATTAATTAGAATTTAATCAAGCGTAATCTCAAAACTATCTTAAATACCTTAGGGTTCCGAGAATTGAGTTGGTAGATCACACGAGATCGATTAGGGTCCGAATGTGCGAGTATTATTAGATTTGAGGCAAGATCGGCTAGAGATAGAACTCTAGCTTTTCCAAAGCTTAGCGCTCGTCTTGATCCGATGTAGATTCACGGTTCAAACCAGGGTGGCGGAATTAGGTTATGGGTCTGTAATAGGTTTTGGTTTTGTAACAGGTTTATGGTTTTGAAAAAGGTGTTGGCTATGTTTGATTTAGGGTTTCAAATAGGCTTAGGGTTTTGGGATCGAAAGGAAACAATTAGGCTACTGTGTAGGGGAAGCAAACACAGATCGAGAGATAACCAATATAATAGAGAAGATAACAATGGCTTTTAGGAATCACTCCCTTGGTCTCATACCAAACCCATCTCGTGAAAGAATATTCAAGCATAAAAGCATTCAAAATATTCAATAACTAATTAAAAAGTCTTTACAAGCCTCTATATATAGGCCACCAATAATTAAAATTCGAAATAAAGAGTTCAAATAGAAATAAAACACAAAAAAGGCAAGTTTTCGTTAAAAAAAACTCAAATTTCGGAAGCCCGTCACGACGTCCACGGACGTCCGTAGTGCCCCACGGACGTCCGTGACCTACGGACAATGAAGGGGCAAAATCACGGACGTCCGTCACTGTTCATCACGGACGTCCATCACTGTTCACATGAACAGTAATTTTTTTTTTATTTTTTTTTTTTTTTTTTTTTCTTTTTTCGTGACGTTCCCCGTCACCTGTCCTACAATTAACGACTCATGAATCAATGGCATGGTTTGAAACAAAGAAACATGCATGTTGATGATTATATCAACAAGTTTGAGGAGTACTTATATTGAGCTAAAGCTTATGAAAGTCCACACATCAACTTATCTAGGTTTCGCACTAGACTACATCCTGAGTTACGACAAGAACTCATCCCTCATCCTGTTGAAAATTTAGAAGAATGTTATACTAGAGTGCAAGAGTTAGAAAGGTATCTCGACGCTCCAACCAGTGGGAGATCTAGTTCCTCCAATCCTGATTTTCGATCTAGTCTTATTGAAAAAGTGAATAGCACATATAGTCAGTCCTTAAAACCCATGAATCCTCATATTGACAAGGGTAAAGGAAAATTGATCGAGAACTCAAAGCGTGCCCCACAGCAGTGTTATAAGTGTGAAGGCTTTGGTCACTTTGCATCTCAATATCCCAGTAAATCTCACACCTTGATTATTCAGGAGGATTATGAAAAAGAGGACAATGAGTTAGGAGTAGAAGTTTATGAACCTATTGGAATGCCAAGCGACGAGGAGGATGAAATTCATGTGAAAACAGTAGGTTGTGTTAGGAAAGTTTTTATTCTCGAAGAAAATGTTGGTAGTATGTCTACACCGCATGCGTCGTTAGAGTCGGTAGGAACATGTCATCATTCTAACTTGCATGGGATTAACGATCAGATTTTATTGAACGATGGAAATACACAATTTTTCTAGCACATTGAATCTGTTTAACGAGTTTAATAATGACAATTTTGTGTTGATTCATGATAGTCCTAAGCATGTGGAACCTTCTCCGATCTTGAAAAGATGTAATGATGGAGGTCTAGATTTTTCTCTAGACAATGGAATCACTCGATAGTTGCAGTGGAGGATCTTACACATATTCTAGGTCCAGCAGCTATGTCCTTTGGCTCATTCCTTGTTGCCCAAACAATCAAACCGAACTCATTTGACCAATTCATAACCTGTATCCTACCTGTGCAATATGAAAGAAGGTTGAATGAGGAGGTTATAGAGTTTCCAAACTTCACTACCAATGCAGGCAAGCATCATGAGTATCTCACAGCGTGGAAAGGCAAGCTGAGAAGTGAGCATCCGAAGTGTTCCACGCGGGGGTTCAACAACTCATCGGAGATGAGTTTCTCCCACCCAGGGAGAATTGATGGGGACATCTCATGATACAAGGCGAATGGAGAATACAAGGAGAAAACAAGAGAAAAACAAGGGAGAAAGAAGAAAAGGAAGTAAGTTTATCAATATATGAAGGACATCCGTGGCTTCAGAATGGACGTCCGTGGAACTCAAACTGACATCCGTGATTTTAAGGCTTTTTGTTTTGTGCACATCGTAGACAACGGACGTCCGTGAACAAAGGACGGACATTCGTGAGTACAGGACGAACGTCCGTGAAAGTCATCTAGAAGAATTTTGAGGCCAGAATTTTGAGGTCAAACTTGTCATTTTAGAGTTTTAGTTGTTTTAGGACTTCCTTATTTCGAATTTATGTTTAGTTGGGGTTTCCTTAGTCTATATAAGGGCATGTAAAGACTTTATTTTATTTGATTGATAATTAATGAAATTAAGAATTGCTTTGTGCAAACCTTAGAGAACTTGTGAAGAGTTTTTATCAGGGAGAGCGAATCTTTCCAAACTCGAAGAGTGAATCTTCGTTTATCGCGTGCTTGGTGTGAAGCCTCAGAATTCTTGGTACCTTGGAACAAGTAATTATTTGCCTTATTTTCTTTGATAAAATCAAAACCCAAATTCTCTAGTTAATTAGTTGCTGGAATTTTATTCACACCTTATTAATTGATATACTTTGATTTTCTCCTTTTAATTGAGTTAACCCTTTGGGCCTTTAATTCTTCAAATCCCAGAGGAGTCAAGAGACGATACCGTAATTGTTGCTTAGTGCCCTAAACTAGAACGAAACTCGAGTTCCCTCATCAAAGCCGTTTTTCTAGATTGGGAAATCTTAATGCATGTGAGCGCTAAAATTGAGTTAGCCTAATTGTTTTAATTAAACTTATTAAATTATTTTATGTAGTCGGGTAATTTGAATATTACCGCTATTCAATTTAATCTGAAGTTAATCCCAAATTCTCATAATTAGGGTTTTAGCGTTTATTCTGCATCAACTATCTACGTGTACCAACCCTGATTTTCTCTTCGTCGACTTATTGACTTTTGTTGAAATGTGGTTGGTTTGATGTTGATCAAGCCTTTGACTGCATTGAGGTGGCCTAAGTCCCCCTCCTTGAGGTTGAACCTTTGACTGCATTGAGGTACCTATTGAGTCCAGTTTAGGTTTTATTACTTAAAGCCCGGCTCAGATATAAATATATATATATATAGAGAGAGAGAGAGAGAGAGAGAGATCATGGGCTACGTGATTGCGAGTTAGCTCACATCCTATGAGGGTTCACCAATCCCTCCAGGGTTTTAGGAAAAAAAAAATTGAACCTTTTTCCCCTTCATTTCACAGGCAAAGATAAAGATTTTCCATCCAAAAATTTCACCGTTGATAATTTTCACAAAAATCAACAGTGTAAAAACACTTTAGACGGAAGTTGATCGACCTTGGGCATGTGCACGTGGCACCCAACTGGTTTGAACGTGTGTGTGTGTGTGTGTGTGAATTGTATATAAGTTTTTATATATACAATTGTGTGTGTGTGTGTGTGTCACATGTATACATATGCCCAATTGTATATAAGTTTTTATCTTAGAATATTATCGCATTTCATATATGAGATATATGTTTACATACGTGTATGAATATAAAACAAATAAAATGCACTCTTAAAAGTTAAATGGGGGGGACAATTTATGGAGAACGCCTCCCGATTGTTTTTCACCCATCTGATGTGTAGGGCTGCAATCGGGTCAGGTTCGGGTCTGTTACAATCTACCCATAACCAAACCGATTAGCAAAAACTCAAGTCAGGCTAGGCCAGGTTGAGTTAGGATATAAGGTTTCAAGTTGGGTTGGGCCAGGTTGAGTTAGTATTTAAGGTTCGAGCCGGGTCGGGTTCAGGTCATCAACCCAGGACCCAAACCATACCCAACCCAACAGATCGGGATTTTGGACCCAAACCAGACTCATGGCAGGTTGTGTCACTCGGCCAGTCATGCCAACCTTATCTATTTGCAGCCCTACCAATGTTGGACGAAAAACAAGACGTTTTCTACCTCTGAAAAAAACTATTGTTTTTCAAAACTAGAGGCTTTATACCACTCAAAAAGAACCCCCCCCCCCCTCTTCTTCTCCCAAACCCCCTGCAGAGTGTGTTGTGAGTTGCTTGGTCTAGACCAACTCACACTTGACTGACCATTTACCATCAGATTGGGCTCAAGCTGAACCTAAGTTGTTGCCAACCCTATTAAAGGATGAATAAGTTGTCTTTGCTTTTTAAAATTGGTATGATTTTGTCGTTAATTGGAAGTAGGACTTTAGAAAGTAAGATTGATGGGTGTATTTAAGAGTTACTGCATGAAATTTTTAGGAAATAATGACTTATTAAATTTAAAGATAGATCAGTTTAGTCAATATATAAAAAAACAATAAGAAAACAAATTTGAATTGATGTTTGAATTCTTTCGTTAGCTCCCCAATTTGCCATTTTTTACCAATTTACAGCATTCTTTTAGTTAAATAAGACTTGGGTCGGACGGGTTTGGCCCAGCCATTTTTTTACCTGTAAAATGAGGTTTGGGTCAGCCACTCAGCCCCTTAAAGCTCGATCCATCCAAATAGTAAATGGGCAGAGCCAACATCAGATCAGGATCAGGATTAGTCCTATGTCATCAGCCTGGGTTAGGGTGACCCTGTTTGGGCAGTCACAGGCTCGAGGCACTTCCACGATCATGCAAGCCCGGCCTGAATGCGGCCACTCATAATATGTAAATGGTTATGTTTCAAAAGTAAGTTATATTACTTTATTTGCTATATCTATGTTCACCACCAATATATAAAGTGAGCAAGTTCCTTTCAAAGAAAGATGAGATACCTTAATGTACGAACATGAAATAGGTGGGCCCACACGACCTACAGTCGGATCATCCCATTCAGAAATAGTTGCACCAGCACATGTCTCAGTTAAGCCGTATGCTTGACCTATTGGAGCCCTGAATAACAAAATTTTCATAGAAACAAAATGAAACTTTCAGTGGGAACTGTTTGAATGATCAAAAATAAAATAAAAAAATTCAAAGTATCCAAAGAAGAAAAACATCTTTTGAAGTAAGTAAATCATAGTTTTGGCATTTAAGATATTTGCTCATCATGAGTTTATTTACCAGTATGATTGCTTGTTATGTTATCACATGCATATTTAGTTCTTTACCAATTTACACTCGTGGTTTACTATAGAGAGGTAACCAGTTCATTACCTCTTTTGAACTTCCTATCAATTAGGGCTGTCAGCAAGCCGGGTTCGAGTCGAGTCAGGTCAGCACTAGCTGGGCTCTACCATACAAAACCTGAGCTATAGTTTAGTCTAAAACTTCCGGGTTCTAGCTCGGCTATAGAGCTCGAGTCAAGCTCAAGCCAGGAGAAACTTTATTATAATTTTTTTCAGTTATTATTCTTCATTATTTCTTTATTTATTTTGTTATTTTTTAAACTATATATATATATATATATATATATATATATATATATATATATATATATATGTGTGTGTGTGTGTGTGTGTGTGTGTGTGTGTGTGTGTGTGTGTGTGCGCGCATGTGTCCAAGTATTTAAGGTTTCTAGTCTTCTAAAAATTAAATATATTTAGTTAACACTTCTTTATTTCATTTGTATGCATAAACATAGATATATAAGTTCAATATATAATTTATATATAACGAGCTGAGCAGAGCCGAGTTTAGATGCATCAGCTCTGGCTAGGTTCTATATTGCTCGAGCTTCAAGTCCCTAGCTCGGCTAGGCTTGCAAGCCAAGCTAAATACCCTAAAAGCTCAATTTTTTTAGCCGAGCCGCGTCGAGCCTTCGAGCTAGCTCGGCTCTTTGACATCCCTACTGTCAATGTAACTCACAAGCTAATAAATAATAGTTTGTTTACCCCGACATTGTCTCGTATCTTTTTTTGTAATGTTTTGTTTATTACCAATTTCATTTTCCTAAAAAAGGCATCAAACTCAAAACTGGTGGCCTAGTGAGTTTCCATAATGAATTCAAACTTCAGTGAGCCACATCATCATCATCATCATCATCATAATATACAATTGAGTGGAAGGTATCTCGCATTATTCATAAGAATTCTAAGTAAACCTTTCATTCGTTTCATGGCTTTTTAAAAAATCACATTCTTTCCAATCTGCACCATCTTTAACATGTAAGTCATGCTGCATCTATGAAAAATATGAATAGAAATCAAAGATCTGCAACTTACCAGAAGTATATGCCTTTCTAATTTCCAAAATCTTCAATTCTTATACTTATTTTGTTCTCACACTATTTTGTACATTATGACCCTTGGAAAGTCGCGTTCCTATCTTCATAGTGAACGATAATCAATATAAAACCGATTACACCAGTCTAGATGGTACTCACACAAATACTATATTTCACATTACCTAAGTTCTAGTGAAACATGTAAAGTTGATTATAATATTATACAAAGCCTGGATGCAGGAGCTACGGCATAGGTTTCTGCCATTACACAATCGTCTATGAGTTCAGCAACACCAAAATAATTTGGAAATATTTCAAGACTAGATATCATTTGAAAAAAAAAAATGAAATATACACCTATTGACGACAACAACAAAGAAGCAATTACCCCAGGCATATATTGATGAATCTTTGGGTATCTCTAGACAGGGGAGCTCCACCACAAAGCATGCCACGGACATTTCCTCCAAGAATAGAACGTATCTTTCTAAAGATAATGACATCCCACAAAATTCTTTCCAATCCCCAAGCCCCAAACCAGCTTCCCTCTAGAGCTGCGAACCTACGGCGAAATGCAATATCAAAAAACTTCTTGGACAACCCACCCTTCTCCACAACCTACAGATAAGACAGATGAGTAAGCACTCAAAGAGCAAAGGATAACATCATCTGTACATGCTATTCATTACTCACGCATAAAAATTAGCACGACAATTGTAGAAAATACGTCATTAGGTCATTGCCACTTCAAACTTATGCAAGGAAACATTGTTACTGTTTTGAGTCTAAAACAGGTAAGGACCCAACCAGCACGACAATTGTTAAGTTTGAAGTGTTAGTCAGCACGACAATTTCAGACTCTAATGTTAGTCCATTAGTTGATGAAATTTCTGGACTGATTGGGCCCTTGATTAACTAATGGACTGTGTCCTTTCAGACTCTAATGTTAGTCTAATAGTTAACGAAATTTCAGACTCTAATATCAGTCCATTAGTTAACACTTCAAATTAGCACGATAATTGTCGAAAATTTTCGTTAACTAATGGACTAACATTAGAGTCTGAAACAGGTAAGGACTAAGGACCCAATGGACTCAATAATGAAGGCAACTGGGCATTAGGCCTGCATGAAATGAGAACCACATGATCATTACAGTGATCCACATGAAGCTGGCTGCAAGATTGTGCTTCCCGGGATATTTTTTAAGTCTGATTCTTTTTTGTGTATTTTAAAGTCCTAAGAAATAGGGGCTCGATCACTAAAATCTCAACCTTCTTTGGGATTAGAGTCCAAAAAATTTAACATCTTTTATATTTTGTTTGGGGGTGATTCCAACAAAGTAGGGATTTAGTACTAGTTTAATTCTATTTCCCTAGCTAGTCCTAGTTAGTTTAGAAGTCTAAGAATTGGAAGTTTAATTTTATTTTCTTCATATATTTGCAACTGCTCCACAGAAATAATAGAATGAGATTTTTTTGGAAAAGAGAACGAGAGACCTATGTTCCTGGGGTGGGTTTCTCAAGACTTCTGAGCCCCACATTCTGCTGGTTTTGAATTCCTTTCAGACTTTGTGATTGCTGCTGATTGTGAAGTCTTTTTAGACTATTTTTCTGCTCCTATTTTATGTGCATGAACTACATGAAATCTGATTGAATAATTTAAGACGGAAGACTCCCTTGACTGTGATTTGAATTCCTGATTGAAATCACCCATTTAAATAGCAGGTAATCAGAAATTATAGTGATATCAAGAAATGCTGGACTGTACTTTAACACAGGTTCTGGAACTGTGGCCATTACTACAGTTAATTGTGGCTGCATTTTTTACACGGAAATTAGAGGACTGACTGATTGTATTTTGATACAGTAACAGCAGATTTAAAGAGGTTTTTCATCTCTTTAATAATTGCAGGCTGTGATTTACATTAGAGAGGTATTAGACCTGTGCAAATCGGGTTCCGATTTTCACTAATTGGTGTCCTGTCTACATAACAAACCTTTTGCAGCACACCATCTCGAACACGATCTAAAATTGCTGGAACTGTTGCCATAAGTGTGGGCTTTAACACAGAAGCATCTCCTTTTGTTCCTCTCTTGATCTTATTTGATGTGTCAGTTAAAGTCAATGGTGAACCATAACCCATTGCACAACCTGCAGATAACATCACAGACTGGACAGCCACATTATATTAATTCAACTGATATTAAGGGAAACATTTATTTGTATCATTACATTCACAAAAGAAGGTTCACATGTGAAGACCTCAGCAGCTAGTTCAAAAACATGAGCTAGGGGCAAGTATGCCAAGTAAACATCATTACTTCCTATTCCAGGTATTGATGTCATTACTCCAGCTGCCGTTGCCACAATGTTTCCATGAGTCATCATGACTCCCTACATCATTAAAAAAAGAAACAAAATTAGAGACGAGAGAAACAGTATCTACTTTGAGCCATCAATATATCCACTCAATAATGGCAGACAAGCACAGAAAGCAACTCCTTTCAGTGTTCATCTGGGTGTATGTATGGAAACTCATAAATTTACGTGCATGCATGAAAATTCATTCAAGTTGTTAGACAATCAATATAAAACCATATAGATCATTGGACAAATACGAATCATAGTGTGTGCGTATATCCTTTTTACTACATGGATACCATGCATGTATGTGTTCACCTATTTAATACGAGTAGTCACAGTTCGCATCTAAACAACTGCAATGCAACAACAAAAATTTAGATAATAACTTGTCGGGGACTTATGAGCATCCAAAAGCTATCAAATAAAGCCAAAAGCTAAACTTGACTAAGACTTCCTACAAGCACCGGGAAGCCAAGTGCTTTTAAGCATGCAAATTTGGGCAAAGTACACTTCTCCATGGTCAGCTTCATGTAGCAAATGTGCCATTTTTCTAAATATGGGAAAGCAGCTGTTATTTATCTTTAAATGCTAATGTATGCACAGACACAGAACACAGGCATGCACACAGACATATATAGATATATTGGTTTACCCTTGAACATAGTCTTGTGAACAGAGATTTTTTTTTTTTTGTGTGTGCGCGCACATGAGAGAAAGAGAGTGTGTTAGAGTGTGCACATGAGCATAAATTTGGAATCGGGGGGCAATTACACATATGATGTAGAAAAGCAGATACTGAACCAAGGAGGAAAAGGAATTGTTTTTTTATTATGTATATGAAGGAATCTCCCAACTCCAAACTTGAGCAACCATTTTTCCTGTTAGTTAACCTGAGATTGAACCTGCGTATACAATTACACATATGATGTAGAAAAGCAGATAATGAAGCAAGGAGGAAAAGGAATTGTATTTTTATTATGTATATGAAGGAGTCTCCCAACTCCAAACTTGAGCCACCATTTTTCCTGTTAGTTAACCTAAGATTGAACCTGTGACCTCAAGGTTGCACCGTCGTGCAACTTCCAATTGAGCTACAGGACCAGCCCCAACTTAGGCCAGATCTCGGCTACAAAATGAAAATTAAAACATGATAGCTAATACTATAACTTGGAAAATAAAGAAACAGTAACTTACTCACTTTCCTAAGGTTGCTAAAAGAACATAGTAAAGTCCATTACTATCATACAAATAAATTACTCCTCAATTCCTCTTTCCTACTTTTTCTCCCTCTCCACTACTTCCCCAAACTTGGAGTGGACTCCCCTCTCTTGGAATCCCTTTCTTACTTCTAGTTTAATGAATACTCTTATTTCCACACCTTCTAAATTAATTCTCCAACAAATACAAGGATGATGGAAGTCTTCTTAAAGTGATTTGTGGCTTGGTTTGAAAGCTTTAGATCCCCCTTTCATTCTAAATTATTCTTCATCTAATTCTTCCTTCCTCCTTGCAAATTTACAATATTTGTTAACTTTTCTACTTTCAAAGAGTGGGGTCCACTTTATCTAAATCCCCTTTCACACATGCACCGTATTTTTAATCACTTATGCCATAAGACAAGGCTCATTGAATCCCCCTTCATGAGACTCAATAATCATTGACACCCTTGCACCGATGGAATCACTGACATGAGGCTTTCAAAGCTGGGATTGTGCATAAAGCATGATCACAAAGAGATGGTACATTATCCTCCTCCAGTTAGAGAAAAAATCGTCCTCGAGTCCCAGGCACAAATTGCTCCAACTTCTTTTATTTTTTATGGGCAAGTTGGAATATTGCTCCTAATTCTCTTCATCGTCTTCCTTAAAATCATGTTCAGATTTTCCAATTCCGGAAGACCTTCCCATTGGACAAAACATTGGCTATAGAAACTCTAAGGTGTGGTGATGGTATGCACATCCAATATCGGTGCACTGCACTGCACCAAATTTCTTCTTCCTTATATGTTCTTCTAAATCTACAATTCTCTACGACACAAAATCCCAACCCTGAAATCAATGATAAGAACAGTGTGTAACAATTATTAATGAAGAAGCCCATAAAAAAGGGCTCATTGGCTCTTTCCCTATTGCCCAACTTTCAGGAAAAAAAAGGGATGTTGATGAAGTTGACCACAATTTTTAATAGTATTAGTGTTTGGTATTAGGGTTTAGGTTTGGTGGTATGCCATTCACCAAGCACACTGCTCGCTCTAGTCCCTCAACTTTCGTCTTCACCCAAGAGTCCGCCAACCAAATTTTGCCTTTGAAACACCACAGTACCTCGGTAACACCTTCACCCCTCTGTTTCCCAAGCTCTCCTTCGGTTCAACCAAGTTCTAAGGTCCTCACCCTACCCACTAGCTGCCCAACGTTACCCTTTCCGGATTAACCTGGCTCTGCAGTCCCAAGGTCTTTCCACCTCTCAACTAGCTCTCCAACATCACCCCTTCCGGATCGATCTGGCTTTGATACCAACTGGCACGGGGGCACAGTCCGACACACGTCAGCCGCGCCCATGCGGCGCCTTGATGCCACAATGAGGTCAGCCTAACCCTCATCAATTTTGATACCACCCGCTTAGAGGACGGGAACTCCCCTACATGGTTCCCTCCTTACCCAAGTCTACCTTACTCGCACATCGCACTTCTTCGCGACACGCATGCTCGCACCTCCGTGCCTCACTTGGCCCACTCAAGCTTCACCCTGTATCATGCACTAGTACCTCACGTGCAACAGTAGCATGCAACTCCTCATGAGGTCTCATTCCAACATGTCTCGCTATCATACTGAACCAATCCCACCGTCGTGTGTCGCTCTCGCAACCAACACACATCAAGCATCCGACCCTCATGCCAGCGTGCTCCACAGTGTCCCACGTAGCCTACGAGGGACTCCCTCATAGCCAACCTATGTGCACTGAAACGCATAGCTCGGACACATAGCAACCTCGCTCGGGTGACACAAGGCATTGCCGAAGCAACGTCCTAAGCCCACCATTACAGACCTAGAAGACCATTGTGCACCTTACAATGCCACAAGGCACCATGTGTATGGAAGTAGCTCCGCAGCTCCTCTCCCATATATATGGTTTAAACACCACATCAAGTCAAATGTATTGGTTTGACATACTACCCATAGCACACAACCCATGCAACACCAACACATGCAAGTCAGCTATCCACGCCCACACGCGTCTAATCGCCACATTAGCACACCACCTAGCTCAAGTAGCCATCTACACCACACATAAGGGAGCACGCACGCGACGCAAGGTCTACACGCCTACGCACTCGCCCATCACACACCTAGCTCCAAGGCCCGACGCCTTTATGCTAGCCAACCAAGCTCCAAGGCCACACGCCTCCCTATTAGTACCCAAAGTATTGACCCCGTCACACTGCGCTGCTCACATTCAAGAAAGATGGATCTTGGAGGATGCGTCGATAGTCACGCCATTAGTAAAATCACGGTCAAGCATTTGTTTCCTATACCAAGTCTAGACGACATGTTGGATATGATGGTGGTGCCACAATATTTTCAAAAATCGATTTGAAGAGTGGATACCATCAAGTTCAAGTTCGTCCTGGGGACGAATGGAAAATTGTCTTTAAAACCAAATATGGTTTATATGAATGGTTTGTCATGCCTTTCGGACTCTCAAATGCCCCGAGCACATTTATGTGGATCATGACACAAGTGTTGAGGCCTTTCATGGGAAAAATCCTTGTGGTTTACTTCGATGATATCATAATTTATAGCCACAACAAGGAACAACACTCAAGCCATTTAAGGCAAGTTTGTTTGACTCTCAAAGGAGAGAAATTATACACAGTGTACTTTCATGACAACAAGTGTTGTCTTCTTAAGGTTTGTCGTAACCTCCGAAGGAATGACTGCGGACCCGAAAAAAGGTCAAGGCTATTGTGGAGTGGCCTGAGCCTAAGAACATTCATGAAGTTCGTAGCTTCCATGGATTAGCCACGTTTTACAGGCGATTCATCCGTAATTTTAGTACGGTAATATCCCCTATCATTGATTGCATCAAAAATGGGGAGTTTAGTTGGACACCTGCTGCAGTAAAAGCATTTAGGAAAATTAAGTCTCGTATAACTAAGGCTCTTGTTATGCACCTTCCTGACTTTTCTAAAGTCTTTGAGGTGGTGTGTGATGCATAAGGAGTAGGTATAGGTGGAGTATTGAGCCAAGAGAGCCACTGTATAGCTTATTTCAGTGAAAAGCTAAATGAGGTCAGGCATAAATATTCTACGTATGATAAGGAATTCTATGTGTTAGTTCAATCTCTCAAATTTGGAAACACTACTTATTACCGCAAGAATTTGTTCTGTTGTCAAATCATAAAGCTCTGAAATTTTTGAACTCTTAAAAGAAACTAAACTCGCGACATGTGAAATGAGTTGAACAACTTCAAGGGTTCACATTTGTACTTAAACATAAAGTTGCTGATGCACTTAGTCGTATAGTAGCAACGTTGCACTCCATGAATGTTGAAGTGATTGGATTCGATTGTTTATTGGATGATTAGCCTACATGTCCAGATTTTGAAGAAGAATACACTTCACTTGTGAGTGATCAATCTGAAAGAGTGTGTAAGTATACCCTACACGATGGGTATTTATTTTTAAAACTCCGCTTGTGTATTCCCGCACTTCTCTACAAGATTTCCTCGTTTGGGAATTACACGTCAAAGGTGTCGTCGGGCATTTCAACAGCGATAAGACTGTTGCATTGGTTGAAGATAGGTTTTATTGGCTCAATCTCACACGAGATGTTGTCAAAATCATCAATCAATATGGTGTTTGCCAGTTGGCAAAACAAAGGAAACAAAACACAGGGTTATATACACCTTTACCCATGCCACACACTCCGTGGCAAGTAAATGGCCCATTTTATAGCTTGTTCAAAAACCTCATATGCAAGTAAAATTGCTACACTTTTCTTTAGTGAGGTTCGTTTACACGGTTTGCCCAAAACCATTGTGTCGGATAGAGATGTTAAATTTGTCAATTATTTCTGAAAGACAGTGTGACATAAAATGGGGACGGGACTTCAATTCTCATCAACATATCATCCCCAAACCGATGGACAAACTGAAGTTGTCAATCATAGTCTAGTAAAACTCTTGAAGTGTCTTGTAGGTGAGCATATTAGAGGTTGGGATTCCATTCTACCTATTGCAGAGTTTGCATATAACAATTCGGTTAATAGAGTCACGGGAATGAGTCCATTTCAAGTTGTGCATGGTTACAAACCTAGGACACCCATAGATCTTATTCCGATGTCAGTTCATCAGAGATCATCTGAATCTGCATATACATTTGCACATCGCATTCATGAACTCCATGTTGATATTAAAAGAAGAATTAATGTGAGTAATGAAAAATATAAGTTATCTACAGATTCTCATCAAAGGTTCAAAGAATTTCAAGAGGATTTTGTGATGATCCGAAATAGACCTGAGCACTTCCCTCAAGGAATTGCTAAAAAGTTACAGGCTCGTAGTGCTTGACCATATAGGATTTTGAAGTGTGCTGGTCCTAATGCTTATGTACTAAATTTACCACCAAAATTGGCTATTAGTATAATTTTCAATGTGGAGGATCACGTACTGTCCAATGGCCCTGCAATTATACCACCTAATCCTTTTTTAAGTCTTCCGCATACAATCCTATCTTTGTTTCTCTCCCTATTCCTTTACCTCCACCCGCACTTCCGTCTTGTGAGATAATTGAAAATATTTTGGAAGATCAAATTGTGTCTACAAACCAAGGGGAATTTCAAAAGCACCTTATCAAGTGGCAGAATAAACCAGATTCGAAAAATACATGAATGACAAAAGAAGAGTTCCAACAGATTGATCTGAACCTTTTCAAACACTATCACGGCCAATATTCATCAGGGATGAATTCTTCTAACTCGGGGGGAATTGATGGAGACATCCGATTCAAAGAACCGCCTGTGATTTATCAAAGGCGAAAGAAGCGACATGAAGACTCCTAATCGAAGAATGAGGGCGTTCTGAAGAAGTGAAGCACGGGCGTCCATGACTTCAGGACGGAGATCTATGACTTCAAGAGGGACGTCCATGAATTAGAAGGCTTACTGTTTTAGTGCATAGCGGACGTCCGTGAATACTTGACGGACATCCATGATTTTTAGTTAGGCAGTTTTAGTTAGTTTTATTTCAAACTTTGAAATTGTTTCGAACTTGACAGACGTCCGTGAAAGCATGACGGACATCCGGGATGATAGGACAGATGTCCTTGAGTCAGTTATTTGCTTAATTCGAATGTTTGATTAGTTGCCTATAAAAGGCATTGTAAAGACAATTTTATTTTATTGAGACTGAAGGTTTTTGCCCGATCGGAGCCGGAATGAAGGATGGGAGAGGTTTCTCTCAACCTCCGGTGATCCAAGTGGTGCAAGAAGAATCGACGGCTGCGATTGCACCCCTGCTTCGACCCGACAACCGCCGACAACCACTGGTACCGCTGGAACCGCAGTTGTCAAACGGCTAAGAGCAGTGACAGGCGAGAAGGAGGGGACACCATGGCGGAAGGGGCGAGAAACTTGCCTTATTTGGGCAAACCCATTCTGAACATGAAAGCCCTTAAGACGTATTACCGAAAACGAAGACATTTATACTCCCTTGCGAGGCAAAGGGGGATCAGATGGTCGACACGTGGCTCCTATCAGACCCGGTGCCCCGCTGAGACGACACGCAGCTCTCTTGTCGCCTCCCTGGCATGAGAACCGAAGAACACTTGCTACACTGACCTTCCTTTCGGGACTGGGATATTAGCTGGGTTCTCCCAGACTACGACACGTGGAGTTAAGTCTAAGTGGGGAGACCATGCGGCAGATCCCTTGCCAGGTGTGAGATACAGGGATGTCGATTTCGATGGCCACAATCTGAGGGCAGAGGGGTCAGTCTGCGTTTCTGGCGGGATTGAGAGGAGGCTGACATGTGGCAACGTTTCCTTTCTCGTCGCCCCAGTTGGGAGCTGGGAGACTGCAGACCCGAGAACCACCATTCTGGGATTAGACCCGATGACCGGGCTCCTTTTGTTTCGAGTCCGGGTGGGGCTGATCCAGAAGACTCTAGAAACACCGACGATTTCAGACCTGAACTTCGACCCGAGATCCCGCGATGTAAGTTCCCTGTCTTCAAACTTCCCGAAGCAGAGCCAGTTGGTAACCGACGAAAACCCTGGGACTATTGCTCTGGGTTTTAATGCTCGGAGTTCAAACTTGACGGGGAAGAAGAACTTCACAGTTATGACAGAACATTCCGGGAACTAGTGAAACCGCGTTCGACCCGGGTGAGTCTATTGAGATCGAACGGCTGATTACGGCGGGACAAGAACTCGGTATGTCGTATAATGGAGACGAGATGTCCTTGAGGGAGGTCTTTCAGTCCATTATAGCTAACCGTCGGGGTAGCAAGAAAATTAGTCGGATGGGCTCACGTGAGGTCGCCCTATTACAATGGGGAATGGCGGATGGAAGGGGGAGGGGGGGTTTTGACCTTTTAACGGTGGAAATGGGAGGGCTAAGACTTTGTTTCCGCGATGAAGATGCTATCTTGGAATGTGAGAGGCTTATGCGACGGGATTAAACGGGCGGGGGTCAGACGCGTCATCGCATCGGTCAAGCCGGTGGTTATTACGTTACAAGAAACGAAATGGGGCACTAGCGATTGCAGGAAAGTCAGATCCATTCTGCGAGGGAAGAAATGGGAGTGGGTCGGGGTTGACTCCGTTGGGGCCTCGGGGGTATCCTCGTGGTGTGGGATTCCGGGATTTTTGAGAAAATTGACGAGGAAATGGGGGTGTTCTCAGTCTTGGTGGTGCTTCGAATCAAAGACACCGGTCAATTGTGGGTGATGTCGGGTATTTATGGCCCATCGGGGGATTGCCAACGTAGTGATTTCTGGTTTGAGCTTGCCGCGATCATGGCAAGATGGGATTTCCCGATTTGTTTGGGCGGGATTTCAACGCCATCAGATGGGGACATGAAAAACAGGGAGGGCCGCCTGTAGGGACTGTCATGAGAGACTTCAATTCATGAATTGCTGATTGGGGGCTGATGGACGTGCCTCTAATCGGTTCCAGATTTACTTGGTCTAATCTCCAAGACAACCCGACAATGAGTAGACTGGATCGCTTCCTCTACAGCACGGACTGGATGGACCTGTTTCCAGCTGCCAGGTTAGAATGCCTGGCGAGAGCGGTGTCTGACCACTGACCATTGGTACTCACGTGCGAGGCTAGAGAGAAAGGGCCGAGTTCGTTTAAATTCGAGAACATGTGGTTAGCAGACGACCGATATCAGGAGGCGATGCCACTTTGGTGGAACGAACTCAGACCTTCAGGAACGGCTACCTACCGTTTTATTTCCAAGTTGCAATGGATCAAGAAGCAAACTATACGATGGAATAGGGACACGTTTGGGCTGCTACATATAAACAAGGAGTTAATTTCGACCAGGCTACGGGAACTGGACCATCTAGAGGAAGAAAGGCTGCTATCAAACGGGGAACGTGAAGAGCGCGCGCAAAAAAAGCAAGAGTTTAATAAACTGTGTAGGGCCAAGGAGATTTCTTGGAATCAAAAAGCCAAGGTGAGATGGCTAAAGGAGGGAGATCTGAATACAAAGTTTTTTCGCGCGATTGCCAATGCCCGGAACAAGACTAACTATTTGAGCAGCATAGAGGTAGAGGGGGTTGTGCATACGGGGATCGACAGAATCCGAGAGCAGGTTCTAGGTTTCTATACCAGGTTATATGCAGACGAGGGGCTGATGCGGCCAAAGTTGGATGGGATATCTTTCAAGACCATCACACACGAGGACAGTATCGGCATCGAGATACCTTTCGCGGAAGAGGAAGTATGGAAAGCCATTAAAAGGGGGGGCAAGAACAAGTCGTCGGGACCTGATGGTTTCACAATGGAGTTCTACAGTGCGTTCTGGGGTGTGATTAAAGGAAGATCTAATGGAGGTGTTTCATGAATTCCATCGAACGGGACACATTGGGTGCAGCCTCAACTCTACCTTTATTGTGCTCATTCCGAAAAACCTGGGGCCGAGGAGATCGCAGATTTTCGCCCTATCTGCCTCATCAACGTTCTAGACAAAATCATCGCCAAGGTCCTTACTAACAGACTTAGGCCGCTAATGGGGGCGATCATATCTGCCAACCAGGGGGTGTTTGTGCATGGAAGACAACTAATTGACCAGGTGGTGGTGGCTCAAGAAGTTATTCACTCGGCGCACCTACACCGTAGACCCGCGGCTCTTTGGAAAGTGGACATGGAAAAGGCATATGATCGTGTGTCGTGGTGCGGGCTTGATTACATGCTTAGCAGATTTGGTTTTGGGTTGACATGGAGGAAATGGACAAGGGCATGTTATGCGACTCCTTGGTTTTCGGTGCTTGTCAACGGCACACCGGCTAGGTATTTTAAGAGTTCTCGGGGTATACGGCAAGGAGACCCCCTCTCTCCTTTCTTGTTCAACATGATGGGGGAAGCGCTAACTGGCCTCATCGAATGGGCCAGACAACTGAACCACATTTCGGGGATCGCGGTGGGGGGTGGGGGTAGGTCTATTGCTATCCTCCAATATGCGGACGATACGATCTTGTTCGGCAAAGCGGATACCGAGGAATTCCAAGCTCTAGCGGACACTCTACCAATCTACGAGGTGGTATCCGGCCAACGAATCAACGTCCACAAATCAAAAGTCACGGGTATTGGGACTGATAGTACGCGGTTACAAGCTATTGCTGACACTGTGGGATGTGATACCGAGGAGCTCCCGATCAGATATCTCAGACTACCGTTGGGACTGCAGCAACCCACGGCGAGGGGAGAGGAGCCTGTGATTCAACGTTTCGAATGTCTATCCTCATGGAAAGGAAAGCTACTGAGCAGTGGGGGTCGGCTGGTATTCCATGTTCCTTTGCCCAGCTAAAGTAATCCACCGGATCGAACAAGTTCAACGGAATTTTCTATGGGAAGGGGCTGGTACGGAGAAAAAATACCATTTGATTAATTGGGAAGCTTGCAAGCTCCCGATGAAACATGGAGGGTTGGGAATTCGCTGCCTAAGATGGACAAACCTTGCGCTCCTTGGCAAGTGGTTTTGGAGAGCAGGAAACGAGGAAGAAATGGGGAGCCTATGGCGAGCAGTCCTTGTAGAAAAATATGGTCAACCCAATCACAACTGGGGCATCAACACCATTCCGAGTAGAAGCTTCTCATCTTGGTGGAAAAAAATGTGTGGCACTTAGCAGAGTTATTCCAAAGGGATTCATTTCAGCTGGGGCAATGGCTCTCGTCTTCAGTTTTGGGAAGACTGCTGGGTCGGGGGAAGGGCTCTCAAATTGACTTTCCCGGATATTTACTCTTTATCTACTCAGCCTGGTGATCGAATCGATGAGTTCGTCACCGAATCGGGTGGAGGAAGGGTGTGGGAAGTCCACCTGTGCAGAAATCTTAGAGCTAATGAGGAGGAAGCTTTCTCCAACCTCCTAAACTCTCTTTACACGATGCACCGAAATCCTCACAACCAAGATCAGCAAGTGTGGTACCCCAGCAAAAACGGCCTTTTTACTGTGAAATCTTATTACCGGTGGCTGACTCGCAGGCCTCTTATCAGATTCAAAGGATGGACATTGTGGAAGGCTAGCATCCCGCTTAAAGTTAAGTTCTTCGCATGGACAGTGTTCAAGGAGAAAATCCTCACGCGGGACAACCTCATCCGGAGAGGGAAAGACATCACCAATCAGTGCGTGATGTGCGCTCAGGGGGAGAAGTCTGTCCAGCACCTCTTCCTTCTTTGCACTACGGCTTACGAAATCTGGAATATCATCCTCAGATTTTTTTAGATGAGCTGGGTCTTCCCGGACAGGCCTTACATGCTCTATTTGGCCTGGGATGCGGCTAGAATGGAAGGGCAGGAAGGGAAGAGATGGAGGGGGATGTTCTTCGCTGTGCTTTGGTGCCTCTAGCGGGAGAGAAACAGAAGGATCTTTGACCAGATGCACGAACCGGTGGGCGTCATTGTCAGGGACATTGTGGACCTTGTTCATCTATGGGTAAACAGGGAAAGTGAGCTGCCCAGAGATGAGTAGAGTCCTTGGGACCCGGGCTGATAAGAACAACGGAGACTAGGAATGTTGTTCAAGTTTTTCGTTTTGTTTTCGGTGTATTTCGTTTTTGCTTTTGTCTCCTATTGTCGTTGTACTTTTTGACCTTTGTATTGTTTCTTTCAGCACCTTGCTGCCTTTTCAATACATTACCATTTACGGATCAAAAAAAAAAAATTTATTGATTATGGACTATTGCTATGCAAATTGAGAACTTTTAATTAAGGTTTTCTTTGAGAGAGTGATTCTCTCAAAACTTAGAAGAGTGAGTCTTCTACCCGCATGCGGTTTGGTGCGAGGCCAACATTTCAATCCATCATATTTACTCTTATCTCAGTCATTTGTGTAAGTGCTTAATCATTTCCTAATTTAATTCTATTCTGAGCCTTTTCATTTCTACACACCTAGAATCCTTCCTTGTTAATTCCGCTCAAATCCGAAAGAACCCACTTGTGAATTCATTTGAAACCCTAGTCTTCTAGATCTTTAAAGGAAACGTACAGTGAAAGTAACACTATTTTGAGCTAAATAAAGTTATTTAATTGGAATTCTCTTTAATTTCTATGTTAATTTATATTTCAATTAATTATGTTAATTTTCGATTAATCTCAGCCCCTCACACGCGCATCGTGTTAGAATCTGCATCAATCTTCCTTAGATCATGCTCGAAATTTTCGATTCAGTTGTCCTTTTCAGAGGACAAAACATTGGCTATAGCCAAAACAGTCGCATCGGTAGCCTAAAAAATGATTGCAGCACCCTCAAACTTCCATTAAATCGATTAAGGCTGGTCTCAATCAGTATAAAATGGAGAATACATCCATTATCTCACCAAATAACCAAGGTCTGATGGCAGACTATGGGTTGGATCTTCCACAAACCGAGAAACCGCAAAAACGTAGTAGCAACAAAGTGGCCTTCGAACACCCTATAAAGCCATCTCAACTGTTTATGCTTCAGAAGAACAAAAGAATTGCACCAAAATTTCGATCCAAAAACACAAACTTTCGGGTTAAACCGAGGTCAAAGTTTCTGACCTGGCTAACATGCTGATGTCAGCAAGAGAGAGCAGGACGATGGAGTATCCGAAACCTTGTTTTGATACCAACAAGGAGTTGATGTGATTAGTGACAGAAGAGTACGTTAGGGTTAGAAGTGTGTAATAGTGTTTAGGGTTAGAAGAAAAAGGTTAATTAGAGAGAAGAAAACTGGCTTAATGAGAATAATTTGTCTCATTAGCCTTTATACTAAACTCATTAATGCGGACATACCAATTAATGAGTAACACACACCAACTATTGCTGATAACCCATTACAAGAAAAATAATAATAATAACACCAACACACTAACAAAGTTTGCCCTCAATTTATTCAGTTTTTGTTCTACTAATTTTTAAACCCCCTAATCCTAAGGCATTTCTCCATGTTCCAACTTACCATTTACTGAACATAGATCATGGGATCTCATCTTTGTATCAATTCATCCATAACCAAATGTAAACAAATAAGGACTCAAAGAAGACACTTGATTCAACACAACTCTGATAGGCAATTCAGCCGTCTCTCCACCATCCACATGTAGTTCTATAACACTAATTTTACATGCATGCAATTATAATTCTAATTAAATTTGACAGTGAACTTATGTGCAATTGTGCAAAACAAATGCAAAAAAGCATCCTCATTTAGAGATAGAAAGCATTTTATAAATCCAAAAGATAATGATTATGATCCATCTTTCCTCATATTTTTAAAGTTATACGCTGCCTAAAACTATTTTTAGAACCTATCATGGGTTGGTGATTCAAATAAAAGCATAACATTTGATTCACATGATCCTCTCAATTAACTACTTTTGGTAGAAGAGAACTCGAGTCAGTAACAAATTAATAAAGCAATTTATATTACCTTTTTTCTATGTTATGGTGTTGTTATTGAAAGGTTAAGATATATTAACTAAGGTTCTGGGGCATGCCATGCACCAACCATTTACAATATAAAAAAAGTGTGAAAATTGTGGAAGAAACAGCTAGAGCCAACCTTAGGAAGCCCAGTGCTACCACTTGTGTACATAATGACTGCTATGTCTGTATTGGAAGGTAGTTTTGCACGAACAGGATTATCTTTCCCAAGTTTTTCAACTTCAGAAAATGATGACACCCTCCAATGGCTTATATTACGGAAGAGAGCAGAATCAATTGCATTTCCATCATCTTCAAAGTAAACAATGTACTTAATAGTCTCTAATTTTGAGCTTAATGCAGCTAACTTCTTCAGTTGCTTGGAATCACAGATCAAAGTTTCTACTTGTGTCTGCAAAATAAAAATTAGAGCAATGAATCAGAGCAGATACTACACGAGAAACGCAAACAGTAAATAATCACAAAGTACATATCATTTAATCCTATATAGAATAAAAATGCTTCACATCAAACTAGGCCAAAAGTTAGTAGGGTTATCTGAATTAAATTATGGCTTATAAATTTTATTTGGCACATACTTACCTGGTTCGAGTCAAAAAGCATACGAGTACATTTCATACCAGTTTGTGGGATCCAATATGAAATAAGACTTAACCAAACATAAAGCTGGAAACAAGAATCTCTATTTTTGTTTTTTATGTTTACTTTTCGTATCAGTAATATTTGCTTCTAACAGAACTACTTTTTATCTGTTCATTGTTTACAACCAGCTTTTCTTATTGCTTTTACCATTTATGAGCTTAGCTTTTACTTTATAACAGCCTCTATCAAAGGGGGTTCTTTACATGCTAATAAATCCTGATATCTAAGCTAGATATAGATAACTCAACAAATACAATTTTACAATCATATCGTAATATAATAATATATTGATCATTTGAGAAGGTAGTAGGGTGTTTTAGGTAATTAATAATTAGAAGGCTACATTGATCATTTGAGCAAATAAGGAGATTAGTAAATTATTAAATAGAAGAGTAATATAGGTTAAATACTTGAGAAACATAATGCAATATATTGTATATATATATATATATATATATATTAAATAAAAAAGAAAGAAGACTCGAGACAGAGAAAGAAAGGATGACAGAGAGAGAGAGAGAGAGAGAATAGGCACAAGAAAGAGGGGGCGAGAGAGAGAAGGGCATGGAGAGAGAGAGAGAGAGTCTTGAGAGGGAAGACCAAGGGAACGAGAGATTGAAAGGAGAGGAAGAAGAAGAAGAAGAATAGAGCATTTGGGGAAAACACAACCATCACCCTAGACAGAATTTTAGATGTAAGTAGCCTACCATAGCACTATTTTTTTTAAAACAATTCTGAGCTCTTTATAAATCTGAATTTTGAAAACAATTGAGCTGAAAATAATAAAATAATAATGTATTTAATAAAAACCCATAAGAGGGGTTGTTAGAGAGAGAGAAAGAGGAGCAGAGGAAGAGGGAGAGAGAAGAGAGCACAATAACACTAATGGGCTACATTTTAATATTGAGAGAATCAAAGTGTTACAACTAAGGCACTTTATAGATCAACATATAAGTGAACAAAACTTTTCTAAACAATGTGGGACTATTATGTCGCTTGCGGTGATATGGGCTATTTGGAATACAAAAAGGAACACTATTGCTCTTATTCTGAAGAATGTGAGGGATTTGATTTTGAATTGGGTGAGATTGAAAGATGACTCTCATCAGGTGGGAAGTAAGGAGAGGGATCTTATGTGGGATAACTTGGCTCATTAACTTGTCTATCTCCCACAGATTGGATCGGATCTGGGGACGGGTCTCTGCTCCTGGCTCTAGAGAGTGAGTTTTCTTTAGGTTGGGTAGTTTCTTTGAGTCTTATTAGGTTGGGGGTGTCTTTTTGGTTGTTTTGTATAGAGTTTCTTTCTTTTGTCCACGCTCAGACTTCCAGCTTCTTGCTGGTTGCCCAGCTTGTAAGTATTTCTTTTTAAATAAATATTCTTATTGATCCAAAAAAATAAAAAAAACAAAGTGGGACTAAAAAATATAACACTAACAAATATATTGTCTCCATACTAGACACTAAGGTTGTGTTTGGCATAGCTCTCGCTAGCTCCATGTCAGAGCAGGGTTTACCTACTTTAGCATGCTCCCTTTCTCCTTGCTAAATCCTGCTACCTGCTTTAGCAGGTCCCCCTTCTCCTTCCTAAGTCCCAGCATAGCAGGATTTACCTGCTCAAGTAGTTCTCCCCTGCTCTCTGCTCGCTCCTTGCCAAAGCAGATTTTATTTGATCCAGCAGGGAGTTAGCAAAGAGCAAGGAGTTAGCCGGTAGAGCAAGTAAATCCTGCTTTGCAGGGAGTTAGCAAGGAGAAGGGGGGGGGCTATTAAAACAAGTATATCCGGCTCTGGCCGGGAGTTGACAAAGAGCTATGCCAAACGAAGCCTAACTGACGCGGGACAAAACCCTAGAATACGTGAGTGAATATGAAATGAATATTTTGCCGAAATTAAATTAAACTAATTAAGCAAAAATCAATACAGAATCGCGATACCTTACGACTCATGGTTTTCCTCATAGAAGATCATGTAGATTTGGGTAGGGTCCAGTCCGTGCACTAGATCCGTTAGTCTCGCAAAAGGAGGATCCTAGAGACAGAACTCTAGCCGCTTCCAGATTAGGGCACTCACTCGCAGTTCAATGATTGAATCACCAGTTCGATCAAGGGCTTGCTGAATTAAATCAATCCAACGGTTCAGATTGGGTCTGGGGTTATTGATTTGGGTCGATTCAATGGTTCAGATGAAAGCTAGGATTATAATTTTCGGGGTATTTTAAAAAGGTGCTGGCTGAAATTTTAGGGTTTATGGGAACAAAGTAAAAGCAGTGAAATAAATCAAAGAGAGAAAGAAAGAATATGATAGATTGTGGGCTTCACACCCATGGCTTCACACCAAACCCTTCTCGGGAAGAAGATTCACTCTTCAAGGAAACTCATCTCAAGTTCCAAAAGCAAAAGCTCTTTCATTCAATAATCAAAAAACTTTTTACATTGTTTAATTAGAGACCTTATATAGGAGACCTCACAAAAGATAACCCTAAAACAAATAAACTCAAAGAAAAGACAAGTTTTTGCGGAGTTCACTTTCGCGAAAAATCGATCGATCGAAGCATAGGCTCAATCGATAGAGTATATATATATATAATTGCATTCTGTCTCGTTCATTCGATCGATCGAAAACTACCGTTGATCGATCGACTAAAAAATGAACTTCGCCAAAACTAAATTCCCACTGGCCACATTCGAACGATCGATTTCAAGTGTTCGATCTATCGACTGTGTAATCTCTTGTAAGCTCCTTTCTGCTCGGTTCTGGTTGTCTTTAAGCCCAGTTCTGGTTACCGACTCGTTTCTTCCGACGTCGATAGATACGATATGGTCCACAGCTTATGTCAACGATGTCGGCATCCCCATCAATTCTCCCGGACCGAAAATGTTTCATCACCAATGAAACACGCATGTAGTACTGATCAAGTGTATAGGGGACCGATCGGTGGAACTCTTTGCAACTAACCCAAGCAATCTTGGCATATAGTAACATATGAGTATCATCCTGGTCGATTATATCGGAGCGCACACTGTAAAGCTCTCCTCGACGAACCAAATAACCCGGCTCGCCAACCCATTCTACCAAATATTTTTGAAGCTTCTCATCATCTTTCCTAGACTCGGAAGTCTTCTTCACCGATGAAATGTGTTCGTGATGTCGGTCGAAAATACAGGAACTCAGACAACGAACTCTCTCATGATTGGCCCATGCACTCTCGGTAGTCGACTTACCAACCCTCTGCATCTCATAAACCAGAAACTTTCTGTCGCAGGTGAATGCCACAAGATCATTTAAAATTTCCTCAATTAACTCTTTTCTCTACATGCTTGGGGAGGGAAGGGGTATCGGCTGCAAAGTTGTGTTGAGATTGCGAATAGGGGGCGTTTGGAAAGGATTGCAAGGAGGTAGGGTTGAGCCCAGAGAAGGAACTAGGTCCTTCACATTGAACTTTAAGCTAATCCTTGTATTTGGAGGAAGCTCAAGAGCGTACGCAGTAGCACCACTCCTTGCCACAATTCCAAAAGGTCCAGCGTCGTAGGCCTGGAGCTTCTTTGCGACTCCCGATGGGAATCATTCAGATCCAATCCGAACCATCGCATGATCATTTAATTGGAATTCCATAAAAGTCTTAGGTACACATGCATCGATAATTTGAGAGTTTCATTGCACAAATTAATTTTAAGCATAATTTCGGCATGCAATGCGAAATGAGACTCAAAACTTGACTCACAATAAGGCTCGGAATGTGAAGCGATATGCAACTCGAGAATATGATGTGTATGTGTATCTATGGACTCGATACTCTCATGTGCATGCAACGCTAATGACTCGGGTCTAGTAGACTCTACCAACGCAAGGACTCATATGTAGTAGACTCTACCAATGACTCATGTGACTCATGTGACTCATGTAGTAGACTCAACCAACACTAGTGACTCATGTGCAGTAGACTACCAACACTAGTGACTCATGTATGATTGAATCAAGTGACACTAATGGCTCATGTGGAGCTGACTCAACGGATTCCAATGACTCATGGGTAGGTGAATTGATTGGCTCGTGTGTACTCGGTTCAACCAACATCAAAGACTCAACTGCACTCGACTCTACCACCAACAAGGACTCGTGCAGAGCTGACTCTATGAGCACCAACAAATCGTGCACACGTGACTCGGTCGAATTGCGTGTGGGTGACTCGGTTGACTCACGTGTGAGCGACTCAACATCACTACTCACAAGGGAAATAGAAATCTCCTTAACACAAGCTAGACTTTCGTCGGCTTCTTCGATCTCCTCTTCACTCATCACAGTTCTTGGGTCATACACAATGTGCTCCACTTCCATATTTTCCAGCTCCTTAGAACTCTCTCAGTTAGTCAATAAATTCATAGTGGAAAATTTTGTGGAGCATTGATAAGCAAAGTGTCCGAACCCTTGACACTTAGACCAATCAGGACACTTATCTGTCTTGGTTTTCAAACTCCGTAGAAGGTAGTGGAGCGTGAAAGCAAAAAATTCTCGATAAGTTGCTCCCTCATGTCCTCCCATCATGTGATCAACTTACAATTAGCTAACTTGCGTCGAAACTCAACATTAGTCCAATAGGTTTTGGCATGGCTCACCAACATTGTTTTCACTAGCCTAATTTTGTACTCATTCGGTGCGCGATACCAATCAAAATACTCCTCTACACTAAACAACCACTCCACGAAGTTTTTAGGACTCGTCCATCCCCCAAAATTTGGAACCTCATCCCGAATAGACTTTAGAAACTTCTCGGCAAGGTCGTACTCAGGTTCACGATGATCAAGGTATCCCCTAACTCTAGTCTCACCACGACTTTTGGGACTTTGCCAAGAATTTAGAGTATAGTAATTTCCTCGTTCGGCTAGTACCCTTTCATGACGAGTAGGGAATTTAAGGTGATGTGTAAGTGGCTCATACATGATGCTCGACACAAACACAACTCAGACACAATACTATAATTGAGGAATTTTAACAAACACAGGATGAGTATGCAAATGAAGACACAAATGACATCGAAATGGCATACACATGTGACTTAAAATGAGTAAGGACTTTTGTCAAACACTAGACATGCACAAATAAAAACTGAAATAAAATGTAATAAAATTAAGATGCCATACTAACATGCCCTAACTTAGAACTTACGCTTTGATACCAAAACTGACGCGGGACAAAACCCTAGACTACGTGAGTGAATATGAAAAAAATATTTTGCCAAAATTAAACTAAACTAATTAAGCAAAAATCAATAAAGAATCACAATACCTTAAGGCTCATGGTTTTCCTCATAGAAGATCGTGTAGATTTGGGTAGGGTCCAGTTCGTGCGCTAGATCTGTTAGTCTTGTGGAAGGAGGATCCTAAAGATAGAACTCTAGCCGCTTCCATATTAGGGCGCTCACTCGCAGTTCAATGATGGAATCGCCAGTTCGATCTAGGGCTTGCTGAATTAAATCGATCCAACGGTTCAGATTGGGTATGAGGTTATTGATTTAGGTCGATTCAATGGTTCAGATGAAAGCTAGGATTATGATTTTCAAGGTATTTTAAAAGGGTGATGGCTGAAATTTTAGGGTTTATGGGAACAAAGTAAAAGCAGTGAAAGATAAATCAAAGAGAGAAAGAGAGAAGATAGATTGTGAGCTTCGCACCCTTAGCTTCACACCAAACCCTTCTCGGGAAGAAGATTCACTCTTCAAGGAAACTCATCTCAAGTTCCAAAAGCAAAGGCTCCTTCATTCAATAATTAAAAAACTTTTTACATTTTTTATTTAGAGACCTTATATAGGAGGCCTCACAAAAGATAACCCTAAAACAAATAAACTCAAAGAAAAGACAAGTTTGCCCCTAAAAACCCAATTTCGTTTTTTAGCGGAGTTCACTTTTGCGAAAAATCAATCAATCGAAGCATAAGCTCGATCGATCGAATATATATGTAAAATTGCATTCTGTCTCGTCCATTCAATCGATCGAAAACTACCGCCGATCGATTGACTGAAAATAGAACTTCGCCAAAACAAAATTCCCACTGGCCACATTCAATCGATTGATCGACTGTGTAATCTCTTGTAAGCTCCTTTTTGCTCGGTTCTGGTTGTCTTTAAGCCTGGTTCTGGTTTCCGTCCCGTTTCTTCCGACGTTGGTACATACGATATGGTCTATAGTTTATGTCCACGATGTCGGCGTCCCCGTCACTAACACACTACATGCCATTCTTCACATATCATCTCCAACATTTTGGACCTTATTTTTCCTTATATAATCTAAAGGCGTGTTATGCCAGCCCTTAGGAGCTCTTTACTATCAGTAAATGGCGTCCTCACATTCAGCAATTTGTTTAGATGAAGGTGGTAATCATCTTGCACTTTGTAATAAGAGGTCAATGTATTTGCCCTATCCTTCTTTGCTAAATCCTCCAAGATGAGGTCAATGTATTTGCACTGGTCGAGATCAAAAAGACTGCTTGCTCTCTCTCACGGGTATGTCCAACTTGCTCTCTCTCATGGGTATGTCTTAGTGATTATGATGTCTCAGTTGGGTGGGATTGATAGTGACTGGTAAAATATATGCTTAGAATGAGAGCACTCGGAGCCTTGATCTGCACAGAGTTTAATAAAGGTGGTGGTGCTTCATCATGAGTTTCACACCGTCCTTTTTATAGTTAACAACATTATATGTCACTATTTGGACAAGCATGCTCTGCCCTACCTTCTCAACCACCTCATCCATTAGCTTAAACATATATTCTACATCCTTGGTATGCTTATATGCATCCACGGATTTCAAAAAAAATTGTACCTTGATTGTTGTACACTAGAAGTTAATAAAACTCTTCTTACTCCACTCCAACCATCAAACATGATTGTGCAACCTCTCTCATCCCATACGTCTTTAAATCTCTAAAAATATCTTTTAATCACTTTGACTTCATCATTTAATAGTAGGTCAGCCACTTACTATGCAAAAGGTGTCTTAATTCTTGGCACTTCCTTCGCACTCGTACCTATCATTGTTTGAAGTAGACTCTACTACTTGAGTGGGAATGTGGTTGAAATTATGAACTTGGCAATAGCTTTCCCTAATTTCTTCCCGCATGTCTCTAATAAGATTGTGTTAAGCTTGGTCGGCTTAGCACTTTGTTGGCAGTGTAAGAAAGGATCTGTAGGACCCACAATACGTCTTGAATCTTTCCTCATGGTTGTTGTCTTCATCATCATCATCATCAAGTCTATATGGGGCCCGATTTTACTCACCCCACTACCACACATAGAAGGGCCACTCTACTCGGCCCTAAACCTACGATTGACATCCTCTTGATTCCCTTCTCCTTTCACTAATGCTCTCCCTCCCTCCCTCCCATGGATCTCGCAAAGTCCTCTCTCCCATGAATCTCACAATGTCAGAATCCCCAACCTCATCTTCATCATCAACCTCTCAATGGGGTACATGATCGGTTGCCTACTCCTAGCCATCATATCTCTATCTCTCCATCTCAACTGCTTTCTTTCTTTCCTTTTACTGCATTTATTTGCTCTCTCACAGTCAACATTATCTCTTCTGATACACTATCACATCCTGAACTATCCCCCTTTATATGAGTCAAATGCTCCTTAAACCTACGTATACCTTCACCCTAAATCTTCATGTGGAAAAAGTTATATTACATTTTCAGTCTATCGACCCCAATCAACTTGTCATACTACCAAGTTGGTTCTTGCTCAAGAACCATATTGAACTACTGAACCCGCATGATGATTGAGAAAAAAATAGGTTTAAAACTATACAAACTTGAAATTACTACTCCAATAGGTTTTTTAAGATGATCTACATTTAAAATCTATATATATATATATATATATATATATATATATATATTAAAAATAATATTATTTTTTATAATTTTTTAATATTTATTTTAACTTTGAAAAATTACAAAATACTTCCAATTTTCTTTTTGAGACGATAACAAAGATATATTAATATAAAGAAAGAGACATACACATGAACGGAGAAAAAAGAAAGCACACCTTGGTGGGTAGTAAGGAACTACCTAAGCGAGGCAGCCGAAAAAACCCGCAAAAAGCTCGCCATCTCCTCTGGGACAGCATCAGGTCCAAAAGAAGAAGGCGTATCCCCATCGATTCCAGCAGATTAGGTGCATAAATCCTCTCAGATCATGAGGAAATGAAGAAGCCCGTCATTGAAGATCTCCATTTTACTAGCATTCCAACTGATCACCAAATCTCTGACGTCGCAAATAACCATTGAAAAAGGTTTAGCCTTTCGACTGAAAATCCTGTTGTTTCTTTCCAACCAAATAGCCCATAGGACCGCATATACAGTAAGGGGCCAAAGGTCTCTCCTTGGGTCCTCAAATTTTAGCTCTCTCCACATTTCCATCATCTGTCCCGGCCGGTAAGGGCAATCCCATTCCACCTTCAAGATCCTAAGGATCATATTCCAGATGTACATCGCGAAAGGGCAATGTAGGAAAATATGAGCCACCGATTCTCTCCCCCTCATACACAGCATACACTTGTTAATTATCGGGATATTTCTTCGAATTAGTTGATCCCTGGTAAGAATTATCTTTCTGGCCACTAACAATGCAAAGAATTTAATCTTCGGTGAGACTTTTGCCATTCACATTCCTGACCAGCTCCTTGTTACCTCATTCCTTCTGTCCCGCGACTTGATGAAGTTATAAAAAGTGTGCACCGAAAAGTTCCCCCTGCTGGAGTGTTTCCATAACCTCTTGTCAACATTAGACGCGTTTGGATTAGCTTCTCGTAGCACTTCCATCAGATTTTGGAAATCCGCTCCTTCCCAATCCCTCAATGGGCACCTAAGCGGAATGTTCCATTGGACACTCCCCTCAGAATATTGGCCAAAGTATCATACCACCTCCTCCTTATTGTCCGACAAATTGAAAATCGTAGGAAATCTCCGGTATAGAGGTTGCTCCCCCACCTACATGTCCTTCCAAAACTTAATTCTATGGCCATCTCCCCAGGTGAACTTGGTTCCTTCTAAAATGTCTTGAGTACTGCCATTGATTGCCTTTCACCAATTCGATCCCCGGTTGGTATTGGGGACTTCCCCGGCTAAATTTCCATATTTAGCAGTGACAATTTGATGCCACAAATTGTTTGTTTCCTTTTCCTCTCCCACTCTCCTTATCCATTTAGCCAAAAGTGCTTTATTAACCAAGTTAAGGTCTCTAATTCCGAGTCCCCCATAATCTTTTGATTCGCAACACTGACCCCATCAGACTAGATGAATCTTTTTTCGGTCTCCCGCTCCTTCCCACAAAAAGTCCCTGACTCTTCTTTCCAACTTCTTGATGATTCCAGCAGGTCGCCCTTAGAAAAGACATCATGAATTTCGGAATTGAGGTAAAAGTAGATTTGATGAGCGTTAGTCTTCCCCCATAGTTGAGTAACTTGCTCTTCCACGTTGCCAACCTCTTCCGAAATCTTTGAATCATTTTGTCCCATAGCCGAAGTTTGGTCCTTCCAGGACCCAAAGGGATCCCAAGGTAATTTATAGGGAAGTTCCCAGTATTGCATCCAACCCTTCTTGTGACCCGATCGGTATCCTCCTGGGGCATATTAATTCCAACTATAGTGGATTTGTGCAAATTAACTCTCTGCCCCGGCACGACTTCGAAGATAATAAGTATGTCCGTGGTAACCCTTAATTCATCGGATTCGGACCACATCAGTTTAAGAAGCGAGAGGAAGCCCATACGTAGCCTCGGAGGAGAAAAGGACACAAGCGCTAGGAGAAAGCGCCACGGTAGCGCGCGACATCTGGCGCGCGAAGACGCCAGCTTAATGACCGGGCGTGACATCTGGCGACCGCGCCGCCCACAACGTGTGGCTATCAAAGACGCCGCCAAGAACAACTTCGGGATTTTTATTTTACAAGAAAACTACCTTTTATGTTTTATTAGTATTAGGATTCTTTTATTTTCAGAATTAATTATTGATGGCCTATATATAGAGGCTTGTAAACACCTTCTTAGTTAGTTGATTGATTATTGAATGAGAGCTTATTGTCACGGGGTCACTCTTCCAGCAGTGACAGCCCGTGCGGCACCTAACGCCCGATGCGCTAAGTCAGCCTAACTCTGATACCAACTGTCGCGGGAGCGTTCTTCAACGCACCTTCAACCCGCGCAGTGCCTCGCTACCTCGTGCAACGAAGCCAACCCATCTCTACATCAGCTCTGATACCACCCGCCTAGAGGACGGGAACTCCTCCCTCGTCATGGTTACCTCTGTTTCACGGCCTACCACTCGATGCATCGTGCTCCTTACGACACGCCAAACTGCCCCACTATGCCCCGCTTGGTCTGCTCAAGCTTCACCCTGTGCACTGCACTATTACCTCGCCTCGCATCGCATACCGAATCAAGCCCACAGTCGCGTGCCTACGTTGTGCTGCCATGCTCCACTGAGTTCCATGCAGCGCTCATGAGGTTGCCTAGCCGTACGCACCGCAACACGTAGTCCTGGGTGCCACACGGCATCGCTGCGTCGACGTCCTAGGCCCACCCTTTCAGGCCTAGGAGACACTTGCGCACCCTCTGGCGACACAAGGCCCCGTGTGCGGGGGAATAGCTCTCAAGCTCCCTTCCCCTATATAAGGGTAAAACAGTAATTCAGCTAGAATAGCGGGAGAACCTCAAACCCCTTGGTTTCACATACCGCAACGCTCTGAGCCACTAACCCAGCTAGACGGTGTCGTGTCCGTGTCGCGACCGTGTCACTCGCGCATCTTACCCCCATGCGACCGTGTCGCGTCTCCCGCAGCACGACCACATCGCGAGGCCCTCCTGGCCCCAAGTCGCGTGCCGCTTCTAGCACCAAGATGTCGCGTGCCCTGCCGGCACCACATTGCATGCCCCAGGCACCAAGTCGCCACTGCCCCTACGCGGAGTACAAGCGGCTCGAGTGGCACTGCGGATGGCCCGGGTAGCCACGTTGCGTACCTCCGTCACATTATGCTTTGTGAAGAGAGTCTTCTTCCCCGCAATGGGTTTGGTGTGAGGCCAAGGGAGTGATTCCCATATATCTTTATCATCGATTTGCTTTGCTTGATTATATTTGCTATTTCTAAATCTCTGCATGCTTCTCTAAACCATAGCCTAATTTCTTCCTTGTGATCCCCGAAACCCTAAATCCTTTTGAAGGCCTAAACCACACAAAGTCAACACCTTTTCCAAAACCATAAACCGACCTAAAAGCCATAAGCCTTTTACAAACCCTAATTCCCTTTTGCAGCCCGATTTGGAATCCGTGAATCTACATCGGACCGAAGATGAGTGCCTAATCCTAGAAAAGCTAGAGTCCTATCTCTAGGCCGATCTCACCTCGACTCTAAATGTACTTACGCATTGGACTGGACCCTACCTGGCTCTCGTGTGATCTACCCATCTGAATTCTGCTAACCCTAAAGGTATCGAAGATAATGTTGCGATCAGACTTGATTTAATTTCATTAATTTCGGCAAAATCTACAAAAAAATCATATTCCACATTTTAGGGTCGTTGTCCCGCGTTAGTTTTGGTATCAGAGCCCTAGGTTTTCTAGGTTAGGGCATCTATGCTTGTCATATTTATTTTATTGCATTATTTTCTTTTGTGAGTCCATATTGCATGTCATATTAGAACCCTAATAGAACTTGTGATCACCATGGCTTTGGACGAGGTTCTTAATACTCTGAGAGCTATGCGAGAAGAATTGGGTGCGATTAGTGCACGTCTGAATGCCATTGAGCAAGCCCAAGCATCTTTAGGAGTTGGTAATGATAGATTACGTGATCGAATCAACCAACTGGAAGCGATGGGTGGACTTGAAAATCAACACCAAGAGCGTGAGTGTCCGCAATTTGAACGTAATGGTCACCAAGACAACTAGAACCGTAGGGATCATCGTAGAGATGACTATGACCCCGAAGCTCAACTCCTTAAGAACGTCCAAGTTGAGATTCTGACTTTTGATGGAAGAATGGACCCTACCGTCTTCCTCGATTGGCTTTCTGAAATGGACCAACACTTTGATTGGTATGCCATGAATGACGACCGTTGCGTTAGACTCGCTAAAATGAAGTGGTTGGTCAAGCTCGGCTTTTTTAGCTCAATGTTGAGCGCATTAGGGTGAACGCGGGTTGTCCTCCCATTACCCGTTGGGATGACATGAAGGAACGACTTACTGAGAAGTATGTTCCTTTATCCTACCACCAACGCCTCCTCGACCAGTGGCAAAATTTACGTCAAGGTGGTATGCCCGTGACCGTTTATATTGCCAAATTCGAAGAGTTCATGATGAGGGCAAAAGTATCGGAAGACCCTGAAATCACTCTCTCTAGATTCTGCACCAGATTGCGACTTGATTTGCAAAAAGAGTTAATTTCTCACCCCATAAAAACTAGATGCTATGCCGTTGTGCAAGATCTCGAACAGTATTTGAAAACTATGGTGGTGAAGAGAAGCGAGCCACAATATAGTAGCCAAAGATCCGGTGAAGGACGATTCAATCCTCCTCCCAAACCTACACAACCTGCCCCTACCAATTCTAGGTTTGAAAAGGGAAAAGGTGTAGTCGGAGAATCCTCAAGGGTTAATTCTCAAGTAAAATGCTATAAATGTCATGGGATGGGACACTTTGCCGCCCAATGCCCTATGAAAGAACCCCAAAGGACTCTCTTCATTGAGGGAGAGGAAGATGATGATAAGGTAGTGGTTGAAGAGAAAGTATTTGAGCCGGGTAGCTCACCCAGTGATGAAGAGGGTGATGCTATTGGTCATGCTTTAGTTGTGAGGTGTGCCCTTGTACAGCCTCAACGGGATGAAAAGAATGACTGGCGAAGGGAGAACATCTTCCACACCTACGCCAAATTTGGTGAAAAGAATTGTAGGGTCATCATGGATAGCGGTAGTTGCACTAACGTAATATCAACTCATGCAGTGCGCCGCTTAGGGCTTACACCTGAAGCCCACCCGAGACCTTATAAAGTCGCATGGGTCAATTTTTCATCCATTCCCGTGTCGAAAAGGTGTCGTGTACCGATTCAGTTAGGCTCTTATTCGAACACCTTATGGTGCGATGTGGTGCCGATGAATGTGGGCCATATCATTTTGGGAAGGCCATGGCTCTACAACATGGGCGTGACTCTTTCTGGTCGAACAAACATATGCACGTTCATGCATAAGGGCAAAAAGATCACTTTACACCCTTTGCCTCCCAAAACACCATCGACCAACACCGTCGAAAAGAAGGGCGAGTCTTCTAAATCCATTAATATTGTGAGCCCTTCTGAGTTCGAGAAAGTATCGATAGAAGAGAGTGTAGTGTACGTAGTTGTCACCGTAGAGAGTGCTCCCGAGTCGGTGAGCGAGTGTCCTAAGGAGGTTGAGCCGATTTTAAGAGAGTTTACGGATGTCTTCCCTGAAGACTTACCAAACGAACTCCCTCCCCTGCATGATATCCAACACGCAATAGACTTGGTTCCTGGATCTACCTTACCGAACCTGCCCCACTATAGGTAGAATCCAGTTGAGCACGCCGAGTTGACTCGGCAAGTCAATGAGCTCCTTCATAAGGGGTTCATCCAAGATAGTCTGAGCCCATGTGTCGTACCTGCCCTACTCACTCCTAAGAAAGATGGTACGTGGTGCATGTGTGTGGATAGCCGTGCAATCAATAAAATTATCGTTAAGTATCGATTTCCCATTCCAAGGCTCAATGGCATGCTTGACATGATGGTCGGTGCCACTATCTTTTCAAAGATAGACCTTAAAAGTGGCTACCATCAAGTCTGCATCCACCCCGGTGATGAGTGGAAAACTGCCTTTAAGACTAAGGATGGTCTTTATGAGTGGATGGTCATGCCTTTTGGGCTTTCTAATGCCCCGAGTACTCTCATGCAACTCATGACCCAAGTGTTGAGGTCGTTTCTAGGCAAATTCCTTGTTGTTTATTTTGATGACATCTTGATCTATAGTCATGACAAGGATCAACACTTGACCCACCTTAGGCTGATTTGTGAAACCCTCAAGGGCGAGAAGTTGTTTGCCAATCTCAAGAAGTGTACTTTCATGCAACCTTCCGTTGTCTTCTTGGGATTCATTATCTCGGCCAATGGAATGGTCGCGGACCCTGAAAAGGTTAAAGCCATTGTGGAGTGGCCCGAACCTAAGAACATACACGATGTCCGCAGCTTCCATGGCTTGGCTACTTTTTATCGTCGTTTCATCAGAAGCTTTAGCACCATTATAGCCCCAATTACAGACTGCATGAAAAAGGAGGACTTTAAATGCGGCAAAGCGGCGACAAAAGCCTTTGCTGAAATCAAACAACGAATGAGTAGTGCACCCGTCATGCAATTGCCAGACTTTTCCAAAGTCTATGAAGTCGCATGCAACGCATTGGGTCTAGGCATAGGAGGAGTGCTTAGCCAAGAGGGTCACCCCGTGGCCTATTTTAGTGAAAAACTTAACGAGGCGAAGCAAAAATACTCCACCTATGACAAGGAGTTCTATGCGGTCGTTCGATCTCTTTGGTATTGGAAACATTACCTTAGACCGCAGCAATTTGTGTTGTTTTCTGACCATGAAGCCTTATGCTTTCTTGCTTCACAAAAGAAGTTGAACCCAAGGCACCCGAAGTGGGTTGAGTACCTTCAAGGGTTTACATTCGTGTTAAAGCATAAGGTCGGTGTTGAAAATAGGGTCGCTGATGCACTTAGTCAGCGAGTGGTGACTTTGCGCGCAATGAGCACCAAGGTCGTCGAGTTCGAAAAGTTAAAGGATGAGTACCCCGAGTGCCCAGATTTTGGGGTTGAGTACACTGCACTCCTTAGTAGCCCGACCAACACACACTCTGTGTACCCCATCCAGGATGGGTACTTGTTTAAAGGCAATCGCCTTTGCATCCCTCACACTTCATTGCGTGACTTTCTCATTTGGAAGTTACATGCTGAAGGGATAGCCGAACATTTTGGGCGTAATAAAATTGTTGCGCTCGTAGAGGATAGGTTCTTTTGGCCTAGCCTAATGAGAGATGTCGCTCGGTTGTCAAACATTGTCGTACTTGCCAACTGTCAAAGCAGACCAAACAAAATACCGACTTGTACACTCCATTACCCGTGCCACACACACCGTGGCAAGACCTCTCTATGAATTTCGTGCTGGGACTTCCTAAGACCCCTAGGAAGCACAACTCCATCTATGTCATAGTAGACCGATTTTCCAAAATGGCCCACTTCATTCCTTGTTCTAAAACCTCCGTTGCATTTCATATTGCTAAACTATTTTTCGCAGAGGTAGTACGTCTTCATGGGCTACCCAAAACCATTGTGACTGATAGGGATGTTAAATTTACGAGTTATTTTTAGAAGACCCTTTGGCACATGATGGGCACATTGCTCCAATTCTCTATAGCTTACCACCCTCAAAAGGATGGCCAAACCGAAAGCACCAATAGGAGTCTTGGGAATCTCCTTCGTAGTCTTGTCGGTGATCATGTTAGGACCTAGGATACCATCTTACCCACAGCTGAGTTTGCATATAATAATTCTGTCAATAGGTCCATAGGCATGAGTCCTTTTGAGGTAATGTATGGTCATAGGCCCAGGACCCCATTAGATTTGGTCCCCATGTCTGCATCCCATAGAGTGTCAGAATCTGCCGATGCATTTGCACAATACATTCATAGTTTGCATGCCGAAATTAAACAGAAAATTAATTCAAGCAACAATCAATATAAATTATCTACAGATGCTCACAGGCGTTCTAAAGAATTTAACGTGGGTGATTATGTGATGGTCCGGGTTAGGCCTGAGCGGTTCCCAAACCGGGAACCGCAAAGAAACTCCAATCTCGAGGCGCTGGACCTTTTAGAATTTTGGCTAAGAGTGGTCCTAATGCATACGTGCTCGAACTTCCTCCAGGTACGGGAATTAGTTCAACGTTCAATGTGGAGGACTTGGTTCCTTACTTAGGTTTCACCCCACCTCCTGAAAACCCACTCCAGCCACCTCCTAGTCCCAACCCCAATCCAACTTTGCAACCTATACCTCTTCCTTCCCCAAGCAGACAGAGATCAGATGAGATAGAGGATATAATCAATGATCATGTCGTCTCTACACATGACGGGGGATTCCAGAAGTACTTGGTTAAATGGATCGGAAAACCGGAGTCCGAAAACACTTGGATCCACGAGAATGAGTTCCGCCGATTGAACCCCAATTTGATTGACTTCTATCACAAGCGCGTTTCATCGGTGATGAAACCTATTTGGTCTAGGGGAATTGACGGGGACACCACATACAAGAAGCGAGAGGAAGCCTCGTGAGGAGAAAAGGACACAACCGTCAGAGAATAAAGGCTAATGCAATAAGAACATCTGCCAAGGAAGACGCCGCATGAAGAAGGCTGTAGAATATCTGCAGCACTGATGTACTACTAAAAGACACCGCCGACGACTTCAGACGGGATTTTTATTTTACGAGGAAACTGCCTTTTATGTTTTATTAGTATTAGTATTCTTTTATTTTTGAAATTAATTATTGATGGCCTATATATAAAGGCTTGTAAACACCTTCTTAGTTAGTTGATTGATTATTGAATGAGAGCTTATGCTTTGTGAAGAGAGAATCTTCTTCCCTGCGATGGGTTTGGTGTGAGGCCAAGGGAGTGATTCCCATATATCTTTGTCATCGATTTGCTTTGCTTGATTATATTTGCTATTTCTAAATCTCTGTGTGCTTCTCTAAACCATAGCCTAATTTCTTCCTTGTGATCCCCGAAACCCTAAATCCTTTTGAAGGCCTAAACCACACAAAGCCAACACCTTTTCCAAAACCATAAACCGACCTAAAAGCCATAAGCCTTTTACAAACCCTAATTCCCTTTTGCAACCCGATTTGGAATCCGTGAATCTACATCGGACCAAAGACGAGCGCCTAATCCTGGAAAAGCTAGAGTCCTATCTCTAGGCCGATCTCGCGTCGACTCTAAAAGTACTTACGCACAGGACTGGACCCTACCTGGCTCTCGTGTGATCTACCCATCTGAATTCTGCTAACCCTAAAGGTATCAAAGATAATTTTACGATTAGACTTGATTTAATTTCATTAATTTCGGTAAATTCTGCATAAAAATCATATTCCGCATTTTAAGGTCGTTGTCCCGTGTCACCTATCCCCATTATTTCCATTACATAACACTATGGTATCATCCGCATACTGAAGATGGGAGACCGAGGGACCTAATTCCGCCGTACTAAACCCCTTTACCAGATTGATTTCTTCCGCCCTTTTGAACAGATTATGGAGAGCCTCCCCAACGCAGTTAAACAAAAGAGGGGATAGACAGTTGCCCTGTCAGAGACCTTGCTTGCTTCTAAAATATCTGTGAGGAGCTCCGTTGACGAGAACAGAAAACCGAACTGACACATAACACCCTTTCATCGACTTCCTCCACTTTCCTCCGAAACCCATTCGCTGAAGCACGTAGTCCAAGAAATCCCAATTCACTCTGTCATAAGTCTTTTCCATATTGACCTTGAAGGCCCGTCCTTTATCTTTATGTTTCTTAGCTAAGTGAATGATTTCCGTTGCCGCCACTACGATATCCATGAGTTGCCTTCCCGGAATGAAGGCTCCTTGGACATTAAAGATGAGAGAACAAATCACCCTTTTTATTCGATTTGCCAACACTTTGGCTATAATCTTGTAGGCACGCCCAATTAAACTTATCGGCCGACAATCAGTGAGGGAGGCCACACCCTCCCTCTTTGGGATAAGCATCAGAAATGACGAGTTCATACTCTTGGCCACTCTACCGGTCTCGTGGAACTCAGGGATCATTGCCAAAAAGTCCAAACTAATCGTCATCCAACAACTTCTGAAAAATTCCGCCATGAAACCGTCCGGACCAGGAGATTTGTTGAAACCCATACTATTGACCGCATTTTTCACCTCATCTTCTTCAAAACTTCTTTCCAACTCTCACCTAATTATTGTTGATTGATTGGAACAGAATTCCATCCATTCTTGGTCTAAAAACCTCCTCCGATGAGTACATCTGCTCATAAAAACTAGCAATTTTGTCTGGGATCAGAGATTGATCCGCGTACACAACGACATCAATCTCTATGGAGGAGATGTGGTTTCTTTTTCTTCTCCCATTAGCCAGGAGGTGGAAAAATTTATTATTGTTGTCCCCTTCTCGCAACCAGTGAGCTTTCGCTTTCTGCCTCCACAAATGTTCCTCATCCAGCACTCAGCGATTGAATTCTATCTTAAGAGTGGTTTTGATTTCTTTATCAGTTTCAGAGAGCGGAGCCATCTCTTCCACCCTATCCAACGTCGCTATCTCTGCCAATATTCTCTCTCTTTCCTCTGCTGATTTTCCAAACACCCCTTTGTTCCATTCCTTTATTTTACCCGTCAAGTTTTTAATCTTGGGCGTGAAAATGAACGAAGGCCATCCCGTAATATGATCCATGGTCCACCACTCATGAATTAATTGTTTGAAATCTTCATTCAGGAGCCATGCATTATTGAATCTGAAAGGCCCCGGCTTCAGTCCGTCCCTGCTCTGGGAATTGTAAGCTAGAACAATTGGCCTATGATCCGAAATAGTCGTCGCCCAAACGGTAACCATAGGATCAAGCACCACATCCAGAAAATCCACTCCAAAGAAATCGGTCCAATCTGCACAACGTCGGTTCGTCTTGACCATTAGACCAAGTGAATCTTTCCCCCGTCATACCTAGATCAAGCAGAGCCCCTTGATCGATTCAATCAGCAAACATCTATCTAGCCATATCGTCAATAGCCCCCGTATTCTTCTCTTCTTTGTAAAGCATGGCGTTGAAATCCCCCCCGATGCAAACCGGAAAATCCCATCTATTCATAACCGCACTTAACTCAAAAAAGAACTCCATCCTCCCTCTATTGTCGTTTGGGCCATACAGACCGTAATCCTCACCCAATCCCTCTGATTCTTACAATCTTGAAGGTGCACCGCCATCGTGTAATTACCAATCTCCGATTCAATCATCATGTGGCAATATGTATCCCACGCAAGGAGAATGCCACCCCTAGTCCTCTCTGCTTCCAGCAATCTCCACTCCCATGAAGAATTCGGAAGCACCGATCGGATCCGAGAAACATCCTCGACTCCCCACTTAGTTTCTTGCAGAGCAATGACCTCTGGCCTCTGATGAACGAGGAAAGGTTTCACTAGGGCTCTTTTGTCCGCGAGCCCCAAATCGCAGACATTCCAACTAATGAACTTCATTAAAAATACAACCTGATAAACCACCGCCCGACAATCCCTAAAACCCTCTAGTTCCCCCCCTCCAAGGGAGACCTATTACAATTTGGCATTTTCCTCTAACCCCCCTCCTTGCTTTGGGGTAATATAAACCCCACTTTGACCTAACGCCCCTTCCTTCCCTTGGCTTTTCGGCCTTCACAAGTTGTTTCCCCCTTTCTAATATTTCGTCATATAATCTGAGATGCCTAGTCAATTCAGCTCGGAATGATACCCTAGATCCATTCCCAACTTCATCAGCCTCTCTCCGGCCTTGCAAGATTGAGCTGATCTGACTATACAACTAACTTTTGTTGTCTCTTCCCTCTGTTTCGACGTTCTGGTTTCCCCCTTGGAGTGTGCTTTTCTGTTCCTTCTATCACTTAAAGGCCCATTACGAATCGATGGGCCATGTTGTTCCTCGGACCGTGTTGTTCCTCGGACCTGTAATCTGGCCCTACAAAATTGCACACCAAACCCATAGTAGTATTAGATATACAAGGAAAAGACTTGGGCCTAGAAGGCCCAGGGTCCCCAGAAACAAAAGCATAAGAAGTCGTCCCGTCTTTTGTTCCCATTGGCTCACGGAGCGGTCCTCAGAAACTTTGCGAGTAGAGGTTCCTCCAGCCGGAGTAATTGGACCATTAGAATTCCATTGGGGGCCAATCGGACATTGTTTACCGTTCGGTGATATGTGTTCATTTGGAGGCCCAGAGGGCCTCTCATCCAGGGATCCAAAGTGACGTCTAAGGTTGTTCCCGCTGGACCCAATATCCCTGTTATCTGTCTGGCTGGCATGGGAAATTGTGTCCTCCTTTGAGCCCAACATTTCCTTTGGGGTCCTTTTACCGAATCTTTCAGACCCAATACTCTCAGGTCCACAGCGTCGGTTAGTTACTAGTATTGGTTGTAGTTACAAGGTGACTAAACCAGCTCTCCACCAAATTTCTCGAGCAACTCCCATTGGACTGACGTGGCCTATCCGTGTCAGAGCAACCCTCTTTCCTATTAATAATGCCAGTCGTCTTCTGTTGCTTCGAGTCCCGCTCCAGGCTGCCTATCTCGCCACGCGTCTCTAAGCCATCAGAGGTCAAAGACATTTTTTCATGTAAAAACTCCTTTACGTTGTACCATGGTAGTCAAGGCGACGCCATGGCGAATGGCGCTGTAAAACGCCATATGCACCCTAATGGCGAGAGGCCATCAAATGGCGACGCCATAGCGTCGCCATGGCGCCATAGCGCCGCCATATTCGCCATATTAAAAATAAATAATTTTTTATTTTTTATTTTTATTTTTTTGATAGATAACTTTTAATTTTAACTTTATAAGTTATAATACTTTTAATTATAATTTTATAAATTATTATATTATAATACTTGAGGGGCATACTTGTAAAATGAGTCATTTTACCCCTTTATATACTACAAACCCTCGACATTTTATTTCTGGAGGACAAGATAGCTAAAAGAAGAAAGACGAAGACCGGTAAGCCCTAACGCCCTAAAATCTGTTTTCTTTTTTTTTTTTGCTTTAAAATTTGCTCTGAAATTTGTATTTTTTTTTTCTTACTTTATTACCCACAGATGCCCTAAAATCTGGTTTTTTTTTTGCCACAGCTGCCTTATAATATATATATATATATATATATATATATATATATATATATATATATATAAGGTGGAAAAAATCAGATTTTAAGCCACAGGTGCCTTAAAACCTGTTTTTTTTTAAATTTTTTTTCCACTTTATATTAGCTAGAGGTGCCATGTATATATATATATATATATATATATATATATATATATATATATATATATATATATATATTGTCACAGCTGCCTTATAAAATCATATTTTAAGCCACAGGTGCCTTAAAATCTGATTTTTTTTTTTTTTTCACTTTATATTAGCCACAGGTGCCGTATATATATATATATATCTTTTTTCTTTTTTTTGCCACAGCTGCCTTATAAAATATATATTTGCTCTCTATTTATTGATATTTGTCTATGCCTGATTAATTAGTTGATTTTTTTTCTTCATCTAAAAAAAATATACGTATTAAAAAATAGTAAAAAATTAAAAAAAAATAATATTATTAATATTTTTTTACATAAATTATAAATGGCCTCGCCATGGCCTGGCGAGCCTCTTCGCCATGACCTCGCCACAACGCCTTAACTACCTTGCGTTGTACTCCCCATCATTTTCATTTATTATTGAAGGTGTAGGATTCGGAGATAGCGCCACGTGTCCCTGCTTCGAGAACTTTTTATGAGTCCTATTACGAGGCGGGTCAGCTCTCCTCTTCCCTACGTTGACGTTTCAAGCAGCTTCGACGAAGATCTTGTCCCACCTGTCGACGATCTCATAGTCCCTCTTCTCCACGTCATCATGCAACCTCGTCCCGCTTGAAACCTGGACCCCCCCCCCCACTTTGTCGATCAGGCACGTGGTTGGATCCCCTCCAAAGCGAGCCCGATCCACGAGCCCTTGAATTCTGGGAGATTCGTCGTTTGCGGCGATGCCGTATCCCATCAATCCATCCTGGTTGATCGAAAATTACACTGTTTCCCCTCGACAGATTATGTACCTCACCGGCCCTTATCCGTCTAACTCCTTTTATGTCGTGGTCTCTGGTCGATATCCCTTTGTGCCTATCCAGTTCCACCCACCACCGGTACCTATGGCCGTCGATCAAGAAATCTCCCCTCCGAGGTATATTGGCGACTTTCGAGGAGCGTGCGACGATCCTGGCGTACTTGAAGGTTATCCGTTGAGCAATGAGAGTGTCAATGCCGAAGAACACCCTGCAATGGCGACCGATACCGCTCAGCACTTTGTTGGTCCATAAGAAAGGTGGAAGCCCATAGATGCGGAGCCAATGACCATCATCTTCCTCTTTTTGGATGGTAGAGGTGAAGCAATCTTCTTCCCATCTACGGCAAGAAAAGTTATTACCCGACCCTGTATGAAGCTCCTTTTTTATCAGAAGCTCAATGGCCTCCGTCTCCTCCTCTGTTAAAACAACGACGAAGAAATTATAAGTTGCTTTGTAGATTATAAATCTTGTTTTGTAGTTTTCCCCCAGCACTTGTAGTAAATGCGCATAAATGCTTTCTTTGCTTTGAAGATGGTTGTTGGCCTCTATGATTAGCAAGCATTTACTATTGATTTCTTTTCTTTTCGCATATATATCTCCCTCTTGTATGACGTGTATGCCTACCTCTACAAGTGTTTTAAGAATAATCTTATTCCTTGTTCCGTAATTTATGGTAGGCCACGAGCTTCTGTGGTACTCATCCGCCTTCCGTTCTTCATGTCTCCTTCTCAAGTCAGACGCGGAAGTATGGAAACGTGAGTTTATCTGTTTGTAGTGTCTCCCCGAAATGGACCAGCCATTGTTCAGAGCTCTTTCTTGCCTGGTGGAAATGAATGTTTGGTTGTGTAAACCTCGTCGTCCCATTTTCGCCGCCTTGTGTTCGTACTATCGATAGTAGTCCCTGAACTCCAGTGCGCATCGCATTTCCTAAAATGACATTTGATCCTTCGTCTGAAGTTTAGGTTCCCACACCTCTTACAAAGCCAGTCGCCAGTACAAACTACCACCGGAAACCCGCCTGGCCCTCCTTGCCATCTGTGTGTCCCATCGTCGTCGTTTTCTCGTCGATGGTCCTTAACCCTCCCGTCTCGATCGGCAATCTCCTTACCTTTCCCTTCGCGTCCGTAGGCTCCCCGCTCCATAATTATTGTTCAAAATACTTCCAATTGAATTATGAATCTTCAAATAACTGAATATGATTATCCTAAGTTTTTCAAAAAAATTATTTAATATTTTTTAAGGAAAAGGGTTGTCCCCGAACATGGCACAGTGATCGGGGCCCAACGGTCCACGTGGCAGCAAAAACACTATTTTGGTGCCACGTAGAGCAAGGTTGTTTAATTTTGATCATCTTCGAAAAAAAATTTGAAAACTCTCCATCGTGACTTTATTTGTTTTGAAATCCAGACCATTGAAATCAATCAATCTTTAACTTTTGCTTTAAAAAGGTTTATTTAAAAAAAAAATTATCAAACTGATCTAAACTATGCATTCAACTTCCACGGGGCACCAAAATAGTGTTTTGGTGTCACGTTGACCATTGGTGCACGCTCACAGTATGGGATGGAGAATTCTAAGGCGATGGTACTCCATTAGCAGCTCACTTTCATCTTTTGGCTAGCATATCTCCTACTACGGATGAGAAGCGTGAGTACATGACTCGTGTTCCATATGCAAGTGCGGTTGATAGCTTGATGTGCCCTATAGTGTGCACTCGATCGGATATTACACGGGCTACCAGCGTGGTTAGCAGGTATATGACAAACCCGGGCAAATATCATTGGCAGGTAGTGAAATGGATTATGAGGTACATACGCAATACCATGGAAGTTGGCTTGGTTTTTTGCAATACAACATATCATCAGTTATGTGGATACGTAGATTCAGAACATGCAGGTGATTTGGGTAGGCGTCGGTCTACAACAGGATGTGTTTACATTATCAGGTGGTCCGACTAGTTGGAGGTCGATGTTACAGGATACAGAGGCTTTGTCTACTACAGAGGTAGAGTATAGGCAGTAACATAGCCTGTAAAGAAAGCATTGTAGCTTCAAGGCATAGTTGGTGACTTGGGGATCGCACAGGATAGTGTTAAAGTTTTCTACGATAGCCAAAGTGTTATTTATTTGGCAAAGAATCACATATATCATGCTCGTCACATTGATATACAGTATCACTTCATATGGGACGTCATCAAAGATGGAGAAATTTCTTTGAAGAAGGTGAGTACGAAGGATACACCTATGGATTGATGAAAAAGGTGGTGTTGATGGTCAAGTCTAAACATTGTTTAGATTTGATCAAGCTTCAACAGGTTTGGGCGCCCTCGGGGTGTTGGTGGCAACGGTGATACAATTTGATGGATAATTGGCTATAGTACATGGGGACGCTTAGAGCCAAGTGGGAAATTGTTATATTGGGCTCTAACTTCGGATAGTTTTTTCTAGTGAATCTCTCTCGAGCGAGATTGGAGTTTGCCCGAGAGAACTCGACAGAAGGTGCACTCAAACTTTCGGGTCAATCTCGCCCGAGAGAGATTGGTCGTTGCCCGAGCAAGAACGGATCGTAGTTGAAGGCTAACTCTCGGGTCAATCTCACCCGAGCGAGATTAGTTGTCGCTTGAGCAAGTTCGCACCGCCCAGCTGTGGTTTTAGCTCGTTTTGGGAAGTTTTACTTGGAATAGAAGTCTGATATCGAGGGCTGTATATAAGGGAAAACTTCTATGGACGAATTTGAGAGATTGAAAACTTGTGAAAACCTATTCTAGGGTTTTGGAGAGAGTTTTGTGAGTTCTTGAGAGTTCTTGTATTGTAGTAATATCATTGGAATAGTAAATCATCGCTACCTGTGGACATACGCAAATTGCCGAACCACGTAAATCTTGTCTCTAGTGTGATTGCGCTTGATTTCTCTTTTATTTTACGTTCTATATAGATAGTTCATTGTAAGATCGGTGGTTAAATTGAGAGCTTTCGCACAACAGTTTGATCGTTAATTAGTGATGATAATAGTTTTATCTGATCTTACTGCATTCACAATCTGAGATCTACATTTTTAGATTTTGGGTCGTGACAGTGTTCATCACATGTCTCAAAACACAAACTTGTATTTGAACTGAGTATACTAGCTCATCAGATAATTGGCAACCAAAAAGGTATGGGACTAAAACAGGTCATTGTGCTGTTATTATTTTACTATAGCTAATAAATATGAAACACCCCTTATCGCTTTAATGCTGCTAAAAGGGCATGAAATATAACAAATAAAATTTATTAAAATGTTCGGATTTTGGAGATAGCAAAGTGGAGAAATTTAGCCTGAAATGAAGTGCTTAATAAAATATTAGCCGTCGTGCACTTACTACTGCAGCAGTCTAAAAGATTCATTTATGGACATTAACACAACCAGAAAGCTTTTGAAAGTTATAAATATAAAGTGAACTTTGTTGGAATCCCCTCTTATATAATATATTTCAAGAATCCTATCCCCAACTGAAGATTCGAAACAATAAAATGAGACATGGACACATATTCTCACCTCATTAAGCGAGTGGATTAGAGCATCCTCCCCTAGAGAAGCATAGATGGTAGCAACTGTAATGTTTTGACGGAAGCAACCCTGACATCAGAAAACAAGCACTTAAAAGTGTCAATTATCATGCAGAAATTCCTCGTATGTCATACATAGAAAGATGAGATGACTAAGGGTAAAACCTCCCAGGATAATTTCAGCCTGCTAGTTTTAACATAGTGAATAATGTATTAGAAAAACCTCAAGAGGGTAGGTGAGCTGGCCAGGGATCTGCCTCCAAAAGCAGGAGACCTGAGTTTGATTCCCCTCCCCCCCTCGAGGCCACCCTAGAGATGTATATCCCATGCTGACCCCGCATGTGCTAACTTGGGGTGCGCATGTGCCCCTGGGATTAAGCGGGTGCTCTAAGAGGCCCGGATACCCAGGTTATCAAAAAAATAATAATAATAATGTATTAGAATTTTGTAGTTAGCATTTATTATTCCAAAAGGACGGTAAAAAATAATACAAAATATGCACCAACCAATATATAGTGCATAAGAAGGCTACTGACAAAATAATTAAGCTAGTATCAGAAGAAAGTTGGCAAGCTTATGGAGAGGTCAACCCTCATGGCTACAACAAATACTATGAACCTGACAAATAATTAAGCTCGTCTCAAATGCCCATCTCTAACTCAAACAAACAAATAAAAAATGCAAAAATATATGGGTGGTAGCATATTAACTAAGAGACATATTTACCAACCCACCTGAAAAGAAAGGAACCACTCTGCTCTGGTATCAGAAAAAATTGCAGCCGGACTATCCACATTATGCCCCAAATTGATTAAACCAGATGCAAAGTTACAAGCACGATCAAATGTTTCTCCATAAGTTATCCATTCATACTCCCCTAGGTGTAGCTTTTCAAACTTCCTCCCATCACCAGCTGTCATGACTTCCTTGCTGATGACATTTCGTGATCCAAGAAACCGGTCTCGAGCATGTTTTTTGCATGATTGCTCAAATAGAGCTGCCATAGTCGTGGCCCCCTCCCAAGGATATTCAACCAATGTAGGAAACCTACGATTACGCATTGTTATGCCTTTCTCTCCACCAACCGCAACTTCAACTCCTCTTTGTTTAACCTTTTTCTTGCCTATGAATATGAAGGAAAGCAGTACAGGTAGAATAAGACCAAGGATAACTGAACCCATGATCCCATATAACCCATATCCTCGACCTAACATGTAATCTCCTTTAGCCAAGAATTGTTGAAACAGCGAGTTTGATAGGCTTCCCTCAGTAACTCCCATGGTGGATACTTATAGGTTCACATGTATCATATCCTTCCTGAAATGCACCACATAAAATACTGAAGTAAACAACCAGGATCAACTATAGGGAACCAAGTTCCAAGCTAATTCAAGTCCCATTTAAGATATAAAATATTAGAATCAGAAAACAAAAGACCCCCAATAGAAATGGAGTGTGGAACATAAAATTAAACATAAAAGAAAATAATCATAGCAGTCGTGAGAAATAGGTCTAATAGAACGAGCTTCAGCAAGAAATGGACTGGTTTATGAAGGGTTGGAAATTAGACAAATTTATGATCATGTTAACAATTCCATATTGAGTTGCTGATGTGATAGAAAAGAGAACTTTAAGTTTATTAAAAAAAGCTAAAATGAAAGTATTTAAATGCTGAGTAACAATAGTCAAGTACTAATCATTAGTTTGACATGGTGAAGTTCTCATAAAACATGGCTGACCTGATCCATTTAAGAGTGCCTTACACAAGTATTCCACATTACTAAACACACCATGCAAATTACATGCACGCCAAACCTACCCACTCTTGCACCCGACCAAGCTCACATATATTCTTACATGACTGATGCATCAGAAGAATTGTGTGTGAACTTAGACTAGTCGACCCCAAATAGAGGGGATAAGACTATTATGATGATGATGATGATAAGTAGAAACATAGACTAGAATCTAACAACATAGCTAGGAAAACTTGGGAATTCAAATCCCCATAAGAGAAACAAATGTAACCAAAAAGATTCCATTACATATTTGAAATTAGTATCAAAACATGCAAGTGAATTCATGTGTCAATATTTACACAAGAAGAAATATTTCCTGAACAGTTTATATGAAGTCTTTAATGAACAATATTCTCTCAAAGAGAGGCTGACTCTCATGCCGCTGACCAATAAAGCTGACAGCCTTTGCCCATGGAAGAAACCAGACCAAAATTGGTCCATGCTAAATACATATGGCTCTTTGACTGAAACGACTGCTGGCATTGGTGGTCTATTGCGCGACTAAAATGGGCATGCCATCTCAGCATACTGCACACTGTCTGCATATCGTGAAATCTTGGTTGTTCAGCTCGAGGCAACTGCCCACAGTCTATCAATTGCCTGCGACATGTCTGCTAGTTGGAGTTCTGGCAGTGCAATGTATAAAAAAAGCCATTCATTCCCTGGATTGGTAGCAACTGGTCAACATTGTTATAGATGTAATATATGGTGAAATATGTGTTAGTAAGCAACACCAGATACACTAGTATGAGAGGTGTGCATAATGGGTTCTAGTCTCAAAATGTGATCGGTCTCCATTTAACCTCTATATAAAGGGCCTCTGTCTTGTAACTCAAAATATATTGGAACAATGTAGGCCACTGTGGTATGGCTCTCTCCCCCTCTACTCTTCTATCTTCCTTTCTCTCCCATAAACCCTAATAAGGGAATATGCTTCTTTTTAGTGAGTTTATTAGTTTAGTGTTTCCTACGAACATTATTTTAAATAATCTCCAATGCTTGATAATTTTGAAATCTCTCACAGTTGAAGCGAATGAAATCAATAGGTGGATCTCCTTAAAAAGTTGTGCTCCCCTGGATCGTCATCTTCTTACATAAGATGCTGATGCTCTCTCGGCTCCCATCCGCTCGGCGTTATCTAATGACAGGCTCCAGTGTGTGTATGTGTGTGTGTATAGGCGTATGACTACTATCTTTTATCCCGGAATTACATAGGATGTAAACTACTTCTTTTTTCCTTTCTTTAGGAGAGTCTTGTGGGTGGGGGAGGAGAGGGGAGGGTAAACACAGTTCATGTCCCTTGTATATATATACATATGAAAAATACACTAATTTGCACAAAATTCATATCCTATTATCCAATAAATATCTAACAATATACAATATATATCGAGGGAAGAAGAATATACATTGTCTGAGACTGATATTTTGATCCCTGCACATTGCAAAATTCAGATGAAATGAGGTAACTGAATCCACTACAATAAATTTTCCATATGAAGCATATGTTCTTATCATCAAATTTGCACACAATTACAGATAAGATAAGTTGGAAATTATCTTATAACAACAGACTATGCACATATGCATAGAAGCTAAATACTAAAATGAACACTACCAGCAAGGTAGGAAAAACGCTACCAGCAGAGATTGGAGGAACACTACTAGCAGAGATTAGAGGGGTTTCAGCGACGGAGGGGGAGGGAGTATGGTAGTGATGGTAGCAGCAAGGGAAGAGGGACAGAGAAGGGTCTTCCTCGCAGTGCGGTGGTGGTTAGGGTAGGGGATTGGGTTTGTAACTGATGTAAGAACATCAATTTCAAGCTGCGGGTGATGTGTCACAGACGGGGGTTGCTCGGGAGAAGAAAAGGAGGGAAAGATTGATTAAAAGTGAAAAAAGATACGTAAAGCATAGAGGTAGACAGTTCTCTCGAAACAGTAGGCTCGAGATGTTGACAATGGGTGGAAAACTGTGGATAAAAGATATAGGGATGTGGTTGATAGCCACAAGGGGGTGACACAGGACCACTACACTCGACAGTTGTGCCCTGTAATGGAAGAGAAGTGTCATTGAGTAGGCCTCACTTTCTTCTAGTTCCACTCCCCAGCCTAGAGATCGGTGTCGGAACGGAGGAAGACTCTGTTACCGCGGGCCACCGCCACTTTTCAATGCGGCTGGGTGCCAAATACCAAATTTATTACGCAGTTAATGTTAGAATATTGATAATTAAATATGCAGATAAACAAATGGAAATGAAGAAATTTGTAATAACTGCAACTTCACTGGATTCTTTAATTACAAAGTGGTATTCAAAAGGAGTGAGGACTGGAGAGAAGCCCTTCTATATCTACAGTCCGCTTGAAAAAAAATTTCCTTCAGTTCAAGGACGAGTGTTGTGCTAACGAGATTGTGTTGAGGAGATAGTTGGAGGTCCATGGATCAACCTGTGTGCTCTGAAAATCGTGCCCAACTGATGGAGAATGCAGACCTTCAAAATAAGATGGCACCTACTAGCTTCATATTTTTGGGTTACCCTTGCACGCTTTGACCAATCAGGTTCTCAATGCTATCGAGAGGAGGTGCATATTTCAGAAGGTATTGGGGGACCTTGAACTTGGGTGAAACGAGATATGTGAAGATCCTCATCTCGACAGGTAAGTGGGCAATGATTCCACGATGGGGAGATATTATGATCAACGGGGTCTGATCTAGGCTCATAATTGAAGTTATACAAGAACTGGAATGGAAGAGCCCGATTTGTCCGGATGTAATGGCAAGCGATGTTGTCGTTGAAAGTGGGAAGCTCGTTGGAGACATACATGATGCCCAGAAGGGGGGGGGGGGGTTGGAAAGCGTTGCGCTGCATGGTGATGAGATTTTCGCCACAAGAAGCTGGGAGGCTGTTAAGGGAGATGTCGAACCTTCATGGACTTCTGAGGAGGATCGCCATGTATTAAGTAGGTTGATGGAGAAGTATAATCTACAGCTCAAGACCGAGCCTTTTCAAATTAAAATTTGAATTTGGATTTGATCGCGGTCAAGCGGGAGCAGAGGGGGGGGCAATAAATTTGGATGTGGTGGAGATTCCTACGCTTGGGATCCTACAGTCCAAGATGAGCGATGGAGGGTTGGAACATGAAGTTCCTTTGTTGGGTGTGTTTTCAATGTTTATAGAGATGGAATTACTTGTGGTCTTGATCCTATGGTTGAGGAGGCTACATGTGAAGGGTTAGGTGAGTTTCAACGGTAGGGATCGAAATAGATTCAGTTAATTTACCGCCTCTACCAACTTGAGTGATAGGATGGAGGAACACGTGGTGAGGAGTTATTGATGGAAGGTGGGGTGGAGGTATCAAGTCGGTGAACGACAGGGCAAGATGGAAAGGGGGCATCATATGTGTGACGCAAGTGATCATCCTTCGCGGAATAGTGCTTGTGACGGGTCAAGTGGCATCGAAGTTCTAATGGTCGAAAGGGCAAATGGTGCAATGGCGGGTCGCTGCCAAGGGAATATTTGCATCTTTAGATTCTTTCAGTACACTTTCCATCATAAAAGAGTAGGCATTTAGATCGTCTAAACAATTTACGATTAGATTCTTTAATCATAAATTCAATATTTGCATCTTTAGATTCCTCCAATACACCTTCCATCATCAAAGACTAGGTTTCTAGATTCTCTACGCAATTTATCTTGGAGTTATTTCTTATTGACACAATTTTATCTATATACATGCATTAATTCGATATGGGACAACAAATGTGTGACGATCTTTCTGTAGACATGGAAAATGTATTTTAAACTTTTCTAATGTAATCTCCTACCTATTCTATTATCGATACAGGGAAGATCTCATATGTAAGGGATCCAAAGAGACTAACACTTGTCGAACTCAAACCCGTTACCTCAAATGAAGAATTTAGATGACTACGTAAAATTCACACATAAAAGTTAAAATAGATCAATGAAATCCAGAGTTTAGTCAAAATGACCAAAAACATGTGTTTGCCTATTTTAAGCAAAGAGTGGGGTAAATTTTCATCTATTGAAAAATTAACAAAAATGTTAATAGATTTAATTGCAAGTAATTTAATCAAATGGTTAAATTTTCATTTGTGAAGATCTCAATCAGTAAATATTTCAAAAGTAAGTAGTCAAATTCACTATTTAAATCATGTTTCTTAATACAACAAAGAAAGTTATTCCTTAAACTTTTTTTAAAGCATTTTAGTTAGTTTTTTCTTTTGTTTCATCCATTTTGGTTTTCTATTTCGCCTAAAAAATTTAAATGAAAAAAGAAAATATCCAAAATAAATGCAAAAATTAACAGCATTGACACCGAAAATATCCTCTCTTTTTTTGGCAATTCCTATGTGCTCTTGTTATTAATGGAATGGCTAGTCACCAACAATGCTATTAATAAAAACCAATCAAATTCTTATAAAATGATCATTAAAATAAACTAGTAATAGTAAGAAAAATAGTTTGCCCATATGGAATTTTTTTATTGAAAATGATAGATGGATGGCTAAAAACCAGGGAAAAAAAAAATCTCAGAAAAAATAATAAAATCAAAATTAACATTAAGCTAAGGAAATTGAACTGATGATTTGGTTTTTCCGATTCAACTCAATGAACTTTTAACTGCTTTGCATTTCACAATGAACACACACTCCAAAAGTACTATCCTTAAAAAACTAAAACATAGAACCCCAACATCATCCAAAACCCTAGAAAGAAAAACTATCACCTTCAAGTAAAATCCATCTGTCCAATACAATCATCAAATTCTCACAATAACAAACCAATTGAATGAATTTTAACTGCTTAGCATTTCACAATGAACACACAATCCAAAAATACGACTCCTCAAAAACTAAAATAGCCAAAACCATGATCATCCAAAACCATAGAAAGAAAAAAAAAAGGAAAAAACAAAACAAAAAAAACTGTCACCTGCAAGTAAAACATATCTGCATATTACAGTCAACAAATTCTCTTAATTTCCGAACCAAAATTTATAAGAAAAAAACAGCATAAAATCGTTGAGAAACTGAAAAAGTAAAAGACAGAACCCTAAGATACATCCAATACCCTAGAAAAAAAAAAAAAAAACTGTCACCTGCAAGTAAAACCTATCTGCCTCATACAGTCAACAAATTCTCATAATACCGAACCATAATTTATGAGAAAAAAACAGCATAAAATCGATGGAGAGACTGAAAAAGTAAAAGACAGAACCCTAAGATTATCCAAAACCCTAGGAAAAATAAAAGAAAACTATCACCTGCAAGTAAAACCTATCTTCCTCATACAGTCAACAAATTCTCACAATACCGAACGAAAATTTAAAAGAAAAAACAGCATTAAATTGTCAAGAGCCTGAAAAAATAAAATACAAAACAACAAGATCATCCAAAGCCCTCAAAAGGGAGGGCGAAAAAACTATCACCAGCAAGTAAAACAAACATACAATCAACAACTTCTCCCAATACTGAATCAAATTTTATACAAAAAAACAGGCTAAAACCATCAAGAGCCAGAAAACTAAACACAAACCTAAAATCATCCAAAACCCTAGAAATAAAAACTATCACCTGCAAGTAAAATCATCCGCATCATACGATCATCAAGTTCTCACAACAATTGACCAAAATTTATGACAAAAAAAACAGAACAATCAACAAATGTGCGTAATAACCAAAAAAATACAGATTTGCATATAAATTTTCACCTTCGAAGAAGAAGAATCGAGAGACGCTTTTCTTTCTCAGGTCGAATTCACAGTCCTGAAAGTGGTCATCAACTCATCATCGCATCATCAAAACGCGACCGTTCGCATAGATTTGATAAATTAAAAACACTGTAAACATAGCCCCCATTCAACCCAAAACTACTAAAATGCCACTTTCAAAATGAAAATTTAAACTGTAATTATGTACGCTGTATCCTTATCCGTGAGAGGAGGGCATTTCCGTTGTTTGTTATGACTATAAATGTCAACTGATTTATTACTTTAGATTGTGAGGAGATTTTGTGGACCCACGTTGTCGCAAATAAGACGACACGTGTCTCCTATTCAAACATTTCAATTTCCAAAGTGGCACGCCGCTCAACTTTGGAATAATCCAATTAATGAACTTAGAATACGAGTACCCAAAATTATGTCGGGCATGATTGATTGCGAGGGAGGGTGGCTTGCGTTTTGCATTTTCGCAATAGGAAGCTTAAAAATGTCATGGCCAGTCAAACCACCACTCACGATCAACTTGTTAGTTATAATCCGCGGAACGTGTTTTATTTGACAATCAACCGTACCCGTTGTCATATAGTCAACGCCCTGACCCGATTAGTAGATGCATAAACATCTCGGCTTTCAAACAGTCGAGCCGACAGCTCTAAGGCTTGGCTCGGCTTAAGAAAATAGAACCGCTCACAGTGTTCTGCTTGACTCACGAGCCTAGCTAGCTGGGGCACTAGAAGCTCGAGTAATATAGCTACGAGGCAGAGATTAGGGATCTGAAATTAGGCTCGGCTTGACATAGGTGAAATATGGTCTTCATCATCTGATCTAACACAATCAATTATGTTAAAGGGGTTTGAGACATAAACGCAAATGGTCACTTTCAGTAAACTGGTGAGCGCAAACTCTTATCATTGTGTGTAATGGTTGAGAGGCTGTCACGTCATTATAACAGTTACATAAAAAGCAACTAAAATTAGAGTAATATTTTCTTGTAAATCTGATTTGGGATTCCATTGGATATTGTGGAGAAAAAACAGCAAATTATCATTATTGTTTTTGCTTTTGCGGGCGCAATACCTGATACGTATCCGTTTTTTCAGAAAATCTATACGTATCGGTATTGGCCGATTTTTAATTCCTTGCTACCATGTATTCTCCTGCAAATGGGAAATACCAGGTAACTTCTTCTCTTGTGCTTCAACCACAAGTTATGCAAATCAGCTTTCTATAAAAATTGTCGGTCGTCATCTTGGTGCAAGGTATCAAAAGCGGTATTGGTTTTGAGTATCGATTTGCCCGAGGCCGATACTAATACATATCGGCCAATTTTAAAAATTAAAAAAAAAAATTTAAAAAGTAAGGTCTCGATCAAAACCAATACTATCGACTCATACGAGGCCCGTATCAGCGATACCGATACGTATCAGTTTGGCCAAAAATCGATACGTATCGGTATCGGCCGATTTTTGATACCATGTCATGGCGTTCGATTACGAAACTTTGTTATATGGAGATCAATTTTCTACCGCAAAGAAGAAGCAACCCCACGACTGATCCTTTGGATCACAAATTTATTTGCAGTAAGGAGAACTTTGTTCAAAGGACTTCATACAAATAAGGCGCATTGAAGTTTATGTGCGATGCAATTAGGTTAATTTTAGGATTTTAAAGTGAGTTTCCTATTATTTATGCATTAAGATTGGACAAAAAAGATGATTAGTAAATAAGCAACTATTCATGATGTAATGTGATGTAATTTGTAATTTTTAAATTTTAAAGTAAAGGTATGTTTGTTTCACTGTATTCACGACTTTTTGCATGTATTCTTGCTTTTTCAGGGCAACGCTCTGAATTTTTACGAAGCTTATATTTGCGGCTCAGTGTATTCATGAGCTGTAAAACACTGTTACCTTTGCAAGTAATATTTTGGACTTACGAGCCTGAAATATTACAGGAGTTATTTCCAACAAGCCTACAACGGCTTCTTTTATTACAGCAGAACCATCTTTTCTCTGTAGCAATTAAAAACCTTCTTCAAAGGGCATCTACTCCAAAAGACTATATTTTAGGGGCATCCATTGAAAATCGTCATCCAAAGGCATTTACGGGAGTCTTCTCCTTGGAGCAGAGCACCTCCACCTAGGTCATAAACCCTATTTTGAGAAAATCTGGAGCTGATCCTAGGGTTTGCAGTGGAGGTAAGGATGAACCTGCTTAATTGGTGGGTTCTTGATCTCATTGAAGATGGGTTGTATCATGGTTTTGTGGGGATGGAGCATGCATAGAGATTTGCAGGAATATCAGTTGGAAAAGACCCAATAGATTTGTAATCCCCGGCTATTATCGTCTCAACTCAACTATAAATTAAAGGGCTTTAGGTTAGCCCCAACAGCTAAAGGATCATCCATCTCTTGCATGTATCACTTGTTTGATTTGTAATTTTTTAATTATTTTCCTTCCAAAATTTCTTCTTTCCATTCATCAACTTTTGTTCCACTAATTAATTGTGGGTTTTATGCAGGAATCTTCTTCTCTATTAGCCGGTACCCGATTCGCACGTAGGTTTTATGCAGGAATCCTCTTCTCCGATAGTTGATGCTCAATTTCAAAGTTGAGCATGCTCTTCTTTCCAATATCAACTTAATTGGGGATTTTATGAAGTGCTACTGTGTGCTTGTTTTTAATGAATTTATTTTCCTTCTGTGAACTGGTTTATGATGAAAACTCCCAATGGATATTTTTAGTTTGCTATTTTTAAAAAAATGCCGTAATTTTTATGCATTCTCTCTTCTTTTTCAATTCTAAAACATATGCTAGGATTTGTTGATGCATTTCTTTCGTTCAATTCTAGTACATATGTTATGGTTTGGTTTATGAGCCTCCAAAACATATGTTGGGATTTATTGATACATTTCTTTCATTCAATTCCAATACATATGCTTTGGTTTGGTTTATGAGCCTGCAAAATATATGTTGGGATTATTTTATGCCATGCTTTTCTTTAAATTCCAAATTTTTTTATGCAGGGGTTTATGCCTAATGCGGCATGGCCTTTAATTAAGAATCCTAAAATTTTGTGAACATCGGCCATATGCATGGACCCCAATTTAGTCGGAGGCTAACAACTAATTATCATGTTTTAAAAGAATGATTCAAAAAATACATAAGTTATTCTTTTAGATGTAATGTAGAAAGGCAGTAAAAAGGTGATTTTATGCTACAATGAACATTCATTTGATGCCTAAATATTACATGCAAACTGAATTTTACATGTAATCCAGGCAATACAAAATTACCTGCAAAGTGCTTTTTACAGAGGAATGTGGTTAAACATATAGGAATAATCAATTAGGGGATCAAAGCTACCCTTCATAATACCAACTGTAGTCATATAATGCACCTGACTGCCGTTTGAATCGAAATGACGGTCTAGTATATTAAATGGAGTAATGATAACGCACTTGCTTGTAATTTTGCTGTACAACTCAGGTATTGTAAGCTAGAGCTGACCTTGGTTCGACCCAACCCGACATGACCATTCCTGATATTTTACATATATTATAATATAGCGAGACAAAGGAGGTTTAGGGTGGGTCCGGTTAATTTTTCGAGTCGGACCAAAATTTTGATCCGACCCATTAACAACACCACATGCTTCGAGTCATAGATTACACCTAGGGCAGGTCCTGAGGTTTTTGTGGCCTATGTCGAGATTCCGAAATGGGGCCTATTATATATTAATTAAAAAAAATTCCGTAATAGATCTCAGGGATGTGTGCCTCGTGGAATCAAGATTTGATCATCTGGTAGGTGCGCCATGATCTCAAGATCTATAGTGTGGAAGATTGAGACGAAAAATAATTTTCATCGTCTAATTCAAGGCAGTCAATGATTTTTTATAATGGAAATGCCTAAGCCCTTCACTGGAAAAACCAAATAACGCCACCCGTTCTAGAAGGCTACCTCTATTTGCACCCATGCATTCTCTGAAAGCACCTACGTCCCAGACCCCTTAAAAACCATTGATTGCTTCGGATCAAATGATGGAGATCATGCTTCACCCTGATCATCCACACAATAGATCTTGATATCATGGCGCATCTATCAGACAATCAATTTTTTATTCTATGTATCACAGATCTCCAAAAATGGCCCTACATTCACATTTTGGTGTGATGTGTGTCATATGATTCAAGGGCCATTTTTTGGGGATCTGTGACAGATGGAATCAAAAATTGATAGCCTGATAAGTGCACCATGATCTGAAGATCTATTTTGTGGAAGATCGAGGTTAGACACAATATTCATCATCTAATGCAATCAATGGTTTTGAAGGGGTTAGGGACTTGGGAGCTTTCAGAGAACGCATGGGCACAATCAAAGATACCCTTTTTAGAGTGCATGACATTATTTTATTTTTAAAAATTATATACGGATTAATTTTTTTATTTCTCTACATATCCTTTTTTTTGCAGTCGGCTGAGACAGCTTCAAGAATCAAGGAGCAAACGCGCATACACACGTGACAGTTGCGGAGTAGCGTGAGGGAGCACCAACTATAGTGTTGAGGGTTAACTAACAGAACTCAACCCACACCTTATAAAGACAACGGTGGGAAACAACGTGGAGGACGAGAATCGAACCCACGACCTGCTCCCTCACATTGGAGGGAGCGTACCAACTGGGCTAATGCCTCTTTCGTTTGTGACACAAGTTCTAGGATCAAACCTCATTTTTTATAAGGTTCCCTTTTTATTTAATTTTACTAAAGTCTATACCCCTTACCTGAGTGTGTTTAAACACACAATAGCAGAGCCTATTGTGAGAGAAATCTCTCCATAAGTTAGTCTTAAATAATGGTACCTCATTTTCTATAAGGTTATCTTTTTATTTAATTTTACTAGAGCCTATACACCCTACCTGAGTGTGTTTAAATACACAATAGCAGAACCTCTTCTGAGAGAAATATCTCCATAAATCAGTCTGAAAATAACTATCAGAAAATAAGTGCAAACAAGCCCTTAGGATTGTTTTTCGTCAAAAATAAGTGCAAATGAGCCTTAAGATCGTTTTTCGCCCAAATCTTCCATACAACAGATCTTCAGATTATAGTGCACCTTTCAAATGGTCAGATCATGTTATCAGTAATGTAATTTATTTTATTTTTCCTAAACTTATATGTGAGTTGGTGGCCTTAGGGAGTTGGGGGCTGTGTCCGCGGCCCCACTTGACACCTTCTAGGTCCTGCTTGATTTACACTTATATTCAGTAGTCAGAATTCAAAACCATTCAATAGATATACAAATACTACGATGGTGCGATTCAATGAAGTTTTGTTTCAAAATGTTATGATTGTCATCACATATGTCAATGATCACCAAACTTAGAAATAGCATTATCAACTAAAGTTGACTTTTTGTTATTAATATATTTATTATGATGGATGACCATTTAGTTTGGATTACTTAAAATCTTAGCTACATTTATGTAGTCCCTTACAATTCTTATCCATTACTATGTAACTCTTTCGGAATTATGACAAAGTGCATGTATCCTCCTAACCTTTCATATTCTCATATTGTAATTCTATATAAAAGAGTATTGTGAAAGTATGAGGATAACTTAAGAGAAGTAATTGATATAGAGTTCCTGAAGAACTAGTTTCATATATTACAGTCTCTTTATTTTGTCTCCATTTTCTTTGGATTTTACAATACGAAGCTTCGATCAATCATTGGGTCTTTTATCTTTGACATCAAAAGTTACTGGTTTCATATTCTTCGTTAGCGGTATGTTTCTTTATGATTTAGTAATCAAATTTGTTGATTATTATACTTTTTTAATATTTATTTAAAGAATTGAGAATCATATTATAATATGTGAATACATTTTATGTGAGATAATATGAACTAGAAAATTATCATATTAGCGTTAGAAATATTTGATAATTTTAGTTTGTTATATTTTAAATGGCTCATCTACTTTTCTATATATTTTTATCATAGAAAATATCAAATTTTACAATAATTGAGTTTATCGCTCTCGATGTTTCTGGTCACAATTAATTATCCCAGATCATTACCGTTGAGATCTATCTTGAAGCTATAAACCTTGGAAACACTATTAAAGAAAGAAATCAAACAATCCAGCAGGATTGTGCTAAAATCATTTTTTTTATTCATGAAGAATTAAAAACTGAGTACCTTACTGTAAAGGATCTCTTCACTTTGTGAAATAATTTAAGAGAAAGATATGAGAACCAGAACACCGTAATCTCCTAAAAGCTTGTTATGACTAGATGCACCTGAGGTTGCAAGATTTTAAGATAATTAGCGAGTACAACTCTGCACTCTGTAAAATCAGCTCACAATTAAAATTGTATGGAGAAAAAACCACTCAAGAGGATATGTTAGAAAAAATATTTAAACCACTTTGCATACCTCAAATGTCCTCTTGCAACGGCAATATCGAGAGCATAACTTTACAAATATTCTAAATTAATATCTTATCTTCTAGTAGATGAATAAAATAATAAGTTTTTAATAAAAAATCATCAATCAAGTCTAACCGATTTTACACCATTCCTTGAAGCGAATGAAACTTCATTTCATAATTTTAAAAGAAATTGAGATCGATGACGTAGTAGAAAGAATTATCAATTTCAAAGGGTACGTACTCATAATGCTTCAAATAAAATTACATCATATCACTAGAAGTGAAACCACAATGAGGGTAAACAGGATAAACACAAAGGTTTACAGAATAAACTTACAAAAAACTATGAAGATAAATATTACAGATGTGGTATAAAAGATCATTCATTGTGTACCTGTCATACGCTTAAACATTTGGTGGAATTATACCAAGCTTTTATAAAATAAATAAAAAAATGAATTGAAATAAATTTTGTTGATCACCGTGATTTAATAGGTCATGCAGTTTGCCTTAATAATCAGAATGAAGTGGATATAACTCATCTTGATGTTTCTGATTTCTTTATAGACCATGACTAGAAAACTTATCTTTTAGTTTATGATGAATTTGTTTACAACAACTAATATATCTTTTTGGATTCTATTATATTTACATATATTTCATTTTGTCTTTATTTTATTTTAAAGTAATAGAGTTTAATATCTAGATTTTTTTCATATGTAAGGTGGCATGGTACTAATTGATTAAATAATTTTAAGATGATTGATGAAGATATTTGTTTAATAAATAATTGTATAACTTACACAATTCTTAAAAAATATATATATTTTTTCAATATTTTGACATTAAAAAAAGCTAATGTCAATACCATATCAGATTTATCGAAATTAATTAAAGGATATGGAGGAACGATTATCATATTACCAAGAGGAACAAAATTTTATATTGATGATATTTTGTATCTTAGTTTTAAAGATATTCATCATGTGTTGTATTCTTATAATTTTTTCATGATGCTTTGTCCTCTTTCAACTCTTAAAGAAATTTACTTAGTTTTAAAGATATTTATATATTGTTTTAAACTATAAATGAAGATACTAAGAAATATTTTTATATTACTTCAATAAATTTAGGCCCGAAGCTTATATTAGAAAAAATGTCTGCTTCATCTTCCGGACTAAATTATATGACCATGAGAAGAATTGAATATCACATTATGATGTACCAGAAGTACTCTGATTCAAAGGTCTTTATACTTTGTCATGCTCGTCTTGGACATCGAGATTAATTAGGATGCATCAAATAATTGAGAACACACATAGACATCCTTTAAAGAATCAAAAGATTCTTTTACCAAGTGATTATTTATGTGTCGCTTGTTCACAATGTAAACTAATTATAGAATCATATTCTTCTAAAATAATTATTGAATCTCCATCATTCTTATAAAGAATTCATGAGGATATATGTGGACCAGTACATTCACCATGTGGATCATTTAAATATTTTATGATGTTAATTGATGCATCAACTAAGTGGTCACATATTTGTCTCATTTATATTCATAATGTTGCATTTGCTAGAATTCTTGCCCAAATAATTAGATTACAAGCACAATTTCTGAATAAAATAATAATTTTTGAATATAATTCTCGATCGATCGACTATAGGTAATCAATCGATTGATTTAGACCCGAAACAAGCTTTGAAAATGATTCAAATGATACAATCAATCAATTTGAGAATTGATTAATTGAGTTTTATACAAAAACTAGTATTGTCAGTACGCTCAACAAAATTTTCAGTAGATAATTCTCTTGCGAAGTATTGCATCAATTGTCGGAAGCATTTACTAATAATAAGAAAATAATAAAGTCTCATGACAGTGAATGAATCTAAAATACGTCTGAAACGTGGAAGACATATTGGTGTAAAGGATAAAGTTCCCTGGAAGAGAAAATACAAGCAAATGAAATCGATGTTCCTTAAGAGGTCATACCCATAGAACATGCAACCGAAATATTTAATCAATCCAAACTTTCTGCATAATATTCTTCTGAAAAAAAGTTTCCTAAAGAGGAATCTCTTGAAGAGTTTTCACCTGACGAAGAATCTCCTGAAGAGTTATCCCTTTAACAGGAACATGCAACTGAAAATAATGAGATCTCAATAAATTATATAAGTACATGAGAAATATTAGAAAGAAATAAAATCATTATCGACAATGTTTTTAATTTAAAGTTGTTTTTAACATTACCAAAAGGAATGATGAAATTGAACCACAAACCGTTGAAGAATGTCGCCATAGAAATGATTGGCCAATGTAGAAAGAGGCAATTCAGGCAGAATTGAACTCCTTAGCAAAGCATGAAACATTTGGACTTGTAATGCAAATACCTGAAGATGTAACGCATATTGAGTACAAGTGAGTATTTGTACAAAAGCGTAATTAGAACATGACTCGTTACACAAGGTTTCTTGCAGAGACTTGATATTAATTATGAAGAAACATATTCTCTAATAGTGGATGCAATTATATTCAAATTTTTTATTAGCTTAGTAGTCACAAAAAGTTTGGATATATGTTTAATGGATGTGATTGCCGCATATTTATATGGATCACTAGATAATGATATATATATATATATATATATATATGAAAATTAATCCCTGAAGGATATAAAATGCATGAAACATATAATTCAAAATGCTAAAGTATTTATTCTATCTAGCTTCAGAGAGCTTTATACAGGCTAAAGAAATCCTGACGCATGTGATACAATTGTTTTAGTGAATATTTATTAAAAGAAGGATTTGATAATAATCTAATTTGTCCATGTGTTTTCATATAAAAGTCTGAATCTATATTTGCTATTGTTGCGATATATATTGATGATTTAAATCTTATTAAAAATTCAGAATAGCTTTTAAAAAATTACTACTTGTTTAAAGAATGAATTTGAAATGAAAGATCATGGGAAAACCAAATTTTACATAGGCTTACAAATTGAACATTTTTTAAATAAAATTTTTGTTCATTAATCAATATATATAGAAAAAGTTATGAAGCACTTTTATATGGATAAAGTTCATTCTTTGAGCACTCCAATAGTTGTACGTTCACTTGATATGAAAAATATCATTTTCGCCCCCAAGAGAAGGATGGGAAAATCTTTGGTCCTAAAGTATCATATCTTAGTGCAATCGGTGCTCTAATGTATCTTTCAAATTTTATTCGACCTAATATAGCATTTTTGATCAACTTACTAGCAAGATACAACTTTGCACCAACTCGAAGGCATTGTAATGAGGTCAAGCATATTCTACGCTACCTTCGCGGAACAACTGATATGAAGTTATTTTATCTAAGTGGATCAGATTCACAGTTAGTTGAATATGCAGACGAAGGTTATCTCTCTGATCCACATAAAAGTAAATTACAAATGAGATATATATTTACATGCAGCGATACAACTACCTCATGAAAATCTATCAAGCAAACTGTAATAGCCCGAAAAATCACGCTAAAACTATGACCTCGGGATCCGTGCCCGATCGGTCATAGGTTTGACCAAACGGAAGTCCAATAGTTAGCATGAGGTGTGATGAACGGATGAGATGTGATAAACTTAATGTCGATGTGGTGTGTGTTGTAAATGTGAAGTCGCATATACCTACTGCGGTATATGTGCTCAACACACAAGTGAGAAGAGAGGGATAAAAGGGTTTAATAACCCTAGATGGGTATTTTGGGTTGTTGAAGGAGAGTAAAGAAGAGAGAGAGAGAGTAAAAAGAGTGATTAACGCAAGGAGTAAAGGCTAGTTGAGGAAGGAAGGATTCAAGTACTAAAGAGGCCGATTCAACGCAAGGGATCCGCTGAAAAGCTAAAGCTGGAACCCTAGCCTTCCAACCCTAGATTTGAAATCAATTTGAGATTGATTCAAGGTAAAATTTTGTAAATCAAATGCATAGATTATAGAGGCTAAATGGTAGTTGAAAATAGTTTAAATCTTAGGATAATGGCTTAGAAAAATAAAAGAAAAAGTGTGGAAGAAGATTCGAAGAATTTGAATCTGACAATTTCGATTAATCGAAATTGGGTTTCGATTAATCGAAATTGGCCAGGAAGTTGAAAGGTCAGAGGACCCCGATTTCGATTAATCGAATTTAATTTCGATTAATCGACTTTGGATTTCGATTGATCGATTTGAGAATCGATTAATCGACTGAGAACCTCCAAAGGACCCTGTGGTTGGAGGAAATGATTGAGGAAAATCGACTAATCGAAATGGGATTCGATTAATCGATTTTAGTTTTCGATTAATCGATTTGGGATCGATTAATCAACTTGTGAAACTCGACTGTTCGAACTGGGAGTCTACTTTGCGAAAAGAAGAATTTCGATTAATCGAAATTGGATTCGATTAATCGAATGAAAACTCGACTGTTCGAACAGTGAAATTACTTTGCGAAAAGAAGAATTTCGATTAATCGAAATTGAATTCGATTAATCGAACGAAAACTCGACTGTTCGAACTGAGAATGGACTTTGCGAAAAGGAGAATTTCGATTAATCGAAATTGCTTCGATTAATCGATATTGACATTCGATTAATCGATTTTGGAAATCGATTAATCGAATCAGATTCGATTAATCGATTTTGGAGTTCGATTAATCGACTGACATAAATTATGTTGACTTTTGGGTTGACTTTAAGATTTTTGGAGGATCTTATACCTTCTTTATTGCATCCTTTGTGATGTGTTTTACCTGTTATATGGTACCATAGGTGGTACGTGTGGACTAATGCACAAGGAGCCACGTGGGACCTTGATGCATTGATCAAACGAAGACTTGAGGTAGGGAACACCTTGAACATGTACTTTATTTTACAAGAGCATGTATGTAGTGATATAGAACTCAATTCAAATGTTTATTTCTTAAGAGTTTGTGAAAAGTGTGTGTGTGACACCCATAAGAGTAATCAAAATGAGCCATCCCTGTGGGATGAAGAAGTAAGAGATAAGAGCATCGGTGTGATGTAGTAAATGGATACATCCCAGGGATGTATCCAAGGACTGAATCATGTTTGATAGGGCCTAACTGATATAAGATAGCACATTTACACGGTGAATAACTATATGTAAGGCACCGATATTTTTGTTATTTGAGGTTTGATAGGGTACCCCACCGACGTGGCGGGATATCCACGACTGACACGGCAGGATATCCGTGACCGATACGGCGGCGAAACCGTAGGCCAGTGCGGAGGCTTATCCGTACATAGTAAGCACACCCCAGGGGTGTTGATTGAGACAAGTGAAACCCCGCCGCCAATCCCAGGGGAAAGGGGCTTGGTACTATTTGTATTCGGGGAATACGGTTAAAAGCTCTATATAGATGACGATGATGGGTATCTCGTCGGGGCTCGATGCTATATTGCTCGGGGATTACTTAAGTTGAAAGTTTAAGTTTTGCTTTAGGCCTTCTCAGCATCATTCATGAGTAAATGAAAATATAAGTAATCAACAGTAAAACGAAATGCTTTTAATCTGCTTCACTAACAATGATAGATACATCATGCATGGCATATCATGGAATACATGTGAGTTATAATTTATATGTTCAAACTGTGTTTGTTCCCTATTGAGCTAGGATGTAGCTCACCCTATAGACTATACGTCGCAGGTTCACTACTAGCAGCTGCCGCGGCTTCAGGAGACGCTGATCCCGGCGAGTCGGACCTTGCGGCCGGCGAAGAGTTGGAGCCACCTCCAGAGGACTTCTTCTAGAGGACTCTGTTGTGCCACTTTGAGGGATTTTTGGAGAGGTTTTGTACGGCTTGGTATGTCAAGCCTTGATTGTCGTTTAAACCATGTACATAAGGAGTTGGAATTATTCTTTTGGGACGAACCACCCGTGATGATTTCTATCATCGATGGTTCGGATCGGTTCTCCATTCATGCAGAGGCATGAGGGTAGAACTGTCTTTTGGGAAGTAAATTAATATAGATTTAAATTCCGCAATTTCATATATAGTGTTTTTGATGCTTGATGTACCAGTGTTCCGTGCTTAGCAAAAAGGGCACGGTCAAGATGATCGTGCTGATGGCACGGGTTTCGGGGTGCCGAATTCCGGGCTGTCACACAAACACTAATTGTTACTTATTCCAATCTTTCAAAAATCATTACAAGTCATGAAGCAAGTCAGGAATGTATTTGGCTAAGATAGGTCATTCAACAAATTCGAGAAAAATATAGTTTATCTGCAATCAAAGATAGTTCGACAATATTATATGAAGATAATGATGTTTGTTTCACACAAATTAGAGGAGACTATATCAAATGTGAGAGAACCAAACATATTTCACCAAAATTCTTTTATATACATGAGCTCTAGAAGAGTGGGGATATTAATCTTAAGCAGATACGATCAAATGATAATTTGACGGATTTGTTAACTAAAGCATTACCAACAATAACATTCAAGAAGTTGGGGCATAATGTTGGAATGCATTGACTCAAAGATCTTTTATCATAAACAATTGAGATTTGTATTCTTTGAGGGGGAGTAAATGATTAAGTGGATTGTACTATTTTTCTTTCGCTAAGGTTTTATCTTACAAGGTTTCAATGACGCAATCTTAAAGCATTTAAATACACAAGAATAATGTACTCTTTTTTTTTCGCCACAGGTTTTTTCCCACCAAGCTTTCCTTGGCAAGGTTTTAATGAGGCATATATTCTGTGTATAGTCATCAAAGGGAGAGTATTATAAATATATTTATTATGATGGATGACTATTTAGTTTTCATCACTTAAATTCTTAGCGGCATTTATGTAGTCCCTTAGAATTCTTACCCATTATTATGTAACTCTTTTGAAATTATGACAAAGTGCATGTATCTTTCTTACCCTTTATATTCTCTCAACCTTTTATATTTTTACATTGTAATTTTATATATGAAGGTCTTGTGGAAGAATGAGAATAATTTAAATAATGTAAATGATATAGAGTTTTTGAAGAACTAATTTTATATATTGCAGGCTCTTTATTTTCTTTTGATTTTACAACACTTTCAAAATATTTAGGTGCTCTGACAATGAGTGTTGTCACATTTTTTCCAGTACTAAATTTAGTTTCAGCTTGATACCCTTAAAAGCAACATGCCAGATATTGAACACTTTAGTAGGTATATTAGCTTATAGCCATAGTTGTACGCATACCCTTAAAAGCAACATGCCAGATATTGAACACTTTAGTAGGTATATTAGCTTATAGCCATAGTTGTACGCATATATCTTGCATTATTAAATCCCCTTTGAAATTGTTGACTCTGTGTAGTATAATAGTACTCACATCACAACAGAAACTATAGAAACCTGAGTGCATATGTACTCTATTGCTTAATCACTTGAAATGATTATTGTTAGTAGAGTCTCAAAACTATGCGTCCATACGTAGCTCTTAGATTTGCGTCCAGGCCATTTGAGCATCATGCTCACCTACATAAGGATTGGATGTCACAGTAGCTTGGACCAGATTGATTATGTACCACCCAAAAATTTTGAGCATGATCAAATGCATATCCATCGCTGAAAATATGGTCGAAGGTGTCCAAATTCAATGCACTGGGTTGAGTGAGTGTTACCACCCAATAAATGAAGGACAAAAAAGCCTTTAAAAGATTTTTCTTCTTAAATCACGTGTTACGTGGCTGATCAACCATAAACAAGTGTTGTTTTGAGTTGATCATACCACTTGGCACTTGATCTTGCACCCAACCACAACATTTTTGGGTTGTGTTTGGGTACATACTCAGGGATGGAGCTAGGGGGGTTGGGAGGAGGCTCCGGCCACCCTTATAATTATAAACAGAGGACAGATTTGTTGAGGACAAAGTCCATACAGCTGACGTGGCACAAGTAATTGATTACACCGACTTACATTAATTGAGTCCACTGCACTTGCAGCCAATTACATCGCGCCACATCAGCCCACGTGCATTTTATTTGCATAAAATCTGTCCTCATATAACAGAGTCCTTAGATGAATAGGTGAAACAACTATTCTCTAGAGCATAATAAGGTCTCAGATAACGCCGTCACGTCTCATTTCTAGGCCCCATGGCTAGTCCAACTAAATTTAATTTTAAAGTGGCTGACAAAGATCAGTGATCCAAAAGAAATATGTGGTTCAACCAACTTAAACTCGGAAAGTTTATTATAGAATATATCATATCGTTCATTATGGAAGTGCTTAAATCCGATGATACGTCTCTTTAACGTATACATTGTTTGGGATGACATTATTTGCCCCTGTTTTTCTTGTAAATAGCTCACTCTCTTCTATCATAAAAAATTTGTTCACTGAATTGAATCAGATGATGAAAATTATTTTTCGTTCAATCTTCAATATAATAAATTTTGAGATCATAGCGTACCTATGAGAGGGTCACATGTTGATTCACGTGGCATACATTCTCAAAAGTGATCGTCTGATAGGTAGGTCCATGATTACGATCACTTTTGGGGATGTGTGCCAAGTGGAATAAACATGTAACCGTCTAATAGGTGTGCATGATCTCAAGATCAATTGTGTGGAAGATTGTGACAAAAATAATCTCCATCGTGCAATTTAAGACAATCAATAGTTTTTTTATGGTGATAGAGTGTGTGCTTTTTATAGAAAAAACGAGTGCAAATAATGTCACCCTTTTTTGTGAGTGAGAATGTGAGGGTTTTAACTTAGAGCTCATATATGGTGAATGACTTGTGCCAAAAGGGCTCACTTTTCATACAAGTCGACCCTTTTTAGTTAGGAAAATTATAAACGGTGGATAAACTTTGATAGATAATTTTGTAGATAGCTTATGTGGTGTGATGTGATTGGCTGTAGTGCTCGGGCACCAATATGTGTGCAGCCAGTTACGTTGCGCCACATAAGATGCTTGTAAAATTGTCCACTGTATAACGTTGTCCTTTTAGTTAAGGGTGTTGTGTGATTCGAGGACAATGATATAAAGATCTCTAGTGTAGAAGATTGAGAGGAAAAAATATTTATTTCATGTCAAAGCAGTGAATGCCCCTATAATGAAGCTAAACTGATTTTAGAATTTAAATAGTAACTGTTCATCATAAAACCCTTTGATCACTTTGAATCACATGACGAAGATATTTTTTTAATCCAATCTCCGACTAGTTATACTTCTAGATCTTTGTACCAGGTCATATATTTAGATCTTTGTACCAGGTCACACAACGCACTTGATAAATGAAACCACGTGCCATATATTTGCAACCAATGGTCCAATTCTTCATTTGGAATGGTTAGTTTTCTTAGGCCTAAGGGTGCAGAGTTGGTCCCTTTCTAAAACGAAAACTTCTTATAATGATATCAAAAATCGGCAGATACCGATACATATCGGTATCCTAACTCAGCCGATACGGGCTTGTATCAGGTATCGGCCGATACGTATATATATATATATATATATATATATATATATATATATATATATATATATATATATATATATATATATATTAAATAGGCTGATGCGTCCGATACAGATTTTGTTTTGCTCCTTTTATAGTAGCTTGATATATTTGTTGATATATTTGTTGAGAGCACAAATGACGCCAATGAGAGCAAGTTAGTTTTCAGTTTCACACTTCAAAAGATACTTCAGTCTAAACCTTAACTGAAAAACGAATTCAATGCGAGTGGTGGGGGGAGCTAACGTGCACCGCTAGCCGTGGTGCACTAGTCATTTGAGTGGGTATTGGGTACCCGGCAGTACTTGGATCAATCTCCCTCTACTAAAATGATCAAGCTTCGACCCTGGCGGTATTTAGGGGTCGCAAATGGTTGGGCATCTCGGCCCAGCACGCTAGCCCGTCCGGTTTGAAGAGTCCAAAATTTAAAGGTGGCGGTACTTAAGTCTCTGACGGGCTCTCATACAGGATATACAAAGTGAGTTTCAATTGTAATTGTAAATTTGTAATGGATTTTTTTATTTTTTATTTTTTAAATACCCTAAAAGAATTATAGATTTTATTATGATTATTATTATTATTATTTTCAGACTCTACGCTTTCCTGAAAATAGATATTAACTGGGTGGGGCCTGGCCAGATTTTGAAAGTTTATGATGGCCAAACTTGAACTTAAGGTCATAAGCCCACCACAGGCTTGGGCCAAGTTCAAATCCGATGGAGCCTAGCTTGCGTTTATCCTAGCCCGAGCAAAAACTGGCCCATTATCACCCCTACCACTATTTATCAGCCTACAAATCAGTAAAAATACACTTTGTAACCTTTCATCGATTTCGTATTAAAAAAAAGGAAAAATAGTACATGGGTTGGAGTGCATGGATGACCCCATGCCGTCAAATCCTAGATCGCAAGCCACATGATCTCAAAATAACACCTGTTTTGGAACCATGTGCCACGTTGCATGTGATTTATACAAAAACAAAAAATTTAATAATTTTTTTCTTGTAGTCAAAATTGTGGTACCGCCCCACACATCCTGGTCCATTGAAAATTTTCCCCTTTAACCATATTTTAGACGTTAGAAATGCATCAAATCATGTCCAAATCTTTTGAGTGGACTCTGATCATCCTTGAAAGTTATCATGGCACCTGATCTCTTGTATGAGTGCAACGTGGACCTCACCTAATTCAAATGCATGATCGATCATGCATTCCAACTCATATTCCATGCCTCTTAAAAAAGTTTGTGCAAATACAATAGTTGGCACTTGGCAGGGATAGATTGACCAGGGGACCGATAGAGCTGCTCCGCCAGTGACTAATACCTACTCTTAGTCAATTATACGTCATTCACAAGGGACCTCAAGGCATGCATGAATATTTTTATTATTCTGAAGTCAAGATTCTCTTATTTTCAAGGGCAGTCGGTGGAGTAGGACTGAAAATCCGATTCTGCTTAGAAGGACCTGACCATTACCCATTATTCAAGTCCTCATTCTCAAAGTCTAGACAATCAAAGGAGCACATTGATTACCTTCCTTGCGCATATATAAGATTAAATCCATTCGATTTTAAAAAAAAAAATACTTATCTTTAATTTTTTGATGACTCCATCATCAATGGTTGCGAACACGATTGACTTTTTCAATCTTTCAACCATGGTTTCGTAGGAACAAGTTAGAAAGATTAAGAAATAGAGTCGTTAGATTTGATTCGTTCTCAATAATCATGAGATGTTACCTTAGGGTGATCCTTTGTCGAAGGATGCTCCTCTCCTAGTCTCTAATTTTTAAAAGATAAGAACTTTTTGTGTGTTGGGTCTAATACTAACTCATGCCCACATACCAAACCTTGGTTAAGAATTTGAGATGTTCCAAGTTCAAGAGCATACTGTAGATGGGAAAATGGTTCAAAATTTTGGCCGAAATCCGAAATGTTTCGGTTTCGGTCCCCACCAAAACTGAAACAAAAATATGAAATTTCGGTAATTTTCAGCTATGGGGGAAGATTTCGGCAGAAATTTCAGTCCAATTTTGGTTTCAGTCCCCACTGAAACGAATTTTTTATCCTTGGATGGGAATCGACCCAAAGAAAAAGCTGATAAGAGATTTCCAAAGGTGCGGCCCTTTATCATACACTATCATTAAAGATGTGATTTTTGGCTAAATTTATTAGATGACTCGCCGGATCTACACCCTTGATTGATGACAAAGTGAATCAATCTGCCTCCGTCAGGAAAATATGGCCAAAAAAAAAAATGGAAAAATCAGCAAAGTCCGGAAAAAAGTAGTGGAAATATTTAAAATATTAAAAATAAATATTTTCTCAGAAAAATTGAGAAAGAAATCATAAATTGTGATTAAAATTTGAAAATAATATTTTTCGTTCAAATATTTTTTATTTTTTTGGATAAAACAGTATGTTGTTAATTTTTCTTTTTTAAAATGCAATTAAAAACAATTTTTTTCAAAAGAAATCAATTTTGCTAACCATGCGCCATGGAGAGTGCGGCTCGGCTGAGCGAGGCGATAATCATATCATCGGTTAACTCTTGAGATGCTAGAGAGACACTTAGGGTCTATTCCGCAACGCTCCACACCACTCTATGCGTTTGCGATTGAAGTGTATTTGGTAACACACTCTAGCGCTGGGCCGCTTGGGTGGGGGGCGATGTCGCATGTGTTTTGCCAAAACCGCTCCATAGAGTTTCCATCCTGTCATGATGCCAAACACATTACCTGTTTAAAGATAAATTTGTACAAAATTTTAAGTAGTTCACATTTAAAAATTGTACTTATCAACACTTTTGTACACGTATCTAATCTATGTGCTGACCCGTGAAAGCCAATCGTGCTTTGTCCAAATCTGTTGACTCTATCATCTGCTGTTGTTCTGGTTTTTTTAACGGCTAATATTAAAGTTCATTGATCAGATGGCTTGCATCGTCTTATAGGTGTGATTCTTCAATTGAGATATATTCCAATGTCAAACAACCATTTAAACTGTTTAGATTAATCACAAACATGTGCCACATCACATAATAGTGAAGTATACTTTAATTGTGTAATATCAAACACATAATTTAACAGTGCAAGTAATTTAAACACTACTTTTTCCTACCAAGCCATATCCCCGAAACCTCCCACATATCAGCCCTATCCAATAGGTCTCCGATTTCCAAGATTTAAAACTACAGTTCAAATCCTTTTTCCCAGCCAACCGAGCACCAACCAACTTGGTTCACGGGTCATTTTTTGGAACACGTGGCATGTGATTTTATCAAGTTAGCCTATGATTTGAAGACCACGATCTAAAGATCTATGTGTAGAAAAATGAGATATGAAAAATATCTCTATCATATGATTCAAAGCAGTGAAATGCCTTCTAAAATTAATGTCTACCATATGAATCCCTAAAATAATTTTATTTATTCACTTTGAAGGCATTAACTGTTTCTGAATCAAATGATAAAAGCACTTTCCCATCCCAACCTTCGACATTGATTCAATAGATCTTTAGATCATGATCTTTAAATTACACAACACACTTGATAAAATCACGTGATCACTCAGTAGCATATAAATATGAACAATCGGTTCATATTAATGGTCCCGATTGGTTGCCAATGAGGGCCCACCCATGCAGGTCATCAAAATGTTGCCTTCCTAATGGATCATTCCCCAAGCAAAGAAAAGTTGAAACAAAAGAGACTACCAAACCAATAATCAATATTGGGTACAGATTTTTGCAACTGAAAACTGATGGTTCCACCGTTAACACTATTGACTACTTTGAATCAAATGGTGGGGATGGTCCCAATCTTTCACACCATATATCTTGTGATCATGTCCCCCACCTATCAGTCGGTCAAATGTTGATTCCACATGGAACACATCCCCAAAGGTGACCTACAACTCCTCATAGTATGCTATGATCATGGTCACTTTGGGATGTGTGCCACGTAGAATCAACATCTGATTGTCTAATATGTGAGCCATGTCTCAAGTTCTATTGTGTGAAAGATTGAAATGAAAAACAATCTCTATCTGATTCAGCCAATCAACCATTTTAACTATGCAATTGCCAAAATCTCCGGTTGCAAACAAGGATCAAAATTTCGGCCCAAATTATCGGTTTCGGTCCTCACCGAAACAATAATTTGGACTGAAATTTCGGTCATATTTTGTATGGGATTGAAATTATCGGCCAAAATTTCGGCCAAATTATCGGTTTTCGGCAGAAATTTTGGCCGATATTTTGATCCTAGAAACACTCAAACCCGCTGACACATAAAAAGTAACAAAATAAAAATAAAGCACCCAAGTAATAAAATTTAGATTTAAAATATATTTCTACCTTTCACTTAATGCAATTATCTCGGGCGTGTAGGGAAAGGTGAAAGTACTCCGGGTGGAGTAGCTCGCCATATTCCAACATCCACATGGAGAAAATATAAACTATCTTTTACCAAACCCATAATAATAATAATAATAAAATAAAAATAAATATATAAAATTTGTTATCAACCAGGAATGCTCTCCCAAAATTTATGATGACAAATTAACTTATGCCACCAAAATGAGAAAAACTATCAGATGCACAAGGTACATTTCACTTTGGCTTCTTTTTTTTTTTAATAAAATAAAATTAAATGGATAGCCAAACTATTTTATGAAATAGAACAGAGTACAAATCAACCCACAAAAACTACAGAACATATACCAATGGCTCCTTCGCTGCACAAAACAGCTGATCAACTATGGGGGGAATAGGCCAGTTTCTAACAACAAAATCAGGCAAGGCAGTTCCCTCTTTCTCTGTTCATGTTACCCAAATTCTCCTTTACACTCAGCTCGGATCAAGCAATGATTCCCAATGGCATCCAAATGGCATATACATTTCATATCAAAGAACTATATTAATGTGAAATATCGCTATAATTTTCATCCAGGAGAATCAACAAGACCACCATCTATCATCAACATTCAAGTAAAATTTTCGTCTTCCTAGAGAGAGTTTTAATGAAGGGTTCGTCCCAAGTCTAAAGAGTTTCATAAAGGGAATCAATTACATACTGAACAAGGAAACATATGGAGAACTGTGATTCACTAACAAAAGATCCCCCAAACGTGCAGAACCTACTTTTGTTAACCACATCTGGAAATAATCTGATCATGATTACTTGCATTGTGATATTGAGTTGGCATAGGGTAACCCACCCGTTCATTCTCAAGTATGAAAAAATAATCTCCTTGTGCTAAAATGGTCTAATCCTGTACTTTCAGTGATTTGCATGCTCATAAATACGTGCATATTAAAAAAATTTAAAAAAAAGTTGCATATTTCTAAGTTTTGACCATTTTAGCATAAGGAGATAGACCCATTCACGCTTGACAGCTTGAGTGTGAAAGGGTCAGTTACAGTACAACTACTCATTAATATTCCTCTCCATAATTCCCCCCTTGTAAAAATCCATTATATGGGAGCGGCATGCATACCAACTCCCCATAAATGGACTCATGTCTACCCCATAAGCCATGGCATACAATTATAGCCTGGTTTGACCATTTTAGCATAAGGAGATAGACCCATTCACGCTTGAGTGTGAATGGGTCAGTTACAGTACAACTACTCATTAATATTCCTCTCCATAATTCCCCCTTGTAAAAATTCATTATATGGGAGCGGCATGCGTACCGACTTCCCATAAATGGACTCATGTCTACCCCATAAGAATATGGCATACAATTATAGCCTGGTTTGATGCCCTAATAATCACTTACACCGGTTGATGTAATGCCATACGGGAATTGCCAGCCATGGTCGCATGCCATTTCACGTGAACGTACATGAGTTCTTAAGCTAGCCACTGCATGATGAAAATTTTGCCGTTATCAATAGAGAGGAAATAAATACAACTCACAGAAAAGCATTACAAAGTGTTGACTCTATGTCACTTTTCCTTGGCGCGGTGCCTAACAGTCTCTTCAACTCTTGTAAGAGCATCTGTGAGCACGTCAATCGCCCAGTCTTTAACGTCCTCCTGTAATAGATCATGAGTTAAGGAATCTTAAGTTTCAACAGAATCAAATTAATCCAGTCTTTTCAGAACAAACAGCTCCATATCTCATATATATATATATATATATATATATATATATATATATATATATATATATATATATATTGTGAGAGAGAGAGAGAGAGAGAGAGAGAGAGAGAGTGGGAAAATTGAACACTTGACAGTAAAAGTGTCCAAGTAACATTGACTCATGAGCACTTAAGATCACATGCAGCATGTGGAGTTGAAAGACAGTTTGTGATTAGAGTTGGAACAAAAAAATCTGATTTTTATTGTTTATTCTAATCTCTCTAAAATTTTCATGAAGTAGGTATTCTAGACTAATTAGGAAACATTTATTTTGTAGGATAGATGGGACTTCTTAATGCTATTAATATGACTGTAAACGGAATTTTTAATTAAGGAATGAATTTGTTTTTATTTTCTGATCGGTAGTAAGGCAATATACTAAAAAACACAAAAAAGGAAAAACTACATACTTGGGCCATAGCGTGCTGCTAGACCAAAGGAAAGTGAAGGTGCAAAAAACAAACAGGAAAGAAGTACCGGGCCAGCGACAAAAATGAACCCCCACAGCAACCCAAAAACAAAGCAGGAGGATAGGCTCAGCAGACAGCATCAACCAGACACCATTACTTCCCATTGATCCCTCATCCTGACCACCGAGTTGTCCCTCTCAGCGACATTAGGCCCAACCCATTCAACAATACAGTCCTTGAGTTTGTTTTTATTGAGAAACCATGAGTTCTCCTCAGGTCTACAAAACCCTAAATAATGGTGCTTTTTCTTTCTTTTTGCTGCTTAAATGCTGAGTTTGGGTTAGTATTGTTGTAATTTCATGTTCATTTTTTATCCTCTTCTCTCTTACCTTCTTCACATATACCTTCTTCACAAATAGAGCAAAGTTATATAAAATTCAATAGAGACGAAAATTAAATTACAAATGTAACTAGGAAAATATCATTTAATGATAAAATTAATTGTAACTGAGTAGTAGTTATATTATAAATTATAATAAATATTGAAATACGTCAAGCATTCATCCATGCATCCTCCGTGCTGATTGACTGAATGCCCTGAAAAATATGAGACTTAAAACGACTCACGTAATCTGGTACTTCTTTTTATGCTCTCTGGACCTAGCAAAAATATTAATTACATATTTGAATGTTCAGCCGGTTTATCAGAAATCTTATCTTACAACTAAAACGAATTAACACATTTAACTTTTAGAGATCATATGAGTAAGAGAAATCCAGTGTTAATGTCTTCAGAACAGTTGTGAATAAATGTTATCCAAAGAAATAGTAATAACAATTTTTTCTTTCTTAAAAATCAGAGATAACTTAATTATAGTAATGAATATATTTTAGTCTCCCTAAGTAATTTGAAATAGTAGTGTTGATAAATCGGAGTTTTCGTAGAACAGAGGTGTTTAGAAATTAAAAATTCATAAATACTTGTTTTTCATGTTATATTTTCGAATTATAAGTAGAAAGACTGCCTATCGAAAGCAACTGAGATCTTGGTAACTTCCAAGTTCCAATTTGTATGCACAAGAACCTGTATATTTCAAAAAGCTTCAAAAACCAATCGTTGCTTTCACTATAAGCAGCAATTCACTCTCCATAGGGATTCTACACCCCACCAAATGATCAATAGGAGCGAAAAAAATTCCAAAAATGAGATCCCTATAAACGTGGTCACAATACACAGGCTCCAGTGTAATTGGCAACTTGGCAAGTTATCTTGAGGCAAAACACAATAAACCAATGAAAGTGAACTGCCGAAACAACGAGAACAAGAGAATCTCATATCTTACTACATGCAATGGTTCTCCAGTTCTTAGACGTGCATTTGGACGGGCAAGCTTGGATTCAAAAGGAGTCCTCGGCCTTACTTCTTGAATCGCGTCCCACTCTTCACGACTAAGCATCCTAACCGATCCTTGCCCTTCAGGAGCATTACGTATTTTGCGCTCAATCCTCTCTTGGGATGTCGATTCATCATACTGTGAGCACAATCAAATACAGAAAATTATAAGAAAGCAAAACAATAGGTGCCATGGGCGTGATCATCTTCCAGTGATACTTCGACAGTTCAACAGAAAAATAAAATACGAGACACAGAAAGATGCATTAAAAAAATTAGGCCATTAGGGACAAAAGAACATGCAGTAGGTCGTAAGGCAACTCTATAACTAAATGAATTACGAGACATGACAAGTATAACTGAAAAGAAAGCATATAGAGCATAATGCACAGTAACAGTAAAAATATCCCCCGCTGTCCCTACAGGGGGGATTGTTGGGCTTCTGTGAGGTGTCTCTGGCTCTGGGCTTCCCCCGCTGTCCCCACAGGTGTGGGTAGTTTGAGTGGGTGAGTCCCTTGGGTTTCCTCTTTTTTCCTTTGGGTAGTTTCTCACTACCTGCTCAGGTACTTTTTCCTTTTCTTTTAAAATATTGCTTTGTTATCAATCAAAAACAAAAAGAGAGCAGTAAAAATGTTCAAATTTTGGGAAAAGAGAACCTATGTAACTCAGACAAACAATTCTCGGTGCTGGAGACAAACTTGGATGAAAAAGCGAGTCTGGAAATAAATGACAGAGAAGACTTATAAGGACAAGTATTGGGGAAGAGGAGTCCCAATACAACATGTTCTCCAATATGGTGTGTTCAGGTTACATCATCATCATCATCATCATAGCCTTATCCCATCTATTTCGGGCCGGCTTTGCGAGTCCTATTTCTCCACTTGTTTTGTATTAGCACTAAGCTCTCTATAATTCGCAATCCTTCATATCCCTTCTCATGGCTTCCATCCAGGCCTTCATTAGTCTTCCTCTTCTTCTATGTCCTTGTACTTGTAGAGTCCCAACCCTTCGTACCAGGTCTGCTTCTGGCTTCCAATGAACATGTGCAAACCACCTCATATTTGAGAACATGAACATGTCCAAACCGCCTCATATAAGTGCCACTCTAAAATTTTCTCTAATGTACACATGTCGTATTCTATCCTTTCTTGTTACTCCGCACATCCATCTCAGCATACCACTGTTTTGAAAATCGCCCGGGCGGCTCGGGCCCTGGGGCGCCCCGATTTAGGCCTGGGCGGACCGGATTTGGGGCGGCCGCCCTGGACCCGCCCCAGTCGCCCTAGTCCCCAATGTTTTCCAATTTTTTTTTATTTCCTCTGTTTTTCTTTTTCCTCGATTTTTTTCTTCTTCCTCAGTTTTTTATGATCTTGATTCTTGCGCAACACTTTTTTTTTCGGCAACTGAGCATTGAGCACAACTCTTTTTTTTTATTCTTCTATTTTTTTTTCTTCCTTCTGTTATGACAAGTGGCATAGATATATATATATAGCGGTCGCTTGGGATCTTGGGCGCTGGATTCCAATGATTTCGAACATTCCCAAACCACCGAACCCGCCCAGCGATTTTAAGAACACTGCAGCATACGCATTTCAGTCACATGCACTCTTTTTGTCGCTTTTTTGTAGCCCAACATTCTGCACCATAAATATGGCAGGTGTAACCGCTGTCTTATAAAAATATCACTTTAATCTAAGTGGAACTCTTGGGACGCACAATACTCTGCTTGCTTGCCTCCATTTCATCCAACTTGCATTAATCCTATTAGACACGACCAAGTTAGCAAATCGGGTACCGGTATTGGTTCTTGGAGGACTGATATGTCGATATAGTGAATATATATATATATATATATATATATATATATATATATATATATGTATATAAACTTAAAAACGTTATAGACTTTAGTCTTAAAAGTATCATAAAAGACCTATATTTAAACTATTAGATGGTTTTTTTAATAAAAAGGAAATATTTAAAAAAATAAAAATAAACCTGGTAGGTATCGGCCGAGACTCGATACGTATCGACTGATATTGTGTAGTATCGGCCGATACCTATACCACCCCAATACTGGTATCGAGGTGATATCGGTATCAGTTAGCCAAAATACCGATACATATCGCCGATACGTATCGGTATCGGCCGATACTTGATACCTTGGAGATGTCCACTTCAAATCCACTATCCGATTTTAAAGTAGAGCCTAGGTAGCAAAATCTATGGCAATGTGGCACTAAATGATTTTTTATTTTGACTAAATCCTCCTCTAACTTTCTTGTTCACTAAATTTGCACTCTATGTATTCTGTTTTAATCTACTAATTTTCAAACCCCTTGACTCCAAACTTTTTTCCATAATTCTAGCTTATCATTTATTCCTTTATTTGCTTGGGCAATTAGAACTATGTCGTCTGCAAATAACATCAACATGGGATCTATTCTTATATATTTACAGTTAATGCATTCATGACCAAGGCAAACAAATAAGCGCTTAAGGCAGATCCTTGATGCAGGCCAAGTCCAACAAGAAACTCACTTGTCTCTCCACACGTCGTTCTAACACTAGTTACAGTCTTCTCATACATGTCTTAGATAATCTCAATATATAAATTTGGGATGCATTTCTCCCTCAGCGTCAACCATAGTATCTGTCTCGACACTCTATCATAAGCCTTCCCTAAATCAATAAAGGACATATGTAAGGTTTGTCTTCTCTCTCTAATCTTCTCCATAAGTTGTCTCAATAAGAAAATAGCTTCCTCCATTACTCGGGCATTTTCTTCATTTTTAATTATTGAATAATTTAGTCAACTAGTTCAGTCCAATCTCTCCTAACACAATCATACTTCTATAGATATCCCATCTGGTCTTAATGTCTTTCTTTTCTTCATTTTTGCTAATGATGATTTTACAATTTACTTCAGAGTTTGTTCTCATTGATCATCCCTTAGTTTGGTTCCTCTTTTTCATCCACTTCTTTAGTATATTTTGTGTTTAATAGATCTTTAAAGTATTTTTGCAATCCATTTTTTATCTCATCCTCTTTCACCAAGACCATTTTGATCTCCATCCCTAATGCATCTTACTCAGTCGAGATCTCAAGTGTTCTTTTTTCTAATCTTGGCAAGTTTATAGATTTCTTTCTCTCCCTTTGTTCCAAGCCTAGTATGTAAATTATTGTAAGCTTCATACTTGACTTTATTCACGGCTTTCTTCACTTCTCTTTTGGTGAGCTTATATCTTTCAAGATCATCTGTAGTTCTTATTCTTTGTCATTCTTTAAAAACCTTCTTCTCAGCAATTGTCTTTTGAATGTTAGTGTCCCACCACCAAGTTTCTTTTTATACACCTTTTCTTCCTTTAGATTTTTCCAAGAACCTCCTTATCAACTCGTTTAAGGCATAGCGCCATTTTTTCCCATATCTCATTTGGACCACCTTCTTGGCACCACACTTCTTGGTCACTCATTTTCCCTTTAAAGGTTGTCATTTTGTCTCCTTTTAATTCCAAGCATTTTATTGTTTGGGGATCTTATGTCAACTTTTTTCTCACTCGGCTCTTGATCAGGACGCCCAAAACTATTAATCGAAGTTGTGTCGTAAGGCTCTCTCTTCTAGGATGACCTTGCAATCCTTGCAGTTTTCCGTTCTCTTCCCCTACTTAAAAAAATCTATTTGGGTTGTATTTGTTCCACTTTTAAAAGTTATAAGACACTCATCTTTCTTCTTGAAAAATGTATTTGCTACTGCCAAGGCAAAAACTACTGCAAAATCAAGGATAGCTCTCCCATCTCAGTTCAGTCGCCAAAACAATTTCCTCCATGTATCCTTTCATATCCATTTCTCATCCCTCGTACATGTCTATTAAAGTCCCCTCCAATGACAACACTTTCACTATTGGGTATGCCTTGCAATGTTGTCAAAAGCGTTAGGCGGGTTCAACGCGGTGAACCCCTTGGGTTTTAGGCGGAGCCTAGGCATCAAGAAAAAGCAATGCTTGATTTCTTTATAAATTGTGTAGCACATGATTCATTGTACCACACAGACTACCATAGAAATGATTAACGTGAGTTATGGTAAGGAAAATAACATATAATGTTAATATGCTAATATAATGACATGATATATAGTACTCTTGTCCATATGTAGGTTAGACAATTCAAACAATTTTTATTATTGGATCAAAAGATTATATGGTTAGAGATATGACACTTGTTCATAATTTGATACACATGTACCACAAGTAGTCAAATGCCTACGCGCCTTATAGACAACTTCTTGAGTCTACATATCCGAAGAGTCATTGACTACTATAGTGGGGACACACCTTCCATCTAAACAGTGTCCAAACAGCCAGTGGTACGCAATTTTGGCCAATATCGTATAATTTACAAACGAGCAATTTCAGAGCATAGCACTTGACCGCGTTAAGTGAACAAAAGTGCACCGATCAATGTCTGGGTAATGCGACTAGAGTCCCGGGAGTTGATGAAAATGTGTGCTACTTGTAAAATTTATTCTCTATTATATTTGCAAGTTGAAATAATATACTTGCAAGATATTTTTCTAAACACTGGCCCTTAGTTCACAGATCACTCGTCTTTTCTTTTGGCATAACTCTTGAGCAACAATATAAGAGAGAGGGAGAGGGACCGAGTGTTGTCTTCTTCTCTTTCTTCTAATGGATAAGCAACAATGCAGATGAGGGACACTGCTAGAGAGGAAAAACCGCGGCTGTGTTTGGGTTAGCTCTTATAAGAGCAGAAGCAGCTCTTTGGCTGCTCTCTGTCAAAGCAGGTAAAATCCGCTCTGAGATAGAGCAGGTATAGAGCAGTTTTATCACTTAAAACAGCTCCGTGCCAGAGCAAATGAGGCGAGGAGCCGTGCTACCAAATGTAAAAGTAGTTCTCCGCCGGAGCCAAAAAGTGAAAGAGCTGCTCTTTGCCCCAAAAGAGCTAACCCAAACGCAGCCCGAGAGAAGATGCAGAAATAGATCTAACGAATCATTTTTGTTCTTAGGAAATAAACTTATACTCATTTTAAACATTAAGTTTCTATAAAAAATTAAAAAGCATATATACTTATAAAGTTAAAAGTTTATATAGCTTGTATGGTTTATATAATTTAATAACATTGTAAGTTATATAAGCTCATATTTATTTAACAAAAATTATATCTATAAGGTGCCCAAAACGCCCACTTTGAAACAAGAAACAGGTGCTTTTTACATTAGCGTCTAAAGCGGTCAACACTTAGGTACTAGGAATCCCCTAAGCGGCAAAGCAGGGCCTAGGCACAGCTTTTGACAACAAAGATGCCTTCTAATAGTTCATCCATCGATTGCCAAAATTTTTGTTTCACGTTTGCACACAATCCAACTTGAGTTGCATAGGCACTAATAACATTTAAAATTTTCTTATCCAAAATGATTTTAACTATCATAATCCGATCATTCTTCCTCTTGACCTCCAAAATCTTATCCTTCAAATCTCCATCACAACAATGCCTACCCCATATTGAGGAACTAAAAGACATCAGATCATTGAAATTGAATTAACCAATATAATTCAATCCTAAAAAGACTTCCTTCTCTTAATCAAGACTTGATATGGGATTATCCTTAGAGCTACAGAGGATTACATGCATTTTTTACAAATTTAATAAACCCATCAATATTTTAATAAAAAAGGAGCACATAGTAATGATGATGATGACGACGACGACGATGATGATGATGATAATACTCGCAGCGGGAGTAATAGCAGTAGTAGTAGAGAAACAGTAGCAGTAGCAGCCGTAGTAGCAGCTTAACAATAACAGCAACAAAAATACTAATAGTAATTTATTATTATCATTATTATTAAACTAGACTTAAAGAACTCTGAATCAAATAATCATAATTTGAGGATGCCAGTAACCAACAAGTGACTCATCATTTCTAATACCTATAATCCTATTTTTATGACTTGTATAGCTTCAAAGTAAAAGTCATAATATTCGAACTCAAAGGTACTCAAAATATTGCTAAATCTCCAAATCATGAGAGACTGCAACATTTTCAGTTCAACTCCAACTAAGAAACTCCCAAAAAAATTTGTCCCCTTGCAATGGGGTCAAAATTACCATTCTGTCATCAATCTGTCAGCCTTAAACCACCATCCCTTTCATCCTCGATCATAGTCTGATGTTGAATCAGATTACAACAGGAAGTAGGTCCATCACTTGCAAAACATAGAACATCTTGGTAATTTTGCACATTATGGGTCGCCCCTTTAATCGCCTTATGATGATGAAACTGACAATGATGGGAGCTCAAACCAAAGTATTTGCATATTCTATATAAAAAAACCAGAACGATACAAAAAATTCAATAAGGAATTGTACAAGAGGTATAATATATATATATATATATAGAGAGAGAGAGAGAGAGAGAGAGAGAGAAAGAGAGTTTGCACCGCATATGGTGCACTAATATACATGACATGCAAGGAACACTTTTTCCTGTGCAACTCAAAATGTTGGCAGAAGGAGATTACCCATACACTGATCTACATGGGTTGGTTTCAACCAGTTTTGCTTGGATGCAAGGGAATCTTTTTTTTTTTTATCAGTAATGTAACTTATATTGAAGCAGCAAGGCGCTGAAAAACCAAAACAAAGATACGACCAAAAGAAAACAAAGACTGATACACCAACACGACTAAAAGAAGACCACAGTGTACACAGTTATGACAGCCATCAGCCTGGATCCCACAAATAGGCTTCCTCACGAGGAACCATCCCTCCCCTCTCCACCCAAAACCACACCAGGTCTCTAATGGCCCTCATGATCATCCCAACCGGGCGTATTTTACTCTCAAAAATCCATAGATTCCTTTCACCCCATATACTCCACAGCACTGCAAAGAGAGCTGCCATCCAATAATCTCCAATCAACCCTTCCATTTTACTATCCTCCCACATCAGATAAAGGGCGTATGGCGTGGCTGGCATAACCCAACTCATCCGGAAGGACTTGATGACGATGTTCCACAGCTCCCGTGCCACTCTGCAATGAATAAGAAGATGAGAAGCATTCTCCTCCTCGCCACACATCACACAGCAATTCGTGACCTCCTTTCCCCTTCGAATAAGCTGGTCAATAGTAAGAATTTTCTCTTTGAAGAGCGTCCACGCAAAAAATTTGATTTTTGGAGGGATGGTTTCCTTCCATAATCTTGCCCCTTGGAATCTGATTAGAGGGCGACGCGTCAGCATCCTATAGTAGGATTTGACACTGAAAACACCATCTCGCCCCGGAGCCCAACTCATTCGATCATGACCATGTGGATGACATTGTGCTTCATATAGCCTCTGCATCAGATTAGAGAACGGTATGACCTCCTCGTCCCTCAGTAGTCTTCTTGTGACAACATTCCAAAGTCTGCCCCCCTTCGTTTCCGACACAAAGTCCACAATCCTCCCGGCCGGGTTGACACCAATGGCACAGATCTCTGGGAATGACTCCTTGAGAGCACCTTCATCCATCTAAACATCCTCCCAGAATCTAATACGAGTGCCACAGCCCCAAGTGAATCGCAGCCCTCTAGCGAACAGGCCCCACGTGCTGCAAATACTTTTCCACCAAGGCGAAGTACCTCTGTGAACCGTGACGCTTACACCCCAGCTGCATTAGTTGGCCATACTTCTCCATCATCACCTCACGCCAAAGATTGTCTGTTTCCCCCATCCTCCCCGCTCTCCAGAACCACTTCCCAAGCAGCGCGATGTTCATCCACCTAAGGCTTCGGATCCCCAACCCCCCACATCCAAGTGGAAGTTGACATGTGTCCCAGTTGACAAGGTGATATCACTTATTCGGGCCCGCTCCCTCCCATAGAAAGTTACGTTGAATTTGCTCAAGACGACTGAGGACCGCCATGGGGCATTTGAACATAAACATGTAGAATATGGGGAGCTAAGATAGAACCACTTTGAGCAAAAGCAGCCTTCCAGCACTACTCAACAGCCTCCCTTTCCAAGATGATAAACGTTGCTCAAATCTTTACACAACCGGTTCGCAGTCCCTAGCAGCAGGAAGCCGAATTCCAAGTGGCATCCCCAAGTACTTAATTGAGAATTTCTCTATCGTACAATCCACCGTCCTTGCCAGCTCATCCATCACCCTCTCATCAGTCCCAATACCCATGATTGCCGACTTGGAAAGATTAACACGCTGCCCCGACAACGCCTCATAAACTGATAGCACATTCGCTAGGTATGTAAACTCCTGCATATCAGCCTTCCCGAAAATAATGGTATCATCAGTAAACTGAAGGTGCGAGATGAATTTCCCTTACGCACCCACCTTGATACCCGTGATGAAATTTTGCTGCCTGGCTTGCACAATAAGACCCGATAATGCTTCGCCAACCACATTGAAAAGGAAAGGTGATAAGGGGTTCCCTTGTTGCAGCCCTCTGGAACTTTTAAAATAGTCAGTCGGCGTGCCATTGATCAGGACCGAGAACCAAACCGAAGAGTAGCACCCCCTCATCCAACTCCTCCATGTAGTCCCAAACCCCATTCTGCCAAGCATATAATCTAAACAATCCCAACTGATCCGATCATACGCTTTCTCCATATCGATTTTCCATAGGGCAGTCGGTCGCCGGTCGTGATGCGCCGAGTGTATGGTTTCTTGTGCCACCGCCACCAGATCTACCAGCTGTCTTTCCCTGACAAAGGCACCCTGATTCTCCGAAATAATCATACTCATCATAGGTTTGAGTTTGTTAGCCAAAACCTTAGCTATAATCTTATAGAGGCAATTGGTGAGACAAATTGGCCTAAAATCAGAGATATCATCAGCCCCTTCCCTCTTAGGAATGAGGGATATGAAGGTAGAGTTTAGGCTCCGCCCAATGAACCCGGAAGCATGAAACTCACGCATCACCTCCATCAAATCAGCTTTGATGATAGCCCAAAAGAATCTGAAAAATTCCATTGTGAAGCCATCGGGTCCAGGAGCCTTATTTTTTGCTCCACACTTGATCACTCTCCACACCTCCTCTTCGGTGATCAGAGTTTCCAAGCTAAGCCTATCCTCCTCCATCAGCGTCTTAAAAGATAACCCATCCAACTGGGGCCTACTGAGACCATCATCCATTTACATCTTGGTATAGAACTCGACAATGTGTTCCCTAACCTGGTTATCCTCCGAATAATTCACCCCAGCGACAATCATATTACCGATGTAGTTCGCTTTGTTCCGCGCATTGGCGACCGCATGAAAATACTTGGTATTGGTGTCCCCTTCCTTTAACCATCTGACCTTGGATTTTTGCTTCCAACATATCTCCTCGGCCCTGCAAACACTATTAAACTCAGTTTTTTTGCGATATCTATCCTCCTGCTCATCCGTCGTGAGACATCTGTTTTCTTCAGCATTGTCTATCTCCTGCAACTATCTTAATAACTCCTCTTTCTTGACATGCACTAAACCGTACACTTCCTTATTCCACTGTTTGCTTTTCCTTTTAACCCGCTGCAGTTTGGAGATGAAGTGATAGGCTGCCGTACCCAGTAGAGTCGCTTCTCCCCACCAAGATGGAATTAGGTCCTGATACCCCTCATCCATCAGCCACATATTTTCGAACCAGAACGGGGTCGGCCCTCTCCCCCTTGACTCGCATGTCAGCACTATTGGCCGATGATCCGACACGGCCCTAACCAGGTGACGCAGTACGGAACCCTAAACTACGTGAATGCAATGATTAATTACTTGCCAAAATTAAATGAAATTGAATTAAGCAATAAATCCGAAAATATATCGAATACCTTAGGCGTTCGTAGTCCTCCATGTGAAAATCATGTTCGATTCGAGTAGGGTTCAGCCTTTGCGCTAGATCCATTAGGTTGTAGCGCGGTTCAATCCTAGAGATAGAACTCTAGATTTTCCCAGATTAGGGCGCTCACAATTCAAGATGGAATCTCTGATCCTTTTATGGTTTACGGAATCAGGTATTGGGATGGGAGATGGCAGATTTGGGTTGTTTGAATTAAAACAGGGAAGATAGATTAAAGGTATAAAAATAGATAAGGATAGATTATGGGCTTCACACGCTTGGCTTCGCACCAAACCCTTCTCGGGAAGAATAATCACTCTTCGAAGAAACTCATCTCAAGTCTCAAAAGCAAAACGCTCATTCATTCAATAATCAATAACTAATTACATTGTTTAACTTAAGGACCTTATATAGGAGTCCTTTCAAACGAAAATAAAACCTTAAAACAAATACCAAAAGGACAAGTATGCCCCTAAAAGTTCAGTTCGAATTTCAGAAACAAACAAAAAAATTTAAGCTGCGCGATTTTGATCGATCGAAAATAAAGTTCGATCGATCGAAAAAACATATTTCAAAAAGTTCGCTGCAGAAATTCGATCGATCGAATTTGAAACTCGATCGATCGAAATGGAGATTCGATCGATCGAATTATATACTCCAGAACTATATAATTTCCTCTGAAGTTCGATCGATCGAAATTGAACTTCGATCGATCAAGAATTTCGATCAATCGAATATAAATTTCGATCGATCGAAATTTGCAGTATTTTCCCAATTCGCCATATTTCATCTCTTTTCGCCTAGTTCTGATGTCCATTTTGCTTCTTCCAACGTCGGTATACACGAAATGGTCTATATCCAATGTCTACGATGTCGGCGTCCCCGTCACCAGGCCTTCGGCTCTTGCTCCCGGGAAAATATCTAGCCAATCCACCTTGCACAAAAATCTGTCCAGCTTACACAGGGTCGGGTTCTCTTGCAGATTCGACCACGTGAATCTCACACCACATAACGGTACCTCCATCAGGTCCCAATCAGATATGAAGGAATTGAATTCCCTCATCACCTCAATATCTGGTGGCCCCCCATGGTTCTTGAAGCCCCACCTTATAGCATTAAAATCCCCTCCCAGGCAGAAGGGGTAATCCCATCTGGCCGCAAGTGCAGCATGTTCCATCCAGAAATCAGACCATTCTCTAGAATTTGACGGTCCATAGATCCCCGCAAACATCCACACTTTACCAGAAACCTTATTCTGTAGTACCACCGCAGCAGAATATAATCCAAATTCTTCGTCCATTTTGTCAAAAACCCGGGAGTCCCAAGCGACCAGAATGCCCCTCGATGCACCATCCGAATCAACTCCCAACCAGTCCTAATGCGTTCCCCCAATCACCGAGGACACTTTCCACCTATCACATTTGCCCCACTTGGTCTCCTGCAGAGTAATAACGGCCGGTTTAATCATTTTTATCACCCGTTTCACCCCAGCCCCTTTGCCCCCATCGTAGATACCTCTCACATTCCACGATAGCATCTTCATTAATCACCAGCAGTAGACCCGCCCATATCCGCGACTGTGTGTGTACCTCATCTTGCCTCCCCATCCGACATCCCCCACTGCGACCTGGCCAGCTCCCGTGCCCGACCCCTCCGCTTTGCCTTGCTCTCCTTGTGGTTGCTGAGTATGGATCGGAACACATTCCGTAACTCCTCGTCGGACCCCTTGAAAGACATCCCAAGATCGTGTCCAACTCTAATGAGTCGGTCGATGTCATTTGTCCTACTCTTCTCCGCCTCATTTCCCCCCAGGGCAGTCAACCGGTTGGTCTGCGATGTGTAGTTTGCAGAATTGTCATCACAGGGTGTTACTTCTTCCATTTCGATTAACTCAACCGGCATCGTCGCCGTCATTACCGGTGCCAGGAGACCGGCACAATGACTGGAGCTCTCTTCCCTTAAATACCTAACATCCTCCACATCTTGGTTCGATGGAAACAAGGGAAAAGTGAATGTCTGTAGCAGTCCTCCCCTCCTCTTTCCCCCACTCTCTCCCCTCTCTCTCCCATGCCCTTGCGGTTCCACCTCTGCCCCATAGGACCGGGATCTCAGATCAGTCAAATAAGGGTCCCACGAGATCCGGCAACAAGGCCCGGAGGGACCAAAGCCCATAAACAAAGAAGGGTCCCAATAGTTCTTGCCCGTCAATCGGCTCCTCATATAAGGAGCAAAGCCCCACGAGTCAGGAGTGGCCCAAAAACTATCGCCCGCCAGCTGGCCCCCATTGTAGTCTAGTGCTTTATTAACCCTCCACGTACTTAGAGTATCACAAGCCTCCCCCACGTGGATCTCACGTGTCTCACCACCTACATCACTTAACTTACTATTCGATGCCATGTTTCCAGAATAATCAAACGTGGTAACTCCGCCACGTGTCCTCCAGCTCACCACCCAGTCAGCGTCAGAAGGTAAAAGGCTCTTTAAACCCTCCCCGTCATAAGAGGCCTCCATTCTCGACAGGCAGAAGGCATGGGTAGCAGTAGGTACCGGAGCCAAACGTGTCGGCATCCCTAGCGAGCTCGCGCCTCGAGGCTGTCCACGTGTTGACCATCCAGTACCTTGCAGCCGACGACCTTTCGATAACCCTCTCTTTCTTCGTACATAAACCCTAGCCTTGATCCTTCTTCCTCTGTTTGTCTCCCTGAAAAAGGAACTAGGAGCCTCCATTCCCATCAGGTTCGAGGATCGATCTCTACAGCCTTCCTTTTCTGTCGGCTCACCTACCACCTCAGTTGTCGCCTGCAGCCTAATGTTGTAAGGGTACGATGTAATCTCAGCTGTAGGCATCGTCAACGAGGGGAGATCCAACGAGTAATCACAATCAGAGTATCCCGAGGTCAACTCCGACAACCCGAGGTGTTCCAACCTGACCGACGGCCAATCGAGTGCATCAGAACCATCCCCACTGGCAACCGACTCCTCAACTCGTGTCTCCGGCGACCTCGCCCCGAAATAAATATTCTCTATCTGCCCTTCCTCGACCTCGACGGCTAGAATCTCCTGCCCATGGCGTCTAGTGAAGGCAGTAGTACCAGCGAAGGGTGTGATTGACGACCTCGGCACTCCAGACCCCTCATCATCCCTGCCGGCTTCTTTACCTCGGTGTGGAGAGCCCGTCAGCTAGGTCGACCTCCGATGGAGCGACGAATTCGAGGTTGTGCCCCTCTTTGAGGGGCACATCGGATTCAATATGGGTCGTGGTTCCCCGTGCCCAAGTGGTTCGATCAACGGCGGGACTTCTTCTGTGGCACCACGGAATATGTCTATCTTGCCACCCCCCGGACCGCTCGGTTTCTTGATTCGGTTGACGCGGGCGGACCATCCCCTCCATATGCTCCACTTCTACGAAGATAATGAGTTTTTGGCCGTTGAGGCGGAGCTCACAAGAGCAAGGAATGTGCTCCCAGAGGTCGAATCTCACCAAGACACTGGTGAATCGAGTCTCCCACAGGTCAACGGTGCTTTTGTCAATGAGAATGAAACCTCCACACACCTCTGTGATCTCCCTGAGTATCTCCGAAGTCCACGCATGCAGGGGCAAGCCGAATAGCCTAACCCAAACTCCACCCATCCACCGGTGGGGAAGGATGGAATTCGCAAGGGGGTCCCATTTTGCACATGAAACCAGTTTGCAATTAATGTAGAAAGCTTTTTTGGAGAGGATTTCGTTGGCGACAGTAGTAGATGGGCATCGTAGCAGAATCTTAGTATCAGTTGGCATCGAAACACTCGGTCTATCATGCAATTTCCAGTGTTGTAACCAGTAGTATATATGTAATGGTTGTAAGTTGTCTTTGTATATGAACATGATAAACCAATAGTCTCTTATGTTTTTGGCTACAGATTCAATAGAATGGTTTAATATGTTCCGTATCCCATTACCGTCCCTACCAGTCATAGGGGGAGGATTCAAGCAGCTGGGCGGAACCTCATTCCCCATTCCCCCCTGCCGGAATCCCACCCCCCCCCCCCCCATGAAGAAGCTTGGGGTCTCCAATAACCACATCTACAAAAGACAGCCCCTGTCTTCGATCAACCGACGGCATCGAAGAACCTCTGGTCTTACTCCCCAGGCCCGTCCTCAACTTCCTGCGGCCACCCACAATAGACCATCCTTGGCCAATATCCCGGAGCTGGGACTTACTGAAAATAACTTGTTGCCTAGGCATAACATTCGTAGGAGGGAACTCAGGGCCCTTTACGATGGTCCCTTGCGTTCGCAATGCCGGGAACCCGAATCGGTGGCACATCGTCCTTCGTTTGAAGTTGACATTCCGGCAGCGGGAACAAATCCAATCCCCTGCCCGGAGTACAAGAACATCCTTCATTTCATGAACCCTTCTTTTCTGAGCTGCACAGCTGAGCAGCCGACTACTGCAAGGGAATCTTTGACTTAACTATTTTCACAATTCAAGGGTTTAAGACACAAAACTCAACATTCCATTCTATCAAATGGTTATAAAACTGGTAGGACCACATATAGGACTCGACCAGTTGGACCTGAATATGCCCTCATTTTCTTTACCTTTCACTTATCATCTACTTATTTATTCCTTTAATCTTTCCCTCTATAAATCTCTTAATTAACAGCGGATTTTTTTTTTGGGGTAAATCATAGAAAGTTCTCCCACTTCAATGGATGGTATATGACGATAGTCAATAACAAGTGGACAAAAAGTTGTTTAATTGAATGCATGGTGTTGTTCTATCCACGTGATTTCAGGTTCAGTCCATTCATGTGATGAGCTGCCAGATGGGTAGCTCGAATTTGTGAACACATGTGGCACTCATGAACCCAGCACCATTGATGACTGACATGCACCAAATACCAACTCATTGTCTAACGGTCCTACGAACGCTTGAACTCATCATCCTTGATTTCATTTTCCCTGCTTTTTAATCTCAAAAACAGTGTCCAATCTCTGATCTATTTCCAAAACCATGCGTGATCAATATGGACCGCATTAAACCTGAAACATGAATAGCAATATTTTCAAAATTAGATTAATAAGGTACAAAAAATCTTGAGGGTTTGAATAACATCTTCATTTTTCACTCAAGCGCATTGGACATGCGTCTCACTAGACTGTGTGTGTGTGTGTGTATAATTACATATATGTATATAGGGACACAGAGACTCAAGGACGTGATCCTACGCTGCACCCTACGCCCGAGCCATTTGGGCACCATGTGGTACCCAAACACATGTTTTGGTGCCACGTGGATGTGCAAAGATCGATCATATACCATTGAAAAATATTATCACCTTTCATTTTCACACTGTTAAATAAAGGCAGTATTCTTTTCTTTCTAAAACCCCCTAGGGAGAGGTGGATCCTGGGGGAACAGGTGTCACGTAGTATTTGGGTAACATGTGGCACCAGAAAAGAGTGCGGTCCCAGGTTCGATCACTAGGACTTGATCTTAGGAACCACTTAAGCAATTTATAAAAAATTGAAAGAATTACATCATATCATGCCTTGGATTTTATCCCTAAGTTGAAGCTTCAACACTGCCATCACCAAGGCACATCAAAAAAAAAACCATGAAAATATAAAACAAACTTCCGAGAATTCACACGATTTGAATTCTTGACAATCCCAAACTATCTCCTTTTAGTACTCGATCTTGGCAAAGGAGAGTGACTGTGGAAGTGATTTGAAGAAGAGGTTTCAAGAGCCCACTTAGCTAGCGCAGCTGCAACACTATTCCTTTCCCAGTAGATATGTTTGCAGCACTCCAAGTTTTAGATGGTAGAAGCTATATAATCTGATCAAACCAGTACTGGACATCCCCCCCCCCCCCCCCCCCCCCCCGGCAAGAGCATTAACCACAAGAATAGAATCAGCCGCTATAATGATATTGTTCCAATCAGTCAATAGTAACTTCAGCCCATCAAACAGCGCAAAGAATTCTGTTTCATCATCAGAAGCTCCCCCCACCCCTTTCTCTCTCTATCCCCCTCCCTCTTTTCTAGCCCTACCTGAATCACCTTTAGATGCACCATCAACGTTCAAAGTGCAATCATTCAATGGTGGTTTGGTCCAGCAAATAGGAATGACACGAATTGGCTTAACAATGATGGAGGCAATGTTCAGTCGATCTAAAGTCTGAATCTCAGTGTTCAAAGGCTTCTTTGGATTAAGTAAAATGTTAAGCTCCCTCAACCAACAAATCAGTGGCGAATGCAGGATTTTCTGGAGGGACCCCGTAGTCCATAGGTGATATATGTTAATAATTTTTTCTCCTCCTAAAGTAGAGATTTTTTTACACCAATGAACGCTTCCTAACTGACAATTAAACACCACAAAGAATTCTGTTTCATCATCAGAAGCTCCCCACCCCTTTCTCCGTCTCTCTCCCTCCCTCCCTCTTTTCTAGTCCTACCTGAATCACCTTTAGATGCACCATCAACGTTCGAAGTGCAATCATTCAATGGCGGTTTGGTCCAGTAAATAGGAATGACACGAATTGGCTTAACAATGATGGAGGCAATGTCCAGTCGATCTAAAGTCTGAATCTCAGTGTTCAAAGGCTTCTTTGGATTAAGCAAAATGTTAAGCTCCCTCAACCAGCAAATCAGTGGTGGATGCAGGATTTTCTGGAGGGACCCCGTAGTCCAGAGGTGATATATGTTAATAATTTTTTCTCCTCCTAAAGTAGAGATTTTTTTACACCAATGAACGGTTCCTAACTGACAATTAAACACCACAAAGAATTCTGTTTCATCATCAGAAGCTCCCCACCCCCCACCCCTTTCTCTGTCTCTCTCCCTCCCTCCCTCTTTTCTAGTCCTACCTGAATCACCTTTAGATGCACCATCAACGTTCGAAGTGCAATCATTCAATGGCGGTTTGGTCCAGCAAATAGGAATGACACGAATTGGCTTAACAATGATGGAGGCAATGTTCAGTCGATCTAAAGTTTGAATCTCAGTGTTCAAAGGCTTCTTTGGATTAAGCAAAATGTTAAGCTCCCTCAACCAGTAAATCAGTGGCGGATGCAGGATTTTCTGGAGGGACCCCGTAGTCCATAGGTGATATATGTTAATAATTTTTTCTCCTCCTAAAGTAGAGATTTTTTTACACCAATGAACGCTTCCTAACTGACAATTAAACGCCACAAAGAATTCTGTTTCATCATCAGAAGCTCCCCACCCCCCACCCCTTTCTTTCTCTCCCCCTCCCTCTTTTCTAGCCCTACCTGAATCACCTTTAGATGCACCATCAATGTTCAAAGTGCAATCATTCAATGGTGGTTTGGTCCAGCAAATAGGAATGACACGAATTGGCTTAACAATGATGGAGGCAATGTTCAGTCGATCTAAAGTCTGAATCTCAGTGTTCAAAGGCTTCTTTGGATAAAGCAAAATGTTAAGCTCCCTCAACCAACAAATCAGTGGCGGATGCAGGATTTTCTTGAGGCACCATGTAGTCCATAGGTGAAATATGTTAATAATTTTTTCTCCTCCTAAAGTAGAGATTTTTTTACACCAATGAACGCTTCCTAACTGACAATTAAACGCCTCAAAGGTGTTTAAATCATTTAAGAGAATTTAGATTGTGTTCGGACGCAAGGATGAATCCCTGCACCCAGACGCCAGATTACATGCCATGTGGCATGATTAACGTAAAACAACACCCATTTGGGCTAATCACCTATGGGGTGCGTGGTATGTAATAAAAAAAGAACTTTTTTGATCCTCATTTGATGGTCAAAGATACCATAACGTCCTACAAAACTGGTGCATTGAATTTGGACCCTTTTGACCACATTTTCAACAGTGGACATGTTCAGATCGTGCCCAAATTTTTTGTGTGGCACTTGATCGATCTTATTTAAGTTCCCGTGGAACCCAGTCCTCATGACAGGTGCCACATGATGCCCAGCTGGTGTGGATGCAGGGATGATTCCTGCATCCGGATGCATAGTCCCGGGCCTCATCATTTATACACAAAAAAGGTGTTTAAATGATCGTACATCATTAAACTTATACGCTTTATCTCACACCATTGAAGGGTGATTCATCATTTTTCCATGATACCATAACGCCCTACAAAACTGGTGCATTGAATTTGGACCCTTTTGACCACATTTTCAATGGTGGACATGTTCAAATCGTGCCCAAATTTTTTGTGTGGCACTTGATCGATCTTATTTAAGTTCCCGTGGAACCCAATCCTCGTGACAGGTGCCACATGATGCCCAGCTGGTGTGGATGCAAGGGAAGATTCCTGCATCCGGATGCATAGTCCCGGGCCTCATCATTTAAACACAAAAAAGGTGTTTAAATGATTGTACATCATTAAAATTATACGCTTTATCTTACACCATTGAAGGGTGATTCATCATTTTTCCGTGATACCATAACGCCCTACAAAGCTGGTGCATTGAATTTGGACCCTTTTGACCACATTTTCAACGGTGGACATGTTCAGATCGTGCCCAAATTTTTTGTGTGGCACTTGATTGATCTTATTTAAGTTCCCGTGGAACCCAATCCTCGTGACAGGTGCCACATGATGCCCAGCTGGTGTGAATGCAGGAATGATTCCTGCGTCCGGATGCATAGTCCCGGGCCTCATCATTTAAACACAAAAAAGGTGTTTAAATGATCGTACATCATTAAAATTATACGCTTTATCTCACACCATTGAAGTGTGATTCATCATTTTCCATGTAGCGCACACATGAAACCAATCTAAATTGTACCAATGGTAATCCATTATTTGAACATATCTCTTTTTAAAGAAACATGCTAATAAGTGGATGTGAACCATCCGACTAACGAACTTTAATATCATCCATTAAAACTAAAGACAATGGTTGATATTATAATCAACAAATAAATGTCCCTAAAGTACCATTTTTGGACTTGTTCCACTTCAATCTATGATTGGGTACGGATCACCCACATCTTAAACTATTGATGGTGTAACATCATTTTGGTGTTTAAATGACAGTCATGAGAGTCTAGTCCAAACAATAAAGTCCACCAATAATAAATAAATAAATAAACACATGTAATTTTAAAAAATCAATTGCAAATGAGAGATAGAGGAATCAGGGAGAGAGAGAGAGGAGAGAGAGGAGAAAGAGAGCAAGAGCGAGGGCGCACATATATAACCGAAATGGGTTTGGGTAATTGTAATCGAATATTCGGTCTCTGCAACCATTGACTACCTTGAATCAAAAGATGGAGATTTTTTTCATCCCAATCTTTCACAAAATAGGTCTTGAGATCATGGCCAACCTATCAAACTGTCAGATGTTGATTCTACAATCACGATCACTTTTGGGGGGTTTGTGCCACGTTCAATAGCTGACCATCTAATATGTGGGCCATGATCTTAAGATCTATTGTGTGAAAGATTGGGACGAAAAACACATCATTCAATTAAAGGATGTCACTGATGTTACCGGTAGAAACCATGTTTCCAGGGATTGAATCGTTGGTTGCAAATATTGGCACCCAAAGCTTTTTGTTTACGTGGGGAGCGTAGAAATAGACTACAGGAGTCTAAAATGTTTCTTTATTAGCCTTTTAAAGACTTTTTCTGGGGCTTGTGGGGGGCCCAGGCCCCCCACATGCCACAACGTGCGTCTGCCACTGCAACAAATGAGTTTCCTTTTAATTCCTTCCCAGCCCAGTGATTCACCATCATAGCTGATTGCAATTTGTTCCCCATATCTCCCACAAAGTGATCCAAGGACCTAAAGATTTTAGCAATGAGACTTGCATTTTGGATCTAGTGTTCCACTTTTCAAAGTAGCAGTCATTTGCCAATTTTGTAATAAGCCATAGACAAAGCTTGATGAACCCAGCCCCAAATATCATTATCAAAGTTGCATTCAATTAAACAAATAAATGCTGAATCGTTTCCAAATCTTTATGGCATAGATGCATCTGGAAACTAAAGGGATTTTTCCTTTTTTTTCATAGCTAAGATTGGCTCAAACCAGTGACCTTCAGGTTGCAATATTGTCAGGGATTTTCGTTGACTTAATCCCCGAAGAACCCATAGAAGAATTTAGAAGTCTCCATCCGAACGTGCACATGTTGATAGGAATTCTAGCCTTTCATAAGATTTTCCACTTCCACCTCCTCGGTTGTTTTACCAGCACTGAGTTAGACGAAGCCATCTTCACACTCATCAAAAACCTGTTGACCTAATTTGGAGACAACTCTCTCTTCATTCCATTTTCCATAATCCATTGCATCAACCAAAAGCATATCCTCCTTGATGTGTGGGTAATGAGCAGTAAGAGGCTTCTCCTAAAACCAATTGAGCCCCATTACCAAGGTATCAATACCATGATTTAACCTCTAATGGGAAGCTGAAATCATGGGCTATAATACAGGCTGTATCCCACTCCAAATTTTGGATTCCAAAAGTGTAGACACGGACTCCCAAGAGAACTAACGAGTAACTCTCTCATCAGATTCCCCCTAAAAGAATTAGCAAAGCATCTTTCAACATCCCTTTTTATATATTTTGGGATGGGAAAATGGAGAGGTGTAAATTAGCATAGAAGAAAGACCAAGCTTCAAAAGAGTTGACCTTTCTGTAAACAACAGAAGTTCGATTTCCATCCAAAAAACTGTGAAAATTTTATGGAAAAAGCTCCAACATGACTCTCTGGTTAATCTACCAGAAAATAAAGGAACACTCAGGTAGTTAGAAGGGAGTGACCCAGGGCTAAATCCGAAAATGTCTTTTACGAAGGAAATAGGCGAAATAGGGGATTTATCCGAGACGAGAAAATTACTTTAAAGAAGGTAATGACCTGCATTGAAATAGAAGAGTACTTATCAACTTGTAGAGTTCAGAGGGATTTTTAGCATTCTTCGTAAAAACAAGATCATCCGAATAAAGGAAGTGAAAAGGGGACAAGCAATTTCTTGATGCACAAAATCTTTTCATGTTATTACTTGAAACAAGATGGTTAAAACCACGACAAGGACCTCCTCTGCAATAATAAAAATGCTAGGGGATAAAGGATCTCCTCGTCAAAGTCCCCCTAGTATTTTGGAAATACCCATGCAGGGAGCCCTTAATTAAAATGGAGGGGGAAGACATAAGGCAACCTTCAATTAGATGAATAAGGGAGTCTGAAAACCCAAATCTATGAAGAAGTTCAAATAGAAAATCTCGTTCAATCTGGTCATAAGCCTTTGGCATGTCAATCATTAATGCCAGATTACCTTCTAAATTCTTCAAATCAATGTAATTAATCAATTCATGAGCTAGATTGACATTATCATAAATGTTCTAACCTTTAACAAAAGCCCCTTGCTCCTTAGAGGTAATAGATAAGGAGAGCTTTAGGTAAATGAGAGGAAATGATTCTAGAGAAAAAATTTCTCAAAAAAAATGCAAAGGATAATAACTTCTCGGAACCTCCTTTAAGGACTAAGACAATGAACGTAGAATCAACCGCTTTAGGGATAGAGCCTGCAGCAAAAAGTTCCAAAAAGCCTCAACAATGCATGGGTTAAAATCTTGGAAAAACAATACATATCGTCCAGCACCAAAACCAATACGTATCGGACGATACATTCCAATGTATCGTCCGAAATTTTAGGTTTTTGTATGGGAGGCACCGATATGGTACATTGAATGTACCATATTGGTGAGGTCCAAAACCGATACGTATCGGTATCGGACGATATTTTGACCCATGCAACAATGTCATCCTTTACGATTTCCCAAGCCACATGAAAAAGGGCTCCAATAAGCCATCTGAACCATAGCACTATCTTCATCCATAGATTTGATCAAGGTAGTTAAGGCGGTGTGGCGTGGAGGCTTGCCACGCCATAGCGAGGCCATATATTAATTTATTTTAATAATTTTTATTAATCATTAATATCTATATTTTAATTTTCTACTATTTTTTATAGAGGGCAAAAAATATTTAACCAATTAATCAGGTAGATCAGCTGTGGGGAAAGATTAGAATGACCATCTGATGATATTTTCATGATTTCAAGATCAGCTGTGGGGAAGATTGGAATGAAAGACGATCTTTGTCAGTCCGATTCAAAGCGTCAACGGTCAATTGTATCTTATGGGGAATATTCAGCATATGGTGGGGGGTTAGTAGCAGCCCCCAAAATATACAAACCTACGTTGAGAGAGAGAGAGAGGTGAGAGAGCGAGAGAGTGATTGCGATAAAGACTAGAGAGTTTCACTTAAACCCCTAAATATCATGAATATAACTTATCAAACATAAATTATAATACAAACATGGGTCAAAATACCGGAAATCCGATACGTATCGTCCTGACCTCCAGGACGATACGTATCGGGTATCGTCCGATACATTCAATGTATCGGCGATACATTGAATGTATCGGTTTGATACATTCAAAAAAAAAAAAAAAATCTCAAAAAAATCTGAAAAAATATCAAAAAATCTGAAAAATTATATTTATTTATTTTGTATTTATTTCAACTATTTTTGCTTTTATTTTTTACTTATTTGATGCATTATTTGGATGAATATATAAGTTACATGCCTATTTTGCGACTTAACCCAAGTCACATGCCTATTTTGTGACTTATTTTTTACTTAAGATCACATTTTTGACTTAATGTAATAGATCTTCTAATATTATTTTTGACCAACTGATCACATGCCTATTTTATTAACAATATTTCATAATTTGATCGACGCAGCCACGCATAAACTAAATTACAATGTATATTGACAAAAATAAATTATATATTGTCAAAATTAATAACTATGTTGATAAAAATAAATTTAATTGTATATGAAAAACTTACTTTAGAGCCACATTGAATTTCGTGGTGGTTCTTGGCCCTCATCATCGCCGAGCTTTGCCTTTGCCTATAATGTTGGCCATATTGATACCCATGATCATATGTGCCCCCTTGAAATTGAGGCTATAGCAACGAATATGGCTCAGTGTAGTACGTAAAGGTCGGCCCTCCAAAAATCTGACCAACGAAGTCATATGGCACCGAGTAGGTTTGTTGTGGTTGGTAATATGGGTTACTTTGTCAATCTTGATTTTGCAAACTGAATCCTCCGAAGCTAGAAGTCATATAACCCATATCCGTATCATCTTGTGGACCTTGTGGTGGTGGTGGTGGTGTTTGATATGATTCCGACGCTCCTCTTCCTTCAACCCCTCCCATTCTAAATGTAGGAGTGTCGAACTGTGTTAACGGTGTTGAGTCATCGTCCCATGCCGCCATATCTCTATAAGGATCAGAGGTACCAGCATCCTCCCCTCCACCACTAGTGCCAACGCCCCCTCCATCATCATCCTCACCACTCCCATCATCACTACTCAAGGCGTTCCATCGATCCAGATCCAACCACCGAATGACGATTCAATCTTCTTTTGCCTCGGTTGGGGAAGCCTTTGCTCACTCTTTTCAAAGATTGTCCACCATTCGGTTTTCGATTCAAGATCGGCTCTCTCTCTTCGATCCATTGATTCAAAGGGTCATCCTCCTCGAATATATAATCCAACTGGATGGGATCAAAATATTCACTGTCTGCAAGGTAGAATATGATAGATGAATTAGTATAATATGTAAGTAAGACTTCATATAATTGAGGATCTAAGACTTCATGTAATTGCTTACCACGGTTGGTCCTCTCTATATTCCTTACCTTTAATCGCATGTTGTAGTGGCAGTAGACTAACTTTTCCAATCGGTCCATAATTAGTCTATTCCTTGTGTTAGTATGAATGAGAGAGAAAGTGCTCCAACTCCGCTCGCAGTTGGACGAGGAACACGCTTGCGACAATACCCTCATTGCTACCCGCCTCAATATCGGACCATCACCTCCATAATGCATCCACCAATTAGCGGGTTTGTCGTGTTTAATTTGGGATTGCGCCAACGGGGTCCCAAATGACCCATGTCTCTTGCGAAACATGTCAATCTATAAAGATGAAACACAGTAAGGCACATATCAATAAGTAGATGATAATATCACATGACATTTGACTTATTAGTTATAAGGTATGATACTATGATTACTCACATCTCTTATGGCTTGACCTTGGTCTGCCAACTCAGGGAGCATTCTTTGAATTACATTCAAGAAACCAGATACACTTCATCGTTGTCACTCCGGCGTCACAGATATCGGAAGGTTTGGATTCAAGTAGTGTGCTACACATCAAATATGAGCAATTTCATCAGTATATAAAAATAATGAATAAATAAATAAAAATCACTACATAATTGTGCAACATGTTATACCTGCTGCATGCAAGTACTGGTGAAATTGTGCATCCCACCTCTTGTCGATAATCGCCCAATATCGTTTATATTTTATAGGGCATTTGGCTTTAATAGCCAATTTTGCTTTATCCATTGACTCATAAACGTACCCCATCGTTGGTTTCTCATCACCATCAACCAATCTCAGCATACGCCCAAAATCAAGCGTCAGAGATCAAGTCAACTTGAATCAAGGCAAGCTAGTCTCTTTGCTCGTGGGAGTCCTATTTCATGTTGATTCCATTCTTCCGACGACACCATGCTTTTCAGCTCACGCCTATATCTAGCCAAACTCTGTAGGGCTAAGAACTGTGTTGCAAAACGTGTAATCGCAGGTCGGAGCAACTCATTATTTGTGAAGGCTCTCATTAAATTGACCAGTTTGTCACTGTTGTGCAGGTAGGAAGTAATCGTTCTTCCCTTCTGAATAGTTGTCTGTGCCTTGCTTCTCTTTCCTAAATCCTCAAGAATGAGGTCCAATGATAGCGGCACAGGGTCGACAGTGGCGTCTCTTCGTCATTAGTTTTAATCCGGTGACTTTGTAATTTGCCGCATTATCTTACCACAACACGCGCTCTCCAACCTCTTGAACTACCATATCCATTAGTTTAAAGAGGTAGTCGTGATCTTACGTGTCTAGAAGCATCAATGATTTCAAAAATCTTGTCCCAAGATCGTCAGTAAACCAAAAAGTTGATCAAACTCTTTTTTGTGGGACCAGTCCATCCATCGCACATAATTTTGCAACCTCTCTCATCCCATACATCCTCAAAGCTTTTTACATAGGCAATTATCTCATCGTACTCATCTGTTTGTAAGGGCCCAGATATCTCGTATGAAGAAGGCTTTTTAACTCCTGAACCAACTTCTGCACTTGTATCAATCATGCTTTTGAAGTACGGCGACTCTGCTACTTGGCTCGGAATGTGGTTGTATATAAAAAACTTGGCAATGGATTTTCCAAGCTTCTTCCCCATTTTTGTAAGTGAGATTGCACTCAATTTGGTTTGTTTGGAGCTTTCAGTGCGATACATGAATGTATCCATGGGGGCTATAGTACGGCCTCTAGTAGACGGCCTATAATCCCTCCCGGATGCTGACCTACGCAACCCGACAGTCTGCTCAACATCCTCATCATCCTCAACAACATGTGGCCTATGACTAGATCCACCACCGGTAGCAGGTATGGATGGGCCCCTCAACCTGGACCGAAACCGATAATCGGCTTCTTCCTAATCTCGCCGCTGTTGTGCTTCTCTGGCACTTTCTCTCATAGCTCTCGCTATCTGCTCGTCCTCATCCTCATCCTCATGTGCAGCTGATGTAAACTCTGGATCTGGCCTCCTGATTTCTCATACATTTCCCTATCACGATCGGCTTCAGCTTTTTTCTTTCCCTTTGCAGCTTGTAAACTAGCTCTGATATTTTCTTTTACTTCTCTGGGTACATTGGGACACCCTCTTGTCTCTCCCTCTACGTGAGCCAGATGCTCCTTTAACCGTGTGATACCTCCTCCCAGCAGTTTTTTTCCACAAAGCTTACATTGTATCTGGAGTCTATTACCATCTATTGTTGTACCGTATTGCCACGCTGGATCTGTTGATCGTACCATATTTATTTATTTCACCTGCATGAATGAGCAAACGATTGCATTAAAGTAAACATCTAATTTACACTTGAAAATAAAATATATTTTTTAATTATTGCTATTTTAAAAATATTAGATTATATTTTATTAAATTTATTTGATATTATTCTAATTTTTATAAAATTTAGATTACATTTGAAATTTTATTTTATATTATTCTAATTTTTAAAAGATTAGATTATATTTTACCAAATTTATTTGATATTATTATAATTTTTGAATATTTATTTGATATTATTATAATTTATAAATATTTATTTGATATTATTATAATTTATAAATATTTATTTGATATTATTATAATTTTTAATATTTATTTGATATTATTATAATTTATGAATATTCATTTGATATTATTATAATTTATGAATATTTATTTGATATTATTATAATTTATGAATATTTATTTGATATTATTTTTTTTTTTGAATATTTATTTGATATTATTATAATTTTTGAATATTTATTTGATATTATTATAATTTTTAAAAATTTATTTGAAATTTATTCCATATTATTCTAATATTTTATGGGACATATCCCATAATATTAATTATTTTAATTATATGTGACGGTCATGGATCAAAATATTGTCCAATACCGATACGTATCGGTTTTGGACCTCACCGATACGATACAATGGGTTTTTATCGCCCCCCTGAAAAAACAGTCAAATTATCGTTCAATGTATCGTTCGCATTGTCCGTATCGTTCAATGTATCGTTCGTATCGGACGATAATTTGAAATTATCGTCCGATAATTTCAAATTATCGGTTTTAATGTTTTTTTTTTTTTTTTTTTTTTTGGGAAAAAATCGGAGAGTATCGTCCGGAACCGATACGTATCGGTTTTGGGGCTGGACGATACGTATCGAAAAAACGAGATTTTGATCCTTGGTGACGGTCACATATAATCAATATGGGTCACATATAATTAAATTTATTATTAAAATTAATATGGGTCACATATAATTTAATATGTGACCCATATTAATTTTAAGTTTAAATTATATGTGACCCATATTGACCCCATTATTTTATTAATTATATGTGACGCATATGATATGTGACCCATATTGATTACATGTGACCCATAATTATAATTATTTATATTATTTTTGACCCATAATTTTAATTAATTTAAATATTTTAAATTATTTTTCCCCTATTCTTAATTTAAATCATTTAAATATTTTAATTATTTTTTACCCATTAAATATGGTAGATCTACCCTTAAATAAGGTAGATCTATACTTATATAAGGTAGATCTACCCTTAAATAAGGTAGATCTGCACTTATTTAAGGTAGATCTACCCTTAAATTAGGTAGATCTACACTTAAATAAGGCAGATCTACACTTATATAAGGTAGATCTACACTTAAATAAGGCAGATCTACCCTTAAATTAGGTAGATCTACACTTATATAAGGTAGATCTACACTTATATAAGGTAGATCTACCCTTATATAAGGTAGATCTACCTTATTTTAGTATTTAAAATGAAATAAAATGATATTAAAATGATAAACACGTACCTTCTACGTTGATCCCGTGATTTTTTTTTACGATTCGGCGGCGATTTAGGGTACAAATAACCCAAAAATGAGAGAGGAAGAAGAAGGAAGAAGAGAGGAAGATGAGAGGAAGAAGAGAGGAGAAAAATGGGGGAAAAATGGGTGAACCCGACCCTTTATTCGGTCAAAGGGTGGGGCCCACGATACAATCAAATTATCGGACGATAATTTGAAATTATCGTCCGATAATTTGATTGTATCGGACGATAATTTGAAACTTTGTTTTTTCATTTTTTTATTCAAATTATCGGACGATAATTTCAATGTATCGTCCGATACGGACGATACGGACAATTTTTTCCCGTATCGGACGATAATTTAGTCATTTTATATGAGGTACGATACATACCCTATGTATCGTACCAGTGACCTCCAAAACCGATACGTATCGTCCGATACGTATCGGTATCGGACGATATTTTGACCCATGAATACAAATATAACTTATAACTTGTAAGTTTTATAATTTATAAGTTATAATTAATTATAAGGTTATAAGTTATAACTTATAGGTTATAAGTTACAAAAGAAAATTCAAAATAGCAGTCAAAGCGGCGCCATTCTGCCATGGCGTTGCCGTATATTTATTCTTGCCATATAAATTCATATAGCGATTTGCCTTGCCATGGCCTCGCCTTGACAACCATGGATTTGATGCTCCCATTGATGTTAAATGCGATCGCATGTGCGAATATACGCCTGCATATGCAGTCCCAAACATTTAGATCACATATGCCATAGGTGCATATGCGAGATCACATATTGGTTCAACGGTCATATTTATGACCGTTGGGTTTTTGCATTTTGCAATTTAGGAGCTCCTCTACCCCTACAAATAGAGGGTCTCTCATCCTCTCTTCACCACAACTCATTTAGAGTCCCTCTCTCTCTCTCTCTCTCATTTTTTTAAGTTATAATCTTCTTTAAGCGAGAAGGGGGGGTCTCTTCCACGGCTCTAATGGCACTCTAAAGCGAAGCATCGACTCCTAGCCTCCTAGTCTCTATCTCTAATAGCCCCGTTGAATAGGAGGGCGAAGGCTTTTTGAAAAAGTATTTTTTGTCTTGTAAATTATTGTAAAGAAATTGATTATATGCTAGAAACTATTTTTAGGTTATAGCTTCCTTCCTCCATCTCCAAGCAAGAAGAGAAGCATCATTCAAGATTGACGCTTTTTCTTTTGTGGGAGGTCTGAGTATTTAATTTTAGTTTTTATTTTTAAATATATTTCAAGTCATCTTTCATTTTTCATCTTCTTAAATTTATATTATTATTATTTCTTCTTCCACGTCAAATTATCCTCTTAAACCGAGGCCTAGCGATCCAGGTTGGAAGTATGGATGTTATAAAAGTCCTACGAGAAAGACCAAGATCCAATGTACCTTGTGTCCCCATATTAGCGTTCATGGAATACCCCGACACAAGCAACACTTGGCATGGAAACCCGGATCGAATGCTAAAGCATGTCCAAATGTAACTCCCGAGATTGTAAGGGAGATTTTACAACGGAATGATAAGGTTTCAATGATGAAACATAATGATGAAGTAATTTTAGGAGACTACCAAGAAGGAGATAGTCAACATTATCATTATGAGGATGTGGAGGATGATAGATCCACTCCTTCAACCACGGCCTGTAGTAGTAGACCACCGGCTCCACCTCATAAAAGAGCTCGTGGTAGTAGTTCGAGAGGCCGTAGTATAGAAAGATTTTTCGGTTATAGACCACATCCCGAGGATGTGGTTGATGCAAGAGACAAAGGTGGACTAGTCCAAACTACCATAGAAAATAGTTTTAAAGATAAAGATAGACCCACAACTATTTAATATGTGGCTAAGTGGATGTACCAAACTGGTATTGTCTTCAATACCGTCAAATTAAAGAGTTTCCGAGTTATGGTTGAAGTTATAGGATAATTTGGTCCGGGACTTAAAGCGCCCTCATATCATGAAATAAGACACACTTGTCTTAAAAAAAAGGTCCAAGCAACCAAGCTTTTTCTAGCCGACTATAAAGAGGATTGAAAAACATACAGTTGCACGATTATGGCCGATGGATAGACGGATAGCGTCGGTAGGTCACTAATTAATTTTTTGATTAATTGTCCTACCAACACTATGTTCCTAAAGTCGGTGGACGCGTCGGCCGAATCACACACAACCGAATATCTTTTTCAACTCCTAGATAAAGTTGTGGAGGAGGTTGGCAAGGAGCATGTCGTTCAAGTTTGTACGGACAATGCCGCTAATTACGTGGCCGCGGGGAGGCTTCTTATGCAAAGGCGACCCCTCATATATTGGACCCCATGTGCGGCCCATTGCCTTGACTTCATTCTAGAGGACATAGGCAAGGTCCACATTAAGACGTAGCTAAGGTTAGGAGATTAGTAGTTTTCATGTATAAGCATGCCCAACTACTCTACCATATGTGTAAAGCATTGGGTGGAAATATTTTACGACCTGCCATCACCCGCTTTGCTACGGTCTTCTTAATCCTACAAAGCTTATTCGGTAAAAAGAGAATAATTACGTAGCTTTGCAAAGGGCGCCAAATGGAGGAATGAGCCATGGTCTGCGAAGAGCGAAGGAAAGTGAGTGGCCCAAACTATTCTTACACCAACAGTTTGAAATAGTATTACTCAAACACTAAGAGACTTGTAGAAGTACTACGATTGGTTGATGGTGATGAGAAGTGCTATGGGCTATATTTATAGCTTTAAGGAGAAAGCTATGGAAAAAGTTAAATCAAACAATGCCCAAAAATGCAACTCTATCAACCTATTATGGATTTAGTACATAAGAGATGGGGTAGCCAAATGTCATCCCCATTATATCCGGCCGCGTACCTCCTAAATCCCGCGGTATATTTTTCAAGTACCAATCGGGAAGAGGCAGATGCGACAAATATGATTGGTTTTCTTGATGTGTTAAGGAGAATGGTTCCAGATAAAAGATGAGCAAGATAGGATAAATAACATATTCGATCGCTAGAAGGGGTCGGTGGCGGTGTTCGGAAGGGAAACCGTCATCCGACATAGGGATACAAAAATACCAAGTAAGTGCCTAATTTGCAAATTCAATCCTCATTCATTTATTCATCTCTAATCCTTTAGTATTTTCAAATGATAGCTAATTTATTTAAATCAATGTGTAGCCGATTGGTGGGCCGCTTATGGAGTGGATCTAACAGATACGGATTCGTCTTTGAAGAAATTGGTCATATGAGTACTATGCCTTACTTGCTCGGCATCAGCATGTGAGCATAACTGGAGCTCATTCGAGATGGTAAGTATCTTGTTAAATAGATTTTAATGTTATATCTCAAATATTTCCATTAGATAATTTCTAATTTTTAGATTAAATCTCAAGTCTTAACATATTTTTAATGTCTTTGTCTTATATAGATTCATACGAAGAAGAGAAACAAACTTAGCAAGCCAAGCTCCAATATTGGTCTTCCGGCAATACAACCAAAAGCTTCAAGAACGTTTTCTCAAAGCAAGAGAAAATCCGGGATTTTATGATCCCATTTTGATTGAAGACTTGCCCACCGATGATCCTTGGGTGGCAGATGCAAGGGATAAGCCAGTCTTCGCGGGTGAATATCTTACATGGGGTCAAGTCCAAGCGGCCTTTTTTGGTGGTGAAGGATCAAAGGATCAAACTCATCTCGACGTAGGAATAGTGGGAGGGAGTTCTTCAAGCCATAGAAGAAATGAAGAAGATGAAATCAAAGAAGAAGAGGATGATATAGACTCCATCTTGGTGAGATCGGATGAAGAAGTAACGGAGGAGGAAGTATACATTGAAGAAGGTGATGATTCCGATGATGAAGGCAATGCTAAGGATGACAATGCCGGAGGTGGAGGGGGATGGGCCGATCAAGAACCACCACGATGGGTTATAGAGCAATGCGTAGAGTATATGGTCAGAGGACAACAATACCACCCTTAAAATGTATTTTTTCAAGTTTTTTTAAATTTTCATATAATTAATGTATCTTTTTTGTTATTTCTTTTAATAAAATTATAAAATGGAAGTTTTTCACCTTTATTGGGGGATTATTTTGTATTATAATGGCCACAACGTATGAATTTTATTTGTAAGACCCTTCTTATATTATTCCCATATATTTTCCAATTTTTTCAGATTTTTTGCATATTTTTTGCTATTTAAAAAAAAAAAATTGGAAATTCAATATGCGATTATGCGATCGCATATGCAAAATGACAACAATGATAGCTCTGGATAGTAAGTTTGTAGCCTAGCAAATAATAAATTTTGAATTCCTCCGCAACACACTGTCCAATATTGGATGGTTCATTAAGGATGGTACCATTTCTGTCTACTTTTAATATTGTTTCTTGCATTGCGGACCGTATTAGTTAGTGTTGTCATCACCCTCTTTGATCCATTTATAAAGAGACTTTTGTCTCCACATCAATTCCTCATCCTTCGCCAAATTACGGTATATAACCTTAGCGGCATTACAATCATTTTGAAGAACCTGAGCCCAACAATTATCCATCAAATTTTTTTCCAAATCCTCAACTAATTTCTGAGCCTCCAACATTTTAACTTTGATTTCCCAATAATATCATGATTCCATTTTTTCAGGAAGACATTTCACTACATGAAGAGAACATTGCAGACCTAAGTATCTCATGAAACAACGGATCAACCATCCTACGTAACAGAAACAGATGAAGAAATTGATTGGACAAGACTACACCATTGGGAAGAAGTATATCATGTTCAATGTATGAAAGGAACTAATGACAATAATCCATGTGATCACAAATGGCAGCCTTATTTAATAGGATGACATTTCACAATACGAAGAGATTTTCGCAGCCTAAGTATCTCTGTCAAGGGCATTTGAGAAGGTGAAGTTGCAGCCATCTCGACCCCTATAATTCCATGGCTATCTATCATACAAGAAGAACAACAGATCCCTTCAACAATCCAAGTTCCAGAACCGGCTAGTCTCTTTGCCTCACTACACCATCGACAATGGATATTTGCGTTACAAAAGGCGAATACATTGAATCCTCAACCAAAAATATGTTTTTTTTATCCTTCACTATTTCCTAATTCACCAGAAGCAGGACCTCAGGGTTCTTAAAAACCTATAAGAGAAACTTACTTCTATATATTGGAAAGGAATGTGAAAGGACATCAAACGTTATAGCATCGAGTGTGATGTTTGTCAAAGAAACAAACATGAATTTATTGCTCCTCCCGGCTTGCTAGAACCACTGATTATTCCTGATCAGATTTGGGTGGCAGATATGGTCGTTGTTGATCGCCATAGTCCATATGGTCACTTTCTACCTCTTGGACACCCTTACACTGCCATTAAAGTTGCACAAGCTTATATCAACAATATTTTAAATTACATCGTATGCCCATTTCCGTTGTTAGCGATAAAGATGCTATCTTTGTTAGCACCTTTTGGAAGGAACTCTTCCATTTCCAAGGAACCCAATTGTGAATGAATTCAGCATATCATCCCAATCGAATGGCCAAATGGAAGTCATGAATCAATGCTTGGAACCGTGGGTCAAAATCTCGGTTTTCCATGTCGTATCATCCACCCTCAAAACCGATATGTATCATATCAGTAACGCCGATACATTCAATGTATCAGCGATACAATGAAAACAAATATAGGCACAAGCCAGCGGGACAAACAATACATATCGTGTACTGCTGGTCACCGATACCAGTACGTACCGGCCAGTACATACCGGTATCGTCCGGTATTTTGACCCATGCTTGGAACTTACCTTGCTTCACCAGTGATCGACCTAAAGCATGGGTTGAATGGTTATCTTGGAGAGAATGGTCGTACAACACTTCTTTTCATACATCCACATGAATGACACCATATGAACCAGTCTATGGTTAGACTCCAGCAAACCTTCTTACATTCTCGGTTTGACAAAGGAACACCATATTGACGAAGAATTCCCAACAAGAGATCAAATCCTTCGACTTCTTCAGGACAATCTGTTCGCTGCCCAACATTGTATGAAGCAGCGAGCCGACAAGAATTGTATTGGGGGTCAATTTGAAGTTAGTGATATGGTGTATTTACATTTACAACCTTATTGAAAAACATCTATAGCCATACGAAGGCCACTCAAATTATCTCCTTGTTTTAGGGCCCTATCATTGACAAAGAAAATCGGCAAGGTCGCATATAGATTGTGATAAATTTGGACATCCAATTCAAAACCAATTGGCAATGAGTAGAGAAGCCTGGGATCTTATAAGAGGAGAGACAAAGGCTACAATTGTCCAATGTTGGACTACTCAACGCGCCCCCGCACGTGTTGGCTGGACTGAGCCAAACCACGTGTAGAAATGAACTTGGTGACGTGGAGAAAGGTCTGCTCTGATACCATAATAAATTTGGAAATCCAACTCAAAACCAATTGGCAATGAGTGGAGAGGCCCATGATTTTATAAGAGGAGAGACAAAGGCTATGATTGACCGGTGTGGGACTAAACTCAACAGATTGAATCTACCCAAATTCAGACACCCAATGAGTTTTTCATGTATCCCAACTTAAGAAACGAGTGAGAGGTAATCCTCATACCACTATTGATTTACCTCCACTCTCAGATGATGGTACGCTATAGAATTGTTCCTCGGCTATATTGGACCGACGAATGAAGAAGCTCAACAATCGTGCAGTTACTGAGGTTCTTGTGCAATGGTCACTAGTTACTAGTTGCTAAAATAGAGGCGTCATCAATGCTTTAAACATGCAAATTGCTTGGAATTAAATTACTTCCTTGTTGTATTTAATAAATATGACTTAAATGCGATATGCATAAATTAATTAACTAGTTGGACTTCCCAATTAACTCGAATAACCAATCCCCTGTCTCCCCCTTCTTTTTTATTGTTATTTTTGTAAATTTCTTCTTCATCAACAGTCATCTAGTCAAATACTCCAAAATGGTCTAGAACATATTCAGGTTCTAACATGTAAAAGAATCGCGTGCCATATGACAGCCAACAATGGGTCAAAATCGCAAAATCCGGTATGTATTGGTCTGTCTCCATACCAATATGTGTTGTCAGTATCAGCTGGTACAATGTTCAATGTATCGAGCGACTGACACTTTATTTTTTTACAAAATCAAATTTCAATTTATCGGATGATAATTTCAAATTATCGACCAATATGAATGATAATTTCAGCGTACCGGCCGATAATTTGGCTGGTTCATTAAGGGGTCGATACATTGCAGCTTATCGACTTGGTACCTTCCGAAATCGATACGTATCGGTTTCACCTGGGATTTTGAACCATACACCCAGCTAGTTCGAAAGCACGGCCGAGGTGAAATTAGGAGAAAAAAAATAGAAACAAGCAAGTAAAGGAAAAGATAGTAGAGTTTAGGGCTTGATGTTATAATTCTGGGAGAACATAATGGTGACCACAAATTTGAAACTCGGTATAAAAACAATAGCGTTTCCTTCTGTTTATCAAGATTAGGGTTTCTGTTATGATTCGAAATAATACGGGATTAACTCTTTGGTCTGCTAATGCCTAGGCATTTTTGGAGTATTGGTTAAGACCTTAACAAATGGCATTAGAGCTAGCAACATGTCCCAAGTTCGCGTCACGGAAGGGGAGACCAAAGAAAAGGGCGGCTACCTCGTGGCCCCAAAGAGGGCTATGAGAGTGAAAGCCGTGACAGAGTGGGTCGTCGTGGAGTCCAGGAAGGGGCGACCTGGGGAAAGGGCTATCTAGGGGACCCAAAGGGGATACCAGAGTGAGACTCGCCAGAGAGTGGACCACTGCGGACGTCGGCTGCACAGCGTGGTGGCATGTTACGACCCCAAAGTAGAAGGAATTAATTTCTCGCTCTGCTAACGCCTTTGTTGGAGTATTGATTAGCCTTGCCAGAAGAACAGCATGGCGGCCGCAAATTCAAAACCCAAATCTCTTTAAAAAAACTATAGCCGTTTTCCTTCTGTTTATCAAAATTAGGGTTTCTCTACCCTCACATTCCCACCCAAATTGGCTGATTAGTTCGCAAAAATCACAAAAAAAAAAAAAAATCGAGAGTCTTAACGTTTAGAGTTCATGTATTACAGATATCAATTCTGTAACAATAAAAAAACCATCAACAGCAATTAAACATGAACAAAACAAAAACAAAAAAGATAAAAACATATTTTTTTAAAAAAATAGGGTTTTTGGTTTTCTAAATTAGGGTTTAAATGCAGGAAGACGCACCATCATGAGAATCTTAGCGAAGAGGGCAATGGCGACGCCTGTGAGAACCATGGGCATCGTGGCCGAGTCGAGATAAGTCGACGACTCAGGTACCTGTACGATGAACTCGTCCTCCTGCTTCTTCCGAGTCTTCTTCTTATCACTCGCTTTCTTCTTCAACTCGTTCATCGTTCTCTTTAGGGTTTCGCTCGGACTCTCGCCGGCACATGTATGTAACAGTCTCCGATGTCGGAATATCGTACCGGCACTTCGTAACATATCGGATGCGGAATAGTTTGGATCGAAGTGTGGCTGTTCGAATCTATATCTATTAAAAGTAAAATAACTGGGGGCTTACCTGACAGCAGTAGAGAAATTTGAGGGACTTTCTCTGTAAAAAAAAAAAAAAACGCTTTAAAACTGTTTTCTCTCTCTCTCTCTCTCAATGTTCCCACGAAACCTATAAACACCAGCCAAATGTACCGCCCTCAACGCTATTTTTTTTGGGTTTTAGGGATCCATTACTTGCCCACGGAATTCAGGTTGTTGCACCGGATTAAAAAAAATACGCTGAATTTTTTATTTTCTTATAATGACCGCCGTGTGCCCTCGTAATTCCACACTTCTTTTAAAAGGATATGGCATTTGCAGCTGGGGATCTAGTTTCTGCAGCCTTTGGTTTCCACCTTTAAAATTATTGATTTCTTTGAAATGGACAATCGAGATCGTATTTTATTCCAATATTCCACAATATAAATCTTTAGATCATGGAACACCTATCAATAGTCAGATTTTGATTTCCCTTGCAACACAAAAATTGTTAGAGAATTCATCGTTCCGATGAGTCGTACACCCCCATGAAACCCCCTCGGAACCCACTTCTTCTTCTCCATAAGTTCCAGCGAGTCATTTAGTTCAGTAAGTCGTCTATCTCCATGAAACCCACTTCTTCTCCCTACATTCTGGCCAGCCATACATCCTATAAAAGGAAAAGAAAGTCACTTCTTCATCTTCTCCCCCTCTTTAAACTTACAAAAATCTATTGGAAACTTTGAAAAGAATGAGAATCGTAAGAAAAAGAAAAAAAAAATAACTTGTCTGTATGTCTGACGGTGGGTACCCACTATCAATGATTTAAAACTAACAGTGGGTACCCACTATCAATTATTTATTTTTGACAATGGGTATCCACCATCAGCTTTAAACTACGATGGGTACCCACTGCCAGATTTAAAAAATTGGCAGTGGATATCTATCGTCAGTTTTAAATTATTGACAGTGGGTACCCACCGTCACATACACATACACTTTTTTTTCCTTCTTTTTATTTTTCTTCTTCTTACGCTTTTTCTTCTTTTTCAGAGATTTTTCAAGAGGAGTACATGAGTTTTAAAGTTTTATTCCTTTTTTTCTCCTCTTTGTTCTTTTTTTTAAGGGTTTTAAGAAAGTTTCATGGCTTCTTCTTCTTAAAGTTTCAAAAGGGTTTCATAAATTTTTCTTCTTAGGGTTCCCAAAGTTCATGGATTCTTCTTCTTAAGATTTCAAAGGGTTTCGTAAGCTTCTTCTTCTTCGGCATCGTCGTCACCGTTATCGCCATTGTCGAGCGGGGAAAAAGGTGTGAGTGTGCCGAAAGAATTCACGTAGGTGAATCATTTACAAAATATTCACCCGAATAAATGAGAGAACCTAAAGATTTGATTTTTTTAAGATGTATACCCCCATAAAGATTTGGTGGGTGGAAATAAAGGTACACTTTTATTATTTCAAAGAGCAAACACTTGTCACAAGGTTACTCGTGCAATAGTGCAACTCGTGCGACACCTAATGCTCGACGCGCTAGGTCAGCCTAACCCAACTTGCAACCAATCCAACCAAAGCAACACTGTCTCTTCTGAAGGCAACTGATGTGGCTGTGAGCAGAGAATCGTGAGGGACAAACTTCCTTTCAGAGTTGACCAGCACCGCGGGGTTGGTCGGAACCAACCCAAACACGATGGCTCTAGACAACACAAATACACCCTTGAGCGATCAAGCAATGCCAACGCGAATGCTAAGCCTGAATGCACGTACTCAAGAGAACTAGTGCTAGGTGTACGTGTTAGTATAGCGTAGACTTAGGCTAGGAATCCTTACAGTAACATAACCCATAGTTACTGAGCAACAACCCCCAAATATAAGGGTTAAACACCACTCTCGACAGAATAATGAGAAGATCTCAAAGGTATTGGTTTGATATACTGCCCATGGCACACGACTTTATCTGTGGCACACTAACTCCTATGCAATACCAACACTCCCACAACGTGCCACGTTGACCATCCTCAAATGCCCACCCACGCCCATCATCCATGCACACCGTGGCTCTCAGATGTGACCCATCACACGCGGCTCGTTTCTACTCTCCCAAAAAGCAATGCCAAACACAACCTAATTACATGAATTTTAAATACAAAAAACAACAACTAATTTCTAGATCACTAGAACGTCTTACAATACAGTGTCTACACGACCCGTATTGTTAACTAAAATCCAGCTTCGACGGCCCAACTCCGAAGCATGCTAATTATAATATCGACGTAGTCCCACTGAAGTAGTCCTCACACTTTGCTGGGGCTGACCCTAAAGTGGATTTAATTCGAATGGAATGAATTGACAGAGCTAACATGCTGCGGTACGCTTGCCCCGAAGTAACCCTGTATTCAACCTGTGTTGCAACGTTTCGCCATCTAAGAATAAGTCATTTTTTTGTATTTAAAATTGGCATCGGAAACGTTTGGTAAAATGCCCCTTTTTCAAACCCCTCGCTGGACCTCTCTTGACAAAATCTTGATAGCAATTCTTTAAAACTCATATCTCTCTCTGTGTAAAACGTGGGTGTTCGAGCCTCTTAAAACGTGGGTGTTTGGGCCTCTTAAAGCACCCGACTATCTCACGAGCACATGCACACACCAAGTTAGCACATGTCGATTACCACAGGATATAAATCCCTAGGGTGGCTTAAAGGGGTATATCCTTAGTGTGACAGTCCGGATTTTCACACCCAGAAACCCGTGCCATCAGGATCATCGTCACCGACGATTTCCATAACCAAACACACACATGTCTGCTCATATAGCGAAATTCAGAGCAGACATCATCTATTGAGATAGATAAAGTCATCATAAAATGACACAACATAAAAAAAAGTAAATACATAACAAATCTAAATATACATCCTCAAAATTGAATCAGGAAGAACCACTGGTGATGGTTATCCATCACAAAAAACAATGATTCCTCCAAAATGTATACAACTATAAAGTAAAAGTATCGACAGAAAATATAATATAGAACAGAGTGGGCCACCAGGCCCAATAATCCAAATGTATCATATACAAATCTCAAAAATAACAAATCAAAATACCCAGATTATGAGTAGTACTCGTCAGCAGGAATATCAGTATCCTCCTCCTCAGCCTCTGGCTGATAATCAGGATCACTCTCAGCTCCAGCAACTCGAGCCTTAGAACCTATGACGTAGAGTCAGAGATGAGCTAACAGTCTAAGCACAATAGAAGAATCTCAATTATATTGCATTTTTACTGTAGAGCATATTTTCAAAACATATATCAGAACAGATGATTCTAGAGTAGATATTTAAAAATAGGCAAATCATAAAATAGATGCTAAGTTTCAACTAACAGGAGTCAGATGCGGAATATCAGAAATCAGATGCATTTTCATTTGTTTCTATCAAAGCAGATCAAATTTGAAATCAGGTAAATGTTCAGATTTTCAGATGTTACATATGCAATGTTTTCCTCATTTAAATGACTTAAATATATACTTAAATAACTCCTATGTATATAGCACATGGTAACCAGATGTTTGTCGATGGATAACCCCAACCATCGTCGTTCAATGAATAATTTACAGAAATTGCAACAAGCCTTTGCGTTATGAGAGTAACTTGTGCCAGACAGGTATACAACAGATACACGGATATCTCCCCTGTGCTAGTCACGGATATCCCGCCGCGTCGGTAGAGTTTGTCACTGAACCTTAAATCATATACATATTATAATACATATTTCAGACTATTTACATAATAATCAAATTTCAGTTTTCAGAGTTTTCAGGAAACAGGTGTTAGGTATCAGATGTCCGGTTTCCGAAATCAGGTATCAGTAATCAGGTGGCAGGATTTACAGAATGACAGAACGCTATTCTTATGCAAGGAATGTTTAAAACCAAAAATCAGATATCATGTGTCAGAATATAGATTCTACGAATCCATGAAATCAGAATCAAATGCAAGTTAAGTTGAATTTCCCCTACCTTAAACCAAAGTATTTCTAAGCAAATCTGAAACCCAAACAAGAACTTCCCGTCTTAACTTAGACCATGCGTACACCTTAATAAGTGTCAGAGATGTCAGATAACCAACTGGTACGATGTACCGCAATATTTTTCTCAGAAAACCAAAACAGCCAGAAACAGGGGAATTCGATCGATCGATTTCCCAACTTGATCGCTCGATTCCTAAATTCGATCGATTGGATCCTAAACTCAATCGTTGAATTTTATCAAGCCTCAACATCCAAAAATCATACCTCATGTTCTATAGATATATTATATAATTCAATCGATCGGTTTTAAAATTTGATCAATCAAATCACAATTCGAACTATCGATTTCCCAATTCGAACAGTTCGAACCCTTTAGAATTGTGCTTTGTCAGATTCGATAGATCGATTACCAAAATCGATCATTCGAATTTGACAGTTTCTGTTACCTCTATGGTTCGTTATTTTAAACCTATTTTCACCCAGATCTTCGATGATCTTCATCGAATCACATACACACATACACATACACATACATATTAGGACATTTAGAACCATGGAAAATATGTATAGACTCACCTCCTTACGGTCGATTCCGTAGTCTATGGTGATCATGGCTCAGAGTGGGTTTTAGATAAGAAATTGGAGATTTGTCGTTGTTAGTGATCTACGGATTTAGAAGTGTGACTCCACACTAACACATAGCGGTACACACTTCTCCAGATTAGGTCATGACGTATAAACCCGCTCTTTCACACACTTAGATCTATCTACCCATGGATCTAAAGGTTCCTCAAACCTTGTTTTCATAAGAAAGTTCTCCGAAACTCAAGTTACCCAATAGGAGATCGAAGCGATACCTACGATATAATCTCGTAGCCTAACACCAACTCAAACGGGCAGCAAAGAAAAGAAGTAGAGAGAAGAAACTCTAACCCCCTTCTTTCCTATATAAGCTAAAATAAGAGAAATATCTTTAATATTTTTATTCCTAAGGTTTGGTTTCGATGTTGAACACACACACCATATGTAGGTGTACAGTATTCTAGCAAAGGTCTAATCAAGTCTCAGATTCGTGTCATGTGTGACACATGACTTCACATACACACAGATTTCTATTATCAATATTATTCTTATTATATAAAATTTTAGTTTTGTCTTGGTTTCCGTGTCAGACATGCATACCAATGCAGTCACGTTTGCGTTCATATTTTTGGAACGTGACACCTAAGATGGCTTAAAGGGGAGAATTCATACTCAGGTCTCGTGTTTAAAAATCATCTTTGTCTCTAACACAATGACACTGCAAAAAATTATTAATCTCAAGATCTCTAAAATTTTAAGGACATATTTTGGAACACGCATCCCACGTAAAATAAAAATCTAATAATCTGCTGGCATACTCATGATCTCAAGTTTATGAATTTTTTTATCATTAGATGTGCCAGGATAAAAAAAAATTTGCTTAAAAGCTAATTTTTGGTATTATATCCGATTCATGACGGATACATATAGGCCGGAATGACTTGATATGAGCCCATGTTTGACCAGTTTGACCCAATATTTAAGCCTACATTATATTTGGGAGTATGGGGGAGTAAATCGTATAGCAGGTTAGCTAAACTTGCCATATTGGAAATGGCTAAAATCTAATATTATGTTTGCGACTCCAGGTCACAATTTGGGATGAGTGCCAGGCAGAACGATGGGAATTAATTTTCATTCCAATTTTTTATACGGAGCTAATATTTGCACACGAGATTTATATAGTGGCACATGTTAAAAAGAAAGATTTTATTATTTTTGAGATATACATCATGTGAAATACCATCTAAGCCAGTTGATTCAAAGACCATGATTTAAATATCATTGAAGCCAAAATTTGACTTGAAACACGATCTCTATCATATGATTCCATACAGTTAAAGGCCATTATAACATTCAATGCTTGACTCTAAAACTTAGATGATAGAGATCGCGTTTCATGCCAAATTTTTGTCTCAAATCTTTGAATCAGATAGCTTTGATGGTGCTCCATGTGACACAAATTCCAAAAATAATATGGGTATCTCTGTTCGCACTCACGCATTCTCTGAAAGCACCTATATCTTAGACCCCTTGAAAACCGTTGATTCAGATGATGGAGATTGTGTTTCACCTTGAACCTCAACAAAATGAAACTTTAGATCATGTTGCACCTATCACACGGTACATTTTTTATTACATCTGTCACAGATCCCCAAAAAATGGATCTTCAATCATGCTCAAACATGATTTTAGGGCCATTTTGGGGGATTTGTAATACATGAAATCATAAACTGACTTTCTGATAAGTGCACCATGATCTTAAGATCCATTAAGTGGAAAATCAGGGTAAAACACAATCTCAATCATATGATCCGAGGCAATTAATGGTTTTCAAGGGGTGTGAGACGCAGGCGCTTTCAGAGAACGCGCTACTGTCTTTCTATTTTTGCCGAGGGCCACGGTACAAATATGGTGTGCAACTATTAGCTCCTGTTTTTTATATTAAATTTTTTAAAATCATGGTGCACCCATCAAACGACACACGAGGATTCAAAATCGCACACATGCCAAAAAGTTATACCAAAGTCTTTAAAAATGGGTGTTGTCGTTACGTATGTAGCCGGTGGATGGGTCAATCCGTCAATATCCTTATATGCCATCAAAACGTAAAACTTGGGCTACGTTTGGGTTAGCTCTTTCAGGGTAAAGAGCAACTCTTTTGCTCTTTGGCTCCAAGAGAGAACTGCTTTTATGTTTGGTAACACAACTCCTCGCCCCATGTGCTCTAGCGGAGAACTATTTTAAGTGATAAAATTGTTCTCTGTCTGCTCTATGCTAGAGCTGATTTTATCTGCTTTGACATAGAGCAGGCAGAGAATTGCTTCTGCTCTTATAAGAGCTAGCCCAAACACAGCCTTGTGCAATCTTTTTGACCTTTCCATTATGGAACAAGCACACATAGGGGTGCATGTTTTGACTCGAAATCGGGCCTGACCCAAAAACCAAGTAGACAAACAGGCCTGAATCGACCCAAAAACCCTAAATCGAATCATTTCTGATTTGGTTTGGTTCGGTTTCAATTTTGGGTGGCAAAAATCGAAGAGGTGGGATGAGAAAACCAAAAAAAAAAATGAAAATTGAAGAGGTAGAATGAGAAAATCGAAAAACAAAAATAAAAAAAACCAAAAAAATACATAAAAAATCAAATCGAACCGAAAAAACCAAAATATTCAGGTTTTAATTTGGTTTCGATTTCCAAAAACAAAATAATCGAGCCAAAACCTAACTGATTCGTTTTGAGTTGGTTTCAGTTCAAACTAAACCTAACCGAAAACCAAATTTTTTGGTTTCGGATCGGTAAAACGAATCTGCAACCCTAATAGCACATGACCTTTTTTATTTTTTTAATCAATCACATGACCTTTTATTAACATATTATATTAGGATCGCCCATTTATTGGGCCACCTGGCATATAGCTTTGAGTAATCTAAATTGTCACGTGATAATTCATATATCGAATTAAAGGGGGTTAAATGTCATCTGAAACATACGATGTCTGCATTCTAAAATGAATGATTGTTCATTTTTTAACGGTTGAAATTGAAGTGCACCAAATTTATTTGATTTTTTTATTGAAACGTGTGTCAACGATAGGCTGTTAGTTGATCACATAGGTACCCTTGTGGCCTGAAGTGGATGGCCATAAGATAATCATTTGATAACATAGGTACCCCTCGTGGCCCGAATGCATGGGTGAATCGGTCGTTTGAACCAGTAGATCAGCAACCGTTTAAAAACATATCTTACATTGTTGAGTTCATAGTCCTAACTGAAATTTTTGAATAGCAAAATTTTTGTGTGACAGCCCGGCTTTTTCTCTTTCTTAGAAATTTCGGAAAAGCTGTCCATTATCGAATCCAATGCTCAATGATTACACCAAATACTGAATTATTTGTGACAGCTCGGATGTTCTTACCCAAAATCCATGTCGTCAGATCGTAGGCACAATCCGAATGACAGGGTTTTCTTTGGTATCAAGGTGCATCGATATTATGGTGACAACTCGATCCTCCCTCAAGGACAATTGGAAAGATTGAGCCATCCGGTATTTGATAAGTTCACATAAGTGCGGAAGCATTGCGGCGAACAAACGACATTAAACAAAAGATTCTCCCATCATTCTAATGTAAAACAAAACTATATAGACCACCGATGACGGCTGACTGTCACCTAAACAGTGGTTTACAACAATACAAAATCACGGTAATGATTTAGTTCAAAAATTATACCAAGTATTAAAACACAACTGTTCACACTTTGACAAAAGTCTAGCAAAATTTTCAAGGAGTTGCTCAATGGAAGAACTTCTCGGATGGTTCTTCCTCCTCTGCTGGATTCTAGTTTGGATCTTCTTCCAATTCTGGATCCACCTCTAGCTCGACACCTGCAACTATGATGTATAGTCGAGGGATGAACTACAGTCCCAGCTCAGTAGGGAGCGAAAGTAATGCTAAATTATATTTTTTTCACACTGTCTCATAAAATTGATGCATGGATTTGAAAGCGATTAAAGATTCAAATTCATGAAAATTATATAAGCAAGCATTTGACTGAAAAACAGAATTCTAAAACATGTCTTATTATGATGCAAATGGAGCATGGGACAGATGCATAGCGGGTCAAAGAATTGTGACATAACAAAATGTCAAGGGAACATGGCACATCAGGGAACAAACATATCATAGCAAGGCACACAAGTACGTATTTTCATCAGAGCTCAGGGCATTAGTATGAGTATCCCGTAGCGGGAACATAGCAGTCCGTAGCGGACGCAAGGTTTCAACCCCGGGGGCTCCACCACTCTCTTGGAGGCTCCACTCCCCTCAATGCTAATATGACATCGAATTTCACATACATATATCATGTCAAAGCATCCCGTAGCGGGAACAGAGTAGTACGTAACGAACATAGGGTCTCAACCCCGGAGACTCCACCCCTCTCTTGGAGACTCCACGCTTCTTTGCACATGATCTCAAAGTCAGATTGATCATAGATTTCATATAACATAAAACAGGACGGAGTCGGAATTCTGAATTTAAAGACTCTATGTAGCAATATGCTAAAAACAAGATGCTATGATCATGTGCAAGAGATCAAATTCTTAATCATTCTAAGCTTCAAACAAGCAAGTACAATACGGTGTAAAAACACGAATTCATTTAATGTCCATATCAGAAATCATAATTTGCAAAAAATATAATTGGCATTGAGATTTTTCTCCCTACCTTAATATCGGAGTAGTGTGGAATTAGTAACATAAATCGAGGCGGAGATGTTATCCACAGGGTTGCTACAGCGAGCCCTTCAGATTTCAGTTCGCCACAACGAGCTTCCGAGATCGTTACATCGAGCCCCTAAGGTACTCCTCAGCTTGCTACAACGAGATTTCACAGAGCCAATTTAGCCTGGATTTCCAGGTAGCACTCGCTATAGTGAGCTCTAATTTTCGCTACAGCGAGCCTGACAGAACTTGAAGTTTTTTTGGCTCGTTCTTCTAAACTTGAAATCCACGTTTTCTTGTAAAATTTTCATTCTAAGCATTCAATCTAACCTAGTGTCATGTGATAAAGTTAAAATGGGGATTTCCACCTCCAATTCTTGTGCATGCAACGCCCGAAAACTTCGGAATCGGAGAGAATCGGCGAGTATGACTCGCACGTCTTCGACCCTCGGATTTCTTGCACAAAATCCAGAGTCGAATAATCTGACTCTAGATTTAGGAAATCGATGTTTACGGAATCTGGTTAAGACCTATACCTTCGTAGATTCTCCGCATGCAAGGTCTACGATCTTTGGTGTCGAAATTTGCTGTTCAAGCACCGTTCGATTTCTCAATCGTAGGAGTTCGGAGATTGAATAGCATTTGCGAGGGTATGAATAGCGGAGGTTTTCTCGTGGCAGAAGATTGGTTGGAGCAAAAACCTCACGGTTGCTCTTTTCTCTTTTTCTTCTTTTGTTCTTCTTCTTTAAGAGGCTTAAGGAAGAAAAGACTCTTTTCTTCTCTCACAAACTAACTCTCCCAAACGCATGCCCACTTTTGCCTGGGAGTTTTCTTTTAAGTGAGGGCCCTATTTTGGTGTGTGGCATGTACATCAAGCACGGTGTACGTGTTCAAAAATAGAGTAACATCAGAAGGCTCAATGCTTCTTCACTTGGCCCACTCTCTCTCTTTCCAGCAGTGTGCACATTATACATGTGAGTTGAGTTTTAAACTTAAGATCCAATTCCAGTGTGCAGCCGACACATTTAATAGGGTGTACGGCCCTTAGTTTACCAAATTAAATCTTTAACCTTTATTATAAGGTGCCTATTTTGAATTAGAGACATGAGTAGGTTTAAACACACGACACAGATTGTTACTAGTCTCGAACACTGGCATACATCCGGCGGTTCGGGAATTTGTAGGGTGTTACATCCTCCCCCCCCTTGAGAGAATTTTTGTCCTTGAAAATTGACGATAGTTGTTGGGGACTGAAGGTACGTCATCGGACAGTATCCTTACTAATGATCTACATCATGCAGTTAAAGTCTATCGACGAAGATTTACAACTAGGTGGTTTGTCAGGGGTTCATACTAAGGTCTTAGTTAGTTTTAAGCCATGATTTCGCACAGATGAAATTGTCACCACCATGCGGTTTACATGTTCGTAGAGTTTTCAATTATCACACTATCTTAATCGATTTCTGTGATGATCATTACTCATTAATCAATATGCTAAATTTTTTATAGTTCAACTATGTCATTCATATCCACAATACACGGGTAAGGACTCCTATTCCACAATTTACTAGTATGACAAAAATGACCATGTGTAGGAATCAAAAATCAAAATGTAACTATTAACAACGCCAATCGGTCCGCAATTCAAGGCATTTCATAATTTATACAGCCATTTTACCCATTCATTTTCCCATAACTATCACACTTAGAGCTAACTATTTATACATAACCAGCTAATCATTGTTTTAGGCATCTGGGTGCCATAACTCAAAAATTCGTTTCTCCAACATCCAAAGACAAAATTTAACTAGTTATAATTACAATCATCCAAATATCTAATAAAAAAACACCCCAAAACAAACGTATACTCAACATTATCAATCTACATGCTCACTTGGTTGCTCCTCATTACGTCCCGTTCCATAGCTAGATGCACGTCCAGCTCCAGCTCCAGATGCACTACTTGTGTATTCTGAGGTGTACTCTTTTGCGTGAGCTACATATGGAGAGTAGTTGGTGGGGTACGCCTTTTCCATCAAACGTAATAAGATTCCGTCGTGGAAATCTAGTCGTCGGTGCAGCGTGTAGTTCTGTTGGTGCAGCACATCCATTTGCCAATTGAACTCCGACAGTGTGAGGATGTCGCCAAGTGGGGTATATGGCTGTTGGGGATGAGCTGACACTTGTTGTGGCGGGGGCATTTGAGGTGCAACCCCAGGTGCGGGTTGTTCTGGGTCTCCTTGGGGGACACCCCTAGCTAACCTCTGAAGTTGTTGATTTCTGACACTGCGTTGGCACCTTTTATAGTTCATGTGCCACATGTTCTCGAAAAAATTTCGGATATTATCGGTTCTGACTTCTTCATCGGTCGGTACTTCATACGAGTTGTCATTCTCAGTGTTTTCATGTCCCTCTACGAGTCGGGAGATGAGTCGGGCATAGGGGATAGAGTGTAAGGGTTTGGGCGTGGTGCTCAACATATGCTCGTGGGCGTAGGTCCCTCCCAAACAACTTGTGGGGCGCTAAACCACCGGTTCTCATGTACGACAAAAATGGCTTGCAAAAGTTCTTCTAGTCTTTCTTGGTCATGACGGAGGGGATAGATGTTGTTTCTAAACACATCATCTAATGCCCACATCTCAGCTGGCAGTTGGGTTCTCCTAACAGATTGGCCGGAACCTTGCACACTGTCAATCATCTTAGCGATGATGCGATGGAAAGGTACCTCCTTGGGGCGCGGTGGTAGGAGGCCCTGGTTTTCCACGAAATGTGGGTGACATTGCATAGCCTAGGCAATGTGGCGGACGTCTAAATGAAATGTCCGACCATCAATAACAGTGGTCATTAGTCGGCCACCGACCTCTATTTTTAAAATTTGGAAGAACAGTTCACCAGGCTGGGATAAAAGTGCGTGTGGAATGGTGTGAGCAACACCTCCAATTTTGCCCATTTGATATAGCCTATCGACCACGAGGTCGTGTCGTTGTCGATAAATACCTCTGGATCAAAAGACCACTCTGGCTCAAACGCTTTTGCGTTCCACCACGTGACAGTTTGTTCCCGAATTGGTGGGGGATCGAAAATTGGTGGGGTATCTGAGGTCGATGGGGCTTTGCCCTTTGCTTGTTTAGAAGATTTTTCCCTAACTGCAGGGAGTTTCGACGCGAGTTTCTTTTTAGAAGCCATTAAAAGAGGAAATAACTTGAAATGAGAAGAAATTTTGGTGTTTACCTCGGCGTAGAGACCAGATCGGGAAACCCAAGTTGACGAAGGCGCATGCAGGTCGATTCGTGAGCCTCGATGGATGAAACGCGAAGGATTGTGGGTTTTTGAAAGGGAGATTCACTCTATTTTTCGTGGGAGAGGAGGCAAAAGGGATGGTCTTAGGTTTCGAAGTCTTGAAAGTGACAGAAATTGGAGGTTTCGGCCCCCTTTTAAAAAACCCAAAACCCAATGATCGCTACAGTGAGGGTTAGTGGTCGCTGTAGTGAGCTTGGATTCTATAGTTGTCACTATAGCGAGGATGTAGCAAGCTGGCAGTTTTGAAGCTATCGCTACAATGAGCCTGGACTTCGCTGTAGCAAGCTATATAGAATTTCCGTGCTCTATGTTGTGTGTTTTGGTAGCTATACTCTTAACTTTTTTACCATACGTTTACTTGCCTTCATTATTACCTTGGATTTCTATCATTTCATCTACCAATGCCTATTTACATCGATATTCTAGCTGCATAGTTAAAATTTAAAACGCACGGCTTTACAATTGTGAACATCGATCAGGCACACATGGAAAACTATGTTCAATTCTTGACCTATCTTGACATAGCTGTCCTCTGAGAAGTGGCTGACCATAGGGAAATAGCTGCGGGTATTGGTCTTGAATTTCTGCCTCGCGTTCCCAAGTGGCTTCGACAGTTGAATGATTTCGCCATTGTACCAACACCAGTGGAATTTGCTTGGTCCTTAGGATTTGTTCCTTACGATCCAAGATTTGCGTTGGTTCTTCAGTCAAAGTTAAATCGTCTTGGATCTCTATGGGCTGATAATCCAATATATTGTGTCGGATCCCTCACGTACTTCCATTGCATTGAAACGTGGAACACGTTGTGCACACTTGATAGGTGCGGAGGCAAAGCGATCCTATATGCCACTTCGCCGACTCGACCCAAAATTCGAAGGGTCCAACGTAGCGTGGACTGAGCTTTCCATGTCATCCAAAGCGCATAACGCCCTTAGCTGGCAAAATTTTTACGAACACATGGTCTCCATTTTGAAAAGAATATAACTATCAGATTGATGCACAGTTAATTGGAACCATAGAACAATAATTCAAATCAAGTTTACCTGAAACTCGACGTTTGTTCTTTTGAGATCGGCCTAACTTTTCTGCCGGCTCTGAGCAATTTTCAATCTCTCACGAATGACTCGAATGGTCTCATTCGTGCTTTCAATAAGTTCAGGGCTCAACAATGCTCGTTCTCTAACTTCTTCCCAATTGATTGGAGATTTACATCGGCGACCATAAAGTGCTTCAAATGGGGTTATTTCGATGCTCACTTGGTAACTGTTGTTGTACGTGAATTCGATCAAGGGTAAATGTTTATCCCATAATCCTTGAAAATCTAGCATATAAGCCCCGAGCATATCTTCAATCACCTGATTCACCCTTTCGGTTTGTCCGTCGGTCTGGGGGTGAAATGTTGAGCTGAATTCCAACTTTGAGCCCATTTCTTCTTGGAAACGTTGCTAGAACTGTGAGGTATACAGAGGATCCCTATCTGCCACAATGCTAGCAGGTATACCGTGTAATATGACAATCTCTTTCTGCTATAATTTTGCAAGTTTGCTGGATGTATACCGCGTACTGTAGGGTAAAAAGTGAGCAGATTTGGTTAATCGGTTGACGATTACCCAAATGGCATTGTACACTTTCTGCGTTCTCGGCAATCCAAGGATGTAGTCCACGGATATGTTCTCCCATTTCCATTCAGGGATTGGTAACGACTGTAATAGGCCTAAAGGATGGCGATGATCAGCCTTAACTTGTTGACAAACCAGACACTTTGCTACATACTCTATGACTTCTTTCTTTAGTCCTTTCCTCCAACAACTTTTCTTGAGGTCTTGGTACATTTTAGTGCTCCTAGGGTGGATAGCATACATGGACTTGTGAGCTTCATCTAATATAGAGTGTCGCAAGTCGGCGTTAGTCGGTATGCAAAGTCGGCCTCAGAATACTAAGGATCTGTCTTCCTTGATGGAGAAGTCATGCCGTTTTCCATCCACTACTTCTTGTCTGATGGTCCCCAATTCTTCATCAGTAAATTGCTACTCGCGGATTTTATCGAAGAGTGTTGACCTAATAGTAAGATTGGCCATTAAAGCACCAAATTCTTTTACATTAAACATCGTGTCAATCAAGGCTAAATCTTCAAGTAGGTGCCATCTGTGGATTCTGGTGATGAGGTGTGATAACAGGGTAGATGACTTTTGGCTCAATGCGTCTGCTACCACATTTACCTTTCCTGGATGTTATTGAATGGAGCAGTCATAGTCCTTGAGGAATCCCATCTATCTCCTCTGACTCAGATTCAGATCCCTCTGGGTGAACAGATACTTGAGACTTTTGTGATCGGTGAATATTTCAAGTGTCTCACCGTAGAGATAGTGCCACCAGATCTTTAAGGCAAAAATAATTGTTGCCAACTCCAGGTCATGTGTGGAGTAGTTCTTTTCATGGTCTTTCAACTGACGCGAACCATAGGCTATGACTTTATCATTCTGATTCAACACATAGCCTAGCCCACTATGTGACGCGTTACTGAACATTACAAATTCTCAACTACCTGATGGTAGAGTGAGTACTGGCGCGAAGGTTAACCTTCTCTTGAGCTCCTAAAAGCTCTGTTCACATGATTCAGCCCACTCAAATTTTGCATTCTTCCTTGTAAGTTGCGTGAGTGGTCCAACAATTTTGGAGAATCCTTCAACGAATCTCCGGTAGTAACCAACTAATATCATAAAGCTACGAATTTCCGTTACAGTTCTGGGTTGCTCCCATTTCACTACAACCTCTATCTTGGCTGGGTTCACTTTTATACTAGCTTTTGAGATGACATGTCCCAGAAAACTCACTTGCTCCAGCCAAAATTCACACTTGCTTAGTTTGGCATATAATTTGTGATCACGAAATGTCTGTAGAGCTAATCGCAAGTGTTGTTCATGTTCTTCTTTCGTCTTCGAGTAGATGAGGATATCATCCACGAAGACAACTAACCATCGATCAAGATGAGACTTGAACACTCAGTTCATGAGGTCCATAAAGGATGCTAGTGCATTTGTCAGCCTGAATGGCATCACTATGAACTCATAGTGGCCACATCTCATGCGGAAGGCTATTTTCGGAATATCTTCAACTTTCACCTTCAGTTGGTGGTAATCCGACCTCAAGTCTATTTTGGAGAAGAATCTTGCCCCTTGCAGCTGGTCGAAGAGATCATCAATCCTTGGGAGTGGATAGCGGTTCTTTATCGTTAGCTTATTCAATTGACGATAATCAATGCAGAGCCACATGGATCCATCCTTCTTCTTGATAAATAGCACGAGTGCTCCCCATGGTGAAACACTCGGCTGAATAAATATCTTATCGAGAAGTTCTTGCAGCTGCTACTTGAGTTCTTTCAATTCGGCTGGTACCATATGGTATGGAGCTTTCGACATCAGCTTCGTGCCTGTAGCTAAGTCTACTATAAACACTACTCCCCGGTCTGGTGGTAAACCGGGTAGTTCTTCAGGAAAGACGTTGGGAAACTCACACGCGATAGGGATGTCAGTAATGCGAATCTTCTCTTCCTTCCGGTCTTGTAAGAATGTCAAGTATCCACTACATCCCTTATTTAATAATCTTGCAGCTCAAATAACAGATATCAAGGGTGCGATGGCTGGTTGGGTACCGTAGAACTTGAATGATTCGCCCTTCCAGGGTCGGAGAGTAACTATCTTCCTACGGCAATCAACATTGGTCTGCTGGGTGGATAATTAGTCCATGCCAAGGATTACATCAAATCCTTGCATATCTAAGAGAATCAATTCAGCCATCGTCTCGTGGCCTCCAATATCAACGACGATTGACCAACACACTGTATTTGTACTAACGGAGCTCTCGGTTGGAATGGACACTGCTAGAATGAACTCTAGAGGCTCAGGAGTGACACTTAATTCCGCTACGAACTAAGGTGTGAAGAAAGAGTGGGTAGGCCCCGAGTCTATCAACACTCGTGCTTTGTGAGAACAAATGTCACTCTTCTGATGCATGTGAATGGTACCTAATTTCAGGCATACTACTTAATTAGATGTACATGCAAAATGTCATGGCATTCAAAGGTAGTAAGTTCAAAGACTATCTTATTTTATGTACCTTCTTCATCTAAAATATAAGAATTTAGATTGACAGTCCATAGGAAAAATCATACCTTGGATCACGTCGTTGCTGGTTTGGGCATCCTGTGCCGATACCGCATAAGATCGGCCTTGCACTGTAGGCCGTGAAGGTCTCGTATAAGCCGTGGCTACAGTGATTTCCTTCTTCACTTTGGGACATTCCCTGATTCTATGTCCCATTTTCCCACAACGGAAACATACTCCCGTAGTTCTCCTACATTCCTTGGTCTTGTGCAACTTCCCACATTTAGCACATGATTCTGTCGGTGCTGAGAATGCAGCTCGGGAAATCGGTTGGGCTCTAGACACCCTCGTCGTTGTAGGAATTGCAGGGCGAAAAGGCCTTGTGATTTCAGAATTAGGCAGCCTTGACGATACAGTTTGAGCTGGTTGCGGTGTTGGTGGCATCAACATCTTCGATCGTTTGTGAGCCAGCTCAGAGGCATAGGACCGTGCTCGACTCTATTTACTCTTGTTGTATTCTTCTCTTATTTTATACATATTTTCGATGTCCCTCTCAGCAATAAGGGCTAACTCCACAACTTCAGCGTAAGTTGTCGCCCTGAACAGTGAGATCTTATCTTTGATGATGGGCTTCAAGCCCCTCTCGAACTTCTGAGCCTTCATTAACTCCGTGGCTATATGCAATGGTGCAAAGCGAGAGAGCCTAGTAAATTCGGCCTTATACTCGCGCACCGTCATTTGATCTTGCTCTAATGTCATAAACATCACCTCCATCTGGTATCTAACCTGTCGAGGGAAATATTGCTCATTAAACACCTCAACAAACTCTGCCCACGCCCATGGGGGCATTTGGAGTCGTCTGCACTCTGGTCCTCTCAATTGATTTCCACCATGGGTCCGCCTCCCCTTCGAGTTGGAAAGAAGCACAACTCACTTTCTCTGCCTCGGTGCATTTGACTCTCTGGAGGATCTTTTCAATCTGATTTTGCCACTTCTCCGCTTCAAGAGGATCAGTTTGTCCATAGAAGCTGGGAGGCCTCATCCTCCTAAATTCTTGGAAACCCGACGGTGGACGTCTTTCGGCAAGTATTGCCATGGTATTTACCATGGTTTTTAACAACTACTGGTTGTTCCCAGCATCGTTCCCTCCTCCTAAGGTATTGCCCACGTTGTTTCCGACTCCAGAGACATGGTTGTTATTGCCTACCGGGGTCGCGTTCGGACCGGTGGCTACCTGTTCGCCACGCGTAACACCTCCGATGTGTACAGTCCTCTATCTTCCTCTTCTTGGAGGCATGCTCACCTGTCATGATCAAACAAAAGCTTAATCCAGGTGCAATGGAAAACTAATGCCATTGTTCAGAACCTAAACATAGCTCTGGATTCCCATGAGACGTACAACCTAGGCTTTGATACCAACTGTGACAGCCCGACTTTTCCCCCTTCTTAGATATATGGAAAAAGTCGTCCATCATCAAATCCAATGCTCAATGATTACACCGAACACTGAATTCTCTGATACTACCTGTGACAACCCGGATTTCCTTACCCAAAATCCGTGTCGTCAGATCGTAGGCACAATCTGAATTACATGGTTTTCTTTGGTATCAAGGTGCGTTGATACCATGGTGATAACTCGATCCTCCCCTCAAGGACAATTGGAAAGATCGGGCCATCCGGTATTTGATAAGTTAACATAAGTGTGGAAGCATTATGGCGAACAAATGACATTAAACAAAAGTTTCTCCCATCATTCTAATGTAAAACAAAACTATACAGACCACCAGTGACGGTCGACCGTCACCTAAACAGTGGTTTACAACCATATAAAATCACCCTAATGATTTAGTCCAAAAATTATACCAATTATTAAAACACAACTGTTCACACTCTGACAAAGGTCTAGCAAAATTTTCAAGGAGTTGCTCAAGGGAAGAACTCCTCGGGTGGTTCTTCCTCCTCTGCTGAATTATAGTATGGATCCTCTTCCAATTCTGCATCCACTTCTAGCTCGGTACATGCAGTTGTGATGTATAGTCGATGGATGAGCTACAGTCCAAGCTTAGTAGGGAGCGAAAGTACTGCTAAATTATATTTTTATCACACTGTCTCATAAAACTGATGCATGGATTTGAAAACGATTAAAAATTCAGATTCATGGCAATTATATAAGCACGCATTTGACTGAAAAATAGAATTTTAAAACATGTCTTATTATGATGCAAATGGAGCATGGGACAGATGCATAGCGGGTCAAATAATTGTGAAAGAGCAAAATGTCAAGGGAACATGACACATAAGGGAACAGACATATCATAGCAAGGGGCACAAGTACATATTTTTATCAGAGTTCAAGGCATTAGTATGAGTATCCCGTAGCGGGAACAGAGCAGTTCGTAGCGGACACAATGTTTCAACCCCGGGGACTCTACCCCTCTCTTGGAGGCTCTACTCCCCTCAATGCTAGTGTGACATCGAATTTTACATACATATATCATGTCAAAGCATCCCGTATTGGGAACAGAGCAGTCCGTGACGGACATAGGGTCTCAACCCCGATGACTCCACCCCTCTCTTGGAGACTCCACTCCTCTTTGCACATGATCTCGAAGTTAGACTGATCACAGATATCACAGAACATAAAACCGGTCAGAGTCAAAATTTTGAATTTAAAGACTATGTAGCAATATGCTAAAATCAATATGTTATGATCATGTGCAAGAGATCAAATTCTTAATCATTCTAAGCTTCAAACATGCAAGTATAATACAGACTAAAAACATGAGTTCATTTAATGTCCATATCAGAAATCATGATTTGTGATAAATATAATCAGCATTGAGATTTTTCTCCCTACCTTAATATCGTAGTAGTGCGGAATTAATAATGTAAATTGAGGCGGATATCTTATCTATGACCTCCCGCATTTATCCTAGATCAAAATTTCTATATACTATGTGTTAGTGACAAAACCTTGCATGAAACAAAGTCCTCTCAGCTTAAACAAATCAAAATCTATCACTTCAAGAACAAGGGACCTCGCTACAGTGAGCTCACAGGGTCGCTATAGCGACCATTTCAGATTTCAGCTCGCTACGGTGAGATTTCACAGAGCCGATTTAGCCTGGATTTCCAAGTAGCACTCGCTACAGCGAGGGGTTCAATCGCTACAGTGAACCTGACAGAACTTGAACTTCTTTGGCTCGTTCTTCTAAGCCCGAAATCCACGTTTTATTGTAAAATTTTCATTCTAAGCATTCAATTTGACCTAGTGTCATGTGATAAAGTTAAAATGGGGATTTCCACCTCCAATTCTTGTGCATGCAACGTCCGAAAACATTGGAATCGGAGAGAATCGGCAACTATGACTCGCATGTCTCTGATCCTCAGATTTCTTGCACAAAATTCAGAGTCGAATAATCTGACTCTAGATTTAGGAAATCGATGTTTACGGGATCAGGTTAAGACTTACACCTTCACAGATTCTCCGCATGCAAGGTCTCCGTTCTTCGGTGTTGAAATTTGTTGTTCAAGCACCGTTCGATTTCTCAATCGTAGGAGTCCGGAGATCAAATAGCGCTTGCGAGGGTAGGAATAGCAGAGGTTTTCTTGTGGTAGAAGATTGGTTGGAGCAAAAATATCACGGTTGCTCTTTTCTCTTTTTCTTCTTTTGTTCTTCTTCTTCAAGAGGCTTACGGAAGAAAAGGCTTTTTCTTCTCTCATAAACTAACTCTCTCAAACGCATGCCCACTTATGCTTGGGAGTTTTCTTTTAAGTGAGGGCCTTGTTTTTGTATGTGGCCTATACATCAAGCACGGTGTACGTGCCCAAAAATAGAGTAACATTAGAAGGCCCGATGCTTCTTCACTTGGCCCACTCTCTCTCTCTCTTTCCAGCAGTGTGCACATTATACATGTGAGTTGAGTTTTAAACTTAAGACCCAATTCCAATGTGCAACCAGCACATTTAATAGGATGTACAGGCCTTAGTTTACCAAATTAGATCTCTAACCTTTATTATAAGGCGCCTATTTTGAGTTAGAGACATGACTAGGTTTAAACACACGTCACAAATTGTTACCTGTCTTGAATACAGGCATACATCCGGCGTATTTAGGTTTGGGAATTTGTAGGGTGTTACATTTTAAGTGTAAAAACTTATATCTTTGACAAGTGATGAAAGGTAAAAATATTAAAATAAAAAACCTTATACAACCCATCAACTCCTAGAGAATGTATGCTAGCTAGCAATCATGTGGCATGCCATCTAGTACTCAAGCGCACAAGTCAAGCGGTGCACTTGAGCGTACTCCAGTGGACGACGAAAGCCTTTCCCATATGCATGCATAGAAAGTGAGAGAGAGAGAGAGAGGCTCGGGACTATGCGTTCAAACTCAGATCGGGGAGCTGGGTTCGAATCGAGGGGTGCGTGTGGCATTCATCCAAGAGATCGGGTTCTACGACGATCAAAGGCCACCCAAAAAAAATTTGGGCATGATCCGATGCATATTCACCGTCCAAAATGTGATTAAAGGAAAAAAAAATTCAATGCGTTACCAAACTTTCACCATAGTTTTGACCACCAAAAAAAACTTTTTTATAGATAACCCAAACCAGATTGCCGGTTCTTTAACTTTTTCAGTTTTATATATAAAAAGGTTAAAAGAAGTGGATTGAGGAGTCGATCCTCAAACTTGAAGAAACACAAACAGTCGCTAAACCTACAAACCCACAATCTATTCTGACCTTTAGAGTCTGATTTTTAATATTAATATCAGAAAAAACTCACGTTATATACAAAAATATGCAGTACCCATAATATCAGAAAAAACTCTGCCTAGCCCTACGAGCCCGGCTCTAGCAAACTCTGAACTCGAACCGGCTTTTGGGAATATGAATTCAAATGCACGGTATAGATCGTACATTCGACCACTAGATCACGTGCCACATAGCACATAAAAGCAAGTGAGGCTCACATAGTTAAGGGCTTAAGGGTTCAACACTCTTAGATAATATGTGGTCGTGTGGCATGTGATCCAACACTCAAGTGCACAAGCCAAGCGGTGCACTTGAATGTATCTTCCTATATATATATATATATATATATATATATACTAATAGCCTTGCATGTGCGTTGCACGTGGGTAAAATAAATAAATAACAATACAAATAATATACTACATTATTTTTATTATTATAATAATAGAAATAACACTAATAATGCTCAGTTTTTATTTTTTTTTAATAATGTCATACGACATAGACAACATTAATACTCCATTTTCTAAAATCAAATGAGACAATTAACTTTACTCAGTGAAAGCCTAATATAAGATAAATGTGATAAATTAGTAATAAGGCATCACATAATGTCAAGGAAACCCGATCCCCAATGGCTAAATCTCACATAATCAATAGCCACAAAACATCACACAATTGCCTTGCTAAAACTAAATCTTCATGCATATTTGCTTAATCCTAACTTACCAAAACTCCCTCACAATTGCGTACAACTCAATCTGAGAGAAAGAAAAAATATTAACTGTAATCTATCCCTTGAAGAAAAAGTGATTGGAACATCTAAAAAAAATTAATACTGAAACGCATTCATGGCTGAAAATTATAGGAGTTCAAAGTAGAAGGAAGCTATCTGATTTTAATGAAAAAAATCAAGTGGAACATTTATGCTTTATTTGGGAATAAGTTGGTCAAAATTCTAGTAAGGTTGTTGAGAAAACTTACTAAATCCTCATATGCAAGTTGGCCACAAACCAAATGTATTTGTAAATATAAAATAAGGGAACCTAAACGGATGACAAACATAAAAAAACAGAGTCAAAATTCTAGTCAAAAGGATAGCATAGCTAGCTTAAAGAGGCCACCACTGGCTTTGCCTGATGTGAAAGATCTCGGCAACCCAAACCTCTCTCAGAGATTTAGAAGTTAAAAAGCAAGCTAAAGGTCTCTTTCCACATCCCTAGTGTTAGTTCATCATATGCAAATGTAAAAGATACAACACCCATCATCTTAGTGTAAGACCTTAGAAGATTATGGCCAATAATGAAATGTTAACTTTATATATATATATATATTCACAACTAAGGGGTTCTTATCATTACCAGTCCAAATATGTACATTTGATTCGTTGGTTCCATATATTTCACAACCTCCACAAACTAATACTTGTATATCTTCTTGTTCTTGCACCCATATGTGCATTGTTCTTTGAGGGATGACTCATCCTACACAATTTTAACTTACGGAGAGATTCAATAGGTGAGCCCTTAGAGCACCCTCTCTCTCTCTTTTTTATGGGTACGCTGAAATTGAAGTCACTGAACCTTCAACCTTGAAGTTGGAATATTGTCAAGCTCGCGTTGAGCTACACACTCAACCCCTTTAGAGGGCCTTCTTCTTTCTGTCCTTTAGGTGTCCTACCAAAAATTTGCAGCGGCAACATCAATAATGTATCTGCTGCATAAAATATTGGAATCTTCCTTGGGCATTCACCTCTCCATGACTTTCCGTGGGAATCAATAATTATATATGCCTGAGATCCTGTTGCTTTAGAACAAACAGAGGAAAGAGCATAGTCATCATACCAGATGTTATTCAAAACAAAGCAACTGTCAAAAAAATATGACCACATGAAATTGGCCAGTCACTATACTAATGGATAGAAAAAACTTACTCCATGGTGGATTCCATTTCTGCCGTGCTGCCCTTATTGAGACAATCTACAGATAGCTGAGTACTCTCCCACTGCTGCCTAGAGTAATCCACCTTCTTTGAGCTGTGTATGAAAAAGAAACACACGTCAACTTCATGTACAAGAAGGAGCTAAGATTGCGAAATAGATATTTTCAAATTGAAGATTTTACAGATTTGAGATAATTTGCACGTATGTATACCGACATGATAAATAATTACCACTCCTGGAGATTGTTTTCCATAGTAGCCCTGGTATCAGAAGCTAAGGATGTGTCTTCCTGGAACTGAGTTTCTACTTTCTCTATATATGCATTCCATTCCATTTTAGCATTGGTGGAAACTTGTTGGATTTCGGACATCTCTTTCGGGAACTTTATCTTCTCTCCGACACATCTGTCATCTATATTTCTCATGGCCTCTAATACCTGCTCATACCAAACAAAGGGAGTTAGGGACAAGTGACTCGCATTTGTTGCTTACTTAGTCCAAAAATAAAGAATTTTGATTAACTTCAAATGATCAAAAGACTCACTGACCATATTTGTTTTCTTAGCTGTCAAAGTTGCTAATATCTCGGCAATTTTTCCAAAGGCCGCTTTTCCTCTCTAACAGACTCATCCTATGTAATTAAAGCAAATTCTATCAGCAATTCCATATGTTAGATGATCATATACACATTAGTAATGCAATTAACTTTGATCCAATATGTCTTCTCAAACTTTGCTAATTGGTGAGATTTTTCTATCTGATTTTCTTCAAGAATCATCATAAGTTCCGATGCTCGGTTATGAAGGTCATTAAAAAAGTCAACAGTTGTCTTTGAGATCACCTGTGTTGACACCAGGCTCCTTTGCAGTCCCTATAGAATCCCAGATAGAATAGAATTAGCCATTAACAATAGGAGAAATAAAAAATTCAGGATTATATATATATATATATATATATAGAGAGAGAGAGAGAGAGAGAGAGAGAGAGAGGCCTGAGACTAAGCGTCCGGATGCAGCCCTTACAGCTGTGTCCAGACCATTTGGGTACCATGTGACACCCATCACGAGGATCGGGTACCTACGGCAACTTGGATAAGATCCATCAGGTGCCACCAAAAAATTTTGGGCCTGATCCGATGTCGAGTCTCATTGTGATGACGAGGTGACTCAGACCTGCTGTAGTAAGGCGCCTGAACTCAATGCACCAAGCTGATTGGGTGTCACCTTATCGTTGACCCATCAAACAAAGGCCAAAAAAGTTTTTTTGTTAAACATGTCCCATGGCTGATCAACCCAAAACGGGTGTTGTTTTGCCACGTGGCAGGTGATTTGGCGTCCTGGTGCAGCCTTCCAGGGTTGCGTCCGGACGCATCTTCCCATTTCTCATATATGTACACACACGCACACACACACACACACACACACACATATACACATGTACATACAAACATATAAAACAGACTATACCTCCTCTTGTTGCTTAGCTGATAAATCCAGCAGTTGTTTTTTGTTTCGCAAGGGAATTCTGGATATCATGAAGAACAAGTTCAGCCTCTGAGACTGCAGTACCAAGAACTGCATATAGCACAAAAGAAACAATAGTTAATCCTATGTTTCTGAAACTATCAAACTACAAATCACAAAGCTCCTTTCCATTTGAATAATTACATACATTCTCAACGACCATTGTTTGAGCAGAAACTGTTAACTTTAGATATTCCAGATCCAAGCAAGCTTTGTTCTGTAGTGCATCAGAAAGCTTCTTCACGGCGCTAATGCCTGAAGTACACGTATTTTTATTTCTCAATCCTTGACTTCAAGATTTTAGATGCCTCACATTTACTTGCAATCAACGAGCAGACATGCTCTTCCATGCATCTGAGTTGTTGATGTTGTTGAGAAACCGACCCAACAACAGTCTTGTGTAACTTTTTCAAGCTCTGATCAAGTTGAGATCCAAAATTCAGAACCAACCCCTGATTCTCTTTTTCCACTTTGCTTTTCCTAAAAAGTAGAGTACTCTTAATTGAGTGGAAAGCTAATCTATGATTGAGTTATTGGTTTAGATATTCTCCTAGTAGATAAAAAAACTACCGATTTTTGCGAAAAGTTCAGTTATATCCTTTGATGCAATTTCTAAATTGTTACGCAGCTCCTTTGCCCGTTCGAGTAATGAATTCTCTGTATGAAAGTGTTGGAGATGTTATTCCTACTGTATGGGTGTGTGTGTAGTTAAGTGAATTTTAAGTTGTGCAATTCACTTTACTTGGGAACCATGTAATACGTGAACATGCTAAGATGATATAAATAATATTTTGCATTGGGATTTGAGCCACATTGACTCAACCCTAATTTCCTTTCAACCTTTCTTCTTCTTCTTCTTCACCAAACCCTAACCCTAATTTAATCTCCTCAATTTTACCTTGGTATCAAAGCTTGGTTAATCAACCACGAAATCAATACGAGTTGACTGCAGACGTCACTGTCAACTTGCTGGCGTCAGCGCTGATGTCACGTTGACGTCAGCGATCGCCGGAGCTCGATGGAAAGGTCCCAGATTCTAGGGTTGGGATCAGAATCCAATCCCCAACAATAAACTCTCTTGCAGCCACCTCATTTGAAGCTCATAACATAGACTTTGGGAGTCATCTTCTTCCTCAAGACTCCACTGTGAAGGAGTTGCAGAACTGCTGGATTTCTCGTGTATGCTTTGAATCCCTCCATAGCTGTATGTAAGGCATCGGAGTATTCAACAAATCAGATTCCGATGCATCAGAAGTGAAGTTCTGTGGTGTTTCTTTTTGTTTTTTTTACGATTGGAGTATGATTGTAGCTGTGTAAACCTCACTGGAATAGCCCAAATGTCGCCGAAAATTGTCGGACACCCTGAAATCTGTTCCAAAATTCTCGTCAATGGTTTCTTCGATGTGTTTCGATCGGTTTTCTCATACAAACCTATTTAATAAAGGGACCTGCATGTTATTTTTTGAGGAGTATTTGGTGGTTTCCTCAACTTAGATTTGTTTGTTGATTGTGGGTGTGCAACCCAGTTTTGTGAACAGATCCAATATTTGCAGTCGTGAAGCTCAGAATTTCTCCTTGCAGCAGAAAATTTGTAGTCGTGAAGCCTAGAATTTCTCCTTGCAGCAGAAAATTTTACTCTCTTTTTATGGTTATTATGAGCATTGGTTTGGTTGTCCTTGTTGTGGTGATTCAAACTGTGGACATCAGATGTTTGATTTAATGTTTGAATCGGCACGTGGTGCGGATTTGGTGGGGACACAAATTTTGTTTGTTGAAAAGCCTATGTAGGCATTCTCCTTGTTTGGAAGTTGTGGGTCTTCTAATTATTTTGACCTTGGTATCGTTTGATCATGGACGTGAATAAATCCGGGATCGTTGGAGGGGGATACTTCTCATAACTTACAAATTACTACAAAGAAGATGAATGGGGCCAATTATCTTTCGTGGTCTCGATTTGCTGCTATGTACTTAGGGATGAAGAAAAAGTTGGGTTACATTTACGGGACTATTCCCAAACCCAAAGATGATGACCCTAAGTATGGTGATTGGGAAAGTGACATCAACTGTCATGACATGGTTGCTACATTCAATGCAACCATACATTAGTGATTCCTTTATATATGCCAGTGATGCTAAACAATTATGGGAGCAAGGTGATAAGACTATTGGAGAGTATTACACTCAAATGAGGAGTTTGTGGGATGAACTAGCCCAGTATCAAGTAGAAGAACTGTGTAATTCGTGTGCCAGCAAGGCTAGTAAAAATACTGAAAGGAGGACAATGTTTGACTTCTTAAAAGGGGTTAGACCTGAATATGAGAATGTTAAATCAAACATTCTAGGCAGAGAGGAATGTCCTCCTCTTGATACCGTGTATGCCCTCCTTCAACATGAGGAGAGCAGGCAACAGTTTATGCAGATTTCTGGTGGTGATGTATCTGAGAGATCTGCCCTACCATCCTTCACTTCTTTTGGTCGTGGTGGAAGCAAAAATGGTGGTAAAGGTGGTGGCTGTGGAGGTCGTGGGGGCCTCTCACGTGAAGAAAGAGACAAATTATTGTGTTCTCATTGTGGCAAGAAGGGTCATACCAGAGAAAGATGTTGGGAATTACATGGGAAACCGAAATTCCTCGCAGGTCGTGCATTCCAGTCCTCCACTACGGAAATTTCTAATCCAGTTGGTGGTCAGAGTATCCCTACTGCTTCAGCTCCATCTCCACCTTCATCTGATTTCCAGAGTTTACAAAGAGAGCTTCAGGATATCCAAGGCCGCCTTCAACGCATGACAGTAACACAAGGACAGACATCTTCCTCTCACATAGCTGAGTCAGGTACCTAAGGGTTTGCACATGTGACCTCCTCCTCTCAGTCCCCATGGATCATCGATTCTGGGGCTACGGATCACATGTCTGGTATGACAGATTTATTTTCATTTGTGTCTAGTCTTTCTGATTCTATTCATATTCGCATTGCTGATGGATCCCTTGTTCCTGTAAAGGGCAAAGGGATTGTTCAATTAGGCACCTTGTCTCTTGACTCTACTCTTTTGATTCCTAACATGCCTATGAATTTGTTATCTATCAGTAAAATTACCAATTCCTTACATTGTACTGTGACATTCTTTCCGTCACATTGTGTTTTCCAGGACCTGAAATCGGGAAAGATCCTTAGTCATGGTACTGAAGAGAAGGGACTCTACCTCTTTCAAGATTTACGTGGTGTCTCTTCTCCTGCAATTATGGTAGTCTCTGTTGATGAAGCAAAATTATGGCACTTCCTCTGTGGCCATCCTCATATTAGTCGTTTGAAACTTTTATTTTCAGAGAAATTTCATGGATTTGATAGTAGTTTCTTTAATCGTGAGACTTGTCAGTTCTCTAAACATGTTCGCAATTCTTATCCCTTGAGTGGTAGTAAATGTACTATTCCTTTTGAAGTTATTCACTCTGATGTCCAGAGAAATTTCATGGATTTGATAGTAGTTTCTTTAATTGTGAGACTTGTCAGTTCTCTAAACATGTTCGCAATTCTTATCCCTTGAGTGGTAGTAAATGTGTTATTCCTTTTGAAGTTTTTCACTCTGATGTGTGGGGGCCTTCCCCTGTTATTGCTTTGCATGGTTATCGTTATTTTGTTACTTTTATTGATGACTGTACTAGACTCACTATACTCTTTCTTATGCGCACCAAAGATGAAGTTGCCTCTATTTTTCCTATGTTTCACAGATTAGTTAGCATACAATTTCATGGGCATGTTAAGGTTCTTCGATCAAATAATGGTGGGGAATATTCCTCTCACGTTCTCCAGTCTTATCTTCATTCTCATGGAATTGTGTGGCAAACTACTTGTTTTTATACCCTCCAACAGAATGGGGTTGCTGAGAGGAAAAATAGGCATCTTCTTGAGGTTGCTCGATCTCTATTGTTTGATATGAAGATTCCTAAACATTTCTGGGGTGAAGCTGTCCTCACCGCTGCCTACCTCATCAATCGAATGCCTACACCTATTCTGGAAGGATAGTCTCCCTTCCAACTTGTGTCTCCTCATCAACCTTTGTTCTTGGTGCCACCTTGTATCTTTGGTTCCTTGTGTTTTACACATATTCCCACTATTCAACGAAGTAAACTTGATCCCAAGGCTACCAAGTGTATTTTTATTGGGTATCCCTCTTCTCAGAAAGGATACAAGTGCTTTGACCCTCTTACTCGTCGTGTGATAGTCACCATGGATGTCACATTCTTTGAGGGCACTCTTTTTTTCAGTCCTCCGAGTCCTCTTCAGGGGGAGAAACAACCTACAAATGAAGAGTACTCTGAAATGTTTAGTGTTTTACCTACGGGAGATGATGGAGATTGTGGCGAAGTGGATGATGAAGTTATTAAGCCACAGAAAAGCGAACCTACCTTTGATAAATATGGAAAGGGAAAGATGTATGTGCGAAGGAACAAGGAAAGCATCGTTGAAGCGACTGTGCATGAGAATGTAGATGAGTCACCTTCTCAGAATATCGACCAGGATTCCTTACCCGAAGAGGGTCCTCTTGTGTCTGATCTTCATCTACCCATTGCTCACAGAAAACTTCCTAGATTGTGTAGTCGTCATCCTATCAGTAAGTATGTGTCATATCACAATCTCTCATCATCTCATTATGGTTTTATTTGTTCTCTTGATTCTATCACCCATCCTTCTACTGTTTCTGATGCTTTATTGCACCTAAAATGGAAGGATGCTATGATTCAAGAGATAAAAGCTCTGGAACATAATCAAACTTGGGAAATTGTTGAACTCCCAGAAGGAAAGAGAGTTGTTGGTTGCAAATGGGATTATACAGTTAAGTATAGACCTGATGGTACTATTGAAAGATATAAAGCAAGGCTTGTAGCAAAGGGGTACACTCAAACACAAGGAGTTGATAATCAGGACACCTTTGCACCTGTAGCCAAGTCTAACACAATCGGGGTATTGTTATCTCTAGCGGCCCACAAAGACTGGCCACTCTCTCAACTTGACGTGAAGAATGCATTTTTTCATGGTGATCTCAAGAAAGAAGTCTACATGAACCTTCCTCCTAGATTTGTAAAAGAAGGGGAGAAGGGAAAAGTGTGTAGATTGAAGAAATCTATCTATGTATTAAAGCAATCCCCAAGGGCCTGGTTTTAAAAATTTAGTGATGCTATTATGAGATTTGGGTACCAAAGAAGTCACTATGATCATACTCTATTTGTAAAAAGGGGAATCAAGATGACCGCCATACTAGTCTATGTTGATGATATCATCATTACTGGTGATGATAGTCATGAGATTATTAAACTGAAGGAGTATTTGAGCAAAGTGTTTGAAATTAAAGACTTGGGAAGCTTGAAATGTTTCCTTGGCATTGAAGTGGCGAGATCTAAGAAGAGCATCTCATTATCCCAACGGAAGTATACCATAGATCTCCTTCATGATACAGGGTTTTTGGGGTGTAGGCCTGCTGTGACCCCTATTGAACAAAATCAGCGATTGAATGGTGAAGAAGGCAATCTTCTCAAGGATCCGCATACCTATCAGAGATTAGTTGGTAAACTGATATATCTAACCATGACCCGACCAGATTTTGCTTATGCAGTAAGCGTGGTGAGTCAATATATGCACTCACCAAGGACAGTACATTTAGAGGTTGTTCACAGGATCCTGAGGTATTTGAAAGGAAGTCCTGGCAAAGGGCTTCTTTATAAAAATCGTGGCCATTTGGATGTAGAGATATTTACTGATGCCGATTGGGCCGGGTCTCTGGATGATAGGAGATCAACTACCGGATATTGCACCTTCTTGGGGGGTAATTTAATCACATGAAAATCTAAGAAGCAACATGTAGTATCAAACTCCAGTGCCGAGGGGGAGTACTGCGCCATGTCTCAAGGTGCGAGAGAAGGCATGTGGCTTAAATTCATCTTGTCAGACTTGAGAGTTGTTGTATCCTCTCCAATTATCTTGTATGGTAACAATGAAGTTGCTCATCATATCGCAGAGAATCTTGTCTTTCATGAAAGAACAAAACACATTGAGGTAGACTATCACTATATTCGCGAGAAGGTCGAGTCCAAAGAAATTAGTATTCCTCAAGTTAGAATTGAGGATCAACTTGCCGACATCCTGACTAAAGGTGTTGGCAGCAAGAGATTTTATGGCATCTCCTTCAAATTGGGTATGATCGACATCTATACTCCAACTTGAGGGGGAGTGTTGGAGATGTTATTCCTATTGTATGGGTGTGTGGTAAGTAACTTTGGGTGTGTGTAGTTAAGTGAATTTTAAGTTGTGCAATTCACTTAACTCGGGAACCATGTAATACGTGAACATGCTAAGATGATATAAATAATATTTTGCATTGGAATTTGAGTCACATTGACTCAACCCTAATTTCCTTTCAACTTTCTTCTTCTTCTTCACCAAACCCTAACCCTAATTTAATCTCCTCAATTTTATCTGAAAGAAGTATCAGATGCATTCAAGGATAAATTGGCGATATATACAATTCATTGGGGATCTTGCTCCATGTACCTGAATGTAGTAGATTCGAAATGGCGAACTCTTTCTCCTTCAACATAGAGTTGGCTGTTCTCTAATTCTCGAGTTTCTTGCAAGGTAATGCAAGTTTTATCAAGATTTTTCTAAAAAAAACCAAGAATTTCAAAGAACGAGATCTAATCTAGGAAAGTAAGAAATGAAATCCATATAACACAAATCATATCCTAACATAAAAGTAGATAAATAAGAAGCTTTAAACCATATACGAAAGACCCGGCATACCTTGCATTCCTTAAGCTCCATGTCCAAATCAAGATTTCGTTCTTGCTCAGTATGATAGAGTTCTCGAAATGAATCAACATGCCGAGAAACCAAAAATTCATCTATCTATACTCATATCAAATGGTCAACTAAATGGATATCAGTATCAAGCCATACCTTTTTACTGAGGTCTAAATCAAACCCCAACTGTTCTATCTTCTCGCTCATCACATGTGTGAAATAAATTTCTTTTATTATTCATTCGCCAGTTCATCAGCATCATCCTCTTCATCATTTCCCTCCCCAGGACTCTCTGACACCTATAAATGTTGTTACTTTAGCGTCTAGCTAATCAAGATTAGATGCTATGCTCGTAAAACTCAATCAAGGCTTCAAACATGAAACATATGTATTATCCAATATTTATCATTATTGGAACAAAGTAAAACAAAACAAACATAAGCACCAATATATCACACTAATGCAACCTTTTACATGATTATACACAAAACTACTCAGATATTGCAAAGGTAAAAATGAACATGGATAAGAATATATATCTATTGATAATCATTATCTAAGATTTGGGAGATAGATTTTACCTACAAAGTTTTCCTCCCATATACGTGTGAACCCAACCATTCAATCTTGACCAATATTAGGTCCTTCAATTGTACCTGCGCAAATTTTATAAATGTGAAAATTCCGAGTGTTCCAAGATTTAAAGACATTGAACAAAAAACAAATAAAGTTACACAACCTGTTTAACTAATTCAAACTCGTAGGGTTATGAAGCACCATTTAGAGATTGACTCTTATGAAGCATCTTTTAGTGACCCTAAAAGGCTAAGTTCATAGTTTTAAAGCCATTAAAAGTCATGACAGTGTGTTCTTCGCTGGTTTTGGAAGATATGAGGCACTTTATAAGTACCTTTAACACAAATTAATTAGTATTGTTATAATGGATTTAATTTTGTTTGTTGAGTCAAATCCAAAAAATCAAAATACTATGCCTTCCATAGGTTCTCAACTCTTTGTCAATTGTTACTATCTGAACAATCAATAAATATAATCAGAAATGGCCTATGAAAAATAAACTGAGCAAATAATTCTACTTTATTCTGTTCAGATTACAGGTCGAAGTCTAATCTCTCTTGCATCAAGAGCCAACCGCAATGGAAAAAACTAAACTATGTGAAGAAAAGTCGGATAAACTAAACCACTTTCCTTTTTGTCCTAAGTATCAAGACACAACAAAGATGGGACTGTGACATATTAGGTAAAGAAGAGGACATAGAAGATGAGAAAATTGGGAACCGATTGTATTAGGGAATGATGTTATTAAATGCATATGCGTAGAGTTTAGTCCATCAAAAAATTAAGATTGCACGAAATGAAGCTTACATCAAAGAAATTCTAGAAACAAAAAAAGGAAAAATTTCGAATAAGCCCCTGAACTTTGACCCCAATATCTCTAACACACCTAAAATATTGCTCATGTCAAACAAGCACCCGAAGATTTCATAAGTTCATCAACTAAACCCCTACCGTCATCTCCGATTAATATGCGAACGGAAAATGCTGACGGGAGTTGGCGGCAGGGGTCTAGTTGATGAACTTATGATTTCTTCAGGTGCTAATTTGAATGCCAACTCAGCATTTCCCGTTCGCATATTAACGGGAGTTGACGGTAGGGGTTTAGTTGATGAACTTATGGAATCTCCTCGGGTGCTCGTTTCACAGGAGAAATAGTTTAGCTGTGTTAGAGATATCGGGGTCAAAGTTCAGGTATTTTTTTGAAATTTTCCCAATAAAAAATGCACGAAATGAAGATTGCACCAAAGAAATTCGAGAGGAAAAAAAAGACTGAAAAGAGAGTTAATGTTGATATATTAAATGCAAGGAAAAACGGAAATTCCAACAAAAGAATGAATTTAATGAAAAATGGGTTGGACGAAAAATAGTTTGATGAAGGAAAAAGTTTAATGAAATCATGCAAATGTGCACGAGATGGCACACATTATGATCAATCCAACCATAAAAATCGCAGTCAGCACACATTTATAAAAAAAAATTGCAGACCAATGTGGAAACACAACTTAGCTGGAAAAAAATAAGCTATCAAGGTAAAAGGAAAAAAAAATTCCAGTCAGCACACATTTATGATCAATCCAAATTATAACTCATAAATATTGCAGGCCATTGTTTCGAACCCCACCCCCCCCCCCCCCCCCCCCCCAAACAAAAAAAAGCCTTAATCAAAAATGAAAGCATAACTGAAAATCCCTAAAAAAGGATTAATCATACAACCAAAACCTAGCCATAGTTTGCATCTAAAAAAAAAAAAACCTACCCATAGTTGAGATCCCAGATTTGACACAGAAAGAACACTTAATCATAAAATGCAATCAAAGTCAACAATGTTTCGTGAGTTCACAAAAAGAAACAATATTTCATTAAAGTATCGCAAAACAAGAAAACCCAAAAGTCCCAAGACAAACAAACAAAAATAAATTGAATTAACAACCCCCATGGAAAAGTCAAACAATTTTTTTAAAAGGGAGTATTAGCTCAATAAACCTGACGAACAACAAAATAAACCAATCCTCAATCTCCATTTCCAAAAAAAAGATTTCATTGCATACAGAAAATTGTTGAGATCAAAGTTCGTAGGATTCTAAATTATCTCGGACCAAAATGAAGAAAAAATAATTCATAATGTAAAAAAACCTATTTCAATATTGCTAGGTCCCGACTCTATTGACCATCATTTAAACACCAAAATGGTGTTTAAATGATCTTACACCTCAATGGTTTAAGATGTGGGTGATCCGTATCGTCAAAGTGATTGATCATAGATTGACGTGCAACAAACCTAAAAAAGGGTGCTTTAGGGAGATTTCAATCATCCCATTTGTGGACTTTAACATCAATCGTTGTTTTAATAGCTGATATTAAAGTTAATTAATTGAATGGTTCACATCCACTATAGGCATGTTTCTTTGGGCTGAGACATGTTCCAGTGATATATTTCCACTTGGACAATTTAGATTGATCACAGATGTTCACCACATGGCATAACGATATTTACACTTCAATGGTGTGAGATTAAAAGTCTAATTTTAATGGTATAAGATAATTTAAATACCATTCTGGTACTTAAATGTTGATCAGGAGCCATTATCCCATATTGTTAATATTATTTAAATAGTAAGAAAATATAGAAAAATTTGAAGAATTTACCAGTCCTTTTCTCGTCTATTTGCTTGAAATCAACACTTTGTTCAAGAACTCGATGATTTCGAGTACGAAAGAGCATGTTACTGTAAGATGACCATCTTTGATACATGAAGCATCTAAGAACACACATGGTAAGAATATCTAGACACCATCTATCTGTTTTCCTACCTTCATATAGCCATGAATAAATACTCTTGCAATCAAAAGCCCATATAACAAATACTGCATCCGAATGAGGTAGGTTGCCAACTCCAAAAACATAATGCAAACGTATAATGGAATATACAACAATAGACTAATTAGGAACATAAAATGTTCTTCCAATGTACACCACAGCTCGTAAAGCCCTGGGGACATTCTTTTGAATATTTTTATTAAAAAAGAAATTCCTTTGAGAAAAATGTTAAAGTAAAACAGAAACTCGTAGAAAAATGTTACGAAAAAATTTAAAAAAACCCTTAAAATATAAATTAAAAAGCCCTAAATGTCTAATTATAATAGAGAGAAATAAAAATAAAAAGGGATAATGGCTCCTGACTGATATTTAAACACCAAATGGTGTTTAAATGATCTTACACTGCTCAAATGTCACTTTTTATCCCACAGTATTGAAGTGTGATTTATCATTGTGCCATGTGGCACACATCCATGATCAATCTAAATTGACCAAGTGGCAATCCATTGTTAGAACATGTCCCAGCCAAAGGATCATGCTTCTAAGTAGATGTAAACCATCCGATCAGTGAACTTTAATATCAGCCATCAAAATTAAGAACAATCATTGACACTAGAGTGCACAGATCGGATGGTTTGAATCTCCCAAAGAGTGTGATTTTGGACACAGAGCCCTTCAATTGATGATATTCCACTTTGACGGTATGGATTTCCAAGATCATAAGTCAATAAATGGTGTAAGATCATTTAAACACCATTTGGTGTTTAAATGACGGTCAGGAGAGTTGGTCCCAAATAAAAACCCTAACCTCCAGTTTTGTAGAGCATGTCTCTTCTTCATTTTCTGCTCGATCGATCAGCTGCATCATATGAACAAAACCCTAACTATTAGCTGACAAGCGAATGTGAAATTTTATAAAAATAAAATAAAATAGGATTTTAGAAAATAGACGAGAGGGTTCAAGAAGGCGACTTTTCCGGCCATTGGACATCTAAGAACTGCTTTTATCTCTCTTTCTCATTTGTGTAACGATTCACATTTTTCATACACTCTATATAGCAGAGTTAGGTGTATAGGCTTAACAAGAGATACACATTAGCTTTAAGGCAACCATTATATTTAATTTTACCATTTATTATAAAAGCTACTTGATAGCAGGTTGGCAAAAGAGTTGAGTTTAGACAAAAGGTCTAAGGCTCAAACCTTAGCACGTAGACTTTTAGAATCTTTATTTCTGAATTTGGAGGTAAAGGCCTACACACACCCATTGGTGGACCATCAATACACTGAATGATTCCCTTTAGTAATAGAATGGAGAAACCTAATCACAATCTTCAAAAATTATCCTTAAAAAAAAAAAAAAACGTAAGAAAAACCCCCTTGTCCTTTTCCTGTCCGAAAACCTTAGCCGTCACATCACTCCTTCTCAATCCTTTTCTTCACCCTAAAGTCTTTTGGGACGTTCCGTTCTCGAGAAACCCTCCAATATCTTTCCCCAATTAAGATCGAAAAGAGAAATCGAGTGAACGGAAGGATAGAAATTTGGATGCCGACCTCCTCAAACGTCGACCATCAGCGACCACCATTCACACCTTTAAAAGGTAAACAAATCTCAGTTCATTATCACAGATTCGATTATTTTAAGGATTGGTTAATTTGAAAATTCAGAAGTCAGGAGATTTGGAAATTTCAAATCCCAAGAAAAGAGCCCACGTACAGAGTCGCTCGAGTGAGATAGCCGCAGGAACAAAGCCAAATTTTGTAGTGGAACTCGCTCGAGCGATTGTGTTTGTCGCTCGAGCGAGGTAGTGAAGATGGCACAGAAATTTTCTGTGCTAAGTCGCTCGAGCGAACATAGTTGTCGCTCGAGCGAGTTAACACAGATTGGTCCGTCTTAAGCCTTTTGAGGAAGAACTTGAGTACCTCGAATAGTTGTAATCATAGGACGATCTTTAACACGTTACTGTGTATATGATGTAGAAAGGGGACTGGTAATCATCGAAAAGAGCCGTTTCAACTCCTTCTCATAACGTTAGGACTGAGGTAGGGGATTTACAATGCTTTTTACATTCTCTCAGAACTCATGAACATTTAATGATTGGCTATCTATTAACAAGTTGTGATTACTAATGTTGGACGTGAAATATACTTAGAATGTAAAACATTGCTTCGATCATTGAACTCATTGAATGTTGAAATGTAATAACCATTCAGTAGATGTTAGAATTTATTGAAAGTCGGAATCACATTAAACTCTTATTGAATATAGTATGATTTATCGGATATTGAATCTCATTGAACTTGTAATTAAGTATTTGAATTTTTTGAACACTGAAAATCATTGAACTCACACATTGAGTGATAGAAATATCATCCGAACCTCAGAATATTAGTTATATCTTATGAATTCAATATTATAATTAGAATATTGCATTTGATTTGAGGTTGATGTGAGTGAATGTTGTGCGACGGCAACTCTGAACCGTTACAGCGGTATATCTGTATCTAAACTATGCTTCGACACTTACTGAACTGTGACGACGGCCTCTGAACCATCCAAGTAATTCCTCACAACGTAGGAGCTTGGGCACTCTGAAAATGTGTTCATGAACGATGATGGTTAGGATTCCCATCGACTGCCTCTGTGTAACGACCGAGATTTTTCGTTATTTAGTCCTTAATTATTTGCTAGATTTGTAATTATGATTAGTTTAATTGATTTGATGGATTGTGATTAATTTTACGCATGAATGTAATGCGTACTTTATTTTATAATGACTCATGATAATTAATTAATCTAATTAATATACCCTAAAAGCCCTTAAATATGTGTTAGTAATAATTGGGATGCGTTTAGCAATGTTTAATGGACTTTTAAAATATGTTAGTAAATTAACTAAGGACCCATTAAGTAATTAAAGACCCATTAAGTAATTAAAGACCCAATAACTAATTAAAGACCAATTAAGTAATTAAAGGCCCATAGAATCACTGAAGACCCATGTAGGAAATTCTAAATAGAGTTAGATCTTAAATAGGAAACCTTAAGTATTCTAAATAGAGTTAGATCTTAAATAGGAAACCTTAAAGCATTCTAAATAGAATTAGATCTTAAATAGGAAACCATAAAGTATTATAAATATAGAGATTAATTTACAGAATTTTTACATAACTCTTATAACTTAATAACCTCATAGAGAAAGAGAGAAAATTCTAGAGAAGGAGAAAATTAGAAGAAGAACCCTAGAGTTTTTGGTTTAAAGGCTTAGAAGAACGCAAGAGGAGCTTACGACGCGACCGGTTTTCGGATTAGTGCTTCAGATTGGATCAAAGGAGAGAAGTTACATAAATATTTTATGCGAAGACTAGAGGTATGGAAAAATCATGTTGAGATTAATCGGAAATGTAGATAACACAAAATAAAATAGAAATTAGAGTTTATTTCATTTAATGAATATCCTTCATATTAGATTGATAAATTTTATGCTTAATCACTGGTTTTCGATGGTACACGGGGTTTTGTGATTGATCACGAAATTCGGTGTAGAATCCAGAATCTGTCCAGAATCTAGAATCTGTTCAGAATCCAAAATCTGTTTGGAATCCAGAATTCATGCAGAATCCAGAATCTGTTTGGAACCCAGAATCTGTTCAGAATCCAGAATCTGTTTGGAAACCAGAATTTGTTCAGAATCCAGAATCCAGAATCTGTCCAGAATCCAAAATCTGTTTGGAATCCAGAATCTGTTCAGAATCCAGAATCTGTTTGGAAACTAGAATCTGTTCAGAATCCAGAATCTGCGAATCCGTAATCATTTGGAAACCGAGAATCATCGTAATCCGAATCCGCGTAATCCAAAATCTGTTTGGAACCCAGAATCTGTCCAGAATCCAGAATTTGTTAGGAATTTCATAATTTGTCTAGGATGCAAGCAATGAATTTTTATTCAAATATTATCTATATTTAATCATCATGCTTAAATGTTTATTTATGTTCATCATTGTTTTATTGCTTAGAATCCATGCAAGCTAGGATGTTTGATTTACACAACATGAAACAAGTAGGAATCGATAGAGATTACATATTTATGATGTGTTAAGCCTAAACAAGTGAAAGAGCTATTGCATGATCGGTTGATTTCAAGTTTTTCTATGCATGTACATTCATGGCATTCATAAAAGTGAAAAGATACGTTTACGACATGACACATGAAAATAAAATATTTCTATGATTATGATAGAATTCCTATGGGCTTATGCTAGAGGAATTAACATGAATAAGAATGACAAGTAATAAAAGTTATGCATTCATGCATTAATGATAAGACTGAAGGGATGGAGGTCTTTAATTTTAAGCTTTCTACTTAACTGAAGAGAAGTTATGTGAAGGTTAACGTAGATACTAATCGAAGGATTAGAGAAGATTAGGATAATGATTAAGAAAGAGATAACTATGTCCATTATGTATGCCGATTCATGAGCATTAAATGCACAATTAAAAATAACCACACATGAAATTAGGATAGAGACCCAAGTCATAATGTTTATTTAGATTTAATGCTATGTTTCAGTTGCATTCTATTGCTGTACTTATTCTTTATGTCACATGCTATATCTCTGTTATTGTTTGATTTTTATGAGATGATTTGAGTTATGGACCTTTTCTATTATCCTCATCATGTCTGGTCCATACCAGTTTACTTGGTAAACTGACCCATTGTTTGGGATTCCAGGGAGTACAGCTATACATGGAGTGGATGAAGTAGACGCTTCAATGACTGACTGAAATCTAGATCTGAGCGAAGATGGATTTGAAGTTTAATTTATAGGATTTTCTTTATGCATTAGAAAGGATTTTTAGATGTTTAATTCAGATTGTTTTATGAACAGGTTCAGGTTAATGATGGATTATGTTTGATTTCAATTTTATTTAATTGAAGGAGTAACCATACAATTTGGTATAATAGGTTGTTATCTCATAATTTAGTATTGTTCTCATGATGAAGAAAAAAAAAAATTTGCGTGCACTTTTAATAGTTATTTTTTTCCGTTGCGTTTATATGCGGATATTTATGGAATAATTGATTTATTTAAAATCATGGATATATGGCGTAGTGTGATGTCTCCAAGTGAGTGCATTGATCCGGTGTGTGAATTTGGGGACGTCACACTCTGGCTCGAAGCGCTATATTCTGCGTTAGAGATCTTAAGTTATTATTTTAATTCATGCATAAACTTAATAAGTCGCATACAAAGGGAAAATGAATGTTATGTTACTTCTATACAGTTGAAACGTGAGATAATCCGACTAGTCCTCACTTAGAAATTTAACCATGAAATGATAGTAAGATCCTTTGAACTTAAATTTTGAATATCAATGTCAAGATAGCCATTGAATATCATGTTTGTTTAAATAAAATGTATTTTGTATTGTGGATCAACTACTGACCTCATGGAAATTTTAGCTCACCCTGACACTATGGGTCACGGGTATTGAGGCAGTCAAGGATCCCAAGGTGGTGCTAGGAGAAGAAGAATCTCCGCATGAGAGCTACTATCCATAACCGATTTTAATCAATTATTGGTACTATGTCAATAATCATTTTTAGAATGTTAGATACCTTGTTAAGTGCTACTGTTTAGGTGACGAACAACCGTCACCGGTGGAGTAGTTGAATAATGTTTTCAAACAATGTGGATTGGGCTATTTTATTTTACAGTTGCCTAATTTCTATTGATGCCAGGAAATTCTGTATACAGATTGTGATCTATGATCTAACGACCCGAAAAATCATAATGTTTTGGTTCCAAAATTTCAGGTTGTTACAGTCATTTGATGTCATATGCGATCGCATATGCGAGTATGTGATCGCATATGCTATTTTATATGGCTCTGTCGCATATGCCATGATAGCATATGCGACAGAAACATGTATGCCATCACATACACTGTATGCGATGGCATACATCCCCAACGGTCATATTTATGACTGTTGGGGATTTTTTTTTATATTTTTTTATACAGATTGTGATCTATGATCAAACGACCCGAAAAATCATAATGTTTTGGTTCCAAAATTTCGGGTTGTTACAGTCATTGATGTCATATGCGATCGCATATGTGAGTATGGGATCGCATATGCCGTTTTATATGGTTCTGTCGCATATGCCATCATGGCATATGCGACAGAAACATGTATGCCATCGCATACACTGTATGCGATGGCATACATCCCCAATAGTCATATTTATGACCGTTGGGGATTTTTTTATATATTTTTTTGCTTCTAAGGCCTCCCACAAGCCTATAAATTGGGGGTTTCTCTTCCTAATCCATACCACATCCATCCAAGGTATGATTTGTGTCTCTTTGGTCTATTTTTTAAGTTTTTAGCGTTCTCTTTCTCTCTCTCTCTTAAATCTGTAATCATAATTTCTTTTGCTCTATTTTGTAGTTAACTTAAAGAGTTAAGAGGTTCAAGTTTTAATCTTCATTCTTCAAGCAAAGAGGGAAGAATTACTTCAAGAATCAAGAAACAAGAGTTAGAATTAATTTCTAATTCCTATTAAATTTTGTTTGATTGTTTTCCTTCCTTATTACACCTCATTTGTTTCATTTGTTTTAGTGTGGTTAATATCTACCCACCCACTTCTTTAAATTACACTATCATTATGTCTACGTCCTCTAACGACACTCTTAGGCCTACAAATTCCGCCGATCCGGGTTGGAAATATGGACGTTACAAGAGTGTAACCGAAAAAAATAAGGTCCAATGTACCCTATGCCCCCATGTAAGCATCGGGAGAATAGGGAGACACAAGCAACATCTTGCTTGGCAACCCGGATCGAATGCAAAGGCATGTCCAAATGTCTCGCTAGAGATTTGAAAAGAGATTTTGAAATGGATGGATAAGACTTCGAGGACGAAACATAATGACGAAGTGATTTTACAACAATACTATGATGTTGATGAAGATGATGAGGAAGAGCATGATAGATCTACTCCCTCCACGGCTCATAGTGGTGCAAGACCACCACGCTCTAAAAAAGCACATGATAGAAAGGGGAAGGGAATAGACAAATTCTTCTCTTGTAGACCACATCCTAAGGATGTGGTAGACGCTAGGGGTAAGGGTCCGGCCCAAACAACTATAGAAAATAGGTTTAAAGCTAAGGACCGATCCACCACTATTCAATACGTGGCGAAGTGGATGTACCAAGCCGGTATTGCATTCAATACCGTAAAGTTAAAGAGCTTCAAAGTAATGGTTGAAGCTCTTGGACAATTTGAACCTGGCCTAAAACTTCCATCACATCATGAGATAAAACAAACATGTCTTAAAAAGGAGGTAGACTTCATAAAAGCCTTTCTCGAGGAGTATTGACAGGATTGGAAGACATATGGGTGCTCACTAATGACCGACGGTTGGACCGATAGGGCCAGTAGGTCAATCATCAAGTTTTTAGCAAATTGTCCTACTGGAACTGTGTTCATTAAATCTATAGATGCTTCGGCTCATTCTCACACGACCAAATATCTATTTTCCCTTATAGATGAGGTGATAGAAAAGGACATTGGTGCACAATATATTGTCCAAGTTGTTACGGACAACACGACAAACTTGGTGGCTGAGGGTAGACTAATAATGGAACGGAGACCACACATATATTGGACCCCATGTGCGACCCATTGCTTAGACTTAATCTTAGAAGACATAGGAAAAGTGGATATTAAAACCGTAGCTACGGCTAGGAAGGTAGTAGTGTATATGTATAAACATACACTTCTACTCCACCACATGCATAAAGCAATTGGGGGTAATTTGCAACGCCCCACTATCACCCGTTTTGCTACGGCCTTCTTGACATTACAAAGCATGGATGCTAAAAGAGAAGAGCTTAGAAGCTTTGTAACTTCCACCAATTGGAGGAATGGAGCTTGGTCAAAGAAGACCGAAGGGAAGTGGGTGGCACAAACCATCTTAACCAACTCTTTTTGGAATAATGTTGCCCAATCACTTAGAGACTCGCAACCAATCGTAGAAGTACTACGATTGGTTGATGGTGATGAGAAGCCTGCTATGGGCTATATCTATAGTTTTATGGAGAAAGCTATAGAAAAAATTAAATATAATAATATGTACAAATCTCGCCTCTTTCAACCCATTATTGACATAGTTGAGAAGAGATGGGGTGTCCAAATGTCTAGCTCCTTGTATTCCGCCGCATTCCTCCTCAATCCCGCCGTTTATTTCTCTTATCCGAACCGAGAGGCGGCGGACGCAACACATATCAGTGGTTTCCTTGACGTCTTAGAGAAGATGGTTCCGGACAAAGAAGAGCAAGATCGGATTAGCAACTGTTTTGACCGATACAAGAATTCTCAAGGGATGTTCGGAAGAGAAATTGTGGTTCGACAAAGAGAATCCAAAATACCTAGTAAGCATGTTTATGATATATTTTTTTATTACATTTCATTTCTTCTAAATTAATAGTTTAATACTATAAATATATCTAATTAATACTAATGTTTGTAGCCGATTGGTGGTTGTCCTATGGAGTGGATTCGGTGACAAAATGTGGATTATTGAAGAAGACGGTCATTAAGGTTCTTGGGCCTTACATGTGCCGCCTCGACATGTGAACGAAATTGGAGCACATTTGAGATGGTAACTAGTTTATTTTTATTTCATTTTTAGTCTCATAATTTTAATTTAATTGTTGTTTAAATTTTAATAGATATTAATATTTATTAAATGTTTCTCTCAAATAGATATACACGAAGAAGCAGAATAAGTTTGAGCAAAAAAAGTTCAATGATTTGGTCTTTGTGCAATACAACCAAAAGCTACGGGATCGTTTTCTTAAAAATCGGGAACATCCAGAATACTATGATCCCATCTCTCTCAAAGACTTGCCATCCGATTCTCCTTGGATGGCAGATGCCTCCGATGAGCGAGTCTTTGCGGATGAGGATCTTACGTGGAAGCAAGTGGAAGAAGCTGCTTTTGGAGATAAGCTTCTTATCGGGCGGAGGAGAAGATCGACAGCGGGGGAAGGTCGCTCACGCTCACGCTTGCGTCAAGAAGAAGATGAGATACATGAAGAAACACCCATAGACGATATAAATACCGTCTTAGTGAGATCGGATGATGAAGAAACTGAGGAAGAACAATATGTTGAAGAAGGAGACGATTTGAATGATGACGGCAATGCAAGTGACCATGATAGTGGAAGTGGAGGTGGAGATGTACCATTGTGGATTAGAAACCAATGTGTAGAATTTTTTCTCGGTACACAATACCGTTAGAACGTGAGTCACGTGACAACAATGGAAATGCACCATTGTGGGTTAGACTTAGAACTTAGAATTTACTCTTTTCCTTCTTTTTTATATGTTTCTATGTTAATTTTTGTACTATTTTGTTTAACATTAATAAAACTTACATTTTCCCTTCTAACTTATGGGTTATATACTTATATAGTTATATTATGTACTTTTATTTCGCATTCTAGACACTATAAAATTAATAGAGCCCAAAATTAACACAAAACATATTATTGATCAATTTGGGAATCTCTGAGAATTTTTTGAGATTTTTTGGAATTTTTTGAAAAAAAAAAAAATTATGCCATTGCATAGGGTCGCATATGCCATGTGACTACACTGGTTACAGTTGGCATCAGAGCAATGGTTTTAGGTCCCGTCTAAATACAAGTAGGAATTGCATTATCTTCGTTGACTTATTCCTGGTTCAATCTCAACAGATCCTAATCGCCCCACGCCGTAGACCAAGGAATGTTTGTACGAAGGGTACCTCAAGCGGGGTAGGAATTGCCACTGGTCCGAATAGTGTTCCCTTGGGAGGGAACCACCCCGAACGGGTCAGACAGTTGCTGGAAACCATGGCCAACTCAATGGCGCAGCAAACCAACCTACTTGCGTCAAGGCAACGACCCTCAAGCTTCCAAAAGTTTTGAAGGATGAAGCCTCCCAACTTCATGGGGGAAGCAGATTCGGGTGAAGCAGAAAAATGGTTGAACCAAATGGAGAAGATCTTCCATGTGATACCCTGCACGGAAGACGAAAAAGTGAGATGGCCATCCTTCCAACTGGAAGGAGAGGTAGACCCTTGGTGGAAATCAGTAGAAAGGACAAGAGAACAAAAGACCCCAGACACACTGTGGACATGGGCTCAGTTTGCTGAGGTATTCAATGAAAAGTAATTTCTAAAAGCCGTTAGAGACCAATGGGAAGTAGATTTCATTTCCCTAACCTAAGGACAAATGAACATAGTTGAGTATGAAGCTGAATTCACGAGACTTTTACGATTCGCGCCAGACCTCATGGCAACAGAAACGATGAAGGCCAAGAAATTCGAACGCGGTCTAAGATCAAACATCCAAGAGAGAATCTCCTCATTCAAATTGAGGACCTACACAGAAGTTTTAGATAGAGCCCTCATCGCGGAACGAGATATAGAAAGCATGTACAAGCGAAGAGAACTGCAGAATAGGAACAAAGGAGGTTGGGCACAATCTCTCCCCGAAGATCATGTAACCAAAAGGACTAAGTTCTTAGCTCCAGTGCCGACCCTACCTGCACCAACCACGAACATCAGGTAAGTGTCTTCCACACCTACGAAGTCCTTCCGCCCCGCACAGTCTACAACAACTGAAGTGTCGGTAGCACAAAAGACGCCATATTCCACGACATTCGTACCTCCTGAATCATGCCCCCGGTGTGGGAGACTTCACAAGTTAGAGCATTGCAGATGGACCACGGGTGCATGTTTCCGTTGTGGCCAGAAGGGACACCTGATAAAGGATTGCCCGGAGAAGGACAAAGAACAAATCGCATCAGCATCAATCAAAGGTTTTCTCTACCTATCATCCAGGGTCGTGCCTAAGCGGTTTCCACACGCGACGCACAAGCTGCTAACGATGTCATCCAAGGTATAACTGAAAATTTTCTTTCAGAATAGTACAAATTATCATCCCTTGTTGGTAAATATCGCTAATAATTATTCACTTGAGGAATTGCATGAACACTTCATCAGGTAGCGTATAATTGATTTTCATTTAACCACATGAACCCTAGGTACCCTACAAATGTATCAAAGTAGCGATATTTGTCAGCATAAGGCAAGAGTATTAATAGACCCCGATTCCACACATTCCTTTGTGACCCCTCAATTTGTTGTTGAATTGAGTGTCACACCCAAACCACTGGACTTCATATTATCAATGTCAATCCCTACCGGGAATGCAATAAGCACAGATATAATTTGCCGGTCAATCATTTTCCGATTGAAGATCATGAGACAACAGTCGATCTGATTACCCTGGATATGCAAGGATTTGACATGATCCTTGGTATGGATTGGTTGTCCACTTACCACGCGAGTGTGGATTGCCTCCGGAAAATAGTCACCTTTCGTCCCATGAAAGGTGCGCCTTATCGATTCCATGGCATTAAGTTGAACATCGCACCATTCGTTTCAGCCATTCGAGCTCAACGATTGTTAGAAAAAGGATGTCATGGATACCTCGCCTTCATCCAAAACCAACGTGAAGAAAAGAATAATATCGCAGACATTCCCATTGTAAGCGAGTTCCTGGATGTATTTCCTGAAGACCTACCTAGACTACCGCCAGACAAGGAAGTCGAGTTCGCGATTGATTTAGCCCCAGGCACAGAGCCAATATCTAAAGCCCATACCGTATGGCATCGGGCGAACTAAAGGAACTCAAGGAACAATTACAAGAATTACTAGATAAAGGGTTCATAAGACTGAGTGTTTCTCCATGGGAAGCACTGGTTCTATTTGTCAAGAAGAAGGACGGTCGATGAGACTATGCATCGATTATCGTCAGTTGAATAAATTAACGATCAAGAACTGCTACCCCCTTTCCCCGAATTGATGTTCTCTTTGACCAATTACAAAGGCGCGAGATTCTTCTCGAAGATAGATTTAATATCGGGTTACCATCAGTTGAAAGTGAAGGGCGGAGACGTTCCGAAAACTGCCTTCCGCACGAGGTATGGACACTACGAATTTTTAGTCATGCCTTTTGGGTTAACGAACACGCTAGCATCATTCGTGAACCTGATGAACGGAGTGTTCAAACCACATCTCGATCGATGTGTAGTGGTTTTTATAGACGACATCCTCATCTATTCGAAGACAAGAGAAGATCACGAACATCATTTGCGTACCACCCTCCAGACGCTTCGTGATCATCGATTGTATGCAAAGTTGAGCAAATGCGAGTTTTTGTTAGAACAAGTCAGTTTCCTAGGACATGTTATCTTTGAGTCAGGCACAAACGTCGATCTAGCAAAAATTGAGACCGTCATGAAATGGGAACAACCGAAGACGGTAACAGAAGTACGCAGCTTTCAGGATTTGGCTAGGTATTACAGAAGATTTGTTGAAGGCTTCTCTAAAATTGCAGGACCGCTCACTCAGCTCACCAGAAAGGATACAAAGTTTGAATGGAGCAACTCTTGCGAAAAGAGCTTCCGTGACCTTAAAAACAAGTTGACTTCCGCACCAGTTCTTGCCATATCGTCAGGCAGTGGAGGTTTCGTGGTATTTAGTGATGTGTGACACAATGGTTTGGGCTATGTGCTTAACCAACACAAAAGGTTCATCGCTTATGGCTCACGACAACTCAAGGATCATGAAAAGAATTACCCAACGCATGATCTTGAATTGGCAACGATCACTTTTGCCCTAAAGATTTGGAGGCACTACCTCTACGGACAAACCTTTGAAATCCTAATTGATCATGAGAGGCTCAAATACTTGTTCACTCAAAAGGACTTAAATATGAGGTAAAAGAGATGGATGGAATTCCGCAAAGACTGACTGCTCCATTCAGTATCACCCCGGGAAAGCAAACGTAGTGGCCATTGATGTCATATGCGATCGCATATGCGATTTCAGATGGCTCTGTCGCATATGCCATCATGGCATATGCGACAGAACCATGTATGCCATCGCATACATGTGTATGCGATGGCATACATCCCCAACGGTCATATTTATGACCGTTGGGGATTTTATTTATTTATTTATTGCTTTTAAGGCTTCCCCCAAGCCTATGAATGGGGGGTTTCTCTTCCCAATCCATACCACATCCATCAAAGGTATGATTTGTGTCTCTTTGGTCTATTTTTTGAGTTTTTAGTATTCTCTTTCTCTCTCTCTCTCTCTCTCTCTCTTTCTTAAATTTTTAATCATAATTTCTTTTGCTCTATTTTGTAGATAACTTAAAGAGTTAAGAGGTTCAAGCTTTAATCTTCTTATCTTCATTCTTCAAGCAATGAGGGAGGAATCACTTCAAGAATCAAGAAACAAGAGTTAGAATTAATTTCTACTTCCTATTAAATTTTGTTTGATTGTTTTCCTTCCTTATTACACCTCATTTCTTTCATTTGTTTTAGTGTGGTTAATATCTACCCACCCACATCTTTAAATTACGTTATCATTATGTCTACATCCTCAAACGATGTTCTTAGGCCAACAAATTCCGCCGATCCGGGTTGGAAATATGGACGTTACAAGAGTGTAACCGAAAAAAATAAGGTCCAATGTACCCTATGCCCCCATGTAAGCATCGGGGGAATAGGGAGACACAAGCAACATCTTGCTTGGCAACCCAGATCGAATGCGAAGACATGTCCAAATGTCACACCAGAGATTCGAAAAGAGATAATGGAATGGATGGATAAGACTTTGAGGACGAAACATAATGACGAAATGATTTTACAACAATACTATGATGTTGATGAAGATGACGAGGAAGAACAGGATAGATCTACTCCCTCCACGGCTCGTAGTGGTGCAAGACCACCACCCTCTAAAAGAGCACGTGGTAAAAAGGGGAAGGGAATAGACAAATTCTTTCCTTGTAGACCACATCCCGAGGATGTGGTAGATGTTAGGGGTAAGGGTAAAGGTCCGGCCCAAACAACTATAGAAAATAGGTTTAAAGCTAAAGACCGACCCACCACTATTCAATATGTGGCTAAGTGGATGTACCAAGCCGGTATTGCATTCAATACCGTAAAGTTGAAGAGCTTCAAAGTAATGATTGAAGCTCTTGGACAATTTGAACCTGGCCTAAAACCTCCATCATATCATGAGATAAGACAAACATGTCTTAAAAAGGAGGTAGACTTCACAAAAGCCCTTCTCGAGGAGTATCGAGAGGATTGGAAGACATATGGGTGCTCACTAATGACCGACGCATGGACCGATAGGGCCAGTAGGTCAATCATCAATTTTTTAGCAAATTGTCCTACCGGAACTATGTTCATTAAATCTGTAGATGCTTCGGCCCATTCTCACACGGCCGAATATCTATTTTCCCTTATAGATGAGATGATAGAAAAGGACATTGGTGCACAATATGTTGTCCAAGTTGTCACGGACAACGCGGCAAACTTGGTGGTTGCGGGTAGACTAATAATGGAACGGAGACCACACATATATTGGACTCCATGTGCGGCCCATTGCTTAGACTTGATCTTAGAAGACATAGGAAAAGTGCATATTAAAACCGTAGCTAAGGCTAGGAAGGTAGTAGTTTATATGTATAAGCATACACTTCTACTCCACCACATGCGTAAAGCAATTGGAGGTAATTTGCAACGCCCCGCTATCACCCGTTTTGCTACGGCCTTCTTGACATTACAAAGCATGTATGCTAAAAGAGAAGAGCTTAGAAGCTTCGTAACTTCCACCAATTGGAGGAATGGAGCTTGGTCAAAGAAGGCTGAAGGGAAGTGGGTGGCACAAACCATCTTAACCAACTCTTTTTGGAATAATGTTGCCCAATCACTTAGAGACTCGCAACCAATCGTAGAAGTACTACGATTGGTTGATGGTGATGAGAAGCCTGCTATGGGCTATATTTATAGTTTTATGGAGAAAGCTATAGAAAAAATTAAATCTAATAATATGTACAAATCTCGCCTCTTTCAACCCATTATTGACATAGTTGAGAAGAGATGAGGTGCCCAAATGTCTAGCCCCTTGTATTCCGCCGCATTCCTCCTAAATCCTGCGGTTTATTTCTGTTATCCGAACCGGGAGGCGGCGTGTAATATCCCTGATATTTTCGGCATATTTTCGTTTACCTCGGTAAGCGTGCCCGGAAAATACTGTAGAATATTTTTGAACTTTTGGTAAGCTAAGGCTATGGTAAGACTAATGGCCAAAGAAGTTGGTCTCGAGAGGTGTGCAAGTCATGAAATCGATGACTTATACTATTGGGTTGGTGTTGGTGGTTAACACCAGATATGTTCTCAACTTAAGTGGATAAGTTACAAATACAAAAAAATCTAGATATTATAGTTGCTTAGGTTTGGTTATAAGAGAGAGAGAGTGCAAGAGAAGATTAACTCTCCCACTCTCGTTGGAATTTAAGCTTCTAAAGACCTTGCTCGTTTGATCCTAGATCTAGAGAGATTGAGACCTCCTCTTCACATCTCAACCATTGATTAGCTTTGAAATTGTCTTAGGATCAGTTTGATATATTGAAAGAGGAGTGATGTGGAGAGTGAGAAAAATCTGTGTGATCTAATGGCTGTGGTCGTTTCTTTATGATGGACTGAAGTGAAAATCTGAACCATGGAACTTGGAGCTTGGAGCTTGGAATCAACGGTTTAAACTACAAGAGGTAGGTCGATGAAACCTCCTTGTGTTATTTTGTTTATGTTTTGTTTAGAATTAAAGAAGACATGGCTGTGGTTCAATCTAAAAATCTGATGGCCACAGACTGATGTGCAGATTTTTCCCATTTTTGGGACTGTTTAGAAAATCTGTGTGATCTGATGGCTGTGGTTCAATCTAAAATCTGATGGCCACAGACTGATGTGCAGATTTTTCCCATTTTTGGGACTGTTTAGAAAATCTGTGTGATCTGATGGCTGTGGTTCAATCTAAAATCTGATGGCCACAGACTGATGTGCAGATTTTTCCCATTTTTGGGACTGTTTAGAAAATCTGTGTGATCTGATGGCTGTGGTTCAATCTAAAATCTGATGGCCACAGACTGATGTGCAGATTTTTCCCATTTTTGGGACTGATGTGCAGTTTTGAATTCAAGGGTCGAAATTGAATTCGACCATCGAATTTCAGATTTGACCCACAAATTCTGTTTCTGTCCTGTTTTTGGCATTCAGAATTTTTATTGGATTTTTAATCCGCAAGTTTTAGTTTGATTTTTTGGTCTTATATTAACACTGAAAGTGTTAATATATGTAGGTTTTGACTGTTGGGAGTCCTTGGTGAGGACTGTTTATGCGTGATTTTTGAAGCTCTTTGTTAAGGTAGGGGAACCCTACACATTATTTGTATTCTATTATAAGTAGGGACTGTTTTGACTATTTCGCTTGAGAAGCATGTATTTGAAATCTGTTATTAACATCAGCATGTATTTGAAATCTGTTATGGGCATCAGAAGTAAAAAAAAAAAACTCAGAGTATATGACACAAATCTGAAAATTTGGATACTTTGCTAAAATTAAGAACTTTGTAATTCGAACCTCAGAACCTCAGTTAATCTTTGAATCAGACCTTTGAATCAGAACTTTGAAAAAAATCAGTATATGATATGAATAATAAGCTTTGATATGTGTTAGCATTTGCATTTGATTTGAGGTACGTCAGAACGATGCCCTAGATTCTACCAACCGTGTTGACGGTATAACTTTGGCGCAAGTTTCCCTCATTGCGTAGGGGCTTGTTGCATTCAGAAAAAAGGGTTCATGAACGACGATGGTCAGTAGGGTCTTCCCATCGGTATACACTTTGCTCTCATGCTATAGGAATTTGAGAGATATAAGTAAGTTATAAATTTACGACAAGAAGCATACTAATTCAGAAGATTTTCGAACACATCAGATTTATGTATTCGCTTTTAACTCAAGATTAGAATCGAGATTTCGTTGCAAAGCATCATTTGAAAACCATATTTGATCCGGAATTCATCTTTTGAAAACCTTTACTTATAATGAAATACAAATAGATTTGTTTCCTCTATTGGGCTTTTGTTAGCTCACCTCGACTATACGCCAGTCTTTGAGGCGATTTGGGATCCGAGGATTTGGAGGATTCGATTATATTCCCGAGGAGGAATTAGACTTTGCCTCGAGGAGTTCTTCCTTGACCTTTAGATCCTGTATTTTGGTATTTTGTCTGAATATTGTTTTGAATATTGGGCCCTAGGCCTTATTTTGTTCTTTTTGATATCACTTGAGGAACCATCATCGTGAACCATTAGTTTAGGTGTTGGATTGGCCATCACCGGTGGTTCCTCATCGTGATAGATTTGTTATTACAAGCTTTTGAATTATGAATTATCTCTGCTTTGCCTCTGTTTTAGATCATTGTTATGTGCCGGCCTCTATTTGAATACGGCTTATTGAGAAATCAATAAGTTGATGAACCGGCCTTTCCTATACCGTAAGGATTGGAAAAGTCGGGCCGTCACAGTTGGTATCAGAGCTATGCTCTAGGTTCAGAGTCTTAGGACTAGGGATAGATTGTCTTGACAATCTTACTGATCAATTGCTATTGCTTTTCAACAATGACAGATCAGCATGCCTCCGCGGTTCAGAGGCAGAGGCCGAGGTAGAGAGGGACCACGTGAGGGTGTAGGTACCTCACGTGGCAGAGGAAGAGTTGCCACTGGTGCGAATGCAGAGGCCCTGGGAGCTGGTAGGCCACAGGGAGGAAATGTGGACCAGGTGCTGGCAGCCTTGGCCACCAACATGGCTCAACAGACTGCAGCCATTGATAGACAGACAGAGATGCTGGCAGCCAGACATCAGCCAGGAGGATTTGCCGAGTTCAGGAGGATGAGACCTCCTACATTCTCAGGGCAGACGGATCCGATGGAAGCCGAGGCGTGGCTTGATGAGATCGAGAAGATATTTGAAGTGTTGCAGTGTACAGATGTTGAGAAAGTACGTTGGGCATCTTTCAAACTTTTGGGAGAGGCCAGTCCGTGGTGGAAGTCTGTTTCTAGGATGAGAGAGCAGGACTACCCTAATACTCCATGGACTTGGGCAGAGTTTGTGGAGACGTTCAACGATCAGTATTTTCCAAAGATCGTACGTCATCAGTGGGAGGTCCAGTTCATTGAGCTGAAACAGGATGAGATGTCTGTGCGCGAGTACGAGTTTGATAGACTCTCCAGATTTGCACCCTTGCACGTGGCCACTGAGCTGATGAGAGCTCAGAAATTTCAGAGAGGATTGAGGCCGAACATTCAGGAGAGGGTGTCTATGTGGGAGATGGAGACGTATGCTGGCGTCATGACAAAGGCCCTCATAGCAGAGGAGGACATTCAAAAACAATACTTGAGGCGAGAGCAGGGAAATAAGAATCGGTTTGGCCAGGGACAGCAGAGTGCTTCAGGGCAGGTGAACAAAAAGCCAAGGTTCTCGAGACCTCCTCCCTACCCTAGTCAGCCATCATACTCTAGACCAGCTGTTGCTTCAGGACCAGTGACGTCTTCATATCAGAGACCGCAGAGTTCGTCACCAGGACAACCATTCAGAGCTGGGAGCACTACTGGGAGTGGAGCTTCTGTGGCTCAAGGTTCAACAAAGGGATCAGCAGTTACTCCTGTTTCTACTTCATTGTGTGCAAGATGTGGGAAACCACATAAAACTGAGGATTGTAGACGGAATACTGGAGGATGCTTCAGGTGTGGACTGGTTGGTCATATGATCAAGGATTGTCTGATGTTGAGAAAGGACGACTACACGGCGATCTCTACGCAGAAGTCGCGACCCTACGTTCAAGGTCGAGTCTATGCGGTGACTGCGCAGAATGCCCAAACGTCGAATGACGTGGTCCAAGGTATTTTAAAGTTCAGATTTTACTTTTGGTATTAATTATATTGATTCAATTATATATTCTGTCAATAAATTGAAAATACAATAAAATCATTGCATATAAGTATATATAAGTAATGACAAACTTTTTAATTAAGGTACACTTATGATGAGTTGTGGAAGCGACTCAAGTAAAATTGAAGCACGAGTACTAATAGACCCTGGGTCTAGTCACTCGTCCATTACTCCTCTTTCTCTGAGAAGATGGGCATCGTACCCAAACCCCTTGCGTTTGTCTTGGATGTGAAAGTTCCTACGGGTAGCACGGACAGCACGAATGCAGTGTGCAAGTCTGTGATCGTGATGGTTGATGACCACGAGACAATGAACGACATGATTACGCTGAAAATGGCAGGGTTCGACGTGATTCTCGGGATGGATTGGTTGTCTGCATACCATGCGAATGTGGACTGTTACTAAGATCGTAACCTTCCGACCAGAAGATGAAATCCTTTCGATTTTGAGTCAAATCGAACGTTGCACCTATTATTTCAGCCATCCGAGCTGGCGCATGATGAGGAATCTTTGTGGATATCTTGCTTACTTGCAAGATAGTAAGGAGAAAGATCGGGACATTGCACTTCATGAGTTAGTGAGTTTCCGATGTTTTTCCCGATGAATTGCTGGATTGCCACCGATGAGAGATTGAGTTTGCAATCGACTTAGCTCGCATGAACCATTGTCCAAGGCTCCTTATCGAATGGCGCTTTCTTTGAGTTGAAGGAGCTCAAGGAACATGTTAGACAAAGGCTTTATTCAATGAGTGTTTCTCCTTGGGGTGCAACGGTTCTATTTGTGAAAAAGAAGGACGGATCGATGCGTCTGTGTATCGATTATAGGCAGCTCAACAAGATGACGATTAAGAATCGTTATCCTCTTCCGCGGATAGATGACTTGTTTGATCAATTGCAAGGTGCCAAATTCTTTTCAAAGATCGATCTGAGGTCAGGCTATCATCAGCTCAAGATCAAGGTGGAAGATATATCCAAAACTGCGTTTCGGACGCGTTATGGCCACTATGAGTTTCTAGTGATGCCATTTGGATTGACAAATCTTTGCATCTTTCATGGATCGATGAGCAGGTGTTCAAACCACATCTTGACAAATCGTGGTAGTTTTCGTAGATGACATCCTCATCTATTCGAAAACCAGAGAGGAGCATGTGCAACATCTAAGGATGGCTCTTCAAACACTCAGGGACCATCAGTTATATGCCAAACTCAGCAAGTGTGAGTTTTGGCTAGATCAGGTCAGTTTCTTAGGCCATGTTGTCTCGGAGTCAGGCATTTCAGTGGATCCTACAAAGATCGATTCTGTGGTGAACTGGGAACAGCCTACGACGGTTACAGAAGTCCGGAGTTTTCTTGGTTTGGCAGGGTACTATCGGAGATTTGTCGAGGGTTTCTCGAATTATCCGTCCGCTACATGCCTTACAAGAAAGAATGCAAAGTTCGATTGGACGAGAGCGGTGTAGTTTTCGAGAGTTGAAGGCGTCGACTACAAAGACTCAGATTTGCTATACCTTCCTAGTGGGAGGCTTTGTGTACAAAGGATGCTTCTTATGGCGGATTAGGCTGTGAGCTTAATCAACACGAGCGGGTTATTGCTTATGGTTCTGCAGTTGAAGGACCATGAGAGAAATTATCCGACGATGATCTCGAGTTAGCGATTATATTTGCTCTCAAGATCTGGCGACATTACCTCTACGGTGAGATATTTGATATATTCACCGATCATAAGAGTCTCAAGCACTGCTCACTCGTAAGGACTTGAACATGAGGCTGACGATGGATGGAGTTTTGAAAGATTATGATTGCTCGATTCGGTACCATCCAGAAAGGCAAATGTTTGATGCTCTCGATGAGAAGGTCTTGATTCGATTATCACATCTTGTGTGCCGGATTCAGCGATGGAAGCTATTGGAAGATATGGCTTTGGGCAGCTCACGGTTTGATGTAAAAGGCTCGGGAGCATTGATGGCTACTCTTGTACTACGCCCTACGCTCTTCGAGAATATTAGAAAGCTTCAGATGACCGATGATGAGCTGATGGCGATTAGACGAGATGTCGAGAATGGCAGTAAGAAGGATTTCTCCATTCGAGCAGATGGAACCTTGTTGTTTCGTGACCGTGTATGTATGAAACAAGCTCAGAGCTTCGGGACACTATTCTAGAAGAGGCTCACAAATCCATGTATGCCATACATCCTGGTAGCACCAAGATGTATCAGGACTTGATGAAGAGTTTCTAGTGGCGAGGTTTGAAACGTGACGTCATTGAAATGCGTGTCGCGATTACAGTTTGTCGGCAGTTAAGGTTGATCATCAGAATCCAGCAGGGTTATTACAGCCTTTACCTGTGCCTGAATGGAAATGGGAAGCCATTTCGATGGACTTCATCTTAGGTTTTAAAACACCGAGGAAAAACAATGCCATTTGGGTTATTGTCGATCGGTGACCAAATCTGCTCATTTCGCCATACAATATCTCGTATACAGCTAGTAGACTTGCAGAATTATACTTGAAGGAGATTGTTAGACTGCATGGGATACCAGCTAGTATTGTGTCAGACAGAGACCCGTTGTTTACTTCACACTTTTGGCAGAAATTTCAGGAGGGAATGGGTTCTCGTCTTGACTTTAGTTCTGCATTTCACCCACAGACGGATGGCCAGGATCTATTGAGGACATGTTGAGAGCTTGCATGTTGGATTTTCACGGGTCATGGGGCCAACACTTGCCTTTGATTGAGTTCGCCACAACAATAGCTTTCAGTTAGCATTGGTATGGCTCCGTTTGAGGCTTTATATGGGAGACGGTGTCGATCGGTTAAAGGGAAGAAGTGGGTGAGAAGCTCATTATTGGACCTGAGATAGTTGAGCGCACGACCGAGACAGTTCGGTTGATACGCGAGCGACTACGAGTAGCTCAGAGTCGTCAAAAGAGCTACGCTGATCTCAAGAGGCGACACGTGGATTTTGAGGTAGTTAACTGCCTTAAAGTGTATTTTTCACTTGGTATAAAGTCCATGTGCTGATTTACACTAATAATTAATTTTTTCAGGTTGGCGCGAATGTCTTTGTTCGGATTTACCTCTGAAGGGCGTTATGAGGTTGAGCGAGGAAGTTGAGTCCAGATGCGTTGGGCCTTTTGAAATTTTAGAGCCGAGTCGGAGGTTGCATATCGAGTGGCGCTACGCGCAATTGTCTAGCATGCACAATGTCTTTCATGTTTCGATGTTCACGATACATACGTGACAGCACTCACGTGCTTGATTACCAACCCATCGAGCTTCAGGATGGTTTGAAGGTGATTGAGGACCCGATTCAGATTTTGGATCGCAAGGAGCAGATTCTACGCACTAAAAGGATTCCTTTGGTTCTTGTACAATGGCGGAATCACACACCGGAGGAAGCCACTTGGGAGCGTGAAGCTGAGCTCCGGGACCAATTTCCGAGCCTATTTGCTTGAATTTTTTCATTTTTGTGTGGACTGTATGATATTTTCCAGTTATATGTAATCATTTGGTTATATATATCAATATTACTGTCATTCTTGGTTTTATATAGAAATATAAAATTATTTCTGTGAGAACTTGTGGCTGATCACGTTATTTTCTGCGTCGGTCCGTATAAGCGTCACTCACTTATGGACATCAGAATAATTTTTGGGACCTTAGACCAAATTCTGGTGTGTTATGGTCTGTCATGATCAAAATCTGCTGTCATGATCTGATCTGCTGCCATTTGCCCTTGCTACTGCTGTCATGATCTGAGTTCATGATTGGGATACAACGGGCTCAAACTAGGTCCATTTAGACCCACAGATCAATTATAGATTTCAAAATTTTTGTCCATTTTGAAAATTTCCGATGTGTTAAACATACTCAGGTGTATTAAAATTTCATATGTGTTAAAAATTTCAGGTGTGTTGCAAAATTTTTCAGCCTGAGCACATTGTTGGTTTATTTTTTTAAACTGTCATAGGCTGTTTCAGCCAACACTTTATGCCTGAGAAACATTGCGTAATCTGTGGGTAGGTGGATTTATGATAGAAACATTTGTGGCAGTTTCAGCCACCAATGATAGGGTTGGTGCACTTCATTTATGACAGAGGTTCTGTCATGGGTGATTGCTCAAAATTCCAGAGGTTTAAACTCTCGCGAGGTCGGTGTTTTAAGCTCGCGCAGCAGAGCTTTTCAGCTCGCGAGGGAGGGGGCTTTTTTCGCTCGCGGGGTTGTGCAGTTTTGCATGCAGCTCATTGTTGGGTTTTGGGCTGTATTTTTATATACACTGGTTTCTGCCCACTCTCACGCAGCCCGCCCCAATAGTTGGCTCCACCACCCCACACCCACTTTCGACAATGTCCCTCCAATCTGGGAGCAACCCCATCATTTTTGGGGCATGTATTTATTTTCTTATTGCATGCATTATCTTGCAACCTGGTGGTTCTAACTTTTGCCTTTCCATCTATATTTTCTATTTTGGCTCTTTTGCTAGTTTTGGTTGTTCTGAGTACTGCTGGCTATGAATTCTGTTAGCACCTTCGCTTTTTGTTGGCTGTTACATTTCCGTGTGTGGGCTGTCCTTCGATTATATCTATTTTGTGGTAGGATCCTTGTTTGTTTAGTTCTTTTGTGTGTTGCTTTTCTCGTCATGGTGTGGCGGTTTCCCGACGTGACACTCGGGTGGGCATCCATGTCGGATGCAACCCACTATGGCCCTTCAGTGCCACATGTAGTACATCCATGTTACTCGGATTTCATCCTTGACTTGCGTGCCTGTGAGCCCATCGTGATGCACCTTGTTTCTGCTTTCGTTTCCTTTTGTGGTGTGTGTTGTCTTCAATTTTAGGACGAAAATTCCTAAGGGGGTGAATGTAATATCCTCGATATTTTCGGCATATTTTCGTTTACCTCGATGCGTGCTGGAAAATCTTGTAGAATATTTTGAACTTTTGGTAAGCTAAGGCTATGGTAAGACTAATGGCCAAAGAAGTTGGTCTCGAGAGGTGTGCAAGTCATGAAATCGATGACTTATACTATTGGGTTGGTGTTGGTGGTTAACACCAGATATGTTCTCAACTTAAGTGGATAAGTCACAAATACAAAAAAATCTAGATATTATAGTTGCTTAGGTTTGGTTATAAGAGAGAGAGAGTGCAAGAGAAGATTAACTATCCCACTCTCGTTGGAATTTAAGCTTCTAAAGACCTTGCTCGTTTGATCCTAGATCTAGAGAGATTGAGACCTCCTCTTCACATCTCAACCATTGATTAGCTTTGAAATTGTCTTAGGATCAGTTTGATATATTGAAAGAGAAGAGTGATGTGGAGAGCGAGAAAAATCTGTGTGATCTAATGGCTGTGGTCGCTTTCTTTATGATGGATCAAGTGAAAATCAACCATGGAACTTGGAGCTTGGAGCTTGGAATCAACGGTTTAAACTACAAGAGGTAGGTCGATGAAACCTCCTTGTGTTATTTTGTTTATGTTTTGTTTAGAATTAAAGAAGACATGGTGTGGTTCAATCTAAAATCTGATGGCCACAGTGGTGTGCAGATTTTTCCCATTTTGGCGACTGTTTAGAAAATCAGTGTGATCTGATGGCTGTGGTTCAATCTAAAATCTGATGGCCAGATCGATGTGCAGATTTTTCCCATTTTGGGACTTTTAGAAAATCATGTGATCTGATGGCTGCGGTTCAATCTAAAGTCTGATGGCCACCATCGATGTGCGATTTTTCCCATTTTGGGACTGTTTAGAAAATCATGTGATCGATGGTCGTGGTTCAATCTAAAATCTGATGGCCATGCATCGATGTGCAGATTTTTCCCATTTTTAGGGCGATGTGCTTGAATTCAAGGGTCGAAATTGAATTCGACCATCGAATTTCAGATTTGACCCACAAATTCTGTTTCTGTCCTGTTTTTGGCATTCAGAATTTTTATTGGATTTTTAATCCGCAAGTTTTAGTTTGATTTTTTGGTCTTATATTAACACTGAAAGTGTTAATATATGTAGGTTTTGACTGTTGGGAGTCCTTGGTGAGGACTGTTTATGCGTGATTTTTGAAGCTCTTTGTTAAGGTAGGGGAACCCTACACATTATTTGTATTCTATTATAAGTAGGGACTGTTTTGACTATTTCGCTTGAGAAGCATGTATTTGAAATCTGTTATTAACATCAGCATGTATTTGAAATCTGTTATGGACATCAGAAGTAAAAAAAAAAAAAAAAAACTCAGAGTATATGACACAAATCTGAAAATTTGGATACTTTGCTAAAATTAAGAACTTTGTAATTCGAACCTCAGAACCTCAGTTAATCTTTGAATCAGACCTTTGAATCAGAACTTTGAAAAAAATCAGTATATGATATGAATAATAAGCCTTGATATGTGTTAGCATTTGCATTTGATTTGAGGTACGTCAGAACGATGCCCTAGATTCTACCAACCGTGTTGACGGTATAACTTTGGCGCAAGTTTCCCTCATTGCGTAGGGGCTTGTTGGATTCAAAATAAGGGTTCATGAACCAATGGTCGTGAGGGTCTTCCCATCGGTATACACTTTGCTCTCATGCTATAGGAATTTGAGAGATATAAGTAAGTTATAAATTTACGACAAGAAGCATACTAATTCAGAAGATTTTCGAACACATCAGATTTATGTATTCAGTTTTAACTCAAGATTAGAACTGGAGATTTCGTTTGCAAAGCATCATTTGAAAACCATATTTGATCCGATTTCTTTTGAAAACCTTTACTTATAATGAAATACAAATAGATTTGTTTCCTCTATTGGGCTTTCTTTGTTAGCTCACCCTCGACTATACGTCCAGTCTTTGAGGCGATTTGGGATCCGAGGATTTGGAGGATTCGATTATATTCTCAAGAAGAGGAATTAGACTTGCCTGCTGAGGAGTTCTTCCCTTGACAGATCCTGTATTTTGGTATTTTGTCTGAATATTGTTTTGAATATTGGGCCCTAGGCCTTATTTTGTTCTTTTTGATATCACTTGAGGAACCATCATCGTGAACCATTAGTTTAGGTGTTGGATTGGCCATCACCGGTGGTTCCTTTTGGTTCCTCATCGTGATAGATTTGTTATTACAAGCTTTTGAATTATGAATTATCTCTGCTTTGCCTCTGTTTTAGATCATTGTTATGTGCCGGCCTCTGTTTGAATACGGCTTATTGAGAAATCAATAAGTTGATGAACCGGCCTTTCCTATACCGTAAGGATTGGAAAAGTCGGGTCGTCACACGGCGGATGCAACACATACTAGTAGTTTCCTTGACGTTTTAGAGAAGATGGTTCCGGACAAAGAAGAGCAAGATCAGATTAGCAACTCTTTTGACCGATACAAGATTTCTCAAGGGATGTTCGGAAGAGAAATTATAGTTCGACAAAGAGAATCCAAAATACCTAGTAAGCTTGTTTATGATATATTTTTTTATTACATTTCATTTCTTTTAAATTAATAATTTAATATTATAAATATCTCTAATTAATACTAAAGTTTGTAACCGATTGGTGGTTGTCCTATGGAGTGGATTCGGTGACAAAATGTGGATTATTGAAGAAGATGGCCTTTAAGGTTCTTGGCCTTACATGTGCCTCCTCGGCATGTGAACGGAATTGGAGCACATTTGAGATGGTAACTAGTTTATTTTTATTTTATTTTTAGTCTCATAATTTTAATTTAATTGTTGTTTAAATTTTAATAGATATTAATATTTATTTAATGTTCCTCTTAAATAGATACACACGAAGAAACGGAACAAGCTTGAACAAAAAAAGCTCAATGATTTGGTCTTTGTGCAATACAACCAAAAGCTACGGGATCGCTTCCTAAAAAACCGGGAAAATCCGGGACACTATGATCCCATCTCTCTCAAAGACTTGCCATCCGATTCTCCTTGGATGGTGGATGCCTTCGATGAGCGAGTCTTTGCGGATGAGGATCTTACATGGAAGCAAGTTGTAGAAGCCGCTTTTGGAGATGAGCTTCTTACCGGGCGGAGGAGAAGATTGATAGCGGGGGAAGGTAGCTCACAAGCCTCACGCTCACACTCACATCAAGAAGAAGAAGAAGAAAAGATACATAAACACCCATAGACGTTATAGATACCGTCTTAGTGAGATCGGATGATGAAGAAACCGAGGAGGAAGAACAATATGTTGCAGAAGGAGACGATTCGGATGATGACGGCAATGCAAGTGACGACGATAGTGGAGGTGGAGATGTACCATTGTGGATTAGAAACCAATGTGTAGAATTTTTGCCCGGTACACAATACCGTTAGGACGTGAGTCACGTGACGACAATGGAAATGTATGTACCATTGTGGGTTGGACTTAGAACTTAAAATTTACTCTTTTCCTTCTTTTTTATACGTGCCTACTTCCTACGTTCATTTTTGTACTATTTTGTTTAACCTTAATAAAATTTATATTTTCCCATCTCACTTATGGGTTATATATTACTTATATAGTTATATTATATACTTTTATTTCGCATTCTAGACACTATAAAATTAATATAGCCCAAAATTAACACAAAACATATTATTGATCAATTTGGGAACATTTGAGAATTTTTTGAGATTTTTTGGAATTTTTTTGGAATTTTTTGAAAAAATAAAAAATAAAAAAATTATGCCATCGCATAATGGCATATGCGAACCGCATATGCGATGGCCCTATGCCATCGCATAGGGTCACATATGCCATATGACTACATTGGTAGTGGCAAATGCATTGAGTCGAAATTCCTTTGCTCAATTGTCCCATCTCATTACGAGGATGAACAGATGGAGGTTGTTCGAAGAAATTTCCTTATACGACACGAAGTTCGATGTCAAAGACTCAGGAGCCTTGACGGCAAATATTACCATCCGACCGACCATCCTTGATAACATACACAAACTTCAGAAGACCGACTAGAGCCTTATGACCATCATGCAAGAGGTGACCAAAGGGAATAAACTTGATTTCTCCTTCAAGGACGGTTCGTTACTTTTCAGAGCCCGACTGTGTGTACAGACCGATCCCAACGTCCGACGCTTGATCTTAGACGAAGCCCACAAATCAAAATACGCCATCCACCCAGGTTGTATGAAAATTGTACCAGGATCTGAAGAAGAACTTCTGGTGGAGAGGTTTGATGAAAGAAATAGCGGAATACGTATCAAGATGTTTGGTATGTCAACAGGTGAAGATTGACCATTGAAATCCCTCGGGTCTACTGCAACCATTACCGATACCTGAATGGAAATGGGAAGCCATATCCATGGATTTCATCCTCGGATTGCCGAGGACCTTGAAAGGCATAATGCAATCTGGGTGATTGTTGACCGCTTAACCAAATCCGCTCATTTCCTACCGTACAACACGAAGCACACAGCTAGTCAGCTCGCAGAATTGTACGTCAAGGAAATCGTCAAATTACATTGAATTTCAGTTAGCATCGTCTCAGACAAAGACCTATTGTATACGTCAAGATTCTGGCAACGATTCCAGGAGGGAATGGGTACTAAACTAGATTTTTGTTCCGCATTTCACCCCCAAACAGACGGGCAAACAGAACGAGTGATCAGATTATCGAAGACATGCTCCGGGCTTGCATGTTAAACTTCCAAGGGTTGTGGGATAAACACCTACCATTGATTGAATTTGCCTACAAGCATTGGGATGGCCCCGTTTGAAGCACTATATGGTCGGAGATGCAAGGTGTCGCTCAACTAGGAAGAGACCAGAGAGAAATTCTTATTGGGTCCAGAGGTTATCGAAAGCACAACCGAAACAATTCGGTTGATTCGGGAAAGATTGAGGGTCGCTCAAAGCCGACAAGAGTTACGCCGACCTAAAAAGAACAAACATCAAATTTCAGGTAAAACCTAATGAAGATTTTTCGTAATAGTTTTCCATAATATTCATACCCATTATTGAAACAATGACTTCTTTCTAGAAAGGAGACAAGGTCTTCATCAAGATGGGTTAAAATCTCGGAAAAACGATACATATCGTGCAGCCCCAAAACCGATACGTATCGGTTTCGGACGATACATTCCAATGTATCGTCCGAATTTTAGGTTTTTGTATGGGAGGCACCGATACAGTACCTTGAATGTACCGTATCGGTGAGGTCCAAAACTGTTACGTATTGTTCGATACGTATCGGTATCGGACGATATTTTGACCACCCATGATCAAGACCTCTCCCACGAAAGGCGTAATGAGATTCGGAAAGCTAGGAAAGCTAAGCCCACATTACGTCGGCCCATTTGAAGTACTGGGACGAGTCGGCGAAGTCGCCTATCGGATTGTCTTGCCTCCTCAACTCTTAGACATGCATAATGTCTTTCATGTGTCCATGTTGAGAGCATACGTGAAGGATCAAACCCACGTATTGGATTATCAACCCATTGAGATCCACGAAGACATGACCATTATAGAAGAATCAATACAGATCCTTGATCAAATTGAACAAGTTCTGCATACCAAACGAATTCCACTAGTACTTGTAAGGTGGCAGAATCATTCATCAAAGGAAGCCACCTGGGAGCGTGAGTCGGATATTCGTGACAAATATCCGCAACTTTTCGAGTAAGGTACGCAAATACTAAGAAATAAAAAATAAATAAATAAATCGACAATGCTTCAACTACTCATGTCAAATTTGAGATACCACACATTGAAACAAAGTGTCGAGTTCTGATCCATCTTCCGTATATATATATATATATATATATATATATATATATATATATATATATATATATATATATGAAATGCAGTTGTTTCCCCCAAAACAACATATTACTGTGAAAATTATAGGTGCAAGTAAGGATGGAAAAGGGGACATTAAAACCATAGAACTGTCAATAGATGATTCTGGCTTACGAAAACACATTGAATAATTTCGCTCGAGCAACACATTCATAGAAATTGATATTTCTAATACCATAAATTTCTGTAGTTTTCCGCTCGAGCGACCTTCATTATCGCTCGAGCGACACCTTCCGAAATTGAAATTAAGAAGTTCTGACACGATTCGCTCGAGCGACGTTTGAGAGTCGTTCAAGCGACTTCTGAATCGGCTCTTTGTATTTTCAAGTTCGCTCGAGCGACCTCTTCGGTTCATATAGGCTGAACACCCATTCCTATTCATTTTTTCGCGCGAATTCGCTTAGAAAAAAAAAAAACGTTTCAACTCCCTTCATCTTCCGCGAACACTCGTTCATCTTCTCGCGTGTCACGCTACGTGTTTCCTTCACGCCAAAAAGGTAGCATCTACCTTCAAATTTGAAATACTTTAATTTCCTTCAATGGCACCTAAGAAAACCTCGTCCTCGAAGCGTCTCAAGACAGATCCTCCCACAAAAAAGGACAAGCCTGCTCCTTGGTGGAACGCGAAAGCTTTCGAGACCGAGTGGTCTTTCAACCAAGATTATTTCAGGAACAAGACAACAATTCAATGGGCATTCAACTACATCACAAAAGCTCAAATGAAAACCCTACTCATCACATTCCACAAACACTATTACCCAAGGTTGGTCAAACTATTCTATCAGAACCTTGATTTTAATAAGAACGACGGTAAACTTTATACGAAGATAGATGGCACGGTGTTTCGATTCGATGTTAAGCACATAGCTACAGCGATGGGTTGCTCCACAATATTTCTAGAGAATACGGGTCTACTACCATTGGCCCCCGAACCGGTACCATTTCACGGCATCATTGCGAGAATGACCCACTGAGAACACGGTTCCGGACAATCAGTGAGGAAGTCACAACTTCCAGACAACTTGATTATTGAAAGGGTAGGGGACATCATCTTCAAAAGAAATATGTATCCCTTAAGACACGAACAAGAAAGGGTAGGGGTACTCCTGCAAGCTTTGTACTCAATTTTTGAAGAACGTTGGTTCAACGCTCTTGAAATTTTTTGAGAGGGGCTAATTTTCGCCCACGATCAAATGCTAGAATCGAAAAAGAAGCCACTAAATTCAATGTCGTATGCCCGCCTGATATCCCGCTTCATTGATGAATACGAGGACGAAGAAGATGACTATGAGATACCGCCTAATGAAGAACGGCGGACAGATAATACTAAAACATATACAGTAGATGACTGGAGTCTAAATTTTGTAAAATTAAACAAAAGTGTCCAAGATCAAAAGTTTCAGCACATCGCATCACATGCCCAAAATGAACTCGTTCAACCCAAACCTGTCGCTCAACCACAAATGCCTCCGCGTCAGCAATCCACCTCCCAGCCGACACTTCCTCCCATGGTAATTGGATCACCCAAGCCGAGTTTGATCGTAGGATGAACTCTCACGAACGGAGGATGGATTTTCAAGAGGCAATGCTGATGGAAATGATGCGGAATATGTTTCCGACTGACTCCACCTTACGCATCGAGCGTGCTCGTGCGTACACCTCTGGCGCATCCAGTTCGCAACGCGGAGGAGGTCAATTGGACGGATGAAGAGCGGGATCAGTAGTAGATATTGTCGGATGTGGAAGGGTCTAGAACTCTGATGTGTTTTGTGGTCGGTTCTTTTTCATTGTTTTGGTTTGCTTTGTTGGTTGGTTGTTTCTTTTAGTTAATTACCAATTTATTCTCAACAAGTCAAATTGTCATGAGCACCAACTACTTTTGTTAATGAAGTAAATATACTTTTGGGTAATGATGCTAATCTCCTTTTTGTTAATAATGTCAATATGTTTTGAGCTATGATACCAATTAACTGTTGTGTAACAAATTTTTTAGGGTGAAGATTTCTAAAGGGGGGGAGATTGTAAAGATCTAGACATTCTCACACGATTGACCCAAACATGCTCACACAAATTATCTCCTTTGATGGGACCCTTCGAAATGGCAACGAAATTTTTTTCGTCCTTGACGAAAATTCTATAAGGAGGGAAGAATGTAACAATTCACATTTTTCGTACACTCGATATAGCGGAGTTAGGTGTATACGCTTAACAAGAGATACACATTAGCTTTAAGACAACCATTATATTTAATTTTACCGTTTATTATACAAGCTACTTGATAGCAGGTTGGCAAAAGAGTTGAGTTTAGACAATAGGTCTAAGGATCAAACCTTAGCACGTAGACTTTTAGAATCTTTATTTTTGAATTTGGAGGTAAAGGCCTACACACCCGCATTGGTGTACCACCGTTCCACTGAATGATTCCCTTTAGTAATAGAAAAGAGAGTTACGGAGAAACCTAATCACAGTCTTCGAAAATTCTCCTTAAAAAAAAATAACTGTAAGAAAACCCCCTTCTCCTTATCCTCTCCGAAAACCCTAGCCGTCACATCACTCCTTCTCAATCCTTTTCTTCACCCTAAAGTCTTTCAGGACGTTCTGTTCTCAAGAAGCCCTCCGATCTCTTTCCCCAATTAAGATCGAAAAGAGAAATCGAGTGATCGGAAGGACAGAAATTTGGACACCAACCTCCTCAAACGTCGACCATCAACGACCACCATTCACACCTTTAAAAGGTAAAAGAAACTCAGTTCATTATCATAGATTCGATTATTTTAAGGATTGATTATTTTGAAAATTCAGAAGTCAGAAGATTTGGAAACTTCGAATCCCAAGAAAAGGGCCCACGTACAGAGTCGCTCGAGCGAGATTTATAATTCGCTAGACCATGGATCAAAATATCGTCCGATACCGATACGTATCGGACGATACGTATCGGTATCGGAGGTGGACGATACGGTACATTAAAAGTACCGTATCGCCCTTTTATATGTGTAATACCGGACGATACATTCAATGTATCGTCCGATTTTTTACTGTTCCGGCACGTATCGTCCAGTACGTACCGGTTTTTTGACCAGATGATACGTACCGGTTTTCCGGCATTTTAACCCATGCGCTAGACCGAGACAGCCGCAGGAACAAAGCCAAATTTTCTGGTGGAACTCGCTTGAGCGATTGTGTTTGTCGCTCGAGCGAGGTAGTGAAGATGGCACAAAAAATTTCTGTGCTAAGTCGCTCGAGCGAACACAGTTGTCGCTCGAGCGAGTTAACACAGATTGGTTCGTCTTAAGTCTTAAGCCTTTTGAGGAAGAACTTGAGTACCTCGAATAATTGTAATCATAGGACGATCTTTGACATGTTACTGTGTATATGATGTAGAAAGGGGACTGGTAATCATCAAAAAGAGCCGTTTCAACTCCTCATAACGTTAGGACTGAGGTAGGGAATTTACAATGCTTTTTACATTCTCTCAGAACTCATGAACATTTAATGATTGGCTATCTATTAAGAAGTTGTGATTACTAATGTTGGGCGTGAAATATACTTGGAATGTACTAATGTTGGACGTGAAATATACTTGGAATGTAAAACATTGCTTCGATCATTGAACTCATTGAATGTTGAAATGTATTAATCATTCAGTAGATGTTAGAATTTATTGAAAGTCGGAATCACATTAAACTCTTATTGAATATAGTATGATTTATCAGATATTGAATCTCATTGAACTTGTAATTAAGTATTTGAATTTTTTGAACACTGAAAATCATTGTACTCACACCGAGTGATAGAAATATCATCCGAACCTCAGAATATTAGTTATATCTTATGAATTCAATATTATAATTAGAATATTGCATTTGATTTGAGGTTGATGTGAACGAATCCTATGCGACGGCACACTCTGAACTGTTACGACGGTATATCTGTATCTGAACCGTTGTGGCGGTATATCCATATCTGAACTGTGCTTCGGCACTTACTGAACCGTGACGACGGCCTTTGAACCACCCAAGTATTCCTCACAACACAGGAGCTTGGGCACTCTGACGATGGTTAGGATTCCCATCGGCTGCCTCTGGCTTGTAGCGCTATATTCTACGTTAGAGATCTTAAGTTATTATTTTAATTCATGCATAAACTTAATGAGTCATATACAAAGGGAAAATGAATGTTATGTTACTTCTATACAATTGAAACGTGAGATAATCCAACTAAGTCCTCACTTAGAAATTTAACCATGAAATGATAGTAAGATGCTCTGAACTTAAATTTTGAATATCAATGTCAAGATAGCCATTGAATATCATGTTTGTTTGAATAAAATGTATTTTGCATTGTGGATCACCTACAGAGCTCATGGAAACTTTAGCTCACCTCGATATTATGTGTCACAAGTATTGAGGCAGTCAAGGATCCCAAGGTGGTGCTAGGAGAAGAAGAAGAATCTCCGCCAGAGAGCTACTATCCATAACCAATTTCAATCAATTATTGGTACTATGTCAACAATCATTTTCAGAATGTTAGATACCTTGTTAAGTGCCACTGTTTAGGTGACGAACGGCCGTCACCGGTGGAGTAGTTGAATAATGTTTTCAAACAATGTGGATCGGGTTATTTTACTTTATAGTTGCCTAATTTCTATTGATGCCAGGATATTCTGTATACAGATTGTGATCTATGATCTAATGACCCAAAAAATCATTATGTTTCGGTTCGAAAATTTTGGGTTGTTACAATTTGAGCGCCTGGCTTCTCTTTCTGTATCATCTCTCTTTATATCTATTTTTTCTGTACTTTTTTTTTTTATGCAGATGGGAGAGATGAGCTTGGAAGAGAAAATCAGACATCTAATACACAAAATGAAAAAATATTTTAGAAGGGGGTATTTTCCGAACTGAAAATTGAACCATCATCAAACGAATACACTCTCTTTTTAAGTAAAAGAACCCATAAAAAATACATCAAAATCACATTAAAAACGAATTTAAAAACTAAGTTTATAGAACCCATGAAAGATAGTAAATGCCTTAATTTTTAACACTAACCTATAATCTATGAAAATCTCAAATAGTGGTTTACGAAGGTGATCCCTCTGTTGAGGGTCTGAAGAGTTTCAGATCTTGCAAGTGTTGACGATGAAAGAGGTTCAGATCTCGCAAGCGTTGAGGATTTGCAGAGATTCAGATATGAGATATTGTGTCTTGCTATCCACATCGCAAGCGATGAAGATCTTCTGTATATACGTTCTTCTTTGTTCGGCTGAGATCTTCTGAACAATCTTCTTTGATTGAAGAAGATGGAAGACTGTGAGGAGGTGATAATGATGATGGAGAGATGATGATGAAGGGCTTAGGGTCCAATCAAATGAAAGAAAGCATGGTATAATCAAATGAGTTATTCTTTTTTGCTTTATGGATATCTCATACTTGATCATCGTTCCAGCGAAGATAAGATAAATTTAAGTTGTATTCTACGATTGCAATTCCAAGGTTGAAATTCCTTTTGAAGCCTCCAACATCAAGATACATATATGCTATAGAAATGTGATTCTTATTATATGATGATGCATTATATACTTGCAACTTCAATTTATATTTGGTTTCACCTGCAATTTGGCCATCAACTTATAAATTGAAGAAGATAGATATGGAACTCTATTAAAAAAAGGGTTTAGATATGTTTTGCCCCCTATCTTATTAGTCAACATGCAAGGTTTGAGATTGAGCCCTTATCATTCAATTCCTATGCTTCTTGTATTCTATGATTGCAATTTCCAAGGTTGAACTTCCTTCTGAAGCCTCCAACATCAAGATACATATATGCTATAGAAATGTGATTCTTATTATATGATGATGCATTATATACTTGCAACTTCAATTTTTATTTGGTTTCACCAGCAATTTGGCCATCAACTTATAAATTGAAGAAGATAGATATGAAACTCTACTAAAAAAAGGGTTTAGAAATGGAATTCATGGCCAAGTACAAAATTCTGGGAATCATTAAGAATAAGATCAAACTTATATTTTAGTTTAAGTAAAATTTTTTATTGGTGTTTTACCTTAGATACAGTAAAGACTTAAAAACAAATATAGTTTGTGTGTCTGTGTTCATTGGAAACAGTTCTGATTGTATATCATCATTTATGATCATCATTGCCTTGTCCTATTTATTGGGGTCGCCTATTTCTTACAGTGGTCTATATTTTCAAAATTTGTTAAAATTCTCATAAAATGATATAACCAAGAAATATTTCACTTTATAAATCTGAGAGATAAACAGGAATTCTCCATTTATCCCCATATAATGCCATATAAAACACACAAAATTTTAAAAATAGACAATGGCATAAAAACATGAATTATGCAGAACATAAACATAAATATGATGCGCATGTATAGGAATACAAGATAGAGGTATGCCCACAACAAGACCATGGTTATGATTCCAAAATGATTCAATGAAGTAATTAGACTACATAGTTCATAAAAGTATGCATGCAAGAGAGAACTATACTCACAACACCACAGGAACGACTATCAAAAACTTTCTATTGCGAGTAAGCCGCTTTCCATTGTCTATCTGCTCCCACCAAGTTGAACGATTATAAATTCCTTGGTCTCCAGCGAACGGGGTTCCCTTCTTCCAATGGAAAAAGTGATAAGTGACCTAACAAAAGATCCACACAATTCAATCAAGTTACATCACAACCAAAAACACACAAAAAAAAAAAAAGCAAACCATAAAACAAATTTTAGTAAAACATAAATAGATTTATGACGCAGGATGACACGCTAAAACACTAATATGTGAATTCGGGATTAACTTTTAGAATGAATTGAATAGCGGAAATATTCAAAATCATACAACACAAAGTTAATTTAATGAAATTAATAAAACAATTAGATTAATCCACTTTAGCGTTCGCATGCGTAAAATTCCCGATCTAGAAAAACGGCTCCGATGAGGAAACTCGAGTTTCGTTCTAGTTTAGGGCATCAATCGACAATCGCAGTATCGTCTCTTGACTCCTTGACGATTTTAAATGAAATAAGGCTTAAAATAATTCAGCAAAAGAGGACCAATTTGGGATTTTGATTTTTATCAACGGAATTAAAGAAGATATACCTGACAATAATCTAGAAAAGATAAAATAAAGGGATAGATTTCCAAGGCTTCACACCAAGGATTTTCCGAAGCTTCACACCAAGGATTTTCCGAAGCTTCACACCATGGCTGTACGTCGGCTTCGCACCAAGTAGCACGAGAAACGATTGCTCACTCCTCAAGGTTTAAAGGATTCACTCCCTCAGTTGAAAACTCTTCACAAGCTCTCTAGGATTTGCACAAAAGCAACTCTCTTCTCATTCAATAATCAAAAACTAAGAGTCCTAAAATAATAAAAGACTAAAATGACAATTTTCGTAACAAAAATAGAACTTCCCGCAAGTCCGTCGCTGGGTGGAGTCGTCCACGGCGCGCTGTGGGACTGTTCACAGTGCGTTGTGGGACAGCGTGCTGTGGTACTATTCACAGCGCGTTGTGGGATAGCGTGCTGTCGTACTCTTCACAGCGCGCTATGGGACAACGTGTTGTTGTGTCTTATTTTCTGCCTTCTCTTTTGGTTTCCTCTTTAAGCTTTCATCTGCCTTGTTTTGTTGGATGTCCCCATCAATTTAGGAGTTAAAAACCATGAACAAAAGGAAACAAACTTTGAAACACAAAACAATACACTAAATAGAAAAAATATGGACAAAAAAAAAGAGTTTATGGACAAAACCCTAAAAAAGAGTTTACCTCAAGTTCCAAAGAAAAGATATGGGTTTTGAAGTAGATGACAGAAATGCAAACAAGAAGATTTGCAGAGAAAAAAAAAACACAAAACATAAAAAAAAAAAAAATAGATAAAAAAAGCAAACCATAAAACAAATTTCAGTAAAACATAAATGGATTTAGGAGTAAAAACCATGAATAAAAGGAAACAAACTTTCAAAAAATAGAGAGTTTATGGAGAAAACCCTAAAAAAGAGAGTTTATGGACAAAACCCTAAAAAAAAGAGTTTACCTCAAGCTTACAAAACCCTAAAAAAGAGAGTTTATGGAGAAACCCTAAAAAAGAGTTGTGTTGAGGGCCAGCGATACCTTCGGGTGAGATCGTCTAAACGATCTTCTTTGATTGAAGAGGAAACAAACTTTCAAACACAGAGCAATACAATAAATAGAAAAAATATGGAGAAAACCCAAAAAACAGAGATTTTATGGACAAAACCCTAAAATAGAGTGGCGAAAACCCAAAAAACAGAGATTTTATGGAAAAAACCCTAAGGCTAAAAAAGAGAGTTTATGGACAAAACCCTAAAAAAGATAGTTTACCTCGAGCTTACAAACCCCTAAAAAAGAGAGTTTATGGAGAAAACCCTAAAAAAGAGTTGTGTTGAAGGCCAGCGATACCTCCAGCTGAGATCGTTTGAACGATCTTCTTTGATTGAAGAAGATGGAAGACGTTGAGGAGCTGATGATGGGGTTTGGTCAAGTTTCATAAAAGAAAGCAGCAGTTTAAGTTGTCATGTTAGGGGTATTATGGGGATTTTGAAAATCGGACCAAACCATCGTTCACGAGATGTAAGAGAATTATATTCTCTTTTAATATACAGGGTATAGATATATATGAATTTTGGGAATATGGGTTCGAATGTGCGGGTATGCATCGTGCATTCTACCCCTAGATCACATGTCCTATGACACATTGTAGCCTTAAGAGTCCAACCCATCCCAAAGGGTTTTAATAATAAAAAATAGAGGTCAAAGTTCTTGGTTCCCCTCCCAAACATGGGCCATTAAAAAATTTCACCTTTGACCTAAAATTCAACAACGGAAAAAGGCCTTTTTTAATTAGATGGCCATTGATTGACCTTGGGCTATGTTGATGTGGCACCCGATCCTTGGGCTGCATGCTACATGGCACCCAACTAATTCGAATGAATGGGCCACCCATGCATTGAACCCATAGTCCTGAGCCTATCTCTATATAAAACATATATAGCGCTCGCTTGTAGCTTCTAGCTATTCTAACACATTTAACGCTAAAGCATTCTTTTGAGGAGAATGGTCAGGTCCAACCGGGTTGAATCAGATTTCGAGTTCAACCACATCTCCAATCAGGTTGAATCAGATTTTGAGTTCAACCACATCTGCAGCCCTTGGAAAAAGGAGAATCTTAACTGCACGTCATATTATAAAAAGTTAAAATCGTGAAAGTCAAGATTCTCCCATATCCAAGGGCTGCAGATGTGGTTGATCTTGCAATCAGGTTCAACCTGGTCGGATATATCATTGAACTACTTTTGAAGCTGCTTCACCATTTCTATCTGGATACTGGAAGGTAGGTGCTTCTCTATGAGATTCACTACGCTGATTTTTCACATGTCTAAAAGATACACTACGCAAAAATTATTAACGACGATACACAATTTGACAACCTTGAACCCTATTACTACCTTGTGTTTCTGCATGGACGACTTCCACAACCAGTCCAATCTCAAAACCCAGACCTTGCTGCCTTCAAAGTGCATTCTTCCACCACCATCACACCCACAGACAGAGTACTCTGCCTCCAAGCGGAGCCGCTGAGCACATAACTCATTATCACCATCCGACTTTGCTCGTCGACATCTGAACACTCCCCTCCAACCCCTGGGATAGAAAGCCTGCACAAAATAAACCACAAAAGACTTAGCACATATCTTACCGCTGAGCTCATCTTCGAAGATTCGGACATGTGGTCGGATATCCTAGACAACCTAGTGGCATAAAGGCCACAAACTACATCTCATCTTATTTTTCATTATCCACCCCATCTTCCACTCCATCCTCAGTTTATCGCTTCGATCAACCACTTCGATTGCTTCCTTCTCCTAGCCAAGTGCCCCTTCCCATATTCCAAAGAATGTCCCCACGGACCACACTCTCAACAGTGTGTTCTCCTCTCCAATGGCACGAAGAGCGGCGATAAAAGACACATTATCTAAACCGAATGCCTCCCTCGAAACGATAAAAAACATACCAATGAAAAAGCCCCCCCCCCCCCCCTAAAAACTGTGCAATGGGTCGTTGGCTCATTGAAGCCCTTCCCTCTGCACGCAAACCTGTTCCAATCCTCTGTGGACCCTTCCTAACGTGCTTGGGGTTCTCGCCAGAGACTCAAACGGCTCACAGAGATCTGCCATGTCCACCAGCCCGACCACTCTCAACCTCATCCGAAGCTTATTGATCAACCCCTCCGATCTCACACCTACAATCATCTCAAACAAATCTCCATCAGGAGATTCGACCATATCTTCAGAATCTGCATCACGTTTTCTCAATTTCCTTAATGACGTATTTAGGAATAGGTAAGACCATACATATATATAGATGGAAATGATCTATTAACTTGAGTCATGGGGCATAAGCCTATGACTCCGGCTCCTATTATTTGCATGTCACATCAGCTGGCTTTAAAAGTCAACTGACAGGATATGCGGTGACGAGGACGCCGACATTGTAGACATTGGATACGGACCGTTTCGCATGTACCGACGTCGGAAGAAGCGGAATGGAGCGTAAAGAAGAATATGCGCATCTCGATCGATCGAAGCCCTATTTCGATCGATTGACGGCGACGAGAAAAGGATTCAACTCTAGCGTATATATATATATATATATATAATTAGATCGGTAGATTTAAATTCGATCGATCGAGTACACATTTCGATCGAACGATTTAATTTTGATTGATCGAGTACCACCGTTGATAGGTATATAAGTCGATCGATCGATCGAGTGTCACTTTCAATCGATCGAAATCGCGCGAGAATGATTTTTTTTTAGAATCCGAACTTACGTTTTAGGGGCAAATTTGTCTTTCTATTATGTTTATTTTCGTTTTAGGGTTTTATTTTAAGACCTCCTATATAAGGTCTCTCCATAAACAATGTAATTATTATTGATTATTGAATGAATGAGTTTTTACTTTTGGAACTTGAGATGAGTTTCTCCAAAGAGTGATTCTTCTTCCCGAGAAGGGTTTGGTGTGAAGCCCACAACATCTATCTTCTATTTATCTCTTACTTTATTTTCTTTCTCTGCTTCTAAATATTTTCATAAACCCAAAATCATAAACCTAGCTTTTGTCTAAATCATTGAACCGATACGATTCAACAACCATAAATCCCATCAGAGTTATTAAATCCTTCCGCATCAAATACCCGGAGAAAATCAGTGATCCCATCATTGAATTGTGAGCGCCCTAATCCGGGAATCTAGAATTCTACCTCTAGAACTGATCTACACCGCAGACCTAATGGATCTAGCGCATGGGCTGGACCTTTCCTGAACCCAAATGCGATCTCTCACATGGGACACAAAGAAGCCCTCAGGTATTCGCTTTATTTTCAAATTCATTGTTCAATTTAATTTAAATTAATTTCGGTAAATAATTAAATCATCGCATTCACGTAGTCTAGGTTTTTGTCCTGCGTCAGTTTTGGTATCAAAGCCAAGTTTCTAGGTTAGGGCATATTTATGTGGCATTGAATTCATTGCACTTTAATTTTCATTGCATCTTATTTCTGTTTTGGCCAAAGTGTGCACATCCCATGTTTGTCAAAAGTCCCCTTCATTGTCAGTTCATTTTGCATGTCATTCTAGAACCCGTCATTAGTAAACAGTATCACCATGGACATGAATGATATTGCCGAAGCTCTTAATAGCATGAGGGTTGATCTAAAATCAATCAATGATCGAATGGCTACCATGGAAACAGCCCAAAGGAACCTTGAAACATCCAATGAGAGATTGTTAGACCGAGTCAATCGGTTAGACGAGGGTGATGAGTACCTCGAACTACATCGTGAGCGTAATGGTCCACGTTTCGAACGAAATGGCTACCAACATAATCGGAACCGGAATCATAGGATGGATCATCATGGAGATGACTACGACCCGGAAGGGAAACTCCTCAAGAATGTCCGAGTTGAGTTCCCAACTTTCGATGGAAGATTGGAACCTCAAGTCTTCCTCGATTGGTTATCCGATATGGACCAGCATTTTGAGTGGTTTGGCATGAGCGATGAGAGATGTGTCAGACTTGCTAAAATGAAGCTCAGAGGCCAAGCCCAACTCTTTTGGGTCAACGTTGAGCGCATCAGAACAAATGCGAGTTGTACTCCCATTACCCATTGGGAGGACATGAAGGAGTGACTTACAGAGAAGTACGTTCCTTCCTCATACTACCAGCGTCTCCTCGATCAATGGCAAAATCTACGCCAAGGTAGTATGCCCGTAGCGGACTACATTGGCAAATTTGAAGAATTCATGATGAGAGCCAAAGTGTCCGAAGACCCTCAAGTCACTCTATCCAGATTTCGCACCAGATTGAGACTTGACTTGCAAAAAGAGTTAGTCTCCCACCCTGTTGAGACTCTATTCGAATGTTACACCGTTGTTCATGACCTTGAACGATATTTGAAAATGACGGTGGTTAGGCGATCTGATTTTCACACCGGTCAATCCCGTACCGGCGAAGTGAAACTTAGTGTTGGAAACACGCCTCCCAAACCCACACAATCCACATCTGCCAATGTGCGGTTTGACAAAGGAAAGGGTGTAGTCGAAGAGTCCTCGAAGAGTGGTTCTCACGTCAAGTGCTATAAATGTCAAGGTTTGGGACACTTTGCTGCCCAATGTCCCACGAGAGACCCACCAAGGAATCTCTTCATCGAAGGAGAAGGAGAAGAGAGTGAGGGAGTTTATGAAGAAGAGGTCCTTGAGCCAAATGCCACACCTAGTGACGAGGAAGGTGATGACATGGGTCGTGCTCTAGTTGTGAGGTGTGCCTTTGCACAACCTCAACGGGATGAAAAGGAGGATTGGCGGAGGGAGAACATCTTCCACACCTTTGCCACATGTGGGACAAAGAGTTTTAGGGTTATCGTGGATAGCAGAAGCTGCACCAATGAGGTGTCAAAACATACCGTCACCTGCTTAGGGCTTACACCCAAAGCCCACCCGAGACCTTACAAAGTCGCATGGGTTGACTCCTCATCAATTCCCGTGTCACAGAGGTGTTGTGTACCCATACAATTGAGTTCATACTCAGACACCTTATGGTGCGATGTGGTGCCGATGGATGTGGGCCACATCATCTTAGGGAGGCCATGGCTTTATGACTTGAACGTGACCATTTTTGGTCGATCTAATATTTGCACGTTCAATTATAAGGGCAAGAAAATCACTTTCAACCCTTTGGCTCCCAAAGCACCATCAGTCAACAAAGTTGAAAAGAAGGGAGGCCAATCTAAGGCCATCAACATTGTGAGCCCTTCAGAGTTCGAGAGGGCATCGTTAGATGAGAGCATAGTGTATGTCGTCATCACCATTGAAAGTACTCCTGAGTCAGCACGTGAGTACCCCAAGGAGGTCGAGCCAATCATGAATGAATTTGCGGATGTCTTCCCCGAAAACTTACCTAATGAGCTCCCTCCCATGCGTGACATTCAGCACGCAGTCAACTTGGTTCCCGGCTCTACATTACCGAACCTGCCCCACCACAGGTTAAACCCGGTTGAGCACACTGAGTTAACTCGGCAAGTCAATGAGCTCCTTCAAAAGGGGTTCATCTAAGAGAGTCTGAGCCTGTGTGTTGTACCCGCATTACTCACTCCTAAGAAAGATGGTACATGGCGCATGTGTGTGGATAGCTGTGCAATTAATAAGATTACGGTTAAATATCGGTTTCCCATACCGAGGCTCGATGACATGCTCGATATGATGGTTGGCGCCACTATCTTTTCCAAGATAGACCTTAAAAGTGGCTATCATCAGGTTCGTATTCGCCCTAGCAATGAATGGAAAACCGCCTTCAAGACCAAAGACGGTCTTTATGAGTGGATGGTCATGCCTTTTGGGCCATCCAATGCCCCGAGCACATTCATGAGGCTCATGACCCAAGTGTTGGGGCCATTTCTTGACAAATTCCTTGTCGTATATTTTGATGACATCTTAATTTACAGCCCGGACAAGGAACAACACATTATCCACCTAAGGTTGGTTTGCGAAACCTTGAGGGGAGAAAGGCTATATGCGAATCTCAAGAAGTGCACCTTCATGCAGCAATCCGTTGTATTCTTGGGATTCATTGTCTTGGTAGACAGGATGGTTGCGAACTGCAAAGGTTAAGGCCATTGTGGAGTGGCCCGAACCTAAGAATATTCATGAAGCCCGTAGCTTCCATGGCTTGGCCACATTTTATCGCTGTTTCATCCGAAACTTTAACACCATCATGGCTCCCATTACCGATTGCATGAGAAAAGGGGAGTTCCTGTGGAGCAAAGCCATGACGAGTACCTTTGCCGAGATAAAAGAGAAAATGGTTACTACACCCGCCATGAGCCTACCAGACTTTTCTAAAGTCTTTGAAGTAGCATGTGACGCGTCGGGTGTAGGCATAGGCGGAGTGCTGAGCCAAGAGGGCCACTCTGTGGCCTATTTCAGTGAGAAACTTAATGAGGCAAAGTAGAAATACTCCACCTATGACAAGGAGTTTTATGTGGTCGTCCGATCCCTTTGGTATTGGAAACATTACCTGAGACCGCAGGAATTTGTGTTGTTTTCTGACCATGAAGCCTTACGTTACCTTGCTTCCCAGAAAAAGTTGAACCCAAGGCACGAGAAGTGGGTCGAGTACCTTCAAGGGTTCACATTTGTGTTGAAGCATAAGGCCGGTACCGAGAACAAGGCAGCTGATGCGCTCAGTGTTGAGTGGCGACTTTGCAGTCTATGAGCACCGAGGTCATCAGATTTGAGCAGTTAAAACAAGACTATCCTGAGTGCCCAGATTTCGGGGCAGAATATATTGCTATCCTTGAGAATCCGATCAACATTAACTCCCAGTATACCTTGCTGGATGGGTATCTGCTTAAAGGAAATCGTTTGTGTATCCCTCGTACTTCATTGCGTGACTTCCTCATCTGGGAGTTACATGCGGGAGGGATTGCCGGACATTTCAAGCGCGATAAGACCAGTGCGCTAGTTGAGGATAGGTTTTATTGGCCTAGCCTTATGAGAGATGTTTCTAGGGTCATGAAATGCTGTCGTACATGCCAAGTGGCGAAGCAGATTAAGCAGAATACCGGCTTGTACACCCCGTTACCCGTGTCACACACCTCGTGGCAAGATATCTCTATGGATTTCGTGCTCGGACCTCCCAAGAGTCAACGGAAGCACGATTCCATTTTTGTGGTAGTGGACCGCTTTTCCAAAATGGCCCACTTCATACCTTGTTCAAAAACCTCCGATGCGGCTCACATAGCCAAATTATTTTTCGGGGAGGTTGTGCGTCTCCATGGGTTACCCAAAACGATTGTGTCAGATCGAGACGTGAAGTTCACCAGTTACGTCTGGAAAACTTTATGGCACATGATGGGTACTATGCTCCAATTTTCTTTGGCCTATCATCCTCAAACAGATGGCCAAACGGAAGTCACCAATAGGAGCTTAGGTCATCTCCTTCATTGTTTAGTCGGTGATCATCCTAAGACTTGGGATTCTACATTGCCTATAGTCGAGTTTGCATACAACGATTCAGTCAATAGGTCCCTAGGCATGAGTCCTTTTGAGGTTATACTTGGTCATAGGCCTAGGACACCCATTGATTTAATCCCCATGTCTGCATCCCATCGAGTTTCTGAGTCAACCGATGCATTCGCACAACACATCCATGAATTGCATGCCGAAATTAGAAAAAAAATAATGCGAGCAATGAACATTACAAAATAACTGCGGATGCGCATAGGCGCTTCAAAGAATTCCAAGTGGGGGATTATGTGATGGTTCGGGTTAGGCCTGAACGATTCCCATCAAGAGTCGCAAAGAAACTCCAAGCCAGCGGCGTTGGGCCTTTTAGAGTTGTGGCAAGGAGCAGGCCTAATGCGTATGTTCTCGAACTTCCACCGGATATAGGGGTCAGCTCTACGTTCAATGTGGAGGACCTAGTTCCTTCTTCGGCCTTAGCCCTACCCCCCACCAACCCCTTCCAAGCAGACCCAAGCCCACATTCCAGCCCCACCCTGCAGCCCTTACCCTTCCCTTCCCCAAGGAAGCAGAGGAGAGATGAGATCGAAGGGATACTTGATGATTTTGCGGTATCCACCCATGGTGGAGGATTTCAGAAATACTTGGTTAAGTGGTTGGGAAAGCCAAACTCCGAGAGCACATGGTTAACTGAAGATGAGGTGCGACGCCTGGACCTCGACGTGCTCAATCGCTATCATGATACCGCTTCAGCGGTGATGAAGCCTTTTCGACCCGAGAGAATTGACGAGGATGCCGACATTGTAGACATTGGATACAGACCGTTTCGCGTGTACCGACGTCGGAAGAAGCAGAATGGAGCATAAAGAAGAAGAAAAGAAGAATCTGCGCATCTCGATCGATTGAACTAGGATTCGATCGATCGAATCCCTGCTTCGCTCGATTTAATTTCGATCAATCGAGTACCACCGTTGATAGGTATATAAGTCGATCGATCGAAATAAGGCTTCGATCGATCGATTGAATTTCGATCGATCGACTGTCACTTTTGATCGATCGAAATCGCGCGAGAATGATTTTTTTTAGAATCCGAACTTACGTTTTAGGGGCAAATTTGTCTTTCTATTATGTTTATTTTCATTTTAGGGTTTTATTTTAAGACCTCTTATATAAGGTCTCTCCATAAACAATGTAATTATTATTGATTATTGAATGAATGAGTTTTTGCTTTTGAAACTTGAGATGAGTTTCTCCGAAGAGTGATTCTTCTTCCCGAGAAGGGTTTGGTGTGAAGCCAAGGGTGTGAAGCCCACAACATCTATCTTCTATTTATCTCTTACTTTATTTTCTTTCTCTGCTTCTAAATATTTTCATAAACCCAAAATCATAAACCTAGCTTTTCTCTAAATCATTGAACCGATACGATTCAACAACCATAAATCCCATCAGAGTTATTAAATCCTTCCGCATCAAATACCCGGAGAAAATCAGTGATCACATCATTGAATTGTGAGCGCCCTAATCCGGGAATCTAGAATTCTACCTCTATAACCGATCTACACCGCAGACCTAACGGATCTAGCGCATGGACTGGACCTTTCCTGAACCCGAACGCGATCTCTCACATGGGAAACAAAGAAGCCCTAAGGTATTCGCTTTATTTTCAAATTCATTGTTCAATTTAATTTAAATTAATTTCGGCAAATAATTAAATCATCGCATTCACGTAGTCTAGGTTTTTGTCCTGCGTCATGCAGCCAATGGAAGCTCGAGTCTTGGTCTTACGTCCCATGATTCGAGTGTGAGGATCATAACTCATATATATATATATATATATATATATATATATATATATATATATATATCATAGTGACCACATGATCCGACTTCTTGAAAAAGTTGTGAATAATTCACGATTTTTTAAACAAACGAGTAGTATTATAATTATTTGCGACTTTTTCAAAATACTGTGAATTTTAAGAATTATTCATGAATTTCTTGACTTTTTCTAGAATTTTGCCCGATTTTTAGGAATTTTTCCAAGCCAAATTTACTGAACCCCAACTTGGAAAAATATTATATATATATATATATATATATATGGCAAAGGGGAAAATGCGCCCGGGCATAGAGATATCTCTGCGCCAATTGATATGGGCGCGACACGTAGCGCCTTTTCTGTGAAGTGATGGGTGGCATGGGGCCCACTTTAATAACTAGGGTTAAACTTTTAAAATATTTTAAAAGTTATATTCCCTTTCAGCCGTCATTCTTGACTTTTTTAGAAGTCTTTTTAAAGTCTCTTTTTCTAAGAAAGTGTCAAACTTACTTTTTCAGGTATATTTTACTAAAAAAATATTAGTGCCCGGTAGCGAGGTGATGGCACCTGACGCCGAGGTGCCAGCGTCGGGGTGCAAGCGCCTTTATATCGAGGTGCCCGCACTTCTCTAGAAAAAAAAGGGGCATCGGCGCCTCTATATCGAAGTGTCGGCGCTTAGATAAAAAATAAATAAATAAATAATAATAAAATTAGCGAAGCGCCGGCACCTCGATATAGAGGGGTCAGCACCTTTTTTTTTCTTTTTTTTAACGAAGCATCGACACCTCAATATAGAGGCGTCGCCCCAGAAAACAAAAGGCACCGCGCTTGCACCACAGGCGTCGGTGCCACCCTGCTATCGGAGGGTGTTAGCACCTCTTTTTCAGGGTGTCGGCGCTTTGCTGCCGAGGTGCTAGCGCTTCGCTACAGGGTGACCACATTTTTTCAGTAAAATATACCTAAAAAAGTAAGTCTGACACTTTTTTGGAAAATTGGAAAGAAGAAAGAGACTTTAAAAAAGTCAAGAATGACATCTAGAAGGGTTTAACTTTTAAAATATTTTAAAAGTGTAACCCTAGTTAGTAAAGTGGGCCCCATGCCACCCATCACTTCACAAAAAGGTGCTACGTGTCGCGCCCATATCAATGGGCATAGAGATATCTGTACGCCTGGGCGCATATCCCCGGCCCTCTATATATATATATATATATATGAGTTGGTGTACAATGGGTGTCCGCCATCATAGACAGTCAAGCAATCCACACGTCTCTATGATTAGATGACGTTCACGGACTTCCATGCATTGGAAGCCTGTGCACATCACGTTGCATGGAAGTTTGTGCACGTCACACAAACATGTAGACTGCTGTGTCCAGATGGGTGGACATATTGTAGACTAATTCTATATATATACTTCTTGACACAATTTTTAAGTTGCCTTGATTATTTGCGTTAGACTACAAGGTGAGGTGAATGAACTTCATCCTCAAAAGTTTCTCATTTCACCATAACATTTTGTCGTCAATTTTTTCTATTATCCAAATATTTAACACAGTTCACATTTGAATTTTCCAAGAAAGAAAAAAAGTTACAGTCTGTAATATCTGAGAAACATATCATGACCTATGCTAAAAGGGCCCGACTCTCCGAACCTTCCTTTAAAAACTAAAATGGCGTTTAAATGATAGTACATAATTAATGGTTTAAGATGGGGATAATCCATACAGTCAAAGTAATAGATCATATGTTGAAGTGCGTGGGCCCAAAACTTCCGATCAGGCACTCTAATACCAACCATTGGTTTTAGTTTTTAATGGCTTATACAAAAGTTCACCAATCAGATGGTTCGCATCAACTTGTAGGCATGTTTCTTTTGCTGAGACATGTTCCATGATGGATTTTCACTTAGACAATATAGATTGATCGTAGATGTATGCAACATGGCATAATTATAAACCACACTTCAATTGTGTAAGATGAAAAGGTCTAATCTAATGATGTAAGATCATTTAAACACTATTTTGGTGTTGCCGGACAGAGCCTTATTCCATACTAAAATGACTTTTTAAGGGTAAGTTGGGAATGCGTGACGACCCAGACCCACATGAGAAGGCCCATGGGCCAATTTGACTAAGGCCCTCAGGTCCATATAATATTTAAAAAATTAGGACTGTCGCATGAACAAGAATGAATTCAGCCCATGGGTTTTGAGAGGAAGGGGCCTTGAGCCCTATCCATTTAAGAAAGTAGCTAATTTGAACAACACATATGGGGAAGTGGCAATGGGGGTTCGATTGATTGGTTAGTTTTCAAAGCAAATTTAACTCATGTTGGCCAGTTTTCACTCATGACTGCTAACTCACGTCGGCTCGAAATATGCATCACCCCATAAACACCACACTTGCATAAAATATTTGTTCTTTAATAATATAAAATTTCATGAATATAAAATGTGATATTCAAACCACAAGGCATTGAAGTTGGTACCATCTGGTGACATAGGGAACCTATTATCAAGGGAAGATGGAAGTGGACGGTTGAGACACATGTCATGTGTAAATAGGAGAGGTTTAGTTTTAGTTTAGTTGTTGGGCACACATACATGAGGCTACCATAATAACACCTATACATATAAATATATTTAAATATAAATATAAAAATAAATGATTTACTACTACTTAAATTTATACAGTGGCTATGAGTTTGGTTTTAGGCTCAAACGGAAGTTTATATATTTTTCATACAGATTTTGCTCAAGCAGTAAGTCAAAAGTTTCAAATATCTTTAGGGTACTAAAATTTATGAAAATAAAGACAAACAGATCAATGTGAGCCCTTAGATGTAAAAAGAACCAGATTTTATGGGGAGTCCACGATTTGACGGAGAGCAGAAACTGATTGGATCATCGAGATTGAAACGGTCAAACGAAGACCTCCACATCGAGTGCGCAATCAAAAACAAAACAGGGCAGCAGCCCATCCTTGACCTGGGGCTTTCTTTGTCCCCAATCTATAGTCCTCAATGTCTATTTTTCCAGCACACTTGTTTGCCATATGGAAGGGTATAGTATCCTTAGTTCTCGGTCGAATAGGGTCAACCCTTTGACCATAACCATCTTGTGAATCCACACAAAACATAAGAATGGGAAATTGCAGTTTTCATATAATCGTCATAAATTCATCACATATAAGGTGTAAAAGAGTAGATTTAGATAGATAGGAGGGCACCCACCTCGTAAAAGCTTTTGATCGGTTGGATTGGCATAGATCCGGCTTTAGGGTTCGATTGGCATAGGTCCGACCTCACTTTCTTTTGATTACAAACAATTTGAGTCGTCCATAATAGACCTTGCCAATAGAATGCAAATATTAGATTTCATATTTATAATATTCTAATTTTATCAACATAAAAGGGGATGACGAAGTGGGATTTATAATATACCTTGTTATCGGTTGGCTCATGTTTGCATGGCTCATATTGATGTACTTTTTGAATCTCCATTCAAATTTGAAATTACTTTGTGAGCATCTTCCATGCTGGCCTTCTTCTTCCCTTTAATAAAGAAAACACCACACCCATCTCCATCAATTCTAGACCCTCTTTGTCGGCAGCATTCTTCTCTCTGGGCTCGCGCTTTGTCGTCGATTTCTTCTTATATATTTCACATTGATCTTGAGGGATCTCAAGCTTGGGGGGTCTTTTCCTCTTCACAGAAGATGTAATCATAGAACTAAAAACAAAAGAAGCTGGCGTTTTATTCTCAATCTCTTCTAAAACTGAAGAACTTTCGACTCTAGGTTTAAGAAAACGACCAAGAACTGTGGTCTCATGGATGGCTGTATTGCACATGGGAGAAGAGAGAAAGAGAGAGAGAGAGAGAGAGAGAGAGAGAGAGTTGGGACTGGGAGAGAGAGGTGGACGGTGGAGAGAGAGAGAGGGGGTTTGGGTTGTTGGGTTAACGGGGAGAGAGGGATATATATATATAGAGAGAGACAGAGAGAGAGAATGCAGACGAGAGAGGGAGAGAGAGAGAGAGAGAGGCTAGGTAGGTAATAAGAAAAGAGTCCTAAAAGGACTTGGAAGGTGGGTTGGGTTGTGATAGGGTGTGGAGCTTGCACACCGCTTTTGGTGGTCCACCCCGTCTAAGGCCATACGATTTGGGTTTTAAAAACCCGGGTCATAACAGAATGAACCTGCGACCTCAGGGTTGCAGTTTTGTCAGCCTTCCAATTGAGCGAGCTACAAGCCCAATCTCATCAATGATAAAAATGCTGGTATTGCCTATCACCGGTCAGCTTAGATTAGATGAGTTCTAGTTTACCAATAGTCTGAGCATGAACAAAACCCATCTTTAAAATGGTGGAATCGCTTGCTATCCCTAACAACAATCTCTCTCTCGTAAATCTTCGACAATATCTTTGTTGCGTTATGGCAATCACTACATACTCGGAGATTCTTCACAATCCGAATAGGTGTTCTAAACTCCATAGAAATTAACCCAAATGCAATTGCCAGCTTCTCACTATGATAAGATAGTTGTAGCTCCTTGTCCTCTTCATCCATATCATACAGCACATTCCTAGTGTCTACAGAGTAACCAACCATGCTCAATCTCTTAGCCATCTCTTCCAACTTGTCATGTATCTCCCTAGTCTTAGGATGTCTCTTATCCCCCACCACAAACTCATGCACCAAACCCTCCACCTCAATTGAACTAAAACCCGGCCGCATTTCCACCCCCCTCTCCTTCATCAATGCTCTGATGTGTCGAGCATCATTCCACCTACCAGCTGCAGCATACAAATTCGATAGGAGCACGTATCGGCCTGCACGATCTGGCTCAAATTCAATAAGGCGCTCACCGACCCATGCACCTAGAGCAATATCCCCATGTACCCTACAACCCCCCAGTAGGGCACCCCAAACACACGCATCTGGTTCGATGGGCATTCCCAAGACCATCTCCTTGGCTTTTTCGAGAAACCCTGCCCGCGCAAGAAGATCAACCACGCATGCATAGTGCTCTACTGTGGGGTGAATTGCGAAATACTTGGGCACGGTTTCGAAATACAATGTACCCTCATCAACCATACCACCATGGCTGAATGACCCCAAGAGACCTAAAAATGTAACCTCATCAGGCCACATACCTACCCTTAACATCTTTGAGAAAAGCCCTAGGGCTCCTCTTCCGTCCCCATACATCGCAAACCCACCCATCATTACATTCCATGAAAATACATTCTTGTTAGGGATCTCCTGAAAAATCATAAGTGAAGAACTCAAAACACCACATTTTGCATACATGTCCACCAAAGCAGTCCCCAAATTCACACGTAATTCAACACTAAATCTTCGTTTGACATAAAAATGAACCCATCTACCCATATCCAAAGCACCCAATTGAGCACAAGCAGAAAGAACACTCACTAACACACTCTCATTGGCCTTCACTCCCTGAATTTGCATCTCATTAAACAAACTCAATCCCTCCTTAAATTTCCCCTTCTGAACGTAACCCGAGATCATTGCGCTCCAAGCAACCACATCTTTTTCAGGAATTTCATCAAACACCTGTCTCGCAATCTCTAGATCACCAAATTTCGAGTACCCATTAACCAGAGCAGTCAAAACCACTACATTTTTCTGAGGAATTTCATCAAACACTTTCTGAGCGCATAACATGTCACCGAAACTAGAGTACATATGGATCAAAGAACTCTGAAGAAACTGATCCGAACCAAAACCCATCTTAAAAACATGGCAATGCATCTGGGTTCCTTCCGAAACTGCAGATAAGTAACCGCAAGCGCCGATCAAAGAAGGTAACGTGAACTCATTGGGCTTGTCTCCTTGATCCAACATTCTTATATAGAAAAATATGGCTAATTCTGGTGATTCCGATTTACTGTAAGCTTGTATCATTGAATTCCAGTGGAATGCAACTGGGTTGGTCAGTTGATTGAAGATTAGGAGGTTGTGATCAAGATCAGACGCTTGTAATAATTTTGAAATTATTGCAGGGTTGTTTGAAGCACCACTTATGATCGTTTTGGCGTGAATTAGTCTTATTTGAGATGGATTTGTAATATAATTGTTGAGAAGATGTAGACATTGTTGAATTGTTTCTTGATAATGAAAAAAATTTAGATTTTGAGAGTGGGGATTGGGTTGAATGGAGAAAAAATGGACTGGATTTGCAAGGAGACATGGTGGCGGAGAAGTGGCGGGAAATCGTAATGTTTTGAAAAATAATCTCATTTGGCCATCCTTAGAGAGAGAGAGAGAGAGAGAGAGAGAGAGAGGGCTTTGAAATGGTAGTATTGGGGTTGTGCACGGGTCTAGTTGACCCGCCCGACCTTAGTTAATTGCGTCGGGCACATAAACTTGACCTGTTGGGTCAGGTCGGGCATGAGGCATCGGGTTGGGCTGCCCTGACCCGCATAATATGTACATAAAATCAAGAAAAATAGGGGGATTTTAGTTGGATGGGGTCGGTTTTTCAGGTCGGGTCATGGGTGCACCATCAAGTCAGGTTGGGTCGGACATATGTGAATTTACCGTCCGACGGCCAAAGTTTGGCCAGATCTGACCCAACCCAATCCGTTGACAGCCCTAGTAGTATGGGGTGGGGCTCTCAAGGAGCCGAGTTCGAGCTGAGTTAGGATCAGCTTGAGATCGACTCTTTTATATTCGAGCCTAAAGTTGTTGGTTTCTGTGGTCAACACTTTAACCCATCTTTGGGTTTCCATTAAAAATTGGGTTGGACCTATGACCACACGAATCTCGAGGCGATAGGAAACAAGTAGTTTCCTAATATAAGTTATATGTCTCCACTCTCTTTCCTTGATGGGTTAGGAAAGAGAGGTGGCTATATAAGGAGATCACCGTCCCCTCTTCCTCTTAACCTTAGCACATTCTCATCTAAAGGTTAAACTTAGAGAAGACGAGAGATAACGTGATCTCAGATTCTCTAGCGGAGATCATCGTTTTCATTGCAGAGATCATTAGCTCATCTACTCAAAGGAAATGCAAGGTACGTATTTTATATTATATTTGATCGTGTGAATCGAGCCTAGATCCTAGAAATTCCAACAGTTAGTATCAGAGCAAGGTTGGTTCAATTCACCATCAAAATTTCTACTCTTTTAAATGGGTCTTTCAAAATCATGAATCTTATGCTTTAGTTTTTTGATTGCTTTTTTTATATAAATAATGAATAAACACAGGGTAGAGTGATTGGGACCGAAACCCGTTTGACAATGTAGACGGTGTGTCCCGAACTCCCAATTGCACGAGGGAAATAGGTGGTATTTAACACGAGAGTTTTCTTTTTTATTTTGGTTTAACCCTTTGAATCCATCTCTTAGAGCGGTTTTAGAATGCATTATGGTGCTTTGGTGCTTTTCGAGATTAGATAATATATATATAGAGAGAGAGAGAGAGAGAGATTAGAAGGGAGTTTATTTTACAATTTATTTTGTCTTTATTAGAATTGAATGCAAGAGACGTATCTGGACATTCTTCTATTGTATAAATCTTCCAAAAGTTGGTTTGGTTGGGTGTGTTGAGGACCATTAGGTTTGGTGCTTCTCAACACTAAAATACAATTTTATTTAGGCTAATTTTCTTAAAAAATCTCCCATTATCCTGATTTATTCTAATTGAACCCCTTAAGTTAGAAATACCATAGCAATGCCTCTTTTAGTTTTTTAGACTAAAATGCCCTTCATATATAAAGGGTATTAAGCCTACACTATTCCTTCTTTCCCCTCTCTTCTTTTCTTTCTCACACTGGTTCCCCTTCTTCTTCGTGCAAACCTCGCTGACTTCATGCAAACCTCCCCGACGAAGAAAACAGTAGGGTTTCTCTCTCTCTCTCTCACTGTAAGTCTCTTTTTCTCAACGATTCTTCTTCCTCTTATTTTTCTTCTTTATTTTTTCACATCAAAATCAGAAACGGGCTAGATAAGCTGCCCTAGGTCAATTTTTTCATGTTATGGTTGGATCACATGGTGCAGTCTACTCTGTAAACTGACCTAGGGTGACGCAAACTGACCTAGAGTAACGCAAACCGACCTAAAGCAGTTTGAAATAGAGAAATTTGTGAAATAAACTACCCTGGGTCAGTTTGAAACTACCCTAGGTCAGTTTTGGTGATCACCTAGTGCAATCTACTATGTAAACTGATCTAGGGTGGCGCAAACTGACCTAGTGTGGCGCAAACTGACCTAGGGTGATCATAAACTGACTTAGCAGTGTTCTACCTATTGTTGAATGTTCCTCAATGCATTTTCAATTGAAATATATACTTTCTACGGAGTTGGGGGTCACCTAGTGCAGTCTGTGCTGTAAAATGACCTAAGGTGGCATAGTAAACTGACCAATGTCAATTTGAAACTAAGAAACGGGCGAGATAGAATACCCTGGGTCAATTTGAAACTCTCCTAAGTCAGTTCAAAATGCCGTATGTCAGTTTTGGTGATTACCTAGTGCAGTCTACTCTATAAATTGGCCTAGGGTGGCGTAAACTGACCTAGAGTAGTGCAAACTGACCTAGGACAATTTGAAACAGAGAAATGGGTGAAATAAACTACCCGAGGTCAGTTTGAAACTACCCTGGTCAGTTTTAGTGATCACCTAGTGCAGTCTACTATGTAAACTGACCTAGGGTGGCATAAACTGACCTAGAGTAGCGCAAACTGACCTAGAAAAGTTTGAAACAGAGAAATGGGTGAGATAAACTACCCTAGGCCAGTTTGAAATTACCTTAGGTCAGTTTAAAATATCCTAGGTCAATTTTGGCCGACTAAACCTAAAGCGACTAGGTGACGAAATAAGTGACCTAGAAGTGTTTTACTTATTGTTAAGTGTTCCTTAATCCATTGTGAATTGAAAAATATACTTTCTATAGAGTTAGAGGTCACCTAGTACAGTCTGTGTTGTAAAATAACCTAGGGTAGCGTTTCAAACTAACCAATGTCAGTTTGAAACTAAGAAACGGGCGAGATAGACTACCCTAGGTCAATTTTAAATTTCCCTAAGTTCAAAATATTGTATGTCAGTTTTGGTGATCACCTAGTGCAGTATATTCTGTAAACTAGCCTAGGGTGGCGCAAACTGACCTAGAGTGGCGCAAACTGACCTAGAGTGATCGTAAACTGACCTAGAAGTGTTCTACCTATTCTTGAGTATTCATCAATGTATTATGAGTTGAAAAATATACTTTCTATGGAGTTAGCGGTCACCTAGTGCAGTCTGCATTGTAAGTTTGGTTATCCTTGTTGATGATTTCTAATGTAGTTAGACTCTCTCTAGTGATTAGTCTAACTTAATTTTATTTTGGTCACAATCATTGTTAGTAGATGTAAACAATGGCTACATCCGAAGATAAAGTTTACTTATTATGCATTTATGATGGACGGTTAAATGATTCCGACTCTACGAAATCGGTGTATGAGGCCAAAAAAAGGAAAGTATTGGTTGTGGAGAGAGAGATAAGTTTAGAGGATTTAATTGTCAAAATATATGAGGTGACAAAAATTCAGATCAAAGATACAATACTAAAGCTTAACTATGTAATGCCACAAGTAGGGGGAGAAAAGTATGTGATAGACCTTAATGACGATAATGACGTGTGTGAGATGATGCATTATCCACAGTTTGTCGGGTATAGTATATGTATTTACGTACAAAAAGCTGCTTTCGAACAAAACAATGATTGTCATACTTATCCTTTGACTGATTTCTCTAACGGCTTAACACCCACCGAGTCCCTTCCCGTTACATGCCTATCAGAGGAGTTTGAGACTCAACGTAGCACAGTTGTAAGTACATTGACTACTGTATATCAAACTCCCGTCACCCACCTGAATAATCTTTATATTAGAAGGTGCGTAATATATTTATGATCGGTATTGATTAATTCGCTTATTTACTTATCTCTTTGTTGGATTGGGTTTGTTGAATTAATTTAATTTATTTACATTGATGTATGAACGAAGAGCATACTTTTTCATCCCCATTCATCTCAACAGTAACTACTCGGCCCACTACTACTTCGTCGCATGAAAGGTTAATTCAATCTACTAAGTCGATAGTAGTGAGATTATCTCGTAAATTAAATTTATTAAGTTAATAATTGATTATCCGTCCTTCAGCAGGCATGTTGGTGTGACATGTGTTTCAGATAGTGAAAATGAAGTCGACCCTCCTTTAGCACATGTCCCCATTGATCCAGCCAACGAAAATATAAGCGCATCTCTGCGTGGTGTGTTCAGAGGCAATACATATAATATCGGTACAGTTGGAAATGAGAAAGTTACTGCACTCTTTAAGGGAGGTAGTATAGATGCCAACATATGGACCGTCAATGCAGAGACCAGTAGTGAGTGTAGGGGGGGTGAACTTGACGGAAGAGAAAGTAGAGGTACACCTCCTGGTAGCGAGCCAAGGCACAGTGATCGAGTGACTGATATTACAGAATCCCACATTTGTAACACAAACGACATGCTTCCTATTTTTGAAGACATATATGTGGTGGATGAGGCACAACAAGTGAGCGGTGTTCCTGGCGTAGACGGTGTTCTCAATTTAAATCAAATATTCACTGGGAAGATATCATTCTATAATGCTTTGCGGGAATTTGCAATGCATGGGAACTTCGAAATTAAACCGACCAAAACTAATCGGAAGGTTATTGCTGTCAGATGCTGTGAAGATGGATGCTCTTGGCGTATACGTGCTTCGAAGATGAGAGACTCCGATTATTTTAAAATTAAAATATTTACTCCAGAGCATACTTGTGAGTTGCCACGAGATAGACAACAGATTCATCGTCAAACTACAAGTATTTGGATAGCGTCAATTGCGAATGACCAACTAAAAGAAAATAGCAACTACACTCCCAAGCAGATAATGTGTGACGTGATAACGCAATTTCAAACCAATACAGGATATCGGTGGGCTTGGCGTGTAAAAGAGATCGCCCTCAATGATACTAGAGGTAGTTGGAAGGAGTCATATAAATTGCTCCCATCATATATGATGGAATTGAAACGCATGGATCCTCAATGCCTTATATACCTACAGACGAAGGAAGACGATGCATTCTTGAGAATCTTTTGGGCATTTGGGCCATGCATTGATTCATTTAGGAAGTACTTGCGGCCACTTATTTCGGTTGATGGTACACATTTATTCGGAAGGTATAGAGCTCCACTCCTCATAGCTACCGGCATTGATGGGAATAAGATGATATTTTTATTGTGTTTTGTTGTAGTGGAATCAGAGAATAGTAGTTCTTGGGAATATTTTTTACATGGATTGGCAGAGATCATAGGATACGATTCACGCGCAGTAATCTTAAGTGATCGGCAAAAAGGTCCTACTCAACCAGTGCCAAAAGTCTTTCGGTATGCTTCGCATGGGTATTGTTTATATCACATTGAGAAAAATTGAGAAGTATGTACAAGAATGAACTTATAATAGAGCACACAAAGAAAGCAAGTTACGCGTATACCGAAATTGAATTTGATAAAGAAATGAGTGAAATTCAGAAGATATCTGAAGAAGCGTATGATTATATTGTTCAGATTGGAAAACAACATTGGGCTAGAGCACATTTTCCTATTGGGAGATACGAACACACGACCACATCACAGTCTGAATGTCTCAATAATGTACTGAAAGATGCTAGAGAGCTACCGATCATTGGTCTAATAGAAAGTACGCATAAGAAGGTAATGGAATATTTTTACAATAGAAGGAATAAGGTCGAAAAGTAGACCACAATTATGACGCCAAAGACCGAAGAGTTTTTTAAAAAAAATGATAGAGCGTCGTTCACGTATACTACATTTCCCTCTGATTTTGATGAATTTTTAATTGTTGGAGATACTAGAAATACTGTGCATCTGAGAAAACGCACGTACTCTTATCGGCAATTTGAAATTTTGGGCGTCCTGTGTAAACATGCATTGGTAGCCATAAATAATCGTTGCACAAATCCCTATTTATACGTTCAAGATTGGTTCACGGTGGATATATACCGCAGGACTTACGAGCTTGTTATTAATGCCACTCTGAGTAGTGATAAGTGGGTCGAACCTAAGGAGAAAAGAATAGTTATGCCACAGTTCCTAGGGTACCAACAGGATTACCTAAAAAATTGAGAAAAAAGAGTGTCGGTGAGGTGGTCGCATGTCTGTAATGCGCCAATTGTAGAGAGGTTGATCACAATCGAAAGAGTTGCAGAAGACCCCCTAAAGGTAACATTTTTCCTACACAAGTACACATTGCCTACATAGTCACTTTAAAAGTTTCTTCACGGACTCTTATTTGCTTCCACCATCTGTTATGCATTTTATCTCTCGTTCATTTATCTAGAATAACCTATAACAATTTGATGTTTTCTATTATTTATTTGTTCAGATGTTCCAGTGTCAAATGCAACAGTGTCACGTGGGCTTTGAGGTCTCACGGAGTTATATTAAAGCCATTGAGGCGGCCAACTTATGCTCTGTACTGATGGAGTTTGGTTTTTATAGGCATCAAACAAAGGTAACCCTTACATTCATATGACAACATGCAAAGTAAATCAATTTAATAGGAGTCAATAACTGGATATGTTCGCAGGCAAATCAGTTTAAAACATATGCCGTTAGTGAAAACTTCTGAAACTAATGTAGTGGAAACATTATGTAATGCACTGTTCGGTTATGTACTTCTCTTTTCATAGAAATAAAATTTCTACTATCTTATATTTTGTGTGAAGTTATAAGTAATGCACTATATAAAAAAAGCTTTAAAAAGATATAAAATAAGACTATTTTTTTACGTCTTTAAATAAGACCGTTTGTAGCAGTCTTAAACTTACTAATAAGACGGTCATATACTAACAGATGACAAGGAGCAACTCCACTATTTGTTTGGGATTGCTCTTTGAATGCAAGGGGCAGCTCCCCCAATTTCTTGGGATAATATCTTCTTGGGATTGCTCTTTGAATGCAAGGAGCAGCTCCCACATCACTGAACTGAATCCTTTATTATAGCAGCTATGCTTTATTATGGCAGTGAACTGAAGTGTATGATCATCTGATTATAGCAGCTATGCTTTAGTCCATCAAGAACCTTAGAGTGTATGATCTTGATAGTTTTTTTTTGTTCTTTATATGTTTTGGGAAGATTTTTTTTTTCAAACAAAAAAAAAGAGAGGTTACTGTAAATAGAGAGACCCTTGTACTCTCATTGGGACTGCAACAGTATCAAGTGGAAGCAACAACTAAAACTTGATACTTGAGGGCTAAAGCAGATGATAGCCTTACTGTGGCTAGAACTTGAAACTTGAGGGGACTGTTTTCTCATAGCTGCTCTTCCTAACATATTGCATGTCATCCTGTATGCAGAGAAACGAACATAAGGTTCAATGATGAAGTTTCGTACTTTTAATTCGTTCATAATAGTTATTGAATTTACCTGAGAAAATGTGAAAGGTAAACCCCTACAAAGGTAGTCCATGTACATGATCATGAAATATCAGCAATCATGTTTATTACGGATGCTCTGCATGGGCCGATCTTTTATCTAACTCACCTCCCACCAATCAGGCGATGAGTCAGGAAATTCTTCTCACTTTGACATAAATAATAGCTTGGAGAGACCGTCCTTCTACGTATAATATAACATACCAAAATATGAAATATTAATCACTATGGACGTATGTAGTAGGAAAGTTTAGTTCATCAAAGATGGTAGAATTACCAAACACTTCAGCTCGGTCTTCCAATACTGTAAGACGTTGTTTTCCATGCTATCGAGAACTTCGATAGTGTGGGAGCGAGGTTTGCAAATAGCTAGAGCCCAGTACGCGGCATGCTTATTGAGACATATGAATACCTAAACATATTTTTAACTCAAGTTATTCTCTAGAAATTAGGGTATATGAAATGTCAGGATCAAATCATACATATAATGGAGAAAGTTACCATATTGCTCTCTAGAAACTCAATATCTTCTAGTGGCGCCCAAATGTTAGTAGACCAGTCGTAGTTTTCTAGGAGTGTAATCGGGTCTAGATTTGTAACACTGTCTGCTTGGCTCTTTGCCCACTTTCTAAATGAAAGTAACTCTGATTGTAGCATATTCTGCCTTGCGATAAATTCTTAAACATTACTAACATGCAAAGTAAAATAGGTGGAAGAAAAAGAAATATGTGCCAATAGTGTGCCCATTACCACAAAGTATAAATCCATAAAGTAACATCTTTTGAAGAGATTCGGATGTTCACATTCCTGATTTTTCATTAATATCAAAAGTGGGTTTAGAACCTACATCAGTCAATATTATTTATTAGTTCACATACGCATATAAGTTTTAATAGATGCTACTAAGAGGAAGAGTACGTTACAAAGGGGGAGACTTACATCGCTGCTCAACCAATTTTCCCCAACAGTACACTGCAAGTTCGCATACCGAACTCTATGGCCCCCAATACGTATGCATCCTTTCCTATAATGAGTGGGATCTTATGTTAGGCATGACTTTCTTAAGGGTAGAAATGACATTCTTAACGATATGATGCTACTTACGTTGGAGGGTGTGGTATATTAATCAGGCTTGATAGGAAGACCTCCTCCTCATCTGTCAAAGGCCGAAGGGGGGTGTGGTCAACAAGGGTGAAAGTCGATGTTGGCTCCTCCACAATCCTCCCTCTACCGTCAACCTGACAAAAGGGAGCCTCAAATATTTTGACGGTGGCCTAACCTGTTTCTCAATTTCCTTTAGAACTTCTCCCTCGGTCTAAAATCGATGCGAAAATATTATTTATTATTATATTTTATATGAGAATGATACGTAAAAAATAAATTATACTAGAATAGGCCATAAAAGAACATCTAACCTTCCTTGATGGTTACTTGCTCGAGTCGGTAATCACAACAACTTTGTGCCCCTTTGCTAGCACATGAGGTGTGACTATCGATGTGATAGGAGCTGAATACTAATGAAATCAAAAGTATAATATAAAAAAGTGTAACATAATTGATGACATTGTATAAAGGAATCAACTTTGTGAATATGCGTTACCGTAATAGGAGCACTCAAATCCAACACGCTCTGCACGACCGGGTCCAGCTTCGCAAAATTAAGAAAAATAAAATATCATTATTTTTGAACAAATGAATACATCCAAATAGAATTCCAAGTAGTAAAAATTTCATGTGAAAAGATGATAACCTTTAGACCTACCGTGTGTTCGGTCTCGGGGCTCTTATCTGTTGGCATGGTAGTATTGGGGCTAGATTGTGTCAAAGTGTTGCAGCCCATGTGAAGGTCCTGAATGACAATAACTTCTCAATATTAGGAAAGTGTAATCTTTATTAAAAGAATTTATAGAATGCAATGAAATACAAAAGGTGCACGCTAACCGATTTGACACTCGTTGCTTGCTCCAACGTAGTGAGCCTGTCACGCAACTCTCTCATTTCCACATAATTTTTTTGTACTATTTCTCGCAGCTCTCTTATGTCCACATCATTTTTTCGTATTATTTTCCGCAGCTCTCTCATTTCTACCTCATTTTTTAGTAAGATTTCATCATAAGATTTTTGAGTTTCCTTAAGTGAAATATTCTCAGCAAACAATTGAGATACTTGACTTCTCATTCTCTTTCGTTTTTTCTTTCTTCTGGAGTGGTGTCCCTCTTGCTTCCCTTCCTCCCCCTCTCCCTCAAAATTTTTTCCCTCTTCTTTCCTCTTTTTTCTTTTTAAACCTCTAACTTTCACCTACCAATGACAGTAAGTATAATATATTATAACTTATAGCTAACGCAACAGACAAAACATCACTTAAATGGTCACTTATATTATGCTCTAACGGACGAGCCAGTGAAGAGGCCGGTGAAAGAAGAAGAAGTGGGGCGGCCGTCTCCGAAGGAACCTAGAAGACTTTCTTATGAGCTTTTAACACATGATAAAATATATGTGCGTTAAATAGTCAAATGAAAGATATTAAAAGAAAAATAAATTACCATGAATGTCTGTTATCCCAAGCCTTACGAATGAATTCAATTTTGAACTCCTCCTGGGTAGGGGTGAGCTGGAAGGACGCCTAACACAGACAAAATCAAATGGGAAGTAAATTATGCTAGGGCACAAATTTGCATTCTTGAAATCAAGAATTGTAGTAAGTCTTAATACCAGTTTGCATTTCTCAAAATTTAACGCCATTTGTCTCATGTGTGGAGGAAATGGATAGTGCTCCCATCGCTTGAATCGCAAAAACTGTTGTCCATCTCATACAGACAGGGCAGTAAAGTTTAGATGCTCATACGCCCATAACTATAAAAGTTAAAATAATTGGAACTTTCAATTTGATAATATGACAAAACTTTCAATTTGGCAAACATTAAAAGATATAAGGCTCACCTGCACAACAATGACACATCCATACATATTGTAGAAGGCCTCAAAGTTGAATTTACTGACCTTTTGCATCTCTGAGAGGAGTGTGTTGTAGACGACTAGCCCCCAAGGATACTTATTAAATCTATCTAAGTCGTCTACGAGATGTATGTATTTTTTATCTAATGAATTAGATGTATTAGATAGCAAAAAAAATATAAGAACGAGGCAGAGTTTCAATTTTACATAGTCCTTTACCTCAAGTTCTTGGTCAAAAAGAGCCTCTATGTCATCAGCGTTAACCGAGGTCGCATGCCCAGGAAAAAATCTCCCAATAAGAGACGTGGGCTCTATGGCTTGTAGGTCAAACTCAATTGAAGTGTCCCCGACAACTCTCAATCCCATAATCAACGCAATGTCTATGGGATCAATTTGGTGGATAATTTCACCAATTATTACTAAATTCGGAACACTATATCTCCTTAATAAACATGTGAAAATGGAACTTGAAAATTTGAATGCACTAACACCTACAAATTGACCAAAGCAAGAATTAGAAATACTCTCTTCACAATCGGGGCGCAAGTATTTTAGACATCTCTCAAGCCGAGAGACGGTTGATTTTAGAGTACATCTGGCACGCGCATGAGCCTATCAGAAGCAAAAATAAAAGTAGAAGGTTAGGCTCACATATATGGAAGAGATATCATAATTGGAAAAAATTTAAATAATATTAAACTATATTACCATTGCTTTACGAAAACCTAAAAACAAGGGAAAACAGATTAATATCATAAATCGACTCGTATAACTACTCAACCATATATTACCAACGAAAGAATATTTTTTATCTCACCCTATGATTATAGGTTTAAGGTTTATGGCAGCTTTCTAAATGATTTTTTAACATAAAAAGTATAGATTGCTTCGCCCTAAGGCAGTTTCAAACTGGCCTAGGGCAGTTTATCTCGCCCTAGGTCAGTTTGAAACTGCCCTAAGTTAGTTTATCTCACCCTATGATTAAGGGTTTAAGGTTTAGAGCAACTTTTTAAATGAATTTTTTACATAAAAAGTATAGATTGCGCCACCCTAGGGTAGTTTATCTCACCCATTTCTCTGTTTCAAATTGTCCTAGGTCAATTTGTGCCACTCTAGGTCAGTTTGCGCCACCCTAGGCCAGTTTACAGAATAGACTGCACTAGGTGATCACCAAAACTGACCTAGGGCATTTTAAATTGATCTAGGATAGTTTATCTCACCAATTTCTCTGTTTCAAACTGCCCTAGGTCAGTTTGCGCCACTCTAGGTCAGTTTGCGCCACCCTAGGCCAGTTTACAGAGTAGACTGCACTAGGTGATCACCAAAATTGACCTAGGGCATTTTAAATTGACCTAAGGTAGTTTCAAACTGACCTAGGGTAGTTTATCTCACCCATTTATCTGTTTTAAACTGCCCTAGGTCAGTTTGCGCCACCCTAGATCAGTTTACAGAGTAGCTTGCACTAGGTGATCACCAAAACTGACCTAAGATATTTTAAACTGATCTAGGGTAGTTTCAAACTGACCCAGGGTAATTTATTTCACCCATTTCTCTATTTCAAATTGCCCTAGGTCGGTTTGCGCCACTCTAGGTCAGTTTGCGCCACCCTATGTCAGTTTACAGAGTAGACTGCACCAGGTGATCCAACCATAACATGAAAAAATTGACCTAGGGCAGCTTATCTAGCCCATTTCTGATTTTGACGTGAAGAACTAAAGAAGAAAAATAAGAGGAAGAAGAATCATTGAGAGAGAGAGACTTACAGTAAGAGAGAGAGAAACCCTACTATTTTCTTCGTCGGCGAGGTTTGCTCGAAGAAGAAGGGGAACCAGCGTGAGAAGGAAAGGAAGAGAGGGGAAAGAGGGAATAGTGTAGGCTTAATACCCTTTATATATGAAGGGCATTTTAGTCTAAAACACTAAAAGAGGCCTTGCTATGGTATTTCGAACTTAAGGGGTTTGATTGGGATAAATCAGGATAATGGGGGAATTTTTAGGGCAATTGGCCTTTTATTTATTATGAAAGGTGTTACTTAGGTTTTGAAATCCATGAAATTACCATATTTGGTTGAAGGTCTCTGATTTTCTCCTTGAAGAAGATGACTATAGTAGAGGAGAGTGATTTCCTATTTTGTGTAGGATTGATTCCCTTCTTATAATAAACCATTGATTGGATTGCTAAAAAGCAATCTTTTAAATATAGTTGCATGTGTAGTTGGGGCATCAAAGTTTGTGCTTCCCAACTCTATATGACTTGTTGACCCAACCCGGTATGACCCAAACTAACCCGACCCGACCCGTGGACCCATATAAGCTCATGACCCAACCCGGTCTGTGATCCGGCCCGATCGACAACCGAACTCAGGTCATGACTCGATCCAGCCCATGGTCCGGTCAAGTCCATTCCTGGCCCATGGTCCGGTCCAGTCCATTCCTGGCCCATGGTATATGACCCGGATTCTGCCCGCTCGATTAAGGCCCATTTTGACCTATATTATTCTTTATTCTTTTCGGGCCATTTCTGGGCTATCTATAGGTCCAATTTTACGACATTATATATGAATTTTGACTTTCTCAGATATTTTGGATATATTTTTTAGGTTTATTTTTTAAAATGAGCTTTCTGTTGTGACGTTTTCATGACCTAATGTCCTTTTGATAATTTTTGATAGGATAATTATTGAATATTTGAGTGTCTTTAATTAAAATTAGGTTTGTGAGGAGATATAGGGTTGGGTATTAAAAGTTGTGCTTTAGCACCAAGGTTGGTACTTACATAATGTTATCCATGATTATTATTAATTTTTTGTACTTACCACAACATGAGCTAGATGTAGCTACTTGCATCTCTTAAATTTGTTTTTGAGCCATAAGATATCACTTTGTTTGCGTTTCGACATTGTTTGTATATTATTTTTATTTTATTGTTCTCAAAATATCATATCCGATTCAAGGTAAATATCATGTGTGCTTTTAATGCACTATTGCCGATGTTGACTAGATGTGACATGCTTGCCCACATAATCATCGTCTGATAATTATAGATAATTTGTTCACTTAATGCATATGTATCTCAGAATCTTTTTTTATTATTATTAACCTGTTTATCAATTGCAATGTGTGGCATTGATTTATTGATCGAAAGTGAGTTAGTTTGAATGAGATGCACATATCTAAAAATAAGTTTTTTGAAACCTTGAATCGGACTTGATTAGGTTGTATGAAATTTAGGTCGTACCTTAGGGATACAGGTAGACCGATAAGACGATCGCTCGAGGGTACGTAGCTGAAATAGGTCGAGGTCTGCCCAAAGATGGACCACCTATGTAGGTTGCATGACTTTTGGATCTTGATACTTGTATCTCATTAAGATTGAATTGGTACATGCTTCTATGAGGTTTCTAACTTCTAGCCAAAGTTGATTTAGGAATTTCATGTAAGTAGGGTGAATAGAATAGCCATAAGTGTTTAAGGGAGAGAAGGATAATCTTTCTAGCTAAAGCTGATGGAGAATCTGGATCAACCATACAACACTAGTGATTAGGTCTATGCGTATTTTCTCAAACACGATCTTAGGAAGCAAACTGCATGTCGAAGTTTCTGCCCAAAGGTGATGTTGAGACGATGCGACCGTGCTGTCCCATAGAGTGAATGTTTGCACATGACTTACACTCTAACTAATTTGAATTTGACCCTAAGTTCAAATTAAGTCCTTGGAGAATAGTTAGTGATATATGGTCATAGTTCATAATGAATTTTTAGTGATACATGGTCATGTGGTAATTTTTAGAGATGATCTGTAACATATGGTTATAGATTCATCAAACATATGATCTTGACATATTTCATAGAGAGTAGTGAAAGATTTATGGTCAAAATATTTGATAAATTGTAAAAATATAATGACATATTTTTTAGTATTATCTGGTGGTATATGATCATTGTTAGCGTAGTTATAATTGTATCTGCCATTTTTGAATTTTTAATGGTGTTGAGCATCGAAAAGATTTCAATTTTTTGACTTAGCGTGTGGCTAGTGATTTTATAATACGATAAATGAGAAAAGTTAAAGGATAGTGATGACGATTCGTGCATCGATAAGTAAGACACAAATTGAATAACTACAGATGTAATAGAAATGTAACACTCAAGAACATATTTTGAGAATATTAATGTTTTCAATTTAGAGACGATTTTGTGATTTACCTCATAATTTGTTGGTTTCTGTTGTGTTGATTTATTTGAGGTAAACTATACTAAAACAATATTTAGAGCAACAAACATTGGAGTTGATATAGGTAAAAGTTGGAATACCAAAATTGAGAATTGAACCTTATTATTGCAATTAAATTTTCAGAGAAATTTAATGATTTTAAGTTGATATCAAGTTTTATAGACATGATACGCTTAAAATTTATGGATAGTTAATGTGGTTACGATTAAATTGTTATTGTCGGAAATTTACTGATTTTAAGGAATGGTATCAAAGCCGAGGATGACACTTTTATAAGGTAGGGGGATTGTAGTAGTCTCACATCGGATAGGAAAAAGTCCTGACCCTGGGCTATATGTGATTGCGGACGCTATATGTCATGACACGTTTTGGGTAGAGACTTAAGCCCATGCTAGAAACAAAATCGAGGCGGGGACTTAAGTCCAGAACCGGACAATATTGTGGCATGTGGGTTGGGCTGCACTGACCCACATAATATGTACATAAAATCAAGAAAAATAGGGGGATTTTAGTTGGATGCGGTTGGTTTTTCAGGTCGGGTCATGGGTGCACCATCAAGTTAGGTTGAGTCGGACATATGTGAATTTACCGTCTGGCAGCCAAAATTTGGCCAGATCTGACCCAACCCAACCCGTTGACAACCCTAGTAGTATGGGGTAGGGCTCTCAAGGAGCCGAGCTCGAGCTGAGTTAGGATCAACTTGAGATCGATTCTTTTATATTCGAGCCTAAAGCTACTTAGCTTTAGCTTGACTCTATCAAGCTCAAGTCTAGTAATATGTTGTTATTATTTTTTGTTATTTGAATTTTTTTTTATTGCCTTTCTTTCTTTTATTACATTTTTATTTATTTATATTTAAATAATTAATACTTTTGGTCTGTTATCAAAGTATTTTTGTTTCATTGCAAATTAGCATGACAATACTCACTGGAGAGGAATGAGAGTTGACGATTAAGGCATGAGCTGATAGGTTAGGTATTTTATAGGTAGATTCAGAAAAAAATTAATTCATTTATTAAAATACCCTAAATCCTAATCATTAAAAGCTTCTAACAATTAATTTTTAATATATTTCGTAATTTAACTTATATAACTTTATGTATATATATATATATATATATATATATATATATATATATATATATATATATATATATATCTCACTCGAGAGGAGATGAGCGTTGGCGATTAAAGCATAAGGTAATAGGTTAGGCATTTTATAGGTAGATTGAGAAAAAAATTAATTCGTTTATTAAAATACCCTAAATCCTAATCATTAAAAGCTTCTAACAATTAATTTTTAATATATTTCGTAATTTAAGTTTTATATATATATATATATATATATATATATATATAGGCGCGACACGTAACGACTTTTTTGTAAAGTGATGGGTGGTATGGGACCCACTTTACTAACTAGGGTTAAACTTTTAAAATATTTAAAAAGTTATATTCTCTTTCGGCTGTCATTCTTGACTTTTTTAGAAGCCTTTTTAAAGTCTCTTTCTTCTCTCTCTTTTTCAGAAAGTGTCACACTTACTTTTTCAGGTATATTTTACTCAAAAAATGTGAGCGTCCGGTAGCGAAGTGCTAGCACATCGACAGTGAAGCGCCGACACCCCAATAGCGAGGTATTGGCACGCCGGCGGCGAAGCGATGACACCCCGACACCGAAGTGTCAGAGCCTCTATATTGAGGTGTCAGCGCTTCGCTAAAAAAAAATCGGAGCATCGGCGCCTCTCTCCAAGGGCATCGGCACCTCTATATCGAGGTGTCGATGCTTTGATAGAAAAAAAAATTAAATTAGGGCCCTCAAGGCGCCAGTGCCCCGATATAGAGGCAATGGCGTTTCGTTAAATTTTTTTGTATTATTTATTTTATTTTATTAAAGAGCCGACACCTCGATATAGAGGCGCCAACACTCCTGAAAAGAGGTGTTGACGCTCCATTTTTTTTAGCGAAGTGTCGGCACTTCGATATAGAGGCACCGACACCTCGGCACCAGGGTGTCAGCGCCTCGCTATCGGGGTGTCGACACTTCATTGCAAAAGTGCCAGCGTTTCGCTACCGAGAGCTCATATTTTTTAAGTAAAATATACCTGAAAAAGTAACTCTGACAGTTTTTTAAAAAAGTGGAGAGAAGAAAGAAAAAAGAGACTTCAAAAAAGTCAAGAATGACAGTTGGAAGGATATTTAACCTTTAAAATATTTTAAAAGTGTAACTCTAATTAGTAAAGTGGTTCCCATGCCACCCATCACTTCACAAAAAGGGAGCTACGTATCGTGCCCATATCAATTGGCGTAGAAATATCCCTATGCTCGGGCGCATATCCCCGACCCTTATATATATATATATATATATATATATATATATATATATATATATATATATATATAAGGTAGTCATTACTTGCACTCGAAAACTTAGCCCTTACACTGAGTTTAAAATAAAGACTTACAAGTTTGACGACCTCTGTTGTATGAAAGCACCATCTAAACCGTTTCATTTGGGGCCCTTCATTTAAAAATATTGAGTGTCAAAGATTAGCACGAAATATAATCTTCATTATGTGATTAAATATAGTCAAAGGCTATTATTTGATTCAAACGGTTGACAACAATTGATCATATGATAAATATCGTGTTTTGCTCCAATTTGATCCACTAAGAATCTATAGATTTTTTTTCTTTTAGTTTGTTTAGGTTTTAGGTTTAAACCTTATTATGTGTAATAAATTGTTTATTTTTTTTAATTAATTATACTCGAGCATATACACCATATATGTGAGTATATAGCTCTATAACATAGTACAACCCCTTGTGAGAGAATTATCAATCTATATACTCATATATATGGTGTATATGCTCGAGTATAATTAATTAAAAAAATATAATTTATTGCACATAACTAGGTTTGAACCTAGAACCTAACCTTCACAAAGCACTAAGTCAACCACTAGAGCAATTCACTAAGATATATAAAGAGAAAAAAAAATTAATACATATATAATTTTTTGGTCATTTTTGTGAATCATTTTTATGATATTGCAACTATTTTTTAGTTTAGATGATCTTTTATGGTATTATGATTATTTTTTTGTTAGGATATATTATTTTCCTACAATTTCCTGCATATGTATCCAAACATAAGATTTGGTTAATCCTAGGTTTTCTTAGCTAGCAATGTGGTTATCCAAATAGTGGAAAACAAAGGAATCTCATGGTTTCCTATAACTTAGATATTAATGAGAAAATATAGGAATATTATTTTACTTTCCCACGTTTCCGTGTTATTATGGTAATTTCTATTTTTCCCTTTCTACATTTGCCCTTAAAAAATGAAGAAATTATGCTTAGGGAGCCATTACTTGCATACTTTTTAATTGATTGCACCGAGGTTAAAGAATGACTTTGTATTTTAGGGACAGTGACATGTGAAAACGCAATTTAGGCCATCTGATTTAAAGTTCATGATCTATAGATCCTTACTGGATAAGATTGGAGCAAAACGCGATATTTATCATATGATCTATTGTTGTCAATCGTTGAATCAAATAATAGCCTTTGACTATATTTAATCACATGATGAAGATTATATTTCGTGTCAATCTTATCCACTAAGGATCTATAGATCATGAACTTTAAATCATATGACTCAGATTGCGTTTTCACATGTAACATGTTCGTAAAATACAAAGTCTTTTTTTAACCTCAGTGCAATCACTTAAAAAGAGAGTGCAAGTGATGGCTCTCTTATGTTAATGCCATCAACTTATAAACTCTATCTCGATGGCTAAAACCAAGGTATCAAAATCGGTATTGGTTTGCCCAAGACTGATACAACTCGGTTGATACCAATACGTATCGGCCTATATATTTTTTTTTTTAAAAAGGAAAAGTCTACGTCTCGGTCAAAACCGAGATGTATACCCGATACTGTATTGGATACCTAAGTTGAGCATTATTCCCTAACCCTAACTTCAAATCCTCATCGCTCTGACAAATATTTATTTGATCTCTGAAGGTTTGAGGGTTTGTTTTAATATGAAAAGTTGTTTGTCCTGTGATTTTATTGAGACACATTGAAGAAGAGGAGCTGGGATTAGACATGGTGCCATTTCTAATCCCTTTTCAGGTGATCCGAAGAAAAACATTATTTTTGGGATTTTCTTCTAATAGGGTTAATGGAAAAGGGGATGCCAAGTTACCCTTCGGGTTTGAAAATTTTGCGATTATGGTGACGAAGAAGACGACCCCAATTGAGGAGGAGAGCCGTGCCCCTATGTTAGATCGATTGATCATAATTTTCGGTTTTTAGAGACCTACAGAACTCTAAAATTTCTAGGCTCCAGCCACCATTGCAAGTTTTTCCTTTGATTTTTTAAATTTCATATGCATATTTGTATTTGACATGATTTATTTATATTTTTTTATTATATCCAATCTTGCAGTTTATTTGATTATATTTTTTTAAGGAAAATTTGTATTTTCGGCCCTATAAGTTTACTTATTTGGAGAAACAGCCCTATAGTTTGAAACTTTACAGAATAGGCAAGCTCCAAGCCAAGTTGTTTCCACGCCAGCACTGACCTACTTTTTCATTGTAATATATTTATTTTCCATTATTTTTTTATCATCACGCTATCTTACAATAGTTCTAAAATACAGAAGAAAATAAAAAAAAGATGAAGAAAATAAAAATATAGATCAAACAAAAGCGGCCACTGACTTAAGATAGCGGGCCGCTATCTTAAGATTACGGGTCGCTGAATTACGATAGCGGTCCTATTAGAGTGTACCTTATTTGATAACTCCCACACATCAACTATCTTAACCAACTATCTTAAAGCGGGCCGCTAACTTAAGATAGCGACAAGTAGGACGCTAACTTAAGATAGTGAGTGCTATCTTAAGATAGCGGCAAGATAGCGGCCCGCTATCTTAAGATAGCGGTCGTATTAGAGTGTATCTTATTTGATAACTATCACACAGTTATCTCAACTAACTATCTTAAAGCGAGCCGCTATCTTAAGATAGTGGTAAGATAACGACTCGCTATGTTAAGATAGTGGTCGTATTAGAGTGTACCTTATTTGATAACTACCACATATCAGTTATCTCAACCAACTATCTTAAAGCGAGCCGCTAACTTAAGATAGCGGCCGCTTTTGTTTGTTCTATATTTTTATCTTTTTCTTCTCTCTTTAATCTTCTTTTTATTTTCTTCTGTATTTTAGAAATTTAACATGGGTTACGATTGATTTAGAACAATTGATTTAGATAACTATAATTGGTTGGTTTAGATAATTACAATTAGTTGAGATAACTGATGTGTGGTAGTTATCAAATAAGGTACACTCTAATATGACCGCTATCTTAAGATAGCGGCAACTTTCGTTTGTTCTATATTTCTATCTTCTTCTCTCTTTAATTTCTTTCATGAGTTACAATTGGTTCAGATAATTACAATTGGTTGTTGTTCACTGGGCTACCTACAGGGACGACAAAAAACAATAAAAAATAAACATATATATTGTAATGGCCCAAAAAATCACGTTGAACTATGACCTCGGGATCCGTGCCCGATCGGTCACAGGTTTGACCAATTGGGAGTTCGATAGTTAGCGTAGAGTGTGATGAGTGAATGTGATGTGATGGGTTGTGTAGCAATGTGGTGTGTGTTGAAAAAAATCTAAAGTCACATACACCTATGGAGGTGCATGTGCTTAACACACAAACTAGGAGAGATATAAAAGGGTTTAATAAACCCTAAAATAGATGTTTGGTAGTTGAGAGAGAAGTAAAGAAGAGAGAGAGAGAAGTAAAGAAGAGAGAGAGAGGAGTAAAAAGGGTGATTAAGCAAGGAGTTATTGTGGGTGATTGGAAGAGGGATTCAAGTATTAAAGAGGCTGATTCAGCGCAAGGGATCCGTTAGAACAAAGCTGGAAACCCTAGCCTCCCAACCCTAGATTTGAAATCAACTTGAGATCTATTCAAGGTAAAATTTTTGTAAATAAGATGCATAGATTATAGGGGTTAAGTTGCAGTTAAATGTGGGTTAAATCATAGGATAATGGCTTAGAAAAATAGACGAAAAGGTATGGAAAAGATCTCGAAAGAATCTGACAATTTCGATTAATCGAAATTGGGTTTCGATTAATCGAAATTGGCCAGGAAGTTGAAAAGTCAGAGGACCCCGATTTCGATTAATCGAATTAGATTTCGATTAATCGACTTTGGATTTCGATTAATCGATTAATTGACTGAGAACCTCCAGTGGACCCCAGGGGTTGAAGGAAATGACTTGAGGAAAAAATCGACTAATCGAAATGGGATTTCGATTAATCGAAGAAGGATTTCATTAATCGAATGAATCGTTCGAATAAAGGAATTTGCTTTATGAAGAAGAATTTCATTAATCAAATTGGATTCATTAATCGAATGGAAAACTCGATCGCTCGAATCGAGAATGGACTTTATGAGGAGAATTTCGATTAATCTAAATTGCTTCGACATTAATCGATATTGACTTCGATTAATCGATTTTGGAATTCATTAATCGATCGAGATAAACTATGTTGACTTTGGTTTGACTTTAAGATTCTTGGGGATCTTATACCTTCTTTATTGCATCCTTTGTGATGTGTTTCACTGTGATGTGGTACCATAGGTGGTACGGTGGACTAGTGCACAAGGAGTCACGTGGGACCTTGATGCATTGAACAAATGAAGACTTGAGGTAGGGAACACCTTGAACATGTACTTTATTTTACAAGAGCATGTATGTAGTGATATAGATTTCCATTCAAATATTTTACGCTTAAAGAATTGTGAAAAGTGTGTGTGTGTGATATTCATAAGAGTAACTAATGAGCCATCCCTGTGGGATGAAGAAGTAAGAGATAAGAGCATCGTGTGATGAAGTAAATGGATACATCCTGTGATGTATCCAAGGATTGAATCATGTTTGATAGGGCCTAACTGATATAAATAGCACACTTACACGGTGAATAACTATATGTAAGGCACCGATATTTTTGTTATTTGAGGTTTGATAGGTTACCCCACCGACGTGGCGGGATATCCACGACTGACACGGCAGGATATCCGTGACCGATACGGCCAGTAAACCGTAGGCCGCCAAGTGAGGCTTATCAAGACATAGTAAGCACACCCCAGGGGTGTTGATTGAGACAAGTGAAACCCCGCCACCAATCCCCAGGGGAAAGGGGCTTGGGTACTATATGGTATTCCCAGGGAATACATTAAAACTGTCTATATAGATGACGATGAAGGGTATCTCGTCGGGGCTCGATGCTATATTGCTCGGGGATTACTTAAGTTGAAAGTTTAAGTTTTGCTTTAGGCCTTCTCAGCATCATTCATGAGTAAATGAACATATAAGTAATTAACAGTAAAACGAAATGCTTTTAATTCTGTTTCATCAATAATTACATAGATACATCATGCATGGCATATCATGGAATACATGTGAGTTATAATTTATATGTTCAAACTGTGTTTGTTCCCTATTGAGCTAGGATGTAGCTCACCCTATAGACTATACGTCGCAGGTCCACTACTAGCAGCTGCCGCGGTTTCAGGAGACGCTGATCCCGGCGAGTCGGACCTTGCGGTCGGCGAAGAGTTGGAGCCACCTCCAGAGGACTTCTTCTAGAGGACTCCGTTGTGCCACTTTGAGGGATTTTTAACAGAGAGTTTTGTACGGCTTGGTATGTCGAGCCTTTATTTTTTTGTTTGAAACCATGTATATAAGGAGTCTGGATCATTCTTTTGGGACGAACCATCCGTGATGATTGCTATCATCGATGGTTCGGATCGGTTCTCCATTTATGCAGAGGCATGAGGGTAGAACTGTCTTTTGGGAAGTAATTAATATAGATTTAAAATTTCGCAATTGCATATATAGTACTTTTTGGATGCTTGATATACCAATGTTCCATGCTTAGCTAAAGGGCACGGTCAAGATGATCGTGCTGATGGCACGGGTTTCGGGGTGCCGAAATCCGGGCTGTCACATATATAATGAAAAAATGGGTCGGTGCTGACGTGGAAACGGCTTGGCTTGGAGCTGACCTATTCTGCAAAGTTTCAAACTATAGGGCCGTTTCTGTAAATAAGTAAACTTATAGGGCCAAAAATATAAATTTCCTTTTTTTAAATATGCATTTTGACTTTTGTTCAAAACCCCCCAAGCACAATGAGTAATTTGTGGGCAATTTTATGAAATTACTCTGAAATTCATCGAAATGAGGGTGGGACCAAAATTTTGGTGATTAATTCAAAATTGGGCGAGGATCATTGAGTTCAGAGATCTAATACGATTTTTGTTGTGCCTATAACCACTCTTACTAGTTGTGGACGAGTGCGGTTATAATTCTTTGTTAATGTTTAATTGTATCTTATTCAAAAAGGAAAAAAGTTTTCAAATCTTTGTTATGTTGTAGCAAAGCTTTTGTTTTTAGCGCGACTAATACGATTATAGTTGTTTTTTTAATTAACGGGCAATGCCTCTAGTTTGTGTTTGATCTTTTAATATAGTTGCTGAAAATTGATTCCTTAGGAAAATGATTGTATCAAAATTAAACGGGGCCTTTAGGATATAGGCACTGCCTCTACTAAGGTAGCAGTAATAGAAGTTATAAGTGGTTGTTAGTTGACTTTGTTTGGATATGTCAGATGTCAAATAAAATGGTATGTTTTTGCAATAAAATATAAAGACAGGAAATAGCCAATGATAAATCTGAACAACAATTACAACCTCATAAATAAAAAAAAATGTCTTCAAAAATCTCAACTAGCGCCAATGTATCTTCTTAGTTTGTTAGCTTAAATAAAACCACTAACTCCTAAAGAAAAGGAAGATAAGATTAGTTTCCTAAATAAATGGAAAACCTAAAACTGACTAGACTTATTCAGCAAAGACTAATTTAGCAACTTCTAATGTCCAGAATATGACAGTAAGTTTCACTAATTTCCAACACTCCCCCATAGTGCAAACTTACCGTCAACAACACCAAGAGCACTTCGAAACAATTCAAACTTTGCTCTGCTAAGTGCTTTGGTAAACATATCAGCAACTTGAGCTTTCGTTCGTATTTTCTGCAGCTGAATGTCTTGAGTCAAAACCTTTTCTCGAACGAAATGATAATGTGTTTCAATGTGTTTTGTGCGGGCATGAAACAGTGGATTTCCGACAAGCTTAATTGCACTTTCATTGTCACAGTGAATGGGAACTGGATAGTTCAAGACATAAGACATTTCTTGAATAAGTCTCTTAAGCCAAATACACTCGTGAGTGGCCATAGTAGCTGCTACATATTCAGCTTCACAACTTGAAAGAGCAATAGTAGCTTGCTTTTTACTGCACTATGAAATAGTTGTTGAACCTATATTAAAACATTACCCAATTGTGGAGCGCCTATCATTCACGTCACCAGCCCAATCTGCATCTACAAAACCAGTAAAAAAGAATATTGTATGCTGCTTATACAGTAACCCAAAATTCAGAGTGCCTTTTACATAGTGAAGAATCCTCTTTGCTGCAATAAGTTACTCTCACGTGGTTTGTCCATAAACTGAGAGATGACTCCTACAGAATATGAAATGTCAGGCCTTGTGATAGTTAAATAGAATAAGCTACCAACGAGCTGTCCAAAACGTGTTACATCTTTCAGTAGTTTTCCTCCATCATTAGTTAACTTCAAACAAGGTTCCATAGGAGTAGTCATTGCCTTTGACTCCCCCATACGAAATCGATTCAATAAGTTTGCTGCATATCCTTTTTGAGAGAGAAAATATCCATATGACTTTTTAACCTCGAAGCCAAGAAAACAGCTAACTTCTCCCAGACTCTTCATTTCAAAATGAAGAGACAAAGTATCTCGAAGGCGAGTTATTTCAGCATTGTCATCACCAGTAATGATCATGTCATCCACATAGAGAAGGAGCATTGTGCATACCGAGGTTGTTTTCTTAACAAATAAACTTGAATCTACATTTGGAGACGTGAAACCACAGAAATGAAGGTATTGAGCGATTTTACCATACCAAGCACGTGGGGCTTGATTGAGGTCATACAAAGCCTTCTTGAGTTGGCACACGCAATCTGGAAACTCCTTATAAATGAATCCATGTGGCTGCTCCATAAAGATATCTCGATCCAACTCCCCATAAAGGAATGCTTTCTTCACATCTAATTGCCCCAATTTCCGGCCTTTGTAAGCAGCTAATGAAATAATTATTCGAATCGTTGCCATTTTAGCAACAAGGCTGAAAGTCTCCTCGTAATCTAGACCATATTGCTGAGAGAAACCGCGAGCAACAAGACAAGCTTTATACCTGTCGATAGTACCATCAACCCTTTTCTTCAACTTGTAAACCCATTTACAAGTAACTAATTCAACATTCTTTGGCTTCGGAACAAGCTCCCATGTGCAGTTCTTGTTTAGAGCTGATATTTCCTCCTGCATTGCTTCCTCCCATTCAGAAACACCTTTAGCTTCATTGTAAGACTTAGGTTCATTTTCACATGCTCCCATCAGAAAACAGGACACAATCGAGCAATGATTTAACTGAACTTCATAATCAGTTAAATAATCAGGTTGCTTTCTTTGTCCAAAAGACCTCCAAATAGCAGTCCTTATAATCTCATCTTGCTGAATAGTTTCTCCAGAAGAAGTATTGCTTCCCCTTTCACTGGATGCATCATCACCGAAGAAGGGTGAAGGATCAGTTGTGCCTCTATTTGTATTTTCATCAATTTGATGTGATGAAACTTCGTCAAACACCACATCACGAGAAACAACAACTTTCTTTGTTTCTGGATTCATACATCTCCATCCTTTCCTGTGAGTGTCATAACCAACAAAAATACAACGCCTTGCCTTGGGGGAAAAGTTTAGTCCGATTAGTTTTTGAGACGTGAACATAACAAACTGAGCCAAAAGACTTGAAAATAACTCACAGTGGGTTTGTGATGGTATAGTGCTTCAAAAGGAGTTGATTCTGTCCCTGGCCATGGAGGTAAACAATTTATGACATAACAAGCTGCTTGAATAACTGCTGCCCATAGCTCTCTCAAAAGGTTCTTTGCATGCAACCATGACAAGCACATGGATGTAAGATGTGTCAACTTGCGCTCAACAACTCCATTTTTCCATGGAGTTTTTGGACAGGTCAATTGACGCCGAATGCCATGTTCTATGCAATAATTTAGGAATTGATCAAACATTTATTCTCCTCCATTGTTGGTGTGTAGACACTTTATTGGCCGCCCAAATTCTTTCTCCACTTGCTCCTTGAACTATATGAATTTGGAGAAAGTCTCACTTCTGTGTTCCAAAAAAAACACGCAAGTGAAACAAGAAAAGTCATCTGCAAGAACCATTACGTAATGAAAACCATAGTGACTAGGTGTTCTTGTTGGCCCCATCAGATTTGAATGTACCAGCTGTAGCGTAGCAGTAGCTCTATTCTTCGAATTTGGGAAAGGAAGACGATGGGATTTTCCATATTGGCAACCAGGAAAAACCACATCTTGATGAATTTCTTTAAAGAGAGGAACTCCATCAAGAAGTTTCTTCGTAGAGATTTTCTGCAGTAAGTGATAACCAACATGGCCTAACCGAGCATGCCAAAGTGTCATACTTGCATTCTGACCTGTCTTTTCGACATATGCATCACTTGCAGACAATACATAGAGTGAGTCTTTTCTTTTTCCAGCCAATAAGGCATCAGCTTCACAGTGTCTTATATTGGAAATAATTTTCACATCATCTGGACCAAAAAGAACATACCTCTCAGAATCAGCAATCTGAGAAACTGAAGCGAGATTCTTCTTTGAGCCTGGAACATGATAGACCTCTTTGAGAGAAACACCACCAGTATTTGACATCTTTCTTGACATTGAAATTTCCTTCTTTCACTACAGGATGTAAAGAATTATCAATTGTAATACTGGCTCTTTTTCCAGAATGCGGACGAACTTCAGAGAGTAAAGAAGCATTTCCCGTTGCATGATGAGAGCAACCAGAATCAACAATCCAATCCTTGCTATAGTCTATGGAAGCATTATCATTTGTTTCCATGTTGGTTTGTTGAACAATAGAAATCACAATAACATTGATCAACAGCTTCAATAGATAAGCATTGCTCCCACTTGAGTTGTTCAAACTCACTAGTTTCATGTGCAACATTTGCTCCTCTGAGATTTACACGGCAATTTTGTTTAATATGGCCTGATTTCCCGCATCGATTACACACCACCTTTACACGATAATTGCGCTTGAAGTGTCCTAGCTTTCTACACCTATAACAGCTTTTTGAATTTCCTCTGGACTGCCCTTCAATTTTATATTGCTTGTTGTCACCTAAAGAATGCTTGGAGAAAGAATTGCTTTTTGCTTTGTCTTTTGTGTAAAGGGCATCCTCCACTTGAGAGGGAGATTGCTTGTTGCTGCTGACCATTTGTTTCATTAATGCTTCCTGATTTGAGAGCAGATTCTCCAACTCAATAATAGAAGGTTGATTTTCCCACCCTTGTATCGAAGAAATAAAGGGCATAAACTCTTTCCGCAGTCCGCGAATAAGATAAGGACGCAAACAAGCGTCACTCACAAGCTCCTCCGTATCCAATTTTGAGATTTCAGAATGCAAAGTTTTAATTTTCAGAAAACATTCTGAAATTAAAAGATTATCTCGAGTCATCCCAGCAAGTTCGTTCTCCAAAAACTGCAGCCTCATCGTGTTCTTTTGAGTAATAACCTTTCAAGTGTCTCCCACACTAGCTTTGGGGACTTTACATCACGAACTTTCTCGATGTACTCCTAACTGATCGATGTTCGCAAAGCAAATAAAACTTTGCCACACTTAATCTTCCACTTCCTTCGTAATTCAGCGTTCTGTGGTGTATCTTCTGAAATTACAGCATCTTCACTAGAGATAAGATCCCACAAATCTTGCCCTTGTAGATAAGCTTCCATGCATAGCTTCCAGTAACTATAATTGTTAGCAACAAGCTTGTCTACAGAGACACTGCTTCCACCATTTATATTCATTGAGTAATACAATAAAAAATACTTGAGAGGCAACCTGTCTCTAATACCATGAAATAAAATATAAAGATAGGAAATAGCCAAAGAGAAAGCAGAGATGATTTGTTGAAACTGAATTGTATTACTTAATGATAAATCTGAACAACAATTACAATGTTATAAATAATAAAAAATGTCCTAAAAAATGTCAACCAACACCAACGTGTCTTCTGAGTTTGTTAGCTTAAATAAAACCACTAACTCCTAAATAAAAGGAACTGACTACACTTATTCAGCAAAGACTAATTTAGCAACTTCTAAGGTTCAGAATAAGACAGTAAGTTTCACTAATTTCCAACAGTTTTGTCCACACCATTTATTGGTCATTTATTCCTCCTAGCATACTTAATCTAGCAATATTTGTAGTTATATATGTGTTTGAATGAATGTGTTTAGGAATGTGCATGTAGTCCAAGTAGAATCTACCAATTTATTTCTACTCTCTCCACACCCGAGAAGCAAGCTATTACACCAAGATCCTTTGGACCCCTTGTTGAGCTCGCCGAAGTACGCATATATTGTAGTTTTATATATTTGTTGATTGAGAAATATGATTTTATGAACGAATGATTTATCGTAGGGCGTTAAACACATTTTCATATATATAAAATGGTTGTGATTACTAGCCTAGATGTAGTTGATAAATGGAGTAAATTTCATAAGAAAGTTGGTGAACATGAAGTGAAGTTGTTTTGCCGTAAGTATTTTGGTAAGAAGGAAGAAATTGGAAGGGGGAAATTGAGGATATTCTAGAGGAGATAAATTCTGAAGAAAACATTGAAGACTTCATAAGACTCTCTTTGTTGTATTTCCTTGTGTACTTTTTAATACCAAAGAGTATGTATGCATGGTTCATGAAATTGATGAATTCAATAATATTGCGTGGGGGAAGATCGTATACGATGAGCTGTTGAAAGGTTTGAAGAACTGTTCAAAGAAGTTTAAAACATATAAGAAGCACACTCATCTTAACGGTTGTGCATACGTCCTTCAGGTACTTTCACATTTTGTAGTTTTAGTGGTTGTTAGCTAAATTTCTCAACATAATAGATTTCAATACCTCATACTTCCTATTAGGTATGGGCCCTTGAACGTATCCCCATCGTAGCTCCTTCTTCCCCTAGAGATGAGGATTCCAAGGTACCAGAGGTACTCCTCATATGTTCTGCTGAAGCACAAAATGTATGAATGCACGTTGAAAAGTGCCTATGTAAGAGAGCCTATTACTGTATCGTTGCTTTATTTGTATTTCTTTTATTGTAATTTATCTTTATGATGAAATAAACTTGTTTGCAGGTGACGCTTGATATCAAAGTCACACCTCAGGAATCGAGGATCTCAGTCATTCGTAATGTGCAATGCCTTAAATGCAAGAGGACTAGAAAGCAATACGGCCCACTTGTTGGTGAAGCCAGTAACTAATTTAGAGAAAAAAAATTATAAACTATCAGAGGACGTCCAATTTTTTAAGAAAGAAGTGTGTGATTTGAAGGCAATAAAAAGGTTAAAAATACGGGGGTGAATGATTTTCTTATCATTTTCGTTAGGGATTGACATCCCTAATCATCTAATGTATTTTAATATAGAACTCGAAAAAGAAAAATCTTCCTGTATCAGAATCCAACATCGAAGGTGTATGTACGAGAAGGTCGCAGGAGAAAGTTCGAAAGGTACTACAAAACTATCCTACAAGATGCAACGTATTTTTGGACAAATTTACTTAGTACATTGTTCAATTGGGTTATAATCAACAGTGAGTCCTCTAAGACAAATATTCACATCCTAACCCACTTAAGTACAAAACAAGGATCAGGGATAAACACTCCCAGGACACCTTCAAGTGACATTATAAGGGAACAGAAAAATGAGTTGTCAAATTCAAAGCCTAAGGTATTAGCTCACAGAATTAGTCTGATTTTTTTTCTAAGAATACTTTCCAATTAATGTTTTAAAATTGAATTTGTCATATTATAAAATAGGGGTCAAGCACGAAAATTTCATCTAAATTCGGGAAAGTGCATATTAGAGAGTTTTCTAGAGAGGTGGAAGAGAGAGTAGCAACGAATGCCGGAGTCGAAAAGGATGTAATTGATCGATAATGATGGGGAAGAATTGCTAGGAGATTATTCTACAAACCCAACCATTGGTGAATCACGAAATTATAACGTACACATCATCAATGAGGAGTTGGTAAAGTCCTATGAAATAGGGAAAAAGTCCCGAAAAAGTCATATTGGTTGAGAATCTCATACCAATCATATGCCAATCGCAGGAGGACGAAGAAACAGATGAATGGCTCAATATTTATATTAACTCTATGTGTCTATAGCAAGTGGGGTATGAAATCACACTGCTAAACGAGAGTTGAGCTTGGAACAAAGTTGTCTCGTCGAGAAGTACTGGAGTGACCCGAATGACAAGTTACTTTTCGTGTAGCTGCTTTATTTGACTTTTGTTTAGGTATTACGAAGCAGATTATGCTTTACAATGTTTCATTATAATTTTGTACAACCACTTGGTTAATCTGCATGTGGTAAACCAAATGAAGACTTCATGTCTATATGAGGGAGAAGTCCTACCTCTCTCAGAGCTTCGCACACTACGTTCCCCAGGTTGGTTATTAGGAACGGTAAGAAAGTGCCTAATTCATTCATCTTAAAAATTGAAATGTTCTCTTTGATGTGTTTAAAATTGCATACCTAATTTTTAATGGGTGAATAATATAGGTGATCGATTTTAAGTGTAACCATTGCAAGTGCACAAGATCTATTGTAGTATGGCAAGAACAAGGGTGTCGAACCCATAGGGAAACGTGAACTTTAATTAATTCTTTCAGAGATTTAAAAAACGTCCCCAAGGAAGTACCATGGGGCAGATTAAATTTACCAAAAATTTATCACACCTTTCCTAAATGCAAGAGAAATAAATTAATCAAAACAACTAATTATTGATGAATCTAAGAACAATATTTAAATATGATCAAGGAATATGCTACCCCAGACATATAACCTTTCTACCATTAAATCCACAATTTCATTAAGCATCATTCACACCATCATTTATCTAGAAAAATGATTCGTAAGAAAACATGATCATCAATCCGACATACCCTATCTAAAAACAATGACTCAACCTATCATTGCGGTATGAGTCATGTAAGAAGCATAGCGTATCTCATGATGTTTAGATCACGATAATAAATATATAATCGCTCTGCAGCCTAGATCAGCCTGCAGGTCCAGATCTAGCGATTACTGCCGTTGATATGCACAATCAACGGTCATAACAAAACATTCAATATATATTCAATCACACATACTTTGGGCAAAACGATTCCATGATGACATAAATAGACTGTGGTATTAATCATAAAAATGGTTACTTATCTGAGGATCGCATCTTCCCCGATCAACTGATTTAGCCGCTCATCTTTGGTGTATGATCTCCTTGTTCATTCAAAGCCATTCCACTTTTCATTTCTTCCAAAAGATCTTTGTTTAAAATGTCTTTTCCTAAATGCAATCTATGCTTTCATGAATGTAAAGGAAAAATAATGCAAATCCTAAGTACAATCTACCCAGATGAAATCCTAAAAGAAGAAAAGAGGAACCCTTCAAATCCCAAAAGAGATGGAGACCAAAAGATGAAAAATAATAAATTTTCTAATAATTCCAATTCCCCTTCTCGAAGTGTTGGTTCGGCTTTAAATACTCTCCAAGTCGTGCAAGTTTCCTGGCTCGAAAAGTCAGGGTCGATGGGTCGATCGATCGACTCCTTAAAAATCTGCGTTAAGAAGCCTTTTCGGTCTCAAAATCTATCATTTTGGTCGCTTGATCGACTGGAGGGTCGATCGATCGACCTTCCCAGATTTCCGTGAACTCTCGCCAAACTTTGCATCAGACACTGCCTCGGTATATCGGCCATAAATTTCTATCTCGAACTCAGATTGAGGCGATTCTTGTGGCGTTGGAAAGCTGACGACGAGCTCTACAACATTTGTGTTTTAGAAAGTTAACGAATCTACCATCTTGAAGGTTCAAATTAAGCTGCAAGTCCCACTAAGTTCTCGATGACCCAAAATTACAGTGTTTTGACATTATTTTCGGAATTCTTGGGCTATTTTCTACACTTGGATTATATTTACCTGAAACACTTCAAATCTAATAAATCTCATAAGATAGTCTTCATCGGATAGTTAAATGTAGGTATTTAGGAGTGAAATATCATCATATTTCACTACTCATCACACCCCCAAACCTACACTTTGCTAGTCCTCGAGCAAAGCAAACTAAAGAAAATAAATGCCACTTTCGTAGGGAGCATGATTACACTTAGCCTGTACAACAAGCCTTTAAACCCCTAGGTGATCCCTAGTGGAGGAGTTGTGTCTCTTGAGGGTTTACAGTGAAGTTACCCACAAACTTCCAAAAATTTTAAACCATTGGCAAAATTGAGTTTTCAAAACATGATTTTTATAACATATATACTATTAAAAAAAAACAAAACATTAATTATTTTAATATGTGAATCATCAATCTTAAATATTAATGTCATATCAATCATGCTAGTATCTATTCAAATTAATCTAATGCTCAAATTGTTAGATAATTCATCCATTCATGCCTAAACGTGAAGTATGTGCATACCCAAACCAAGATTCATCCATCTCGGAACTAGTCCAAACGAAAAACTGTCGGATCTGTTATCTCGACTCAATCCTCACTTTAGGTATACTCTCGAAATAAAATCACTCCGATGATGGGTAAGCTTTCACACACATGTGAGAGATCAATACAAAACAAGCAAAAAGGTCTCACATGATAAATGAAACACGATGTAATCAATGAACAAAAATAAATCTCATAAGAACAAATACTTGTATATCCTAAGCATGTCATATCAAGTGTCATAAGTATCACATATTTACTCTCCACAAGCCAGTTACCAATGCAAGATTAGATCATGAAGGTCTTTTGTAGGGTTGTAATGGGGCTCAGGAAAGGGTAAGAAAGAAAGAGAATTGAGATTCAAAATTTCTGAGACATTGGAAAAGAAACAAACTTCTGATTTTTCTATTTATCTTCTTTTTCTTTTCTAATCTCTCACTATTTTTCTATTTTTCTCAACTTTCTTTTTCTTTTGAATTTTCTTTTCTTGAAGCACCTCATATTTTTCATTATTTTTCATAATTTTCTTTTTCTTTTTCTCCCCCCTTTTTCTTTTATATTTTTGCCATACACTCTCAGTAAACACCACAACTCAGTATCTCTCCACTCATTCCTTTTTCATTTATTCTCATCCCTTGTTCCTAATTTCTTAGAAATAAGAAGGCTAAAACTGAATTTTCATAAATGGTGAAGGGTTAAAGGTTAACGTGACTTATCAAAGAATATATAAAGGTAAATTTTTTCAATAGGCTCAAAGGGGTACTAGAAGGATAAATTTATATGAGGTGGGGCATTTAAGCATAAACGAGCCAAAGATGGCCTTCAATCATGTCTTCACAAGATGGTGACTTTGCCTATTTATTTTGAACAAAAATACAATATGTTCTAACACAATAATATGAATTAATGTCATGCAAAGTCACAAATCAAAATAAAATGTATGAGATTATGCAAAATAATTCGTATTCAAAGAAAACTCCGAGTTATATAATCACTCATCAAGGATGGGAAATTGGCTCTAAAGCTCATCGGGTTTAGTCTCCACTACGAACCTAAGATTCAACGTTCAAAACAGTTCATCGATTTCTAAGTCTTAGCTTGGTATAAGTGCAAAAATTCTATGCATGAATATCAAAATTACCCACAAAATATCACATTAAGCTTCATTATTTTAGATACAAGCATTCAAAATCTGACATTGATATTATCAAAATTAAATTCACATGCATCATCAACTAAAGTTTGAAAACTATCGAAAAATAATTCATGTATGATGGTTCAAATTTTTTTTTTTTTTTTTATATAAAAAAAATAAGAAAGTGACGCAAGATAAAGAATCATACCCCCAAACCGAAAAATGACAATGTCCTCATTGATTGAAATAAGTAGCGCACCCCCAAACCTGTTGAAAAGTACCTCAACACAAAGATCAGGTGCAGAGAATATGTGCATCAAATTAGAACATGACCAAAAATAGATTGAAGGTAATGTGGCTACACTAATTTGGAAATTAAAAACAAACTAAACTAAACTAAAAACTAATATTCTAGAACTAAACATACGAAAAGAGAAATCCTAAACTAAACCTGAGTCCAACTCGTTTAATCATTGGTAGGCGGGCCCATCCACCTTGGTTCACTTAAATTGATGTTCTTCGGCACAGGGAATAATTTCTCCCAGAGTTCGAGCGGAAATTGGTGAGTCACCGTCGATGGTATGGATGGAGGCGTGGAGGCGGCGGTAAGAGATGGAGATGGGGGAGGTGGAGACGGAATCCGATTAATTACCTTGATATCAATAGTGATGCTCAGTGTAGGGGATTTAGAACGATTCTAACAAAAACAAAAATAAATAAAACACACTGGGTTGCCTCCCAGGAAGCGCTGAGTTTAAGTGTCGACAGCTTGACCTTTTCATTGATCAAATATCTGGGTCATCGAGGTGCATTGCCTCAACTCTGAACTGGGTCATCGGCTCAAACATTGGATTAAGACGTTGCCCATTGACTTTGAAAACTCCATTGTCCTTGAGACTACGGATCTCAATCGCACCATGCACACTAATGGAAACAACCTGAAACAAGCCTTCCCATCTAGATTTTAATTTTTCCGGGTGGAGTTTTAGTCTGGAATTAAACAGCCAAACCTTTTGTCAAATGTGGAACTCTTTCCGAGAAATTGACTCATTATGCAGCTTCTTGTACCTTTCTTTGTACATCTTGGAGTTTTCATACGCATCATAGCTTAGCTCTTCCAATTCACTCAGCTCTAGCCTTTGATTTGATCCTGCCGCTTGCATCTCAAAGTTAAATCTTTTGATAGCCCAAAATGCCTTATGCTCCAATTCAACAGGAAGATGACATGCTCTCCTGTAGACAATTCTGAATGGAGACATTCCAATTGGTGTCTTGAAGGCAGTACGATATGCCCAAAGAGCATCAGATAGCCGGTTCGACCAATCTCTTCTATCTGGTCGCACCGTCTTTTCTAAAATTCGTTTGATCTCTCGGTTCGACACTTCCACTTGACCACTAGTTTACGGGTGATATGGCGTTGCCACCTTGTGGGTGACGCCGTATTTCTTCATTAAAGTAGCAAAATGGCGGTTGCAGAAGTGCGAACCGCCATCACTAATGATTGCCCTTGGAAACCCGAATCGGTTAAAAACATTTTATTTCAGAAATTTGACCACAACTTTGTGGTCATTCGAACGGGTTGCTACAGTTTCAATCCATTTGGAAACGTAGTCAACAGCTACAAGAATATATGAATACCCAAAAGATGGGGGAAAAGGACCCATGAAGTCAATCCCCCAAACATAAAAAATTTCAACAATCAAAATCGGATTAAGGGGCATCATATTTCATCTTGAAATATTTCCAAGCTGCTGACATCTTTGGCTTTCTTTACAAAATTTGGCAGTGTCCTGAAAGATGGAGGGCTAATAAAATCCGCTTTGAAGGATTTTCTGTGCGGTCTTCTGTCCTCCAAAATGGCCTCCACAGGCCCCTGCATGGCAAAAGTTAATAACACTCAATTGTTCTTCTTCCGGTATATATCTCCTGATTACCTGGTCTGAACATAATTTAAACAGTTGTGGCTCATCCTAAAAATAGTATTTTATTTGTGAGAAGAACAAATTTTTATCATTTTTGCCCCATTGGGTAAGGATTCTGCCAGTTACCAAATAATTCACAATATTAGAGAACCAAGAAACTTTTGTAGCGGCAACACCTATTGTCATCAACTGTTCATCCGGAAAGGTGTCCCAGATAGTCTCAGAGACCGATGATTCTTCAGGCAGAATTCTTGACAGATGGTCGGCCACTACATTTTCGACACCCTTTTTATCTTTGATCTCAAAATTGAACTCTTGTAGGAGTAAGATCCATCTGATCAACCTTGGTTTGGTGTCCTTCTTCGCTAGCAGATATTTCAATGCGGAATGGTCTGAAAAGACCACTATTTTTTAGCCAAGCAAATAAGAGCGGAACTTATCCAGAGCATACACCACGGCTAATAACTCCTTCTCAGTGGTGGTGTAATTTAACTGGACATCAATCAATGTCTTACTGGCATAGTAGATCACATGAGGTACTTTATTCACCCTCTGCCCTAAGACTGCTCCAATAGCATAATCAGATGCATCACACATGAGTTCAAACGGTATAGAATAATCCGGTGGTTGGATTATTGGTGCATTTGATAAAAGCTCAAGCAATTTCAGGAATGCCTTCATACAATCCTCATCAAAGTTAAAAGGAACATCTTTGCCAAGCAAGGTACACAATGGTTTAGCCACCTTGCTAAAATCTTTAATGAACCTTCTATAAAATCCAGCATGACCCAAAAATGATCGAGTTTGTCAAATACTCTTTGGTGGTGGCAGATTGGCAATTAAGTCGACCTTTGCCTTGTCAACTTCGATTCCTTTCTTTGAAACGATATGCCCTAACATAATTCCTTGTTGAACCATAAAATGACTCTTTTTCCAGCTAAGAACAAGTTTTGAGTCCACACAATGTTATAATACTTGTGAAAGATGATTCAAACATGAACCAAACGTCTTTCCAAAAATAGAGAAATCGTCCATGAATACCTCGATGAACTTGCCAATCATATCCGAAAATATGGCCAACATACATCGTTGGAAAGTAGCAGGTGCATTACATAAGCCGAACGACATCCTTCGATATGCAAAAGTACCGTAAGGGCACGTGAATGTCGTTTTCTCTTGATCAGGTGGAAAAATGGGCACTTGATTGTATCCCGAATAACCATCAAGAAAGCAATAAAACTCCTGTCCTGCTAACTTTTCAAGGATTTGATCAATGAACGGAAGGGGAAAATGATCCTTTCTCGTAGTTGTGTTCAATTTTCTATAATCAATGCAGACACGCCATCCAGTAGTTTCGCAAATAGGCACCAATTCTCCTTCAACAGTTTTTTTCATAGTGATTCCAGACTTTTTCGGAACAATTTGGACTGGACTTACCCATTCACTATCAGAGATCGGATAGATGATTCTAGCATCGAGTAATTTAATGATTTCCTTTAAAATGACTTCTTGCATGTTCGGATTAAGTCGTCTTTGCGGTTCTCTCGATGGTGTACTATCATCTTCCAGATGTATTTTGTGCATACATACCGATGGGTCAATCCCTTTCAAATCAGCTAGGGTCCATCCGATAGCTTCCTTGTGATCTTTAAGCACTTTCAACAAGTCATGCTCTTGCTCTTCCGACAATGTGGATGAAATTATCACCGGAAATGTTTCTTGTGGCCCCAGAAAAGAGTACTTGAGCGACTCAGGCAACTATTTTAATTCCACAGTTGATGGCTGCTCAATTGACGGAGTCAGCTCGTCCTTTTCCGCAACAGGTAACGGTTCTACCTTAGTCACATTTTCACACAAGTTATCATCTGGATATGATAGACTCAACCTCGTCTCTTCTGACTGTTTCCTTTCAGATCCTTTTTCCTCATAGATGGCCAACAAAGCAGTTTCAAATTCTTCTTTGGTAAGCATTGATGGTAATGCTTCATCCACTACTTCATCCATCTGGTCGATGTAACAATAGTCAACCTCATCCTCGTTGGGGAATTGGTTCATCGCATGAAATATATTCAATCAAACCTTCATGTTTCCAAAAGAAACGTCCATGACTCCTGTTCGACAATTAATGCAAGCATTTGCAGTGGCGAGGAACAGACGTCCAAGGATGATGGGGACTTGATTAATTGATTTAACAGGTGGTTCCATGTCTAAAACAACGAAGTCCACTGGAAAGACAAACTTGTCTATTCCAACCAAAACATCTCGATAATACCCCTAGGTCTTCTTTCTGACCTATCAGCCAGTTGGAGTGTGACTGTCGTGAGTTTCAACTCTCCCAATCCGAGTTTCTCGTACACTGAGTATGGGATTAGATTAACACTTGCTCCCAAATCTAATAACGCCTTTCCAATTGGTTGCCCACCAATGACACATGGAACAGTTGGGACTCCAGGGTCCTTAAGTTTCTGTGGAGCTTCCAATTGTAATATCGAACTAACTTGATTAGTCAGGAACACTTTCTTTAAAACATGAGTACATGCCTTTCTCTTACGAGTGCACAAATCTTTGAAAAACTTGGCATACTCAGGAACTTGTTTGATTGTTTCCAGTAATGGAAGATTTATCTTTACTTGCTTGAATGTCTCAAAGATTTCTTCTATTTTTGTCGGTCCCTTCCCCATTCTAGATGGAGGAGTTAGGCACTCAGGGAATGGTGCCTTTGGGACATAAGGGGCAACTTCAAGTTCCGGTTCTTTTTCACGTCCTTGTTAGACAGTTGGAGGAGACTCTTCCTCTATTACTTTTTCTTTTCCCTTCTCTCTTCCTTGCCCTTTCTCTTTCTCTTATCCTCTTTCTTTCTCTTTTCTTCTCTCTGACTCTTTTTCTGCTTCTCTTTCTTCATCAGCTTCCACAGGCATTTCCACCTGATTATCAACCTCTCGTCCACTTCTCAGCATTGTAACAGCTTTCAACTGTTGACTGTTCGATGGTCCTTCATTAGGTGGTGTTTGGCCTCGAGGATTGTTGATGGGTTGGCTGGAAAGCCTACCTTCCTCTCGTTGACTTAGTTGATTGGCCAATTGACTGACTTGGTCCATTATCATCTGCTGAAAAGATTGCATGCTTCGCATCACCTTTTCTTACAGATCAGAATCTGTCGAAGTGCTGGTATGAGATTGATTGAAATTCTGATTTTTTCGGTATTCAGAATTTGGATGATAATACGGAGCATTTTGTTGGAAATTAGAATTCTGCTGGAAATTCTGTTGTGGACGAAAGTTTTGTTGTCCACCCATTGTGTTGGCTCTGTACTGCTGATTTACCTGACCAGTTTGGTTTGACCCTCCCCATCCTAAGTTGGGGTGATTTTTCCATCCCGGGCTATAGGTATTTGAGTACATGTTTCTACCCTGCCGTTGATAAGATTGAGTCACATTGACCTGCTCTTGAGGAGTAGGTTCATCAGGGAAGAATGACAAAGTAGTTGGGCACTCATTAGCCATGTGACCTGAGTGGTCACAAATTGAACACACAGTGGGGGTGATGGGAGTTTTAGCTTGCTTAGTCACGGCTAATAACATGTTCATTTGCTTGGACAACATATCAACTTTTGTTGACATATCTGAGGTATTGTTGTTGACCTCATACAATCCATCTTTGGTCAACACATGAGATTTAGGTGCCATGTCCAAGTTAATTCGCCCCAATGTTACATTTTGGATTGAGGTTTGATACAACTTTTTAAATAATGCCCACAATTCGTCGGCTTCTTTTGTGGCACAAGATCCACCACAGGACGCATCTACCATGCGTCTCTCTTCCAGAATCAGTCCATTGTAAAAACTTTAGACTTGTTGCCACCTTAGAACTTGATGATTGGGGCAACTTCTGATCAATTCCTTGAAACGTTCCCAACATTCATGAAATATTTCTGTAGGTTGTTGGGAGAAAAACTGAAATTTCTGACGCAACTCAATGGCTTTGGTCATGGGAAAGTATTTCTTAAGGAACTGACAATGTAGCTCTGCCCAACTCTGGATAGATTGTGGTTCTAAGGAATAGAACCAAGTTTTCGCCTTATCTCTTAAAGAGAAAGGAAAAAGCTGTAGCTTAGCTATCTCATCAGTGACATTGTGGACTCTGAACATTTTGCATACTCCAGTGAATTCATTTAGATGAATGTGCGGATTTTCATTGGCCAAACCATGGAAAATTGGCAACATTTGAATCATCGCAGATTTGAATTCATAGTGGTTCCCTGGAATGGGAGCATGCATGATACTATCTTGATCCTCGTAAAAACCAGGATCATTATAATACTCCAATGTTCTTGGGCCTTCATCATAATTATTGTTCCCATTATTTCCATTATTGACATTCCCATTATTGTTGTTCTCATTTCTTTCTTGCCTTTGGTCTGCCATGGTCTCAGTATGATGATACCGATTCCTCTGGATTCTATGATTCTCTACAAGATCTTTTGATCTCAAGATTAAACGGTTGCAGATGCGGGTGATGAGATCGAGTAAAGCTCATGCACCACGCTCACAAACAGGGTTGATGATTCCACAACAAACCCACAATTATCAGGCTCAATCGATTGAAGCAAAGGTCTCAATCGATTGACACAAAGCACACACAAATATTCAAACAGAGATTAATCAAGTTAATCGATTGATGAAGTTGTCTCAATCGATTGAGGTTCAAAGTCAAAAATCAGTAAGCACAGGAAGGTCAGCCGAAATTGCCAGCAACAAAGGCGTAGTCAATCGATTGACAGAGAAGTGTCAATCGATCGAAAGAGACCAGAATTTTCACAGAAATTGATATCCCAGTCTCAATCGATTGACAGAGAATGTTCAATCGATTGAGTTTTAAGATGAATAGTAGTTTATATCATAAGAAAAGAAAAGAAAAACAAAAATAAAAACAAAAAAAAAAAATTAAAATTAATTTTTTTTTTTAATAAATTAAATTAAAATTCGAATTTTAAATTAGATTTTTTTTTTCTTTTTTTTTTTTAAATTCGAAAATTATGGTTTTAAAATTAGAAATGCAAAATTCAGATTTTGAGACCTAAGGGCAATCTTATAAAATCTTATCTAAAAGAGAAAAATAAGGTAAAGAATAAAAGATTCCTAAATTTCCTAAGGGACTCCACACAAACTTATTCTAAAAATCTAAATTTCCTAAAAGGACTCCACACAAACTTACCTAAGAGAGAAAAATTAGGGAAAGAATTTCGATTTTTTTTACTCACCACAGTTGATCGATTGACTCTTTCGTGTCAATCGATTGACAAAGCGGTGCTCACGACCACAAAACCAAGTCAATCGATTGAGGTAGAATTCTCAATCGATTGACTATTAAAAACACACAAATCCCTATCCGAATTAATCAAAATTTTGCTGACTTTCCCGGCAACGGGGCCAAAAACTTGATCGATTTTAAGTGTAACCTTGCAAGTGCACAAGATCTATTGTAGTATGGCAAAAACAATGGTGTCGAACCCACAGGGAAACGTGAATTTTAATTAATTATTTCAGAGATTTAAAAAACGTCCCCAAGGAAGTACCAAGGGGCAGATTAAATTTACCAAAAATTTATCACACCTTTCCTAAATGCAAGAGAAATAAATTAATCTAAACAACTAATTACTGATGAATTTAAGAACAATATTTAAATATGATCAAGGAATATGCTACCCCAGACCTATAACCTTTCTACCATTAAATCCACAATTTCATTAAGCATCATTCACACCATTATTTATCTAAAAAAATGATTCGTAAGAAAACATGATCATCAATTTGGCATACCCTATCTAAAACAATGAATCAGCCTATCATTGTGGTATGAGTCATGTAAGAAGCATAGCGTATCTCATGATGTTTAGATCACGACAATAAATATATAATCGCTCTGCAGCCTAGATCAGCCTGCAGGTCCAGATCTAGCGATTACTGCCGTTGATATGCACAATCAACGGTCATAACAAAACATTCAATATATATTCAATCACACATACTTTGGGCAAAACGATTCCATGATGACATAAATAGACTATGGTATTAATCATAAAAATGATTACTTATCTGGGGATCGCATCTTTCCCGATCAACTAATTTAGCCGCTCATCTTTGGTGTATGATCTCCTTGTTCATTCAAAGTCATTCCACTTTTCATTTCTTCAAAAAGATCTTTGTTTACAATGCCTTTTCCTAAATGCAATCTATGCTTTCATGAATGTAAAGGAAAAATAATGCAAATCCTAAGTACAATCTACCCAGATGAAATCCTAAAAGAAGAAAAGAGGAACCCTTCAAATCCCAAAAGAGATGGAGACCAAAAGATGAAAAATAATAAATTTTCTAATAATTCTAATTCCCCTTTTCGAAGTGTTGGTTCAGCTTTAAATACTCTCCAAGTCGTGCAAGTTTCCTGGCTCGAAAAGTCAGGGTCGATTGATCGACTCCTTAAAAATCTGCGTTAAGAAGCTTTTTCCGTCTCAAACTCTATCATTTTGGTCGCTTGATCGACTGGAGGGTCGATCGATCGACCTTCCCAGATTTCCGTGAACTCCCGCCAAACTTTGCATCCGACACTACCTCGGTATTTTGGCTATAACTTTTTATATCAAACTCAGATTGAGGCGATTCTTATGGCGTTGGAAAGCTGATGACGAGATCTAAAACTTTTGTGTTTTAGAAATTTCACGAATCTACCATCTTGAAGGTTAAAATTGAGATGCAAGTTCTACTAAGTTCTTGATGACCCAAAATTGCAGTGTTTTGACATTATTTTCGGAATTCTTTGGCTGTTTTCTACACTTGGATTATATTTACCTGAAACACTTCAAATCTAGTAAATCTCATAAGATAGCCTTCATCGGATAGTTAAATGTAGGTATTTAGGGGTGAAATATCATCATATTTCACTACTCATCAATAAGTTATGCATATTTATATATTTTTGTTGAAGAAATGAGAGGAAAAATACAAGGATCAATTCCACTCGTGCCATTTTTTTCATATGTGGTACCTCTTAAGTCATATCATCATCCCATTCAAGATTTTCAATATGATTGAAATTAGGTACTTTACCCTATTTCTTGCCATCAGGGTATGTTATATAATGCGTATAAGGAATATAAGAAATACATGGCCTTGAATAAGGATACTACGAAATTAGATGGTTCATTGCCAACAACTTTTCTACTAAGTCATAATCTAATAAAGGCTTCGGACCCATAACATGTCGGATATTCGACTTCAAGTATCGATAAGGTAATATTTGCTTAGTTGGATTATAAAATTGACATTTGTAATTGATCATGAGAATAAATGTCTGTTGTTATGTGCAGATATTTATTCCCATACATGGGGAGAGACCTGGACAATGGGCATTGTTTATCATCAATCTGAAGGAGATGAGGATTGAGGTCCTCAACTCATTTGCTTGTAACCCTATGTTGAAGTACAAAGAGGAAATTTTTTTGTTGGTAAGTTTATTTCTAATAGAAAATATTTAACTACTCTCATTATTGCGTTAAACATTGATAACTACAATTCTTCTTCCAACCTATATAGAAGGATTTTTTCTCATTGCTATTGAGTCATCTCGGAAACTACATGTTGGATTTGCGAACTTGGTCATGGTTGGGTCTTGCGGGCATTCATAGGCAGACCAACGGTTGGGAGTGTGGAATGCTTTTCCTCAAATAGATCGATTATTCTTCTCACGGACTTCCTTATTCTTTCAACGAGGTAAATTTATAAGAGTTTACTACCTTTAGTAATTTGAGTTTCTTACTGAATTGTTCCTTTCATTAATCAATACTAAGAAGATATAATATACTTTAGGCGGTGAGCGACATTTGAGATAATTGCGGGGGGCAGCCAAACCATAGGTGTGGGCCGACACAGGTATACAACTGAATCATGATTTAGAAAGTACCTTTTGTAGTTCATTGCTAAGGTATTGATTATCAAATTGCAATGGTGAACATGTATTCGAATGTATCAATTGTCTATTTCGTGTAGTTATTTATCTTCCATTAATAGCTATAACACAATTAATTTTGAAGATTATTTTTGGAAGCAGCATAACAGTAGGCAATTTTATGAAAATTACGTTAGAAATAATGCCGATACAAAATGTGTGGGCAAAGTGCATATTCTCACTACATAGACACATAACATAACAAAAGAAGTACTGGAGTGCATCATTGAATGAAACAAGTTTATCTAATATAACCTACCCACGCACAACACCGAATTCAAAAGACATCCGTATCATCGAAGGTATCGATTGAGATCACATCATCCGAATCTTCAGCGCCGACCTCTTCAGTCGAGGAAAAAATTACGATTGACACACCTCTTGTCATACGCTGTGGCACCGGAAGAGCCAATTTCCTCTTTCCTGCTATCATCTTCCTTGACAGATACAACTGCATCTGCCAGGGGGGGGGGGGGGTGTTAGGGGTAGCATCTATGTTATCCTTGGAGTATTGTTTTGGGAACGTTTCTGCCAAGCTGACGTGTGATATATGCATTACTTCATTTATAGCGGTTGAATGACGCTTGACTATGTCCTAGTGGTGGACAAACTCGTGCTCAGAGATATTCACATGGTGGCGAATCAAACATCATCTGTGGAGGAGAGGAAATGGAGTCAGAGCTGTTTTTCAAAGACATTTGACTTCTACATGGAGTGGTACCCTCATGTGTTGGTACGTGCTTTTTCTGGGTTCCTTTCAGTCCCCGGAATCAGTGGCTCAATTCTGTCTAAGTGGACTCTGGCGAAGGCGATGATAGAATAATAAATTAGAAAATATTAAATGCTGAAATTAAAGAGGTGAATTTTAAATGAAGAATACCTGAGAAGATGCGATTGCCAGCTGTAGATATTTATCGACACTGCAACACGTCACTGATCACGCTTTAAGGGAGAGCGAGGACTTGCAGGTTGAACTCCTTTACTTAATTGTCCGCTGACGAACGTCAGCAGCTGTGGGTTGCCTTTAGTGTAACTGGTTTGATTTTCCTATTCCTGCTGGGATTTTATTTAACTTGGTCTCCTAATCCTACTGGGAGTCTAATTGATTTCGATATCTTAATCCTATTAGAAATTTAATTGATTAAGTCTCCTAATCCTACTTGAATTCTGATTACTTTAAATATCCTAATTTTAATTAGAAATCGAATTAATTTAAATTGAGCCCGCTATGCTAAGGAGGATTAGCCCCATTTCCGGGTACCCTCCGTAAGCTTCCTTGGGCAAATCGGGTGGCTAAAATTGAGAAAGACTGAATTTGAATTATAAAGTAGTATTTTTTTGTGAAAGATTGATGATTGGTATTTAAGGGTTAAAATTTTAGGGCTAAAAAAAGAATTAAGAACTGAAGCTATAAAGCAAATTTTAGGATTTAGAATTATGAGAAATTAAGACTAAAGCTAAAATCTAAGGACTAAAATTGGGATCGAAATTAGGAAACTTTGGATCGTGAGATTAAAGACCAATTCTAGAACCTAAGAACTAGGGCCTAAAAATTAAAAGACTGGTTCTAGAACCTAAGGACTAGAATTAGAAAATTAGAAATTTAGATTAAAGCCTAAGATCTAGAATTTAAGAATTAGAGGGCTAGAACTAGAATATAAAAAAGGAGAACTAGTTCTAGAACCTAAGAACTAGAACCAGAAAATTAAGAACTAAGGAATTACCTGAAGAATCGTCTAAATCGTACAGAGGAAAATTGTATAGAGGAAAATTGTGTAGAGAAAAATTGTATAGGGGAAAATTGTATAGGGGAAATTTGCGTATATGAGAATTGTATAGGGGGAAATTGTATAGAGAGAATTGTGTATATGAGAATTGTATAGAGAGATGACTAGGGGGGTAAAGGTCTTATTTATAGGCTTTTACCATAAATCCTATTTTCTAAAATAATATAATAAAGATACTAATCCTAATTCAACTCGGAGTTTAGAAAAATGTCACTTTTTGCACAGCGGTCGAAAACTGACCATAACTTTTTCGATACTTATCAGAATTGTGCATTTTTTAGCTCATTGGAAAGCTACTTCGATAAGCTTTTCAACGTGATCAATTTTGCCTCAATCCATTTTCGTTTGATACCTCAAAATAAGTCAAACATAAAAGTGACGGGATTGACAATTGAGAAAAGGTTGGAAAGACCTAGTTGGCTCTAGACTAAGGATTTGGGCATGGATCTCCTAAGGGCTGAATTCTAAAACTTAAGAATCAAGAATTAGAATCTAAAGATTAGAACTATAAGAAATTAGAAATTAAAACTAAAGGCTAAAAAAATCTAAGGACTGAATTCGAGACCGAAATCAGAAAAATCAGACCGTATGATTAAGGACTGATTCTAGAAACTAAGAACTAAAATCAGAGATTAATAATAGGACTGGAGATTGAGATTTCAGAACAAAATTAAGGTTTAGAGTAAAAAATTAGGCAATCAGATTAAGGACTGGTCCCAGATTCTGAGAACTGGAACCAGATATTAAAAGTTACGGCCTAAAAAAAAGGGGTGCTACGGTTTAAGACTGAAAATTTAATGCTGATAGTTAAAACAGAAGAATCTAAATTTAAGAATTAAAATCAGGATCGAAAACTAAAAGCTAAAAGGGGAATTTTACCTAAGACCGGGGCTGCGGAGAGGAATCTCGAAATCCTCAGCTTGGAGACGAAGAACTCGAAACTCGAATCCCAAAGTTGTAGGGGACTAGAGTCTGGGTCGTAATGGAAAGACCTTTTTATAGGTATTTTACTAATTGAGCGCCTTGTGGGGTGCGTTTAATTTTTAATTACACGCCCTATTTCAAGCGTTTAATCAAATTGCGCGCCAATTTTTCGGTGCTTAATCGCTTTGAGTCGATCACCGATTCAGTGAGCGACCGGCTGACTTGCTTAGCGAGTTTCCTAGTTCCAATAATGTTAGGACTAATTGCGCGCCTGATAAGGTGTGCACAATCTGATTAAGCGTTTATTCAGAAACGCTCAATCAAGGAAACTTAAGGGTCAAGGATAGCAAGACTAGGTCGAGCGTAAGCCAATTGCGCGCTAGTGGTGGGGCGCTCAATCCGATCGCGCGTCTGGTTTCAGGCATGTAATCGAGTCTCGAGATGGTCTGGAAAAGGAAGTTTGGTCTGAAAGGGAGACTGATTGCGCGCTTGTAATCTGGCGTGCAATCAAATTACGCGTGGGATTTCAGGCGCTTAATTCGGGGTTGTCCGGGTCTGGTCTCCAGTCTGAAATGCGAGACTATTGTTTCAGTCCGCATTCCGACTATTACTATTGTTTCAGTATATAGTCTCCCTATGTTGGGATCTGAGCCACAGAATTTTTATTTCAGCCTGTGTTCAGTCATGTACTATTGTTTCAGTGCATGGTCCCACATCGAGGATTGAGGTCAATAATTGACCAAACGAATTCGTATACTCCGAGAGGGTGAAATGGGGGTGTCTACACCATGGTACCTCGTGAGAGTTTTGGTCCCTCTATTTATATCTCTGTCACAAATTTCCTCCTTTTTCTTTCTATTATAACAATCACGTTGTTAGCCTCGAACCATTGTGCTATTTGTCTTGGTATCGGTTGCAGCTGATGTGAAGTGACAATACGGCGCTAGTGTAACTTTGCCAACTCAAGTGTTATAAATTCTAACACTTAAATGTAGTTTTAGTGCATCAAAATGGCCCTTGGTCATACCCAACCTTGCACTTCCACCTCTAGATCACTTCTACCTGACACGACGGGACTAGAGGAAGCTGGTTGGACTGTGCCTAGTCTGGCCTAATAGATTCGTACTGTATGATATAGAGCTACCGTCTATTTTCCATCATGTGTTGCTCTTATCTGTTTTCCAATTCGTGTATGTATCTTTTCCAACTGGTATGAAGTGACTGGACGGTATTGATGGAGCATTACCAAATCTAACCATATTGATTCGAAGTGTACAATTGTTTTTTTTGGTTTGGTGGGGGGGGGGGGGGGGTGTTATATTATCGAAACGAGGAAGAATGGGTGATTCCTTAGAATATTATTAAAAATAAATAAATAGGGCATTGGATGAGATTAAAAAGTTATTAATTGAATCAGGATCATTTATCTCAATTTCCATGTGGAAGTCATTTGTCATTTATACTTTTTTAATTTGGACAACTTTTAAACTATAAGCCAAAGCCTAAAGCCTACATCAAACTATTATAAAAAATGCATTGGTTCCTGGTTTGACATTTCTGTGCAGAGTAGGTGTGTTACAGCCTGGATTTCGGCGCCCCGAAACCCACGCCGTCTGTGGGCTAGCGCTAAGGCCGAGCCCCGAATGGATCATCACGCGTCACAAATGCACAGCGGAAACTAAGTAGAACCATTACGCACTAAGTAACTTAACCAAAATAATAATTAACTACCATTCATCACAAAAGCGCAAAAGACGGTTCTAATTCCATATGAACGCCTATGGAAGAAGAACCGTTAAGAACCACCGGTAAGGACCTTTCCTTACCGAAACATGGTTCAACCAAAACATCAAAATACAAATCAGACTTATATCTTTTACATCAAAATAACTCCAAAACTTTTCATCTAGCACAAGGCCGGACCTACTCTGGTCGGGCACAAATAAAATAGTCCTCGGGATGTGGCTCTTCCAAATCTTTGCTAGGGGAGTAGTCCGAATCTTCCCTCTCCGGAAACTCCTCCTCCACACCTTCACCTGAACCTGTGACATTAGTCGGGGAATGAGCTTTATCCAAGCTCAGTAGAGAAAAACCCATAGCATGCTTATTATAACATCAAACACATATCTTATGGCATGACGTAAATGAAGCTGTTCTGACACATGCAGGAATTGATTCTCATGGCCTTAACAGACATATGCAATGCTAACGGAATTCATGAACATGCTCACATTTCTATTCCGACGTAAGAAAGAAGAAAACTTAAAAGTGTTTTACTTAAAGTACTAGAATGAGGAACTATAGCCTCAAGCCCCTGATGGAATACCCACCATCGTCACTCACATGAGTCATTTGCACATAAATCCAAGGTCCCGTAGAGTTGAACATTTGGCCGAACATAATTACCGTTATACGGTAGGAGTCACAAAGCACATATATCACAAAGGGTGTACGGATTGGCCACCGTACCGGTCACGGATATCCTGCCGCGTCAGTCACGGTTATACCGCCGCGTCGGTCGGGTATTCACATAACCTTAAATCGAAAGTGCATACATATGGCTTATCGTCGTGTGAAGTGGTAATTGTAATTTATATCAAAGGTCAGAAAGAAGTATAAAGGTCTCACACATACACACGTATCAAATTGAATCTTGAAGATTCCATAGATCTCACACATTTCTGGATCATACATAACACATGCCTCATTGGTTCAAAATCATAAACGGAACTCATAAAATCGGATCGAAGAATGCATCATAACATAACACGCATGTCAATGAAATAAATGCACATGATACCAAGTTTCCCCTACCTCACAATCTCGACCCGCGCGCGTTCACACTGCCACAAGGGTCAGGTTCTCCTTACTCAACCTTGGTTCACCTAAACATATTCATTTTCATCAGTTAGAATGATGCTAAACATACTTCTAATAGTCCCTCGAAATCTCATAGTCGAAACTCAACAAACAAAAGAATCTGGGAAATTCGATCGATCGAATCCATATTTCGATCGATCGAAATCCAGTTCGATCGATCGAATTCATTTCGATCGGTCGAACTCTACAGAAGACACCCAAATCACCTATCAACTCGATCGGACGAATTCTCAAATTGATCGAACGAAAATGACTCGATCAATCAAAATTAAATTCGATCGGTCGAGTTCCATAGAAGACATTTAGCTTCAGCACAGTTCGATTGGATGAATCCCAATTCGTTCGATCGAAAACCCATAATTCGATCGATCGAAATCAATTCGATCGGTCGAATTCTCGCAACAAGAATTTCCAAAGTTCTGTTTCTATATACCTAGATCGATCGAACTATATGACTCGATCGGTCGAAAACTTTTCGTTCGATCAAAATTATTTCGATCAAACAAAATTCTCTATACTTCGATTATTCCCCATTTTTAGGTCATTTCGATCGATCGAACGAAATTTTGATCGATCGAAATGAGCGGATTTCACCAAAATAGGGTTTTTCACCTTCGATCTCTTCTCATTCCGAATCAACTCTTATTCCTTATGATTTTTACAAGATTAAAGACAGATTTAACCCTAGTAACACGATCTATAACATGCACCCACGTTTCATACCTTGATCCAAACGAATCCTCTTCCTTGCTTCACAAACGAGCTAGGGTTCCACCTAATGACAGCAGTTCGTCTCGGTTCCGATCAATCTGTCGCTTCGTTGATCATGGACGAACCGATCCCACGTTCGTGAGCATTCAAAGCCCTAGATTTCACCTTCTCTCCTCTTAACTCCCAATTACAAGCATTAACTAGGTTATTAAATGCTTGATTTCCTTTTATAGTCTAGCTCCTATGCTTGGGAGTAACACAGCTACACCGAGGTAGTGTATGCGAGAGTCCTATGCTCCCACATCTAGTCTACATACATTCGATCTGGTCCGTTGGATTTGATCAATAGATATTACATCGTTGCTAAGTAGAGTCCAGTCGGCACGCGTACCGAGTCCCACTGATCAAGGCCGAAAAGATAGGGACGTTACAAGGTGACCCTGACTTAGTCATTCATGGCCTCCTGCTGCAAATAATGCTTTAATCATTTATGCGATTATAGTTAATCATTTCTGAGATCATAGCTCGTACTTTGCAACTTTGAATGTGTTTTCCCATTGAATAATACTACTATTGTTGTTTCATGATCAGTCACATAATTTATCATTTTATATCATCAACTAAGTGTTCTTAGTCCATAGTTTGCTACTAATGATGTGTTGTTAGTAAATATTTAGAACAGTAAGTAGAAGAAGAACAAAGTGTTGATGTTTGTCAAAATGAACTCATTAAGCAGTAAGATAGAAGATCGCAGAAGACAGAGTCAAATCAATGCTGAAACACCAGTTATAGAGCTAACGAAGAGAAATCATGAAACTTAAGAGTTAGTCGAAGTAAAATCGAGAGCCAGAATAGAGAGAAAGAAAGAATCGAAACCTTAGGATTCTGCTGAGATGACTGAAGAAAGCAAGGTGAATCACAAGCGATCGAGAAGAAATCGAAGTGAATAAACAGAAAGAAATACAAAATCGTATATTCGATTTTGTACTTTAAAGCTCATGCACACTGCTGAAGGTCATGTGAGAGATGTCCAGCCGTGCAAAGACTTGTGAACTCTAAAAAAAAGGAATCTATACACTCCATGGATTTGAGAAGATTGGCGAGAATCACTGCTACTGAAAATCAGGAGAAGAAATCTCACACGCCTCTAGTAGCCAAAGCAAGAAGGATACGAATCAATAAGGATATGTATTAGGAAGAATAGTTTGAGGAAGATTTGTTTTAGGTAGATTTACTTTCTTTAAAGTCCTAATTTGTTGTAACAGGCCTCTTATGAATCTATGAATAAGAGTTCTCTTTTTACAAAAGATTTTACAAAAGAGAATCAAAGATTATTCTTGTTCCTATATAATTCTCATGTATATGAATGCGAATCCATATGCGTTCTTGAATAACATCCTAGAAATCTTTATCATAGCTGACAACTAAGATTGAGAGGACGAAAGATCAACCTAAGAGTAGTTTTATTTTCTGTCTTTTATTTTCAGCAAAGTTGAATAGTTGTATCCATGGATTTTAGATCTTAATTGACAACTAAGGGAGAATTTATGGAAGATCATTGTAGTATAAATTTATTTTCTTGCAATTTACTTTTCTAACAATTTAATTTATGCATGTAAATATCCGAGGGCTGGCCAATTTTAATTGACGACAAGAATTTGGAAGGTTGAGGAGTAGATTTATTTTTCTGCAAATTTCAATTATGCACTTAAGATTTCGAAAGAATTTCAAGTTTTAATTGACGCCTAAAATCCGAAAGACTTGAGAGCTAGTGTAACGGTTTTAAATTCATAGAATAGATTTATTTTATGCACCGTAGTTTAAACAAAACCATCAATTTTTTCATTCTTTAAAGGCAAATAGAAGTTCTTTGGATAACAGACTTTCTTGTAGCTTGCATTACCATTGTGCGTTTGCAATAGGTTAAGACAATGAATACTTTAAGAATCACCATTACACAAGGAAACTTTGAGTGACAAATTTAATCTCATGGGGGACCAAACTTTTTGGATGTTATTTAGTCATGTGTGGCGATCAAGTGATGCCTTCTCATTTGGTCGTCTTTGTTGAATATGCCGATGTAGGGTTTTATTTCTGGTACGAGCGCACAGGCTTCCAGTAGCGCGTACTACGTTACCCTCTAACGTCTACCAGACAATATTTGAAATCTCACTCCCACTAGCCTCAGGTATGAGATCTGGCTGAAGAGATGGGTCGACTTTTTACGGTGTGGAATACAATCTTATCTAATCAGACTGTAGTGCTATAAAATGAAGGCCCTAACATTAGCTAACTCTCATAGTGCAATTCAGAATGTACTCTGCATCCACTTAATTGATCTTTGCTTACAGTAGTCAGCCCTTGATTCTTCTTTGTCAGTTACATTATTTCCCCTTTTCTCTATGAAATTTTTAATTAATGATGAAATTATCCTTTGATGAATATTCAGATGGAGGAAACTAACCACACCAACATGACGACAATGATGAACATCTTAACGGACAAGCGAGAGGCAATGTACGAGAAATTGGTCCTCAACCATCACTCCTTTGGAGTTTGGACAAACCGCTGAGAACACGCAAGCGTTGAGCTACTTGTTCTTCGTAAATGATAATAGGAAAAACCGAAACTGGAGAATATTTAGTTTCTAAGGACTTTCTTCAAATGGTGACATTTTATTTTAAAATCTGTTCGATACTTCAATGTTCGGGACTCGTAATATTGGAATGTTGTAGATCATCGGGATTCCTTCGACACAGTCGCATTGGAGACTCTAAGAGTGGGTCGGTCGACAAAGTTATTCACTATCAACAGCAGGACCTGGAAGGTTAATATTCTCGCTCGCATATCTATTGCCACGTATTTATTGTCCGCTATGATCCCATTTTCATGTCCAAGCTAATGAGAAAATTATAATCGAATATAATATGCAAGATAAAGTTCCACCAGGATGCGAACTAATGTCGCATAGAAAACGTGACCACGATGATGAGACAAGCACAAGCAATCCACCCATCACATTTTTTGGTGGGGATGGACACGATGATCCTACAATTGTTGCTCAAGTTGACTGATGCCTGTCGTATATTTTAAAACTTTGTGATTTTAATATGTTTAGTAGGTGTAACTGCATTTGACATTCAATGGTGCTACTCTATTTAAGGAAATTTTTGCTTACTCTAAACGGTAAAGTGATCAAGTCATTTATCCACTTGTTAACCTGTATGGTTGTTCTGAATCATTACTCGGTGATGGGTTATAATTTAGTTTGTCTCGGGTAAGTTTCGGGTAATATCGGAGGTAAGTTTCGATTCAGAACAGAGATCGAGGTAACTGGTAAACTTCCACTTACATTTTTGGTTTGAAAACTTTAAATTAATAGAAGAGTTCAAAATCACCACCAAAACTCTGAACGCTTCATTTTATATCAGTGTCGTTTAAATCATCTAAAATTTGTGCATCTCGTGAATAAGATTTACGCAATGAACCTACCTATCGAGTCGCCACGTGTTTGCGTAACACAAAGCATGGTACAACATATGGTTCAAAGACATTGGCATCAGAGCTTGCACATAGTAACCGACCATACGTTGTTTTGTTATCTCTATATTTATATTGTTTGAGTCTACATGCCTATGAGAATAGCTTCTTTTTTTTTTTTTGATGAAAATGTGCATAGCTAATTTGGAATGGTAAATGGAGACCAATTTTAATTATTTGAGTCTATCGGGGTCCCAACTTCATGGAAATGACCCAACAAGGTCTTGATCATAAATTTTCTTTTATTATTTATCTGCAAGGGTCTGAAATTTCTGCACGTCTTTTTTCTTTCTTTAAGTTAAACTATAGAGGACTAAAATATTCTAACATAAATTTGCTTGCTGTTCCATTATTTGAACTAGGTATGTCTGGGTAGCTCTTGTTTTGAAGATATGAATCTTCTTTAAAGCAATGAACAAAGATCTGCAAACCCACCTCTCTTGCCGCTGATTTTCATGAACATTGAAAGCATTAGGATCCCATATAACCCCCCCTCTTCGTTTCATCTTCTTCTCTGCTAATGAAGCAACAGGGAGCAGTCTGCTACTGTCGTCTCTGCAAACCTTCAACTCTGTTGACGTTTCATCCTCTTCTGATCACGTAGATCTAAACTTTTCTACGTGCACATCTCTAGCGGTCCGGTAAACTCATAAGAGTAACTCATATACACTATTGTAGTAATGCTGCCTAAATGCTTAACCTTTATTTTAATGAATGACTTGTTTGAGCTATATACAAATATAGTAATGTTGCCCTAAATGCTGAATCTTTATTTTAATGAATGACTTGCTTGAAGTAGATAGAAATGTAGTAATGATTCCCTAAATGCTTAACCTTTGCATTAATGACTGGCTTGTTCTTAGAGATAACCCATCGGAGGTTCCAACTACCCCCTTATTACCATATTTAATGGGGACACATATAGGACCATTTTCGTCTCATATAAGACCATTTCCGTCCTATACTTTATCACTCATGGGAAACCGTTAATGTCATTAATTTTTAAAAAAAGTCACAGTTAATATTAGAGAAATTTGTTTATTGTTATAAGTATATTTATTGATATTTTGTGTGAATTATGTTAGGTCTATTATGAGACTGTCGTAGTCTTTAAAGAAGTCATATTTGTCTAAGATAGGTCTTGTGGCTGAATTCACTCATGGTAAACTGTAAATGCATTTATTTTCTTAAAAACTTTTTGGCACATGTTCATAAATTAATTATAATGTAATATTATAAATTGTACACAGGAGGATAAAATTGTATGTTCTACCCTTAGGGTCTCTACTCTTGTAGCTGCTTTATCACTTGCGGAGCTTAAAACTCTTACTTCAACTGCAGTGAAGCCTCTTCTTTGTCTAATAGATATTCCTACAATTAACGAGTTGATATACATATTAATAGAAAATTTTGATTATGAGTCTGAGAGGTTCTCCATTGGCGTGCGTACTGTTGGTTTTTCCTTGCTAGAAATGTCCGCTTTACTCGGTTTTAAGCATGCTGGAATTATCCCTGGAACTCTAGGGGAAGGCCTGAATGTCGAAAATGAAGACATTAATTTATTTTGTATAAAGTATTTTGGTCAGGTAGGGAGTATTAGTGTCGGTGAAATAGAAAAGGCAGTGACTGTTGCTAGTATAGAAAAAGAGAGAGTCGATTTTACTCGTTTGACATTATTGCATATTCTTACGACTTTCATGATACCAAATAGCTCTAAGACAATTGAAGAGACGTACGTGAGATTAGTCTATAATATTGAGTACTTTAACAGAATTGCATAGCGACGAGTTACTCTTAGATGCTTGTTAAACTCCCTTCAATCTGCCGCTTTAAATTTTAAGAGGAATGGTGTGCATACCAATCTTGATGGATGTACCTTTGCATTGCAGGTTAGCTATTGTCTGTGCGAATGCTATCAATTTTCACACCGTTTACCGCATAGTACACATATTCCCTAATACCGAAGTTTGTGATTTGTTCTAGATTTGGGCATACGAGCACTTCCCGACCATAGCACCGACTTCAATTATCGATGATTTTCTAAGATATACGAAGCATACCTCTGTAAAAAGTCATCATCGAAAGTATTACCTTATGGAGCTTAGTAATCCTAAGGTATTATTGGCGTCAACCTCAACCAATTTTATTTTATAGCTGTGAGTAAATGAAGAAGCCGCTTCTTTTGATAACTTGATCTCACCATCCCGGTAACATATCCACAGATAATTCCAAAATTTGAATTCACTGATCATTAATTATTAGAAGATGTAATCCAGGATGGGATTAATGATTATGTTGATTGCGAATTCAATCGTCTTCAACTCCTAGAAATGTCTTCCAAAGAATAAGGTAGTCACATCACAGCGTTGGAGAAGTCCAACAACAAACTTGTTCATCAAGTGCGAAGACAGAAGAAGTTAAATAGTGATCTAAGAAAGGGCCTAAAATTATTAGAGTTGGAGATAACAATTTTGAAGGTAAGCTACTTAATAGGAATTATTGTTATTTGTTACAATGTCTTGAAAATGTAACTGATAGGCTACTTTTGTAAAATAGGGCCAATGTAAAGAGTACGATTTCAAATCCTCTCTCAATTGCAATAAAGATGCGAAAATAATAAATAGTTTTACTGAAAAGAATGACTCGAAAAATATAAGTTCTCCAACTAACCCACCGAGGGATAGGGAAGTGAAAGGCAAGGAAAAAGTGCAAGTCCCCCAAGGTAGTGATGTGAAGGGCAAGGAAAAAGTGCAAGTCCCTCGGGATAGTGATGTGAAGGGCAAGGAAAAAGTGCAAGTCCCTTGGGATAGTCACGTGAAGGGTAAAGAGAAAGTGTAAGTCCCTCGGGATTGTCACGTGAAGGGCAAGGAAAAAGTGCAAGTCCCTCGTGATACTTGTAAACGAAATAACGCTAGTCCAAATGCATGTATGCCCATGAAAGCAGAGTCGATTACTATTGACCCTCGTATTGATGAAACGAGTCGTGCTTCTAAGATAATCGATGATGGGAAGAGGAACTGTAAAAAAATATTTACAGAAGATGAGAGTGAATTGCCTCGTGAATCATTTGAAGGCAATAAGGATGATCATCGGATATATGCATCCTTGAAAGAAGATGAGGGGGGAGTCGCTAATGTAGATAATGAAGAGCATATGCCTTTCGTTGTTCTTACCGATGAAATGATATGAATTTCAGAGATGTTAGCTGATCAAACGTCCATGAAACAAGACGATGATAGAGAATTTGTTAGGGAGATGAGAGAAGAATCTATAGAGAAAACCAGAGTTACATCAACAGCTGATAACAATAAAAAGGAACCATTTGGCGAAAGAGGAACAAGGTCGGTGGGCGTAATGGATACTTATAAGCGAGTGCGGGCTAGTTTAAGAGGCCAAGCTACTCCACAAACGACATCATTAAATAATTTCGAGGGTTCTTCGGATACCCCATTACCACCGAAGACTTCAACATGTCAATCAACTCCACACGGTCAATCTTTCGAATGTCTACTCCCAAACACACGTACCTCCACAGTGGGTAATGAACGAACCCTCAAAAGCAACTCCGGAGAAGAAGTAAAGGTGATCTCTGCAAATAGTGAAATTAATAACTTTTATATTTTTAAGAGTATAAGTTTCTAACGTATTTAATCGTAGAATATACATGTAGGAAAAGTCATAGAGAAGAAGGACTGGTGTGAGAAATACAACCAAGAGACTACCTCCAAAGGGTGTGTTGAAGGTGAATGGTCAATTAGCTAACATAAAGGTTCAAATATATATATTAAATTTAATTGAACGTTTATTAAATTGTATGTTTGCTTTATCCACAGAAGGATTATGATGGTTTCCACTGGCCTATGAAACCACTAATACAGAATGATAAATATGATATAGATAAAACTCTTAATGATGGCCCCGTGGAGTAGGGTTTCACCCCTTTAAAAGTTATTGAGTTATAGTTAATGTAATTCAATTCTTCTCTTAACAACCTATGTGATTTTGTAGATGTGAGATTCACGTTACTAATAGATTGTCCATCATGGCGAAGAACTTGTTCTCAGTTTACGGTAATAATTGGCTTGACAGTGAGGTAAGGCTAACATTTTAAAAGGCACACATGCTTATATTCATAGAGTCATCCGTCCTATATCCATAGGTCGTTTGATGTCAGTCAATCTGATGATCCTTTTTTTTTTTTAAAGTACATATCTTTATTGGTATCCATTACGGTGATATGTGACTTTATTTTATAGGAAATTAACACATACTTTATCTTCATGAAGAAACGAGAGAACTATCATAAAAAGAAATTTATAGAGTCATTTCTTCTCAACTTATTTTATCATAAGAGTCCAATTTTTTATTTTCACTTTCTATAATTTATAATTATCTCATAAACCCATTTCATATTTTGTTTAGACGAAACTAAAAGAATCGTTCGCGAAAGACGAAGCTGATACAAACAAAAACCTTATCGCTTGGACTTTACCCCAGACACTAGGATATAAAATAAGCGAATGTGAGAAGGTAATTGGATAAATTTTAGGTGCTTCCTTCGTACTTGTAATATTGCTAGAGTCTGCCACTCATCTTAACTAAAATATGGCTTCACCTAACAGGTTTACCTTCCCGTCAAAAGAGACTATCACTGGTCTTTGTTCATATTATACATAAAGGAGAGGAAAGTTGAGTATTTAGACTTGTCTAGTGGACAAAGTGACATGATCCATTGTCTGGACATTGTAAACATATTGGTACGTATATCATTCAACTCTAGATCTTTATTGTTGTATGTCAACTTAATAAAATTTGAGTGTTCTTAAATGCAGAAAAATATTCTTTTTAAGATCCTAGCTCAACAAGGCGACCACAATATCAAAGTCAGTGATTGGCCGTTTACTAGACCAATTGCTATCCCACATCAATCAAATTACTTTGATTGTAGAGTCTTTATGATAAAGTACATTGACTACGCATCCCATGGGCTTAGTTTCGATTTCGACCAATACCATATGCCTTACTTTAGAGATAGGATTATGCTAGAATTATTTAGAGAAGCTAAACCTTGACAAAATTTGGTATAAAATGATCCCATCTTTTGTATAATATGCTATTTTTCTCTTACCACATCAAACAGGCAGTAGTTTATCAATATGTTTATCAATAATGAAATTATTTTTTGAAACTGAACTATGAGTTCTTAAGACTTTATTTGACTTGCGTTGTTATGTAGCAATTCTAAGTTTATTCTTTTCTGTAAAGTGTTCTACAATTAAATTACACTTAAACTGTCATTTACCATTATCACATTTATTCTATTGTATGTCTAATTTAGTTGCAATTGTATCTCAAATCTATATACATAGAAACTGAAATGGACATGTGTTTTGGTTGTGGAATGCGTGGACATTGGATTAAAGACTGTCCGCAAAAGAAGATCGTTGATGAAAAGGGCACCCCTGTGTTACTGTAAAAAACCAGCAGTGCTTCTGGTTTCAAACTCTAACAGGAATCCCGACCGTAAATATTATAAGTGTTACTATTGTGGGTTCTTTAGATGGGAGGGAAAATGTTCGGGATTTGTAAATCGGACCATCGGGAACAATGAAACGGTTCACTTGGACGATGCTCGTCCTCTTTGCTACTGTCAGAAGCAGTCGACGCTGAGAGTTTCAAACTCTCTCAAGAATCCCGGGCGTAAGTACTTTATATGTTATCAATGTCGGTACTTTAGCTGGTTGGACGAAAGTTTTCGAACCTCGGCACCGAGGTCGATGTTGGAGAACATTGAAAAGGATAATTTAAAAGTAAAAGTGACGGTGGAGATTGAAGAGCTCGCCAAAAAATTTGAGGTGACTATGTTAATAAGTAGTAACGGAAAAGGACGCCTTCCTTGATTTAGGGTTACTTACATATTTTGGTTAGCTTTATCTAAGATTGTTTAATAATTATGCGCTATTACAAGCGAAACACCGAAGTATTTTTAATTTCTTGAAAGTCATTTGTAGAAGTAAATGTAGTGTACTACCATATTGTTGTAAAGGTGCGTACAACTATAAACTTTTTCAGTTTATGTTTAACTACTTTGGATATACATGCAATGAATATGACAGATGAGATGACTAAAATTAACTAAAATTATTGATGGGTCTCAATAGTAAAGAAAAAGTGAAGCAGATTTCTGGTCTTCTAACATAAGCCGAGGTATATTATCATGTATATATATGTCTGTGTGTGAACCAGGGAGTCTTCTTTCAATTTGGTAATATTCAATCCATTCCTCAAAGGCCTACTGGACTCACATGAGTCTCTGTGGGACCTTTAAGAGTTCGTTAATGACTCATTTGAGACCCAGTACAGGTAAATTGCTTAGTGGTATATTACTGTTATCAGACTATAACATGACTATTGATTCAACATTGTTATCGGACTATATATCATGACTGATGTTATTGACTATCAGATTTGGAGCCTACGTGTCTAACATGAGACTTGGACTCATACGAGTCGGTAAATGATTCATATGTGACCAATTCATGTAATATCATAAGCTCGTACATTATTGTCCGCAGTGTTTAACATGACTGATGTTATTGACTATCAGATTTGGAGCCTACAGGTCTCATACGAGACTTGGACTCATAAGAGTCAGTAAGTGACTCATATCAGACCCAGTATGAAAAATGCGTATTAGTATTTCACCGTTATCAATTTGATTAAAATATCTGCAACATCAATTTCATTAAAATATCATAAGTACCTGTAATATGCAGGCAGTAAAACATCTAAGACATAATGGAGTCTAAAAACGATTGTCATCCACAAATTCACAACATTAGCATTGAATTTCATAATTTCATACAAGATCCCTATTGGCACATCACTGTATTAGTGTTTAACATGACTAATCTCATTGACTATCAGATTTGGATCCAACATGTCTTACATGAGTCTGAATTGGGCTTATAAGAGTCAGTAAATGACTCATATGGGACCAACATGACTCTCACGCGAGTGTAGGATAGTTTTGGAGCATTGAGGACTCATCTCAAACACAGTTGGGCTTATAAGAGTCAGTAAATTATTCATATCAAACTCATACATGTAAAATCCTCAATTTTTAGTGACTTTGATGAGGATAACGCGACTATCGCGGGGGTCAGTATCAGTCTTGGAGCATACATGACTCACGTGAGACTGACTTAGACTTATAAGAGTCAGTAAGTGACTTGTATCAGACCCATGCATTCGAAAAATACAATTTTCAGTAAACATCTAAGACATTTAGTTTCTATTCATAAATACCTGCATTAATGAAATAAACATATCTATTTCTAGCAAAACTACTCATAACAGACATAATAAAGTATAAAACTTACTATCGTCCATAAATTCACATATTCATCATACAAATTCAAAAATTCACAAACCACTGCCATCTAAAAATTCACAATTTCAGCATACAATTGCACATATTCAAAAACCATTGCCATCCACTATCAATTTGTCAAAAACAACATAACATCATTAACATGTTTGAGGCTGGTACGTTAGAATATCTGACACGCATTGCATTCGGAAAGCAACTATCTCTTCGGCTCCAAACCAGAACTTACCTTCTCCCCCGACCATTATGTTTTAGGCATATTTTAGGACAAATAGTGTGCAGTCCACCGATCCTCGACGCTATTTTAGGAGGTCTTTACTGAAGAATACTGGCTACGGTAGAGCTTTATCAAGCGCACTGTCTTGTCCATTCAGTTATAGAAGCCGCAGGAGATGGGAGGCCTAAATGGAAATGAGTACATAAACGCAAAGTACATAACTTATAGATGATAAGTAAATTAATAGATTAAATGACCCACATATTTGCTTACCAAGGCATGCGTGTAATTTTTTTACATGCTTAAATCTGGCTTCGCTGATGGGTCTTGTAGAAAAATTGCGTTCTCTTTGAGGTCGACGCACGCTAACGCATAGTGGGAGCCATTTTCGTTGTGCAACGGAATTAAAACCTATAGATGAAATGTCTAAACCGTGATTAGCGATGGGTCACTCATATTATAGAATACTAATTATATGAGTAGAGAATAATAAATTACTTCGAAAGAACACATTATAGTTACCGTTGCACAACGGGCAGCCACATATTTGAAGTAGGGTTTGCTGAGGAAAGGAAGGAAAAAATGATGAAACCTTTCATCACCCTCCCAAACGGCTATTTTTTATCACTCCTTATTAATTTCACTATATATCGAGTCATTTTTTTGAGCCTCCTCAAATTTCAGCACCTCCTTCTTAAGCAATTTTTGCATTGAGATGCACTCATATAACGATTATCACTCACAACTTGTAGGACCCAAAGAAATGAGTGTACGAGAGGAGTGCTCACCGCAAACATAACTGGTAGAAGGTACACAGTATGTGAATTGTGTTTGCGGTATAGGCCCATCATCATTGCGTTTAGTACATTGTCCTCCACCTCCCGATTGGGCCTAAGACTCTTAATAACCGCAAGACTTATTTGGAGCTCCTCAACCTTAGACACCATCAATCTGTAAATTACACCGATTATCAGTTTTGTGAGAGGATCATCAACAGATAAATGATAAATTAAATTTTGACTTGCTTAAGTAAGATATATTACTTATCAGTTGTGTCTGGCAAGCCCCAAAAGAAAGTGACAAACTCGTTTCTACCCTCTACCGTCATATCTCCCATCTTCTTCGCATCATCAATTTTCTGCCAAATTTTGGCAGCCAGCTGGGCCTCGTCTAATGTGGGGTAGTCTGATAAAAATATTTCCTTTATTTTATCGAAAACTATAGACGCTTTTCCTATCTTCTGCTTTACTTTCCCTTGCCTTTTCATCTTAGTCCTTAGCCTTTCAGCGGACAAGGTAGTTATGTCATCCTGTCGCTTAAGCTTTTTCTGTCGTACTGGACGTTGCTGGGCAAGGCTGACCTCAGTTGAGGACTTTGATCGAGTGACCTTGCTTCTCAATGACCGTGAGAAGGGGCCGAATTAACCTCACCTTAACTTCTAATGCTTCAGTTCTAGCAAGAAGTCTTCTTTCTACCTCAGAATCTCAAAAATCAGTGCCAATCGCTGCCAATCTCGGTTGCACACTATACTCATCGACATCGATGTCATCATCTTCTTTCTCTTCCTCGTTGCCTTCTCCATCTATACACTCATCATCTCCTTCTTCTTCTATTTCTCTTTTCCTTGGTACTTTGTTTGGGCTGCTTGATTTATGAAGTCCAGGTCCCTTTGGTGACTCAAGATCTCCAACGACAACCTACAGTAACAGACATATGTATATCAATACATTAAATATATGATATTAATCCTGTAATGGTTTGATATCAGTACTTTATTAAATGTCTAATATCAGTCATCTAATGGTCTGATATCAATACTTTATTAAATGTATAATGTCAGTCCTCTAATGGTCTAATATCAATACTTTATTAAATGTCTGATAATGTATGATATCAGAACTTTATTGTCTGATATCAGTCCTCTAATGGTCTGACATCACAGACATTAAATGTCTGATATTAGTCCTCTAATGGTCTGATATCAATACTTTATTAAATGTCTAATAATGTCTGATATCAGAACTTTATTATCTGATATCAATCCTCTAATGGTCCGATATCACAGAAATTAAATGTCTGATATCAATCTTCTAATGGTCCGATATCATAAATATTATTGAACTTATGAGAGTCAGTAAATGACTGACATAACAAAGATAAATATAAAACTACATATTCTGTATCTAGTAATTTATCTTGTTCATAGAATGGTACCTAAAACTTCCGAAACTTCCGATAATAGAAGTTCGCATTGGAGCGCGAAATTTTTAGGGACATATATTTTAAGAGCTGTGACCACTCATTACATGCATTCTTTACTTTACCCCGTGAAATTTGAGGAACATGCTCGAATGCCCATACATGTAACACAATAGTGCAACTTAGCAAACAATACCTCTTACCACCTAGAGAACGTGTAGCTGCATGTATGGAATCGATCAAGTATGCGTAAACCACATCCCCCCAATTGTGGCCATTGAACATGCGAAGATCATTCGCGAGATCGATGTAGTCCCAATCGATCGTGTGGCGAATGTCGGGGAGGAGGAAGTTCGCTAACATGTATAAGTTCCCAAGCCGGATGAAGTCTACATCGGATAGGCTTGGTGAAGCGAGGGCTGACTCAAGAAGATCCCTAGTGACCAACTGCCCCGCTGCCACTTTGCCAAATAAGTGTTCTCTGAAAGTGGGTGCACTTTCAAGATCTACCGGCACTGAAGGTATTTCTGATACGGAAGGGGACCCAACTTTCAACCCTAAAATCTTACTCACGTTGGTTCAGAGGAACGGAACAACATACTCTCCGATCGTGAAAGTTTCATGTTCCGAATCGAATCCTTTAACAATAGCATGCACAAGCTGCCCAAATTGCGTAAGGGATTCACTAATTAACCATAAGTATTAAAAACAACTTGACGAGAGGAGGAGCTCTTTCCTGTCACTACTTAATTGACAGTACTATCGACCCAATTTCCGACAGTTTATCGCTCCTTTGATGGCTTGTCTGTCATCCTCATCGACTTTCCATTTGCCTTTCCTAAATCGTTTTGCCATTTTCTTATTAACTTTAAATCCGAACTCAATATTTGAAATAAGAAGATTGTAAGATGTTAGATGACTAATACGAGATCGAAATAAGACATTATAATACATTAAAAGGCTGATATTAGAACATTAAATGACTGATATCAGACAGTAATATACTGATGTGAGATAGTGTAGGACTGGTATCAGACTCAATTTAAGCAGAAACTATATTCTCACATGCATGAGTTACAAAATACTATAAAGTACTGATGTGAGAACATTAAAGGACTGATATCAAACAATAATATACTGATGTGGGAGTGCAGGACTGATATCAGACAATAATGTACTGATGTGAGACAGTGTAGGACTGATATCAGACTCAATTTAAGCAGAAAATTATATTCTCACCAGTATAAGTTATAAAATACTATAAAGTACCAATGTGAGAATATTAAAGGACTGATATCAAACAATAATGTTCTCACATGAGAGTGCAGGATTGATGTCAAAAAATAATGTACTGATGTTTATCAGTGCAAGACTGATATAAGAATCATTTTCAACATTAAACTATATTCTAACCTGCATGAGTAATCTAAATGTTATAAAGAACTGATGTGAGAACATTAAAAGACTAATATCAGATAATAATGTACTGATGTGAGACAGTGCAGGACTGATATAAGACTCCTAAGAATGAAACTACATTCAGACTTGCAGGAGTTACATGATACTATAAAGTACTAATGTGAGAATATTAATGGACTGATATCAGAAAATAATGTATTGATGTGAGACAATGTACGACTGATATCAGACAATAATGTACTGATGCTTATCAGTGCAGGACTGATATCACTCATATTCAACATTAAACTACATTCTAACTGTATGAGTAATTTGAATATTATAAATGGCTGATGTGAGAACATTAAAGGACTGATATCAGAAAATAAGGTACTGATGTGAGACAGTACATGACTGATATCAGACTTATTTTCAGCAGTAAACTACATTCTGACATGCATGAGTAATCTTAATCTATAAAATTCCGATGCGAGGATATTATAGGACTGATATAAGACAATAATGTACTGATGTGAGACAGTACAGGATTGATATCAGACTCTTTTTCAGCATTAAACTATATGCTAACCTGCATGAGTAATCTGAATGTTACAAATGACTGATGTGAGAACATTAAATGATTGATATCAGAAAATAAGGTACTGATGTGAGACAGTATATGACTGATATCAGACTCATTTTCAGCAGTAAATTATATTCTGGCGTGCATGAGTAATCTGAATCTATAAAGTTTCGATGCAAGGACATTATAGGACTAATATCGGGCAGTAATGTACTGATGTGAGACAATATAGGACTGATATCAGACTCAATTTAAGCAGAAAACTACATTCTAAGCTGCATCAGTAAAGTTATCTGTTTCACATAATACATATCAGAGATCAATATATATTGCACATAAGAGAAAAAGAACAGTGGATTATCCAATAACATTATAAAGTATAGTGGTCGTAATTTCTCATTCAATACCCTACTTATTACAAGTTTGAGGCTTAACAAAATTTAAAATTTCTTTCTACATTTTTTTGACCATGGCCCTTGTCCAGTGCAATAATTTTGTTCCTCGTCAACTTCCCATTTGCCTTTCCTTAAGCGTTTTGTCATTCTCAATTTACTTTTTAAGGAGACTTGAATATCTTAAATAAGATCTAGCTTCAGGCATATGAGTAAGAACATAAAGAGTTGATGACATTGTAAGAATTGATATGAGACAACAAAGTGTTGCTGTCAGACAATAAATGACTTATATGCAAGTTCAAATAAAACTTTAAACTTCATTTGCCCCCTGCATGAGTAAAGTTCAAGAAGTAAATATGATATTAAATGACCGATGCGAGACATGCTAAGCAATTTACATGAGACATAAGAGAACCTCTTACAAACATTATGGACTGATTAAATAAATGCCTACCGATGTTTTATACATTCCTCACTATTGTTAAGATTGAATCTCTACTTATTACAAGTATCTCACTTACCATAATTAATTATTTTGTTTTGCATTTTTTCGACTGTGGTCATTGACAAGTTGAATGATTGTGTCCCTCCTACTTACAAGTTGTACAATGTATTCTCCGTTTCTTTTCAAGTGCAGATTTCAACCTCCTTTTTCATGGGCGACCTAGAGAGTTCCTGTAGTGAGGCGGGTGAATAACAGGACTAACTTGCTTGACGTGCCATTGAGATTCGTCTAGAGTCGGTTCTATTGCCTTAATGTATGTCTCACAATACCGTGCAGATGTATACCATTCCTCACAATATATCGACGGATCTGCATTACTCTAATAAATGGCAGCCATGGCATGGATACAAGCGAGGCCCAAAACATCAAAACATCGACAAGAATAAGACCTCTTATCTAAATGTACATTATACTTAAATGTCGACGTTGATACCTCAAAAATGTTGGGTGATGATGGTAGAACTTGACAAAACCTAGCTGCTTCATCAGCCTCTTCCAAGATATCAGATGTATATGGGGTTAAACCCTTCGACAACTTTTGACCTTTTATTGCTTTGTCATAAAAAAGTTGGGCAACTTTTTTCCTCGTTGCTTCAATAAGGGCTATTATTGGTAGACCTTTAGCATGAACTAGGATTTTGTTCAAACACTCAGACATGTTTATAGTCAGAAGATCGTATTTACGACCAAGGAAGAGCACTCTAGACCACCTCCATGGTTCACTCTGTCGAAGATATTTTGTACCAGCAGGGCTCACACCCTCAAGTTTCGTCATTAACTCATCATGCTCTTTTATGGTATATGCCCGAGCAATAGGCCAGAGTTGACTCCACAAAGCTAGATTCCTAAACTTCTCCCTGAAGTTCTTGGCAATGTGAAAGAAGCAAAAGCTATGAGTAACTTTGGGAAATACTTTTGGAACCGTCGATCTAATTGCATCCGGACGGTCTGAAATTATGACAATTGCTCTATCATCATCCATGATCGCTTCTCAAAGACATCGAAGAAATCATTCCCAAGCATCTTCTGTTTCACCATCAACTATAGCAAAAGCAATGGGGAACAAACCTTTGTTGCTATCGACAGCTGTCGCAATTAGCATCGGGCAGAAAAATTTACCTGTTGAGTGTGTTCCGTCAATCGAAATTATGGGCCTCAACGTTCTTCTACATCCATCGATAGAGGGACTGAATGCCCAAAAAAATCTAAGGAATGAGTCATCATACAAACATTGTAGTTTCATGAAGGCGTCAGGATCAGATCTACCAAATTCTGTAATATATGAAGGGAGATTTGCATAAGACGACTCCCAACCACCCCTAATGTTAGCCAACGCTATCTCTTTCACCTTCCACACTTTATGATAGCTTATTATAACCCCCCAATTTATTTAGATATAAGACGCATCGTAGACATATGAAACAAAATATTAGGATTACCAATTAATTGTTCGTGGTTATATTCTCCGTATCAATCCGAGTTGGATAATCCTTATATATGTAGGCTTCACATGTAGTTGCAATATGGGTACTGACACAATTATACTAGTATGTCACTATAATGGGCTATTTCATCTTTAAAAAGTTGGATAATACTTTATATATTAATATATGTAGGCTTCGCATGCAGGTGCATTATGAGTACTGATACAGTTATACTAGTTTGACACTATAATCGGCTATTGAATGTCCAAGGAAATAATATGATGTATAGTAGCGAAAAATATAAACAGAAACCGATAAGTCGGGATGCAACATATAACGAATTTGTGGGAAAGATGTATGACCTGTGTAAGTCAATATCGGAGCAGATGGATCTAAGGTTTAGATATAGATACCTGACTACCGAAGGGAGTTTCATTTTTGACATAGACAATGAGGCCGACTTTCATGATATGATGACCCTATGCCCTATTGACTGTCCTCACATTGTCCTATATATTTATGAAAATACCACGGAGTCAAAAAAGTTGAACGAGCATAAAAGAAAGAAAATTTTGGAGACAGGAATGCTAGGGAGGTATGTGCTAGTAGAAGTAAATGTAATTAAATTTGTTTAGTAGTCAAACATTCCATGGTTTATGTTGCTTATTTGGTAGTGAGAAGCCCGACGGCTTCCGGAGTAAAAGTGTTGGTAATAATGAACGACATAACCTCTACTTAGACACAGTGAAGAAATGGGAAGAAACAGAGACATTTAGGTAAGTTGATGAAGTTATATGTTTGTGTTTTTATTTAATATTAATTGAGAAATTTTTAATAAGTTGACTAATATATACTGGTATGCTTTCGATCGTAGATTTGCTTATGACCGCATGTTTCCTAATTCAAGAGCCCATCAAACTCATCGATCGTGCTATCAATCCGACCCACAACAATGAGTATTTTACATAGTTTTTTTAATGTTTTCTTATACACAGAGTACTCAACCTCTTGCAATGCTTATGATTTAGTATTTCGCCCCCTGTTGCCGAAGAAAAGCGTGAACGGAGTACCAATTTTAGGTGAGTTGGTCTCCCATTTCTTTCAAAAAAGGACGAGTTTTATTAATGAGGATTCACATCCTTTGGTTGAGTCTTATGAGTAATTTTGCAGTTCCGAGCATTCACGTCTATTTCCACATCCCCTCCCCGATGCTCGTGTAGAAGAGAAAGTAATTGAAGAGGGACAAGTATATGAAGACTCAAATTCGGTGAAAAATTCTCCGTTAACTCAGAGGTAACTATGAATTGAGTTTTTGCATAATCATGTGTAATATTATAGTCATATCTCACGTATGAGTGACACATTGTATATCTCTTTTAATTGAAAGAACGAGAGTGTTCCGCCATCGAAGACATGGGTTTTCAGTTCAGTTAGTACCCAGAATTACAGTATCGAGGAACTATCAGGAGACGATAAAATTACTGAATATACGGGTTCAGATAGCGACTCGAGTTATTTAGTTTGAGTGGGATTTCAGAGACGAATTATTGAGAATAAATCAAAAGATGCAGACTTCGAAATTGAAGATGATAACTTAGAAGGAGAGAGTTCTGCAAGGAAGCCGAGAATTGATAGGATTGGAAATACATCTTTGACTGTCGGAAAAACTTTTTCTTCTCGAGAAGAATTTCTCACTGTCTTGAAGAATAATGTTATGCTGAGGAACTTTCAATTGAAACCAATAAAGACATCTAAGAAGATTGTTGCAGTCAGATGTGCGGCCAATATTTATCCATGGCGTATTCACGCGAGTAGGAGCAACGTCGGTGGCGATTCTTTCGTAATTAAAACAATGAATTCCGAGCACAAGCACGGTTCACTTAGTGTAGCTATGCAAAAAAAGGGAGGTTATTGACAAGCCTCAAGTGATTGGATAGCTTCTAAAATAATGAATATGTTGAAGGACGCTACTGATTATGCGCCTGTCAAAATTATCTAGAAATAAATTCTTAAAACCTAACAATACTGTGGATATAAAGAACGATCTATTGATCGTGTCTTAAAGAAGAAACTGCCTAAGGAAGGGACATCACAGTCTTATAAAAGACTGATCTGATCATGTCTTCAAGAGGCAACTCACTATTAAATGGACAATACGGTCTTATAAAAGACTGATCATGTCTTTGAGAAGCAACTGACTAATAAATTGATGATACGGTCTTATAAAAGTTTGATCATGACTTATCATTGTTGTGATCTATCTAATTTATTTATCAATCTATAATAGAAGCATGTTTTTACACATGCAGAATTGAAAAATAATAAAAAATTTATTTTTTAGATCATATTTTTATATTCTATAAATATTAAAAATCACTTTTCAATTCAAACAGATAATTCACTCTCTACATTATAGGTCAAAAAGATAATTCATCATGTATAGCTATATATTAACCCTAAAATTTGAGGGTCTTAGACCCTACTGAGTCATTTCATGAAGTTGGGACCCCGGAGGGTAAATAGAGGGATAGTTGGGACCACAGACGGTAATTATTTCTAAATAAAACACTACCATATCTAATCAAGCTACAACTACTGTCATGTAAGACCGAATATACTCTCCGATCATTTTCATATGGATATTTCTAATGAGATTGATAACAGTAACGACTTATAAAGATTGATTGCAATTTAAAATAGACATGATTAGTCTAATAAAAGTTGTTTTAATTATACATATTAAACTAAGTTCTCACACTTAGTTCATCAAAAGATTGTTATATAAGATCGATAGGAACTACATAAGACTGATAATGACTTAAAAAAGACATGATCTGTCTAATAAATTGATTTATTATACATATTAACTAGTGCTGACACTTCATCAAAATCAGTGGGGAAGTGTTTTTTATATATTTTCGTTAACAATCTACAAAATTGTTCATGAAAGAAAACATGAACCCCTAATGGATAAGATTTTAGAGTTTTATGGGATATAATGTTTTTACAAATTTAAAAAAACATATATTTAAAGTCAAAGGGGATAAAAAATTACTCAGAAAATAGTGATGAATGTTAAGTTTTTAGGTTTTTTTTTAAAATACCGAAACAATAAATGGTGACGTAAATTCTCAAAGTTAACTTTTTAGGGTTTTAAACCTTAAACATTGTAAAAAGCAAAAACACTTTCACTATGATTCCGATTTTATTTGCAAATTAAACTATAAAAGCCAAAGCATCACGAGATTCCTAAGCCGGTTGCACTTCACCAAGCTTATAAGGTGTTCTAATAAAATCAACACAAAAAACAAACAAATATATTTATTGGCTAAATTTTAAAAATTAACAAATTACAGGAAATTTGTGGGAACATATTATAACATGAAATACTCTATAGAAAATTTGAGAAAAAAAAAAAAATTAATATAGCCAACAAATAGCGGGAAAAAGAACCCAATAAATAAATATTAGAACAAAAATAATTGTCCATATGGGTAACCTTGTGAAGTGATTTTAGGGTTTTAAACCCTAAACGTTATGATTTGAGGGTTTTAAACCCTTAACATTATGATTTGAGGGTTTTAAAGAATAAACAATCGTGACTTAAAGAATAAACCAATCACATTTGTTTAAAAACAGTCAAACCCATAGTAGTATACTGGCGATTTCAAATGCATGGAGACGAGGACAGAGTAGCGGCGAAAATCTAGCGACAATGGGTACCGGCGGAGCGTCGTTTCATTCCAACTCACAATAGTATACCGGCGATTCAAAATGCGTGGAGACGAGGACAGAGTACCGGAGAAAATCCAGCGACAATGGGTATCGGAGGAGTGTCGTTTCGCAGGAGGGTTCACAGGGAAGATGAAGCAACAACGAGAGGAGGGAAAATTTCTTATGTTGCCTTTTATATGGTACCTACAAATGAGTTATATAACTCGGAGGGTAATTTAGTCTTTTCATCTCCTTCTCAATTGCAAACGAAAGGTTCTTAAAGCGCACGTGTTCGTTTGTTTTTTAACCAAACCCACCAAATCAAAAAATGAGGGTCTCATACTCCCTTGGGTCGTTGCACGAAGTAGGGACCTGGTCAGGTAAATAGCCGCAAAGTAGAAATCCCGCTGGGTAATTAAATCTATTTGGAAGGGTAAATGGAGACCAATTTTTCCACAAATGCTATAAGATAATATGAATTAATATTATATTTTCTCTATAAAAAAAAATAAAAAATTAATATTATATTTTCCCCCTAGAATCTTTCCAAACATTGCTCATCTTGGATCTGGAGGTCATCACAAATAAAATATGACGGCGATCTGGATATGTTCGGAATCAAGTCAATCTTGATAGCCTGATCATTGGGGCATATATCATATGAAAGTCCAAAAAATAGCTTCAAACATACATAATGGTATTGGTATTATCCAATAACGAAAACCATGGACATCGCGTCACGCCATGCCGTAATTTCTGAATAAAGGTATTGGTATTATCTAATAATCAGTAAACCTGCTAAAACATCCGTAATTAGGTACTCGTATTCACCTATAAACATGATATACAAATTAAGCACACAATCTGGAATACTCTGCACACATACAACAACAAAGAGACGAATGGAAAAGATTCCACAACGTACACATATGGATTCACTACAATTTCTGCATTAAATTACTGATATTTACCAATAATATAATCACTTGCTCAAACACAAATCATTAATATTATTATTAATACAAAAACTTAAACAAAACATGTTGCACACAAGCTGAACTTAAGACGCCCCTATCCTACATAATTCCATAACAAAACCCTTGTCATCAACTAAACATTTAATAACCCGCCTGAGCGGAATTCCCTATCCAACTATAACATTGTCTCATGTTACGCTCCATATTACTCACAACACAGTATTTTCTTAGAAGCCCCCTTGGCTGCCATCGTAAATTATAACATATCATGCACAAACCCCAACAACTTCATCAAAGGGTAAGGGCCCGAAAATTGAGCACATGAGAGGCTATTTTTATTCAAGCAATGCCCCTACATGAGTACAAGAAAATGAGTCAAGACGGAGGATAAATAAATATCAACACGCTGAAATTGAATTACACAATGATACCCTAAAAGATAAATTACATAAAAATCGGTTGTTTCACATTGTCGGAAAAAATTACCTGAAAAAAATGCATGCTTTTATTGTCCTGAAACTAACACCAATTGACAACATAATATATAGTCCAATTCAAAAAAATTTATAACATTTTCAAGTGTGGAAGTAAAAAGAGATATTTTACTATCTCTAACTGAAGTACATATGTGACTACACAGTGGGATTTTTACCTGAACAACTATCTATCTTCATGGAGAAAAAAATGAACCTGAAAAAAAATACTTTGTATTCGTTATCTAATTCGTACACTATGGAATAGATATAAATGTAAATTCTACGAGACTATCTTACATGATTCCGTTAAAAAAAGTATTTCCCTTCTTGCGACGAGGACCCTGTCCTAGACTTTTTTTTTAGAAGACGAAGGCATACATGTTTTACCATTGTGTCCATTTTTCTTACATGTAGAGTATTTATAAGTATTATCCTTCTCTGTTGTTGACTTCATCATAGCTTTTTGTAGCCGACAAAAACGGATTATAACATGGGGTGGTTTCACGCAAGGTATCAAAATCGGTATTGGTCTCGGGTATCGGTTTGCTCGAGACCGATACGACTCGGGCCGATAAGTATCAACTGATACCGATACGTATCGGCCTATTTAAAAAAAAAAACAAAAAAAAAGAGAGGCAAAGAATAGATAATTAGATACCCATTGTTTACAAATAATAATAATAAAGAAAGAGGGAGGTACCATATACCTGTTGCAACATTTCTATCATTGTATCACATCACATCACATCAGTACAATACTTCAAAGGTGAAAAGTGAAAACTGAAAACGTCTGGAGACTCAGACACAACATTTAATGCTTATTTGAATTTCCTACACGCCTAAAAAGCAATGGGTAATAGGGGTAAGTATGTTTGCACCCACATTTTTTCTTAAAGCGGCAGATGTAGCTATGCTATACCTGATATGTATCGATTTGCCAGAAAACCGATACGTATCACTGATACGTATCGGTATCGGCTGATGTTTGATACCATGGTTTCACCACATCCTTCATATCTCTACTCATCCACTGACTACCATTAACCATCGGGTGCATCACATCATTGTATGTCTCACAATATCTCTCATTTGTAACCCAATCCTCCACAAAATCATATACCGACGCACATCAATAACTGATAGCACGTATGCATGTCTACATGGTATACCAAATACATCAAACTTCGACAAGAACACGACCGTATTTCCAAATTCACGTTATGACTCTCATCTCTGTCTATAATTTTAAACTCATCCAAACTACTTGAAGATATTATTAGGAATCGACCCACCATCATTTCTTCTTTCAAATGATCATCGATGTATTTAGCGAGTTTCTTGCCTTCAGTAGTACGGGCCGCACCATCTAATGATCTATGATAAAAATAACTAGTAACTTTTGCACGCATAATCTCAGCAATCGAGGTCATAGGAAAAATTCTAGCAACCAATAACACAGAGTTCATGCACTAAGAATAGTTTTTAATCAAGATCTCATAGCGTTTCTCGGGAAAGTGCACGTTACACCAATGACTCTCACTCACGTCATTAATTCAAGCATGATAATTTGAAAACTTCTCTTCTAATGCATCAACTTCATGTTTATACCCCAAAGCAGTTAGTTCTCTAGCAATCTTGCATATCAAACGCTTGATGTACATATTCTTGAACTTTAAGTGAAAGTTCTTTGCCAAATAGAAAACACAATAACTTTGGAAACAATTGAGAAATACTAGTGGCACATACTTCATTATAGAATCATATTGATCGGATATTACAGTCAACTCGGTGGGATTATCGGTGACATGGTCTCGTAATAACGTTAGAAACAACTCTCAAGATAGGTGATTTTCTTTTTTAACCACCGCAAATGCTAGAGGGAACAATCCATTATTACCACTGACAACTTGAGTCATTAGAAGCTTCCCTCCGTATTTCCATCTCAAACACGTCCCACTGATAGATACTACTGACCTTAGAGTTCTCCTATAACTGTGGCTTGATGGGCCAAATGCCCAAAAAATCTAAGAAAAGCGTTACCTTTTCAACGGATAAGTTCTGTTTTAGCACCCGGATCAACTACCAACAACTCCTCACAATATCTTGGCAGTAACTCATATGAACTCTCCCAATCACCTGTGATATCAGTCCTTGCAATTTCTTTGGCAAAAAACCAAGCTTTTCAATATGACACTATCACACCATATTGTTTTTGGATGTAGGATATAATCTTGTCTGCATTATAATCGGGATGCAACTTTAAAAGACCCTTGATTCGGCTTGCAACACAACGACTAGTTACATGTCGATGGTCCATTCCACGTTCTGTTGGTCCACATATATGCAGGGTATGAATAACAATTTTGAACGTTGAATCATAAAGTAACTTCGAAGCCTGGATGAGCCACAGGCATGACGGAATGACACACTTTGCTACCACCTTCATTGCACGAGTTGCTACAGGTACATATTGGAAATTCGCCAATATTGTAAATTCTTTTAAAGCGTTTTGAAACTCCCCTTTCAAGGCAAAAGGTTTTCTAACTTTCATAAATGTCATCTCCCGTTTATACATACCGGCCTCATCCCGTAATCTTTCCTCCCTGAAACAATACTTATCTCCATGTACCTCACAAGGGGGCACATCATCTTCAAAATTGGATGTGCAAACATAGTGATGCCGATCACGTGAGAGCACATTATTTTTATCCTTCTACTCTTGCAGCCAAAATCGCCACCACTATTTCTAAAGCTATCAGTGGATCTGTCCTTAAACATGCCGTCTGTGTCATTGAGAGACCCGTTTAAAGTTTCACTATTGGTAGGACTTATTCGAAATAGAATCAGAACCTTCAGATGCTTTGATGTCCTACATCGGATCACGAAATGAAAATCTACGACGTCATTGCCTCCTATGAATAAAAACACAATAATTTAGAACAACAAATATAAAACCAAGTTTCTGTAAATGACAAAATATATTTCACCTGTTACTGCTAGATGATAGTGAAATATCCTACTGACTCGAGACTATCTTGCTTTCGATCTTTCGCAAATCTATGTCGAAAAATAGGCCTACTTTCATCATTGACCAGTTCTTTCCTATTTCAAACGAAGACGGTCTTTTAATTATGTACACTATGTTAATAGTAAACATTTCACTTATCTATAAAATCGTAAAACTACATTTTTCAGCACGACCAATTTTCAACATAGGAGATGCATAAGAGAATGCATCATTCTTGCTCGTTCTTTTATTTATCATTGTTTTATTCATTCGTCGATTTATTTTATATATATATATATATATATATATATATATATATATATATATTATTAGGCAACCTCAGTTTGCAATAAACATTTGGTACACATCTTCATCTCGCTCAAGGTGCATGAGTATTGAGATGAAATTTACTTTCTTCGCATGTCATATTGATTACCTCATAAATCTTTTTCACCAGTGCCTCAAATGTCATATCACACTTAACATTCTTCATTTTTTTCCCCTCCAACATAGACAGATGTCAAACCACATTTGTTCAAAACTTCATCATAGAAACAAACCAAGGAAACCATATCATTCATAGTTGATTCAGTCATGTTTAGTAAAAATTATGAGAGGATCATATATCTTAAATTGGACATGATATTATATTATATTCATACTGCATCCATCCATAAAAAATTATATCAAGATAGTGACTATTTATAACTTCTTCAAAATAAAAGCCCATAGACATTCGGTAAATTCCTCCACAAATAATAAATTTCAAAAAGCATAACAATGCTACTAGTCTATGAGATTCACCTTGAGGTGGTTGAGCACACTACAAAAAATATAGGGTTCGCCGACGGCTGCCTAATTCCAGCCGTCCAGCCATCGGCGTAGAGCAATAGTTGGGCCACCACACGAAAGCCAACCCGGCGACCCACTCACTCAATCGGGCTTCTATAAATTTCTCTTCTCAACCCATTTGCTCGCTAGCCTTCCGGTTCGCGAAAATCCTCGCTCAAACCCTAAATCCCTCTCTCACAACCCAACCTCCTTTAGTGATTTTCTCTCTAGATGGATCGGAGTAACACCATCGAAACGATGAATTTCTTCTCTGAAGATCGAAGACAGTCGAAGCTCCAAGATCCAAAGGCGTTCGCAAAATCAAAGACGAGTCTACGCGAGATTCCAGTGTTAACGTAAGTAACGGAATCTCATATTTTACATTTTTCAATTTGGATTTTGGTGGATTTGTTTATTCGATTACACAAAGAGCTTTTGGAGATCATTTGATTTTACTTTGGTTTTGGCAGATCGGGTTGCATCTTCTAACTGTCGATCCTGGAAGCAGTAGAGCCATAGATAAAGAGAAATCCAATAGCAAAGTCAATTTTTTCCTTCAGATTGATGTAGCTATCTGTTTTTTTCTTTCGATTTTGAATACTCTAATTTGATTTTGCAGTTATTTACTCTTCAAGTTGAGCTAAATCGGATTTCAAGGCATCTACAAATCCCTAATAAACATGGGCGACCTCATAAATAACTTCACCAAATCATTGGCTATATCGGACCACGATGTACTCGCTGAAATGCCGTTTATAAGCCAGGGCGATCTCAGAAATAACTTCACCAAATTATTGGCTATATCGGACCACGATGTGCTCGCTGAAATGCCGCTTATAAGGAGCTGCAACAATACATCGATACTGCAATGGATGAGGTCTGTATTTACAAATATTTCCTCCGATAATAAAGATAAAATAGATTGACTAGAAATTCGGGTCCTACCATGAGATGGACTTGAAATCCATAATGTTTTTTTTGTGGCTAAATTATTTTATTACTCGGATATATATATACGACCCAATTGGTTTTACTCAATCAAAGCTTTTATTATAGTAGTTGACAATGTTTATGAATCATATATGACCTTTCATTCCCTATTTAACTTTTTCAATTTGTCTTCTACTGTAATTAGTACCCTATAGAGGGTAAGATCACTTCTCTTCCTTGAATTTGGGTTGCATCAGATTCTTTAGAGCTTGTGCAAATTGTTTTATTTTTTAAAATTCTCATGATTAGTTTTTTAAATAGATTTCTTTGAACTGGCTTTATACTTGTTGGCATTTCAGCTAGATGATTTTGAATCGACTTTTGTTTGTTGGCATTTGAATTGGATTTTGTAAGTTGATTGATGAATTGGTTTTGATTATTTGATTAAAATTAGAAAGGAGGTATTTTCATTTGAAATTAGTCATACATTCAACTCATGCACTACATTTTTCATAGGAAACATTGGCTCCCTGCAAGTATGTCTCAAGTAGTTTGACATACCTTTTTTCAAAGAATGCTCATTATATCCTAATCAAGGGTTTTGCCTGATAAAAAGAGTGATTGAGGTGGTCAAACTCCCGACTTTTTTATTCTTTTAGAACATATCATATGTATTAATATAGATTTTCTTGGTACTTTAATCCAAATTTTATGGATAAGTGTCATTCTTTTCTTTATATTTCTTATGTGCTTGAATGATGGTGGTGAAGACTATGATGGCAATTCTGGGCCTCTGTCCCAATTTCTAAAAGTCTTGACCTTATCGCTTAGATCTCATAGATATTTGAATATTTTATTTGAGGCTTTAATTAGATCTCATATATATTGGGATATCTCATTTTAGGCTGTAATTCAATATTATTTTCTGAACTTCACTATTTCTGTAATTTCTTCATTTATTTGGAAAATTCATCGCATATTTCAGATTTTTTATTAATTTGTAGAGCAGCAAGCATGTATTGAAACAGAATCTTGCTTGGAAGTGGCAAATGACTTAATGGTCGGAACCTGATTTGCCCTCTGGATATATAGTCTAATTTCTTTATCTTATGTGTTTGATAGTTAACCATCGGATGTGAATCCCTAACCTCTATGCTACCAAAACCTATGAAAACTCTACCATTACTGAGTCGATGCAGCTCGGAAAATGGCTGGCCCAAGTCTCCTACCCAACTGGTAGTTAAGACTTTATGTAAGAGTAACCATCAGGGGTTGGCGTAGTGGCTAGGACCAAGCCTCAAGAAGCGGAGGTTCGGACTTCAAAACCCACCTCTTATTGGCCACTCGCAGGGACCTCTCCCTACTAACCAGTAGGTGTGGTGTGATGTGCGGGTGTTGCACGTACTCTTAAGAGGCCAGATACCAAATATGAATTTTGTGTCGGAAAACAAATAGCAATCAGAGATCAGAAGTTACTTTCCTCTGCACATGTTCAAGTATCTCTAATTGTTGAGTTTAGTCCCACATCCGACAATCAAAGCCTTGTCTCTCATCTAATAAAATTCTGGGTCTTTCTAGTTAGGACCAATCATACCAATTCTTTCTACAATATACACCCTCTAGCCCCACAAATGAGGGAGGATACAAACTGAGCTAAGACTCAATCAATTTTATTTACTATTTGTTAAAGTAAAGAGGAGCATTTCAAGTTCAAGCACTACAAAAATTATAGGATGCGCGGACAGCTGACATTAAGGCGCCGTCGGGGTAGGAAAGATTTGGGCCAACCCCTGAGAACCAACCCGGCGCCGACGACCCAGTCAATCGGGCCACTATATAAGTTACGCCTCCCTTCAAACGAACCCCTTTCTCCCTAACCAACGAACTCCCTTCCCCCTTCTCCCTAACCTTTATCCCTTCTTACGATCGAACTCCCCTCATTCCCTCTCGCTCAAACCCCTCTCGCTCAAAAATCTTTCGCTCAAACCCTAAATCCCTCTCTCCTTCTCACTTCTCCGTCAATGAGATTAAGAAACCCTAGCTAGCTTCATCGCCGCATCAATCACTCGCGCCCAAAGAATCAGATTCAACTAGTAAGTATCTTATTTATTTATTTTCAATGTTGATTTTTACTCCTTTTTTTCCTCTTATTTATTCATCAATTTCTTCGTTATTTGTTATGTATGTACTCATTCGAGGACGGACACCTTTTCCTATATATATATAGCATTTGAGGGAGTCATATTGTAGGAGTTCATGGAAATCAGGAATGATGATTAGTGAATAAGCGTGAGAGCGAGTTTGGTGTTTATCAAAGACCATTGCAATATGCGTGCACAAGAGGTAGGTGGCCATATGACTCTCTGTAGTGTTTGAGATATGTAGCAAATGGAATACAGGCTAAAATAGAGAGAGACGCCATTTTGTGGATATGAAATGAAAAACTATATATTTTCTTCCATTTTTACTACAGTTTGCTTTATATCTCATGCAAGTGAAAAAATAGTAGTTGCTCTGCATACAGGCTCCGTGTATGATAATTTTAACTTATCATACAGGCTCCCTGTTTATATTTACAGTAATTTTAACATATTCACGAAAAATAACTGATCAACAAACACCGATTGCTGATATAAAATCATGTCAAGTATCTGCGTCCCTTCTGCAATTTCCCACGCATGGAAATATATATTCTGTTTTTCAGAAACCTTCCTCTATGTACAACTGTGGTTAGAGTATCTAATTCTTCTCCAAAGAATTTCCTCCCTTTCATATTGTTTGACTGATTACTTCCTTAAGATTTGAGACTAAGTTTAGGTTGGTTCTTAGCCCCAAATAGCAACTTTTCTAATCGTGGCTCTACGTGCATTTGCTTGCATTATTAGGTATGCTATTGTTTTTTATCTGAAAAGCCATTCTGCCATTGAACGTCTTCGTAGGTAACATATTTGTCTTCTTGCTCTGGTGTCTAAGATTTGAATTCTGAAATATCTATCTTAATTAATGGAGAGGTTATAGTTCTATTCATCTATTGCTTGCTGAATTTGGAATTGGTCTACTATTTAAATTTTTCTGTATTTTCTTTTTTGACAATAGTCTTTTGTTTTTGCATTTTCAAAATTAAAGATATAGAAACTTCAAAGGCAAGAAATATTGCTACTCTAGTAAATTATTTAGACTGCATAATTTTTCCAAAAGTGTGCCATGTGATTAGTTGGACTTGGACCCAACCGGATCGAATCTGGCCTAGACCAATAATTTTTTCTATGCATTTCAAGTTTTGGGTGAACTTTTCCCATTCTTTTTCTCTAATTAGGTTTATTGAGATGGGTAATAACTAGATATAGTATTATGGGTACCTCTATTTGTTCCTACAATGTTATTGGTGGGCGCCAACATTGAAATTTTTTATTCGGTTGAATCAAATGATGCTGGTAGTTTTTCATTCTAAATGATGGTGGTAGTTTTTCATTCCAATCTTCCACATAATGAATCTTGAGACCATGGTCGTGGCATTAGATGGTAAAGATTTTAATTCCATGTGGCACAAATCCCAAAAATTTCATGTGTCATTACATAAATCCTCTAGATTAAAATGTTACATTTTGAAGGATTTGTAAGTGAATCAATTTGTCTGATGACCAATGTTCTAATTCCCTGGTCTTCGATCCTCGTTAATGGTAACACCAAATGTGTCTTCACCTTTTTTGAAAAATGTACATCTTTACTCAGGTATCTTTTTCGATAGAAATCAAATGTATAGGGATGGATTTTTTGAAATTTTCATGTAGATTTATGCTCAAATCAAGTGAATCTTTCAATGCATTTAAAATTTATTGCTATTAACCTTCAATTAATTATGGTTTATTTATTTATGATGAAAAAGAATACTTGATGGGTTTGTTTATAGCAGTTTATTACTGGTTTCTATGGTCTTTGGTCCTAAATATCTAAGTCTCTCAATTTATTGTGTTGTGTAGATGGGGTGCCCACTATTGAAAGATCTTGAAATTTGTAATGATAATGAAGATCTTGAAATTTGTCGTAGGTATTCGCCCACGGAAGTATTGCTGTCGGCTTGAAGCTGTCGGGGTCGCTTTTTACTGACGGCAAGAGTACTCTACGCCGACGGCTACCAGCCGTTGGCGTAGGTTCTTGTTTTTGTAGTGTGATTTTAAACACGATCTCGATCTTCATTGTTTTAAAACCGTTGAAAATGACATACATGGAACGCTGGTTAATTTTGGACAAAGTTAGATCACTGGTCGCTACCGGATCAAAATTAGATACAGAAACGATACAAAATTGTTGTGTAAGTGATACATAAGTTGGAGTGTTACAACCCTGGCAAACAAACAACTTCAAAACGTGTTTTAGGGCAGTACGTGTTTTGTCTTTCACGCAATCAAACAACAATCTATTATGTGTAACTCCAATACATACTGAATGGGTATCCGTTTACTGAATGGGTATCCGTTACGTGACGGTGGTTGAAATGCATTTATCGTTGCATGCAATCAAATATGCCTTATATGTGAACCCTCTAGCGTGAGAAAACAAGTGAGGGCCCACATATATAAATGTATATAAGATAATCTGTCACCATTCCGAGTTCGTTTGACCATCGCAAAGGCTCGAGGAGGCTTAAGGGTCCAAAAGTCAATTGTTGACTTTTATTCCACAGACATTATATTACAGGAAACCCTCATGTCTATTGGAAATGTCTAATCAGTACACTCCAACGTGATGGTGTCACGCCTTTGAAGAGTGTCTAGGGCAAGATGCTCCGTTCTCGCCAATTTAGCGAGTGATTTGAAAATTTTGAAACTCTAGATCAGTGTATTAATCTGGTCGATTTGATCAAAATTGACTAGTCATTCACCTGCTCCTGAAAAGAAATGGCTTCCGAATGATCCGTCAAAGTGTTGGTTCAAAAATCAATGATAATAGAATGCCATATAATTCTGGATCGGAATCAGGCAGATCCAATCCGATATATATTTTCACACCAGGGACACGCTATTGGAAACATATGCCAATAGCGTGATAGCTGAAATCAGGTGTTACTGAGATTATTAAAATTTTAGAGGTACGAGTCACGGACATTTAAAATGGGTTCAGGCCGTTTCTCGGCTCCTTTTCCATAGTCTTGTCCATCTCTGATCTCCGAAAATCGAGCGGGACTATTGATTTTAAATAAGTTTCTATATTAAATTTCGTGCCGACGATCAGATCAAGTAGAAGTGCGAGAAACTGAATCATGTCAATACTTGACAGTTTCCCAATCTAAATAGGGAAATTTACCTGACCGGCCCTGTCAGGTACGCCTTTTACGTCAGAAGCCCTATAGTTTCACTTTTACCCAGACAAATCAGCTCCAAGCCTAGCCGACCCTAAGGAGAGTAAAAGGTTCAAATTACCCCCTTTTATGACCTTCTTTAACCAACAAAGCATCTTCTTCTTCCTCATTTTAACCTGCAAAAAAGTTAGAGGTGTAAAACCCTAGACGGAGTGTCCTTACTTAGTCTGATCTGCTATTTCGAAGAAGAAAACAGAGGCTTGGAAGAAGAAGGCCCTGCATTTCTTCACTGTGGCAAAAAGACCCTGAACTTTATCCTTGCGACGAGAGGTATCCTACTTAACCCCATTTTCAGTTTATCAGTGTTATGTAGTGATGCAGTATCTCTTAGAAGAAGAAGGCCCTGCATTTCGTTATCGGCTCCATACACAATCGATATCGATTTCACATACAATCGATATCGATTGTGTATAGAGCCGATGACGACTCTATTTGAAATCGATATCGATTGTGTATACAATCGATATCTTTTATGAGAAAATTTATCTAACATTGTGTATCATAGGTACCTGAGTCTTGGTTCAGTTTGTTTAATACAAATAAAAGTTTGCTAGTCACCAAGAAAAATCAATAGAAAAATCCCCCCACTTTACGATAATTTGCTATAGAGTTTGCTTTACTCAATTTATTATTCAGTTTGGTAACCATGGTGTAGACATCTCACTTTATATATTGTAAAATCTACCCTCCCTTGGGGGGACCTTTAATCATCTCTTTACAGCCAAGTCTAATCAATCAGTTAAAGCTGCCTCAAGTTTAATCCCTTAGGGGGACTTTATGCTCGTGCTCTCACCCCTACACATGCTCAGTCTTGCTCACCATTGCTCTCTCTCTCTCTCTCTCTCTCTCTCTCTCTCTCTCTCTCTCTCTAACCCTCATAACTCGTTGGAGGAGCTTTCCTATTAGCGTTTTCTACATCATTAGTGGATAGGGGTGCAGATTCGGTTAACTGAACCGAACTGAAACCAAAATTTCGGTTTTCGGGTCAGTTTCTGCAAAACCAAACCCTACCAACAAGTACCACTTTACCAGGCATCACTGACTTAAGAGATAAGATTTGAGTGTTCTACACTCTTAAGAAGGCTTTCGTTATGTTGGTATAAGAGTACTACTGACCTGGTAGCCAAAGGCTTGAAGCTGGACCGCAACGTGCTGGCCCTGAATTTCCGAAAGGTTATACCAGGCCGTTGACCATACTAATCTAAACTAATAATGTACACCATACTGTTAGACTGGGAATATTGGACACACTTGCTCTCTCTATTCACCCACAGCTTCCAAGGGGAAGCCATCCTCAAATAGTTAGTAGCCAGAATGGAAACATATTCAGGACTGTCTGATTGCACCCAACTCTCCAGTTTTAATTTGAGCACCAGCAAGAAGAAGAAAAAAGGAAGAGAGAATCGTACTCAAAATCTGTAGAATACCAAAATTAGCACGATTAAAGCGGCACCCATGTACATTTTTATGTGAACAATGATCAGGTCTAGCATAAGAATGATGCCTTTTGTATTTGGGCCAGTTCACATGACCATGGCATCAAACTGGATCACGGATATCGATATTGAATTACTCGAGAACGATGCGATACCACCACGATTCACTCAGATTGTGGTATCGTATTAGCGTCTGACTTCGATGCCAAGATACGATAATGACTGATACAAATCTTTTTATATATATTTAATTTTTTTTTTTTTTCCAAGAAAAAAATTATCGACCGTTACATATCAGTTCAAGATGGACCGATACACGATACCATCGCTACCTTGCACAGCGTGACTTCTTTGCTTGTATTTTTTCATGGATAAAGCAACACGTTATGCTAGCTTCATTTATTTTTGTTTATGTCAACTGCAGATAATGAGCATGTATGGATTGATATGTGAACAGTCAAAACCAAGTGCCCAAGAAATAGAGGATCAGATTGATGGTAATATTTGCAGGTATTATTTAGTCTCTATCATCAGATGATTGCTCGTTTCTTTGTAGTTTGGAATTAGGATTGATACATGCTATTTTCTTACGAGTGTTTTTACCTTTTTTAGTCTTGGATTTGCAGATGCACAGGATATCGGCCTATTTTTTATGCTTTTCATTCTTATTCTGGTTGCAAAGGAATCAAAACAAAGTCATGTCAAAATGGCTACAATTAGTGTTAGATGTGGGTATGTTTCTCTTCTTTAGTTATTAGTGTTAGATGTCTACAATTATAGGGCTTCCCTTTTTATTCAACTATTGGCTAAGCCAGTCAATTTCGCCCTTTCATGTGGTCAGGTATTGCTACCTCTTGGTGTGTATTGACAACATGACATGTGAGATAACACCCTCCTAGGTGCTAGTAGTCGATTGCAGTCAATAATTATTGAATTTAGCTCTGCCTCATAAGTACATATTTCCAGCAAGAAATGTGTTACATAAGCACGGTATCAAGTATCGCGACATCGATACATATGTGCTTCTAGTCAAGCGATCTTGATATGATATTGATATCGATCGGTCCGTATCAATCAATCTTGATAGTTATCGGTGAAGATACCAAGCGACATCGATTCAGACGTATATCATCCGATATTGTCATTTTTATTTAAATTTTTCACCCACAAAGAAAACGTTAGTGGTATTAGCGATATGTATCATCTAAAGATTGGACCAATACCCACATCCGATACCGAGTTTGATACCGTGAGCATAAGAACTGCTGGTATATTTTTTTTGTTTTTTTCTTTTCATAAGGTATTCACCTGAAGAAATGAAGATAATTAGTTTCTTGTAAAATTTGATGTTTGAATGTATTCTTAGTATAATTGGTATAGGCCCTTATACATTATGTTTTGGATTGCTTTCACGTGTTTTACCTTCCATCTTTTTTATTCTTTTCAGGACAGTATTTGATGTCGACATTGATACATTTGAGGAAAAATCGTGGAGACACCCCAGTGTTGATACATCAGACTTTTTCAACTTCGGATTGGATGAGGAAAATTGGAAAGATTATTGCAAGAAGCTGGCAAGTGTCTGCTTTGTTGATTGTACATTATAGAGGCTACAATGCAAAGCAAAATCCGTGTTTATGAAAGTCGGAGATCTGAGCTTCCAAGTTCTTGACATTTGATGTATTTCTTTGTAACAAAAGTTTGTACATTTACATTTAGTGGCAGCAATTTCACTGAACAACACTGGTACTTTTGTTACACTTGTGATCTTACTGTTTCTAAAGGCTGTTGCTCTATATGTGCGAAGGTGAAAAGGGCGTATATATATATATATATATATATATATATATATATATATATATATATATACGCCCTGTGTTTGTGTTTTTGTGTGTGTGCGTATATATATATATAAAATTAGCCCCCCCCCACTCCCCCACCCCCAAAAAAAAAAAAAATTGAAAAAAAAAAAAAAAAAAAAGGGGGCCTATGCCGCCGGCTGCCGCCGTCGGCATAGATTATGTAAAATATTTTTAAAACACCTATGCCGACGGCATGAGCCGTCGGCGAAGGATTATTTATATAAATTTTAAAAAATTTCGTGAGATTCATGACTTACGCCGACAGCTGAAAACCGTCGATGGTTAGATTCCCCGACGAGAATAGTACCGACGGTGTGTCGGCGCCGGTGTAGATATTACAGCCGTCGGTGATTCGTTTTGCCGACGGCTTTGATACTCTACGCCGACGGCTGGAAGCCGTCGGCGTAGGTTACTATTTTTGTAGTGGCATTTCCTTTCATCCATTGTATGATGTAACCCTCTCATCAACATGCCAATCAAAGTCCCTCTATCGAACCAAGGACCCTACAGTTCAACAAAAATATGCTTAAATAATCATACAAATTTGATATGGAAGAGATTTTAGGTCAAACTTCAGATTTTCCTTACAAATTTAATTTTTTACTAGTTGCGAAACATGGCCGTACTTTATGGTTTTAGACTTTATCTCTCGATACTCTCATTTTCATTTTCAGCTTAATAAAAGGTATCGAATAAAATAAAGGAAATCAATTTTGTTGTGTTGTTTGTTTAAAGCCCTATATTTTAAATTTAGTGGGATAGTCATTGTAACGCCCCTAATTTTCTGAACCGCAGATACCGACTAGGTGTATGCGTCAAGGACGGCGCGTGTACACATTTGAAAACTATTGGGATGCATTTGGATTTCGTTTAAACTTTTTATATAAAGGCTAATAAACTATTTGATTATGAGGGCTTCACACCGAACCACAATTTCATTTAGATAAAAAGTAAAACACAAGTTGTGTGTGCGCTTCATAAGAAAGCTAGACTAAAGTGTATAAGTGCAATGGCTTATGGGTACGTGAGAAGCCATTGCCTTTGCTTTCATACGAATTGAAGGAGATAAAGAATAGAGATTTTGCTCCCCGCGTGAGCCAGTGCACACCGAAGCCCGGATTCATGGTTGATCTTCCGCACAATTTTCTTTGCTTCCAATCGTGAGCCACGAAAGATCATCGATCTTTGATGTATTGGTAATCCGTGGCTGTGAGAAAGAAACTCTCATGTTAGAAACCCTCTTTCGTAAAGGATTCCGCCTTGCGATCATCTTGTGCGAGAGCTTTTGGGTAGTTGTGTGTGTTTGGGGGGTTGGAATTTGGTGTCCGTCGACGATAGAGTGAAGGTGGGTTTCAAACCCATTGGATATGTGTGGCAAAAACGTCGTTATCCCGAAAGTGGAAAGTGGATCATCGTGCACGTAAATCTCGTGGGTTTGAAGGTAAGATCTTGTGGATTTGTTATAGTCTTAATTAATTATTTAATTGCTTCAATTATGTGCAAGAAAATGTGAGTTTGAATGGGAGGAGAGTAGTAGGGAGAAAACTTCTGAAACGGAGCAGAGTTTCAGGCAGTCGCTCGCGCGACTTTAGAAACTCGCGCGCGTGGTGCCCTTCAAGTCTGAAAGTCGCGTGTGCAACTGATACAGGCTAAAATAGGCTAATTTTTTGCTCGCCCGCGTGACCTGTGTGTCTGGGGGAGTCGCGCGGGCAACTGAGCTAGTTTTTGTTGTTTTGCTTTTTCTTTGAAAAATTGTCTGAGACTTCGATTTTTATGATTCTTTTATCATTCATATATGGTCTTTGAATGTCATAGGAACTAGATTGAGGACCGAGATCTTTCGTTAGGATTCCTGCATTCGTTTTCACGTATTTCGCATGTCTCTTAACCAAGAGGTAGGGGAAACTTAGTATCACTTACATTCTTACTTGATTATCATTGACATTGTGATTTGAACTCTTGAATTTAAATTCTAATTTCCACATCCGAATATGAATATGAACTTTATGAACTCAGAATTCCGAGATTTGCTATATTATTATTAAATACACTTCACTACGTTACTTATGTATTAGAATATGCACATTGATTTAAGGTTCACATGAACGAATCTCCTAAACATTCTAACCGATACGGCGGTATATCTGTCCATCTGAATCGGTACGGCGGTATATCCGTCCATCTAAATCGGATAACGGTCTATGAAAATTGTTCAATGAACGACGATGGTTAGGTAGAGATTCCCATCGGAAATCTTCGACTCCCAAAGCTATTTGTTTGGGAGATTAGTTAAGTTATTGTTTTAAGTTAAATGTTCAGATAAGAAAATGCATGTGGTACCTTCTCTTTAAGACTCTGTTTTGACACGAAAATGCATATGAACTTGTCATTTGAATTACGCTTTGAATTCTGTTTCGATAATTGCTCCGATTTTGTTATTAAATCCATGTCTGAATTGATAAGATGCTATTGATATTGAGCCTTCTTCCACTGTACTTAAATTGTTAGCTCATCCTGACTATACGTCATAGGTGTAAAGACTGACCTAGATCAATGGCTAGAGAACGATCCGGACTACAAACCGGAAGAAGAAGACCTCCAGCCTGACCCTTAGACTTGGGATAAATAACTATTTTCGTTTTTTTTTTAAGTTTTGAGTGCATTGGGCTTGGTATGTCCAATAAGTTTTGTAAGATGATATTGTCAGTATATTTGTACATTCATTTTGAGAATTACGGTGAACCATTGTTTAAGTGATAGTCGGCCATTACCGGTGGTTCATTTTGTTTCTTTGTTCATCTATTTTATATATAAATGGAGATTTCATTCTTTTGCCATATAAGATGTTCGTTAATGTATTATATTCTGTCATTGGATGGATGTACCGAGCCGTTGGCAAGTCGGTTTTCCGATATATCGCGTGCCGGAAAATCAGGTCGTCCCAGTTACCTCAAGTCTCTCAACCAATAGAATTATTGTGACGGAATCAACAGCTGGCCCTCGCAAGATTGATCAAAAGAACAGCAGGATCAAAGAGAAATACCCCAAAAATAACATAAAAAATATATATTGAGAGCACCACCATACCCTATACACTAACACTCCTCTCCAACCTTCATCCACAAAAGACTAATCCTTCTAGTTCTCCTAAAATTTAAAACTTTTTTCCCCCAATTACCGTAGAAAAATAAACCCCCCCTAATTCCTACACCTACAAAACCCCTCATCAACCAAAATCCCCAACCGGCATTAACTGCCGCATTAAATCTAACCAAAATCCCCTAGACGAATTCTTGCATCCACGGGATTACGAATAACGCAATCATTATTGTAATTAAAATATTTTAATCGGTTGAGGGGGAAGAAGCTAGCCTGTGAAAGAAGATGACCCACATAGATATTTGCGAACGTAACGATCATTTTTGTTAATAAACAAAGTTAAATTAGTGGAGGGGGAAAAAGCCGACCCCCCACCGAAATTTTTCCAACCTAGGGTTTTGGAGAAGATGACCCCCTGCCTCTTTTTGTGAGATGGCGACCTTGCGTTTGTTAAGGTTACACCATTTCACCATCCTTCCATTTCTGTGAGATGACCTCCGGCAAACCCGCAAAGCTAGGGTTTTCTGAGAAGAAGACCTGCGCAGATTTTTTTTCTCGTAATTGGTAACAAAATCGCCGATTCCCAATTCCCCCTTGTAATTAGTTCTGAAATAGGCTGTACCAACCTTCCATTTCAGCGAGATGGCCACAGGCGAAGCATCTCGGAGGAGACGACCCGCGGAGAATACCGTTTAGGAAATAGTAGCTACAAACGCACTGATTCCCCACTTTTAACCAAGGTGTCAAATCGGGTATTGGTCTCGGGTATCGGTTTGCCCGAAGTCGATAAGAATAAGCTCAATACATATCGGCCAAATTAAAAAAAAAAGAATAAAAAAAGAAAAGAAACAAAAGCTCGGTTGAAACTGAGACGTATCGGCCGAAAGCCAATACATATCGGTATCGGCCAATAGTTAATACCTTACTTCTAACACATGAAAGGCACTTTTGGTCTCCATTTTTCACTTACAAGGGTAAAATCAGAACATGCGTACGCAGTCATTTGTCGATGTGTATCCATATGGCCAAGAAGTTGAGAGTCGGAAAAAGAAGTTTTATGGGAGGGGGTGGAAAGGGGGGATTTAATCCCTTTTCATCCAATTTTTTTATGCTTTCAATAAATTGATTTTTTGGGGATCGTCTTTTGCTTGGAGGCTTTGGCTCTTTATGTTTCTCTCCTTATTTTTTCTTTATTTTAGAGGTAGAATATGAGAGTTTTATCCTCTCATTGGTGAGAGTCTTCTTTTCCGAGGAGATCGACTCTACGAATGTCTTTTTGCAAGCATTGTTTAAGAGCTTCGATTAAAGCGATTTGTGAAGTTTTTGGTCGGTGTTTGCCTCCGTTTCCAACGTGAGAGCTTTTGTGGATCGTGAGTTTGTCGATGGTGGTGGCGTCTCTTCGGATGATTTTTCGGTGTTGGTTACCGACGAATCTTTAGGATGGTGATGGATTCTTAAATTTTTACTTTACTTTGAAGGTTCCTAAAATCCGTGTCGGTGTTAGATGGGTCTTAGATGTCATTCATTGTATTTTAATGTTAGTTATTCTAACTATCACTATTGTGACCCTCTACTCTGTAACCGTTCTCCGTTTCAAATGAACAGGATAAAATTTCATCTCAAAAAAAACAAAAAAAAACAGCCCGCTAACTCGTAATTAAAAAAAAAGAGAGCCATTACTTGCACTTGAAAACTTGGCCCTTGCACCAATTTTAAAATGAAGACTTAATAAATTTGGCGACCTCTGTCATATGAAAACACCATCTAAATCGTCTGATTTGAAGGTCGTACTTTAACGATATTAAGTGCAAAAGACTAACACGAAATATAATCTTCATCATGTGATTAAATATTGTCAATGACTATTGTTTGATTCAATAGTTGACTAAAATAGATCATATGATAAATATCGTGTTTTGCTCCAATCTCTTCCACTAAGGATCTTTAGATCATGAACTTTAAATCAGACGGCCCATATTACCTTTTCACATGTCACATGTCTCTAAAATATAAAGTCTTTCTTTAACTTCGATGCAAGAGCCAAATTTATGAGTGATTGGAGGTTAACTTTGTATTTTAGGAACATGTGACATGTGAAAGCACAATCTAGGCCGGCTGATTTAAAGCTCATGATCTATAGATCCTTAGTGGATAAGATTGAAGTAAAACACAATATTTATCATATGATCTATTATTGTCAACCGTTGAATCAAATAATAACCTTTGACTATATTTAATCACATGATGAAGATTATATTTCATGTCAATCTTATTCACTATGGAAGAACTTTAAATCAGATGGCACAAATTGCATTTTCACATTCACATGTCCCCAAAATACAAAGTCTTTTTTTAACCTTGGTAAAATCACTTAAAAAGCGAGTGCAATTAATAGACCAAACTCATGATAAAAAATGGTTTTGGGGCCTATTTTCGTACTTTCCTCTATTTTTTATTGGTAGTTCCTATATTATGGATAATCCACGTGGTGGATTTGCATAGATATTTTTTATCAAGAGGTGGTATTAATTGCCCGACCCGTCCACAATGCACGGACTTTGAGTTGTGCATGGATCTCTCTGCTCTTAAAGTTTGAGTGTGTCTTAAGGTCCACCTGGTACCTACCCTTTGATCAACGTTCACAGAAGGCGCTGTGTAGTGAAGATGATGCGAAATTACCAATAAAAAATCGAGGAAATTAATTTCATGTCTTTGGAAGGATGAGGTATGGGAAACAAGCCGTTCAGTTTTAAGTGTGAACGGGTCAATTATTATGCTACTTTGGTCAAACCTTAAGATGTGCACAACTATCTTGAGAATATGCATAGTAATAAGGCCCTCTTTATCATATTTTTTAAACTAGACTAGAGGTGGTCATATCTACGAGGGAAGTCTGTTTCGCACCCATTTGCACACTTAGAAAATACTTTTTAGAAAAGGATTGTCAAACCGGCCTGTTGGTGACAAAACAAGAGTGCACCGGATTTCTCATATTTTTGTGAATTATCTAGAGTTTTACTGAAACTCTCGTAAATTAAATTTTTGAATCTAATGATTTATGAAGTTGGACTCGCATGTTAATTATATATTCTACTCAAGGTATAAAAAATGGCTTATACCGATATGTATCAGCCATACGTATCAGTTTCTCGGCAAACCGATACGTATCAGTATCGCAACTTGGATATCAAATACAATACCGGTAGATACGGGCCCATATCGGCTGATACGTATCGGTTTCAGTCGAGATGTAAATTTTTATTTTTTTTCTTATAAATAGACCGATACGTAACGGTATCAGCCGATACGTATCGGTCCTGGGCAAACCGATACCCAAGACCGATACCAATTTTGATGCCTTGATTCTACTGTCTCTTTGTAATCTTCTTTTTTATGATTATCGACTTGTAATGTCGGTGAATAATGAATTTTTTACTGCACCTATTTTGTAATTTAAGAAAAAAAATGCCCTTAAACATGTTAATATGTACTTTAGTATTTTTTAATATTATATTTCCTTTTTTATAATCCTCAAAATTTTCCCCGATTTTCTTGAAAATGAAATATTATAGAAAAAGAAATCCTTTACTGTGGTATAGGATGACTGAGTTGTCAAATCTTGAAGTGTTAAAATGGGTTAATCTCCTTACTATTAAACTTGTATTTTGATTGAGTTGTATGCTTATAAATAGCTTTGTGGCAGACAAGGTTTAACCAGTTTACTTTTTATCAAAAAAGAAAAAAAAAAAAAAGGTTTAACCATATAGGAAGAGTTGAGAGGGTTTCTTGAGAGAACGAGTCGGTGACCCTATATAACACCAACCTGGTGTTAGGTACCTGACCCGACCACCGTCAGGCACTAGGTGGGAACCGTGGACTACCTAGTAGTCCAGCCTCCGGAGGTGCACATGTTATTTATAAGCATAAAAATCAATGAAAGTTTACCTTTGACCTTTAATTGAAATAGCACTCACCATGGTGACAAATTTTCCCAAAATATTTCAAAAGTTCTCCAAAATTCATGAAAGCAAGGATCGGACTAAACTTTTGGTGAAATTTCAATCATTTCTCCAAAATCTATGAAATTTCATTAGTTTCAGTGAATTTAACGAAATTTTATTGAAATTAATAATTATTTTTAATTTCAACCATTTTTAAATGATAACTAAGATTTTTGTAAGCCTTAAATATAATTTAGGACAGTGTTATATAGTAGAGAATTTTGTAAACAACTTATGTGGCGCAATGTGACTGACTGCCCACATTATGGGGCCCAAGCACTGTAGTCAGTCACGTCGCATATAATCTGTCAGCAAAATTATTTATAAAAACTGTCCACCGTATATAATTTTCCTATAATTTATATATGTATTTTTAATCTTCGAAAATTTTCCAAATTTCTCTCAAATTTTCTCGAAAACGAACATAAATGACCCCTTATCAAAATCTTGCCGAAAACGAAATTCCGACACTAACAAGATCTGTGCATATCTCAAAGTTGGCAGAGGGTAACCGCGGAATAGGGCAACTAGTTATGAACACATAAATCAGTCACAGTACACTCTTGACCTTCCATTGATTTAACCCTAAAAAATACCCGTGCTTAGGGATTACTCAAAGCACAAAGAGGTTTGTTTGGGATACTCTAATTTTTCCTTAAAAAACAAATTTCCTTTTATTTACAACTCAAGATTCTTCCTCTTCACCCAAGGTGCATGTGCTTAAATCATTGACTACTTTAATCTATTCATCCCAATCTTTTGCGCAATAGATCTTGAGATCATGGGCCAACTATCAAATAGTCAGATTATGATTCCTTAGCACACATCCCAAAAAAATGATCATAATCATGGCACACATCAAACATGATTATCAAAACCACTTTTCTGATCGTTTGCCACGTGAAATCAAAATTTGATCGTCTTATGCAAGGATCAAAATGTCTTCACCAAAACGATAATTTGGACCGAAATTTCGGTCATAGTTTTGTATGGGATTGAAATTATCGGCCGAAATAAAATTTCGATTCAAATTTTCAGTTTCGGTCCCCTCTGAAACCAAAATGAAACGCAAAATTTTGATCTTTGGTCTTATGGTATCCAATGATCTTAAGATTTATTGAGGTGAAGTTAGGGGCAAACCGATCTCGATATTCTGATATAAAGAAGTCGACAAGTTAAGCATCTGAAATCCGAGTTGAAAAGAATGAATCTTGGATTGTAAATAAAGGTATCCAATATTTCCCAAGGTTGGCCGAGAGCGATTGACCCGAGCACTACCGGCAGTGCTCAGGATGGGACCCAATATAAAATCATATAACACCCCTTCTCTTGAGGTATAACACTTATATGAGAACTGCGAAAGTCAACTATTCATAGGCGTAAGGAGAATAAAATAGTAATATGAATATACGTACCACATAAAGTATCATGGCACTACTCATACGTATTCTGTGGCACCTGTTTCTAGAAAGGATACCTTTATTTACAAGCCGAGATTCTTTCTTATCAACCCGGGTATTGCGTGCTAAAGCCATTTGGCTTTTGAATCAAACGGTAGAAATGAATCTTTTTAATAAATATCTGCCCCCAAAAAATTTGGGGCCAATAATAAATTTATGAAGGTACAATTCATGTGAAATAATCATTTGTCTAAGATCATTTAAATAGTGGCACACATACACCTCATATGTCATTAATAGATTCTCTTTTTTATTATAACTAAGGTATCAAAATCGGTATCGGTTTTACTAAGACTGATGCGACTTGGCCTATGATAGCCCGACTTTTCTTTTTCTCATAAATGAGAAAGGTTGCGCCGTCGGATTACCTAACATAATCCTGTCATACAAGGGCATCATGTACAAAGTGTTACATATGCGGAAGCGAATTTAATTAACTCTGATACGAAGAAATATGGCAATAACTGATATCCATTCCTTTATCTGAGCAGTAAATTGAACAGGAAATATAAACAGAAACCTATACCTGAAATAGTAAATTATCTTAAATCACACTGCTGTTTATACATATTTAATGTTTAAAAACAAATCTCTATCTCTCCCAAAGCTCTCAAGGAAAGAAGTCCTCAGTAAAACCTTCATCCTCGTCCTCCTCCTCAGACTGGTAGGTAGGATCAGTTTCGTGCTCAGGGTCTTGAGCAATATCTGCAGCTAAGACATAAAGTCGTAAGATGAGCTATCATCAAAGCTCAGCAGGGAAAATTAAAATGCTAATTTATATGTTAGATTATCCATTCATGTCTAGATGCAAAATAAAACGAAACACATGTCATCTTATATTAGGTCTATTCTAGCATCCATATATCCTAGCAGTATATAACAAAACAAACACTAAATCATGCAATTATTGTATCATGCTGACAATGCTGACATATTCATGCTGACAAGGAATCAGGCGAGATCAATGAATCATGCTGAAATAAGACATGTATAAGAACAAGAAACAAGAAAATCAAGCTCTCGAGTTAGCGGGATCACTTAGACGAGATATCAAGCTCCCGAGTTAGCGGGATCACTTGGACGGGATATCACACTCCCGAGTTAGCGGGATCACTTGGACGAGATATCACACTCCCGAGTTAGTGGATCACTTGGACGGGATATCAAGCTCCCGAGTTAGCATGATCACTAGTTTCAAGATGAATTAAAGACGTGTACATGACATCAATGATAACAGAACATGAACAATGCATGCTAACATATATGCAAGAACATCATGAACAGATATGATATAGCAAAACTGAACTAGTATCACTGAGTTAGCATAACTATTCATATTCATGCGTTGAAACTGGTCTTATCATCATTCGTACATAACTGATCGTATCATCATTTATAATCACACATCTAACTGAATTAGCCGAATAGTCCTACGACACACTGCTTGAATCCTTATCATGCATATTTATTCATCAAAACTTAACACGAGCATAGTCATGCAAAGGCATTCATTTAAACTGAAATTAGCATAATCATTAATATTCATCTATTGGTAGGCTAACTATTCATCAAAACTGGTCTAGCATATTCATTCATTAATCATACGTCAAATCTGACCTATATTTTCATCATGATTCATAAATTCATCTATCTCTATCCATGATTATTATACATGATTATACATGAGCAATACATGATCATTATTAACCAGAACCATTCCTTTGAACTGATATGGTATTATCCCGTTATCACTATATATTTGAGCATCATCCTTTAACCATAAATTAACACTGAATTCATTAGTATCATATCCATTCCAACTGACATGAGTTAATTATACAAACTGACATTATCACATGCGTTTGTTATCAATAAAATTGATTGACATCCTTATAAATCTCTAATTATCGTTTAAAATTGCCTTTATATTCAAAGATTATCATGCTGACATATATTCATAGAATAATTCTATGTCGAGCTGAACTAGCATGGTTCGAGCATTAAAATTCATGGTATAAACATATATGACTTTGATCTTACTATCATCATAGCTTAGTATTCCTCAGCAGAACTAGCACAACTAGCATATGAATTAAACTAATATAGGCATAATTATAATTTGCTAATCAGGAATGAATTCGAAAATAAAATATAAATTAACAATGTAAACTCCCTACTTTACACCAGGTTTACGTGTAATTAGTTTCCCGTGCACGCTCGTCATCAAGCAAACGCATCATGTGTACCAAGTGGCACCTAGAAATTCATAGGTTTAGTATATTTAATGGTTTGTTGGATCAATATAGACCCCAAATATGGATCATTTATGGTCCCAAGTCTCATGATCAAACTCAGCAAGTCATCACAGCATAAACCCCTGACAGAGGTGTCGCCAAGTGTGTCAGATGCAGGGTTGCCGGGGCAAGCAACATAAGTTGCCTCGGCAAGCTTTGCAGTTACATGTTACTGCGACTTATCACTACTTTTTGACCCCTTAAACGTTGGATTCATAAATTAGTTCCTTCATGAAAGTTGTAGGGCTCGTTGTTCCCTTTCCAACGCATCATAAATCCGGTCAATCGGACTTCAGGATCAAAAGATATAATTAAACTACCCCATAGTGATCTGAGTATACTGTTGCCGCGGTAAGCTTTGTAGTTGCATATTGCCACGACTTGTCACTACGTTTTGACCCTTTAAACATTAGATTTAGAACTTAGTTATTTCATGAAAGTTGTAGGTCTCGTTGTCTACTTTCCAACGCATTAACAATCGTGCCATTTGGAGTTCAGGGTCAAACGATATGATCAAAATATCATACAGTGGTTTGAGCATAGGGTTGCCGCGGCAACACACAATGCTTACCTCGGCAACCCCTTGAGGTTGCCGCGGCGAGCCTGGCTTGCCGGGCTTTAGGTGGTCTTCTTCTTGGCCTTTTAATCTGTTGTGCTCCCCCTCTTTTTGCTTATATATATTTTATTATATATAGATATATACTTGTATAAATTCAACAGCTTTTCTATATATATATATATATATATATATATATATATATATATATATATATACATATATATATACTTGTATAAAGCTGAAATCTGCACTCTAATATTTCTATATTTATATTGCTAGATTTTTTATGCAGATTTGAAGTGCAGCAATTTGTACTCAGCTTCAAGTATTCATGTTGAATTCAGAGCTCAAATTCAACGTCGTTTATATGATGACCCTTTATTTTAAATGAAATCGATAGCATACCTTTTTGGTGAAAAGCTGTTGAATTTATACAAGTATATATCTATATATAATAAAATATATATAAGCAAAAAGAGGGGGAGCACAGCAGATTAAAAGATCAAGAAGAAGACCACCTGAAGCCCGGCAAGACACTCTGCTGAGTGGCTTGCCGCGACAATCACAAAGGGTTGCCGCGGTAAGCATTGTGTGTTGCCGCGGCAACCCTATGCTCAAACTACTGTGTAGAATTTTAGTCATATCTTTTGACCTCAAACTCCAAATAGTACGATTCTTAATGCGTTGGAAAGTAGACAACGAGACCTACAACTTTCATGAAGTAATTAAGTTCTAAATCTAACTTTTAAAGGGTCAAAATGTAGTGACAAGTCGTGGCAACATGCAACTGCAAAGCTTACCGCGGCAACAGTATACTCAAACTACTGTGTGGTATTTTAATCATATCGTTTGATACCGAACTCCGATTGACAAGATTCCTAATGCGTTGGAAAGGGGAAAACGAGCCCTATAACTTTTATGAAGGAATAAATTTCTGAATCTAACGTTTAAGGGGTAAAAAAGTAGTGACAAGTTGCAGAAACATGCAACTGCAAAGCTTGCCGCGGCAACCCTGCATCTGACACACTTGGCGACACCTCTGTCAGGGGTTTATGCTAGGATGACTTGCTGAATTTGATCATGAGACTTGGGACCATAAATGGTCTATATTTGGGGTCTATGTTGACCCAGCAAAGCATTAAAAGTACTAAACCTATGAACGACATTTCTAGGTGCCACTTGGTACACATGATGCGTTTGCTTGATAATCAGAAGTATTATTTACATGAATTATGTCAAAGATTTATTGATATTATTTATATATGCATGATTTAGTGCTTGTTCTGTTATACAAGCACTAAATCAACATGTGGTACAATTTTTCTACAATCAATGCTCGTATGATGATTGGGTAGCCAATCCATGCCAAGGATTACAACGAATCCTTGCATATAGAGTAATAATGTAAAATCACATAGTCATCATCACCTTATTGATCGACATACCATGTTAGTAGTAACATGTGCCTCATATAACAAGTAGGCATCCTCTGGATACAATTACAAGATACCTAAGATATAGATTTACTATTGTTAGCTAAATTGTGTCTACTTCACAAACTATAAATTTATCATTTCTAAAACTAATGAAAAGGAAACAATATACTAGATGTACACATATAAATTATTTACCTAAATGCACCTTTCTCATAAATAATTTTAAATAACTTATAAGTAAATAGTTCACATGCCTTAGATAATATCGTTGTTGGTTCGGGCATCTTGTGCCGTCTTTGATGTCGTTCCTACCATCTCTGGGCAATCCTTAATCCGATGTCCCATCATACCACAACGAAAACACGCCCCAGATGCTCTACGGCATTCGTCCATGTTATGTGTCTTCCCACATTTTTCACAGAATGCTAACGGAGTGGATAAAGAGGTGCGTGAAGTTTGTGAAACTCCAAACGCTCCTGTTATAGTAGGGTTTGAGTGACGGAATGACCCCGAACGTGTAGATATGGTCGGTTTCGGATAAACACCTTGAGCAGGTTGCTGAAATTCGGGTGTCGTCTTTTTTGTTTTCGCCGTAGGGCAATCTTTTATCAGATGTCCTAGTTTGCCACATCTGAAACACTCACCTGTATCCCACCTACATTTCCTCGTCTTGTGCTGTATTCTACACCGTGAGCATGACCGAATGAGTGCAGGCGAAGAAGTGTGTACAGTGGACTGCACTAGTGTCGTAAGTAACTCATTCTGTCGGGCCATTGTCTGACCATTGTCTCTAGTAGTTGCCTAGAATGTTCATGATCATTCTTCCCAGCATACATGGTCCTAGCTCTTTTACGATTTGCCATATTGATCTGTCAAATGAAACAAATGTTTCAATTAACAGTGATCGTGATCATCATGATCCCATGACTTGAAAACATTTACATCCTACCTCGGATCCTGAAGGCATACTTCGATCACTATTGACCGATCACTCCAGTCAAACGTGCTCGTACAGATCCACAATAGTGAGCGATTACTTCAGTCAAACGTGGTCGTATAGATCCACAACCTATGCTCTAATAGAACCTACTGCCATAGCCTTGAGTCTCTAGAAGACCTAAAGACCTAAAGCCTAGGCTCTAACACTGAATGAACGCTATAACACTGAATGAACATCAGAAGTCTTGCCATATATCCGTGCCAGAGTTAAGTCTCCAAAGACTTAACGCCAGGCTCTGATACCATCTTTGACAGCCCGACTTTTCCCCTTCTCATAAATGGGAAAGGTCGCGCCGTCGGATCACCTAACATGATCCTGTTATACAAGGGCATCGTGTACAAAGTGTTACATATGCGAAAGCGAATTTAATTAACTCTGATACGAAGAAATATGACAATTACTAATATCCATTCCTTTATCTAAGTAGTAAATTGAACAGGAAATATAAACAGAAACCTATACTTGAAGTAGTAAATTATCTTAAATCACACTGCTGTTTATACATATTTAATGTTTAAAAACAAATCTCTATCTCTCCCAAAGCTCTCAAGGAAAGAAGTCCTCAGTAAAACCTTCCTCCTCGTCCTCCTCCTCAGACTGGTAGGTAGGATCAACTTCGTGCTTAGGGTCTTGAGCAATATCTGCAGCTAAGACATAAAGTTGTAGGATGAGCTATCATCAAAGCTTAGCAGGAAAAATTAAAATGCTAATTTATATGTTAGATTATCCATTCATGTCTAGATGCAAAATAAAACAAAACACATGTCATCTTATATTAGGTCTATTCTAGCATCCATATATCCTAGCAGTATATAACAGAACAAGCACTAAATCATGCAATTATTATATCATGCTGACCATGCTGACATATTCATGCTGACAAGGAATCAGGCGAGATCAATGAATCATGCTGAAACAAGACATATACAATAACAAAAAATAAGAAAATCAAGCTCCCGAGTTAGCGGGATCACTTGTTAAGCTCCCGAGTTAGCGAGATCACTTGGACCGAGGAAATCAAGCTCCCGAGTTAGCGGGATCACTTGGACGAGATATCAAGCTCCCGAGTTAGCGGGATCACTTGGACGGGATATCAAGCTCCCGAGTTAGCGGGATCACTTGGACGGGATATCAAGCTCCCAAGTTAGCGGGATCACTTGTTTCAAGATGCATTAAAGACGTGTACATGACATCAAAGATAACAGAATATGAACAATGCATGATATATATATGCGAGCACATCGTGAACAGATATCATATAGCAAAACTGATTTGAATAATTGAACCCACATGATCATATATGACTGCAACTATCATAATCATTAATATTCATGTATCCAAGCTGAACTAGCATCATAATTGTGTAAAGCATGCATCAAGTCTGTAGATTTCTAAGCTGATTTAACACCAGCAGTCATAGTAATACATTGAAAATTAGCATGTGCATACATTATACTTCCTCTAAACTCATCAAGTATCATCATACATACAAATTCATCTACTGATCGATATCAAGTCATCTAAATTGGTTTGACAATAGTTCTAATATAATAACATTTGTCAAGCTGATCTTATCGAACTGATATGCTCATAATCATTTATCAAAACTTTTATTAGTATAATCTGAAACTTACATACTACTAACCTAGCATAACTATTCATATTCATGCATTGAAACTGATTGTATCCTCTTTTCCATCTCACTGGTTTAGACATCATGAAACTAGCGTACTTAACTGACTGAGTTAACTATTTATTAATGCTAAACTTATCCAAGCTGAACGTATCAAAGCTACACTATCATGTTCATACTAATTCAAAACTGAGCTTCTTATTCTTAACTAATAGTTTATCCAAACTGAATTTAATAAAGTTGAATACTTTAAGGCTGAATTCATCAAAACAACATTGGCATGGTACTACTAATCATCTTTGTATACCACGCTTGTCATCCTTATTTCTTAACCTTAATTCGAGCATATCTTATCCATTCTAAATTAAATATCACATTGCAGCTGGTAACTATTCATAGGTTACTGATATCTATCATGCAAAACATTACTTCGTTTCCTAATATCTATCATCCTCAGAAAACAAAATTTAATCAGATATCATATTCTATATGCTATCTAGATGTGAATGAGCAATTAAAACACAAGTTAGCAAAGTACATTCCCTACCTTACACCAGGTTTACGTTTAACTAGTTTCCCGTGCATGCTCGTCTTCAAGCAAACGCGTCATGTGTACCAAGTGACACCTAGAAATGTCGTTCATAGGTTTAGTATTTTTAATGGTTTATTGGGTCAACATAGACTCCAAATATGGACCATTTATGGTCCCAAGTCTCATGGTCAAATTCAAAAAGTCATCCCAGCATAAACCCCTGACAGAGGTATCGCCAAGTGTGTTAGATGCAGGGTTGCCGCGGCAAGCAACATAGGTTGCCGCGGCAAGCTTTGCAGTTGCATGTTTCCGCGACTTGTCACTACTTTTTGGTATAGGTACTTGCAAGGAAAGTACCTATTTGTGTTCGCTGCACCTATGTAGATTGCCACAGACTATTGACAATCTAAATAAGCGCAGCGGAAACGTGGTGGGCCCATAACCCACAGGTCCCAGGATCGAAACCTGGCTCTGATACCACTTGTGACAGCCCGACGTTTCCCAGTCTCTCAATTAGAAAAGGTCGCGCCAATTGATCACCTGATATGATCCTTTCATCAAGGGTTCCTTATTTTACATCAAAGTGATACAAAATGCGGAAGCAATATAATTAAACTCTGACAATTAACAAAGATGACAAAATAACTGATAAATAGAAACTAATATATGTGATGAACAGAAAACAAAGGATCTGGTGTATAGCTTTGCACCGATGACGGCCATCCGTCATCTAAACAGTGAAAAGAAACCTATACATCCACACAACATCTCCTCAGAAATCTAAAACCAACATATATCATTTATACAGACCAAAAAATATCTTTTTCCTTTCTCTCTCTCTCTCTCTATCCCAATGCCCCATATCCCAAACAACAAACCTAACTACGGGAAGAACTCCTCTGGGAAGTCATCTCCCTCCTCCTCCTCCTCTGGCACGTAAGGAGGGTCAGCCACGTGCTCAGGGTCAGGCTCTGTAGCTAAAATATTTAAGTCGAGGAATGAGCTATCATCCAAAGCTCAATAGAGAATAGTGCATTGTATTCTATATTGACAGTTTATCATTTATTTTCATAGAGAAACATAAAATAATCCATTATGCTGACATGTTGTACATATGCTGTAAATATGCATGATATAACAAGTGTGAGAAGCAAACTGAACTAAAAATACATGTTGGCGAAAACAGGATATCAACAAGGTCAAGCTCCCGAGTTAGCGGGATCACTTGGACTAGAATATGGCAAGCTCTCAAGTTAGCGGGATCACTTGACTCAAGAATTTCAAGCTCCCGAGTTAGCGGGATCACTTGATTTACACTGGAGCAATAACGTGTCAAAAACATTGAATTTAACAGGGTCTGAGTACTGACTCACTTAGATTGACCAAAAAATGTTTGCATGTATGGCTTATGATGCGAGGTATTAAAAACTATCACAGCTAGATAATAGCATTAAGTTGCTAACTTGCTTTCCAGATGCTCTTGATACATTATTGATGTTAAATATATATATATATATATATATATATATATATATATTATTTCTTTTCTTATCAGATTAATAGTAACTCAATGGCAATTTAAGTTTATTTATTTCCTATCAAATCAAGCTTATCAGTTCAAATATCAAAGAGTCAGATTTTTCTACCATTATTCTTATCAGTGCAGGCATGCATGTTGCTCAAAGTTTCTATGAAAACTACGTGACATAATATATCATTATAAAACAACAACACGGATTCCCTACCTGTGTGCATCAAGTCTTACATGTACGATCGTCGGTGCTCAGTCACGTATCCGAGATCATTATGCACTTTCATTTCTCCAAATTGCTGGGCTAAAGACCCGCATGTTATATGTGCGGACCTCTTCGCCAACGGGAATTTGATAAGGGACAAGATTGACACTATCAAAGTGTCCTTCAAACATACGAGATATGAGTCTGGGCAGGAGGGCATGGGAGGTGATGCGTTACTTTGCAGATGCTCATTGGCATACTTGATGCCTTCCCAAACCACCCTAGGGGCATTTAACCATCGTCCTTCATGGACGGCAAAAAGAGCCTGCAAGAGAGCATCTCGGCGCTCTCTCTCATACTGCATAGGGTATAAATTGTATCGGAAGATACAGTCCAAAAACCACATCCGTTGTGGTAATTGGTTGCGCCGTACGGCAAGACTATGGTCAGAAGCGGTCTGACCATTCGTCATTTTTGATGTGATGTGGTGAAATTTCACATCTCTCTGTCGCGGTACTTGTAGTCCCGAAGTGACACCGTATTCAGGACTACAGTCCATTGCTTGGGCGATATACAGAATATTAAAATAAAATATTTTTATATAGAAAAACAAATAAAAAATGCCAACCAATATTGTTCTACAGACCCCCTAACTGTTAAGAATACACCGGTATAAAACACTAGGACACCACATCTCGGGAGCCCTGAAATCCGTGCCCTTCAACAACTGAACCTACTTGTCGCGGCAAGGGCTCAGTGTTGCCGCGGCAAGCATAAAGAGTTGCCGCGGCAACCCTATTCGTATGTGGTGGGTCCGAAAACCCCCTTTCTGTTATTTTCAGTTAAGGAAACCAGTTAGAGCCTTGTTCTTCGACCTTTCAAGCAAGGATTCAGGCATGCACACCTTCCAATCAGAACCCTAGCCGCTGTATTTACCTGCTCTTCTCCACAAAGCATTCGATTTGCTGATTTTACTCTCCTTTCAGACCGATTTCTGTGGAGGTAAAACCAATTAGACCTCATTCCTCTTATCTATTTTTATTGTATTTTATTGTCTTTTAGATTGCACCATGCCTCCTAGAAAAATAGACGTATCGAAACCCCTAAAATTCATCTATTTAGATTGCCAATAGCCTATGAATTCCCTAATATCTTCCCTGCTAAGTTGCCAGAATTTTTGCTTGGCAAGGAAGTGGAATTCGCTAGTAATTTAGCCCCAGGCACAGAGAAGGTATCAAAGGCGCCTTATCTACTTTCCAACGCATTAAGAATCGTGTCATTTGGAGTTCGGGGTCAAAAGATATGACCAAAATACCACACAGTGGTTTGAGCGTAGGGTTGCCGCGGCAACACACAATACTTGCCGCGGCAACCCTTTGTGGTTGCCGCGGCAAGCCACTCAGTAGAGTGTCTTGCCGCGGCAAGCCTGGCTTGCCGGGCTTCAGGTGGTCTTCTTCTTGGCCTTTTAATCTGCTGTGCACCCAATCTTTTTGCTTATATATATTTTATTATATATAGATATATACTTGTATAAATTCAACAGCTTTTCTATATATATATACTTGTATAAAGCTGAAATCTGCACTCTAATATTTCTATATTTATATTGCTAGATTTTTTATGCAGATTTGAAGTGCAGCAATCTGCACTCAGCTTCAAGTATTCATGTTGAATTCAGAGCTCAAATTCAACGTCGTTTATATGATGACCCTTTATTTTAAATGAAATCGATAGCATACCTTTTGGTGAAATTGTAGTATCCGACAATTGATGTTGTGTTTGTCGATCTCAAAACGGAACTGAGAAGTATTTATTGACTTGAAGTACTATTTGTTGGTTGATTTTTCATATAATTACCTCTGATTTTTCAACAACCCAAGGGACGAAAGAAGTTTTGATTTATACTAATGGTTGTCAACCTTGCGTGCATGGAGGTGTGTAATGACTCATTGGAGTCGTGGAGTTTAAATGCGAATGAAAGTAGCTTATCAACTATATGCAGTTAGTATTCTGTGTTCCAACACTACCTTAGTAGTGTGCTGCATAAAAGACACTGTCTAAAAGACAAAATAGTAACCAAAACCAGGATTTTTTTAGAATGTGATAGTGTGTGAACTTGGATACTGTGATGGGTTAGCTGGTTTCTCATAAACGCCAAAACCAAGACAATCTAGTGTTTATTGCTTGAACCGGGTTTAGTTTCTAAGTCAAACAGTTTTTGTATATAAGTTAAAATTACATTTTAGTGTATAAAATAAAACAAAACAAAGCAAGCGATACCGTGCATGCAAGTCAGTTCTATTTATGCAATGTATAAGCCTCTTTGTTTTTGAAGCGTCCAACCCATTAAAGCAGGTTATTTAAGCTGTTACAAATGATTCCTTGCAAGTACCTATACCAAAAAATCCGACGATTCACATGGATGGTATTAGACTGACCCTTATCTTAATGGGCATGGGCTGGCTAACTTAGTCGTCATGGGTATAGCCCTAAGCCAGACCGGACTACAGTGCTAAAACTAAGGGTCATTACATTCTCCCCAGTTTTAAGAATTTTCGTCCTCGAAAATCAATCGGGACTAGCTGGGTAATAGACGAATGTCACAATCATATATATATATAAATGGGGTAAGGCCTACACAACATGTGGTGTTTACTAACAACATTTTTGCAATATTATTATTTAGTATTCAAATTATCTTGAATATTCTCAATATTGAATGTTATAAAATTTTATACTAGTATTATATTTTAATGCTAAATACCAACATGTTATTTCAAGTTATTTCGATCATGGTCCATAGGACTTAATTAATAGATTCAATTTGCCATAATTTCTTGTCTACTGGTGCAGGTGCATTTATATAACATTATAATCTAAGCAATAGAAATTTATTTGACTAATATAACTATAGTGTACATGGAATTGAAGTACGTACCTTATGTAAATAATCGAGGTTACTGAGCACGGATATTAGCTTCGCGCTCCCAGGTAGCTTCATGCAACCCATGATTCTTCCATTGGATCAAAACGAGTGAAATACATTTTGTTCTCAAGATTTGGCCTCTGTGATCCAATATCTGAGCTGACTCTTCAGTCACTATTAACTCTTCCTGAATATCCAGTGGCTGATAATTCAACACGTGGGTTGGAGCACGAACGTACTTCCTTAGCATAGACATATGGAATACATCGTGTATGCTGGATAATTGTGAAGGTAACGCAACTCGGTATACTACCTCACCAATTTTACCCAAAACTGAGAATTGTCCAACATAACGAGGACTTAACTTGCCTTGTTTGAGATCGACATAACTCTTCTGCCGACTCTAGGCACTATTCAGTTGCTTACGAATGACGTGTACAACCGCATTGATATTTTCGATCAAGTCAGGGCTTAAAAAAAGATGTTTACTAGTGTCTTTCTAGTTAATCAGAGATTTACATTGGTGTCCATACAGTGCCTCGAATGGTGCCATACCGATGCTCTACTAAAAGCTGTTATTGTATGCGAATTTGATCAGGGGTAAGTGTTTATCCTATGATCCTTGGAAATCCAGCATACAAGCCCTTTACCCTTTCTGTCTGACCGTCGGTCTGAGGATGAAATGCAGAACTGAATTCCAACTTGGAACCCATTTCTTCTTGAAAATTTTGCCAGAACCGGGAGATATATAACAGATCGCGATCTGACACGATACTCACTGGTATCCCGTGTAGTCTGACTATTTCCCTTAGACAGATGTCGGCCAACATGGATGCTGTATACCGCGTATTATAGGGTAAGAAATGTGCTGATTTGGTGAGATGATCTACGATCACTCAAATCGCATTGTAACCCTTCTGCGCATGGGGTAAGTCAAGGATAAAATCTATGGAAATGTTCTCTCCTTTCCACTCTGGTATAGGCAGTGGCTGTAACAGACTAGCGGGATGCTTGTGTTCGACCTTTACTTGGTGACAGATCAAACTTTTCACAACATATTCCGCCACTTCTCGCTTCAAGCCATTCCACTAAAACGTCTTCTTTAAGTCCTGATACATCTTCGTGCTACCAGGATGAATGACATAGGCTGACTTATGAGCTTCGTTAATTCGAGAGAGCGGATATCTATTCTTGATTGTCAATTTATTGAGTTGATGGTAGTCAATGGGAAGACGCATTGACCATTTTTCTTCTTCATGAATAATACTTGTGCACCTTACGGAGACACACTCGGTCTGATAAACCTTTATCAAGAAGCTCTTGTAACTACTCCTTAAGTTCTTTTCAACTCTATCGGTGCCATTAAAAATACTAAACAAGAATTACTCGATATTGGCAATCTAAATAGGCGCAGAATTCACAATCTAAACAACAAGCCCTACAACTTTCATGAAGGAATAAATTTCTGAATCCAACGTTTAAGGGGTCAAAAAGTAGTGACAAGTCGCGAAAACATGCAACTGCAAAGCTTGCCGCGGCAATCTATGTTGCTTGCCGCGGCAACCCTGCATCTGACACACTTGGTGACACCTCTGTCAGGGGTTTATGCTGGGATGACTTGCTGAGTTTAACCATGAGACTTGGGACCATAAATGGTCCATATTTAGGATCTATGTTGACCAAACAAACCATTAAAAATACTAAACTTATGAACGATATTTCTAGGTGCCACTTGGTACACATGATGCGTTTGCTTGATGACGAGCGTGCACGGGAAACTAGTTACACGTAAACCTGATGTAAGGTAGGGAGTTTACATTGTTAATTTATATTTTATTTTCGAATTCATTCCTGATTAGCAAATTATAATTATGCCTATGTTAGTTTAATCCATATGCTAGTTATGCTACTTCTGTTGAGGAATACTAAGCTATGATGATAGTAAAATCAAAGTCATATATGTTTATACCATGAATTTTGATGCTCGAACCATGCTAGTTCAGCTCGACATAGGATTATTCTATGAATATATGTCAGCATGATAATCTTTGAATATTAAGACAATTTTAAATGATAATTAGAGATTTATAAGGATGCCAATCAATTTTGTTGATGACAAACACATGTGATAATGTCAGTTTATATAATTAACTCATGTCAGTTGGGATGGATATGACACTAATGAATTCAGTGTTGATTTATAGTTAAAGGATGATGCTCAAATATATAATGATAACGGGATAATACCATATCAGTTCAGAGGAATGGTTCTGGTTAATAATGATCATGTATAATAATCATGGATAGAGATAGATGAATTTATGAATCATGATGAAAATATAGGTAAGATTTGATATGATTAATGAATGAATATGCTAGACCAGTTTTGATGAATAGTTAGCTCAGTTCAATAGATGAATATTAATGATTATGCTAATTTCAGTTTAAATGAATGTCTTTGCATGACTATGCTCGTGTTAAGTTTTGATGAATAAATATGTATGATAAGGATTCAAGCATTGTGCCGTAGGACTATTCGACTAATTCAGTTAGATGTGTGATTATAAATGATGATACAATCAGTTATGCACGAATGATGATAAGATCAGTTTCAACGCATGAATATGATGATAATATCACTACATCCATGCATTGATCCAACAATGATCTCTCTCTCTCTCTCTCTCTCTCTCTCTCTCTCATATTATTCTGAGCTCCCCAATCCCCATGCGGTAAAATGGAAATCCCAGATGTGGAGAAGCATGACTGTCAAAAAAGGATTTGGGTTTAGTCTCCTTCAATCGACGTTGAGGGGAGGGAAATAGATATGGTCGAAAGTGGCGGGCGCAGCACCAGATACAAAGCAGGTCCCAAAAATGGAATAAACGCCACCGGCAAAAGCCAAGAACCTTTATCAAACCTGCTAACAGAGAAGAGTAAAAATAATAATAATAATAATAATAATAAAGAAATAAATAAATTGATACAAAATAAAAAATGGGTAGCTCTAAATGCGCCCACGTGTTCTCTGAAAGCACCTACGTCACCTCTTAAAAACCATTGATTGCATCAGATCAGATGATGGAGATTGTGTTTCACCGAGACATTCCACACAAAGGATCTTGAGATCATATCGCACCTATTAGACGGTCAATTTTTTATTCCACATGTCATAGATCCCTAAAATATGGTCCTAAAGTCTCGTTTGACCATGACGTGTGCCATTGCGCACAAGAGACATTTTTTGGGGATCTGTGACATGTGGAATAAAAAACTGACGGTCTAATAGGGTATGGAATGATCTCAAGATCCATTGAGTGGAAGATCGGGTGAAACATGATCTCCATCATCAGATTCAACGCAATCAACGGTTTTTAAGGGGTTGCATATGTGAGTGCTTTCAGAAAACACGTGGGCGCGAACGGAGCTACCCAATAAAAATTCCAAAACCAACACATACTGATACAGGTATCAAGGTTTACATTATTTTATTTTATTTTTATTCAAAGGAGATCATAGCAGAAGTATACAATTAGACATGGGTTTAGAACTCTCACCATTTCCTTGAAGTCATATCATTGTAGACCCAAAAGGGTGAAAATGCTGACAGTAGAGAAAAATCAAGGCATGTGGCATGGATCTGCAATGTAGAAGAAAGAAGTAAATGGCCAATTAAGTCTAAGAAAATTCATTAAGTTCTGCTATCTAGAACTAAATATTAGATTTTCATCCGTGTCTCTAAAGTTGAAGTTTCCCCTATTTTTTAAAAGGTTATCTTTATTTATAACCCAAGATTCTGCCTTCTCTACCCGGGTTGTCACATTCTTAAACCGTTGACTGCTCTGAATCTGACGATGGAGGTCGTTTTTTATCCCAATTTTCGACACAATAGAGTTGAGATCATGGGCTACCATCAGATGACCAGATTTTGATTCTGCGTGGCATACATCCTAAAAAATGAACATTATCATAGGCATACATCAAACATGGTTTGAGTATCACTTTTCGGGATGTGTGCCATGTGGAAAGATTTTGATTCTACGTAGCATACATCCTGAAATATGAACATGATCATAGGCATTCATCAAACGTGGTTTGTGTCACTTTTCGGGATGTGTGCTATGTGAAATCAAAATCTGATCGTCTAATGGTAAGACCATGATCTCAAGATCTATTGTGTCGAAGATTGGAACAAAAACGATCTTTATCATGTAATTCAGAGCAATCAATGGTTTTATGCACATGAATCCCGACTTAAAAAGGAAGAATCATGGTTTGAAAATAAAGGAACCCAAAAAGGTCTCTTATAAATCTGCCTCAACCTCTCTTTGCACGTGGATCTCACTAGTTAGTGTGTGTGTGTGTGTCCCAATTGCCAATGTTGGTGACCAGGTCATCAAGTCTGTGCATGTGAAACAATTTTGGTGCCATATGGTGCATACAGCCATCGTCTAAGATCAGCTTCAGACCAATATTGCACTGAAAACCATCTCAACTTTGTGATAAGAAACAAAAAGCTTAAAAAAAAGGAATGGCTAAAACAAATGGGGAGCCCACCTAATTACTGAAATCACCCACTTGAATGAAAGGGCGCTAGCGTTTACCACAGCGCTGGACATCATTAAGTGGGCGCTTTCAATAAACATGTGAGCGCAAATAGAGGTTCCCAGACAAATTTGAATAATCAAATGGCAGTCATTCGGCTTTCGATGTTTTGAGGTTCTTAATCACAGGGTATAGTTTTCGGATGCAATCTTGGGGGTGAATCCAATGACTACATGGAACTATGGGGCACCAAAACTGTGACAAAATGATCAACAACACCAGTGACCAGGTCGGCACCTAATTCCAGCACTCTGTGTGTGTGCGCGTGAGACAGAGAGAGAGAGAGAGAGAGAGAGAGAGAGAGAGAATTTATACAAGGCGTACTATAGTGCACAGGTCATCTATTTTGTACACTTGGCACACCTAGTTCATTGATTGAGATGTCCAAGTGGCAGGCCAACATGTAGATGAGACCAAGGATCAAAATGTCGGATTTTGTTTCGGTTTCGGTCATGACCGAAACTGAAATTTTGAACCAAAATTTTGAATTTTGGCCGAAATCTTCCTCTTGATACATTTGAGAACCATAATTATGGTTCTCGGTTTATGTTTCGGTGGGGACTGAAACCAAAACGTTTCGGCCGAAATCTGAAGATTTCGGCCGAAATTTTGATCCATGGATGAGACTCAACACCAAATTCTATGCTATTCAGAGGTTTCTGGTCATATGGTGAAAAGCACTTTTTGTACCTCAATGTGGACAGTTGCCCATAATTTCGTTTAGTCGTCCATTTGAAATTTCTTATTGATTCAATAACACAATTCTTGGGCTGAATCTAATCTAAACTAGGTTAGAGTGTACTAAATGTTACAGAACTGATGAAAGCGTTCCACTTGTATAGAAATATATTGTGACCCATGCACCACAGATGGTTCATGGGTCATGCACCTAATACCAACTCTATCATAATGACATTGAAAATAACAAAATATTTCTCTAGCCATGTATATAACCACAAGGAATTTTTTTTATTATGGAAAAAAATGTAATTTACATTGTATATAATTTCTGAAAACCAACCACCAAAATATCCCTACCATTTCTAGAAAGATCGAAGCCAATTTGGTCCTTCGTGATAATTCCTGGTGCCCAATACTAGATAAAGTTCGGAGTAATAGATTAAAGACGCTGTTCTCGAAATGTAATCAAAGATTCAGCATACTTACAAATTTGCTTTCTCTGAAGTACTGGTAGAATTCCTTCCACACATCACCACTAGCTAAACCTGCATATGTGATTATGCCTAACCCTGCAGCAAACAATATCTGATGCACAATGGAGTTACTAATCATCAAGATAGTATATTATATATCACTACTCGTAATTCCTTTTTTACCAATAGTAAATGGCATTCAGACCACCTCTTAACAGATTGAAGCATGACTACCCCAATTTGTGGGCAAGTGGCATATAATTTTAGCAATCCAATTCACCAATTAATATCTCATATAGGAAGCTACCATACACTCATTAGAGGATTTGAACCATCCGATCTATGCACTATAAATTTTTTTGATACATAAGCTGGGTCGAACCTGCGCTTTGAGGTTGTAATATTGTCAACCTTCCATTGTGCTACATGCCCAAACCCCTCCGATCAATGCACACTATAAAATGGACCAGTGTGCATAGTTTTTCAACAGTTGATATTAAAGAGCACCAATCGGATGATTTCAAAGCTCTTATAGGCATGATTCTTTGGCTGAGACGTGCTGGTAGTTGGACTACTTGGATAAACCAAAGAAGTACGCCACATGGCGTAAAAGTGCGCAGTCAGCAAAATCAGAAATCACAAAGAAGCCGTCAAGCTAACTTCCAACCAATACTTATATAGGTTCATCAAGAAAGCAATTAGCTGTGTATGCTACTTCGTACCCCAGCAGTTATTTTGGACTCGAGGAAGTTCAAAGGCCATTTTCCAAGATCTGCTTCATCAACAGCTGGCGTTGGTGGCCTCCAAAGAACAAAATATGGAAGAAGAGCATATGCGCCACCAAAGCATGAAAGTACAAGGAATGGCCACAAGGGAATTTTGCTTTGTGAGCTGCATTTTCAAGGTTAGCCAATGATCAGATTTATTCAACTTCTGAGAATATCAGAGTAATTATGCAATGGAGGTGGAACAAGGAAACAACAAGATAAATAAATAAAATAGCAAGCACACTCCTGTAGGATGGAGCTGTGCTACTAGAAGGGAGACTCCATTTCTTTTAACAAAGCAAAATACACCGTACACATAAACACAATCTAATTTCTAGCCTGAAGCCTGGAACATAGCAGCAAAAACAGGAAGAGGGTGATTTTTAAAAATTTACAAAGCAGCAACATGCCTGCTCCAGACTTCCGAAACAGTGACATGTGGCACCCAAAACATGGCTTGAGGAAGGGGGATGCACAAAGATCATGTTCAATTTTTTTAGATAGTGTTGACTCGAAATTTTAATTTTTTTTTAGCAGTCGGGAAGTTCTTCTTCTACTTAGTTTCAAAGCTCGGACAAAATGAATTAATGGAAGGGATTGAGAAAGGAAGCTCTATTTATAGGTTTCCTACTTAAAACCTACTCTAACTAGGACTTAAAGTCCTAAGTTATGTCAAAGAGTGTGACTCATGCATGAACTTACTTGCGTGGGCCCTCTTCGCACTCCCTCTAACGGCCCACGCAGGCCATCCCCTTTCTCTCTCATTGATGGCTCACGCAGGTCATCCTCTTCTCTCTCATTGATGGCCCATGCATGCCATCTTATTTCTTTCTTTTCCTCTTTTTTTCTCTCTAAATATGGTGCGCGGGCCATCTCTTTTCTATTTCTCCTTTTTCTCGTTTCTTCTCTCTCGTCTTTTTCTCTTGAAATATGGCCCACGCAAGTCACCTGGGTAGGCCGTACCTGCGTAGACCAGACCTGTGTAAGCCGTACCTGAGTAAGCCGTACCTACATAGGTCATACATGGGTAGGCCAATCTTCTCTCAATCTGCGTGAAGGCTAAGACCCACGCAGCCCTCACAACCCTTGATGTTTGTGAAATTCTTGCGAAAATTGTAGGATTATAACTCCCCGTAACCGCTACCATAAATCTATAAATAGCAAATCCGCTCTCATTATTAAGATCCAAAAATTCTTACGCGAGAGTCCTGCCGAAAACTTCTCCGACTTTGATTTTATTACAAGAGACCTTAAGGCATCTCCGAGATTCTTTCCGTTCCCTTTTCTTTTTTTCTTTTTCCTTTTTTCTAGTTAGAGTGTACGGGAGGATTAAGTACGAATTGAATTCTGAATTCGGACTTTTTCCGATACGGGTGGCTCGATGCATCTAGGAAAATAGCTATGACCCTTGCCTAAATGTGATACGCTTACGATAAGAGTTACGGCTCTTACCTAAGTATGATTTAAGGTTGCAATTTGGGATTACGCGTTACGGCACGTACCCAATTTCTTGTGTACTTAGAGATAGTTAAGCTACGTGAGTACAACTCCTCGCATAACTCTTAGTACGCTCGGATTGCAACCACAAATCCGATACTCGTACAAGTTGTAATCACGAACCCAAAGAATGATTTCGAACTCCGACACCCGAAATATTCATCTACAAATGACTCATAACCATCAGATTTACCAAAACTAAATCTGTCACGACCCGAAATTCTACCCCATCCTGAGGGCATAGAATTCCGAGTTATGACCCGCACGCATCCCAAATATGTCAAGCGGACATATACATAATCAAAGTTCTCGTGCAATAATGGTTCTACGAAATCCGTGAAAGCCAACAAATAAGGGTAGAATATAAAAGCAATCATAAATAATGAATAAATACGATAAAAATCAATGAAATATCTAATAATCAATGAGGAAATAAAGACCAGATATAAATGAAAAGTAAGAGGCTATAAATAAATAATAACCGTACGAAACTAATCTCAGTACCGAGGCTACAACCATCAATAGTCGACATTAGGATCGAGGTATTTCATAAACTAATCTCAGCGTCCACGGGATCAACGAAATCAACGCCAATAGGATCAGAATAGTTAGCGCCCACTCCATCGATATAATCACCTGGAACTGTTAGATTTTTGTGAGATGAGTTTACTCAGTCACGTAAACTCAGTGGATACACCACCAATCCACCCCATACTACTCAGGTGCATATACGGTGGCATATACTCGTCATGATGTCCCATACCACCATGAGTTGTTAGGCATGTCAATACGATGTATTCCTCACTTCGATATCATCTCAGCGAATCACCACGCCCAAGCGTAGACGTGATCTCATACACTCGCGTACATATGACCTAACCTATCCATAACTCGTATAGCATGATGACGATGGAAATACAGAACTATCATATGTGCAGAAAGGCTTACATTCAGGTTTTGCTATGTTTATACATATATTTATTTACCATTACTTCAATATAAATATAGAATAGGGTTGTTATAAGTGTGATCTCAATAACGTGAAGGTTAGAGTTCGATTTTCACGAAGTATCGAATTTTCAGCACTTCGTGTTATCGAAGTGGTCGTGTTGAAGTGATAAAAGTGATATATATATATAGTATTATTATTAAATGCTCAAATAGAAATATACTATTCTTTTAAAGGTTAAGAGAATCACGGCCATCGATCAGAAAGTGTATTAAAGTTTGGTTGTGAGTAAAGTGAAATAAAAAGGTAAGTGTAATCATCTGTTCGGATGAGAATCAGTCGATCGGAATAAAATATAAATTACACAATTCTGGTCTAGATCGATCGATACCAAAAACCGATCGATCGAATTTAAAACAATTTAAAGTGAATAGAGGTTTAGTTTTGTTTAGAATCGATCGATCGGGCATAAGTGTCGATTGATCGATAATAAAGGTTAACGGACCTTTATAACTGGTATGTTATCCAAAAAGTAAATTCGTTTAATATAATAATACTTCCCTCATACATTATAAGGTAAATTATATAATAAAATATTATAACAATTGAGTGTTGGTGTCTTATAATAATTATATAATATAACATCCCATCATATAAGTTAATATAAAAATGGGACAAGTGTGGTGGAATGTTATAATATATCATAATGTGTAACCATTATAATATAATATATAATAATGTAACCATTATAATATATTTATAAAGTAATCATTATACCTCAAGTGTATTATATAATATAATATAGTTAACAAAAGGTTGTGGACTAAATTCAATCCAGAGAAGGGTGGGTCGATCTCCTGAGCATGATAGATTCGATCGATCGAACATAGTCATCAATCGAGTATATAACTCAATAGAGAGTTATATAATTTAAAACGGAGAGCTGCTGTCGCGGTTCCGAATCAATCGATCGATCGGAAGTGTAAGTCGATCAATCGACTGTTGGTATTTCAAAATAGAATAGGGTTCCGAAATAAACCCAAAAATATAACAGAAAAATAATTAAAATAACGATAAAGCAAGGACTAACCATATTTTCAATCTTAAAATAATATTAAATGAAAATAAATCTAGGGTTCATTTATTAGCCCGTCGATACGCGATCGAACGTATCCCACGCGACGGGATCTGAGAAGGACAAGATGGATTGATGGGTACCCACCTCTTGAAGCGTGATCAGCAGATCTATGACGATTAGGGTGACAAGATCAACGTCTCACACGATGGCCCGTCCAAGATTTCTTCGTCTTCTTCCTCCTTGATCTTAATGGTGGAAATAGATCACGGTGGTTCTTGAGAAAGAACACACAAAAGGTTTTAGGTAAGAGATTAGGGTGTTTGGGAAGAGATGGGTTAAAGAAAAAAGGTTGTGGCGGCTAGGGTTTCTTAAAAGAAGAAAAGAATAAGAGATAGCTAGGGTTTCTTAAAAAATTAGAATAAGAAAAAGAAGAAAAGTGGAAGAGATTTACATAACTTAAACTTAAATATGGTTTTCTTAAAATCGGGTTGGCTCCGGTGTGGAGCACTAACACTGTACATAGTGCAAAACACATCTAACACCATTAAAAGAAAGTCCAAAAATCCGGGTCGTTACAAAATCACATCTCGAAATTAGAGTTTCCTTCGCGGTTCGAGTCATCACTCCCTCAAATGTAAAGTTTGGATCTCAACCTTGAGATCGGAAATTCTTTTATGGTAGTAAAATTCAATTTCTTGATACACAAAAAATTTGGCCATACCACCGTAGGTCATACCTGCGTAGGACATACCTGCCTAGACCATCCCTACGTAGGCCATACCTACGTAGTAAAATTCAATTTCTTGATACACAAATAATTTGGCCATACCAGCGTAGGTCGTACCTGCGTAGGACATACCTCCGATCTCAACCTCGAGATCGGAAATTCTTTTACGGTAGTAAAATTCAATTTCTTGATACACACATAATTTGGCCATACCAGCATAGGTCATACCTATATAGGACATACCTCCGATCCAACCTCGAGATCGGAAATTCAATTTCTTGATACACAAATAATTTGGCCATACCAGCGTAGGTCGTACCTGCGTAGGACATACCTACGTAGGCCATACCCGAGTGGGTCATACATGCGAAGGTCAGACTCACGAGGTCGCACAAGGGCCATACCATGGGTCGACCGCCTCTAATTGTCGCTTATGCAACCCTCGCGTGGGTTAAATATTTTAACGATAGATTCGTTCACTTTTAGTCAAACATTCATAATATGAGATTGTAATGAGATCATGTGGTGGATTTGTTACATGTTGACCAAGTTTTGAGATTTTGGTCAAATCTAACGGTAGAGTCGTTGACTTTTGGTCAAAAGATCATAATACGAGATCATAACGAGATCCAACAGTGAATTTATTGAATGTTGACCAGATCTTGTGATTTTGGTCAAATCCAACGGTGGACTCGTTCACTTTTGGTTAAGCGATCATAATACGATATCGTAACAAGATCCAACGGTATATTTATTGCATGCTGACCATAACTTGTGATTTTGGTTAAATCCAACGATGAACTTATTGACTTTTGGTCAAACGATCATAATACGAGATTGTAACGGGATTTAACGGTGGATTTATTGCATATCGACCAATTCTTGTGATTTTGGTCAAATCTAACGATGGATTAGTTGACTTTTGGTCAAGCGATCATAATACAAGATCGTAACGAGATCCAACGGTGGATTTATTGCATGTTGATTAGATCTTGTTATTTTGGTTAAATCCAATAGTGAACTCATTGACTTTTGGTCAAACGATCATAATACGAGATCGTAACAAGATCCAACGGTGGATTTATTACATGTTGACTAGATCTTGTGATTTTGGTATAATCCAATGATGGACTCACTGACTTTTGCTCAAACGATCATAATACGAGATCGTAACGAGATCCAACAGTGGATTTGTTACATGTTGACCAAATCTTCTAATTTTGATCAAATCTAATGGTAAACTAGTTTATTTTTAGCCACATGGTCAAAATACAAAACCGTAATAAGATCCAACGGTGGATTTATTATGCATTGACCAAATCTCATGATTTTGGTCAATAGATTCATTAACTTTACGTTAAATGATCGTATTATAAGATCATTACATGATCTAATGGTGAAACCATCACAAAATAACCTACAATGATCAAATCCTAAGGAATTTGATGATATCTGGCCCGTGATTAGATACCCCATAACCAAAAGTGCTAATTTTTTGGATGACCAAACATCAGAAAATGGATCCAATGTTTGAATTTGTCTTTCAGCCAAGTGAGCATGAATTCATTATGAGACTCATTCACGAACTCCTCATGCCCATATTTGACCATGCCTATCAATCGGCTGGGTCTAACTTCTAATGAAGGGGCTCTCGTCTCCGACGTCGTTTATTTCACATCGCCCGAGTCTCTGAAGAAGAAAGCATACGGCGCGTCCATCTCGTACCGTGAAGATGAAGATAGTAATGAAGACATAGTTTCTTAGGATTTATTTTGTTTCTTTTAGAGATGTAGTTACTTTACTTTTCTTTAGTAGCTTTTAATTAGAGGTATTTGATTTTGATGTAATTAACGAGGAATCAATTGTGATACTTGGAAGTGTAAACTCTGCCATTTTCAATAAAACCCTCTCCTAGCGAGAGAAAATTTGTTATGATTGATTTGTGTTGGATTTATATTCTACACAAATTTGTTGTTGACAGGTGGATTTCTACCAGTCTGATTTACATCGTCGGAAAATGGACGATAACAATAAACCTGTTTGAACTGTCTATTTTCCGACGCCAAAATCACATAGTGGGGAGCCTCTTTTTACTTTTCTTTTCAAATATGATCAATGTGATGCCATCTTGCTCAACATGGAACCAAACCCAAGTTTTGGCTGCCATTTGGACTATTATGGACGATTTTTGGACCTCAAAGCAAGTATATGCTTGCTCCTATAGAGTAACTAACTAGGACTCTCTCTCTAGAGAGAGAAATTTAACTTTGACGTGCAAAAATGTTGTATTTAAACTAATAATATATATATTTAGAGAGATGTATTTAGAAGTGCAAAATTTTCATATAAACAAATAAAATAAAATTCATGAAGCATAAGAGTTTGCATTAAGAGGACACTTGTGCATGAGTCATCACTTTCTAGATGTGGCATCCGTCTTCATCAATATTTTACAACACAGACATCATCTGGATCAGGTCAAGAGCCTGTGAACGGATGGTTGAAGTGTGTATGGCAGCAGTTAGCTCCACATCAAATCCTAATCACGTGGCCTCAGTACTCAAGTGAGCATGATGGTTCGTCCGAGTCCCAAATATATGATGGCCTGAGCGTTATCATGATAATTAATGGTGTCACCATCAAGGCGTCTGAGCATTACCATGATAATTAATGGTGCGTGTTTTCTTTGAAAAACATTTTGCCACCCGGTTTACCAAAATGGAAAATCACGCAGATGAATAGAAAGCACTCATCCACGTTTGCCATTAAATTCCAAAATCCATGCTCTAGATATGAACAAAAAAAATCTCCAATCTTCCATATGATGCACCTTTTTCCATGTGTACCTTACAAATGATGCCAAATGTTCCACTTTGATACCAAGAATACATATAGTCATGTGCAACCGCTTCCCAGTGTAACATCAAGGATTTGATGAGCTGCCATGAACACCCCTTCATTGGTAAAGAAAACATGACGAATGAGAGGCTTCAGTTTTTTTGCATGAACTTTGGCTAAAACCCTATATATGCTACCAATTCAGGCAGGGATGGGAAGATATGGTCCATAAAGAAAAGTAGTATGTACTAAGTATAAGTGAGTATTAGGCAAGCGGCGCAAGCGACACAAGCGCCAGGTGACTTGGTAGTCGAGACACTTTTTGAGATGCGAGCCATGTGGAATTAACATGTGTACCGCCTAATAGTTGATCCATTATCTACAAATCTTTGGTGTAAAAGATTGGGATGAAAAATGATCTCAATCGTTTAATTCAAGGCCGTCAAATTCCATCTAAAATTAATGGCTACCAAGTAAAAAAGTAACTTTAATGCTTATGATAGTAGGTTTAGATGGTAGATGGTAGATGGTAGCATGGATCAAAATATCGTCCGATACCGATACGTATCGGTTTTGGACTTGAACGATGCGATACATTGGGTTTTTATCGCCCCCCTAAACAGTCAAATTATCGTTCAATGTATCATTCGTATCGTCCATATCGTTCAATGTATCGTTCGTATCGAACGATAATTTGAAATTATCGTTTGATAATTTGAAATTATCGTCCGATAATTTCAAATTATCGGTTTTGATTTTTTTTTTGTTTTTTTCTTTTGGAAAAAACCAGAAAGTATCGTCCGGAACCGAGACTTATCGGTTTTGGGGCTGGACGATACGTATCGAAAAATCGAGATTTTGATCCATGGATGGTAGGATGTAGAATTTAGATGTATATTAGAGCTAGGGATAGGTAGAAGAAGAAAGAAAATAAAAGAGAGGGAAGAGAGAGAGAGAGAGAGAGAGAGAGAGAGAGAGAGAGAAGAAGAAGAAGAAGAAATTAGGGCTACATGAGCCATTAGGGTTTAGAGTGTGCCATATTTTCCCGAATTTTACCGCATTTGACTGGGATGTATCATGCATATACATTTAAAAGGTTACAGGGATTACATAATTATAATTGTGACTTGCAACAAATACCTTATAGCTTATTTTGTTTATCAAAATTTCTTTATAACTTAAAATATATTATGATGTATTTTTTTAATTTTTCCCCACTTTCACCGATATTTTCCAAATTTTCCCAAACTAAACCTTTGCCAAATTATTGTTGTACCCTGACTGTATCTAAGGTAAGTAGTTGGAAGGTGACCATTGCTGTCAAGGCATCTCACATCTACCAACAAAAGCTTATCACCAAAGCTATTCACCAACAAAAAGGGGTAGAAAGAATCACATGAAAGCCTGCAGAAGACCTTGGCGTAGATAGAAAGGAAAGCAGCAGTCAATCACATTAGTGACAGCATATGGCAGTCCCAATTAATTTTGATGTCTTTAGGGTTAGATAGAGGAAGAGAAGAGTAGAAGAGGAGGAGAACGAGAGAGAAAATTAGGGTTATGGTTGTGAGATCTGTAACATCTCACATCCATCATATTATTATATATCACTTTGAATAGGATCCCATGTACATCACTAATATTATAGACGTGACATACTGACCAGAAGCACACCCTACTCCTACTAGTGACATACCAACAGTCCCAACAAGAGTATATTGTAGCATAGAGGATCATCAATCCTCGATCTCAAGAGAAAGAACTCATGTGCCCTCGACAAGAAATGAGCAAATGGAAAGTGAAATGCCTAATCAGATCATCGGATGATGTTGCGACTTTCTTCAAGAAGTTGGTGGCAGCATCACCTGATCAAACTTGAGAAACTGGCACATAAAGAATCCAGAGGACGAGAGTGGCAGTTATGGATGTTAATCTATAGTTCAATGGTGGTCAAAGTAGGAATCTGGTGATGTAATTTCTACAAACTGATTTAGATGGTGGAATTTCCCATTGTTTACCCATTTTCTTTCTTACAAAAATTTTCTTTCTTACAAAAAACAGTTTAAATAAGCTTGATCCAACTGTTTCATTCATTCTATTAAGAAAATGGAGAAACTTAAAATATAATTTCAAAAGTGCTTAAAAGAAACTCTATCATCAGTTATTATTATATTTTATCTGTGGACGCCTAGAATTAGATTGAAATTCATTTGAGCTAAAGCAGTCACCTTCTACCACTTGGAAGCAGCAGCATGCTATACACTAGGGGCCATAAACCCATGATGTACCATAGAGACACAAGTACTTCATTCATTCTGAATCCATCATCACCTTTCAGATTGAGCAGCTTTTGTAAGAAATATAAGTCCCTAGACTGGAACAACCATAAGTTAATGAGACAAGAAAACTCAATTTATGAGATCATAATACATAGAAGAAAAGAAGAGCATCGTAAAATGAGTAATTACATACGCAAAATGCTCAGATGGCTAAAGTCCCCTTTTTTAATATTATGAGACAGTTTAATCGGATCAGATTCATTGGAGGGTAATATCTGAGAGATTTTTATGCATGGACAGCACCTCCTTCGTTATAATTCATTTCCATTATGCTCCTTATAGTAGGTGTGTCATTGCTAACAAGAAAATTTGAAAGAGAAAAATAAACACAAACATAGTGATCAAACACACCTTGCCCTTCAAAACATAAACCTCGATCATTGTATTTGTTTGATAATAATTACTAACCAAATGAGAACCTTAGTATTTTTTTTCGGTTCAAAACATAAAATCATGACAAAAAGCATGACGCTTTTGAACATAAGGAAAAGAAAACAAAAACTATATACCGCACACAGCGCTATATCCACTAGCCACACACCTACTCCATGAACAAAGAATAGTGTCATTTGTCACCACCTTCCTATCTAGTCTACCCGCTTCCTTGTTTTCTTCTCGAAGAACATGCCGAAAGTCAAAAGCTTTATTAAATAAAATACCAAAATTTCTGTCAAAGATATTTGCAAGCCGGCACTGGTATAGAGTTCCTCCTGCAGCCACCTTATCACATCTTCAGTCACCTTCAACAATCATGCCATGTTACTTCTGGCCATTTCCTCCTAATCCAATCCCACTACAGCAAGCAAAATTTTTACACTCAAAACCAAAAAAATTACTCTTTCTTTTGTGAGTTCCATAATAGACCTTTCTGACCTTTGTTTATCCTGAACTATTCTATTTTTCCTCTTAGCATAAACTTCTCATAGCCAAACAACTCAGCCAATTTCCAAACAGAACATGCTCATGACAAAAAAGTCCCCAAGCCCGGACACACTAATGGCTCTGCACAAAGCGACTTAAAAGACATACCGAAAAGCTTAAGAAAGTGTTCCCAAATGTTCATGTGCCTTACAAGGGATCAATTGATGATTTATTGGTTCCTCGTCTAACCAAGTCAGCACAAATTTGACAAGAAAATCCTTGAGCTTGATGTCTCCTCACTCTGAGAATTTTATCCAACACCTTCATCCACAAAATACCAGAAATTTAGAATGTGAAAACATCCCAAAGTGTGGTCCAATGCACCCCAAATAAATCATTTTCTACAAAGAAAGGAACAAAAAGATATAAGAAAAAGACAACGTTGGACTCCCCCACCACGCCCTATAATCCCACTTACACGACAAGACATACCCACCCTATAATCTACCCATCAACTCTACCAATCTCTCACACTCCTCATCCCTCAAATTTCAATAGGGTGAAAATCTCCCAACGTGTGGTACAAAGAAAAGAATAAAAAGATCTAATGAGGAAGACACTATTGGACTCCCCCACCCACACCTTACTATCCCCACGAACACGAGAAGACATGCCCACCCTCAAATCTACCCAACACAAATGTGGTTACATCACGACACTATCTCACACCCAAAAACATAAAATAATAATAATAATAAAATAAAAAGAAATACATAAATAATACTGAGGATATTACTCCACAAAGGCATTTTTGTCCCTTTTACATTGTTGCTTTATATTGTAATTCACAGTCGTAGTTAGCTATGTCAGTAAAGGGAATATTTGGAAATATTGATGCTAGGTTTAACATAAGGGCAGGCTGGAATAACTGTTGATTCTAAGATATTTAGACGAAACCTCTATTTTTCCTTTTCTTCTGCTTCTTCCCTCTTCTTGTACCGTCCTCACTCACCATCTTCCACCAACTTCAAGTTGGTATCGGAGCGCTGATCAATCATTGTTACACACCTGTGTGACAAGTGTGCCACTGACATCAGCAATGTCTGGCCTGCAAGCCCGTGTTTTTTGAAATATATATATATATATAATTGATTGATCAAGATTTCTTGTCAAGTCGTCATTTTCCAATGATTTATGAGCACTGCTTTCTGCTTATATGTTGTTGAAGCTGGACTTCAAAATCAGGGAAACTCAACTGAGCAGAGTGCTTTCTCCATCTGTGTGCCATTGAAGGACATTTGTAGCTGTATATTGGGCCCAATTGGATTGATATGTTTTAGTGTGGATCTGCTGGACGTGTTTTCATGTGTATTCGGCTTTGATTTGAAGTGTTTATGATGATTTTTCTGTAGGTTATCTGTGATTTTTGGTGACTCTGTCACTATGCAGTGTCTGCCAAATTATTGATGTTTCATTTATGGCCCAGTGGCCTGTAATTTTCTGTTTTGTGATCTGGATACTTTTATGGGTAGCTTTAATAACACCCACCGAATCTTGGAGGGCACCCACGCCAAAAACCGTTGATTGCTTTGAATCAGACGATGGAGATCGTTTTTCGCCCCAATGTTCCATACAAAGGATCTTGAGACCATGAGCTACCATCAAACGGTTAATTTTTTATCCCACGTGGCACAGATCCCCAAAAAATGGCCCTAAAATCACATTTGAGCATGATGTGTGCCATGTGATATTTGGGCCACTTTCTTGGGAATTGTCCACATGGAATCAAAAACTAACCGTTTAATGGTACATGCCCATGAGAAGGAACGAGACCCAAAACATACCTTTGAGAGTTGTAGTATGCATTAGGAAGAGAAGCCCCCTATTTATAGAGCTTGGGGAAGCCTAAAAAAAATCAATGTTGGAGAAGTTGCATACACAGTATGTGATGGCAGACTGTCGCATATGCGATGGTACAATTGTATGTGATGGCATACTTACTGTATCGCATATGCCATCATGGCATATTCATATCGCATATGCCAATTGTATGTGATGGCATACTTCCGATCTGAAGGGAGGATAGAGAGTGAATGGAAAGAAGCTTTGAGGAGAGGAGATTTACGGGTAATCTTTGAGGCCAGAGGGGACCAAGCAGGAGACCCACATGGTTTTAGTTTGAAATTCAACAAACATTTCTAAGAGAAGTTGAAGGAGGTTCTTGAGGTGTTTTTTGAGCTCTTTGTCAAACGTAAAGTGGGGAAATGTATTAATTTGACATTCTCGACTATCATCCATAACCAAAATTAGAGTGGAGAACGGATTTCCGGTAGACCAGTCTATTGGGAAGCTTATAAAAAATCTCATACAAGATTCTTTTTCTAGCGAGAGGCTCAGACCTATATGGCAAAAATAATTTCTCCAGTGCGTTCGTAGATGAGTACAAAATCCTGGATAGTGTTGTAATAGCTTGAATCACCATTTAAGCTTACTATCATGGATCAAAATATCGTCCGATACCGATGAGTATCGGACGATACGTATCGGTTTTGGACCTCATCGATACGATACAATGGGTTTTTATCGCCCCCCTGAAAAAACAGTCAAATTATCGTTCAATGTATCGTTCGTATCGTCCGTATCGTTCAATGTATCGTTCGTATCAAATTATCGTCCGATAATTTTAAATTATCGGTTTTAATGTTTTTTTTGTTTTTTTTTGTTTTTTTTTTTTGGGAAAAAATCGGAGAGTATCGTCCGGAACCGATACGTATCGTCCGATACGTATCGGTTTTGGGGCTGGACGATACGTATCGAAAAAACGAGATTTTGATCCTTGCTTACTATTATTCCTGTTATATTGTTGCTGTTTTTTTTGCTGGGAGGATTTCTTATCTCCCTGACTCTGATCATCTTGCTCTGCCCTGTTAATTTGTACTAAATTTTCTTATAGTGCAAGCTTTGTATTACTGATTAAAAAATTGATTAAATCCTCATAAAATTATCCATGATTATCACCATTTCTCCAACAATAGAACACTGGGAACACCATGCAAAAAAATGTGGCTTCTGTTAAGGACTTACTAGAAATTGGCCTAGAAATTTTTCAAAATCAAACGGAAACTACCTGTAAAAAAATTCTAATATGACATGGGTAGCAGGAATTAACACTGAGTCACTGACAGAAAATTATATCAAATTCAGTCTTACTAACATTGAAATACAAAGCAAGGGGTTACTATATTTTCCCTATACAACCTATAGCTAGTTTCAATAGAACAGAAAATTAGTTTAAAACCAATCACTAACATGCCAGAAAAGTACTTGTCAATATAACCAACTGAACACATACAGCTAAAACCAATGACTAGTCCTAATTCTCAGCAACAAATCACAAATCTACCGTAAACAATCATAATTTTAAATTGGGCTTCTACAATTACCAACCCCCATTAAAAAAAATGCATATATTTTCACTAACGGAAACTACCTGTAAAAAAATTCTAATATGACATGGGTACAGGAATTAACACTGAGTCACTAACAGAAAATTATATCAAATTCAGTTTTACTAACATTGAAATACAAAGCAAGGGGTTACTATATTTTCCCTATACAACCTATAACTAGTCTCAATAGAACAGAAAATTAGTTTAAAACCAATCACTAGCATGCCAGAAAAGTACTTGTCAATATAACCAACTGAACACATACAGCGAAAACCAATAACTAGTCCTAATTCTCAGCAATCATGATTCTACCGTAAACAATCAAAATTTTAAATTGGGCTTCTACAATTACCAACCCCCATTAGAAAAAATGCATATATTTTCACTAACCATAGACAAACAAACAACAACCCAGATCATCAAATAATCAAATAAAATGTAATAACTAGTCATAATTTGCCAATAAACGTAGCAGTTCTACAACATGAATAATCAAAATTGTAAATTGGACGTCTGCTATTAACGAACACCGTCCCCCCCCCCAGCACCCAATTCAAAATAATACGTAACTCTTGACAAATATAAGCAGAAAACAACCACCCAGATCATTTAACAGTAAAATAAAACGCAACGCCCAGTACTAATTCGCTGCAAAAAATAATGGCTCTACAACATAAACAATCAAATTTTAAAATGGACTAGTAATATCACCATCTCCCATTCAGAAACAGAAAATTTTTAACTAATCATAAGCAGACAATAAGCCATATCATTTAAAAGAAGCCCATGACTATATGTTATGAGTAGCATTGGGCATTACACTCAAGCCAGTTGGGTGCCACATGAACATGAACAAGATCGGACCATCCAATAATAAAAAATAATTTTCCACCATTGCTTTTTGGTCAAAAGAAAAAAAAATCAAATGGGAAATTTTTTAGTGGGAAACTCATATCTTTGGCCAGTGAATTGAACAGCAAAAAAACAAAAAAATAAAAATAAAAAATCGCCCAACCCTAGGCGATGTGGCGTAACTCACAATCATGCACCATGCGGCACATGATCTAGCACTCAAGTGCAGCATTTTCACGCTACACTCGAATGTATTTTCTCATTCTTCATATAATCAAATCAAACGCAATAGCTAGTCTCAATTGGGCCACAAAATATAATGATTCTACAACATAAACAATCAAAATTTCAAAATGACTTCTACAATATCATCCCCCATGCAAAAATATTTTTAACTTCCACTAATCATAAGCAGACAACAAGTCACAACAACCCATGTGATTTAGTAATCAAATAATTTGCAACAACTACTCCTACTTGGCAGCAAAAAATTAACGATTCTACAACATAAACAATCAAATTTTCAAAATGGACTTCTACTATCACCATCCCCACTCAAAAAATACATAAATTCTCACTAATCCTAAGGAGACAACAACAACCCAGATCATTTAATACTCAAATAAATTGCTATCAATTGTCAAAAATTATGCCGATGCGAACGAATCGTACCGGAGTTTGGTCCGGGGCGAGCCGAAATACATAGTACAAGAGAGCAACCCACAACCCAAACAGTAAAATCGAAGTTGTCCAATCCCATCCATTCCCGCCATTTCCATCACCAAGCTTCTTCTTCTCTACCGAAAACGCCTCCTCTGAAATTGGTTTCTCTGAATTGTTGTTACTGAATGAATTTTGACATATTGAAAGAAAGCTTCGTGCTCTAATTATTTTTAATGGGTGTTTGAAAGGTGTTCCATTTAGGCTTTTAGGTGGGGAGATAGTTATAGTTCTAGGGTTTATGGTTTTGGTTCGTGAGGTGAATGGGAGTTTAGGGTTTAGGGTTTTAGGTGTGAGATTGCAGGAGAGAAGTGTTGACATGGTGTGAGTAGTTGGTCTGCAATCTCTATAGGGAAATGTTCTAGTCATGTTACTGAGCACAGATAAAGGGTATTTTGGTCAATGTAGATCTTCTAATGAGCTGTTGTCTAACTGGTAAGGTTACCAACTGTGATGACCGGGTTGTCAATTTTGAGCACCTGAGCTCTCTGTCACAAAATTTTCCCAAATAATAATCAAAGGGTAACTCTATTCGCGCCCACGCTTTCTCTGAAAGTGCCCACATCTCAGATCCCTTCAAAAGATAATGAAGATTGGATATCCACAAAATGGATCTTGAGATCATAGCGCACTTATCAGATGAGTAGTTTTTTTATTTCATGTGTCCCAAATCCCCAAAAAATAGCCCTAAAATCAGGTTTGAGCATGATGTGTGTCATATGATTGAAGAGCCATTTTGGGGGGCTTTGTGACACATGAATAAAAAACTGACAGTCAAATAGGTGCGCCGTGACCTCAAGATCCTTGGTGTGGAAGATTAGGGTGAAAAAAGATCTCTATCATCGGATCTGAAGCAATCAACAAATTTTAAGAGGTCTAAGACATAGGCGCTTTTAGAGAACGTGTAGAGCTACCCATAATCAAAAGGGCTACCCATAATCAAAAGGTAGCTAATACTTGCAAACCATATTTGTATTGTGCCACATGGACAAAAAGAAAGACATGGTTATTTTTAGATTTTGTGTCATGTGGAACACTATCAATGCCGTCTTATTTTAAGATCCACGATGTAAAGATTTTTTAGACCAAAAATTGGCAAGAAATGTGATCTCTACGTCTAAGTTTTTGAATCAAGCATTGAATCTGATAGTGGCCTTTGACTATATGGAATCAGATGATAGAGATTGTGTTTCATGCCAACTTTTGGCCTCAAAGATATTTAAATCATGGTCTTGAATCAAACGGCTTAGATGGGGTTCCACATGGAAAATATCTAAAAAATAATGAAGTCTTTTTCTTTAATAATGTGCCACAATACAAATCTCGTGAGCAAAGTATTACCACCCTAATAAAAATCTTGAGATAAATTCTCTGAATAGGGAAGTGGATTATTCACTTGATTGATCGATTCTTTAAAATTTTCTCGAATTTAATGAATATGATGATTTTCCCCTTATTTTTATCATTCTCATACATGCTTTAATTATACTTTATTAGGATATTTGCATCTACACCCTAAGATATGTCGTATTTACCCTCCACCCTCGTGTTTCACCTATTTACACTATGGTCCCTATTTTTATGTTCCTGTACTTATTTTTTTTGTCGAAACTCTGCTCCTTTACTTATTACCCCTACAATGACGAATCAATTGTTGATTATTAAAAATTAAACTTTGATTGCCTTGAAACAGATGATGGAAATCATTTTTCATCATAATATTCTAATAAATAATCTTGAGATTAGGAGGCTACCATCAGGCCGTCAGATTTTGATTTCATGTGGCAGATAATGCAAAAAGTGATCATGATTGCGGGTGCACATTAAACATGATTCTTGAATCACTTTTCACAATGTGTGTCATGTGAATCAAAATTTGAATGTCTAATGCTAGACTCATGATCTCAAGATTCATTTAATAGAAAATTATGGTGAAAAATGATATCCATCATTTGATTCCAAGCATTCAAGTGTAGTTTTATAATAGTCAACGGTTAATTCGTCACTATAGGAGCGTAAATGCAAAGGAAACACAAAAGTAGAGACGGCATGGCCCGGGGGATGGAACATAAATGCGTCATATCTTAGGAGGGAAAATGCAAAAATCCCTACTTTATATTATATTTCTATGATGATAAATTTTTAGGACGTGCAAATTATTTAATACAGTTATTGTTATGACCCGGGTTTTGTCAACCGAATTGTATGGTGTTAGATGGAGAGCACAACTCACCCACACATTAAAAATAGAAAGAATTTGGTTGGATTCTGACACCATAGCTGCTACCCGAATACTAAGAATGTCTATTGAGTTAAGGCAACTCAACCCATCTCAACCACTTAGACTAGTGGACTAATTGACAATCAGATTTCGATAAAACATAGGTGCCACCGAGACCACCTTTAGGCCCTGTTTGATAGTAATGAAACTCCAAAGAGGAAATGAAATCAATTTCTTAATTGATTTCCTCGGAAATTATTTCCTCTAGAAATAGATTTTTTACTCTTTGATTAGCGTGTTTAAGAAATGAATTTCATTGGAAATTGATTTCTCTTGTTTGATTAGTATTTTTGAAAATGATTTTGAAAATGAGCTTTCAAGTTTTGATCATTTATTATTAAAATCATAATTAACGTTAAATGTTAATCAATAATTTTTTTAATGATATTCTATTACTTTACAAATTAATACCATCGTAATCACTATTTATTACTAAGTTACATGAGTCAGAGTTTAAAAAGTCAAACTCAAATAAAAAGTCAAACTTTTACCAAATTTAAAATTTTGATAAAAAAATATGTAAAGCTAAATAACAAAGTTGTAAATGCTAGTATCTAATGTAAGTTTATACATTGAAATGAAATTAAATTTTTATAAAAGTCAAACTTTAATCAAGAGAAAATTTTACAATGTACCAATAAGTTACAAAAATCCAACTGCAAATTAATATAACAATATTCATATATATCGTTAGGTTACACTAGTCAAAATTTGATCAAATATCTACGTTTAAGAAAAATCAAACTTTGACCAAATGTAAAACATTGATTAATAAAAAATTTTAAGACTAAAATACAAATTTATATAGTAAATGCTAGTATGTATTATATATTGAAAGAAAATTCAATTTTAAAACTTAAAAGAAAACTGAATTTTTGCAAAAAGTCAAACTTTGACCAAAAATTTTAACTTTGACTAATAAAAAATTTGAAAATCTACCGCCAACCTATAAATTAACATAACAGTATTTGTATCCATCGCTAGGTTACACTAGTAAAAAATTTGACTAAATATCAACTTTTTAAAAAGTCAAACTTTGACCAAATGTAAAAAAAAGTAAAATAAATTTTGATAATATACTGGAAAGTAATAAATTAAAAAATGATAATCTCATTGGAGATACAGAAGTTCAAAAAAATCAAATTGTATTAAAAAGTCAAAGTTTGACCAAATGTCAAATTTTGACTGATTAAAATTTACATAACCAAAATATAATTAACAACAGTAATAATCACTATTTACTGTCAAGATACACTTATAAACTTTTGACTAAAGTCAAAATTTGAATAAAAGTCAAATTTTGACTAAAAGTCAAACTTTGACCAATAAAAATGAGGCAATATATTTTCAAGTTATAAATTAAAATAATGATAGATATTTTTAATTATAATATTTCACTAATAAAAATTTATAACATTTTATAGAAAATCAAACTTTGACTAAGAAAAAATTGTATTGACGCGATATAAATTTATTAATGATAGACTCTTTCTATAAGCAAGTTTCGAGTTTGACTAAAAATAAAATTTGTATAAAAGTTAAAATTTGACCAAAAGTCAAAGTTTGACTAAAGGTCAAACTATTGACTAAAACAATTGAGAATCTAGTATCAAATTATACATCAACACGACAGTATCCTTTTTTCGCCATCAAATTATTAGAGTCAAAGTTTAATAAAAAGTAAATTTTAATTAAAAGTCAAAGTTTGACCTTAAAGTCAACCTTTAACCCATAAAAATTTGATAATATATTACTAACTTATAACTTATTATCATGTTTGAGTAGTCAAAGTTTAATCAAAAGTCAAAACTTTATATAGCTTATAAATCCAATTAAAATTTGATTAAAATTCAAACTTTGACCAAAGTCAAATATTAGCTGAAATAAATATGATATAGATAATGTGGTGATCATAGTGATCGTGTCGGTATGATGATCATAGAAATTGAAGTTACTTTTTAATATTAAAAAAAATAAATTTTGCTTTTAAGTTTTTTACAACTTTAGATTTGCAATGACAAAATATTATTATTTTGTTAGTAGGAAACTCAATTTCAGCCACTTAAAAGGTTGAAATGATTTCCTCCTAAAATGATTTGGTGTATGAAAATTCAGTTTTCATGCGGGGCTGACTTAATTTCATTTTCATCTCCTTAAATAGCTATCAAATAATAATAATTGGAAATTAAATTTCATTTTCACTGTGAAATTATATTTTTATGTTATCAAACAAGGCCTTAATTCAAATCAATGACCATTTAGGACTCTTACAATACAATCTTACTCTCTTTCCTTAGAAAACGCACGAAACCAATCCAAATCCCAACTTTCTCTCATTTACAACTCGTTCCTCTTGAACACCTCATAGCGTCTATAATTGTGGCTAGTGGGCATACGGAGCCATTCACTTGAGCCCAAAATCTCCCTTGGATTTCCTCTATATTAGTCTCCTCCTCTTATTACGTGAGATCCTAACTCTAAGGTCACTCTCTCATGGCCATTAAGAATACACACATTGATCTATTTCTTCCTCTTAAAGCAACGAAAATACATGGCAAACATACACCATCTCCATCGCCAACCACTAACTATAGTTTCCCTCTCATGACTGAAGTGTAAGGGTCCCCCTCTTTCTACATCTCTTGAACATGACTGTGCAGCCACCAGACCAGCTGTCACCCCCTTGCATCTCCCTCTCTACGGTGGTTCAAGCCATCGATCACAACGGACCAATGCTACGCAGCCGAACCAACTTCCCCAAACCTATTTTGTTCTGCGGTAAAACAGCTCGTACCAAAACAGCTCAATACTCGCCATCCTTAGCCACCGCTCTCAAGAGGAAGACGATAGAAGATGTAGATGGTGCACGACAATAACAGCCCTCTTGTTTTCGACGCACCAAGCTTCCATGCCATCTGGCATCTTATCTAGAAAGTCCTCATAACACAAGGTAAATTTTTATAGATATAATTATTTATCTCTCTTTTAAATTTTGTCATTTAAAACTTTAGAATGCAATGAACGCAAGTTCATCAATTAAGGTTCTAACATTATACCATTAAAAATTATTATTATTATTGGAGGTTAACACTACTCGTTTTTTTTATTGATGAGAACTATGACGATCGACCGAATTCGAACATGATCAAAATACAAATGAGGTCGGATAAATAAATCGAGATTCGTTTCAATGCTACCATTCAAAAGCTCCTAAAAGGTGGGTGCCCTCTTATCTATCTAAATTTACACATTTACACCTTATAATGCAATGAACTTATGTTGACTGTATCGAAAATAGCGAAATTTTAATGAAAACTGCACTTTCTCATTTTTACGTTTTTGTGTGAAGTTACAAAATTGTTATGGTCAAAGGGTTGCCCTTTGGTCGAACCCATCGGCCGAGAACTAGAGAGTATTATACCCTTCCATATGATAAACAAGTGTATCGGCAAAACAGACCCTAAGCACTTCAAAATCGGGTACCAAGTTTCCCAACACTTAGCGGTTGCATTCAGTTAATGGGTTTTTGCCCTTATAATTTTGCGTACTTGAGCTAAAGGTTACTTTTGACCACTTGGTGCACCATTTGAATGACCAAACTGGCCCTGGGTCAAGACGTACCCCCATTAGTCTATGATCTACTTTGCAGCTGATAGTTCACATGGTCCGTCATATTTTATTTTAATTTATTTTTTTAAACTTAAAAATCAGGAAAAGTAATGAAGTATATGTGTTTTAGCCGTATTGTGTTATTAGATGCACTCAAGGTCATGGGTCACATTTGACCCATTAGTTCTTGAATTATGGGCCGAATTAGGCTAAGATTCGAGAATAGACACCCCTAATTTCAGACCCCCTCGCATCTAACGGATGAGATCATCCGGAGACCTTTTCACCTTTATTTATTTTGGTATCCCAAAATAAAGATAAAATACATGTGTAAAATTTTGTAGTTATTGCTGGTGTATACAGTCAAAAAAGCAAATATCTAAATAATGAGCCCAACTAAGTGATTATAGACTTGTGCCTAATTTAATCCATGTTTATAAGAACCACAAAGAATATTATATAAGAAATTATAACGTATCTAATATATTTGTCTAAGTTTGTGTGCTACACACCTAAGCCCAAACCTTTAGGAATTGCCAAAACTCATCTTCTAAATATAAAATAACTTGTTAGGTATATAATTTACTCACACCATGAGAATATAGATACATCGATAATCGTGTTATAGCATGATCTTAACTCAAATTGATGACTTTCTAGATAAGAGTCCAAAGGACCAAATCAAGGGTTAAAATTTTGGGGGACTAAAGTATCCTATAACCTGACTATATCTATAAGTCTAGATTGATCTAAATTGGATTATATATTCCTTGAAAATCGTGTAACAAGGATCCGACGGTCGAAACTTGTTTACTGCACACGGGAGTCAATCCTTAGCCAAATTTCACAAACGACCAGTTCATTTTCATCAGATCGACAAGATTTATCTGATGGGATCAGTCTAACATTACTTTGTGATATGTATTTCAAAACCCACCTACCTTCATTCTAGGTCACCTTCTTCTCCCTCTTTAAGATGAGCAAGGCACCCAAAGTCAATCATAAACCACACTTTAACCCTATAAGGTCTTAGAGTTTTATTTAATATCTGAGAGTTAAAGTCTAACTCACTCTTTTATAGATTCTGATTTAATATCAATATTTCTAACACCTCCCTATAATTGATTTGTTTATTTGAATTATCGTTCGAAATACGAGTAATATTAACTCCCTTATGATTAGCTGTTTTCTTATTATATATTTTATCTGTATTATTTGACATCTATCACTTAGATGATACGTTAGGACATATATATGGTAGGTTAAAAAATAATAAAATATGACACGTGACTTATAAGCCTTCGTAATTATGAGGTTCTTTTTACGGTCATGTGAAACTTGGAATGTAGACACCTATGTATGGATGCAACACCTCTATGAAAGTATAGTCTGTCACACGAAGTATATCCAGGTTACTACGGAACCCGTCCCTTAGAAAATATAATTTAGTGAAGCTTATCGCATCATGACATACTCTAATTTAAGTTGTATGCAAATGATAAGAAAATGCAAATTGATAAGATATGCATAATATACAATACAGAGACGATAAGATACACTGTGAAGGTCAGCTGAATATAAAATTAAGTTCTACACGTATCATACCTTACGAGCCACCGTAAGGGTACAACGTCTATAGTCAAGACGGGTCTTATGGACAATATGATACGACAGTGTCTCAACGTAAATAAATATTAATTTTTATGCGCGCAACCTCATTGAACTTAATGGTGGTTTAAATAAGTATTATGCAAAGTACATTATATAGGTGTATGGAGTTACAATAAGATTTAAGATATGTCACGTAAGTTAAGTTGACAAGATAAGTAAGAAAAGTGATAAGCATTAGAAGCATTATATGCACTGAAAATTGTTATGTTCTTTCAGTTTTATTATTATGAAACATTTATGAGAATTTCATTATACTGTTTATAAAATTATAAAGGGTTCACCTACACTAGTTATACCCACGATTACCTGGATAGATTGTGGTTGTGTAACTCACTGAGTTTACGTGACTGAGTAAACCCATCCCACAAAAAACTAACGGCCGCAGGTGAAAATATGAACTATACTGCTCCGGTGGACTTGATGCATTAGTAGATGATACGGTTTATAAGGGTGATGACGTAGATGACTAGCTAGACAATGTCAGGTATGTATTAATTATTTAGTAAGACTTTTCAGTAGTTGACTGTACCTTTATTTTTGGTCAGTTGATAAATGGACTCAAATTTCAATGTAAGCTTAACGAAAGAAATTTTGAATATGGGAGGAAAATTTGGTTTACGATTTTTTAGAGCCCAATTTTATGTAAGATCTAATAAGATATGTATGTTCGCTTATCGCCTTAATAAGTGTGCTATGACACATGCCCCTAGATCTCTGTGTTGGTCAAATGGTTGACTGGACACTGGTGTGGCCTGACTGTGCCAGGTGACTTCCTAAGGCCAGGTTTGCCAAAATTCATGAGGCCCCCACCTTAAACACATAAAAACTTAGCTATTAGTAGTGGCACCCACTTTGGATCAATGAGAATTTGGCTAGGGGGCTCTTTAGAAAAAGGGGACTCGTTTTGTAAAGTTTCAATGCGATATACTGGGATGAAAAGTTTTGGGGAAAAGGGATCCTCACATTAATCTGGGCCAATGATGGTCATTTGTAAATGCGTTTATACGTTGCTACCCTCATATGCAGTTACGTTTATGCCCCTACACCCAATACATACCCTAAGGCAAGCATTTAGAAAGTTTTGGAGTGAAGAAAAGATCAGCGAAGGAAGGCAAAGTGCATATTATATTCGCTGATTTAGAAAGTATTGGAGTGAAGAAAAGATCGGCAAAGGGAGGTGAAGAGCATATTATATCCACTGATTTAGAAAGTATTGGAGTGAAGAAAACATCGGCAATGGGAGGCGAAGAGCATATTATATCCGCTGGTTTGATGACATTCATCTTGAAAGCTCTACGATGGAAGAGGCAGTCGAAGAGACACGAGAGACCATGTTTTTATTAGATATTTCAGTAAACATTATTCTGATTTGGGTTTTTTTATCATTTTTGTTATAGCCCTCAATACACAACCTGCCTCGCCCTAAATCTATATTATCCATCTGATTGCTTTCTTACCGCCCTCAACACACACTCCCTTGCTTGTTCGAAAGCCACCTAGCTAGAGGGGATGCATTTATGAATCCCTCACTCTTCGAGACGACAATGGGCAACGAAATTTTGAGACCGCCATCAGCAAGGTAGATCTCAAGGTTTGCCATCGACATATTTTATAGGGCGGCCGGCATCGTAGATTCCCGTGGGCAGTCAGGTGAAAACGGGTAAGATTTCTTTGTTTGTAAATGAATTATGAAATTTTTGTTGTTTTTTGTTGGAGATCTGAGTTGAGAAATGGGTAATTTTTCATGGTTTTGGATCATTTGTTGTTACTTGATTAACTTTTAAAATTTTTAATTGTGCGTGGTTTGTAAATTTGTAATGGTAATTTAGAGCATTTTCTTGGAGACATTTTCATTATAATTATACAAAAAACTTGAATTGGAGTTTTTTTGTATTACTATAAATATTTTGAGACAGCAGTAAAATTTCATGATTTTATATAGTAGTTTTTTTTTATTACCAATTTTATATATTAGTTATGATTGGAATTCTGATAAAAAATAGGGGACTTTAGAAGAAGAGGATTCATAACGGAAAGTATAAGGAGCATATACCGGGCGAGTAAATTTTGTGATTTAGGGATTCTCACGATACTCGGAGCGCATTGTTTTAGTTTTTAAAAGTAATTTTACTTCTGTATCCTTCTACAGAGTCACTATTTTGCCTCTAGACCGAATACAGACCCTAAGGTAGTAAGAAACCTAATCTCCGTTCCAAAATCGCCCAACGTTTGAGACGTCCAACTCCCAAAATCACCCAAGGTTGGAGACGCGAAGCTTCGAAAATTGCCCTAGACCCAATACATACCCTAAGGCAGTAAGGAACCTAATCTCCCTTTGAAAATGGCCCAAGGTTGGAGACGCCTAGCTTCCAAAATCGCCCAAGGTTGGTGATGCCAACCTTCGAAAACTGCCTAAGGTTGGAGACGCGAAGCTATGAAAATTGCCCAAGGTTGGGGAAGGCTACCTAATTATCGAAGGTATCAATCATCGAAGGTGGGGTTCCTAATTATCGAAGGTATCAATCATCGAAGGTGAGCGTTGGAGGGTTTTCAGATGTCACGCCCCTCCCCGGCCTCGCGCGATATCCAACGGCAGCGCCGAGGCTGGACTGCGACACGCACCTCTTTCCTATTTTCAATATTCAAATTCGGACATTTCAAGTTCTTAAGTCATTTCCTTTTTCATGAAAATTGCCGCATATTTTCTTTTTTCTAAAATATCGAGGAAAATGTTTTAAATTGCGAAAGCAATTAGTCTCAATTATCAAAGTAGTCGCAGAAACTTTTAATTAAACATTGTCGGTTTAACTTCCCATTTTCGTTAACCAGATCAGGCAAGTCCGGTTTTACAACTTTATCGTAATCAATTCTACTAAGTGCAGAAATACAAAAAAAAAAGCAATTCAAGAGATTTTCCAAAGGTAAAGCCTTAAAAAAAACCAGTATATTTTAACGTTCTAATAGAAAGATACATCAACTGTTTTTGTCAAAAGTACTGGACTTAAATCCAAAACAAGAAAAAGGAAAAGATCCTATCATATCAAGTGTGCAGTGCTGGTAGTTCTATAGGCAAGATGAGTTAACTATTAGGTCGTGAATGCTCCTAAATCCTTCCTTGTCCTGCTCCTCAAACTCTGGCTAGGTAGTTGTTGACTGGCCTCTGCAATTTTTGGGTTATGAAACGACCGTAAGCGATGAAGCTCAATAAAGTCTTAGTTAGCATTATCATAAATTTCTAGAACAAGTGTTATAAAATATTCCATAGAAGCAAGTGCATGTGGGCTTTCTAGCAGTTGGGATAAAATGGAAATAATCAAGATTAAACTAACGATATCCAGGAATTCTAAGTATGAAGACATTGACAATCACTCTGCGACATGAAGGCAAATATTTACAATTTAACACAAACATACGAATTAACATGCAACATTATTAACTAAGTGTGGGAAATTATTTCACAGACTAACTACTAACAATATTTACAAGTGACATTAAAGTTTATAAGCTCATTTACATCTTGCATATTTATTTAGGGTATTTGTTTATTAATAGTGTCTTTTAATTAATTCGGTGTCGATACCAGAACACCACCCACGAGCCAAGATTCAAGATTCAAGATGCCAATGTTTGCGTGAACAAAGGCCAACACTCTCCGCCATTTAGCTAATCTAGGAAAGGATCAATGACCCTGTTGGTCTAACTAGACTCGATCCTCAACTAACATTTCAAGAATCCTTTTAAGTACAGGGTGTTCATATGAGCTGGCCCATGAGAATAGTGATCAATTATGTGAGGCTTTCAAGTTCAAGATAGTATCTCTTTCCACTTTCAAGATTTCAGGATTCGTTATTAAGTAATTAATGTTCAAGGTTCAGTATATTTAGGATTTCCATATTCAAGTTCAAGTATACTCCTTTCTAGAAGTTCAAGTTCAAGTTCCCATACCGAGTTCAAGTTTCAAGTATTCAAGTACCCCTTTCGAATTCAAGATTCAAGTATGCAAGTACCCATTTCGGGTTCAAGATTCAAGTATTCAAGTATTCAAGTGTTCAAGTATTCAAGTACTCAGGTGTTCAAGTACTGGAGTTCGCTTCCAAGTTCAAGTACACATTCTAATTCAAGCATGAGTTCAAGCACAAATACAAGTTCTAGATCGAGTAGGAGTTCAAGTCAAGCACACGTTCTAGTTTAAACATGAGTTCAAGTCAAGTAAGCACAATTTCTAGTTCAAGCATAAGTTCAAGTCAAGTGCTAGTTCTAATTCAAGCTCAAACACCAGTTCAAATTCAAGATTCAAGCGCAATTTCAAGCTCATGTACAAGTATAAGTTCTAGTTCGAGTTCAGGTATGAGTTCAAGTTCAAGTATTAGTTCAAATACCAGTTCAAGATCGAGTTCAAGTTCCAGTCCAAATACAAGTTCGAGTTCAAGTTTCAGTTCAAATACAAGATCAAATACAAGTTCGAGTTCAAGTTCAAATACCAATTCAAAACCATGTTCAAATTTCAAGTTCAAATACAAGTTCTAAATCAAGTTTGAGTTCCAGTTCAAATTCTAGTTCTAAATCAAATTCAAGTTCCAGTTCTAGTGCAAGCAGGAATTCAAGTTCAAGTTCCAGTTCGAATTCCAATTCAAAATCAAGTTCAAGTTCAAGTTCAAAATCAAGTCCAAGTTCTAGTTCGAGTCTAAGTCAAGCATGAACTCAAATTCAAGTACAAGTTCTAGTTCAAGTAGGAGTTTAAGTACAAGTTCTAGGTTCAAAAGATGTTAAGTTCAAGCAGAAGTCGGGTCCGAGTTTTAAATGACTTGACCCTAATGAAGGATCTAGTCGGCTTACACTTATGTCAAGTGTTACCTCAGTTTAAAGTCCAAAGGGAGACTTATGTTTTTCATCATCGATAAAAAGTCGATTGTCTCTAACGATATTTGAGGCATCAAAGTGTCTATTTCTAGAAATCCTATATTTCAAGTTAACTAACTAACTATTCCAAGATGCGTCAATTTTCTGACTTAGCCTATAATTTCGGGTATGGGTTGTGGATCAAAAGGGTCATGGGTCTAGAAAGGTCCAGTGGTTTTATGGGTCTAAAGAGTCCAACAGGTCCAACAAGTTATGGGTCCAATTGGTTATAGGTCCAATGGATCCATTAGGCCATTTCCTAAGTGATTCAGGCCTTTACTAGATCTAAAATTAGAGCTACGGGCCTTTCCAAGGTCCGGGCCATGTATGTTTAGTCCTCATGGGCCTTGATCAATATGTCTTGGGTCGGGCTCATATCTTTAGAGCTTAGTTTAGATTGGTCGAGCTATGGGTCGAGTCTTTTAACAAGGCTCTTGTTTTCTTTACCTATCCTATTCAGCAAGGGTTAGGATTTAGGCCTTATCGGGTCATCAAAGTCTGGCCTTTGACTTGGTTGATCAATTTCACATGGGTTTTATCATATGTTAGCATCAAAGTCAGTCTTCTCTCGATCTGCCTCTGCCATCTTTATCTGATTGTATCCGGAGAATCTGTCTATAAAAGAAAACATCCCGTGCTTAGCGGTATTATCGACCAAGATGTAGATGTGCGGCAATGGAAAATCGTCCTTCAGGCTCGCTTTGTTCAAATTTCAGAAATCGATGCACATGCGAACCTTTCCATCTTTCTTTGGCACAGGCACAATATTGGCTAACCACTACGGGTATTTGGATACCATGAGAAATCCCGCGTCATACTGCTTGATGACCTCGTCCTTGACTTTCAGCATCCACTCGAGTCGGAGACGTCTCATCTTTTGCTTAACCGGCTTCATATCAGGGCAGAGAGGCAACTCGTGCTCGACCAAATTGGTGTCCAGACCAGGCATGTCCTCGTACGACCATGCAAAAATGTCTTGGTATAACCGAAGGAAATAGATCATATTTTTTCTTTCTTCGGGAGACAGCGACATTCCGATCTTGGTGATTCGGGGAGTCTCCTCAGTTCCTAGATTAACGTCTTCGGTTTCTTCGACAATGGGGGTAGGGCCATGCTCAAATTCAGAAAATCGGTCAAGGAGCTCATTGGGGAGCTCCTCCAAAGGGATGTCCTCGTCCAGACTCGTAACTCCCACCTCTTATTGTATTTCTACAGGGAATGGGTCGATTTTACGTGGGACGAGTATTTCAATTAAGGCATCTTTTTGTAGGATTTTATTTGGAATTTTAAATGACAATATTTTTGGACTTTGTATTTTTTCAATGTTTTTGAGATTTTGTATTTTTCCAATGTTTTTGAGATTTTGTATTTTTCTAATTTTTTTGAGATTTTTGTTTTCTTCGGAGACGGACCCTTGGCAGCACGAGTCTGTGTATATACAAGGTATTTCCTGCCAAGGGCTTATCTCACTTTTTATAGGTCATTTTTTTTAGGAAACGGGTGCCAAATATTAGGCCACTCCCCGCTTCCAGGATTTGGGGCAAAGATGCCCAGTTGCGTACCTGAGAGGTCGCTCCTTTACCTGTTTGGATGGAGGGTGCTGACTGATACGACTTTTCAGAGTCAGCCTCCATCATGTTGATCCCCATTTCGTCTGAGATGATGTCCTCAAACGTTAACACAGTTTTGTGGTGATTCACCACAGGGGGAGTTTGTTCAGGTACGAGTCATCGTTCCTCAAAGAGGGACAACGCGGCCAAGTCTATCTCCAGGTTGGGAAGGGTGATGTAGGGATTGGTGGGGTAAACTGTTGTTGTAGGCTTGTGTGGGGTTAATCGGGTTTTCCCATTCCGATCAATCTTCACAACCCTGACACTTATGAATGAATTCCTGATGTGAGGCCTGGGACCGGGTTTCTCCTCTATGTGGATCCCTTTGGCTTTTGCAGCTTCCGTCGCACGGACTTTCTCTTTAGCCTCTCTCACTTCTTTCGTGGGCTTGTAACCTAGTCCAAACCTTACTTTCTGACCCCCTTTGGCTGTGATGGGCTTTTTTTGGCCTTGCAATCTGGGCCCCAGCCCTCTTCCTTTTTTATAGCCCCACTTTGGAGCATGGCCACTGCTACTACCATTCCACCTCCGGTTCTTGGAATGATGCCCTCGATGGGCTCTAGGAGTACTATTAGTACCTCGTACCTGAAACTGTGGAGGTCGACCTCCTTAGTGGTGTGCGACACATCTAGCACTTTGGTCTTTTTGACGTTGTTGGTAGCCTTCTCTTTCTCACTGTGCCCCTCTCTAATGATTATGATAATCTTATGCCCAGATGTAAATTTGAATTTCTGGTACAATGTGGAGGGTATGGCTCCAACCTCATGCAGCCACGGGTGCCCTAGCAGCAGATTAAACGAGGATTTGATGTCCATCACTTGAAAAAAGATGGAGAAGGTCATTGGTCCAATTAATAGCTCAAGATCAACTTCTCCCATTATTTCTCTTTGTCTGTTATCGAAATCTCTGGTGCTAGTTCTCGTGGGCCTTAGTATGCAAGGATCTACCGCAATCCTTGTAGCGGTTCTCAGCGGGCATATATTTAACGCAGACCCATTATCAATCAATACTAGGGGGAAATCATATTTCCAGACTCATTGATTATATTCAAATATTTTGAGTGACTACCTCCTTCCTCAGGTAAATCAGCGTCAGAAAAAGAAATGGCATTTGAGCCATCACTTGACCAATTATTTGCCCGACTTCATCTGGGCTAACCTGAAGTGACACATGCACATTCTTTAACGCCCCCATTAATGCTTGGAAATGGAGTGGGGACGTCATCAACAAATCCCATACAGTAATATGGGCCGGCATTCTTCTCAGCTGAGTCTCCAAGATATGTTCTTGACTTATTTTCTCGAAAGGATTCACTGCACTATCTTTCTTCCCCTCTGGTTGGGCTTGTGCTGCTGTTGGTGCTTTCGATTGCTTTGAAATCTTCCTGGATCGGGTCACGAAGTCCACTGCCCCTTCTCTTTGGCTGCCAACATTGATATCTGATTATTCATAACTCAGTGGGAACTTATGAGGATCATAGGTTGGTCCCGAGATCTGAAATGGTATAGTCATTGCTAATGGAGGCACTTGCACTGTAGGCTTAGGAGGTGTGGGCAATACTTGATTTACCTCGGTAATAGTTGGTTGAGTGGCAAAATTGGGCCAAATGGGGGTGGTGAAGCTTGAGGGCGGTGGCACTGGGGAAAAAGGGGTAAAAGTAGGCCATTGGTAGCTGACAGGTGCTGGCGGGGGATTGGGGGTATGATGGGCTATCGGGTAATTGACGGGGGTGGTCGTGTATGGTTGATATGTATTTATATGCACATAATTAACGAGAGTGATGATGGAAAATAAACCCTAAGATCCAAGGGTTCAATTCGCGGAGTCGGGTTAGGGAAATAATCTGACAAATTCAGGGGTTCAATCACCCCAATATTCCTTTCTTCAACATTTCTCAGCAATGGCGCCACATAGCTCTCCCGATTACTAATGGTATCCAACGGATCAAATTCAAATTCCTCCTCACATTCCTCTATCATCTCGATGGTGGGTCTGGGACCTACTCCTCCGGTAGGATATGGGAGTAACGACACCTGATGGATGTTCGCATGCTAGTTTACTTGAGAAGGTGCCGGTGGAATAATTTTCCTGGCATCTATTAAATCCTAGATTGCATGCTTCAATGGAAAGCAGCGATCAGTCGGGTGACCCAGACCCTGGTGAAAATTACAGTAAGTATTAGGGTCATAATTCTTTGGGATCGGATGAGGAGGAGGTTACGGTTGGCGAACAGTAACTAATCCCTTTTCTATTAGTAAAGGAAAAAGTACACTTAGAGATTGCCCCAGGGGTGTAAACACTCGGTCATAGCGGGCTCTCCTCTGTTTCGGAGTTATCTGCATTCTTTGCTCATTCCATGTTCTCTGCATCTGCTCAGTTTTGACTAGCGCTGGCTGTGCTGCTTGAAATTGGAAAGGGATTATGTTATTATTGGGCCTAGTATTGGTAATGTTCTGAACATTGGCCCCGGTTCTCTTATCGTTCCTTTGTTCTGAAAACCTTCTAACCTTACTGGTTCCACTGGTACATTCTTGCTTAGGCGGCCTTCCCTGACAGAATCTTTACAGCGATTAGCATTCCTTACCAGATTAGCAAAGCTGGACTGCTGCTGGTATATTAAAAAGTCCAAGATTACTAGCAAAGTGCTTTTGGAAATCATTTCTATTTGTTCATCATCAGGTATCTTGTTTCTAACCTGAGCTGACCGTGCTCTCCAACGCCCTAAATAATCACTAAAAGTATCATTCGATCTCTGCCTCAAACGGGCCAAGTCTGACTTATGCGGTTCAATGTCTATGCTGTAGACATACTGTTCTTGAAATAGGTGCGTCAAGTCTTTCCAAGTTTTCATCATAGATGGTTCCAAAGATGTGAACCACCTCAGGGTCAGACCAGTCAAACTCTTTTGAAAGACCTTTATTAGTAATCTCTCGTCCCCTCTATACTGGTATATGTCCCCACAATAGGACTTGAGGTGTGCTATGGGATTGCCGGTGCCATTGTACTTGTCAAAAGCCGGCATTTTAAATTTTGGAGGAAAGGGGACCTCAGTAAACAAACATAAATTTGTGAAGTCTGAGGCGTGATTCTCAGCACCACCCATTTTCAACAACTGCTTCTGAATTTTGTCTAACTGCTCTGTCAATTATTCCGATTCCTTGGATATGGGGGCCACTTTCTCAGTAGTCGGTTGGACTTCACTCTGGGCTACCAGGGGGTGGGCAATTATAGGAGGGGGGTTAAGGTTGGCCAATGCCCCAGCATAGGCTCCACTGTTTTTAATCTCGTCCTCTTCATATTATTGGTCTATATAAGGTGTAGTGACGGCGGGATTCTCTTGCTGGTGTTGCATGGACTGGATGGGAATGGCATGGGTTGGGTGAGTCTATTGGGGATGAGGGAAGGTTTGTTGGATGATGGGATGAGTTAGATTTTGGAGTGGGGTATGGTGAGGCCATTGGGCTTGTGGAAAGGTTTAAAACTGACTTTGGGATGTTGGGATATGGGTGAATTGGGGCTGATGTAAGGCATGGATTTGAGCTGGGTATGAGGGTTGTGAATGGGTGAAATTTTGGAGGAATTGTGAAGGGTATGGGTGTGAGGTTCCAAGGTTTTGTTGGGCTTGGGTTTGGGCTATGACACCTTGGGAGGGTTGGGCTACAAAGCCTTGGTCATGGTAGGTTTGGGCTACAAAGCCTTGGTCATGGTAGGTTTGGGCCATGGGCCATTGATGGGTTTGGGCCATGGGCCCTTGATGGGTTTGGGTCATTGGGGCTTGGTGGGTCTGAGCCATGGGTCCTTGATGGGTATGACCCATTGGGCCTTGGTGGGTCTGGCCCATTGGGCTTTTATGAGTCTGGACCATGGGCCCTTGATGGGCCTGAACATTGGGCCTTGATGGGTCTGGGTCATGGGCCCTTGATAGGTCTGACCCATTGGGACTTGATGGGTCTAGGCCATGGGCCCTTGATGAGTCTGGCCCATTGGGCCTTGGCGGGTCTAGCCCGTTGGGCCTCGGTGGGTCTGTGCCATGGGCCCTTGATGGGTCTGGGTCATGGGCCCTTTGTGGGTCTGGGCCATGGGCCCTTAATAGGTATGGGTTATGGGGTTTTGGGCCATGGGGCCTTGGGACATGTAGGGAATGGGGGTTTGGGCCATTGGGCCTTGGGATATATGGGTAGTGTGGATGATGGGGGTTGATGGGGGTCATGGGGGAATGAGGCATGGAAGCTTGCTAGGGTATGGGATAGATTCATAGATTTGTCGTGTGGATGAGTGGGGATGTGTTGGGAGGCCTTCCACGTATTGTAGGTTTGGAACATCTTCTTCATCATGGCCATGGAAGGGGGATCGGATGGAGATGAGTTATTTGATGGTTGGAGGGTGGATGATGTAGATGTGTGGGAAAATTTGGGCATGAGAGATGGGGAAAAATGTGGTGTATGTTGGGTTAATGTGGAGGGAGAATTGGCACTATATGGAGTAGATGTGGGAGGAATATGGGGTGTTTGTTGGATGAATGTGAATGAGGGAAAGTTGGACATAGATTGGGTAAATGTGGTTGTTGGATTTTGGGAAGGTATGAAAAAATGGAGTATGGTTTGGGAAAATGATGGGGAATGAGGTGTTGGATTTTGAAAAAATATAGGGAAATTAGACATGTTAGATGTGGAAGAGAAGTGGGATAAGTTTTGGGTTGATGTGAAGAATTGGGTTGGAGTTAGGGTGGATGAAGGGAAGTGGGGTGTTTTTTGGGTGGATGTGGAAGGTGAATTTGGAGTGGATATGGGGGGGAAAATGGGATGTATTTTGAGAGAATGTGGATGGAAATATGGGTGCACCTTAGGGTCTGGTGGCATTGAAATGAGTTTGGGCGGGGGAATCGGAAATGGGGATTTCCTCCATGTGGGAATGAGTTGGGGAGTGTGGTGGAAATGAATCGGGATCGATGTAGGTTGGATCAACTGCCCAAGACATGGTTTGTTGGCGGGTTGGGTACGGGTTCCTCAGGTGAGGACCAAAAACCCGTCTTCTCCTTCCCCTACGGGATGATAGAGGATAAGGCGATGCTGTTGTTTCGGCACCACAAGCTCTCTTTTTGGATTTTTCTTGGGTTTTTGACCTTTTTAATTTTTTCTTTTGGAGGTGATTTTTGAATGATGATGATGAGAACCCCCTTTTCGGATGGCGTTCACACCCCCAATGCCTCCCACCGCAGGATCCAGATGTACCATTGAAGAATCAATGGAAATCCTTTGATCTATGTAAGGGCACCGAAATCCACGCGACAACCCGATCCCTCATAAGAGTCAATAAGAGGGCGACCTCTCTTGACCGACGATGGCATTTTGAGTGTCAAGGGTGTGGGATTTATCAGGAGTCTAAAAAACCACTAAGCGGGGGGGCGGAGTAATGCCCCTTAGGACTTTTTCTTCAATTTTCGAATCCCTCCTTTTCGTGCCTAAAGGATACAAGGCTTTTTCGATTCCACTAGCGCTCTCCCCAAGGTTTTAGGCCACGTAACTGGATAGGTTACCCACTCGATATACCTCCAGCACAAGCGCTTTCTCAGATACTATGTGGGTGGTTCTTTTCTGGATCATCACCACTAGGGGCTGCCGCCGTACTAAGAATCGGGTATTTGTATCTTTGCCTAAAAAATTTCAACCATTGAAAATTTACCCTCGTAAAACTTTAATTAAGTCTCCCTTCTTGGTTCAATTTTAATTTCATATTTTAAGGGAATTTGCTTAAAGTTCAAAAACGGGTGGTAATAGTCTCGTGCCGCCTCTACAGGTCAGCGTCCACTGATAGGATATGATTGCGGAAATTAAAAGCTCATGTAGGCACGCCAAATGGCTAAGACATCTAAAATATACAAGTAAGCCAGCCAATCGGCTAAGGCATATAAATGACGAAAAATAAATGAAAGTAATGACGATGCTCAAGTAGGCCTGCCAATCGACTAAGACACATAAATGACGGAAAATAAATGAAAGTAAGGATAAAGCACAAGTAGGTCTACCAATCGGCTAAGGCGTGTAAATGACGGAAAAGTAGGGGTAAGTAAAAAATTAACGAAATCGTAGGGGTAAGTAAGCACGAAATGAACAAAAGTTAGTAAAAATAAAAAACACATGCAATAAAAAAGAGTCAAAACTTCAAGGAGGAGCTCTACAAGCAATCCTCAGCAGAGTCGCCATCTGTGCAACCGTGAGATTTTTTACGATCCCGTCGCGACGATGCACTCTCTTGAAAAATATAGAGTCCCCACCTGGAGCTTTTGGTGTCCCAGGAAACCTAGATCAATTTTATAAGCACTGAAGTGCCACAAATATGACTCTGATTCCGGTCTATGCCAAAGGCTCTTGGGTAAGTGCTTCGATTATCGATCGGGAAGGTGTTAAGCACCCGACCAACCCACTCGTAAGCAGTCTCTACTATGGCTGTTTCGATGCGTATAATATATATATATATATATATATATATATAAGAAAAGAAAATGAGCGGCACTTCCCCTTGCCCGAAGGCACACCGATCCTATTGAGCCCTTCCCGCTTGCTAAAATTTGGGCAACGTAATAGAGGAAAAACAAAGAAGGTAGAGGAATAGAGGGGAAAGTCGGAGCTCTCGGGCCCTTTTAGCACCGATGTGGATCATTGCGCGAGAGCGTCTTTGATGAGCTTCCGATAGCAAACGGGTAGCGGGATGGGTTCTAATATCTAAGGCTATGAAGCTAAGAGGTAGGAGAAGAAGGCTAAGAGCTAGATCTAGCTACATATCAAGGATTTATAATAGAAAAAGGGGTGTCAAGGATGAACTAGCGTGCTGGAAGTATATGGGTTTAATGGGGACCAATGTGAGGGGAGCTCACTAAAATTTTCTCTTTGAAAATTTTCCAACCCCTAAGCAAGAGGGGTGACTCTCCATTTATAGAGAAAGGGAGGATTAGTGAGGGGTTAAAGTCCTAATTGGGTTAGCAATTAAGTAATGGAAAATCTAAGATTTTTGGAGTTTTCTAGAGCTTGGAGAAGAGGGATTTGGGTTTAATGGTAGATGATAGGGTGGTGGCTTGAATGGCAAAAGGGTGATAACTTAAGCTAATAGGGTCACTAGGGTCCTAAAGAAACACACCTCAGACTTTGGGATGGTCCACAAGTAAAACCCCCAATGTCAATTTTGGCCATTTTTTGAAGGAAAACCAGACCCAAACTATTGGAAGTTGAAGACCCGCAGGGGCCCAGCCCGATTTTGCAATTTCCTGCACAAATCCGCGATATTCATTTCACCATAACTTTTGATATATAACTCTGATTAAGGCGATTTTTGGCTTGTTGGAAAGCTGGGAAAGTCCTATTTCCAATGATATATAACTCAGCCTTAGAAGAGGTTTATATAAATTTTAGAACTGCTCTCTTTAACCATTGCTCAAGAGGGTTCGAACATGGCTCTATGGGTCCGATTTTCCAATTTCTTTCACAAATCTACGATCTTCATTTCGCCATAACTTTTGATGTACAAGTTCAAATTAGGCCATTCTTAGTCCATTGGAAAGATGGGAAGCTCTACTTTCCAATGTTATATACCTTAGGTTGGACAATTATTTATAAAAACTTTAGCACTCCTCTTTCAAATCGCTATTCAGGGGGGTTCGAATCGTGCTCGGGAAGGGTTCTAATAGGTCTGGGAAGGCTATGGTTGATTCCTAAGGGTTCGGGGTGATTTCTAAGGATTTTGGGATGATTCCTAAGGGTTTGAAAAATGCTTTAGGAAGCTCGGGGGTACGTCTTTCTCGAAGTATGTGTCGATTGGGCCTTAGGCCAAATTTGGGTGTCTACAGGCTATTTCTTATAATTTAGATAGTTTAGTTTTCCTTTTCTTTTCCTGTTATTAATGTAATTCTGATTGGTTTGAATTTCCTAATTATATTGTGAGTCTAGTTGTGGTTTTATTATAGTGATCTAGTCTAATGTTCTAATCCTATTAGGAGTCTAATTAATTTTAGTGTCCTAATACTACTAGAAGTCCAATTAGTATTAGTCTCCTAATTGTGCTAGGAATGCAGATATATCAATTTTGATAAAACTCTAATTAAATCAAGAATGCTAATTGTACTAGAATTCTAAGTAAAGTAATTATAATAATTCCACTGCGATTGTAATTGAAATAGAGAACTAATTTTTATTAGAACTCTAATTAAAACAAAGGAATTAATTTTATTAAAATCTAATTAAAACAAATAAACTAATGTCGTTAAAATCTAATTAAAGCAATGAATTATATTATACTAAAATTCTAATTAAAATAGAGGAAATAATTTTATCAAATTTTCTAATCAGGTCAAGGAATTAATTTTACTAAAAAATTTGATTTAAATTAATGAATTAACTATACTAAATTTTAATTGAGATAAAGGAACTACCTTTTCACTAATTCTGATTAAAGCAATAAACTATATTATACTAAAATTCTAACTTAAGCAATGAATTAATTTTACTAAAATTCTAATTAAAGCAATGAATTAGTCCTACTAAAAATTTAAGAAAAAGGGGTTTTAGGCCCGCTATGATAAGGAGGATTGGTCTCGTTCCCAAGTACTCTCCGTAAGCTCTCTTGGGCAAATCGGGTGGCTGAGATTAAAGTAAATTGGATTTTGGATTATAAAGTAGTATTTTTGAATTTTTGGAGTCGTTTTCAGGATTATAATGGTGAATTAAATTATGAAACTAGAAGTTTAGAAAACTAAATTAATATTTGGGGTTTTAGAAATATTAAACTAAGGGATTAAAACTAGAATTTAAAATTTTAAGGACTGAATTCAGGTCCGAAATCAGAAAATTAGGTCGTATGATTAAGGACTAGTTTTAAAAATTAAGAACTAGAACCAAAGATTAATGATAGGACTGGAGATTAAGATTTTTGAACAGAATTTAAGTCTATGATCGGTGAATTAGGCGGTCAGATTAAGGACTGGTTCTAAATTCGGAGAACTAGAACCAGAGATTAGAAATTACGGTCTAAAAAGAGGTGATACGATCTAAAACTGAAAATTCAATATTAATAATTGGAACTAAGAGAAAATCCTAAATCTAAAACTAAGATTTTTACCTAAGTCCGAGGCTGCGGAGAGGAATCTCAAAAATTCGAAACTTGAATCTCGAAATCATGACTAGGTTCCTCTATGGGTCAATTCTCGGAGTTCTCTAGTTTCGAAATCCCAAAAAAATCCGTTCTCTCTCGTGTTGTGTGCCCTAAAATCTTTATAAGGTTTTTCTAATTAAACGCCTGCTTTGCATTTAATCGATTGGCGCGATCTCCGCTTAATCGCTTTGGGTGGGCCATCAACTGAGGGCAACTGACTTGCTCAGTGAGTTTCCTAGTTCTAACAAAATTAGGACTAATTACGTGCTTGGTATTGGGTGCGCAATCCGATTAAGCGTCTCTTCCGAAGCACATAATCGAGTAAGCTTGGGGGTCAATGACTGTAAGACTAGATCGGGCGTAGGCCAATTGCGCGCCGGTGGTCGGGTGCTCAATCCGATCGCGCGTCTCGTGTAAGGCGCATAATCAAGTCTCGAGGTGGTCTGGGGAAGGAATTCTGGTCTGAATGGGGACTGATTGCACGCGTGTGGTTTGGCGTGTGATCGAATTGCGTGCGTGATTTTAGGCACGTAATTCGGGGATGTCCGGGTCCGGGTCGGGTCTTAGATGTCAGACTATTGTTTTAGCCTACATTTCGACTATATATGATTGTTTCAGTATATAGTCTCCCTACGTCGGGGTCTGAGCCACAGAGCTATTATTTCAACCTGTGTTCAGCCATGTACTATTGTTTCAGTGCATGGTCCCTATGTTAGGGTTAAAAGGGGTTTGAAATGTCAGACTATTGTTTCAGTCTGCATTTCGACTATATACTATTATTTCAGTATATAGTCTCCTTACGTTGAGATGTGAGCCACAGAGCTATTATTTTAGTCTATGTTCAGCCATGTACTATTGTTTCAGTGCATGATTCCCAATTTAGAGTCATGAGGCCTGAGCCACAGAGCTATTGTTTCAACCTGTGTTCAGTCATATACTATTGTTTCAGTATATGGTCCCACATTAAGGTTTTGAAGTCAAAGGTTGACCGAACAGATTTGTATATTCCGAGAGGGTAAAATGGGGGTGTCTACACTTTCGACCTAAAACACTTACCCTTTCGTCATAATCGGCAGCACCAACCATGCCAACAATATGTATTAACTTACAAAACACCAACCTTATTAGTGAGACTCGCATTAAAGCGCGAACCATATCAACCGTTCTTCAAGACTATGCCCATTGAACCGACTTTCTAAATTATCACCATCTAGGATATGTACAAAATACGCTGAAATAAGTGTACTCCAAATTGAATGTTCTGTCCTACCATTATTAGAGGAACATCATAGTACCTGCAACAGTGTCATCCCATGTATAGGGAAATAAACTAAATTAAACAAGCAATAACCCTTCGATTAAAAAATTCAAGGTCCTTTGCTTATTCAGTACTTGCACTCACAGATATAGTTATCTCCCCAACACAGAGAATAGCTCAAAAAAATAACATAGTATCCAAAACAACATTCATATCTCCCTAACCCAAGAAAGATTGCGACCCCATCACATCTGGGTTTCTATGCAATGACTCATGGCTAAAATGGGTTTTTGATGAACGAGTTTGATGTCAGCTTAATTTTTCCGAGGTCAGGTACCCCTGAAATCACCTAAAATCAGGTTATACCTCTTAATGTAATTCAAGGAAACGGAAATACAAAGCACTCTTAATCACCAGCCAAATAAACACCCCAATAACACTATAACTTACAGGCCCGATAACATCAACACATATCCACCAAACCTTGAATATAGGGCAAGCACGCATGGCTAATTTCGGTCCTATTCCAGAACTTGTTGTTGGATGCTCCTCGGTTCCCACCTAATATCACCATGCCTTCGGACTTTCTTGAGCCGCCTTCGAAGCTGCAACTTCATTTGCAAAACAATATTAGACAGGCCCATGCATTTATTAAACATAAACTGAAGCTCAATTTATCTCATCATCGAACTATAATTTTTAACATATACGGTTTATTGTCAACTGTCAAAATATTCCCTACATGATAATTATATACTGCTTTAATTTCATAAATGTTGTTCATTGTAACTCAAATGTAATGGGATCTTACTCTTGATTTAAGGTAAGCTTCCCCGATATGAAGGACAATTTCATTTATTTTGGACCAAGTATTTCAAATTTATTACTCAGTCGGTAAAATCCTAAGCTGGGGATGGGACGGGCCATATGCACGGGCACACCATTTTTCACAAATTGTACTTCAATGCAAGGATTAAAATTTCGATTTTCGTTTCGGTTTCAGTCTTGCCCGAAACTGAAATTTTGACATTTTGGCTGATTATTTTGATTTTTTTTTCTAAATTTTAGTAAAATTTTCAAAAATTCGGTTTCGGTCAAAATTCCTGATTCGGGCAAATTATCGGCCATTTATTCAAATTATCGGCCAATAATATGCTTGAAACCAAAACTATCCAAAATTTTGATGTTATCGTTCCGGGGACCACCAAAACTGATAAGTTTCGACTGAAATCTTAAGATTTCGGCCGAAATTTTGAACCATGCTCTAATGCATCTTACACCTCATGCAATATGTAAAGCACCCATGTACGACTATATTTCACTTTCGTGGAAAGTAATGAAGAATGGTTGAGAATAGTATACGTTGGCTATGTCAATTTTATATTTACTTATAAAGTAGCTTACCTCCATGATTTACTTCTCTACATCTGCAAATTTCCCTTCTTTCCCCTTTTTGCAAGTCTCACGATTGTGACCCTTAATGCCACAAATACCACATTTAACTTTCTTATTATGCTCATAAGCGGATCGATACCTATTTTTTTTTGGGCGCCCTATGACGGGGTATGCGGCGCAACCATTCGGGCTAGCCGTAGAGCCACTTGTGCTCCGCATAGGGGCGCTATTGGGTAGAAGCCGGAGCATCGTAGCGCGACACTAGGCCATGAGGGCTGCATCATCGATGGGCTCCGAATGCGTTGATTTGGTGCATGGGGCATGCGATGTGGTGTCGGCAGGGCATGCGACATCTTGGTGCTATATGGGGGTTGAGACTTGGGCGTGACACAGACGCGTCATGGCTAGGTGGGCTAGCGATGCGGGGTGTTGCGGTGTGAACAATAAAGTATGTCAAACCAAGGGATTTGAGGTCCTTCCGTCATTTAAGTCAAGTTACTGTTTTACCCTTATATAAGGGAACATGAGTTGGGGTCCCCCAACCCAACACGTGCATTAGCCTCATGGGCTTATGCGCGTGCATCCAGGCTATGCTTGGAGCGTGGTTGTCGTAGTTACATCGTGTACTAGGGCCATCATGTTGGGGTGGTTTCCAACCACCTCCGCGGTGCAGATTTTAGCCCAAAGGGGGCTCGATATATCCTTGTCGTTGCCTATCGCTTTATCTATCGTCTTTGCTTATCGCTTTATCTATCGTCGTTTCCTATCGCATTATCTATCGTGGTTGCCTATTGCATTCTCGATCGTCATAGCCGTCCCTGGCCTGCTACGTTGCTTCGCAGGTGAAGTACTAACGCAGAGGTCGAGTTGAAGCTTGAACAGGCGAGGTATCATACTCTTCGTAGCATTCGAGGATTCACACTACGTTGCTCAGTTGTGAGTTTGAATTAGGCTGACTTAGCGCACCGAGCGTTGAGTGTCACATGGGCTGACACTGCTAGATGAGTGACCCCATGACATTTGGTATCAAAGCCATCAAGAATGGTAGACACACGGAAGGGACCAGTGGTAAATGGACAACAAGAGAATGTTTGGACAATCTGAAAACTCAAGGGAGGTGACCCAACCCGAAGCCCCGCGAAAGGTGAAGATACCAGAGCCATGATGCTATGGAGGATCGCCCGATGCGAAGGAATTGGAGAATTTCTTGTGGGATATAGAACAGTATTTTCGTGCCGTTCCACCTGCCACAGAAGCTATGAAGGTAGTTACTGCAACAATGTATCTCGAGGGTGATGCAAAATAATGGTGGCATTCGAGATACGAGGATATTCAGTGTGGGCGTTGCGTCGTCGATACATGGGAGGATCTGAAGAGAGAGTTAAAAGCTCAGTTCTTGCCCGAAATTGTCGACTTCATTGCTCGATTTAAAACTACTAAGTCAGATCACACCATGCAGTAGATTACGTGATGGCTCGCCTTTGATGTTGGACATCAAGGATATGTCCGAAAAGGACAAAGTGTTTTACTTCCTTGAAGGTCTGAAGTCGTGGGCACAGACAGAGTTGAACAGGAGAGGAGTACAGGATCTGGCAGCTGCGCAAGCTGCAGCAGAACGTTTGACCGATTTTGGATCGATGGGCAAGATTGAGAAAAAGCCGCAAGAGAACAAGGATGCTCAGAAGAACCAGACCAAAGCCAATAAGGGAGGTAAGAATGGCTCATTCGACAAGAAGTCGCGTGGTAAAGAGTCTTATGCCAAGTCATCCGAGTCATCCAACAAGGTGCAAGAGTCAGGTTGCTTTCTATGTGAAGGGCCATATTGGGTGAGGGATTGCCCACAGAAACAGTCCTTGATCCTCTTATGATCACTACGAGTACTTCATCTACTTATTCAGAGGAACTGAGAATTGGGGCCCTTAGGCTGCTAAATGCCATGGAGGGAGAAAACATCTAACCCCAAAGGTTTGATGTATGTCTACATGAGCATCAACGAGAAGAATACTCGTGCCATGGTTGACACGGGTGCGACACATAACTGCATCTCGGTAGGGAAGCAAGTCGCCTGGGACTGAAATTGGAGCAAGACTCCAGCCATATGAAGGCCGTGAATTTTAAAGTGCGTCCCATCACTGGTACAACAAAGGATGTATCTGTGAAGCTCGGATCGTGGACAGGAAAGTCCAATTTCATGGTTGTGTCGATGGACGGTTGTCAGGTGATCATTGGGTTAGAATTACATCAGCTCGCGAAGGTTATACCCATGCCGTACCTCAATTCGGTATGCATCCTTGGGGAGGAGCCCCTTTGAATGATTCCCAGTCCCTTTTAAAGATGAGACATGAAGGTAGCCTCTGGTTACTGAGCGTGGAGCAAGCTCACAGTCATATATCAGTTTAGAACAATCGAAAGAGATGAAGGGAGACTCCTTGCATGACGATAGCAACATTCTGTACATAGGTGAAAGAGTACACAACAACAGGAATTTTGTGAAAGTTCGTGCATCCAGGGTTGGACAGTGTCAGGATGGTTGATAAAGCAACGGTCAAATTTTGAGTTTCGTCAACTATTACAAGCAGTTCATCTCAAGGCAATTGAAGATTTGAAACTGGTGGTCATGGGTGACCACGTGTTGAAACTACGCATCCACTCTGAGCCGTTTGTATACCGAGTGATAATATCCGGTCTAAGATAAGGAGATAACTGCGACAATGCCAAAACAGTTAAGGGAGGGTGGCTCCCTGAATTCTATCTTTGTTTAGCCAAAAGTTGGGGAATCCGGGAACTTTCTTCCAGGCAGCTAAGAGAATCAATTTTTACACCTTCCTTCCAGTTAGCTTTGAGAGGTGCTTGAAGCGCGTCGACGGAGGAGTTGATAGAACCAGTGGGGGAGGATGTTACGGAGTCATGTAGCGCAGCCATTCGGGCTAGCCGCAGGGCCACTTGTGCTCCGCGTAGGGGCCCTATTGGGTGGAAGCCGGGGCATCGTGGCATGACACTAGGCCATGAGGGCTACATCATCGATGGGCTCCGAGTGTGTTGATTTGGTACCTGGGGCACGCGATGTGGTGCCGACAGGGCATGCGACATCTTGGTGCTATATGGGGGTTGAGACTTGGGAGTGACCTGGCCGCGACACGGACACAACATGGCCAGGTGGGCTAGCTATGCGGGGTGTTGCAGTGTGAACAGTAAAGTATGTCAAACCAAGGGGTTTGAGGTCCTTCCGTCATTTGACCCAAGTTACTGTTTTACCCTTATATAGGGGGACATGAGTTGGGGTCCCCCAACCCAACACATGCACTAGCCACGTGGACTTATGTGCGTACATCCGGGCCATGCTTGGAGGGTGATCGTCCTAGTTACGTTGTGTACTAGGGCCATCATGTTGGGATGGTTTCCAACCACCTCCGCGGTACGGATTTTAGCCTAAAGGGGGCTCGATATATCCTCATCGTTGTCTATCGCTTTATCTATCGTCGTTGCCTATCATTTTATCTATCGCCTGGTCATTGCCGCCCACGACGCCACGCTTTCTTTGCAGGTGAAGTACTAACACAGAGGTCAAGTTGAAGCTTGAATAGGCCAGGCATCATACTCTTCGTAGCATCCGAGGATTCGCACTACGTTGCTCAGTTGTGAGTTTGAATTAGGCTGACTTAGCACACCAAGCATTGAGTGCCGCAAGGGCTAACACTGCTGGACGAGTGACCCCGTGACAGCCCGCTTGCAACTCTTGGATGTGGCGATAACACGTTCGTGTCCTCGTAAGATCTTGACCACTCACTTTCATCGACAGTTAGGGGCAACACTTCACAGTAAGTATCGCGACACTGATCTACTGAAAACCAATCCTCACAATAAGCGTAAACTGACCCCTCCCTTAACTTAATAGCTGCCAATGCATGGGAGCATGGGAGATCCATTATATTGAACCGCCGACATGAACACGTATGCCTCTCTAGATTTACGATAAATTTCCTCACAGAGGTAGTTACCTTGAACTCGTCCAAGCTAGAGGCACTTGCCCACATACGGCTAGCAAATTTCATTTGAATATCCAAATGCTCTCGAGCATAGTCTGTCAAACCATGCCCCATTGAGGCAACCAACTTTCGTCCTTCGTAGAAGTACTTAGTTATTTTAACACGCGTCTTCTCAACCAATGCAGTAATGGGGATGGCCCTATCTAATTTAAGCACAAAATTCAAACATTTCGAGATACTAGTTGTTAAGAAATGATATCGCCTCCTGGGAAAATGCGCTCTTGACCAACAACGAGGATCCCTTAATGTCAACCATTCCTAACATTCCAAACTACTACTTTTTAGATTGCCCATTTCTTTCTTGAATTCGGGAATGGGATATTTCCTGGCAATTTTTCAAATCCATGTATGAACAAAACCATTCTTATGTTCCTTCATGAAGTTGTTGCACAGATGCTTCAAGCAGTAGCTATGATATGCATGTGGGAAAATTATCGGCAATACTTCCATTAGGCCTATTGCGTGATCACTGATTATCACAAGTGGAGTTTCATCATCGCTATGATGTGTTCCCTAAAAATGGTTAAAAACCATGCCCAAGCTTCCTTTATTTTTTACTTGACTACTGCAAATGCTAAGGGGAAAATACCATTGTTACCGTCACTAGAAGTTGTTATTAGGAGGGTACCTACGTATTTCCCTCTCAAATGTGTCCCATCAATTGAGATGATGGGTCGTGAAGTCCTACAATAGCTACGAATTGATTGTCCAAAGGCCCAAAAAAATGGACGAACGCAAGATCATCATGACAAACGAGATTAGTCACTGCACCCCTATCTACTCGCTTTAACTCCTTCACATATGCTGGGATCAACTTATATGATTTCTCCCAACCACCAAACGCATCATTGAAAGCTATATCATTTCCTTTCCATGCTTTGTAGTAGCTCACTTCGACACCATAAGTTTTTTTTATTTCAAAGGCAATGTCCTTCGGAGTCAAGTTTGGCTTTCTCCCAATACGATCCTTCACAATACCTGCGATCCATCTACTAGTTACTTGTCGATGGGCTGCACTAGCATCAGACGGGACACATGTATGTTGAGAACAAAAACTCTTAATCTAAAACGCAAGCACTCCCCGTTGTTGTGATGCGTGTATGCGCCAAGGACAGTAATCTCTTTTACATTTTGCTATGATAACCTTTTTACAAGTCTTGATAGGCTTCAATACAAAATTTCCTCTAATCGCAAACTCCCGCAAAGCATTATGGAATGCCTCTTTCGAAGGATAAATCTTCTTGACCCTAAAAGATAAATTATAAGCCTCATCATCTGAAAGGTATCCACAATCCGGGTCATTATCACCACTCTGCTTCTTCGGCTTTTCTCTTGACACGAAACTTTTCTTGCTTCGCTGCTCATTCAGGTTGTGAGTCGAGCATAATTCCCTTCCATTAAAGCAGTGACGATTGCCCGCATTTTCCCCCTCATCCGTCCTACTTTCTCCTTCTCTATACCCTTCGTTGCATACTTCATCGGACTCTGTACTGGTGCAGTGAACAAAATAATCACTGTGACCATCTTCCGTCATATAATCTGACTGATGCATGAGGAAAGTTCTTTCGACATGATGGACATATTCCATCGTGTCGTTAAATTCTGTGACCGAAACATCTTGGCCTCTCGTGCCAATATAACTTCCCCTAGTAGCTTCTTCGGACTTCTCTATCATTGATACGTCAACATCTCTTTTATCCCTACATAAAGAGGCAATTTTGTTATCATCTTCATCTCAATTACAATATTCGATATATATTAATTTCAGGATGAGATTATAGATAGACCTATGAACATGGTCATTTGACACGGGAGTTGTTTTGTCACATCGGGAGCTATCAGTACTTCGAGGTGGAGCATTCCAAACCTAACATAATATGCACACATATGATAATCCATTTCATCCCTACAAAGCACATAATTCATTTATTATGTTCCAAATACTATGAAAATGTGAACATATTCATCGTCACGTTCAGCTCACCTAACGACTTTATTTTTTTCCTCCGTCGCTCTCTCACATGGTCTACCAATTCTTCGATGCTATCTTCAGTACAATGGGATCCAAATCGACTATTATATCGCTTCCTATATTTCAAATAAAACAACTTCTGAGACCATAGCACATATTATGAGTGCATAACTAGAAAGTGTAAATACACGCACATGAGGACGTACCTATCGTTCGAACTTGATGTCTCCCTCATTTCATGCTTCAAATTTGTTGTAGACATTCGTACGCCATCAACCTAATTCTCGCATTCTGACTCTGTTAGGGGTTTACACATATAGACTATAATAAATTGTACTTCCTTTGGACATCCATGGATCATATCGCGAAGATCATCAATGTTCTCTAGATCCATACTATAATTGTGGCTTCCCAAATTATTATACGAATATTTGAAGGTTACGACTGACTTGTCACCTTCCCAGTTGCTTATACCACACATCTCGTTTACAAATTCATTATATGAAATGTCATTTCTTATAGTCTTGTTTTTTCGTTTACCACCACAATATAGCACACCATTTTCATTGTCCTTTACCATTCCGTTATAGCAACTTTGCAATGACACCATCTGACCACTCGTCATGTAAAGGCCTGAAAATTAAGACCTTTGAACAGTACGTCTCGATGGGCATGCCCGACTGGTCACACACCGGATAAGATAAAATATTAAAATAATTATGTGAATTAGTTAACTTAGTTGTGGATGAGAAAGAAAATATTTAAGTGAGTATGAACCATTAATGAGGTAGCATACACTGAAGTACGGTGTATGTGTTTAAAACTTGAGTTAGAGACCTTAAGTATAAAAGACAAAATGTTGAGACAAATAAACTCTCTTGCTTTGGTAGTTGTAGAGTTATTAAGAGAGAGAGAGAGAGAAGGGAGGTAAGCTTTGAATGCTCATGTTCATGCGTACTGGGAGTTAAGACTGTGCGTGAGATTGTGAAATTCAGATCAAGAGGAATTCGAGACTCCAATCATGAAACCTAGCTTGAGTTGAGCACATGGATCGAGAAGATTGATCAACAAAAAGGTGAGAATTATGATTTAGATGTGTTTGGGGTGTGTATTATTAATTGGTTAGCATATGAGTAAGAATTAAGAAGTAAAGAGGTTAGTTTTTGAGAAAATGAGTTTTTAGAAGTTAAAGCCCGTGAATGTATTGAATTTGATGAAACTGATCGATCGAAATAAGTGAACGTTCGATCGGTTTTGTCAGAGAAAGGAAGGGTGTGAGTTTCTGAGGAAACCGATCGATCGAAATTAATTTCAATCGATCGAATTGGAGAAACCGATCAAGCGGTTTAGAACCAATCGGTCAGAATGTGGGACCTGAGTAAGGTTTGGTTTATCTGTAAACCGTTCGATCATTTTGGAACCGATCAAGAGATTTGGGAAAACCGATCGATCGGTTTAGATAGATTCAGGATTTTGTTTCGAATTTCTTTGTGGACTTTTGAGAGACTTTGTACCTTTCTTTTTTATGTCACTTCTGACGTAGGGACTTTGAATTTGTATATGTTAGGTTTGAGAATGATTATGAGCTAAAAAGCTAGCTCGGGTTAGGAAGAGTTCGTTTGGACTTCGTGTGAGGTAGGGAAAACTCCTTAACATGTATATTTGATTTCAACTAGTATGTGTGTAATGATATGATAAGAGTGTGTGTGCATTTTGAGACTTTGTCTATATGATAATATGATTTTCATTCATAGCTTTTAACATGTGAACTTTGTATGTGTGAGCACTTAGGGGAAAATATATATGTGTGTGTGTGCGCCATGAGAAATGTGAATGTGACATCAAAAGGATGTGTATAAGTATGTGTGTGAACTCTTTGGAACCTTTGAATTATTATAATTACCACAAACTCACGGTGAATAACTATAAATTAATTTGCACTTTGATTTAAGGTTATGTGGATACCCAGCCGACACAACGGGATATCCGTGACCGACGTGGCGGAATATCCATGACCGATACGGCGGGATATCCGTATAAATTATGCTATGGTATGGTGGAATATCCGTTCTTTGGTTTCCAATCTGTGAAAACTCTTCGTTCGGCACAAGTCTTCTAATTCGAAGGAGCTTGGGTGCTTTGTGCAAATGGTTCATGTGAACAACGATGGTGAGTATTTCCATCAGGGGCTCGATGCTATATATGCTCGAGGGATTATTTAAGTTATCAATATAAGTTTTTCCTTTGAAATGAATTAAGTTTTATGAAATAAGAACAAGCTTTTGAAATTACGTTAAGTATGGTTTCGAAACATGCATTCAGTTATTCATCTTGTCCATGTATATGCTCTTAAGTTGTGAATCTCATTAAGGAAACTATGCTTTGAATTATGTCATGAAAGATATGTGAGATGTGAAAGATATGCATGCTATTACTTTTTCCTATTGAGCTATGATGTAGCTCACCCTTCGACTATACATCACAGGTTCAGAGTTAGCTGCGGGTACTGAGGACGTGGATCCTGAGGACTTGGAGTACGTTCTTGAGGAAGAGACCGAGCCCCCTCCTGAGGAGTTCTTCTAGCGGACTGTGATGCGCTAGTTTGATTTTTGAGATCACATTTGTAAGGCTTGGTACGTCCAACCATTTTTGTAGGGTCATTGTATATGTCATACGTTCTATCCTTTTTGCGAACCATGCGTGGTGAATGTTGTGTGTCACTGAGTGTTCGAATCGGTTCTTTTGCTTATGCGATTAGCATGGGATTAGAACCATCTTTTGGGATTATCTTGTTTAGTTTCATCATGATATAGAAATGGAGATTTATTTTCTTTATGATGACTCTATTTGTTTAGTTAAACTATATGCTTTGTTTCCACTTAGCGAGTAGTGGATGTGCCAAGTATTCCGTTCGTATATGGGGATCGGGCCCTAATGACCGATCCGACGACGCGGGTTTTCGGGTACAGAAATTTGGGCTGTCACAGTTGATATGAAAGCTTTTTCTTAGAAATTTCTGACAAGTCTTGGATGTTGTCGATGTATAGGGAAGTTCTGCTAATGAAACTTTGGTTTCATATTGCAAAGCGTCATGTCTGCTAGAGGAAGGGGCCGACCAAGGGGCGGCCATAATAGGAGTTTGAGAAGTGGGGATGAGACTCCCACTAGTTCTAATAGGGTTCCGATCGGTCATAGTGAGGTTCCGAAAAGAAGCTTTCCGAAAGAGAGGAATCAAGAGAGAAATGAAGAAAGAGAAGAAAGACAAAGGATGATGCAAACTATGGAAGCCATGGAAAATATTATGGCTTAGCAGGTAGCATTGTTGACAGCAAATAACCATCAGCAGACACCACCTACACCTCTGGTTGGACCTGTTGTGCCATATCATTCTGGAGTCGTTGAGTTTAGAAAGTTAAGGCCTCCTAGTTTCTATGGGCAACCGGATCCATTGGAGGCGCAAAAATGGATAAATCAAACTGAGAAGCTCTTACAGAGACTGCCATGTACTGAGGCAGAGAAAGTGAGTTGGGCTTCATGTCAGCTAGAGGGAGATGCCGACCCTTGGTGGATGTCGGCATTATTGAAGAGAGAGCAAGAGAACCCAAATGGGTTATGGACGTGGTGAGAATTTGTTGAGGTATTCAACAAACAGTACTTCCCAAAACAGTTAAGAAATCAGATGGCAGCAAGGTTTATGACCTTGGAGCAGGGAGCAATGACTGTTAGGGAGTACGGTACAGAGTTTTTACGATTATCACGATTTGCTCCGGATTATGTGGCCACGGAACTCATGAAGGCTAATAAATTTGAAAATGGATTGAGGCCGATTCTACATGATAGGATCGCGGTATTTGAGTTGGAAACTTACACAGAAGTGATAGGGCAGGTGTTGGTTGCTGAGAAGGCAATTGATGACATATACAAAACAAGGAACCAGCAGAACAAAAGAAAGACGGGTCAAGGAGTGTCAAGCAACTACGAACTGGTGAATAAAAAGCCGCGTTTTACTCTAGGCCACCTATGCCAACTTCTTTGAGACCGATCCGTTATGAGAGCCCTGCGACCACTACAGGAGTATCAGCTACTCAGGGTTTCTCTAGAGCAGCATCACATACCTCAGCTGAGACGTGTGCCAAGTGTGGCGAGTCTCATAGGACTTCAGATTGTAGGCAGCGTACAGGCGAATGCTTTAAATGTGAGAAGATGGGGCACATGATTAGAGATTGCCCAGAGATGTGAAAAGAGAGGACAACATCAGCTCCTATGCCCAGGCCATTGCAGACTAAGAAGCCAATGGTGCAAAGACGAGCATACACCGTAATAGCCCAGGATACCCAGAATAGTAACGATATCATCCAAGGTGAAAAGTTTATTTAATTATAGTACTTCATTGATTGTATTTTAGATAGAGAAGGTGTATCAACAGTAGGAAGTAGTCTTAAATCAAATTCTTTACATACATAACTTTTGATGCATAAGTAATCGTTGAAGTATGTAAATGAAATAGGTACTTTACAAATGTACGGTAAGGGTGGTTTTCTGTGTTATGAAGCAAGAGTGTTGATAGACCCAGGGTCTACCCACTCGTTTATTACACTTGAGTTTGCGAAAAAGATGAAGGTCGTTCCAGAGGCCTTAGACTTCACTTTGGCAGTGTTAGTCCAGATAGGGAATTCAGTTAGTACCAATATGGTTTATCGGATAGTCATTGTCGCCATCAGGGACTGCGACAGTCATGAATTGACAATGGATTTGATTCTGTTAGATATACAAGGATTTGACATAATCCTTGACATGAATTGGTTATCCACGCATCGTGTAAGTGTCGATTTCCGGAAAAAGATGGTTACCTTTAGACTGAATACGAGAAGATCATTTAGGTTTCTAGGAATGCGATCAGTGTTTGTACTGCCTATCTTCGCAGTCAACGTAAAATGTTTGATAAAGACGGGATGCAATGATTACCTAGCGTTTCTGAAAGAGCACAAAGAGGAGATGAACATCATAACCAAAATTTTGATCATAAGAGAATTTGAAGATATTTTTCCAGAAGAATTGCCAGGATTACCACCGGATAGAGAAGTGGAGTTTGCCATTGACTTAGCACCAGGTACGGACCCCATATCTAAAGCACCATATCGAATGGCTCCAGCTGAGTTGAAGGAGTTAAAGGATCAATTACAAGAACTCCTAGATAAAAGATTTGTAGAACCAAGTGTCTCCTTGGGGAGCATCGGTCTTGTTTGTGAAGAAGGATGGATCGATGAGACTGTGCATCGACTACCGTTAGCTGAACAAGGTAACTATCAAGAACCGATACCCTTTGCCTAGGATTGATGATCTGTTTGATCAGTTACAAGGTGCAAGGTTCTTTTCCAAGATCGACTTGAGATATGGATATCATCAGTTGAGAGTTAAGGTTGAGGACATACAGAAGATAGCATTCAGAACTAGATATGGACACTATGAGTTCTTGGTGATGTCCTTCAGATTGACAAATACACCAGTGTCATTCATGGGCCTGATGAATCGGGTGTTTAAACTATACCTTGATACTTGTGTGATAGTGTTCGTAGATGACATTCTCATCTACTCGAAAACCAAGAAAGAGCATGAAGAGTATTTGAGGATTGCTCTACAAACATTGCGTGAACACCAATTATATGCAAAACTCAGTAAGTGTGAGTTTTGGTTGGAGAAGGTTTCTTAGGACATTTTGTCTCAAAAGACGGTGTTACTGTGGATCTAGCTAAAGTCGAGGCAGTAGTGGAATGGGAACAACCAAAGACTGTGACTGAGATTCGCAGTTTCCTTGGTCTGGCTGGATATTACAGACGATTCGTAGAAGGATTTTCAAAGATATATGGACCACTCACTAAACTTACCAAAAAGAATGTGAGATTTGAATGGACTGAAGAGTGTGAGAAGAGTTTTCAAGAACTCAAGAAGATACTAACTTCAGCTCCAGTGTTGGCTATTCCTTCAAGCAGTGGAGAGTTTGTTGTATACAATGATGCTTCACACAGTAGTTTAGGTTGTGTGCTCAACCAGAATAAGAAGGTGATTCCTTATGGGTCAAGACAGCTTCAGGACCACGAGAAGAATTACCCAATACACGACTTGGAACTAGTAGCAGTGATATTTGCATTGAAGATATGGAGACACTATCTATACGGCAAGACCTTTGAGATATTCACTGATCTTAAGTATAATAACCCGAAAATTTATATTAAACAGTGACCTCGGGATCCGTGCCCGACTGGTCATAAGTTTGACCAAGTAGGAGTTCACTAGTTGACCCGATGAGTGATGAATAGATGCGATGTGAAATTAAAGCAAACGTGTGGAGTGTGAGGTGAGATCTGGAACCACATACACCATCTGGGGTGTATGTGCTCAACACATAGAAAATGAGTATAAAAGGGTTAAAGAACCCTAACTTACTCTTATTTGGTTGTTGAAAGAGTTAAGAAGAGAGAGAGAGGGAGAGAAGTAAAGAGGGGTTGTTGTGCAAGGAGTGAATGCAACCCAAGAGGGGATTCGAGTATTTAAAGTCGAATTCAACGCGAAGGATCCCTTGGAGCTAAAGCTGGAACCCTAGCTTTCCCAACCTCTTGATCCAATCAAATTGAGAATTGATTGAGGTAAATTCTTGTTGAATTAAAGGCATAGATTGTAGAGGTTAAATGGTGGTCAAGAACATTTAAAATCATAGGATAAAGGCTTAGAAAAAAAAAAAAAAATTTGAGAAAGATTTGGAAGGACAGCCCGAAAGGGGGCTGAATCTGGCCAAATCGATTAATCAAAATGGGAGTTCGATTAATCGATTTTGGCCCAGAAGTTGAAAAGTCATGGAAGCCCGATTTCGATTAATCGAAATGAATTTCAATTAATCGATTTGGATTTCGATTAGTCGATTTAGAAATCGACTAATCGACTGGGAAGCTCCAGCCACTGGAGAAATGAAACCTGGGGAAATCGACTAATCGAATTGGGATTTCGATTAATCGATTTTGGGATCTCGATTACTCGATTTAAGAATCGACTGCCTTATGTTGGAGACCTCGATTAATCGATTTGGGATCGATTAATCGAATTTGAATCTCGATTAATCAATTTTGAGAATCGATTAATCGATTTTGGGAATCGATTAATCGAGTTGCTTTTTGATAATCGATTAATCGACTTTGACAGTTTTGATTAAACTTCATAGTTGACTTTGAGATTCAGGGAGGGTCTTGGACCTTCTTTATTACATCTTTAGTGATGAGTTACATGTGTTATGTTATACCATAGGTGGTACGTATGAGCATGAGCACAAGGAGCCGCGTGGGACCTTGATGCTTGGAATTTAAAAGACTTGAAGTAGGGAACACCTTGACATGTACTTTAATTTCAAGAGCATGTATGTAGTGATATAATTATCAAATTGAAGTTGTTTTTAAATTGTGAAAAGCTTTGTGAAAATGGGTGCGTGTGTGACACCAAAAATGTGATAAAGGCATCTGTGTGATGCAAGTAACTAAGAACAAATAATCTAATGAGATTGAGACATCCCCAGGGGATGAGGAAGTGATAAGGCATCAGGTGTGATGCGGTATGCATATATCCCAGGGATGTATACATAGGATTGAATAATTACTGTTGAGGCCTAACTGATATAAGATAGCACACTTACACGGTGAACAACTATATGTAATGCACATGATATCTTTGTTATTTGAGGTTTGGAGGATACCCCACCGACGTGGCGGGATACCCACGACTGACGCGACAGGATATCCGTGGCCAAATGCACGGGCGGCGAATCCATACACGACGAAAGACGGAGGTTTATCCGTGACCGTAAGTACATCCCAGGGATGTTGTGTGATTTTAACCCCGCCGTCTAGTGAGAAATGGGCTTGGGTCGATTCCTGTGGGAATACATTTTACAACCGCTAATTAGATGACGATGATGGGTATCTCATCTCGGCTCGATCTTTGTGGATTACTTAAGTTGAAGATTTAAGTTTTGCTTTAGGCCTGTTCAGTGTCATTCATGATTAAATCAATAGTAATGTAATACATGCAACTTACCAGTAAATTGAGTATAAATCATCTGTTTTTAATTAGTTTTCTAGCAAATGCATAGATTCATCATGCTTTGAATATCATGGAATATATGTGAGTTTTGACTTATATGTTCATTGTGTTGTTCCCTATTGAGCTAGGATGTAGCTCACCCTTTTGACTATACGTCGCAGGTCCATTGATAGCAGCAGCGGAGGCTTCGGGGAACGTGGATCCGGGTGATTCGGATTACGTACCTGGAGACGAGTTGGAGCCTCCTCCCGAGGACTTCTTCTAGGTGACTCTGTTGAGCACTTTGATAGAAAGTCAGTTTTGTGAGCAGTTTAGTGCGGCTTGGTATGTCAAGCCTTTATTTTTGAAACAATGTAATTAAACTAGATATTATTTTGGCGAACCATCTGGGGTGATCTGTGTATCATCGATGGTTTGGGTCGGTTCTCTATTCATGTAGTGGCATGAGAGTAGAACTGTCTTTTGAATATGCCAGTTAGGCATATTAATATTTTCTGCTTTAATGAGGTTATTTACTTTATTTATTATGTGGTGCTTGTTATACCAATGTTCCGTGCTAAGCTTGGGGCACGGTCTGGAGGATCGTGCTGATGGCACGAGTTTCGGGGTGCCGAAAACGGGGCTGTCACAGTTGGTATCAAAGCCTTTTCTTTTAGAAACTTTGACAATCATTCTTTTGTCAGAGCATAGGGACTTCTGCTAATGAAAACTTTGTTTTCACGTGCAGACCGTGATGTTACCTAGAGGAAGGGGCCGACCCAGGGGCGGCCATAATAGAAGTTTACGTAGTGGAGATGGGTACATCTCTCCTACAAATAGAGTACCTATGGGAGATGGAGGGGCTTCTGACAGTGGTGGCCAGGGAAGCCAAGATCAGGAAGAGAGTCGTGATCGAGATCGTCAGGATCGAGATCAGAGAGAGCAAGAAAGAATTAGAGAAAGAAATAAAGATAGAGAAGAGCGTCAGAGAATGATGCACACCATGAAGACCATGGCAGTTGCTATGGCTCAATAGGCAGCATCTCTGGCAGCTCATACGGCAAATGAGCAACATCAGCCACCGACACCTCCAGTAGCTTCGACACCGCCACCATCATCTGCTTTTACTGAGTTTAGGAGGATAAGGCCTCCTAGCTTCTCTGGACAGGGAGAGCCCATAGTGGCAGAGCATTGACTAAGCGAGATGGAGAAGGTGTTCAGTGTGCTCACTTGTACCGAGGACGAGAGCGTCCGTTGGGCAGCCTATATGTTGGACGGGGAGGTTGGGCCTTGGTGGAAGTCCGTTTCTAGGACTAGGGCTCAGGAGACCCAAGACATGCCTTGGACTTGGGATGAATTCGTTGAAGAATTCAATAAACAGTATTTCCCTGAGATAGTAAGGAACCAAATGGAAATCCAATTTCTACAGCTTACTCAGGGGAAGATGACAGTGAGAGATTATGGAGTGGAGTTCATGCGACTCGCTCGCTTTGCGCCTGACTACGTCATCATAGAGATGATGAGAGCAAAAAGGTTTCAGCAAGGGTTGAGATCAGACGTAAGGGGAGGAGTAGCACCATTCCAGCTGAGGACCTATGGAGAGGTCATGAGTAAGGCCTTGGTGGTAGAAGAAGAAAATAACAACAAATACCGCCAGAGGGAGCAACAAGGAAGGTGGAACTCTGATCAGAGCAAAATGAGAAACTATGAACCGGTGAACAAAAAGCCGAGGTTCATACCGAACAATCTTAAGCCACCGTTTCAAGGAGGCTATGGGCGACCGACGCAGCAGAACAACCAGTAGAGATTTCCATTGCTTGCGTCGGGAAGACCGATACGCTACGAGAGCCCTGCGATTACTATAGGCGCTACAGTCACACATGGGGCTTCTCGAGCAGCTTCTTCCACGCCACGTGAGACTTGTGCCAAGTGTGGCAAGCCTCACAAGACATCAGACTGTAGGGTAGGCACTCGGGGTTGCTTCCGATGTGGCAAGATGGGCCACTTGATCAGGGAATGCCCCGAGGTGAACAAAGGGAAGACGGCTTCAGTACCTATTCCGCGACCGATTCAAGCAAGGAAGCCGATCGTCCAAGGAAGAGCCTACACAATCACAACTCAGGAGGCTCAGAATATAAACGATGTCATTCAAGGTGAGCTTTCTTTTAAATAAAGAATTTCAATTCTTGAAATTTTTAGATAGAAAAGGTACATCTATATTTAGAAAAAAATATATATAAGAGAAACTTGCATGTGATAAATCTAGTATATTGATAATAAACAATATATATATGTGTATGTATAATTAGGTGAATTATACATCTATAAGAAGGGAAGCGACGTGTCATACGAAGCTCGAGTGTTGATAGACCCAGGGTCTACCCACTCATTTGTTACACCTCGCTTCACAAAGAAGATGAAAGTCGACCCAGAGGAGTTAGACTTCGTTTTAACCATGACGGTTCCTACTGGGAAAGCAGTTGATACCGAGAAGGGTTACAACTCCATGATCGTGAGGGTCATGGATGGAGGCAATATTGAGCTACCCGCGAACCTACTTTTGTTAGATATGCAAGGATTCGACGTGATCCTTGGCATGGATTGGCTATCGACTCACTATGCGACGGTCGATTGCAAGAACAAAGTTGTCACTTTTAGATCGAATACAAGGAGATCGTTTCGATTTAGAGGAGAGAGGACGACGCAACTACCACTTATCTCGACAGTCAGGGCCGAGCGATTGATCAGAAAGGGGTGTAGCGAATACTTGGCATTTCTGAAGGAGCACAAAGAGGAGAAGAATGTGATCTCGGAGATAGCAGTTGTGCGAGACTTCGCCGACATATTTCCGGAAGAGTTACCTGGACTACCTCCAGAGAGAGAAATAGAATTCTCCATCGACTTAGCACCAGGAACGGAGCCTGTTTCTAAAGCACCATACAGAATGGCTCCTGCTGAGTTGAAGGAGTTGAAAGAGCAGTTACAAGAATTAATGGATAAGGGTTTTGTTAGATCGAGTGTGTCTCCATGGGGAGCACCGGTCTTGTTTGTAAAGAAGAAAGATGGGTCAATGCGTCTGTGCATTGACAATCGACAATTAAACAAACTCACTATTAAGAACCGATACCCTTTGCCTAGGATAGATGACTTGTTTGATCAGCTGCAAGGAGCGAAGTATTTCTCAAAGATCGATCTGAGATCAGGATATCATCAGTTGAGAGTCAAGGCAGAGGATATTGAAGAAGGCGCATTCAGGGGACTCGTCTGGACACTATGAGTTCCTAGTGATGCCATTTGGGTTGACAAATGCCTTGGCGTCATTCATGGATCTGATGAATAGGGTGTTTAAACCACACCTAGATACTTGTGTCGTAGTGTTTGTTGACGACATCCTGATGTATTCAAAGTCAGAAGAAGAACATGAGAAACACTTAAGAGTAGCCCTACAGACTCTACGTGAACACCAGTTATATGCCAAGCTCAGTAAATGTGAGTTTTGGTTAGAAGAAGTTAGTTTTTTGGGACATGTCGTCTCAAAGCTTGGTGTCACCATAGATCCAGCGAAGATCGAAGCAGTAGTGAATTGGGAGCAACCAAAGACAGTGACCGACATCCGCAGTTTCCTAGGATTGGCGGGTTACTACTGACTTTTCGTTGAGGGTTTTTCAAAGATATCAGGACCACTCACGAGACTCACACCGAAGGATGCAAGGTTTGAATGGAGTGAGGCATGCGAGAAGAGTTTTCAAGAACTCAAGAAGAGACTCACTTCAGCTCCAGTGTTAGCTATTCCTTCAGGCAGTGGAGGATTTACAGTGTATAGCGATGCTTTGTATATTGGTTTGGGTTGTGTGCTTAATCAGCACAAATAGGTGATAGCGTATGGGTCGTGACGGTTGAAAGAGCATGAGAAAAATTATCCGACACATGACCTGGAATTAGCAGCGGTCATTTTTGCGCTCAAGATTTGGAGACATTACTTGTACGGTGAAACATTTGAGATTTTCACCGATCACAAGAGCCTCAGATATCTATTTTCATTGAAGGATCTAAACATGAGGCAGCGCAGATGGATGGAATTTCTCAAGGACTATGACTGTTCCATACAGTACCATCCAGGCAAGGTTAATGTAGTAGCCGACGCCTTGAGTCGGAAGAGTTCAGCTCAATTGGCTAGTCTAATTTTGGGTATGCACAGATGGAAGCTGTTTGAAGATCTAGCACTATACGATGCAAACATTGAGTCACAAGCTATAGGAGCCTTCTTGGCTAATATCTCAGTGAGACCGATGATATTTGAGCATATCCATGAGCTACAAATGAAAGACCCGGCGCTAACAAAGATTCGTCAAGATGTAACTGAAGGCATTACATATGAGTTTTCAATCAAGGAGGATGGTTCCTTATTGTTCAAGGACCGCCTCTGTATTCTGGATAACGTCGATCTACGACGAGCAATTCTTGATAAATCACATAAGTCAAGCTATGCTATCCACCCGGGAAGCACCAAGATGTATCAAGATTTGAAAAAGAACTATTGGTGGAGAGGCTTGAAACAGGATGTGGCAGAGTACGTGTCGCGGCGTTTGACGTGCCAACAAGTGAAGATCGATCATAGACATCCCACAGGCTTATTGCAGCCTCTACCTATACCGGAATGGAAATGGGAGTCGATTTCTATGGATTTCATCATTGGACTACCGCGTACTGCAAAGAAGTACAATGCCATTTGGGTAGTGGTCGATCGATTGACTAAGTCAGTGCACTTTTTACCTTACAACACGATGTACACGGCGGGAAGACTGGCAGAGCTCTATATGAAAGAGATTGTCCGTTTGCATGGGATTCCGAGTAGCATTGTTTCAGACCGTGGCCCATTGTATACATCAAAGTTTTAGAAGAAATTTCAAGAAGGAATGGGAACGCGACTAGATTTCAGTACGACATTCCATCCGCAAACTGACGGACAGACTGAAAGGGTCAATCAGATCATTGAGGACATACTTAGGGCATGTATGTTAGAATTGCAAGGATCATGGGATCAGCATCTACCCTTAATTGAGTTTGCATATAACAACAGTTTTTAGACGAGCATTGGGATGGCACCATATGCAGCACTTTACGGACGGTGATGTAGATCGCCCATCAATTGGGGGTGAGAAATTCATTTTGGGACCCGAAATACTTAAAGATAATGCCACCTATGTTTGTATGATAAGGGCAAAAGAAAGGCATGGAAAAAGCTATGCCGATATCAAGCGGACGAGTGTAGACTTCAAAGTAGGTGAACACGTGTTTGTGAAAGTGTCACCTATGAAGGGGGTGATGAGATTTGGAAAGAGAGGGAAGCTAAGTCCCTGCTATCTTAGACCATTTGAAGTTTTGGGTCGAGTAGGGGAAGTTGCTTACCGCATTGGATTGCCACCGTTATTCGATCCAGTACACAATGTCTTCCACGTATCTATGCTCAGGAAGTACCTTAACGACCCTGATCACGTGTTGAGCGGTCAAGCTTTTGAGATGCATGAGGACATGACCATGATCGAAGAGCCGGTGGAGATTTTGGATCGAAAGGAACATGTGTTGCGAACGAAAGTGATTCCACTAGTACTTGTCAGATGGAAGCATCATCCGGCCGAGGAAGCTACATGGGAACGAGAGGCCGATGTGAAAGAACAATATCCAACCTTGTTTCCGACCACTTGAGAGTCAATTGTACCCCCGCAAGCATGTTTGTGGATTTTAACAACACTTGTAATCCAATGTAGATTTTGATCAAAGTATGAAATAGAAACAATTTTTATAAGCACATGGCCATGATGATGTGTTTTGTAGAACCAAGGATCAGTTGGTATCATGAATTACCAAGAGAAATCAAGGAAACACAAACTTTTAAAAAGCTAAAGAATCTAATCAAAACCGATTAATCGATTTGGAATTTTGATTAATCAATTTTGGTCGATTAGTCGACTGGCATGTGCCAGTGACTGGACATTTAATGAGGATTCAGAAAATGAAAGAAGGGAAATTTCGATTAATCGATTTGGGTTTCGATTAATCGATTCTTGATTTCGATTAGTCGATCTAGATGTTCGATTAATCGAGTGACTTAAGAAAATTTGAAGAAATTGAAGTATTTATGTGATTTTGATTAATTGAATAAAATTTTGATTAATCGATTTGGGATTTCGATTAATCGAACTGGAAGTTCGACTAATCGAGTTACTTACTGAAATTGGAAAATTTTTTAAGGACTGCACGATTTCGATTAATCGAAGTAAATCTCGATTAATCAATTTTGTAATTTTGATTGATCGAAATGGATTTCGATTAATCGACTGGCTCACGCCAGTGAGCTAGAAAACTTGAAATTTGTAACGGATACGATTTCAATTAATCGAAATAGTTTCGATTAATCGATTTTGACTTTCGACTAATCGATTTTGGAAATCGATTAATCAATTTTGAGCGAGTTAACCTAATTTTGAAATTTTGATTAATCGAATTTGAATTTCGATTAATCGAAGCCAGTCTATATATATATATATATATATATATATATATAAGTTGGGGTTTTGGGTGCCCATTCGAAACTCTTAAACCTTGGGCGCCATTTCTTCTTCTTCTCCAACCGATCAAGACAGCTAGGGTTTTGGATTTCCTTCGTCGATTTCGGACCAAGATCGCTTATTTTCACCACGAAACTTACGGTAAACCCTAGTTCGACTCTTTTTCTTCAAATTCAAGCTATTAAACCCTAGTTTTGATAAATTTTCACCAAAATGCCACCCAAAAGTCTGTTATCTTTGAAGAAGGCAACTTCTAAGCTCCCGGTTTGGCGTAAGAATGCCGCACCGCCACCACCTACCCCATCACCAGTGAGGACTCCATCACCGTCGGCATTGGAGACCACCTCCGGTTCGACGAGCGCGTCTTCGCGCGAGTCTTCACTCGAATCCACCCCCATGCCGCCACCACCCACCAATGTAATTCAACCCAACGAGTGGTGGGCAGCCAAGACCTTTGAGGTCGAGTACATTATTGACCCAACCCTCTTCACGAACCCCGATGTACCGGGCGAGACCCAATGGGCTCGTAATTACCTCCGAAATGCCGGTCTCGACAACCTTTTGAAACCTATCCGTGGGTCCTACTACCCACGATTGGTCCGTTTATTCTACCAAGGGCTAACAGGCGGCCCTACCGACGATGTTGTTTTAACCAAGATTGAGGGTCGGGAATACACGATCACCCGTCGCCACATACACGAGGTACTCGAGTGTTACCTCGATTTCACACCAGTGACCACCCTCTTTCCACCCTTTGAGGAAGAGGCCAAATTTTAGGAGATCATAGCCCGTATGACCAACGGAAAGACGGGATCGGGATCCTCCATTAGGAGGGTCGACCTTCCCCACTACATGTGGATGCTTGATTCAATAATCAAGTGCAACCTATACCCACTACGCCACGACACAGAGTGCGTAGAAAAGGAGCAACAGACACTTTATGCGGCCTTCTGTGGCCGATGGTTTGATGCGACCATGATCGTCCTCGAGGGGATGAGATATATAAAAGGTAAGTTGATGAAGGGCAACTTGAGGCCCAAGGAGAGGATGCCATATGCTTGACTCATATCGAGCATGTTGGAGTGTTACTCCAATGCTCCCGAGTATGTGGTATCGCCCCATGAGGTGAGGGCAACGGACCAAGTGAAGACATTTTCAAAGTCTTCCTGGAGCCGCAGTTATAATTTGTTGAAGCGGACCCTACCGGCTCCGGGTCCCATTTCGGCAGCAGCAGCAGCTCCAGTACCACCACCACCCCCACCACCACATCTAGACCCACCCGTGGGTGGGGCACACCCGTTGAGCCACCAGCAGAGGGGGTGCCCTCCCACACCACCGCTTCACCTACGCCGCCAGCACAGTCTGCGGCAGCTACACCTACGTCATCCTACCACCGTCGAGCACCTCACTCTGGTCCTACCATCGAGGACGTGTTGGCACGCATGGAGGCCAACAATGAGAGGATGAACCGGAGGATGGACTTTCTGATGTTCTATACCCTCCGCTACATCTACCCGTTGGACTACCAGCGACGCCTTGCTCAGGAGGAGGAGTGGACCGCGGGACGGACCGCCTTCCATAGGGGTCCAGTCTTCCATCCCACCACCAGCATGAGCTCGGAACCACACCACCAGAGCCCAGCCCTAGACTTATGACCGCTACCTCAGACCATCCACCAGCCGGCCCCACATCCGGCCACCCAGATGGAGCGCAGACCACATCAGAGCCGCCAGAGAGGGACGGCGTGGCGATTGATGGTTTCATTTTGTCATCTTTTTGGACATTGTAGTACAGTTGTATTTACAGAAAATTGAGACTTGTAAAAAATTTTGATATATAAATGAAATACATAAAATTTTTGAAGATGTACTTGACTTTAATTATGGTTACTCGCTCTATGTAATGTATCCGTCCGTTTTTATGTGTGTGGGTACGTGCTACTCCAGTATGTGGGGTACCCAAGCGACCACCTTTGGGTTATTTTTTAGAACGAAAATTCCTAAGGTGGGGAGGATGTAATAACTCGAAAATTTACATTAAACAGTGACCTCGGGATCCATGCCCGACTGATCATAAGTTTGACCAAGTAGGAGTTCACTAGTTGACCAGATGAGTGATGAACGGATGCGATGTGAAATTAAAGCAAACATGTGGAGTGTGAGGTGAGATCTGGAACCACATACACCATCTGGGTGTATGTGCTCAACACATAGAAAATGAGTATAAAAGGGTTAAAGAACCCTAACGTACTCTAGTTTGGTTGTTGAAAGAGTTAAGAAGAGAGAGAGAGGGAGAGAAGTAAAGAGGGGTTGTTATGCAAGGAGTGAATGCAAGCCAAGAGGGGATTCGAGTATTTAAAGCCGAATTCAACGCGAAGGATCCCTTGGAGCTAAAGCTGGAACCCTAGCTTTCCCAACCTCTTGATCTAATCAAATTGAGAATTGATTGAGGTAAATTCTTGTTGAATTAAAGGCATAGATTGTAGAGGTTAAATGGTGGTCAAGAACATTTAAAATCATAGGATAAAGGCTTAGAAAAAAAAAAGAAAATTGTTTGAGAAAGATTTGGAAGGACAGCCCGAAAGGGGGCTGAATCTGGCCAAATCGATTAATCGAAATGGGAGTTCGATTAATCGATTTTGGCCAAGAAGTTGAAAAGTCATGGAAGCCCGATTTCGATTAATCGAAATGAATTTTGATTAATCAATTTGGATTTCGATTAGTCGATTTGGAAATCGACTAATCGACTGGGAAGCTCTAGCCACTGGAGAAATGAAACCTGAGGAAATCGACTAATCGAATTGGGATTTCGATTAATCGATTTTAGATTTTGATTAATCGATTTTGAGATCTCGATTACTCGATTTAAGAATCGACTGCCTTATGTTGGAGACCTCGATTAATCGATTTGGGATCGATTAATCGAATTTGAATCTCGATTAATCGATTTTGAGAATCGATTAATCGATTTTGGTTTCGATTAATCGATTTTGGGAATCGATTAATCGAGTTGCATTTCGATTAATCGATTTTGGGAATCGATTAATCGAGTTGCATTTCGATTAATTGATTTTGGGAATCGATTAATCGACTTTGACAGTTTTGATTAAACTTTATAGTTGACTTTGAGATTCAGGGAGGGTCTTAGACCTTCTTTGTTACATCTTTAGTGATGAGTTGCACGTGTTATGTTGTACCATGGGTGGTACGCATGAGCATGAGCACAAGGAGCCGTGTGAGACCTTGATGAGGTTATTTGCTTTATTTATTATGTGGTGCTTGTTATACCAATGTTCCGTGCTAAGCTTGGGGCACGGCCTGGAGGATCGTACTGATGGCACGGGTTTCGGGGTGTCGAAAATCGGGCTGTCACATTAAGAGCCTCAGATACTTGTTTACGCAAAAGAAACTCAATATGAGGCAATGCAGATGGATGAAATTTCTCAAGGACTACGATTGCTCCATTCAGTATCACTCAGGCAAGGTGAATGTGGTAGTAGATGCTTTGAGTCGGAAGAGTTCGACTCTATTGTCTAACATTGTTATGGGGATTCGTAGATGGAAATTGTTGGAGGATCTCTCTTTGTACGACACAAGGATCGAAGTATAAGCGTCAGGGGCCTTGTTGGCTAACATTACAATATGACCGATGATCTTTGAGCACATTCAAGAATTGCAAATGAAAGATCCAGAGATAGTAAAGATTAGGCAGGGTGTGATTGATGGCAGTAAATTGGATTTCTCAATTAAGGAGGATGACTCACTATTGTTCAGGGGACGTCTATGTATACCGATTAATGCCGACCTTCGACAAACCATCTTAGATGAAGCCCATAAGTCTAAATATGCTATACACCCTAGTAGCACAAAGATGTATCAAGATATGAGGAAGAACTACTGGTGGAGGGGTTTGAAATAGGATGTTGCTGAGTACGTGTCAAAGTGTTTAGTACGTCAGCAGGTGAAAGTAGATCACAAACATCCGACATGCTTATTGCAACCTCTACCTATACCAGAGTGGATTGAGAGTCAATTTCAATGGACTTCATTGTGGGATTACCACGAAAAGCGAAGCGACACGATGCCATTTGGGTAGTCATTGACCGATTAATCAAGTCAGCTCACTTCTTGCCATACAACACTATGTATACGGCAGGGAGGCTTACGAAGATGTACATGAAAGAGATAGTCCGATTAAATGGTATTCCAGTTAGTATTGTCTTAGATCGTGACCCGTTATATACTTCAAAGTTTTAGCAAAAGTTTCAAGAAGGAATGGGTACACGATTAGACTTCAGTTCAACATTCCACCTACACGGATGGACAAATAGAATGAGTGAATCAGATTATAGAAGATATGCTTAGAGCATGTATGCTGGATTTTCAGAGATCATAGGATCAACACCTACCATTGATCGAGTTTGCATACAATAACAACTTTCAAACAAGTATCGGTATGGCACTGTATGAGGCGTTGTATGGACAACGATGTAGATCGCCAATCAATTGGGAAGAGACGGGCAAAAAGTTTGTATTGGGTTCGGAAATACTTGAGAGCAATGCCACTATCGTTCATGTGATAAGAGAAAGAATCAAATCAGCTTATAGCAGACAGAAGAGTTATACCGATATGAAAAGAACGAGCGTTGATTTTCACGTTGGAGACCACATGTTCGTTAGGATTTCACCCATAAAGGGTGTCATGAGATTTAGAAAGCGGGGAAAGTTAAGCCCACACTACTTTGGACCCTTTGAGGTTTTGGGCAGAGTTGGTGAAGTGGCTTACAAAATTGGATTACCCCCACTATTCGACAGGGTAATAATATCTTTCATGTGTCTATGCTTAGAAAGTATGTGAAGGATCTGACTCATGTTTTGGATGATCAACTGCTTGAGCTGTATGAAGATATGTCGATGATAGAAGAGCCAATGAAAATACTTGATCGGAAGGAGCAAATCTTGCGTATGAAGAACATTCCGTTAGTGCTTGTCAAGTGGAGAAATCACCCAGCTGAGGAGGCCACTTGGAAGCGTGAGGCGGAGGTTAGGGAACAACACCCTCAGTTGTTCAGTGAGAGTTGAGACGAGCTGTTATTTGTAAATTTCTTTAATGATAATGAATATGAAATTTTCTATGAAGCTGTAAATTGATGAACATATTAAGATTGATTGAGTAGAAATTTGAAGAACGCAATAAAGATTGGAATGAAAAAAATACAAAGTTTCTTGTTTTCTACCAAACCGACCGATCAAAACCTAAAACCATTCGATCGATTCAACAGAAAGAGAGACACAGACTGTCTGTGAAAACCGTTCGATCGAAATCACCAAGACAAGGAGCCAAATCTGAACTGGTAGGGTAAATAATGGAAACCGTTGATTCGAAATAAGTGGCCATTCGATCGAAATATGAAAACCGTTCGATCGATTTGAAACAGTTCGATCGAATTTGTTGACCAGTGCATTTATGAGTGGAAACCGATCGAACGATTTTAAATATTTCAATATTATGTATATATATGGGACGTGCATTTTTAGTTCAAAAAAAATTTAGAAACTGAGTTTTTCTTTTTGGGGGTTTTCTTGTACTCTAATTTGGGAGACCTTCAAACTCCGATTCAAAGCTTTTGGAGTTCAGATCTTCACAAGGATGAGACCCAATCACTTCAAAAGGTAAACCCTACACTTTTATAGATTGAAATTGGTAATTTCTCAATTCTACCCTAGTTTCTCTTAGTTTTTTTGGAAAACCCTAGTTCCTTTGGATTGTTGTGGTTGTAATGGCACCCAAAACTCGACAAACGTCGAAGCAACCCTCATCATGACCGGGTTCGTCGCAACCACAACCACCACAACCATCAATACCACGACCACCACAACAGTCAATGCCGCAGCCACCACCCAAACGACGTGAGCAACCCAACGAATGGTGGGTTGAGAAAGATTTTGAAACCAAATGGATTATTGATAGGAAGCTGTTTGCAAAGCGTAAGGAGACACATTGGGCTTTTAGGTATATTACTAGGGCCGGTTTGGAGGGTGTACTCCAACCTTTTAACGAGTACTACTATCCTCGTCTTGTGAGGTTATTTTACCAAAATATGTATGACGGTAATAAATCGAAGACCCTTTGCACCAAAATAGATAATATAAATTACGAGTTTACCTATTCCGATGTTTCTGACTCCATGGAATGCTATGAGAAGTATTGTAGCGAAATTGAATTGACGGAGCCTTTCCCAGCGCCTGTGGACTATAAGATTGTGACAGAACAAATGACCCCGGGCAGGCTCGGGTCTAGATCGGCAGTCAAGAGAGTGGATTTACCGCGCGAGCTGTCGATGCTCGATATAATTTTCAAGTATAATTTGTACCCGTTGCGGCATAAGACATAAAGAGTAGGAGAGATCCAAATGGCTTTATTTTCTGCATTTAATTGTCAATAGTTTTGTGCGCCAAAGGTCATTTTTGAGGGTATGAAATATGCTAGGAAAAACATGTTAGAGGGGGCGGCAAAACCCATTGACGACATACCCTATGCACGTCTTATTTCCATTATGATCGAGGGCTATGCCGGTGATGACACGCATACTCTTTCGAAGAGTGAACCAAAATTGACCAACAACGTGAAGCCCTACACTATAAAGGAATGGAGCAAGACCTATAATCGATTGATAAAGAGACCGCGGGATGAAGTGCAAGCGCCACCTGAGCCACAAGACCAAGAACAACCAGATCATGACGCACCGGTTCAAGATGAGCCGACTGCTACAATTCCACCCCAGCAGTGTGCTCCTACCACCACCACACCCGAGTGCCCCTACGCCTACCATTGTTGGTGTCTACGCTTTGTTGGCTGAGAACACATGCCGAATGACCGAGAACAATCGTCGGATGAACTGCCAGCTAGACTATCATGATGCCTTGCATGTCGAGGCTATGCGCTACATGTACCCAACAGATTATTTCCAGCGCATGGCGGCGGCACGAGCGTAGATTCCGAAGGCGTTAGGTTCTGGTGTGGGCGGCCACGATGAGGACGAGGACCAGTCAGGCGATGCCACAGCTTGAGCGATAGTTATGGGGTTTATGGTTTCCTTTTTGAGTATTCAGAATGTTTCTTTAAGGATCTTGTAATTAAAACAGATGAAATTGGGCATAGGTCCTTTAAAACTATCGTGGCATGGTTGCCACTTCTTGAGATCTTTAAAACTATTGTGTCATGGTTGCCACCTAATGGTGTAGATAACTTTTTGGATGTGATTGAATGGTAAATTTACTTTTTGCGAAATATTCGAATTTGCACATAATTGTCCTTACATGATATGCTCTTTGTGAATGCTCTTTCGTGCAAGTACGATGGGTGGGTTAAAATGGACCCGCATGTTTTTGTATGTGACAGTGAATGTCATAATTCTCCAAGTGATGTGTTTGTTGTAAATTAGGTGTGGGTCTAGCCTTGGCTAGCATTTTTATATAAGTTATGACTTGATGAATCCTCGTGAAAGGATTGGATTCTCTAATAGGGGGAACCATTTGATTATTAGGTATCTTGTGTTTATGAGTACTTGACTCCAAGGGAGTGAGAAATTAGGGGACCCTTAGTCAATTTTCGAGGTCGAAAATTTCTGAGGGGAGAATGTAAAGGCCCAAAAATTTGGACCTTTGAACAGTACTTCTCGATGGGCATGCCCGATTGGTCACACATCAGATAAGATAAAACATTAAAATAATTATGTGAGTTAGTTAACTTAGTTGTGGATGAGAAAGAAAAGATTTAAGTGAGTATAAACCATTAATGAGGTAGCGTACACTGAAATACGGTGTATGTGTTTAACACTTGAGTTAGAGACTTTAAGTATAAAAGACAAAATGTTGAGACAAATAAACTCTCTTGCTTTGGTTGTTGTGGAGTTATTAAGAGAGAGAGAGCAGGGAGGCAAGCTTTGAATGCGCATGTTCATGCGTACTGGTACTTAACACTGTACGTGAGATTGCGAAATTCGAATCGTGAGGAATCCGAGGCTCCAATCATGAAACTTAGTTTGAGCTGAGCACATGGATCGAGAAGATTGATCAACAAAAAGGTAAGAATTATGATTTAGGTGTGTTTGGCATGTGTATTATTAATTGGTTAGCAAGTAAGTAAGAATTAAGAAGTAAAGAGGTTAGTTTTTGAGAAAATGAGTTTTTAGAAGTTAAAGCCCGTGAATGTGCTGAGTCTGATGCAACCGATCGATCGAAATAAGTGAATGTTCGATCGATTTTGTCAGAGAAAGGAAGGCTGTGAGTTTATGAGGAAATCGATCGAAATTAATTTCGATCGATCGAATTGGAGAAACCGATCGAGCGGTTTGGAACCGATCGATTGGAATGTGGCACCTGAGTAAGGTTTGGTTTCTTTGTAAACCGTTCTATTGTTTTGGAACCGATCGAGCGATTTGGGGAAATCGATCGATTGGTTTAGACAGATCCAGAATTTTGTTTCGAATTTCTTTGTGGACTTTGGGGAGACTTTCTACCTTTTTGTTTTACGTCACTTCTGGCGTAGGGACTTTGAATTTGTATATGTTAGGTATGAGAATGATTATGAGCTAAGAAGCTAGCTCAGATTAGGAAGATTTTGTTTGAACTTCGTGTGAGGTAGGGAAAACTCCTTAACATGTATATCTGATTTTAACTAGCATGTGTGTAATGATATAATAAGAGTGTGTGTGCATTTTGGTAATTTGTCTGTATGATAACATGATATTCATTCATAGCTTTTAACATGTGAACTTCGTATGTGTGAGCACTAAGGGGAAAAGAAATGTGTGTGTGTGTGCCATGAGAAATGTGAATGTGACATCAAAAGACTGTGTATAAGTATGTGTGTGAACCCTTTTAATCCTTCGAATTATTATAATTACCACAAACTCACGGTGAATAACTATAAGTTAATTTGCACTTTGATTTAAGGTTATGTGGATACCCAACTGACACGGCAGGATATCCGTGACCGACGCGGCGGGATATCTGTGACCGGTACGACGAGATATTCGTACAAATTGTGCTCCAGTACGCGAAATATCCGTTCTTTTGTTTCCAATCCGTGAAAACACTTCGTTCAGCACAAGTCTCCTAATTCGAAGGAGCTTGGGCGCTTTGTGCAAATGGTTCATGCGAACAACAATGGTGAGTATTCCTATCGAGGGCTCAATGCTATATATGCTCGAGGGACTATTTAAGTTATCACTTTAAGTTTTTCCCTTGAAATGAATTAAGTTTTATGAAGTAAGAACAAGCTTTTGAAATTACGTTAAGTATGGTTTCGAAACATGCATTTAGTTATTCGTCTTGTCCTTGTATATGCTCTTAAGTTGTGAATCTCATTAAGGAAACTATGCTTTGAATTATGTCATGAAAGATATGTAAGATGTGAAAGATATGCATGCTATTACTTTTCCCTATTGAGCTATGATGTAGCTCACCCTTCGTCCATGTGTTCGAGAGTTAGGCTGCTGCTTGAGGACATGGATCCACGAGGACTGAGATGCGTTCGAGGAAGAGAAGCCCCTCCTGAGGAGTTCTTCTAGCAGACTGTGATGCGCTAGTTTGATTTTTGAGATCATATTTGTAAGGCTTGGTACGTCCAACCATTTTTGTAGGGTCATTGTATATGTCATACGTTCTATCCTTTTTGCGAACCATGCGTGGTGAATGTTGTGTGTCACTGAGTGTTCGACTCGGTTCTTTTGCTCATGCGATTAGCATGGGATTAGAACCATCTTTTGGGATTATCTTGTTTAGTTTCATCATGATATAGAAATGGAGATTTATTTTCTTTATGATGACTCTATCTGTTTAGTTAAACTATATGATTTGTTTTCGCTTAGCGAGTAGTGGATGTGCCAAGTGTTCCGTTCGTATATGGGGATCGACCTTAATGACCGATCCGACGGCGTGGGTTTCCAGGTGCGAAAATTCGGGCTGTGACACGTCATCCACTATACCTACATATTACACATGACTGTCGATAAGAGTTGATATACTCAACATATATAGATAAACTAAAATCATAATTTAATATTTTCTTTATCAAATGCACATTACAACCATTACCCCTCTCCTGTGTGAATAGCTCACTTATTTTGTACGGCAGCTTCAACAATCACACTTAGAGAGTACTTTTCTACAAGAATTTATGTCAACACCTATAATGCGTCATTTCGAGAAATTATCTCATCACTATAGGGTCGAGTACGGTTAACTAACCCCAAACTCTATTATATTTTCATTTTCTTCTTCATTCGTTTCTTAATTATTTGTGTATTCGGTTAAATTATGCTAAAATCACTTTCAAATAAATGTCAAATGTCCCAACCTTATGAAAATATAATTTACAAAACGTATATGCAAGGGAATAAAGATAGAAATGAAAACAAAGGTATGTTGGTAACATCATTATCTTAAGTGTTGTATCATTAAGAACCAATCATTTCATCGCTTATTACATGTTTTTTAGAAAAATCCATAAATAACACAAATGACAACTAAACATTTTAGAAAACAAATTTATTTGTGGAACAAAATACAATACAAACTAGACGTAGCAAATGAAGTTGACATTAACTTATGAGTAATGCTTAGGTAATCCATTAGCTAAGGCAAAAAATTTATATATATATATATATATATATATATATATATATAATGGAATCGTAGCTAAGAGTGGCAAGAATGAAGCCACTGCAACACCAAAATGTATCTACCCCAAGGTTTAAAAGCTCTGTTATGGTACCAGTATATACCATAAATAACGATTGATAGTTTCTAGCATATAAGAGTAATTTCAATTTTTGAAGAAAATAATAGTAATATATAACCGTTAATCTCAATTGAATCGGAAAATACCGGTGATATTTATGAGATTTTCCAAGATTTTTGGACCATGATCTTGTAACATATGAAGTCAAAATTATGATTCAAAGTTTCCCCACACTATGAGGCAACAAGCCTTCAAAATGGAAAACTTTCCCATAACATGATATGAGTTGGGTAGGGATACTTAGTACGACTACGATCCTTTTGGTAAATGAGAGTCCGAGTCTAAAAATTTCCATCCTAGTTGAGAAATTGTTCCTGCAAGTCTCAAATCACAATCCTTTGACTATAATCTGGATTATATCGACAGAGCCATGCTACAGGAACATGAGGAAGATTGTTCATCATGATTGACATGCAAAGAAAATGTTTGTTCGACTGAAGAATTCTTATGAAGAATGCGTTCACAAAACTATGTAACTCTTTCAATAAAAAATTTCAAAACAGACTGTGATTAAACTGAATGATTTTTCCAGTATTTCAAGCCACAAAAATGGCTTACCTAAAGAGAAGCATGTACTCAAAAATTGCAAGATGGTAATTTTAACCAACTACCATTTTGCTCATATTGTGGATTCTTGTCAATCAATGAAACTACTGGAATGAAAAATGCACCGTGATGGGTTGCTACTTTAGGATGTTGATGAACTGAATTCAGGGAGAAAGGAATTTCTGTAAAAAATCATCATTGTTGTCTTTTCCATCTATTTAGGATCAGCTAAAGGAATATTTTGCCAAAGCGCATATAAAATTTTGCTTCTATATGCAAGTGTAGGTCGTTAGAATGTGGAATACCCTGGATTTACTGAAATAAGACCTTCTGTCAACCAATTGAAGTACTGGAATGCATAAATTACTTGATCTTTACACTTTCAATATGTTTGTAAACTAAATTTTATTACCTATCTAAAATCTCATTAACAACCTCTAAAGAAAATGAATGTAATTTCTAATGCACGATCTCAACAAAATTGCATCTAAGAAAATGAAAACTTCCTCTTCGCATTACACTCCAAAATGCAGACACACAACTAAGAATCCAAATTCGACTGAGAAAAACTTTAAAATCTGGAATTAAAACAAAATCTCAAACATCAAAAGCCAATCAAACCAAATTTTGTCAAGAAAACTGCACAAAATCTGTAAATTTTAACCAACTACCATCTAGCTCATACCGTGGTCAATCAATGAAACTACCAGAAAGAAAAAACCACCGTAATGGTCGTTGCTTTAGTATGCTCGTGAACTAAATTCAAGTAAGGTGAAAAGAATTTTGGTAAAATCGTCATCGATGTTGTTGACTTTTCCCATCTATTTAGGATCATGTAAAGAAATTTTCAGGAAAAAAAATATAAAATTTTGCTTCTATATGCAATTTTAGATGGTTAAATCTCGAATACAGTGGATTCACGAAAAATAAAACCTTCTGCCAATCAATGAATCAACTGGAATGCATTAACTCCATCATATTCACACCGTCAATATGTTTGTAAACTAAATTTTAATTATATAACTATTCGAATTACTAAGCAATTACTTTTTACCAGCATATCAACTATCTACGATCCAATCAACAACCTCTTAAGCAAAAGGATTTAATTTCTAATGCACGATCTCAACATCCCTAAACCCTAAAAAAAATGCATACTTCCTCTTGGCATTAGGCTCCAAAACGCATAGTCACAGAACAACGAATCAAAATTCCACTGGGCAAAATTCCCAATTCCAAAATTAAAACGAAAATCTCAAACATCAAGATCCAATCAAATCCTAATTTCCTCAACAAAATCGCACGAAATCAGTAAATTTACCTTGCGAAAAAACATTACCAAATAAATATCAGCCTAAACCGCAAAGAGAAACAAATATATTGCAAACGACGATTACCTTTCGAGGATTCCATTAACCATAACGACTAGGTGATTAGCTGAGTTCTCAGAACTCCATACATCTCGTCCTCCATTAATGGATTCGGACCAAACTCCGTCACCTTGCAAAATGCAATCTATGACCAAAATCTTCTTCTTCTTCTTCTTCTTTAAATGATAAACTAAAAAATAAACTCTTAAAAAAAGGAAAGAAGAAAAGAAGAAAAAATCAATGAAGAAAATGGAAAGGGAAGAGAAGATAGAGGAGGTAGACGTTACTGGCAGTTAGTCACCTCGGTTGATTTGGTGTGCTTTTCCCAAACTCTAATCAATGGAGAAAAAATGCATCCACCTCTTCTTACTGTGTATAGAATGCCCTCTCTTTCATTTTTTTTAGGGCACTTTAGAAAAAGAGGATTAGGGCTTAGTATCACTTCACAGCAAGAAGAACGATAGGAGTTGAACTTTGGGTTTTATAACGGTGGGTACTTCGGTAATTTCAATGCTTAACTTAAAGGGCATGTTGGAGATTTCACCTTGCAGGTTAAATCGGGAATCGTTAATCTCACAGGTTCCGCAACCCCAGTTTCCATGTCAATCCCTTTTTACTTAAACTTCTTGGTTTGGTATAATGGCCAAAACTTTTTCCCGAGAGTCCAGTTTACCTAATTTTCCCATGAAAGAAAATTTGATTAATTTTTGTGGCACCCATGGGGCACCCCATTAAATTGGATGGGTATGCTAGAAAATTTTAAGGAACACACATCTTATACCCTAAAATTTAGCTTGGACTGTCTTTTGACAAATTTTGACCCGAGGTTTGACCCAAATTGGGCTTAAACCTTGGTGGTGATGAGGAGATCATCACTAACGGATCGGATTTTAAAGATGATCATAGGATTTCTTGATGGGTTGAGTCAAATCTTGACACTTAAAAATTAAGGAAACTAGATGCACTAACATTTGGGTTGAGTGTTTGTGTTTTGCATTAAATAATGACTCTCTTATAATATTTAAATAAGGCCAAGGGCAATTATAATTAAAATCCCTAATTTTTGTAATTTGAAATTTGAAATTTTCAAATCTCTAGCAAATCCTAGCCCTTGGTTCATTTGACCAAGATTTGACACATCTTACACCATTTAATTTCCTTGAGAAAATCTAGGGTGAAAGATGCATCCATTTGCATGCACCACAAGATTTCTTAGGCTTTTGAAATTTACAAGTTTTAGGGACCTTGAGAACCACTAAGAGACAAAACAAGATATGATGTGTGGAGGAGAGAGGAGATAGAAGAGAGGAGAGAGGGAATACTTTGAAAAGTGGAGAGAATACCTTGGGAAGAAATGGTGTGACACATGGCACCAAAATGCAGCCCTTGTCTCCCTATGCCTTGTAAATTTCGAGTTCCATAGGGGGAGGGCTTTCATTACACCATCTCCATCTTCTTCCTCTCTCCAAACTCCATTAGAGCTCCCTTAGAATCTTAAAATTCTAGAAAATCTCCCCCATCAATCCAACCATTGGATCACAAATTCAACACCACAACTCTACTCCCCACTCTTCCTAGTTTCATATATATATATATATATATATATATATATATATATATATATATATATATATATGAGCTTCATCTCAGCCCATTTATCCTCAAAGATCAAAGCAAACCAGCAAGGAGAAACTAGCTTAGTGAAGTTAAAGTTTTAGTTTAGCTTTTGTCTAGATTTTTAGACTAGTTGTATTTAGATTTTCCAATAGTTGTATGGTCTTTGCTTGTTTTGGATGGCTAAAACTCTTGAATGATCATGTTCCCACATGAGATCAGTACATAATAGCCTATGTTTGTGATCTTTAGGGTCACTTAGAGCCATCCAATGGTCCATGATGGCCACATAGGCCTAGACCACTAGATCTATGTATTTTTGGAGGATTCTCTTATGGATTGCATGCTTTGATTTGATTTTTCTTCTAGTGTCATGGAAAAATTCTGGAATAGGGTTTGGACCTAAGATAATGGTGACCATGCATGTGATTTTTACATTTATGTAAAGCCATCTAGTGGTCCTAATTGACCCAAATAGTCAAACTATGCCATTTTTGTGACCTAGCTTAGAAATTTCATGTTTTTAGTAAACTAATGAAAATTGAAATGAGATTTTTAGTGATTATGTAATGGGACATTGAACTGAGCATAAAGATGTCATGCATTTGATCTTGGTGCACATGCAAGACCATCTAATGGCTTAGATTGACCAAGAAGGTCAAATTTTAGAGAATTAGTATATCTTTTGGATTTTCTTGACCATAATAAGCATTTTGACATAGATAATTCTTATAGATGCATGATATAAGCATAATAGATCATGTTTATAAGTTTTAATATCTGAGATTCATCTTTATATGCATGGATTTCTAGGTCAAATAGTGGTCTAAGATGTATCTCTATGCTATGCATAGCATAGAATTGATAAGATGTTATTTTCTTGTATAAATGTCCATAAAATTCATGATTTTATACATGATGCATTTTGATGCCATTTTCATATGAAGATCTCAGGTTTTATTCATCATGAATTGATTTGATCATGCTTAGAATGTATGGTTTTAGATCACTAATTTTCTAGGATAGTTATATGTGCTCTAGCATGAGCTTATTGCTTTATTCCTATGAAATTACGATAAGTTTTAATGACTGAAAATATACTGAGAATCACATGGTGATAACCTAGAAAATTTTAATTCATCATTGATGAATATTCAATCGGATGGTCCCGATAAATTGGTTGGAAAACTTACTTGATTGGCAAGGAAATCTCTAGATAAAGATGCCTAGAAATTATTTGATTTAATCATGGGATCATAATATCTTGATGAGCTTGAATAAGTTCTAAAATTCTGAAAAATTTCATGTTTGACCCTTGACTTTAATCATGAGAATTTCGACTGTGTTAGATGCATGGATAGGATTAGATGTATAGATAGGATCTACATGTGATCATTCAAAATTTATTAAATGAGGAGTTTTAAGAGAGGGCGTTTTTATAAGAGTTTTCAAAAAAAGAAAATGAGTTTTGAAATTTTAAATGTGCCTGATACGTTAAGCCCGATCGGACGGCTTTTAAAGCCTAATCCGATAACTTTAAGAAAAATTGACATCGGCGACTAGGAAAGTACCGATAACAGATTAGTGCCATTTAAAAGATAGGGTGAGCCCAAAACTTGATTCCGATGGACCTGGGATTGACTCAAAAATCTCGAACCGTGACTCGATACATGTGGCAATGGATGGACCACTAGGTGGACCCCATCTAAGGCCTAAATCTGTGGACCTTGCAACCCACAGAAATCAATCCCGGAACAGTGAACAAAATAAATATAAATAAATTTCAGAAAAATTCATAAAAATTCTGGAACATGCTTTAATGAGTTCCCGTTGCCCGATTAAAATTTCAGTCTCGAACTCTGTACGGTTTGAAAGTTACGACACCCGGAACACAATATATCGAAGTTGCCCTGTTGCACCTAAAAACAAAGCTATAATAAGACATATTTTCCGAGCCCGAAAATTTTTAAGAAAAATCTAGAATTAATTGACAGTGAGAAAATCGGCAAAATCGCAGCCCGAAATATTGGCAAATGACACCCAGCCAAAAAATAGATCCGACCTTTGATCGAATGGACCGAATTACATCATGATCTGTTGACTTTGGATCAGAAAAATATAAATGAAAAAGTTGGATAACTCGCGGATCTTTCCAGAGAACCGTTGAGTGCTTGATTCCCTTGTCGGCACTAAAAGTTATGGACTCGACACCGAGGCCCAATAAATCTAGCCCAAAACTCTAGTAAAACGGAACAAATCTCGATTTTCTATCCACCATGATTATCCATGATTATATTTTTGAATGCCACCACTTAGGACAGATGATCTCATCAATGCTCTTGCCTTCAGTTTTGGAACCATTCAAAAATTCGATCGGGGTAAAAAATGGCGGCCGATTTACCGTAGGCTGTCCGCCTTCCTTCTTAAAAATTTGAATATATAAAGTATAAAAGCCTAGCACTCAGACTTTGATCCAAGGCCCGTGGCTAATTGGGAAGTCCCAATCACATGGTCATCATGAATCTAATCTATGATCAAACCCATGTGAAAATTAGTCAACCAAGTCAAAGACCCAACTTTGACAACCCGATAAGGTCCAAAATCCTAACCCTTAGTAAATAGGATTTGTAAAGAGAATAAGAGCTTTGTTAAAAGACCCAGCCCATGACTTAACTAATCTAAACTAATTCTTAAGATACGAGCCCGACTCAAGATATGTTGATTAAGGCCCATGAAGACTAAACACACATGGCCCAGACGTTGGAAATCTAGTTTTAGATTTAGTAAAAGCCCGAATCACCTTGGAAATGGCCTATTGGACCCTTTGGAGCTATAATATATTGGACCCACAACTTATTGGACCCGTTGGACCCTTTGGAGCTATAATCCATTGGGCTCACAACTGATTGGACCCGTTAGACCCTTTGAACCCATAACCCATTGGACTCATAACCCGAAATTATAATGTATGTAAAGTGATTGACCTTCGATTAAACAATCGGTTAGTTGAAGTTAACATGATAGTACAAGATAAGTACATAATAGATATGTGATAGATTGTACATGACAAGTAGTACATGATACATATATGATAGTTTGTACTTGACAAGTAGTACATGATAAGTAAATGACAGATAGTACATGGCATGATAGTACATTATAGGTACATGATAATACATGATAGACACATGATAGTACATGATAAGTACATGATAGATACATGATAGATTATACATGACAGATAGTGATACGATAGATAGTGATATGATAAATACATGATAGATCGTGATATGTTGGACATGATAGATTCATGATAGATCGTGATGTGTTGAACATAATAGATACATGATAAATAGTGATGTGTTGAACATAATAGATACATGATAAATAGTGATATGTTCGACATGATAGATACATGATAGATAGTAATATATTGTATACGACATATAGTAATATGATAGATAGTGATATAATAGATATATGATAGATCGTGATATGTTGGACATAATAGATACATGATAGATAGTGATATGATAAATAGTGATATAATAGATACATGATAGATAGTGATATGTTGGACATGATAGATTGTGACATGTTGTATATGATAGATCGTAATATGTTGGACATGATAGATCGTGATATGATGAATATAATAGATATATGATAGATAGTGATATGACAGATAGTGATATAATAGATAGTGACATGTTGTTACATGATAGATAGTGACATGTTGGGACATGATAGATATATGATAAATAGTGACATGATCGGACATGATAGAACACTGAAATATATGATAGATAGTGGCATGCTAGACATGATAGAATACATAAATGATTGATATATAAATAAAAATACGTTTGAATATGATAGTAATATGCTTGAACATGATAGTGACATACTTGAACATGAATTTCTAAATGAAATGCTTAAATTTCGTTAGAGACAATCGAGTTTTATATTATCAACAATGATTAACATGAGTCTTCCTTTGGACTTTAAGTTGAGTTAATACTTGATATAAGTATAAGCCGACAAAATTCTCCCTTAAGATCGAGTCATAGAATTTAAAATTCAGAACTGACTTTTGTTTGGACATGACAGACTATTGAAATAGTTGATAGGTAATGATATGCATGGAAATGAAATGACAGTAATATAACATGATATGATAGTAACATCGATAGTAATATGATATGATATGATAATATATGATATGGTATGATCGGATATGATAATATATGATCTGATATGACAGTATATGATATGATCTAATATGACAGTATATGATATGATATGATCTAATATGACAATATATGATATGATATAATCTGATATGACAGTAAATAAAATGATATGATAAAATCTTGAAATGCATGAAATGAAAAGTCTAAGAGTGACATGTTTGAACATATACGATGAAATTTTGATACTGTTTAAAATACAGTGCATGATAGATAGAATACGGAATTCTAAAATATAATACATGATAGAAAGAAATGTATATGAATACAGAAAGATGATTACAACACATGAAAGATGGAATCCCATAAATGAGGATGCATGATACAGAATCTCAGAAATGAGGATGCATGATACAGAACCTTAAAAATGAGGATACATAATACAGAAATATAAGTACAGTACATAAAAGATAGAATTGTGAAATATGTAAATAATAAAGAATTCAAATGATAATACAACAAAAACTGAAAATATGAAAGTGGAAAGATGATACCATATAGACATGTACAGAACCTCACATAGTTAATCATTGTTCTCATGAACAGTCTCGTATGAGTACCTCGTATATGGATAGGTACCTTGTATATGCAGAGATATTGAAATGTCAGCTGAGAATTGGGTCTAGTTAGACCAACATGATTATTGATCCTTGCCTTGATTAGCTAAATGGTGGAGAGTGTCGGTCCTTATTCGTGTAAACATTGGTATACAGATTACAGACAGGACCATGGTCGGTTCTGGTATCAACATCAAATTAATTAAAAGATACTAATAATCAACTCAACATTAATAAACTTAATAATAACTAATCTCCAAGATAAACTAAAGTATACTTAATCACTTTGGACGAATCTTGGAGAAAATAGAACTTATGCATAATGACATTGTTGTAAGTCTTTTGATGATATTGTTGTAAGTAACCTGTAGAATATAATGGTATGCTTAGCTCTTTAATCGTATTGTTTTCTATTTAGTTATGAATTGAATATCATTGAACTGGTATTATTTCTGCAATTGTTTACTGTTAATTAAATATCATCTGCTTATATTATATATAGTTATACTACTTGTTAATTAGTTATATTCACAATTGGGGGTAACCCTCACTTGCACATGCACCTATGGAATATTTGTATACTACTTGTACTAGAAACTTATGACAATGTTAATTAAGACTTTATTAAGCTTCATCGCTTACGATCATTTCATGACCCAAAAATTTCAGAGGCTAGTCAGTAGCCACCCAGCCAGAATTAAGGAAGCTGGATACGGAAGGATCCATGAGCGACAACCGAGCTGATAATTTAAAGCTCCTTTTTATCTATAGTTACCAACACATGCACTTGGTTTTAAAAAGATCTTTCATTTTTGTTTTGATTTTGTTTTTAAGTCCATTACTTTTGAAACAGTGGTTATACTTTTGTAATTAGGCTTGTATAAACCTCGTACTTCTTAAAGTTTCACTTTGGTGAAAAAGGTTTTCAATGTTGTCTTAATTATATTTTTGTACTAGTTGGGAATCTATTATGATCAAGTCGTAAACCCGTACACACTCGATCAAGTTAACAAAATTGGAAAGTTAAACCGATAGTGTTTAACTCAGTTTCTGCGACTACTTTGATAAATAAAAATGACTCATTTCCGCACTTAAAGTATTTTCCGAGATATTTAGAAAAAAAAATATATACGTGGCAAATTACCCAAAAAAAGACAGGAAGTAAGGAATTGAACTCGAAAGACAAAAATATGAATATAGATATGAATAGAAATGAACAGTATCCGTCAAGCTAGCTCGCATCGGCGCCACTGATGGATCGCAAGGCCGGGTGTGAGGGGCGTGACATGTGCGGTGTCATAACATGAAATTTTAGGCCCTTGAGATCGACTAGGATTTTGGATCGTGACACTTATTTTACTATCTAAAGACATAATTTTTGTTAAAATAGTTTTTATAGTTTTTAACAAGTTAAAGATATTTTGATTTATGGCAAAAAAAATTATTATGTTTTTGACATATACATATGAACGACTAATACCACCCTTGTTTCACTTATCTATAAATAACCCCCTAATTTGCCCATTTTGTTTAAATAACATTTTGAATTATTGTTCCGTTAATAGCCATCTCTAAAATATAAAAGTGCCTATATCACTTACATTGTTTTTGTTTTCGTGTTAGAAATACTTCACTAATGTCACTTTGCTTCTTAAGAAACGGCACTTAACAACGAAAACAACTCAAGATGTTATTTAAACACAAACTACAAACTAGGGTGCGTGCCATTTATAAATATGCCAGAACCTAGGTTGTATATGGAAAAACTGTTTTTTCATTTTTACACTCCGAATTATTATTATACTCCTTAATAACACCTTAAGTGCAGAAAATTGGAACAAAACATGATCTCTATCTCGTGTTTCATGCCATATTGTGTTTAAATGATAATCGTCATAGGACCCTAAAGCGAGCCATTACTTGTGCATAAAAATAGTCCGGCGAACACAACTTCAAGAAAAAAAAAATTGATATATTAGACTTATGCCGTGTGAAAATTTTGATATTTTTGGAACCTGCCACATGAAACACCATCTAAATCATTTGATTAATAGGCTATGATCCATTGGTTGAATGTATTGAATCGGATGATAGAGATCAAGTTTTGTCGTGCTTTGACTACATAATGAGTAACAAAGATAGTATTTCGTGCCAATCTTTAACACCAAAGATCTTTGCACTATGACCTTTAAATTAGATGGTTGAGATGGTCTTTCACGTGGCACAAGTCTAAAAATATAAAATCTTTCTTTTTAAACTATGTGCAGCAACACAAATTGAATTTAAAAGCACTGCTAAAAACGGATAGCTTTGGACGGGACTACCTAATTTTTTAGGGTGTCTACATTGAAGACCTGTTTGATTGGGTTGAATTGGACAATGGAGATTGATTTTCATCCCAATCTTCCACACGATTGATTTGGAGGCCATGGGCGTGCCATCAGATCGTCCGGGTTTTATTTCATGTGACTTATAACCTAAAAAAGTGGCTAAAAAACCTGACGCATCATGCTTAAACATGATTTTAGGCTCACCTTTTGAGATCTGTGCCACTTGGGAAAAAAATGATGTCACACCATGGACTCAAGATCAATCGTGTGGAGGATTGAGATGGAAGTCAAACTCCATCCTCTGATTCAACCCAATTCAACCCAGTCAACGACTTTCCACTGTAGGCCTCCTCAAGTAATTTGATAGGCGCCAACAAAGCTATCCCACTAAATTATGGGCACAAAATACAACTTCTATCATATGATTTAATGGAGCCAACTGTCGAATCAGATGATGACCTTTGACTACATCAAATCAAATGATAGTAGTATTTCATACTATTTTTTACAGCAAAGATTTTTAGATCATTACCTTCAAATCCCCCTTTTAATTTGTGCAACTGTGCCAGTTTTGTGTATGCAATTCATGGCTCCCTAAATCAAAAGGGTACTTCTATTCGCACCAACAGGTTGTCTGCCCATTGAAATCAAACAATGGAGATCTTTTTTACTCCGATCTTTCACATGATGGATCTTGAGACCATAATTTGACCATCAGACGGTCAATTTTGATTCCACATTTCGTAGATCCCAAAAAATGGCCGTAGTGCCAGGTTTGAATGTCATGTGTGCATATGATTTTCAGGGCCTTTTTTTGAATATTTGTGCCACGTGGAATAGAAAACTAACAATCTGATAGTACGCACATGGTCTCAAGACCCATTTTGTGGAAGATCAGGGTGAAAAACGATCTCCATTGTCTGATTCAAAGCAGTCAATGGGTTCTGGATGCTGGCTCTTTCAAAAGCCTTGTTGGCGCAAATAGAAGTACTCGGCCCAAAATAAGGGCCAATTTCATGGGTGCAATTAATGGCTCTCAAAAGCAAACGGGCACCTCTATTCGTGCCAATAGGTATTCCGAAAGCAACAACGTTCGAAACCCTTTGAAATCCAACGATTGCTTGGAATCAGATGATGAAAATCATTTTTCACCCTGATCTTCCACACAACGAATCTTGAGACCATGAGTGTACCATCACAGAGTCATTTTTTTATTCCACGTGGCACAGATAGCCAAAAGGTGGCCCTATGAAATAAAAAATTGATCGCCTGATGGTAAGATCATGGTCTTACGATCCGTTGTGTGAAAGATTGGGATGAAAATTGATCTCCACCATCTGATTCCAAGAAGTCAATGGGACTGAAGGGATTTCTGCCTAAAGCCCTAAAATCGCGTTTGAGCGTGATGTGTGCTTTGTAGTTTTAGGGCTGCTTTTTGGGATCTATGCTATGTGGAATGAAAAACAGATCGCCCGATAGTATGCTCATGGTCCAAAAATTCATTTTGTGAAAGACTGGGAGAAAACTCCCTCTCCCTCATCTGATTTGAAGGAGTCCGTTGGTTTCAGATGTAAGCACCCTCAGTAATCTTGTAAGTGCCAACAAAGCGATTATTTTTGGAATACAGTCTAAGCCGTTTGATTTGAATGCCATAATCTAAGATCTTTGGTGCCGAGATTGACACAAAACAGAATCTTCTGTGAATTATGGGGCCATTTTCCTTCAATGTATGATCCATTTATCATGGTGTAAGATCAATGAAGGTCAATAGGTCACTAGAGTCCGGTGGATTAAATTTAGGGCACTCAAGGGGTCTGGTGTGGATATGTCGGGGCAAAATATTTGCTGCCAAACAAGAAAATGACATGCCCGATCTAAGAAAATGACATACGCCTGATCTGATGCGAAAACCCAATCCATCCCAATGCCCGACCCGATCCAATTAAAAACTCTTATTTTCCATGATTTTACTTATTTTTCCATATAAATATCCAATTGGACTTGAAGGTCGGGTCTGTCTCCTCATGCATGATCCAATCCGATGGGCCAAACATATTTTTCGGATCGCTTTTCGGGACTTGTGTCATGTGAAATAAAAATCTGACCGTTGGATAATAGAAAAAGATATCAAGATCTATTGGGTAAATCATTGGGACAAAAAGCAAGGATATTTTGCACGATCCCTCGTGTGGGATTCTTTCTAAAATCACTAATTTCCTCAGTGAAACTCTGAATTCACAATCTTACTCACGTAACGAAAAAACGGTCATTAACTACCGTGTCATAGTGGAATTGATTATTTTACCCTTAATTTTGTCACTTAATGACAAACGTCAGTTTAAATCTCGAAGTGAATAAAAAGGATCAAATCGGTCTTAAAGGCGCTCATTCGATCTTTTTGAGTCCGAATTGAGCTTCTTAAGACCAATTTGGTGCACAGTGCAAGCTTCTCGCAATTGATTCGGTGACTGATTGGGATTCTCAAGACCGTGTCAGGAAATCAGGCCCTAATTCAAACTTTTAGTGCCCGGCGCGATTTATGAAATCCTAATTTGGGGTAGCATTTGATTTTTAAGAAGAAAATAAGAAAATAATTTTAGGCTTTTAAAGTCAAAATCGGGCTTTTTAAGAAGAAATCGAGCTTTTGAAGTCGGAATCTGATTTTTGAAGTCTGGATCGTTTGTTTATTATACTTCTTTATAAATCAATCAGAAGCCTGATCGAGGCAGGTTTTGATTACCAGTCAATCTATTAAGAGAAATTTACATTTTCGATCCTATAAGTTTGCTTTTTTACAAAAATGGCCTTATAATTTGAAACTTTGCCTGCTTTTTCATTATATATATATGTTTATTTTTTATTATTTTTTGGTTAAAATTTTAAAATATAGAAGAAAATAAAAAAAAGATTAAAGAAAGAAGAAAAAAATAAAAATATAGAACAAACAAAAGCGTCTATTATCTTGTCGCTATCTTAAAATAGCTACAAGATACCAGTTATCTAAATCAATTGTAATTATCTAAACCAACCAATTGTAATTATCTAAATTAATTGTAACCCATGTTAAAATTCTAAAATATAGAAAAAAATAAAAGAAAATTAAAGAGAGAAGAAAAAGATAAATATATAAATAAGCCCACTATCTTAAGATAGCAACAAGATAGCAGCCTCTTTTGTTTGTTTTATATTTCTATCTTTTTCTTCTCTCTTTAATCTTTTTTTTATTTTCTTCTGTATTTTAAAATTTTAGATAATCACAATTGATTGATTTAAATAATTACAATTGATTGAGATAACTTACGTGTAATTTGATAAATCATCTCAATCAATTGTTATTCATGTTAAAATTCTAAAATATAGAAGAAAATAAAAAGAAAATTAAAGAGAGAAGAATAAATATATAACATTAAAAAAACAGGTAAGTGCCGACGTGAAAATGACTTAGCTTGGAGTTGGCTTATTTTGTAAAATTTTAAATTATAAGGCCCTTTTTAAAAATTAGCAAGCATTTAGAGCCGAAAATGCAAATTTCACATCTACCAATTAGTCCCTTGAAGCACAATCAGTGATCAATCATTCTTTGAACTTTTGAACCCGAGTCGATGTTCAGTTCCTAATCGGTCTCTAACAACACATTTTTGAAAAAAATATCTGTAAGGGGCAATTCAGTCTTTTAAATAATATAATTCAATGGGAAAAATAAAAGAAAAATATATTTTATATGGCAAGTGATAGTTAAAAGAAGTTTTTATAGGTAGATGAGAGGGATCTCCTGATTTTAGAAACCTGGATGAGGGAGGGATCTTGCAAAATGTCCAAAAGAACAATCTGGTCGGATTCAAAGCAGTCAACCGGTTAACCACCTTGAATCCGGGTTGAGAAGCAAGAATCATGGCCTACAAATAAAGGTGCCACCTACAGATTTCCTAATTACATGCTAGTTTTACCTGCAGATTTCCTACCTTAATCGATATCACATGCTATTTTTGGTGCCACTGTGTATGGAATGCTTATGCCTGCAACTTAATTTATATGGATAGCTAGGTCATTTCTTTTCTTCATTTTTTTCTTCTTCTTCTTCTTCTAAAATGGAAACAATTTCTATTAGAACAGCGCCTAGGGCTTCCTTATGGGGCGTTTGTGCTCTAAAATGCAGACGAAATCTCATGTTCTCGAAGTCGATTCCAGGTGTTATAATGGAAAACGGTCGCAGAAAGCTTTCTCTCTGTTCAATTAGAGCTCAAGAAGTCAGTAAACCATTTTTTCTCAATTCGATCAAATTTGAAATTTAAAAAAAAAAAGATTTTGATATGCGTTATTTGCTTATATTCAAGTTTTTTAGAGTCAGTTTTTTGGTGGATTTGGGAGCGTTTGTTTTGATTTTGAGAATGGATTTGATTATCAGTTATCTGGGTAGGAATTTGCATTATTTGTCTGTGAAGTGTAATTTTATAATGGCATAATTCTTAACATTATTCAGAAGTTACAGTAATCAATAAATGTTTTTATTTATTTATTTATTTTCTTCTGGCATAACTAAGATAGTTGGTTCGCATGGCTTCCTAAGAATGGCTGATTGGCAGTTGAATTTCATATTCCCATACAAGGTTATCTGTTTTGAAGTCAGAGTGTCTGCGGGTCTTTTGTGAAATGGACTCTTTCAATTCACATCTCATAAAAAGCGTAGAATGAGTATTTGTAAGCTCTATACGATAAAATTAAATTAAAGGCGGAATGTCCATGGTGTACTGATTTATGATGCCGAGATTCGAGGATCTTCAAGTCTATGCAAACCTTTCCGAGATGCAGAGATGGATTCTACAGGCTTCTTTCTCTCGTATGTTTTTTTGCTAGACTTGGGACCTCAAGGATAGAATGACATTATAATCTCTCTACCATCATTGAGAGATTTTAGGCTAAAAATTAGCAACATTATCTCACTTTCCAAAAACCACTTAACTGTATGGGCATGACCACACTTTCCAAAACCTCTTAACCGTATGAGGCTAATGGGCATGATCCCACTTTCCAAAACCTCTTAACCATATGGGGCTAATGGGCCAAACCATAATGAGTCTTAATGTGACAATTAGGCTACATTGGATCTTAAATGAGATCCGGCTAACATTCTCCCACTTGGCCCATGTTGACGCAAAAATTCATTTTAGAAAAGAAAGTTAACATATGACTATACTCATTTTTGAAAACAAAATAGGGATAAATAAATAAATAAATAAAGAAAAAGTGACATCTTTCCTCCTTTAGGTTTTGGATAATCTTGTAGTCTATTGAATGTTTTTTCAAACATATGAATTATCGCGGTTAACGCCTAGACATGGATCAAAATCTCGGTTTTTCGATACGTATCTTCCAGCCCCAAAACCGATACGTATTGGATGATACGTATCGGTTCCGGACGATACTTTCCGATTTCCTCCCCCCCCCTCAAAAAAAAAAAAAAAAACATCGAAACCGATAATTTCAAATTATCGTTTGATACGAACGATACATTGAACGATAATTTGACTGTTTTTTAAGGGGGGCGATCAAAACCCAATGTATCGTATCGTTCAAATCCAAAACCGATACGTATCGGTATCGGACGATATTTTGATCCATGCGCCTAGATTAACCAGACATTATCTTCAATGTATTACAATGCCTTTAGTCCCATCCAACGAGTACTATATGTGGTATAGTGCTTTATGAATAAGCTTCCAATGCCTATTTTAGGTCCTACTTTATTTGTCAATATGGATAATCTGCCGTCATTTTCCTCATGTATACAAGTTTAAGTAAGATAGATAAACCAAGAATCATCAATACTTAATTGCAAATTAAATTTGATGGTGTCATGATGTACATCAAATTCATGAAAAATCAATTAGGCCCATATAATCCATATGTTCTTTATACAATTTGGGCTGTACGGGATCCACAATCATCGACGCGATTCTAATTTCCTCAATTGACACCTGACAATTCTGAACACGATCTTTAACGACAAGATACTTTATGCCAATGAACTTGTTGGTATTAATATTTGAATTGTTATTAGAGTAAGTCACTGCTGCGAAATTATCACAATAGATCCTTAATGGTTTAGACATAGAGTCAACAATCTTAAGTCCTGAGATAAAATTTCGCAGCCAAAGAGCCCGTGCTGTAGCTTCATAGCAACCCACATACTTTGCTTCCATGGTGGAAGATGTGGTCAACGTTTACTTCTTGCTTCTCCACGAGGTAGCGCCTCCAACAAGAAGGAAAATGCATCCTGAGGTTGACCTTCTAGTGTCAAGCAAGGATCGAAATTTCGGTCCCCACCGAAACGAAACCGAAATCCAAAATTTCGGCCATTTTTTGTATGGGGTTCAAAATTTTGGCCGAAATTTTGGCCAAAATTTCAGATTTCGGTCATGCCCGAAACCGAAATTTAACCCTAAATTTTGATCCTTGGTGTCAAGGTAGCTACCAAAATCAGAGTCTGAATATCCTATCACTTCCAAATGATTTGATCGTTTATATGTAAGCATGTAATTCTTTGTTCCTTGCAGATATCGCATCACTTTCTTTGCAGCTCGTCAGTGATCTATTCCTGGATTGTTTTGATATCTGTCTAACATTCCTACTGCAAATGCAATGTCTGGTCTCGTAGAAACTTGAGCATACATCAGACTACCTACTACAGATGCATAAGGAATATTTTCATTTCCTCTCTTTCTAAGTTATTTTTCGGACACTGGTGTAGACTGAATTTGTCACCTTGACAATTGGTGCTTCCCCAGGTGAGCAATTTTCCATTCGAAATCTTTCTAACACTTTGTTGATGTAGGCCTTTTGAGATAGTCCTAATGTCCCTTGAGACCTATCTCTGTGAATCTCTATGCCAAGGACATAGGATGCCTCACCCATATCCTTCATTTCAAAGTTTCAAGAGGGAAATTGCTTTACTTCATATAGCAATCCCATGTCATTGCTATCAAGCAGAATATCATCCACATATAGGACTAAGAAAATGAATTTTCTCCCACTAACCTTAGTGTATGCACAATTATCCACAACATTTTCTTCAAAACCAAATGAGGTTACAACATTGTGAAATTTGTGATACTATTGTCAGGAGGCCTGTTTTAGCTCATATATGGATATCCTAAGTTTGCATTCCAACTGATTTCCTTCATATGAAGAAAATCCTTCGGGTTGATGCATATAAACCATTTCCCCTAAGTCCCCACTTAGGAACGTTGTTTTCACATCCATTTGATGTAGCTCTAGGTCATAATGAGCTACCAATGTCATGACCACTCACAACGATTCTTTATGAGAAATTGGAGAGAAAGTCTCATGGTAATCTATGCCCTCCTTTTTGACTGAATCCTTTGGCTATAAGTCTGACCTTATATCGTTCTATATTGCCATTTGAGTCTCTCTTAGTCTTGTAGACTCATTTACAGCCAATAGCCTTAGCTCTCTTAGGCAATGAAACGAGATCCCAAATATGATTCTTAGCCATAGAATCCATCTCATCCTTCATGGAATTCAACCAATGCGAGGAGTTTTATTCATTCATGGCTTCTGAAAATGAAAATGGTTCATCTCCTCTTCCATGGTCAGTCTCTTAAAGGTACACTATATTGTCAAACGGAATTGCCGATTTTTACTCTTGAGGATCTCCGTAAACCTATTTCTTCATCTTCACCTGATCTTCATGTTGTGAGTCATTATGTGTCAACTAATCTTCCATAGTGACATCCGAAGGGTTGTCTTGAATCACAGTTGGCCACTCTTTAATTGTAGGTAATATATAAATCCTGCATTTCCTCAAAGTCTAAACTTCGAGGTTGGAAACTCCCATTGAAGTTATGTTCCTCAAGAAATTTAACATTTCTCGCTTCAACTATTTTAAGCGCTTGATTAGGATAATAGAACCTGAATCCCTTGGACTTTTTCGCATAGCCAATGAAAAATCCATCGACTGTTTTTTAGTCCAACTTTTTATCATGTGGATTGTACACCCTGATCTCAACCGGACAACCCCATATGTGTACATGTCCCAAACTAGGTTTCCATCCATTCCATAATTCAAAAGGTGTTTTAGGAACTGATTTAGTGGGGACCCTGTTTAGGATGCACACAACAGTTTTTAAGGCCTCACTCCACAGAGATAAGGGAAGAGAGGAGTTACTTATTATACTCTTCACTATATCCATTAGTGTCCGATTCCTTCTTTCGGCTACTCCGTTTTATTGTGGAGAGCCTGACATTATATACTGTGCAATAATGCTGTCATGTTCAAAGAATTTTACGAATGGACCTGGATTTGTCCTTTGCTCGTGTACCTGCCGTAGTATTCCCCTCTCCTATCTAATCTTATGATTTTGATATTTTTGCCTCTCTAGTTCTTTACCTCTACTTTATAAACTTCAAAAGCATTTAATGCTTTACTTAGAGATACATAGATCGTGCATGATCATCTATAGAGGAGATGAAATATTTCTAACCATTTAAACATGAAGTTGGAAATGGTCTACATATATCGGTGTGTATGATTTCTAATGTATAAGAACTCCTCCTGACACCCTTTTTGGCTTTGTTGGTCTGCTTACCCTTTATGCAGTCCACACAAGTCCCAAAATCAGAAAAATCAAGAGTTTTAAGGACTCCATCATTTATCAACCTTCTGATTCTATCTATGGAGATGTGCCATAATCTTCGATGCCATAACCAGGAGGACTTCTCATTCACGACATTTCGTTTAATATCAATACTATCATGCAAGGTTAAAAGATTTTGATCATAATTGAGTTTCAAGTGAAGTTTATATAAACCATTAACTAAAATTTCAGTGCCAAACAAAGAGGAATCTTTAAATAAACTAAAGTTGGGTCCAACGAAATTAAAAACATAATCACAAGTAGCCAAGCGAGAAACAGAACTAAGGTTTCTAGAAAATGAAGGCATGTAAAAAGTTCTTTCTAGATCTAAAACAGAACCGGATTTAAGGATGAATCTACATATCCCAACAGCTTCCACACGTGAACTCATTTGATTTCTCTAATAGATGCATCGTTCACTTTTTATTGGTTTCCTTTGATTGATGAAGCCCTGCATGGTATTGGCAAACATGGGTTGATGGACCAGAGTCAATCTACCAAGTGTCATGAATAATATCAATAGTATTTGATTCATAACACACCAAAGACAAAAGGTTACCTTTCTTTATGAGTAAAGACTTATTTTTTGGGCACTCCTTTATGTGTCCTGTCTTCTTGCAGACGAAGCATTTGATTGACTCCCTATTGCCACCTGGTGTAGACGACAATTTCATTGTCTTCTTCTTGCTAGGATAGACATCGTTCCCTTTCTTAACTTGTCCCTTTCCATAAGAAACTAGATGAACACTTTCTAGTTTTTTCCTGCTTTAGCCTCCCTTCCTCTTGAACACACATAGCCAACAATTGATTTGTTGACCATTTGTCCTTATGTGTGTTGTAGGAGATTTTATGACGCGGGACAACGACCCTAAAATGCGGAATATGATTTTTATGCAGATGTTGCCGAAATTAATAAAATTAAATCAAGTTTAATCGCAAAATTATCTTTGATACCTTTAGCGTTTGCAGAATTTTGATGGGTAGATCACACGAGATCCAGATAGGGTCCAGTCCGATGCGCAAATACTTTTAGAGTCGATGCGAGATCGGCCTAGAGATAGGACTCTAGCTTTTAGAGATAGGACTCTAGCTTTTCCAGGCTTAGGCGCTCGTCTTCGATCCGATGTAGATTCACGGATTCCAAATTGGATTGTAAAAGGGAATTAGGGTTTGTAAAAGGTTTATGGCTTTGAGATCGGTTTATGGTTTTGGAAAAGGGTGTTGGCTTTGTGTGGTTTAGGCTTCAGAACGGGTTTAGGGTTTCGGGGATCACAAGGAAGAAGTTAGGCTATGCTTTAGAGAAGTACGCAGAGATTTAGATAGCAAATATAATCAAACAAAGCAAGTCGATGACAAAGATATATGAGAATCACTCCCTTGGTCTCACACCAAACCCATCGCGGGGAAGAAGACTCTCTCTTCACAAAGCAAAAGCTCTCATTCAATAATCAATCAACTAACTACATTGTTTAGGTTAATGACCTTATATAGGAAGTCTTAAAATAAAAGAAAACCCTAAAACGAATATTAATAAAGACAAATAAACCCTTAACACAAAAGTTCGAAACTAAACTTCTAAAATAACTAAAATAACCCGGCGCGATTTCGATCGATCGAAATTGGAATTCGATCGATCGATCGAATTGAAAATCGATCGATCGAAATTTCATATTTCTATGAAAATCGCCGTCGACATTCGATCGATCAAAATGTCAATTCGATCGATCGAAATTTCAAATCGAAATTTCACCATTCTTTCAGTTCTTCCTCATCTTCTTTTCCAGAATTTTCATCTTTCCTTAGCTTTGACTTCCATTACGCTGCTTCTTTCTATGCCGGTAGAAACGATGCGATCCGAATCCAATGTCCATGTATGTGGCGTCCCCGTCATTTTAAATGACCCATATTCTATTGGAAGAGAGTCGAGTATGAATTGGACAAGAAAAGCCTTAGAAAAGGTAATCTCAAGGGAGTGTAACTGGGCAACTATATCCCTCATTTCCATAATGTGTTCGTGAATTCCTTTGTTACCATTGTGTTTCATGGAGGAGAACTTATTCATTTGGGTGCTGGCAAGAGCTTTATCAGAACTTGTAAATTGTTCCTCAATAGTGTCGAGAAAATCTTTAACTTTAGTTTTGTCCGGGATAGATCTTCTAATGCTCTTCCTAATGTGGGACTTAATGAGCATTAGACTCAACCGATTGGATCGTTCCCATTGCTCATACAAGTTCTTTTCACTTGGCGTGCTAGATTCCAAAGGGATGACGGGTTCATCCATTCGGAGTGTCAAATCTAAATTCATACACCCCAATGTAAGGAGAATCCCCTCCTTTCAGTCTAAAAAATTATCACCAGTTAGAATAGGAATGTGAGTTGATCCTTTTGAAATAATGGCAGATGACAAAACTGTAATAATTAAAAGAATAAAGTGCTTACAATGATGCTATGATGAACATATAAATCCATACTTTATTTAGAATGCCAACCAATGTCAACATTTTAGATAATAAATCGATGAGACATTTTAACCCTTCTGTGGGTAGGGGTTGAAACACACTAATGATTTATTTAAATTGCTTTATAATGAGACTAAGTGACGAATGACACCAAAAGAGAAAACTTTCCCTACCTGTGGGTATTAGGAAAAACCCAATCTTAATGTCATGTTCAACATCTCATTCCAATTGATCTTTGAATCACAACAACTTCTCTGTGGAGCCCAGCCATTTTGATTCATAATCAATCACAATTTATGAGATCACACAAAAAAACAATTCAATTTAAAAGGCATGCTTTATACAAGTACATCATTGCAATTCGAGATGCTGTGGCTACTCTTTAATCTATGATGTATTTAGTCTTAATGGTGACCTCAAAAGAAATAGTGGTCAGTTCTGCTTAATAGAGAGTGATGTAGAAACATACTCTATAAATGTGTCTGGAAGGTCCGAAATATTCAAAAAACATATATAATATGTGAAAATCCTATACCGATAACCCCCATAAATAAAAAAAATAAAATTGGGCCCTTATCGGGTCGGGTCTCGGATCTGGTCAAACTTTGATTGGGCCTAGGCCAGGTCTTGGGTATGCGGGTATGTAGGTTAATGGGCCTAAGGCTCATAAACTTATAGAAATATTTTACAAAGTGTGGAGAGCACCTAGTATGGTGCTCCACCCACCTACCCAATCAACCCCACTTTACCCATCTTCCTTACCAATATTCCAGCACGTCTCTCCATTCCATTTGTTACCAGAACATGTCATTTTGCAGAGACTGATTATTCATGGCCAATGCCATGTGGGAATGCCTGGCAGTGACCGGCTACCATCCGACGACCGGTGACCATCTAGTAACGCCTGCTGCCTGTGTCCGAGCAGTCATAAAAAATCTAAAAAATTACTAAAAAATCACAAAAAATAATTTATAAAAAAATATCCTCGAGAATCCTAAAAAAAAACTTCTCCATTAAACATGATTTGCAAAATTGGGAGAGAGGGAAGAAGCCAAACTCAAAACTTTACGGTCAAAATTGGCTATGAGAGAGTTAAACTTCTTCTCTTTAAATCATAAGGCATCAAATAAAATTAAGCAAACACCATGATCAGAGATACCTGCTCTGATACAATAATGTAAGCTCTATACGATAAAATTAACCAAAATCGTACCTCTGTCCATGGTGTACTGATTTATGATGCCGAGATTCGAGGATCTTCAAGTCTATGCAAACCTTTTCGAGATGCAGAGATGGATTCTACATGCTTCTTTCTCTCGTATGTTTTTTTGCTAGACTTGGGAAGGATAGAATGACTTTATAATCTCTCTACCATCATTGAGAGATTTTAGGCTAAAAATTAGCTACATTATCTCACTTTCCAAAAATCACTTAACCGTATGAGCATGATCCCACTTTCCAAAACCTCTTAACCGTATGAGGCTAATGGGCATGATCCCACTTTCCAAAACCTCTTAACCATATGGGGTAATGGGCCAAACCATAATGGGTCTTAAATGTGACAATTGGGCCACACCGGATCTTAAATGAGATCCGGCTAACAGTATCATCTACTCACGAGTGACCGAGCTCTCACCTTGGAATATCATCGATCAACACCCATACAAACAGCCAAGATCTACTTATTTCAGCTAATCTACATAAATGGCGGATGATTGAGGCTTTTCATTGATAATCACATCACATTGCACAAATTTTCAAAACCCCGCTACACAAATGGTGATTTTTTCTTAAAAAATTAAAAATTAATCATACCTATGGGATACGATTTAGACCTCTGACCTCTGTGCATCACCACCAGTGAGGTCATTTTCAGTAGAGTTGTGCTTTGTTTTTAGAAAAGTGAGTGATTAGCCAGAAGTTAAAGGTTAAGGAAGTAAGGTCAGTGACGAGGGGAAGGATTTGACGATCGACTGGTGATGCACATGTAATTTGAGGTCAGAGGTCTAAATCGCACCCCATAGGTATGATTCAATTTAAAAAAAAAAAGAAAAGAAAAAGATGAACCATTTGTAAAGATTGATTGCAGAGTTCATCATCTCACTTGGTCCATTGCAAGTAGGCCCACCTAAATGTCTCTTAGAAGTCTAGCATGTTACCCTTATGACGCCCAAGGCAGATTAAGCGTAAACAGGCTATGCCTAGGCTGTCCCCCTCCCTAAGTGGGGGTCTAAGCGCAATTTTTAACAACAGAGTGTATCCCATGGATTCCAACCCTTATGGAATCCAATTAGACCAGACTTTTGCTGTTTGAATAGCACACTTACACAAGGAAATAAAAGGATAAATGAGGGAGAGCGCCATCTTCAATGCTCTCACCAACTTTATCTTAGTGTCTCCTATCTCTCGTAGGAGACCAAGAACGAGAGTAAGAGTGAAAAGATCATTGGGGTTTGGGTGCGCGACACCTAAATAAGTGGCCGGACATTGACTTTGAGACTGCCAGTCACCATAATCTTAATTTTGGTGATTGGTCCACCCATCGGTGCCCCTAAAACCATTTTTTTGAAATTAATTCATTATAATTTCAAAAACGTAGTTGGACCTGTTAATGAACTGCTCAAAATCCCTAAGCCCTCCTTAAGGTAATTGTGCAAGTTTTTTTTTCTACTGATCTTTTTTCCCTGTAATATTTGAGTTATGGTGGGTCAAGTTTCCATGTTCATTTTTTTGAATACTTAATGGTTCACTATAATTTAATGATTCTACAATTACCTTTGTATAGGCGTTTGAAAATCAATCCTGATCGTCCAATCCATGAAAATGGTAGTGATGCATTAACATCAATTGATCAAGATGACGATGAACCAATCACCAGTTTATCCCCCATGAGAGAGAGAGGGGGAGAGAGAGAGAGGGAGAGCACAAATCCTACCTGTTAGTGGAAATCTCCATTTTTGAAGTTGACGAAAACGTGCTCCCTTTTCTGAGCTTAATTGCAACCCAATTGGTGAATTTCCTCAGAATCCTTTTCTGCCTAGTCGAAATCTCAGTAAATCGGCTAAAATGGAGATAGAACCGTGGCCAACTGCAGCATCATATAAGTAAGCACATAATGTAAGAAAAAACTTTTCTAGATAACCCAGAATGGCTCGAGCTCCCATGAAGGGATGACTACTGGGCCCAAAGAGCATGGAAAGCTGCATAGAGATGACATAAAATGAGCAGATAAAATAGTTATATAAACATGTGAATGTCGGGAGTGGTTCCTCCAAGTAATGAGTGTGATTTATGTAGCTTACAAAGCCCTTACAAAGATCCCAAATGATATGTAAACCCTTACAAAGCTAAGGAAATTTAAGCCTTCATGGGCCCCTTGTTGCTGGAACCCTCAAAAAGCTCCCAAACAAGATCTTAGAACAAACGTAATGATGGGGATGCTCCGAACACAGGTGTGTATAACACTGAATACTTCAGTGCTAGTTGCTACCATTTCTCCACACCATTTAGGGTGCCCGTGCCGGCTAATCATCATCGTCGCAGCCTTATCCCATCTATTTGGGGTCGGCTTTGCGAGTCCTATTTCTCCACTTGTTTCTGATCAGCACAAAGCTCTCTGCAGCTCAAACAGGATAATGAAAATACCAAATCCTGCTATCATTTACTAATACCTGTTGGAGCTGCGAAAAATGACATGCAATTGACAAAAACATGTCCACCTTGGAATCTCTCACCTCTCCTCTCCTTTCCTGGGATATAAAAGATCATTGTTATATTGCATGATCTGTAGGGCATGATTATCTCTAATAGAACAGAGCATATGATGTAGATCATCAAGCAAAAACCTCAGGTGAAGTATCCTTGAATTCAGTAGTTGAATTGCAGAAACTCTCCACTAGTCCCACTGTTTCCTGATCATAATTTGACCCTTCACGTAGCCATTTATCTCTGGCGCCTTTCAGCCCTTCTAATCCCTTTAACAAATTGCATTGGACCTTTGTCAGATCTGGCTGCGCTACCTGCCCCTTGCTTCACTTCATCTGAGACATCTACAACACTACGGTATTTTCATGCCCCGATGCCCACATTCAAATCAACTTCTTTTTCGTCCTTGCTCAGCCAGCTACAGGATCTTCCACATCAACTGCCTCTGTTCTTGTTACACTCAGAGCTTAAAAATCATCCATCACAACTCTTTTCTCCCCCCCACCCCACCCCCGCGCGGCAACCCTCTGTTGGTACCTTTCATTACCAGATCCCCAACTCCGGTTTGTTGTTATCATTTTAGTAATTGTTGTTGCCATCCTCGCTCGGAGTCCCCAGAGCTGTCCCCGTCACTTCTACCTCTCTCAGCATGCTCCAATAAATTCATGAGTATTTCCTAATGCCTAAAATCGGACAATAATTTACGGTCTTTTAATCCTTAAAAAGATCATATTGTTCTGATTTGTACTAGCAATCGGTGCATGTGCCTTTCAATTCAGACCGTCAAATTGAAACAGTCTCTTGGATGGACATTGGCTAAAAGTTTTCACTGACCGGATAATTTTAATTGCCCAATAATTTGTTACTTTTGGATGGTCAATAAAAAAAAAGTACATGTACGCCAAAAAACTTCATTAGCTGTTGGTTATGATTGTCCAACCCATGCAAGTCCGGATCATTATGCATAATTTTTATGGTAGCCTGGGTGTCCGGGCTTCTTAGAGCACCCGATTAGTCCCAGGGGCACTTGCCCCAAGTTAGCACGTGCTGGGTCACAGCACGGATGAGGCCCCATCATCTTCAATTGTGCTAAGTACCATTTTATTAAAGGAGCAGTATTTTACGGAAATTGAGATGTCAAAGGTAAGAGAATGTTAACATTATATTTCGTACTCAGTACATTCTGCTACTTTCTGGAAGTGTCGTCGATGATATTTATTTTTAAATAAAATGGCCACCGGAAAAATTGGGGTCAGATATAAATAGGGAAATTTGATATAAACTATTTCAGAGCCTAACTAAAAATTAATTTTAGTTTCCAATGAATGAGATCAGCTTATAGGTCTAAGATAAAAAAAAATCTTTGTTCCCTCTTAATAACTATAAAAATAATACATTTGAAGTTTTAAATTTATCCTGATTCTCAGCTTATAAATAACACAGCAATTTATTATTATTTAATTTAATTTTTCAGTAACCTAAATTACATGATGATTGATAGTGTCTGCTACATCAATGATACTAATGTGCTGTCTTTCGTGTTTGCAGTCTGATTCCAAGGATGTTTCTTCTTTACTTTCCCCACAAAGCGATTCCACAACCAACGAGTTGGAAGCAGGGACAATGCAAGATGAAATTTCATCAAGCCAAGGTATTAGAATTAGAAGACGACCACTGACCGGACCCCCTTTGCATTATGTGAGCCCTTTTGAGTTAGGCTTACAAAACGAAGGCAACACCCCACGCAACATTCTGGAGGAGATAATCTGGAACAAGGATATGGAAGTTTCACAGGCACTGTCAAACCTGTTTTATTTGATCAGTTTAACTTTTTTTAACTATTTTATGATAGGGTTGTGTATAATATTGTTGAAGTGATTTTGCATCCAGTTAAAAGAGAGAAAACCTCTGTACAAGTTGAAAGGAGATCTTGACAATGCTCCCTCTGCTAGAGATTTTGTTGGAGCTTTGAAGGCATCCCATTCACGAACTGGTATGCCTGCTTTAATTGCCGAAGTAAAGAAGGCTTCTCCGAGCAGAGGAGTGTTGAGAGAGGATTTTGATCCGGTAAATATCCTACTTTGACATTTGAGTTCGCAGGTAACTCACTTGTCATCTATTATATATTGGTCTGATAACAAATAACACTGGGATTGCCCCTGCAATTGGCCATTTTTCTTATTTTGGAACGTTCTTTTTTTTTTACGAGGACAAACTCTCAGATATGTTATTTATGATTATGCTATTAACAGTGTAATAGGACTGAAGTCACTGAAGTACTTCTGTCAAGTCATTCATTCAGGTGGCTGATTCCATGAGGAATCTAGAAGATTTTCTGCATTAGGGATATGCTATTTCTATGAACTCGTAATATTTTCTTCAAGTTAGGTCGCATATTTTAGTTTAAGCTATGTCAAAAGTCACCACCTGATCAGACGGGGAATACCCATCTTAGATGCCTATTTCTGTATATGGAATTATGATGTTATAAGATAGTGTCATAGTACTAAATCTGAAGTTCAGAGGAATGTCCATTTCATAAGGTTTTCCTTTGTCGAAAATTGTTCTAGATGTGTGTAGACACAAAAAATTTGTGTCTTTTTCTTGAATAAATATACAAATATAGATCTGTATATACACATTATTTGTGTCCTATTTTTTTGTTTTGGATAAAATATAACATAAAATGTATATAAAAAAAAGAAAGAGAAAAGATAAATAGAAACCCACGCATGCCATCCTCTTTCCCTCTTTTCCTCTTCATTTTTTTTTAAAATATGGCCTACGCAGCCCATGCCTGCCTAGGTAGTTATGGCTCCCTAGGTAGTATGCATGCCTAGGTAGTTAAGCTTTGCCTAAGTAGTTACGCCTGCCTAGGTAGTTATGAATAATTACTTGCGTAGGTCAGATATCTGGAGAATGAATCTTTTCTCAATCCTCGTGAATGCTAAGACCCACGCAGCCCTCACAACCCTTGATTTCGTGAAACTCTTGCGGAAATCGTAAGATTATAATTTCCTTTAACCGCTACCATAAATCTATAAATAGCTAATCCATTCTCATTGTAGTGATTCGAAAATTCTTAAAGCGAGAGTCCTGCCGGAAACGCCTCGGACTTTAATTTTCTTGTAAAAGACTTTAAGGTATCTCTGAGATTCTTTCCGTTCCTTTATTTTATTTTTAAAGTTTACGGGAGGAATAAGTCTGAGTTGATACACTTAGGATAAGAGCTACAACCCTTACCTAAAGAAGATACACTTAAGATAAGAGTTACGACTCTTACTTAAGTACGATTTAAGGTTGCAATTTGGGATTACGAGTTACGACATGTACCCAATTTCTTGGGTACTTAGAGATAGTTAAGCTATGTGGGTATAACCCCTCGCATAACTCTTGATACTCTCGAATTATAACTACAACTTCGTTACTCGGACTCTGACACTCGAAATATTCATCTATAATGACTCATAACCGTCGGTTCTACCGGATTTAAATCATGTCCTGAAATTAGAGTTCTCTTCGCGGTTCAGTTCATCACTCCCTCAAATATAGGGTTTGGATCTCAACTCGGGATCGAAAATTCTTTTACGGTGGATTATTTGACTGTTGATAAAATGAACATAATATGAGATTATAACGGGATCCAACGGTGGATTTATTACATATTGATCAAATCTTATGGTTTTGGTCAAATCCAATAGTGGAATCGTTGACTTTTGGTCAAACGATCATAATACGAGATCATAACGAGATCCAACGATGAATTTATTACATATTGACTAGATCTTGTGGTTTTAGTCAAATCCAACAGTCTCATTGACTTTTGGTCAAAAAATCATAATATGAGAACTAACAATGGATTTATTACATATTGACCAGATCTTATTATTTTGGTCAAATCCAACGGTGGACTCATTGACTTTTAGTCAAACGACTATAATACAAGATCGTAACGAGATCCAACGGTGGACTCATTGACTTTTGGTCAAACAACTATAATACAAGATCATAGCGAGATCCAACGGTGGATTTATTACATATTGGCCAAATCTTGCGATTTTGGTCAAATCCAGCGGTAGACTCATTGAGTTTTGGTCAAATGATCATAATACGAGATCGTAATGAGATCCAACCGTGGATTTATTATATATTGACCAGATCTTATATTTTGGTCAATTCAAACTGTGGATTCGTTGACTTTTGGTCAAACAATCATAATACAAGATCCAATAGTGGATTTGTTACACATTGACCAGATCTTATGGTTTTGGTCAAATCCAATGGTGGACTCTATGACTTTTGGTCAAATGATCATAATACGAGATCGTAATGAGATCTAACAGTGAATTTATCGCATATTGACCAGATCTTATGATTTTGGTCAAATCTAATGGTGGACTTGTTGACGTTTGGTTAAATGATCATAATACGAGATCGTAATCAGATCCTGTAGTAAATTTACCATATATTGACCAAATCTTAAGACATTGGTCAAGTTCAACAGTAAAATCATTACAAAAAAAATAATATATGATCGCCAAAATATAAGGAATTTGGCGATAACTCATGATTAGATACTCTATCACTGAAAGTGATAACTCCTCTGATAACCAGTTACCAAGAAAATTGATTTAGTATTCGAATTCATCTTTGAGACCAGAGAACAAGAATTCATTTTAAGGTTTGTCCACGAGGTTCTTGCTCCAGTAATGACTCGTGCTTGTCGATCAAATGGAACCGACTTTTAGAGGAGCGGTTTTCCCTTCCGTCGTCCCCTATTTCATATTTCTCAAATCTCTGATGAAGAATGCATACTATGCATCTATCTCGTGACAGATTGAAGATGTTGAAGAAAACCTAGAATTAGAATTTAGTTTCTTTATTTCAGAGATGTAATTACTTTACTTTTCTTTAGTAGCTTTTAATTAGAGGGTATTCAATTTTGATGTAATTAACGGGGAATCGATTGCGATACCCGAGAGTGTAAAGTCTGCCATTTTCAATAAAACCCTCTCCTAATGAGGGAAAATTTGTTATGATTGATTTGTGTTAGATTTTTATTCTACGCAAATTTGTTGTTTACAATGTGCATCTCTCTCTATATTGTCATTTTTTGTCAAAATTGATTATGTGTAGATTTGTTTTGTGAGAAGAGAATGGTTGCATGGGGTTCCTTGTGGGATGAAGCCGTAAGACGTAATTCCCACCACTCACGACCAAGAGACCTACCTTTCACGGCCTATTTGATCCGCCAAAATGCTGGAAAATGGCTCACATCTTCTCTGTAGGCAATGAGTTAGCCTTTTTGAAGGCCCCTATTAGTGATGTGTTAGTAATGGTGTGTAGTTTTTGTTTTTAGATATATGGTGTGTAATATAGAGTAGTGGGTGTGTATGCAATATATTTCCCATTAACATAAAAACTAGTGAGGTGCATTTGCTCTCTAAGCTGTTCAAACCCAATTCTATCTCTTTCTCTTATTCTTCTTCGCTAACCCTAACCCTAAACCTAAACCATCTTCCGAATCTAAACCCTAACAACTTTAACCCTGCCTTATCCAACCTTATTTCCTCCTTTACCTCTTGGTATCAAAGCCTGAAACTGCTGATGCATCACTACATGTCATCATTGCCGACGTCAGCATGCTGTCATGCTGACACCAGCAAGGTCAACATTTGACCTCAAAATGGAATGAAACCACCATAATATGGATTGGAATTCCATCTGAAACATCTTTTATTATTGGCCCAAGTCATTTTGACTAAGTTTTGAAGGAGTTTCGAGAGGTTTTATTTATTTAAGGTGTTTGACGAATTTTTGAGCTCCAGATCTTCATGCTACCTAAAATGTGACGTCCCCAAATCTTTACACCGGATCAATGCTCCAACTTAGAGACATCACACTACATAATCATTCCTCTTAGATCCATTATATAATATAAGTAATGATCCTCTTTACGCAGCGGCTTAGATTCAATTCTCTGGTCTTTATACTAAGTCTAATCCAGTGATTAACCTAATTTAGCTAACCAATTTTTTTCCTTCTTTTGCGTGTGGGTCGCACTAATGCATACATCTAAACAATTACCATAGTTATTGAAAGAACAAATAAGAAATGCATAACATAAATGAAATAACATGAATATACTAACAATTTAAGTCCCATAATTCGAGTCTATAGGTCCATCAATTTAAACATCCATAATTTGAAACTTCTCATAACCATCAACTATGAACTTGAAAAGTAAAAATACTAACTGAAACTTCTAACTATCTGCTTAATGATCTTTTAGACATCAAAGCCTTCCTCGTCCCAGTCCACGTTAACAATTGCTTTCACCATTATTCCAACCTTGTCATTAGTTGTTTTTCACTGGCCACCCGAAAATAGGTGTGAGATAAACCTAGTATGAACCAGACATACTAATCCAATCTTGTGTTTACGTACATCAAAAGTTATAGCATATGCATACATGTATATACTTGAAAACATAAGGGGATGAACATCGCAATAAAACTTGCATAATGTTGACTCGAAATTTTTGGAGTTGGGAAGTTCTTCTACTTAGTCTAAAAAATCAGAGAGAATAAATTAATGGAAGAAATTAAGAAATGAAGCTCTACTTATAGTTTTCTGCTTAACAAACCTATTTTAATTGGGACTTAAAGTCCTAAGTTATGTCAAGGAGTGTGACTCATGCATGGACCTACTTGAGTGGCCCTCTTCACACTCCCTCTACTATGCCCCACACATGCCTTCCTTTTTCCTTCTTTTCCTCTTCATTTTTTAGTTGTGCCCACCTAAGTAGTTAAGCTTGCCTAGGTAGTTATGCCTGCCTAGATAGTTACGTTTGCCTAGGTAGTTAGGCCTGCCTAGGTAGTTACGCCTGCCTAAGTAGTTACTCTTGCCTAGGTAATTACGCTTGCCTAGAGAGTTATGCCTGCCTAGGCAGTTACGCCTGTGTAAGTAGTGGTGCTCGCTTAGGTAGTTATGCTTGCCTAGGTAGTTACACTTGCGTAGGTAGTTGTGCCTGCCTAGGTAGTTACGCCTGCCTAGGAAGTTATGTCTGCCTAGGTAGTTATGCTTGTGTAGGTGAATAAATAATCACTTGCGTAGGCCAGATAGGGAGAGAATGATCTTTTCTCAATCCCTTGAAAGCTAAGACCCATGCAACCCTCACAACCCTTGATTTTGTGAAACTCTTGCGGAAATCGTAGGATTGTAACTTTTTGTAACCGCTACCATAAATTTATAAATAACAAATCCGTTCTCATTATAAGGGATTCAAAAATTCTTATGCGAGAGCCCTGCCGAAAACGTCTTCGACTTTAATTTTCTTGCAAAAGACTTTAAGGTATCTCCGAGATTTTTTTCGTTTTTTTAAAAAATTTTAAAATTTACGGGAGGAATAAGTCTGGGTTGATACATTTAGGAAAAAAGCTACGAGGTGATACACTTAGGATAAAAGTTACGACCCTTACCTAAAGGTGATATACTTGGGTTAAGAGCTACGACCCTTACCTAAAGGTGATACACTTAAGATAAGAGTTACGACCCTTACCTAAAGGTGATATACTTAGGATAAGAGCTATGACCCTTACCTAAAGGTGATACACTTAGGATAAAAGTTACGACTCTTACATAAGTATGATTTAAGGTTGCAATTTGGGATTACGCATTACAACACGTACCAAATTTCTTGTGTAGTTAGAGATAGTTAAGCTATGTGGGTATAACCCCTCGCATAACTTTTAGTACCTTTGGATTGCAACTACAAATTCGCTACTCGTACGGTTGCAATCATGAACCTAAAGAATGATTCCGGACTCCGACACCCGAAATATTCGTCTACAATGACTCATAACCATCAACTCTACTAGATTTGAATCACGTCCCGAAATTAGTCTCTTCCTCGCTGTTCAGGTCATCACTCCCTCAAATGTAGTGTTTGGATCTCATCCTCTGGATTAGAAATTCTTTTACGGTGGATCATTTGACTTTTGGTCAAACGATCATAATATGAGATCATAACGAGATCCAACGGTGAATTTATTACATATTGATCAGATCTTGTGATTTTGGTCAAATCTAACGGTGTACTCGTTGACTTTTGATCAAACGATCATAATAAGAGATCATAACGAGATCCAACGATGGATTTATTGCATACTGACCAAATCTTATGGTTTTGGTCAAATCCAAAGGTGGACTCATTGAATTTTGGTCAAACGATCATAATACAAGATCGTAGCGAGATCTAACAGTGGATTTATTATATATTGACCAGATTTTATGGTTTTGTTCAAATTTAACGGTGGACTCGTTGACTTTTGGTCAAATGATCATAATACGAGATCGTAACGAGATCCAACGATTGATTTATTACATATTGAACAGATCTTATGATTTTGGTCAAATCTAATGTTGGACTCGTTGAGTTTTGGTCAAACGATCATAATAGGAGATCGTAATGAGGTCCAACAGTGGATTTATTGCATATTGACCAGATCTTGTGATTTTGGTCAAATCTAACGGTGGACTTGTTGACTTTTGGTCAAACGATCATAATACGAGATCGTAATGAGATCCAATGGTAAATTTACCATATATTGACCAAATCTTAGGACATTGGTCAAGTCCAACGATAAAATCATTACAGAAAACATTCTATGATCACCAAATTCTAAGGAATTTGGCGTTATCTAACTCATGATTAGATACTTCACTGAAAGTGATAACTCCTCTGATAACCAGTTACCGGGAGAATCAATTTGGTATTCGAATTCATCTTTGAGACCAAGGAACAAGAATTCGTTTTAAGGTTCGTCCACGAGGTTCTTGCTCCAGTATTGACTCGTGCTTGTCGATCAGATGGAACCAGCTTTTGGAGGAGGGGTGTTCTCCCATCCGTTGCCCCTTATTTCATATTTCTCAAATCTTCGATGAAGACAACATACTATGCATCTATCTCGTGAAGGATTGAAGATGTCGACGAAAAATCAGACTTAAAATTTAGTTTGTTTATTTCAGAGATGCAATTACTTTATTTTTCTTTAGTAGATATTAATCACAGGTATTTAATTTTGATGTAATTAACGAGGAATCGATTGCGATACCCAAAAGTGTAAAGTCCGTCATTTTCAATAAAACCCTCTTCTAGCGAGGGGAAATTTGTTATGATTGATTTGTGTTAAATTTATATTCTATGCAAATTTATTGTTTACAAATTTTTGGCACGCCTGGTTTGACACTTCTCTCATCTTTAAGCTACAAAATGAAACGAATTCTCAGAAAATGAGTTGAATATGATGAATGATTAATCATTGGTTATTCCATGCAGTAGATTTATTTAACTTACCAATCAACTCAATGGCTTATAGAAAGAGTATTGTATCCTCTTCCGCTAACAATCAACATGTGGAGAGGGCCTACCCTCAAACTGAGGAGACAACACTTCGATACTCAACCAGCCTCATGGCTCACGCCACATTAGAAGAAGAACGTTCTCATATGGAGGAACCCGTGTCTCCTAATTTGTTCACTTCGATTGAGAACCCACTATATGGAGATTTCGATTCCTTCTTGAAGGATGAATCTCCTGAAACTCCATTAGCAAAATCATCCCGATGAAACTCGGCGAGACCTACAGGAATACTGAGAATTGTTAGTACACTTGCTTCACCTCATCTGGAGGCAATTGTTGACTCATCGTCATTCAACTCACCTCGTCTGGAGGCAAACAAGATGATTGTTTCATCTTATATTGGGACTTCACCTCATCCAAAGGCAATTGATGACTCATCGTCATTCAACTCACCTCATCTAGAGGAAAGTCATATGATCATTTCATCTGATAATGAGACTTCACGGTTTTCGGAGGTAATCAATGACTCATCATCATTCAACTCACCTCATCCGAAGGCAATCGATGACTCATCGTCATTCAACTCACCTTGTCTGGAGGCAAACAAGATGATCATTTCATCTTTGAAACTTGATGATAAATCTTCTTCAACAAGGCTCGTTCTTTGAACTCCCTTCACCACGAAACTCGTTACATCTCAGTAGAAGCTATATTGATGACACCTCCTACTCGCATGAGGCTAAACTGCGTAAGGTATGTACATAGGTACATCATCGTGTAACCTTCTACATGCACGAGGTTAAACTGTGTAGGATATGTAGTTAGTTATGTTATATGTATACCTCTACTCATACAAGAATTAATTGTGAAAGAGCATACACAGATATGCCACATCTAATCTCAATTATTCACACAAGAATGAAGTGCTAGAATATGTGATTGCAACTTGTGAAATAAATTGGGTAACTTGATACTGTCAAAATCTTGAATCAGTTATTTCAATCAAATTTTATATTTAAGAATCGGGTGACTCAACAAAAGTCTGCATAGTGCAATTGTCACATTTCTAGTCAGTCATTCTGACCATCCTAATATGTTAAAATAAATTGGGCTACCTAATACAGAGTCTATCAAAATTTTTAGTCAGATACTTTGATCAGATTTTGCTAAAATAAATCGGGCTATGTAACACAGAGTCCATCAAAATTCTGAGTTAGATATTCCAATAAGATTTTGCTAAAATTACAGAGCCGTCAAATTTTGACTTAATTATTTTATTCAAACTTTACAAAAACTACATACTGGGTCGTCCGAAAGTTTTCGACCTGGTACTTATTAAATTTCTATATCAGATAGCCTAATCGAATTTTGTAGATTTAATCGGGTCATCCGATGAGTTTTAAACTCGAAGCCCGATCAATGTTCAACCTACATATTTTTGAATTTCTAAAAATGTTAATTTGATCTTCCGATTGATTTTATCATTAGAGACTGTCTCAGATCTTCATTTGGATAGCCGGTTAGATCTCATATAAATTTAATCGGGTCATCCGATGAGTTTTAAACTCGAAGCCCGATCAAAATTCAACGTACATATATTATTTGAATTTCTAAAAAATATTAGTTTGATCCTCCGATCGATTTTATCATCAGAGATCGTTTTAGATCTTGAGTCAGGCAACCGACCAAATCTCATGTAAATTTTATCGGGCCATTAGATGAGTTTTAAACTCGAAGCCCGATCGAAATTCAATCTACATATTTTAGTTGAGTTAAAAAAAAATATATTATTGATTTGGTCTTCGGATCAATTTTATGATCGGAGACCGTCTCAGATCTTGATTCGGATAGCTGGTCAGATCTCATGTAAATTTTATTGGGTCATCCAATGAGTTTTAAACTCGAAGCCGGATCAAAATTCAACTTACATATTTTAGTTGAATTTTTAAAAAATATTAATTTGATCATCCGATCAATTTTATCATTGGAGACCGTTTCAGATCTTGATTCGTGCAGTCGGTCAGATCTTAAGTAAATTTTATTGGGCCATCAGATGAGTTTTAAACTCGAACCCCGATTGAAATTCAATCTACATATTTTAGTTGATTTAAAAAAAAATTATTGATTTGGTCTTCTGATCAATTTTATGATCGGAAACCGTCTCAGATCTTGATTTGGATAGCTGGTCAGATCTCATGTAAATTTTATCGGGCCATCCAATGAGTTTTAAACTCGAAACCCAATCGAAATTCAACCTACATATTTTAGTTGAATTGCTACAAGTATTAATTTGGTCCTTCGATTGATTTTATGATTGGAGACCGTCTCAGATTTTTACTCGGATAGCCGATCAAATTTCGATGATCGAATCTCCGTAAAGAATACGATCACTATTCAGTAGTAAAATTCCCGTAGGAAATATAATATTAGATCGATTTTTATCGATTTTTTTGTTAAAAAAAAAAGTCCACAAAAATCGAGGAGGCACTTGTTGTGACGGGGACGCCGACAACATAGAAATCGGATATGGACCTTTTCGCATGTACCGACATCGGAAGACGCAGAATGGAAATCATCAGAACTAGGCGAAAGACGAAATCTTGGAGAAAATTGGAAGAATACAGCAATTTCGATTGATTGAATTTCAATTTCGATCAATCGAAATTGTCAAATCGATTGATCGACTGACATCGACAGGGTATAGAATTATGTAATTTCGATCAATCGATTTTTTCGATCGATCGAAATTTTCAAATCGATTGTTCGATTTTCAAAATCAATCAATCGAAATCGCGCCAAGTTTAATTTTATAGAATTATGAAATTTCGATCAATCGAAATTTTCAAATCGATTGATCGAAATTGCGCCGGGTTGTTTAGTTTATTTTGAAGTTTAAATTCGAACTCCTGCTTTAAGGGTTTATTTGTCCTTTAGTTATTATTTGTTTTAGGGTTTCTTTTATTGAAAGGACTCCTATATCAGGTCCTTAAGTTGAACAATGTAATTAGTGATTGATTATGAATAAAAAACTTTTGCTTGTGTGTGCTTGAGATGAGCCTCTACGAAGAGTGATTCTTCTTCCCAAGAAGGGTTTGGTGCGAAGCCAAGGGTGTGAAGCCTACCAATCTATCTATCTTTTATCTTTGCTTGTGTGATTCTACAACCCTAAATTGACCATCCTCGTGAAATCCTAAACCCTAATTGTCCCTGAATCCTTGAATCGATCCGATTCAACAACCGTAGATTCCAACTGAGTTATTAAACCTTCCGCACCAAATACTCAGAGGAAACAAGTAATCCCATCATTGAATTGTGAGCGCCCTAATCTGGGAAAACCTAAAGTTCTATCTCTAGGATCGATTTACGTTGCAACCTAACGGATCTAGCGCCTGAACTGAACCCTACCTGAAGCATACGTGATTCTCCCATGGAATACTAAGAAGACCTGAGGTATTCGTTATATTTTGTGAATTTTATTGCTTAACTTAATTCTAATTTAATTCCGGCAAATCAGTCATATCATTCACGTATTTTAGGGCACTGTTCTGCGTCATGTTGACTCGGAGTTTTTGGAGTCGAGAAGTTCTTCTACTTAGTCTAAAAAATCGGATAGAATAAGTTACTGGAATAAATTAAGAAATGAAGCTCTACTTATAAGTTTACTGCTTAAAAAACCTATTTCAACTAGGACTTAAAGTCCTAAGTTATGTCAAAGAGTGTGACTCATGCATGGACCTACTTGCGTGGGCCCTCTTCACACTCCCTCTAACATGTCCCACACATGCCTTCCTCTTTCCCTCTTCATTATTTAAATATGGCCCACGTAGGCCATGCCTGCCTAGGTAGTTGTGCCAGCCTAGGTAGTTAAGCATGCATAGGTAGTTATGCCTGCCTAGGTAGTTACGCTTACCTAAGTAGTTAAGCCTGCCTAGGTAGTTACACCTGCCTAGGTAGTTACACCTACGTAAGTAGTTGTTCTTGCCTCGGTAGTTACGCCTGCCTAGGTAGTTACACTTGCCTAGGTAGTTATGCCTGCCTCGGTAGTTACGCATGTGTAGGTAGTTGTGCCTGCCTAGGTAGTTACACTTGCCTAGGTAGTTATGCTTGCATAGGTAAATAAATAATCACTTGCGTAAGCTAGATAGGGGGAGAATGATCTTTTCTCAATCCGCGTGAAAGCTAAGACCCACAGAGCCCTCACAACTCTTGATTTTGTGAAACTCTTGCGGAAACCGTAGGATTGTAACTTCCTGTAGCTGCTATCATAAATCTATAAATAGCAGATCTGTTCTCATTTTTAGGGATCCGAAAATTCTTAGGCGAGAGCTCTGCCGAAAACGTCTCCGACTTAGGTGATACACTTAGGATAAGAGTTACGACACTTATCTAAAGGTGATACACTTAGGATAAGAGTTACGACCTTTACCTAAAGGTGATATACTTAGAATAAGAGCTACGACCCTTACGTAAAGGTGATACACTTAGGATAAGAGTTACGATTCTTACCTATGTATGATTTAAGGTTGCAATTTGGGATTACGCGTTATGGCACGTACACAATTTCTTGTGTACTTAGATAGTTAAGCTATGTGGGTATAACCCCCTCATATAACTCTTGCTACCTTCGAATTGCAACTACAAGTTTGATACTCGTACGGGTTGCAATCACGAACCCAAGAAATGATTTCAGACCTCGACACCCGAAATATTCGTCTACAATGACTCATAACCATCAACTCTACTGGATTTGAATCACGTCCCGAAATTAGAGTTTCCCTCGTGGTTCAGGTCATCACTCCCTCAAATGTAGGGTTTGAATCTCAACCTCGGGATCAAAAATTCTTTTATGCTGGATCATTTGACTTTTGGTCAAACGATCATAATATGACATCATAACGAGATGCAACGGTGGATTTGTTACATATTGACCAGATCTTATGGTTTTGGTCAAATATAACGGTGGGCTCGTTGGCTTTTGGTCAAACGATCATAATACGAGATCGTAACTAGATCCAACGGTGGATTTATTACATATTGATCAGATCTTATGGTTTTGGTTAAATCCAACAGTAGACTCATTGAGTTTTGGTCAAACAATCATAATACGAGATCCAACGGTGGATTTATTACATATTGACCAGATCTTGTGGTTTTGGTCAAATCTAACGGTGAGTTCATTGAATTTTGGTTAAACAATCATAATACGAGATCGTAATGAGATCCAACGGTGGATTTATTACATATTGACAAGATTTTATGGTTTTGGTCAAATCCAACAGTGGACTCGTTGATTTTTGGCCAAACTATCATAATACAGATCGTAACGAGATCCAACGGTGAATTTATTACATATTGAACAGATCTTATGGTTTTGGTCAAATCCAACGTTGGACTCGTTGATTTTTGGTCAAACGATCATAATACGAGATCGTAACGAGATCCAACGGTGGATTTATTACATGGTTTTAGAGCACGCTCCTTTACATTTTTTTCAAGATTTCCACCCTTTTATTTTTATCTTTTAAGTTGTTGTGTAAGTACAATTGACTACATGGCCCAATGGTTGCTCGAGTCTCGACAGTGCCTTCATGACTCGAGTTAGATGATCATTACCCAATATATTATAGTATATTTCCAATTAGAAATAATGTTTCTAATAAATTAAAATATGCTATAAGGTGTTCGATGCAAGCCACATCTATAACTAGATAATTCATCTAACCATTAAATGTATATGTGTGGTTCATCTCAATTAAATTTGGCAAACTTCGACACATCCTTAATTCAGAGAAGTTTTAGCAATTTTTTCAAAAAAAATGGAGGCTTTTGTGGCGATGCTATTGTGCCCTCTTCATCCATCTAGAAAGAAGAGGAAAGATTATTTTGGTTACCATCATCATGATGGCATGAACCGTCTTCTACTATGCAACAACCTCCTTCCTCCTCGCAGGTACCTCTAGTAAGTACTAGTTTTCCTTCATTAGTTCCTGATTCTCATCGTTCTAATTCTGTTGTTGATGCGCCTATTAACTCTGCTTCTGATCTTGATCTTCCAATTGCTCTTTGAAAGGAGTTCGGAAGTATATGAATCCCTATTGCTAAATATGTCTCTTATCAACCTTTATCTTCCTCCTACAAGGCATTTCTCACCATTGTGATAATTTTTGCATATTTTTGTTGTAGTGTATGAAGCTTGTATTAGACACATATTTTTGTTGTAGTGTTTGAAACTTGTATTAAACACATATTTTGTTTTATTATTAAAACCCGTTTTTATGTTTTAAACTCTTTTTCTCATATTCTTTTATGTCTTTAGAAGGGTAGCTATATTCACACCTTCCAAATTACCGAGGGCACCTACGCTGAAAATATTGGCTTGTTTGAATCAGATGATGTTGATCTTTTTTTATCCCAGTCTTCCATACAATTGATCTTGAGACCATGGGGGTATCATCTGACGGTCAGTTTTTGATTCCACGTGCATCCCAATGAGTGACTTGAAAATCATGTTTGGGCACGATGAGTGTCTTTTTATTTAGGTTATTTATTGGGAATGTTTGCTACGTGGAATAAAAAATTGTCAGTCTGATGGTATGCCACTATGCCTATGGTCTCAAGATCCATTTTTGTGGAAGATTGGGATGAAACACGATCTCCATCGTTTGATTCAAAGCAATAAACCCTTTTATTTGATTTACTTTTTAATATTATATAAAAATACTAGCCTTTAATTTTCAAAGCATGAGACCCATGAAACCCATAACCTGAATCAAGAGCCAGAAGATGATTTTGATGCTTTGATGAATTTTTGACTTTTGATTATAGGCTTATAGCCTTAAAACAATTAAATTCTGAACTTATGGTTTGTAACGAATAATTTGATATGATGGTCAGTTGCCATGAGGGACATAACTATATGTGTATGCAGTATGAATTATAGAGTCCTACACAATCACAATTTTTCTTTGTAGTTATTGACTTTTGACTATTTATTATGGATTTATAGTTGTTTTTTATTGTTTGCGTTACTATCTTAACATGTATAATTGTCTATTGATGAGTCATGGTTGTTAATTATAACAATATTATTTGATAGTTGATATTAGTATTTAATCATGTATTATTATGCTAAAAGAATATGTTAGTAACTAAAAATTAAATTTTAACACTTAAATATACTTTTTATAATTTTTAATATTTTAATATTTATTTTCCTCTTTTTTTCTCGACTATTCCACCCACTTTTGTTGTTTTTACCGACTTTTTAGTTCACCATATTAAACTTGTATCCGTTCTTTGTCAATATGTTTCTCACTAAGGTTGATACAGTTACCATTCTTTGTTCTATTCATGCTGCCCTCGCTCACTCTGATTAGAAAACAACTATAAATTAAGAGATGGTATGTCTACTTTCAGAGAACAAAGCAATTGGATGCCGCTGGGTTTTTGCTATGCAACATAATCCAGATGGCACAGTTGCTAGATACAATGCCTGTTAGTTGCTTATAAGCTTACCCAAACTTATGGTCTTGATTTTGATGCCGCTTTCCCTTCTATGGCCAAGTTCATCTCCATTCAGGTCCTCCTATCCATTGTTGCAAATAAGAATGACCTCTATATGACCTTGATACAAAAAATACTTTTCTACATGGCTATCGCCCTGAAGAAGTATATATGGATCCTCCTGATTTCTTGCTTCAATGGGAGTTAGGGGAAGTTTGTCGAGTTCGCAAGTCGATTTATGGGTTGAAGCAGTCGCCTTGGCTTGGTTCATTGATTTAGTGGAGTGATTCTTCAGTTGAAATTCCAGAGATGCCATTATGAGCACACTGCATTTGTTCACTTCAATCCCATGGGTCGCACCATATTGATGGTTTATGTTGATGATATTATTCTCGCTAGAGATGATTATTTTTCATTTCCTATGGGAAGAGTGAACTTGATCAAAGCTTGGAGGTAAATGATTTGAAATATTTATTGAGATTGGAGATTAGTTGTGTAAAAAAAGGCTTCTCTCGTTCTCAGAGGAAGTATGCATTAGATCTTGTGAGTGATACTGGTATACTCGGTTGCAAGCTGACTTCATCTCTATGGATCCCAAGATGTCTCTCCATGAGTACCAACGCCTTGTTGATCACTTGATTCATCTTACTCGGCCGATCATCACATTTGATGTTAGCATGGTTAGTCAGTTTATGCATGCTCCATATACTCTCCATCTGGTAGTTGCATATCGTATTTTGAGATATATCCAATCCAGCCCAAGTTGGAGAATTGTTGAATCACTCACATGGTCATGTCCATATTTTCAGGTAATCTAGTTGCATGGATGAGCAAGAAGCAACATGCTATTTCTCGCTCTAGTGTAGAAGCTGAATAGCAGGCTATTGCTCATGGCGCATGTGAGCTACTATGGCTTCATTCTCCTATCATTGAGGTTGTATTTCCCTTCAGTGGGTCTATGCCTCTTCATTGTGACGATGAAACCATTGAAAAAATTCCATCTGTTTCTCTCTTACATGCGATGCCAACATATTGAAGTGGATGTCCATTTTGTAAGGGAAGAAGTTTGGGATCAAATATTGAACTTTTGATTTTTTTCTTTCAAAAAAACAAAGAATGTGTTTACCAAGCATCTTGAACCCTCAGTTCTTCAAGATATTATGGTCAAGCTGGGCATGCATGATATTAATGCTCCAGCTTAAGGGTGAGTGTTAGTGATGTGTTAGTAGTGTAGCCTTTACATTAGATATGTGGTGTGCTTCATAGAAGAGTGGACGTGTATGTAATATTTTCCATTAATATAAAAACTAGTGAGAAGGATTTCCTCTCGAAGCTATTCAACCCTAATTTCGCTCTCTTTCTCTTCTTCTTCTTCTCTAACCCTGATCCTAACCCTAACTCTAACCATAACGATAAACCTAAAACCATCTTTCTAATCTAAACCCTACCTTATCGAACCTCATTTCCTCCTTTACAAACCCCCAGGAAAGGTAGAGGTGCGTTTTTCTCCAATCATCATAGTGTATATCCTATATAAGAAGGTTATTAAGTACGCGTGTGTGTTCAAGCTGCGAAAACATTGCAGGATTATGAATAAATCTAAAGGTTTTTGAGTAGGTGGCTCTCAAATTTCACTAGCTGGTTAGTTGCTTTTTGCTGGCCCCTGCATGTACAACCTTTCTGATGGAGTGCTTTCTCTCCTTTCATGGTCCCCAAATGGACAAAATGTCATGTTTATTATATATTAACTCAAATAAATATTGAACATACTGATCACAAGAAAAAATTATAGGCGACTATTACAGTTGGACGCTATGCATTGTTTTTACTTGGAAGTTATATGCAAGTATTAGTAGGAGTACAAGATATAGAGGTACACAACTATGAGCATCCTGTGCAATAAAATGCATTGTTCTGTAGACTCTTGCACTTCTAGATGATGGAACCTAAAGAAGATGAAAAACTCTAATATCCAATTTGATTTTCTATGAACTATAGTGACAAAATACCACCCTTTTTTTTGAAAAATATGTGTATAATGTGTGTCTTTTCGTCACAATGTACTAACCCGTATTTTAGAATAAAACGCATATATTCGTATAATATGCATATTTTTTTCGCATAAAATGCGTTTTTCGCTTATCAAGTGTTTTAAAACTTAAAAAAAAAAAAAAACCAATAAAACTTAAGAGCACGGACAGACCCCACGACATGGGGGCCCGTGAGCGGTAAAACGAAACCTAACTATTGTCATGGCCTGTGAGTGGTAAAACGAAACCTAACTAAGACCCTAAACCCCCTTTTCTCTCTTTAATAATTTTTAATATATTTTTTTCAAAATTTTAATATATCTCATTTTTCCTGAACTTTTCCATCTTTTTCTGTTTTTTCGTCATCTGCATTTTACATTTTTTTTAGCTTCCAATTTTCTCCCCTTTTTATTCAGTATTTTGCCTTTTCTTTTGACTTTTTTCACCTGCCGTATTAAACCCGTATCTGTATTTTGTGACCAAGTATGAAGTGATTGGAGATTTTCCAATAAAAAACAGCCAGTGAATCTCATGAATGCAGTGTAATGGCTAAGCTTGCTATATTTTATTCACTCTGAGTCATGAATCTCAACACTCCTTTTGATGTGCTTGACAAAAGAGATTCTGAAAAAGAAAGGTTCCTACAACATGATAAACTGAAGCAACTTTTTTGTTCAATAGGTTGTTTCCTTTTTGTTACAGTACCTTTTCCTATCATGCAAGCTTTTGTTGATTCTGAAATTGTTTCATATAAGGTTCAAATAGCTCAAGCTTATGAGAAAGGTGGAGCAGCATGCCTCAGCGTGTTGACAGATGAGAAGTACTTCAAGGTGAATATTCTCTTATGGCTTAATCAATAGATTTCATCTACATTATGCATGGAAAACCGCCAAAAACTGTATCCTTTTAGTAAATTCATGTGCTAATTCTTTTCTTCTTTTTTTTTTTTCTTTTCAATTTCAAAAATATTAAATAAGGGAAGCTTTGAAAATCTGGAGGCCATACGTAGCGTGGGAGTAAAGGTCTGGCTTATCAAGTATAGTTATGTTTATTTTGTGTTGATTATATATGTATATGTAACATATCATATTTATTAGCTTCTAACTTGAGTGGGAAATGCAGTGTCCTCTTCTTTGCAAAGAATTCATTATAGACGCCTGGCAAATTTACTATGCTCGAACGAAAGGTGCAGATGCGGTTCTTTTAATAGCCGCTGTGTTACCTGATAGTGACATTGAATATATGATTAAGATCTGCAAAATTCTTGGCTTGGCAGCACTTGTAGAGGTTTGTTTTTTTTCTTCTCCATTATGGGCTTTGTAGAAAAACATGCCTAAAATGAACTACTTTTAGGCTATTATACTACTTGGAACAGTTTTAGGAAAACATTCTTTTGCGTTTTGGAACGCATGGTTCAACCCAAAACAACTCCCATTTGGGTTGATCAGCTATGTGGCATGTGATTTAAGAAAAATGTTATAGTACTTTTTTGCCCTTCATTTGATGTGTCAAAGATAGGGTACCACCCACTCAATCTGGTGCATTAATATTGAGCACCTTTGACCACATTTTCACCGGTGGATATGCATTAGATCATGCCATTGGGTGGTACCTGATTGTCCTTGGGCAAGTTGCAGTGGCACCCGATCCCTGAATGGGTACCACGTGGAGCCACACATGGATGAGCATGTGTTTCTAAAACCACAAAAGAATGCTTTTCTAAAACTGTTGGAACTAGGATAATAGTCTAAAACTAATTGAAAGTAGGCATGTTTTTCTAATTTTCCCTGCTAATATTGCGTCCCTGAATATTTTAATCTGCGTTCTTGCGTTTATTTTGTGAACATGATGGCCAGGAACAATCTTTAGATTTATCTCCAGGCCGAACAAAATAAATTGAAGAACTATAATTGGTTTCTGGTCTAGACAATTAAGTGTAGTCACGAGTCGGCTCAATCGGTTCTTTCTATTTTTCAGATTGTTATTTAGTAAATTTCTAGGCAAATCTTTCATTCCTTCCCAAACTTTTCGGCTTTTGATCAAGTTGTTATAGTTTTGAATGAATAAAGTCAGAACTTAATTAAGGGAAATTTGAATTGCATCTAGTTGGTTGCATCTTGATCTTATCATTTTTTTGACAAAAAAATGATTCTGATTGTAATCCTCGTCCTGGTATGGTGGTCAGATGGGTACATTTAATTCAAAATGCTGACCTCTAAAAATGATGATATGTGGTTACACCTTATTTAATTTAGGCTGAAGATGAATACACCCTCCCTTTCTCTTATTCTAAGCCCACACGATTTAGCATTAAAATACCAAATCTATATGTGTGTGTTTGTGTGTGTGTGTGTGTGTATTTGGGTGCCTGGGATAGAGGCGTAGCGTTTGAACACTACACTAATGTGGTGATCATGTGCCACGTGGCACGTGATCCAAAAAATGCTTTTTATGACTTTTTTGTCCTTCAAAAGTGGTCAGAGTTTCCCCTCCGCCTACCTTAATTTGTTGCATTGAACTTTTTCCAACTTTGACCAGGTTATGTATTTTTAGTGTTTTGTTTTTTTGGATGGACCTAATCGACCTTGTGCCGCCTTGGCACGTGATCTTCGGATTAGGTGCCACTTGGCACCCAAATGGCATCACTAGTGCAGGTCTCCGCGTCCTAGATGTGTGTGTATATATATTTATATTATATACTATTTTGTACTTCTTCCCTCCCCTTCCTAAGGTCACTTCCCATGGACCCCTTGTCTCAAAGACCTCCATAGCTCTGTGGCTGCCATGACTCTCTCTATCAATAAGATCTGGCAGAGGAGGCTTGGGCCTGGGCACCAACAGTGGTGCCCTATACATCTATACTGCACACGACGCATCCACCCATACCAAACTCATCAAGCCATGTGCGGGGGGTGGGGGGACCAGACTCTGCCCCAAAAAATATTCTTATTGCAAGATACAACAATCAGATCTGATCATTTTTTCTGTGCACTTAAATTGCAATGCACACACTTTGACCATCCATTTGGGGGATCAATGAGGCTCTTGATAATTTACGGTAACAACTGTAATTGGGGGAGTCATTGTAAAGGAATCGGGCATTGGACAATGAGGAAAGAGGACAGGAAATGATTGGTAAGTTGGTTGTGATAGGAGACAGAAAATCAATGGTTCTCTACAATAATCCCCAACACCGTTGATGTATTGTGTTATCTCCAGCTAAATCATTCCTGTATCTCTTCTTTTTGGTGAGTAAGACGATGAACTAAATAGAAAAAGGACTTTTTTAATTAAGGGATGGGACCACAAACCTTTATAGAAGAGTTGGTTTGGAAATAAGAGAAGAGAGGTGCTATTTACTTTTAGCCCGTTTTTACTTTAGCGTTTTATCCTAAAAACGATATTTATATGATACAGTTACAATACATCATTTTCCAGACCATAATTATATTAAGGGTATCTCTATTCGCGCCTACCGGTAATCTGGTAGGCGCATATACTGAAAACCGCTGACCGTGTTGAATCAGATGATCGTGATCGTTTTTCATTACAATCTTCCACACAATTAGGGCTGTCAACGGGCCGGGCTGGGTTCGGGCCGGGGTTTTTATAGGCCTGATTTTTTTAAAACCTTAAAAGGAGGGCCCAAGCCCCACTCGATATGCTATCCGGGCCTAGCCCGGCCCGACCCGCGTGCTAAATGTAGAGCCTGAACCCAGCCCTAAAAAACTCGGCCCGTTATTAGTCGGGCCAAAACCCAGGTTCAGGCCGGGTTTCAATGATTTTTTCAGAAACTTTTTCAGTAGCTTTTTTGAGAGAGACTATAGGGCTTTTTTTCCAAGTAGCTTTAGATCTTTTAGAGAGAGAAACTAGGAAAGAGAGCCAGATTGCTTGAACTTGAAAGTTGAAACCCTAAATGAGTAAATGGGTTGCTGTTTAGGTGAGTGAACTCAAGCAATGAAGAAACTGATAGAGGGAGAAGCTGGGAGAGAGAGAGAGAGAGCTTGGCAATGGGCTGGGGGGAGAGAGAGTTTGGCAATGAGAGAGAGAGAGAGAGAGAGAGAGCTTGGCAATGGGGGAGAGAGAGAGCTTGAATGCTTGAAGTTGAAAGTTAAAACTTGAAAGTTGAAACCCTAAGCTGCTGCTGCGGCGACGTCGCCGTTTCGGGTGAAGTGATGAGATGAAAATGAAATGGGAGATGAAGAAAACCTAAGCAAGGAGAGGGTTATATAGGGCTGAAGGGGAAGTGACTTATTTAACCCCTTATTTATCTGCTGAACAGTAATAAGGGGGGCTACTTTTGTCATTTTACAAGCCTCTTTATAAAAAAAGAGATTATTTAGGCTTACTGGCCTGAAATTTTAAAGACCTACTTACGCCCGTTTATTTTTCACAACACAGCCCGAACCCGAACCCGAACCCAAACCCGTTTTTTATTCGGGCTTAGCCTGGCCCGGCCTGTTTGTCATTAGGGTTAAGAAAGTTAGCCCGAACCCGGCTTATCCGGGCCGGTCCAGGCCAGGCCCGGGTTGAAACCCGCTTCGTTGACAGCCCTACACAATGGATCTTGAGACCTGGGTGTGCCATCAGACGGTAAAGTTTTTTATTCCATGTGGCACAGATCCCAAAAAGTGGCCCTAAAATCACATGAGTGTGATGTGTGCCATGTGATTTTAGAGCCACTTCTTGGGATCTGTGCCTCGCAATAAAAAACGTGGCCATCTGAGGGCACGCCCATGATCGCAAGATCCATTGTGTGGAAGATTGGAATGAAAAACGATCGAGATCATTTGATCCAACGGTTTCCAGTGTAGGTGCCTACCAACAATCTGGTAGGCGCGGATGGAGGTACCCTTATATTAAAACTACATAATAGTATATAAAACACTAATCCCATTAACTACGAACATATCTGATATGACAGAAAATTGAAAGCAGATAGGATTAATGAGCCCTTGCCTGCATCATCCAGCCATATGGCATCCGAGCCACTGAATCCCATGAAAAGTCGACTTCAATTATTACAGGGTCCTTAAAATCTGAAAGGGTAATCTTTTTATAAATTAAACTTTCAGAAGCTGTATCACAGTGTTACATGGATGATGTGTGTAAATATGAGTCAATGTCAAATAGAAACCTGTCCATTTTGTGTTAGGTAGGGAAGGAGTACTGTGTATAGTCACAAAGTCAAGTCGGGATATGACAATAATTCTGTAAGGTGTCAATCCAGGAAAATTCGGGAAGTAAAAAAGTCATAAAAATTACATTAAAATAGATTTCAAATTAGAATTTATGCTTTTGATAACCAAAATAATCTATATGATATTTGATGCAACACATATCTATAATTAGATAAACCATGTAACTATATAAATGTATATGCATGATTCATCTCAGTTAAATTCAGTATAATTCGGGGAAATTTGGCACACCCTCAATTCAAAGATTTTTTAGCATTTTTTCCCCCAATTGTTTTTTAAAACTTTTGTGAGTTGTCATTATGGTACTGTGTTAGATCCGGTTACAAAATGCATAGGTGTTGGACACAGTGTGTCTGGGTAGCTTAGAAATTATTATATACATTCAATCTTAGTTTTCTTTATTTTTGGTTTTCCGTTAGATTTGTATCATGACAAATAATAATGACTATTGTTCAACATTAATAAATGTTTGCCATTGCTTCTATTCTTGTCAAGGTGCATGATGAAAGGGAAATGGATCGTATTTTGGGAATTGACGGGATCCAACTCATTGGTATCAATAACCGTGACCTCGGTAAGCTTCTACATGCACAAAAGTTCAAAGAAAGTTTCTATAGCTTTTGTCCCTGCCATTATTTTAGAATTCCTAATTGAGGGATAACCCACTCCAATCCAAGCTCTTCAAGAGTCCCTCTCATCCCTATCTGTGATTTGTTTCGGGTCTCTATTCATTGTGGTTCAAAATTTTTTTATAAAATAATCTCATTTATCTTGGTTTTAGAAATTTCTGGCTTGTCGGAAAGCCCAGCCATAGTCTGCACCGTAGTCAGAAATCGGGATATGGCAATAATTCGGCAAGGGTCCAATTCGGGAAAATTCGATCAAACTTGGCAAAACTCAGGACAAAAAAATTATATTTCAAACCACAAATCATGCTTTTAATGAACAAAAAATATGCATTAATAAGCATGATCATTCATTCATAAATTATGAATACATGATGTAAATTGGTAAATGTAACCATATAAAGCCTCCTATAAAAGGCAGATCTAAAGATTACATGACATAATTGAGAAAGAAAGAGAGAGAGAGGTATATAACTTAAAGAAATAAATAGAATCTAAAAATAGAAAAAATAATCATCCAAAATTCAGCCAATATGCGGCAATGAGACGAATTAGCCGAATCATTCCGCATACCGTTGATTTACTGAACGTTTCTCTCTCTCTCTCTCTTTCTCTCTCTCTCTGTCTTTTAAAGAATAATTAAGGAGTATTTTGTGACTATGGCCAGTACTGTCCTGGAATGAGAACCTTTTGCCTTAAAAACTTATATTAATCTTCTTTTTTGTTCTTTTTTTAAAATAAAGATGAAATTTCTGAGAAGAAAAGAGGACCATAACAAGTATCCCAAACTAGCAAAGGAAAAACACAGCTAGGACTGGGGGATACATAAATAATACCAGGGGTTTTATTCCTGGAAATGAAGATTGGTCTAGCAGTGTCCCTTGGCTCATCTTTCTTTCTTGTCTCTTCTATTTTTTTTTTTTCTGAATTTGTTTGTTACAATACACTTAGATATCACTCTTTTTTTAGCTCTGCAAAACCTAGGTGAATATATTTAACATTGAATATATTTAAAGGTTTAGTTTAATAAATGCCCATGATTCTTTTTCTTTGGTATTTTTGTAAAAGAATTTTGAAGTTACCAAAGCATGGCTCATGACAAGTCTGTTCGTCTGACATTGCTGGATTAACAGTGATTAAGGCAGTTTTCCCCATCAACTTCATAGTGTGGATTACGAGGGCGCTCACTCCGGCTTAAGTGCATGTTTTACGTGAGAAGTTGATATTTTACACGGATGTGACAGTTTCCAATTGTTTCTCTCACCTTAATTTCAGCCATAATTTCTGATGTGGCAACTCATGTAAAATTTTTGACTTATGAGCCTATTCCCTTGTAAAACTTCAAAATCAAACCAGAAGTTGCAACGGCTATAATTTTCAAAAAAACTTTTACAACCACCTACACAAATTGAACCTTCCTCTTACAGAGGCTCATGGATATGTCCATCTTTTGATCAGGAGCTGAGCTTTATGTTCTTTAGGGTTTGGTGTGAACTTGAAACAAAGCCTATGTACATGTGTACATAGACACAATATTTGTTTGAATAAATGATTTAATAATGAGAACAAGGCTATTGATGATGTGCATTCCTAGGGGGCCTTTATATTGTTCAGGAAACTTTGTTTTGTTGTATCTACAGAAACATTTGAAGTTGATATCCGTAACACAAAGAAACTTCTTGAGGGAGAGCGTGGCCAGCTTATTCGTGAAAGGGACATAATTGTAAGTAGTTTTGCAACCAAACTGCTATCCATTAAAGTCTTAGATGGCAGATATGTTATATGTTTCATTCATTGGTCAAGATTAGGCCCCATCCCACATGACATATGCTCCCGATTTTGTGAAGATGGGAAAATCTGGTCGACAAGGTCAAATATGGGTTCCATATGGGGCCATATCGGATATGATTCGGATGTAATACCGAAAATGGACTTGGGACAATTTTTATTTTTATATTTAATATTTTAAAAATAAAAAAGAAGTTGCTTTAATATCGGCTGGTTTGGCCGATATGTATCCTATAAATCTGATACATATTGGCCTAGGACCCAGCCGATATGCTGATGTGTATCGGTCTTTAAATCCTTGGTCAAGATCATCATATCTCTTAGTTAAATGCATGTAAATGTATTTTCATCTCATGAGCATGTTACGTTGAAATTGTAGTGGTTGATGGTTAGAAACCCCATGCACAAGTGTTGTGATGTTTCAGAGAATTTTACAATTTTCTCTTTCAATTTAAGTAACAAATATTTCTAATCTTGGTTCTCTTTTGAATTTTGTCCCTTCATACTTTTTTTTGTCCAAGATAACTCCTATTGGCACCACATGAGTTTGACCCACCAAAGTGCCACCTCACCTACTGAATTTCACTTTTAATATGACTAAAAGACATTCCTTTTGGCCATTCTAGTATATTGATCTGAACTATAATTTGTATCCATTGAACTATGGAAGCATTTTGGGTTATGGTTTCTTTCGAATTTGTATGACACTTGGAACAATGCGTTGCAACACCTCTTTGATTCAATTTAGAATTGTATATGAGTGTTTCGAGGTAATTATTATTCTAGGCCTGCTAATGACGTTGTCTCATGTTAGGATGTAAGAGTGATGTTTGACCAGCTCCCAAGGGCGATTTGCTAGGGTTTGGAGATATTGCGGCAGGGAATCCATTACTAATCTTGCACAATGACGAGAACTCAGGGTTTCACCTTGTACTGCCTTGATGCTGTCGAGTATAGCTTTATCTATTAGTGTTCTGTACTATTTGTCATTAATGGCACTACTTTTGTAATATTGCAACATCTTTTATACAAATAGTAATGAAAAGAGGAATGAGAGCCAATTCATTACCCTAATTCTCTTGCAATATTCTTCTCTTCCTTTCTTCTCCTAAATCCTAATTCCTAATACAATTACCTAATACCAAATTCTACTTGGTAGTAGAAGCATCCATGTAACAACTAACATCAGCACTGTCACGTGCTGACGTCATCCCTAAGTCAAGGTTGATTCAAATTCGGAAAAATTACATGTTTTGGGAGCTTTCTTTTTTCTAAGTTTTTTCACCATTTCTTGGGATTTTTTTCTTGTGCCATCTCCTGCAGTTTTTATGGAATATTATGGTTTCTCAAAATATGACCCGATTTCATGTTTTCTGGGCCATCTGGGCAATTAGTGGACCTAATGCTCATAACAATAGATATACTTGGCAGTTTTCATGGGCTGTGAGATTTTAGTATCGGATTTGAGAATGACAGACCTTCCTTATATTGACTATGATTCTATGAATGCATTCGTGGGCTAACATCACACTATCAAGAATCTGGCGTCCATCCACAAATGCACTTCGGTTGGGCGAAATAGTGGTTTCCATGATTGGTGTCATTCGGTTTTCAAGAACTTCGACAATGATCTAATACAGACTTCCCAAAAGACTAATGGGTTTAAAGTCTTCTAGTTTTCTGCTCTGTTATTCTTTGGGATGATTGTCAAAAACTTTGAATTTATGCACCCCCCAGTTACTTTTGACAGAATTCTGAAAAAATCTCCAATTTTCCACCCTAAAATGTTCATGGAATTCTTGTAGAACCCAATGTGAATCTGTCCAAGCCTTGAGCCCTATCCCCACCTGCCTAAAAAATAATGTCGTATCAATCTTTGCCTCCTCATATCTCCATTCCAAGTTCACTTTCCTCCCTTGACATTGGTAAACTCCATCCCATCTATTGTCGATCGTTTCTAACCTTCATTGGCGAACAATTTCTTACAGAATCCAACCAAAGCCTCCTCTACTTCCTTATTTTCTACTGTTGATTCACCCTTGGATATATTGTAATATGTGATAGACAAGCGTGTGAGATGATGTAAAAATGTGAGATAGTGTGGGTGTTAGAGTGAGGGGTATCTGTACAGGTTCCCCAAAATCATTTGATTTGCCACTCGGAAAAGGGCCCGTATTGACGAGTTGATTGAGTGGAGGAACAGAATCGCTACCTGGAATATATGTACAGGAAGGCTCCTTAAGGATGATGAGATTGATGAGTATTTTGGGTTGTTCAGGGTCATCCATGCTACTGCTCCTAATTCGGTCAATAGAGATTGCAGAATCTAGAGATTGAACGATAAAGGGGTGTTCTCGGTCAAATCTTTTTATACCCATATCCATAAACCCAATACCACTCACCTGGATCAACCCAGCTGGTACAAATTCTGGAAGGTTAAAATCCCCCCTGAAATCCATTTCTTTTGCAGGTCCGTCGCGTGGGGAATAATCCTAACAAGGGACCTATTGATAAAGAGAGGGGTCAGTATCCGGAACAGATGCCTGCTCTGTATGGTGGGTAGGGAATCCGTTAACCATACTCTTTTGCGTTGCCCTTTCTCCAGACAGATTTGGGGTGCTTTTTGCAGTGTCTTTGAGGTGCAGTGGGTCTTCCTGGGGGCCTTTCAATAGGGTTATTGATTTGATGGAACAATGGATGAGGGGGCCTTTCGATAGGGTTAAGGGGGACCTATGACACATAGCTGTCTATGCGGTGCTTTGGACCATCTGGTTGGAGAGAAATAGCAGGGTCTTCCAAAGAATCTGAAAAACTATTCAGTTGGTGGTTCGTGCGGCTAGAGATTGGCTCCTCAGTTGGATTCAGCTCCGATACAAGAGAAATGATTTATGGGACATCGAACAATGGGACTGCATGGTTGGTCATCGCTGATTCTGGGACTGCTCACTTCTATCTTTGGTGGGTGGGGTGTCTCCGGCTTCCTTGATCCCCTGCTGTTTTGTCATGTGAGGCCTCTCTGAGTTGGTGAGCTTTTTGTGGGGCGTTTTTTCTTTGGGTAGTTTCTCACTACCTACTAAGGTATGTTTTTTATCTTTGTTTTTTCGTTTCTAATATATTGCTTTGTTACCGATATAAAAAAAAACGTAGGAGACAGCTATACTATAGCTCTATATGGTCAACCCCCCCTCCCCAATGGTTGGTCATCGCTGATTCTGGGACTGCTCACTTATATCTTTGGTGGGTGGGGTGTCTCCGGCTTCCTTGATCCCCTGCTGTTTTGTCATGTGAGGCCTCTCTGAGTTGTGAGCTTTTTGTGGGGTGTTTTTTCTTTGGGTAGTTTCTCTCTACCTACCAAGGGATGTTTTTTATCTTTATTTTTTCGTTTCTAATATATTGCTTTGTTACCGATAAAAAAAAAAATGAAGAAGGAGACAGCTATACTATAGCTCTTTATGGTCAACCGCTCCCCCCCCCTCTATTTTCCTTCTTCTACCCTTCTCCATCTTCATTGTTTTATATTTAGTTTTTCTTGTTCTTATATTTTACATGTGGAAATTGGAGACTTAGACCCTCTCCATTGAAAGTTAAGGATATGGGAATGATTTGGCTTAAGTGCGTGTATCGATCTAATGAGCTAGAGCTACGATATGATTTCTGACAGGAGATGAGGTTGATTAATGAAGATTGTAGTGTCCCGTGGTGCAGTGGCAGGAACTTCAACACAATCAGATTGTATGATGAAAAGAGTTGTCGATGTAGAATGACTAGTATGTGGAAAATTCGTCAATTCATGATAAGTTGGGAGTTAATTAACATACTCGTGGGTTGATTAAGATATGTGTCGTCTGATGGTAGAGAAGTTCTTACAATGTGCTGGCTTGATATTTGTTTGTAATAATGAGTGAGAACAACTTTATCCAATGATACTACTCAAAGAATTACCTAGACCTTCTACTGATTACACATCAATTATTTTAATTTCTGGTGAGAACCAAGGGGGCGTGGCTCCTTTTCAACTTGAGAATGTGGTTACAACATGGGGATTTTGATAGATTGGTGCAAGAATGGTGGTCAAGTTGGAGCTCAAGTGGTAATGTGCAGAAGAGGTTTGCATCCACACTTAAGTTGCTAATGCAAAAGTAATGGAAATGGAAGGAAAGGATGAATGATTACTCAAGGAGACCTAAAGGATAGATTCAAAGGAGGAAGAACCATCAATTACAAAGGAAAAGGGTGAAAAAGATTAACACCTAGAAAGATTAAAGGAAAAGGAGGAGGAAACCCATTGGAGGCAGAGATCGAGAATTGGATGGCTAAAAGAGGGTGATAACAACACAATTTTTCATGGAATAGCTAGTGCCCAATGAAGAGTGAATATTGGTGGATTTGTAAAACATAAAAATAGTAGAGACAAACTATAAAAGATAATTCAGATAATGAGTGAAGATGGAGAAGGGAGGGAGGGATACAATGTTGCTATCTTAGCTATCTTAAGTTATATGTCCTAGGCTCTTTATATAGAGTAGCATACAAGATCATACAATTCTTGGGACTAAAAACATCAATTGAACACCTATTAACTTACTGAATCTAAACTATCTCACATGTTTACGCCATCATGTACACTTATCTCTCGCATATTATGATAAACCAAAGGGATGTTGGTGGAGTGGCTAGGACCATCCTGCAAGAAGCGGAGGTTATGAGTTCGAGTCCCAGCCCTTGTTGGCCACTCGCAGGGGTTTACCCCTACTGACTGGTACGTGTGATGTGCGGGCGTTGCACGTACCTGGGGACTAGTTTGGTGCTCTAAGAGGCTGGATACTCTATTATCAAAACAAATATATCTAATACTCTCCCTCAAGTTGGAACATACATGACAATGATCCCAACTTGTCAATTATATGAATAGCTCCTGAACCATCTCTCCTGACACTGGTAGGGAAGCACCAAGACCATAAGGCTATAAGGCCGATAACTGGCTACATATAACAGTAGCTATAATAGCCATGAGGTTAATAAAAGGCCGAGTATAACAGCAAAAAGACCACTTATCTCCAATGTCAGCAAGGACAATAGGCAACAAAATAATACATGTATCATACAGACGTAAAATATTGACATAGATTGTGGGGTTTTAAAGTAAAAAAATAGCAACATGAGAATAATAACAGAGATTTTGAGGCCGTAATTTCACAGATCTCGAGGTAGTAGCATCAATTGGAGTAGGCAGCAACAATAGAGATAGCAAAAGACAGTAACAACACAAAATTTGAGGCAACATCTTTGCAGTCACAAAAGCAGCAGAATCAACATAATATAATACATTTTTTTCCTTTCTCTTGTCAATACTGATTGTACCGATAATGAAATTACTAACCAATACAATAGTAAATCTTAGGAGCAACAACTTTTTTTAACCTCCAGGACGATATACAACCACAAAACCAAAGAAGCTCCGACAGCCAAGAGTCCGTCTTCTACAGTTCTACCAACCATGGGTCAAAATATCGGAATTCCGATACGTATCGTCCAGACCTCCAGGACGATACGTGTCGGGTATCGTCCGATACATTCAATGTATCGGCGATACATTGAATGTATCGGTTTGATACATATATCTATATATTTTTTTTCCAAAAAATCCCCAAAAATACTCTAAAAATCAGAAAAATTAAATTTAATGATTTCTATTTATTTGATTTTTTTTAAAATTTATTTAAGGCTTATTTGATGTATATTTCGGAATTTTAAAGGAAACTTGGGATTTACACCCTGAGAGTTGTTTATTGGATTGAATCCAATGATGGAGATAATGTTTTGTCCCGATCGATCACACAATGGATCTTGAGCTCATGCAAAACATATCAAACGACCAGATTTTGATTTTCACATTGAATAAATCTCAAAAGTGACCCGAGAACCCTACTCATGATACACCCATGATTAGGGTCACTTGGGGGGATGTATGCCACGTGGAATCAAGATCTAACCGTCTGCCAGTTGGGCTATGATCCCAAGATCTACTGTGTGAAATATTGGGTACCTCTATATATATGGGTACCTCTATTATCGCTCACGCAATTTCTGAAAGTGCCCATATGTGCAACCCATAACAGATGATGGAGATCGTGTTTCACCCTGATCTTTCACACAATGGATCTTGAGATCATGTCGCACCTATCACGATCAATTTTTTATTCCACATGTCACAGATCCCCAAAAAATTTCCCTTGAATCCTATGGCACACATCACGCTCAAACGTGATTTTAGGGCCATTTTTGGAGGATATATGACATTTGAATAAAAAACTAACCGTCTCGCGATATGATCTCAAGATCAATTGTGTGGAAGATTGGGGTGAAACAAGATCTCCATCATCTGATTTGAAGCAATCATAATGATAAATCACACTTTAATGGTGTAAAAGAAAAAAGTGAGTTTTTAATGGCGTAAGATCATTTAAACACCATTTGACAAATCATAGGTGTGTGCCACGTGGCATAATGAAAAATCACACTTAATTGGTGTGGAATAAAAAGTAATATTTGAATGGTGTGAGATCCTGTAAACACCGTCTAATCGATAATATAGATTGAAGGCTGCGCAATGAATGTGAACCATCTATGAGATTGATGAACTTTAATAATCAGCCCTTAAAATTAAAACCAATGGTTGATATTATAGTCTATAGTTCAGATGGTTTAAATATCCCCAAAAAATAATTTTGACGGTTCAGATCACCTACATCGTAAACCCTTATCTCTAAGATCATTTAAACACCATTCTGGTGTGCATGTGACTGGCAAGAGAGTCGGTCCCATACTTCGTTTCATATAAATGTCGTTCAAAGCCAAAAACATAAGATGAAAAAAAAAATAGAAGGGAAAAGAAAGAAGAAAGAAAAGGGGAAAACGAAGACCTTCACCACTTGCCATCCAGGCGAGTCCTTCACCGCTTCTTCTTCCATGGGCTTTAAACCCTAAAAAAAATTTCGAAGCAAATGATGAAATTATCGGACGATACATTGAAATTATCGTCCGATACGAGCGATAAATTGCCCGTATCGGACAATAATAACCTACTTTTAAGGGGTATACGATACATAGACATTGTATCGTATCACCCACGTCCAAAACCGATACGTATCGGACGATATTTTGACCCATGCTACCAACATCAAATAACCATGAAAAAACATCAAACAACCATACAATAGTCACACACTCTCCAGGACAACAAAATCACGAGGACATATGTGGAAAATAAAATGCACGGAAAAGATCTCCACAACACACGATTGGATTGTTTGATCAACAAAATATTTGTTTCATCGCCTCCAGCATGCAAAACCGATCAATAGTATGTGCAAGTTTTTTGATAAAATATTCACGGATCTCAAGGCCATTTCTCCAAAAGAAAATTTCCTTTAAAAAATCCATGAAAAATGTTGATAAAAATGTGGATGATATGCTTCTGTACAATTGAAAAGTAAAAATGATACTAGTTGCTGAAAACAAGCTGCTACTGTTGTAAACAACAAATTATAACTGCTAGAAACAAGAAATAATAAGAGAACAGAACCAAGCCCTAGTGGATCTAATATTTTTTTTTGATCGGTAATAGAGATTATATTAGAAACAACAAGACGCTGAGCAACAATACAACCCCAGTATACAGAAATCAAAGCCGGAGAAAACAAAAAGATTAAAGCCACAAGAACAACATCAACACACACGACAGCCACACCACAGCGAAACGTGGCGCACTCAGCCCGGATCCCACGAGAAAGCATTGCGGCTCTCGCCACCCCCACCTCTCGTCACCCAAAATCTGATCAAGTTCGTGACCGCCTTAACGACCATCCCCACAGGTTTACTCTTATTCTCGAAAATTCTGGCATTTCTTTCGCACCATAAACACCAGAAGACAGCTAACAAAGTGATGAGGACACCGACATCGTAGACATCGGATATGGACCTTTTCGCGTGTACCGACGTCGGAAGAAGCGGAATGGAAATCAAAATTAGGCGAAAGAGGAAATTCTGGAAATGTAGAGGAGGCTCGAGTACCGTAGCCTCAGAGGAGAAAAGGACACAAACCGCCGGGAGAGCAGCGAACAAGCACAGAGACTTGCGCGAGCGAGTACTTATATTGCGCGAGCGAGCATTGATACTCGCGTGAGCGAGCACTGATACTCGCGTCAGGGAATACAACAGGATACTGATAATTAACTCGTGCGAGCGGTTACTCAAAATCGCGTAGCGAGCCCTCGCTTGAGCGATCACTTAAGCTCGCTCGAGCGGGCTATAGTGACGGAAATTTTCTTTTTTTTACCTTTTTTGTCTTTTATTATTTTAGGACTCTTTTATTGCGAGTTTTATATCGTTTAGGGTTTTCTTAGCCTATATAAAGGCATCCTAAACACTCTATTAGGAGATTATTGATCATAAATGAAAAGAGCTTTTGCTTATGTGTGCTTGAGAGGAGCCTCCACGAAGAGTGAATCTTCTTCCCGAGAAGGGTTTGGTGCGAAGCCAAGGGTGTGAAGCCTGCAAATCTATCTTTTATCCATCTTCTCTGCTTGTGTGTTGATCCTTACAACCCTAAATCAACCATCTTCTTGTGAAATCCTAATAACTAATGTCTCCTAAGCCATTGAATCGACCCGATTCAACAACTGTAGATCCCAGCAGAATTATTAAACCCTTTCGCACCAAATACTCAGAGAAAATCTGTGATCCCATCATTGAATTGTGAGCGCCTTAATCTGGAAAAACCTAGAGTTCTATCTCTAGGATCGATCTGCGCTGCAACCTAACGGATCTAGCGCCCGGACTGAACCCTTCCTGAATTATGCGTGATTCTCCCCAGGAATACTACGAAAACCTGAGGTATTCGTTATATTTTGCAAGTTTTATTGTTTAATTTAATTCCAATTTAATTTCGGCAAAATCAATCATATCATTCACGTAGTTTAGGGTACCGTCTTGCGTCAGTTTTGGTATCAAAGCCTTTGGTTCTAGGTTAGGGCATACTGTGTGACATTGCATTCATTGCACTTTAGTTTCATCACATATTATTTTAGTTTTGGCCAAAGTGTTCATCTTGCATTCCATTCTAGAGCCCGTCAGTAGTAAACTGTATCACCATGGACATGAGTGGGATTGCCGAAGCTCTTAACGGCATGAGGGCTGACCTAAAATCGATCACTGATCGAATGACTGCCTTAGAGACAGCCCAAAGGACTCTCGAAACATCCAATGAGAGGTTGTTAGACCGAGTCAATCGGTTAGACGAGGGTGATGAGTACTTTGAACCACCCCGTGAGCGTAATGGTCCACGTTTTGAACGAAATGGCTACCAACATAATCGGAACCGGAATAATAGGTTTGATCATCATGGAGATGACTACGACCCGGAAGGGCGACTCCTCAAAAATGTCCGAGTTGAGTTCCCGACTTTCGATGGAAGACTAGACCCTCAGGTCTTCCTCGATTGGTTATCCGATATGGACCAACACTTCTAGTGGTTTGGCATGAGCGATGAAAGACATGTTAGACTTGCTAAAATGAAGCTCATAGGCCAAGCCCGACTCTTTTGGGTCAACGCTGAACGCATCAGAACGAATGCGGGTTGCACTCCCGTTACCCGTTGGGAGGACATGAAGGAACGACTTACAGAGAAGTACGCCCCTTCTTCATACTACCATCGTCTCCTTGACCAATGGCAAAATCTGCGCCAAGGTAGTATGCCTGTATCGGATTACATTGGCAAATTTGAAGAATATATGATGAGAGCCAAGGTATCCGAAGACCCTCAAGTCACTCTATCCAGATTTCATACCGGATTGAGACTTGACTTGCAAAAAGAGTTAGTCTCCCACCCTGTTGAGACTCTCGCCGAGTGTTACACCGTCGTTCAAGACCTTGAACGATATTTAAAAATGAGGGTGACTAGGCGATCTGATTTTTACTCTGGTCAACTCCGTACCGGCGAAGTGAAATCTAGTGCTGGAAACCCGTCTACCAATGTGAGGTTTGACAAAGGTAAGGGTGTAGCCGGAGAATCCTCGAAGAGTGGGTCTCATGTCAAATGCTATAAATGTCAAGGATTGGGTCACTTTGCTGCCCAATGCCCTACAAGGGACCCACAAAGGAATCTCTTCATCGACGGAGAAGGAGATGAAAGTGAAGGAGTCTATGCGGAAGAGGTCTTTGAGCCGAATGCCACACCTAGTGACGAGGAAGGTGATGACATGGGTCGCGCTCTAGTTGTGAGGTGTGCCTTCGCACAGCCTCAACGAGATGAAAAGGAGGACTGGCGGAGGGAGAATATCTTCCACACCTTTGCCACATGTGGGACAAAGAGTTGTAGGGTTATCGTGGATAGCGGAAGCTGCACCAATGTTGTGTCAGAACATACCGTCACCCGCTGAGGGCTTACACCTGAAGCCCACCCGAGACCTTACAAAGTCGCATGGGTTGACTCCTCATCCATTCCCGTATCTCAGAGGTGTCGTATACCCATACAGTTGGGTTCATACACTGACACCTTATGGTGCGATGTGGTGTCGATGGATGTGGGCCACATTATCTTAAGGAGGCCATGGCTCTATGATTTGAACGTGATCATTTTTGGGCGATCTAACGTTTGTACGTTCAATTACAAGGGCAAGAAAATCACTCTTAACCCTTTGGCTCCCAAAGCACCATCAGTCAACAGAGTTGAGAAGAAGGGAGGTCAATCCAAGGCCATCAATATTGTGACCCCTTCAGAGTTTGAGAGAGCATCGAAAGATGAGAGTGTAGTGTATGTCGTTGTTACTGTTGAGAGTACTTCTGAGTTAGTCTGTGAGTACCCCAAGGAGGTAGAGCCCATCCTAAATGAATTTGCGGATGTCTTCCCCGAAGACTTACCTAATGAGCTCCCTCCCATGCGTGACATTCAACACGCAATTGACTTAGTTCTCGGATCGACATTACCGAACCTGCCCAACTATAGGTTGAATCCGGTTGAGCATGCCGAGCTGACCCGGCAAGTCAGTGAGCTCTTCAAAAGGGGTTCATACAAGAGAGTCTGAGCTCGCGTGCCGTACTAGCATTACTCACGCCTAAGAAAGATGGTACATGGCGCATGTGTGTGGATAGTCGAGCAATTAATAAGATCACTGTTAAGTATCGGTTTCCCATACCGCGGCTTGATGACATGCTTACATGATGGTTGGAGCCACTATCTTTTCAAAGATAGACCTTAAAAGTGGCTACCATCAGGTTCGTATTTGCCCTGGCGATGAATGGGAAACCTCCTTCAAGACCAAAGACGGTCTTTATGAGTGGATGGTCATGCCTTTTGGGCTTTCCAATGCCCGGAGCACATTTATGAGGCTCATGACCCAAGTGTTGAGGTCATTCCTTGGCAAGTTCCTTGTCGTATATTTTGATGACATTCTGATTTACAGTTTAGACAAGGAGTAACACATTATCCACTTGAGGTTGGTTTGCGAAACCTTGAGGGGAGAAAGGGTATATGCGAATCTCAAGAAGTGCACTTTCATGCAGTACTCTGTTGTATTTTTGGGATTCATTGTCTCGGTAGACGGAATGATTGTGGAGTGGCCCGAACCTCGGAATATTCATGAAGTCCGTAGCTTCCACGGTTTGGCCACGTTTTATGGTCGCTTCATCAGGAATTTTAGCACCATCATGACTCCCATTACCGATTGCATGAGAAAAGGGGAGTTCCTGTGGAGCAAAGCCGCGACGAGGGCCTTTGTCGAGATAAAAGAGAAAATGGTTACTGCACCTGTCATGCACCTACCAGACTTTTCTAAAGTCTTCGAAGTAGCATGTGACGCATCGGGTGTAGGCATAGGCGGAGTGCTGAGCCAAGAAGGCCACCTTGTGACCTATTTTAGTGAGAAACTCAATGAGGCAAAGCAGAAATATTCCACCTATGACAAGGAGTTCTATGCGGTCGTCCGATCTATGTGGTATTGGAAACATTACTTGAGACCGCAGGAATTTGTGTTATTTTCTGACCACGAAGCCTTACGTTTCCTTGCTTCTCAAAAAAAGTTGAATCCGAGGCACGCGAAGTGGGTCGAGTACCTTCAAGGGTTCACATTTGTCTTGAAACATAAGGCTGGTGCCGAGAACAAGGCTGCTGATGCGCTTAGTCGTCGAGTGGCGACTTTGCAGTCTATGACCACCGAGGTTGTCGGATTTGAGCAGTTGAGGCAAGATTATCCTGATTGCCCAGATTTCGGGGCAGAATACACTGCTTTCCTTGAAAATTCGAACAACATTAACTCCGAGTATACCCTGTTGGATGGGTATTTGTTCAAAGGCAGTCGTTTGTGCATCCCTTGTACTTCATTGCGTGATTTCCTCATTTGGGAGTTACATGCCGGAGGGATTGCCGGACATTTTGGGGGCGCGATAAAATCAGTGCGCTTGTTGAGGATAGGTTCTATTGGCCTAGCCTTGTGAGAGATGTCTCTAGGGTCGTGAAACAGTGTCGTACATGCCAAGTTGTGAAGCATATCAAACAAAATACCGACTTGTACACCGCTGTACCCGTGCCGCACACCCCGTGGCAAGACGTCTCTATGGATTTCGTGCTTGGGCTTCCAAAGACTCAACGGAAGCACGATTCCATTTTTGTGGTAGTGGACCGCTTTTCCAAGATGGCCGACTTCATACTCTGTTTTAAAACCTCCGGTGCGGCTCACATAGCTAAATTATTTTTCGGGGAGGTTGTGCGTCTACATGGTTTACCCCAGACGATTGTGTCGGATCGAGATGTGAGATTTACCAGTTACTTATGGAAAACTTTATGGCACATGATGGGTACCATGCTCCAATTTTCGTCAGCCTATCATCCTGAAACAGATGGCCAAACGGAGTCCACCAATAGGAGCTTAGGTAATCTTCTCCGTTGTCTTGTTAGTGATCACCCTAGGACTTGGGATTCTATTTTGCCGTTAGCCGAGTTTGCATATAACAATTCAGTCAATAGGTCCCTAGGTATGAGTCCTTTTAAGGTCATCCTTGGTCATAGGCCTAGAACACCCATTGATTTAATTCCTATGTCTGCATCTCATCGAGTTTTCGAGTCAGCCGATTCATTTGCACAACATATACATGAATTGCATGCCGAAATTAGAAAAAGAATTAATGCTAGCAATGAACAATACAAAATATCTGCTGATGCGCACAAGCGCTTCAAGGAATTCCAGGTTGGAGATTACGTCATGGTTCGGGTTAGGCCTAAGTGGTTCTCATTGGGAGCCGCAAAGAAACTTCAAGCCCGTGGCGTTGGGCCTTTTAGAATTGTGCCAAGGAGCGACCCTAATGCATATGTTCTCGAGCTTCCACCAAATATAGGGGTCAGCTCTACATTCAATGTGGAGGACTTGGTTCCTTCTTTAGCCCAAGCCCCACCCCCTCACAACCCCTTTTAAGCAGCCCCGAGTCCGAATACCAGCCCCACCCTACAACCCCTACCTTTCCCTTCCCCACGCAAGCAGCACAGAGATGAGATCGAAGGGATATTAGATGATTTGGCAATATCCACCCATGGGGCGGAATTCAAAAGTACTTGGTCAAGTGGTTGGGAAGGCCGGACTCCGAGAACTCATGGTTAGCTGAAGACGAAGTCTGATGTTTGGACCCCGACATGCTCGAGCGCTATCACGACGCCGCTTCATCGGTGATGAAGCCTTTTCGGCCCGGGAGAATTGACGGGGACATCGACATCGTAGACATCGGATATGGACCTTTTCGCGTGTACCGACGTCGGAAGAAGCGGAATGGAAATCAAAACTAGGCGAAAGAAGAAATTCTAGAAATGTAGAGGAGGCCCGAGTACCGTAGCCTTAGAGGATAAATAAAAAGCACGAGAGACTCGTAAGCGAGCGAGTACTTATATCATGAAGGCGGAATCGATACTCGCGTGAGCGAGCACAGGGAATACAACAAGATACAAATAATTAACTCGCGCGAGCGGTTACTTAAAATCGCGCACCGAGCCCTTGCTCGAGTGGTTAAAATCCTCGCTCGAGCGGGTTACAGTGACGAAAATTTTCTTTTTTTTTACATTTTTTGTCTTTTATTGCGAGTTTTATATCGTTTAGGGTTTTCTTAGCCTATATAAAGGCATTGTAAACACTCTATTAGGAGATTATTGATTATGAATGAAAAGAGCTTTTGCTTATGTGTGCTTGAGAGGAGCCTCCACGAAAAGTGAATTTTCTTCTCGAGAAGGGTTTGGTGTAAAGCCAAGGGTGTGAAACTTGCAAATCTATCTTATATCCATCTATCTATTTCCATCTTCTCTGCTTGTGTGTTGATCCTTACAACCCTAAATCGACCATCTTCTTGTGAAATCCTAACACCTAATGTCCCCTAAGCCATTGAATCGACCCGATTCAATAACCGTAGATCCCAACAGAATTATTAAACCTTTCCGCACCAAATACTCAGAGAAAATCAGTGATCCCATCATTGAATTGTGAGCGCCCTAATCTAGAAAAACCTAGAGTTCTATTTCTAGGATCGATCTGCGCTGCAACCTAACGGATCTAGCGCCTGCACTGAACCCTGCCTGAATTATGCGTGATTCTCCCCAGGAATACTACGAAAACCTGAGGTATTCATTATATTTTGCAAGTTTTATTGTTTAATTTAATTCCAATTTAATTTCGGCAAAATCAATTATATCATTCACGTAGTTTAGGGTACTGTCCTGCGTCACAAAGCCACGGTCCAATATCCCCCACTCTCCCCGTCAACCCTCGCACCCGCCCAGCTCAACACCTGCTGATAAGGTGTCTCCGACATGACCCATTTAACACCAAACACCTTATACATTGCCGTCCAAACCTCGGAAGCGAAACTACAATGCAAGAATAGATGGGCAGCGGATTCGACACCAGTGGTACACATCACGCAAGATTTCTATACATCGAGCCCCCTTCGGATCAGCATGTCCCTGGTAAGGATCCTGTCCTTGCACAACGTCCATCCAAAAAACCAAATCTTCAACGGAATAGGCAACCTCCATAACCACTTTCCCGCGAAAATAGTGAGTGGCCGCCTCGACAACAGCCCATAAAAAGACTTAACAGAAAATTTACCGTCCTTGTTAGGGTCGGTCCTAAATACGCAGATCCTGCCCGTGAGGATTCCACTGCAGGTCATATAATCTCAGCATTAGAGCCGCGAAGCAAACAAACTCACTATCTCTCAATGCCCTTCTTGTGCCAACCTCCCAAACATCCCCTCCCCGTGTGTGGGACACGAATTCGTCTATCATTCCCCCTGGGTTCGAAGATATGGCGAAAATCGCCGGGAAGTCATCCTTAGGGGAGCCCCGTCAACCTAAACATCCTCCCAGAATCTGATGCGAGTACCACATCCCCACCGATACCGCAGGCCCTTAGCAAAACTCCCCCAAGTGCTGCAAATTCCTTTCCACCACACAGAGGACCCTCTGTGAACCGTGGGAGAGATTCCCCACCCACCTGGAGAGGTGCCATACTTCTCGGTCAGAGCCAACCACCATAAACTGCCCCTCTCCTCAGCTCTCCTCGCTCTCCAATGCCATTTGCCAAGTAGAGTCAGGTTAGTCCATTTTAGGCTACGGATGCCCAAACCCCCACAAGAAACCTGCAGTTGACAACAATCCCAATTAACCCCACAAGAAACCGGCAGTTGACAACAGTCCCAATTAACCCCACAAGAAACCGACAGTTGACAACAGTCCCAATTAACCATATGATATCTTCTTTGCAAACCCGATCCCTCCCAAAGAAACGACCGCTGAATTTGTTCTAGCTGGTTGACAATCTCCACAGGGCATCTAAACATAGGCATAAAGAAAATAGGCATCGAAGATAGCACGGCTTTGAGAAGAATCAATCTGCCACCACTGCTTAACAGCTTCCCTTTCCAGGATGAAAGCCTTTGTTTAAACTTTTGCACCACCGGAAGCCAGTCCCGTGCCGTGGGCTTCCTCAACCCAAGGGACAACCCGAGGTACCTAATAGGCAACTTCTCGCTAGCACAGTTGACCGTATCCGCCAACTCTTGAACAATAGAATCCTCAGCTCCAATCCCCGTGACAGCAGACTTGTGGAAATTAATCCGCTGCCCCGACACGACCTCATACACCGAAAGAACCCCGGCAAGCGCATTGAACTCAGAGATATCAGCCTTCCCAAATAAGATCGTGTCGTCAAAAATTGCAGATGCGAGATGTACCTTCCCTCAGCTCCCACCTGCACACCGGCTATTAGGTGCATCTCCCTGGCACGTGTCATCAGCCCCGTTAACGCCTCCCCAACCAGAATAAAAAGGAACGGGGATAGGTCCCCCTGCCTGATACCCTTGGAGCTCTTAAAATACCCAGCAGGAGTACAATTTATCATCACCGAGAACCACAGAGAGGAGTAACATCCCTGCATCCACTTCCTCCAAGTCACCCCGAACCCAAGCGACGTAGCATATAATCGATGTTCTCCCAATTAACCCGCTCATACGCTTTTTCCATATCGACCTTCCAAATCGCAGCCGGAGTCCGCTGAATATGGGCTGAGTGAATGGTCTCGTGGGCCACCGCAACAAGATCCATTAGTTGCCGCCCATGAACAAAAGCCCCCTGGTTCCCGGAAATAATAGTGCTCATCACCAGCCTGAGCCTATTAGCGAAAACCTTCGATACGATCCTGTACTGGCAGTTGGTGAGGCTGATTGGGCAATAATCCCCAATATTCTCAACCCCACACGTTTTGGGAATGAGGGTAATGAAAGTGGAATTTAAGGCTCTCCCAATAAACTCGGACTGATGAAATTCACACATAACCTCCATCAAATCGGCCTTTATAGTCGACCAACAAGCTCGATTAAACTCCATGGTAAACCCATTCGGACCCGGCGCCTTGTTCCTACCCCCACTCTTTATCGCCCGCCATACCTCCTCCTCAGTAAAACATCCCTTGAGCCCCCTACTCACCTCCTTTGAGATAGACTTAAAGGGAGGTCCATCCAGCTGCGGTCTCATCCCCCCCTCCTCCGTATATAATCGCTTGTAAAATTCCACAATACTCTCACGGACCTGGTCATCGCCCGAACGCAGCGCCCCATCTACGACAATGCTACCAATATACTTTGTACTATTTTTGGCATTGGCGACGGCGTGGAAGGATTTAGAGTTAGCGTCCTCTTCCTTGAACCATAATATCAATTTGTAAAAATTAAAAACTGAAAGACTAAAATGTAAGATTATTTTGGTAGAGAGAGAGAGGAAGGGGGGAGGGACTGCTTAGATATCTTATATTACATGTCCTAGGCTCTTTATGTAGAACAACATACAAGACCACAAAAAATTGTACTGATGAGCGAGTGCCATCACTCACCCTTCTAAGTTCTCACTTACCATCACTTAGCTAGGTGTTCCCTTAGGACTTTGGGCACTTGATTGCTGCCTGGGATGTAGTCAAGTTTGAGGGTATTAAGGCGGATTTTTGGAGCATTGTTGTTTTTGTTGTGATATGGGCTGTCTGGTTCGAAGAAATGACCGGGTTTTTGGAAGAATCAGAAGGCCGGGTCTATGATTATGAAGGTTGCTCGTGGACAACAATTGGTTGGATTTGGCTGGCTCCAAATGGAAATGAGGGAAAACAAAGATTATTTGGAGAAAACCTGCACATAACCTAATGTTTACCATCTGCTGATGGAAGGTTCTCCTAGGTTTACTTTCGGGCTTCTCATTGGATCGGGGTGTTTGGGGAGTGTTTTGGTTGAGTTTCTTGCTTCCGCTCCAGGTTCTCGCAGCAGCAGCAGCTCTGTTGAGTTCTTTTAGTAATTTTTATTTTTTATTTAATGCATTTCCTTTGCGGATCCAAAAAAACAATATATATATCCTTATTATTAAAATCCTCTAACATTCCAAGATAGTAACCACCTTGAAAACTCTGAAACTTTTCCCAACTCCCACCCCGAACTCTTGCTCTACTCAACCTTTTTTTTTTCATCTACCCTTTCCATAAATTTAGCAATGACTTCAAATATTCCACTTCTCTCATTCCTTTCCGATGTGCATGTTTTCCTCTCTCTCTCTCTCCCCCTTTATCGTGTCTTTCTAATGCCACAAACTGCTTTAAGAGATGCTCCTTCTTCTCTTTGTATGATAGCCCAACTTTTAAACTCCTATTTTTTCATTCTTTAGCAAGCTTAAGTTCCAGTGGTTCTACCCCTTTCTCTTTATTTTGGTTTTGAAACCACCTAGTAAAGCCTAAGTTCTTCTCGGAGCTCCCCAAGGCCATCACCGCATTCTCATCCCTCTTCCTACACAATCTCCTCCGAGGTCTCTGAAACCTCTCTTCTAGTCCTCTTCCATCTCAAAACTGATTGGCTTTTATTCTTTATAGTTATTTAGTGAAGACCTTTCTTTATTCACTTGGTTATGACTTGTACAATATCATCAGAAAAAATTCAGCTAAAGTAAAAGGAATAATTTTATATTTTCTGTTTTTTGATTGGGCAAAATGCGATGTAGTCCCTTTGCTCGTATTGGGTTCGACTGTGCAAATTAAAGCATGATAGCCAAACGACATGGATTTTTCAATCATAGAGTTAGTGCTGTTAACCATAGAGGCAAATTTCTTTGAATTTCTCTGAAATCTACTGAACTTTCATCGAAACGGAGGCCAACCGAAACTTTCGGGTGAAATTTCTCCTCTTTCAGCAAATTGACAAAAGTTTCTGAAATTTACCGAAATTTCAGATTTCTTTTACGATTATCGATTTGTAATGCATGTGAATAGTGGATTATATGATGCACCTATTTAATTATTTAAAAACATCATTTTTTACTTTTTATAGTTAGTGCTTTAATATATTTTAATATAGTCTAACTCCGATTTTATCTTTCCCTGAAATTTTCCCAAATGTTATCCGAAATGAACTGAAACAATCCCTGACTTGAATATTGCAAAAGTGAATAAATTGTTGTAGGGGTGGAAAATACTTTAAAGATAGCGTCTTTTGATCATACCTTAACTCCCATTATTTGTTTTTCAACTTTATTATGGTTATCTTTATCCGTTCATTTGTAATACTATACTAACAATTTCCTCAGAACTCGAGAGAGACACCAAATCAGACTGCAGACCATTGTTCATAATCCATCAATCAATGAGCATTTAGAAAAGTACCAGGAAATTTAGACAAGCCACAAACACCATCATGCATCTGATTTGGTATATTGATTACCGTAGCAACAACATGCACTTAATGGCATCAGACTGATCTAACTCACAAATTAGGTCCTTCAAAACTGTAAGCCAGCATCATAAAAGGCGATGGTGCGGGACAAACGCTAAACCTTTAAATGATGCAAATTTAGGATTAACCACAGATTAAATTGAATGATGGAAATAGTCGAAATCATCCAAACACATAAAGAAATTTAATGACTTCAATTAAAACAATTAGAATAATTCCATTTTAGCGTTTGCATGCATTAAATTTTCCAATCTAGAAAAACAGATCTGATGAAGGGCTCGAGTTTCGATCTAGTTTAGGGCACCAAGCGATAATTGTGATATCGCCTCTCAACTCCTCTAGGGTTTGAATAAATAAGGCTCAAAGGATTAAGGCAATAAAAAGGGTATGATCAAAGATATAAATTAATAAAGATTTAGGGTTTTGCTTTTTTTTATCAAAGCAAATATGAGAGATATTACCAAACAATAATGAGAGAAAAGATAGAATAAAAAGATACAATCCAAGGCTTCACACTAAGGGTTCCGAGGCTTCACGCCAAGGTTGTAGGCTTCACGCCAAGGTTGTACGTCGACTTCGCACCAAGTCGCACGAGAAATGAAGATTCACTCCTCAAGGTTTGAAAGATTTGCTCTTTCGGTTGAAAATTCTTCACAAGTCTTCTAGGGTTTGCACAAAGCAAGCTCTGAAATTTTCATTCAATAATCAATGTCTGTACAAAGTTATAAAGACCTTATATAGTAGGCCACAAAAATGAAAACCCTAAAACAAATAAATAATAAAAAAGACAAGTTTGCCCCGAAAAACTAAATTCCGTCTTTTGGCGGAACTAACTCACGCGACAAATCGATTGATCGATTCTACCGATTTATAAAGTTATAAATCGTGTGAATTCTCTATTCACTTTTGATCGATCGAAAATTAAGACTCGATCGATCGACTGAGAAAAGAATTTCGCCAAAAGTTCTGAGGCCTCTGGCCTCAATCGATCGATCGATCTCAATACACCCAAATGCTTCAGTTTCTTCCAGTTCCTTAATTCCAACTTCCCTTCCCTTCTTTCGACGTTGGGGAATCTGTTGCGGCCCAAATTCAACGCTCTTGATCTTGATGTTCCCATCAATTCTCCCTTGGTGGGAGAACTCATCTCCGATGAGTTGTAGAACTCATGTACGGTACGCTTTGGGTGCTTAGCTCCCGACTTGCCCTTCCATGTTATGAGATACTCCTATGTTTACCCGCCTTGGTAGTCAAGTTTAGAAACTCTAGAACTTCCTCATTCAACCTTTTCTCATATTGCACAGGTAAGGTACGGGCTGTGAATTGGTTAAGTGGGCTTGGCTTGATTGTTTGGGTAACAAGGAATGGGTTAAAAGGCATATGATGGGGACATCATGATCAAGGGCATTGGATTCGAGCCGAGAAATTGTCCAGCAGCAGAAGAAGCGGACAAGGAGCTGGAATGCAAGAAGAAGCAATGGAAAAGAGGCCCTGAAAGGTGATACATAGGCTCACTGCCTATTTCCGCTCGAGCGACCACCGTTCCCGCTCGAGCGAGGAGGCTTTAGAAAATAAGGCCAAACTTTCGGCCAAAAGACACTCGAGTGAGTTTGGTTGTAGCTCGAGCGAGATATAGAAGAATTCACATATTTTTCTCTGGAATAAGTCGCTCGAGCGAGCATCGATTGTCGCTCGAGTGAGTCACTCCGAGTGTTGACATTTTAGTCATTTTTCCTAGGTTTTTCTTTGGATTCGTATGTATTCATTTAGGGTAGTTTAGTAAATGTCCTATTTTAGGGTTTTCTATTTTGAGACCTCTTATAAAAGGTCATTATTACATTGTAAAAGGAGTTGATTATTGAATGAAATTTGAGAGCTTGCTTTTGTGCAAACCCTAGAAGACTTGTGAAGAGTATTCGATCGAAGGAGCGAATCTTTTGAAACCTGAGGAGTGAGCAATCATTCCTCGTGCGACTTGGTGCGAAGCTGACGTACAACCTTAGTGCGAAGCCTTGGACCTCTATCCTCTTATTCTATCTTTTCTCTAATATTCATCGGATAATATCCATTCTATTCCTTTCTTTATAAAATCCCAAAAAAATTCCAAAATATTGTTAGTTTAAATCTTTTGATCTACCCTTTGATTACTTTAATCCCTTGGGTCTTTATTTTCCCAAATCTTTGAGGAGTCAAGAGGCAACACTATAATTGTCGCTTGATGCCCTAAATTAGATCGAAACTCGATTCCTTCATTAGATCCGTTTTTCTCGAACGGGGAATATAGATGCATGCGAACGCTAAATTGAATTAACCTAGTTGTTTTATTGAACTCATTCAATTAATTTGATGTGTTGGGTGAATTCCAGATATTTTTGGTGTTCAATTAAATCTCAGGTTAATCCCAAATTTGCATCATTTAGGGTTTTGGCGTTTGTCGCACGTCAGCATAGTTGCAGGACATAGAATAGGTGTAAGATCTTCCACCCCAAATATCGGATAAATAACCTTGTCTTGAGGAAACTCTAAACTTCCATCATTACCTCTTTTCACAGTCGGGAAAAGTTTCACATGCTCGGGACTATCATGAATTAACACAAAATTGTCGTTATTAATTTCATTAAACAAATTTATTGTGTTAGTGACATTCTGTGTATTCTCATCATTCAATAAAATCTGATTGTTAATCCCATACAAGTTAGAATGCTGACACATTCCTACCGACTCCAGTAGCTCGTGCGGTATAGACACACTATCACCACTTTCCTCAGAAATAGAAAATTTCCTAATACAACCTACGGTTTTCACAGGAATTTCGTCCTCTTTATCACTTGGCATTTCAACAAGTTCGTACACTTCTTTTAACTCATTGTCCTCTTTCTCGGGAGACTCTTGAATAATCAAGGTTTGGGTTTTACTAGGACATTGAGACGCAAAGTGACCAAAACCTTGACACTTATAGCACTGTTGTGGTGCGCGCCTAGAAGTCTCGATCAGTTGTCCTTTACCCATGTCAATCTGAGGATTCACGGGTTTTGAGGATTGACTATAGGTATTATTCGTCTTTTCAGTAGGACTAGATTGAAAACCGGGATTAGAGGGTTTAGATCGATCGCTTACTGGAGCGTTGAGATACCTCTCTAGCTCCTCGACTCTAGAGAAACATTCATCTAGATCAGTAATAGGGTAAGGAATGAGTTCCCTCTGTAGTTTTGGGCGAAGGCTCATTCGAAATCAGGATAGGGTAACTCTTTCCAGCTCATCCACATTGGCCTGGGACATCAGGTCTTCAAATTTATCGATGTACTCCGTGACTGGAGAATTCCCTTGGCACAATGACTGTCACTGATTAAGAATACGTTCATCATATGCAAGGGGAACCTATTTCTTGTTCAGTTGGATCTTCATTTCAGCCCAAGTAGAAATGGGACGCAGACCTTGGAATTGCCTATGACGTTCTAAGCCCATCCAGTAAAGTCTAGCTTGACCCATAAGCTTGACCTTGGCAAACCTGACCTTACGCTCCACGCTCCTCAGACATGAAGTAGTTTTCCATGCTGACGACCCACTCTAGATAGACTTTAGGTTGTCTTTTCCCGTCAAAAGTAGGAGTGTCCATTTTAACGGATTTCATGACTTTGTCATCCTGATCGGTTTGGACTTCACGTTGGTGAGGACCTTCCCTCCTACGGTCATTGGTGTTGACTCTATTATGAATCTCAATGATAAACTCATTTATCTCTTCAACACGTGTTTCCAAAGCCTCATGCTGGGCTTGTTGATCATGCAACTGTTGTTGCAATTGATCGTGGCGTTCAACCATCTGGGCTTGAAGGGAGGTTTGACTCGCGGTCAACTTAGATATAAGATTTCTAATTAGGGCTTCTATCTTATTGGAATCCATGACGATATTATACAAACTAAATGATGCAAAACAAATCTAAAAAAAAAAAACCCTAAAACCTATATGAACACCAACAACCCTAAACTAAAACTGTGCTTTGATACCAAATCTGATGCAGGACAAACGCTTAACCTTAAATGATGCGAATTTGGGATTAACCACAGATTAAATTGAATAATGGAAGTAGTTGAAATCATCCAAACACATAAAGCAATTTAATGAATTGAATTAAAACAATTAAAATAATTCTATTTTAGCGTTTGCATGCATTAAATTTCCCGATCTAGAAAAATGAATCCGATGAAGGACTTGAGTTTCGATCTCGTTTAGGGCACCAAGCGACAATTGTGATATTGTCTCTTGACTCCTCTAAGGTTTGAATAAATAAGGCTCAAAGGATTAAGGCAATAAAAAGGGTATGATCAAAGATATAAATTAATAAAGATTTGGGGTTTTAGTTTTTTTTATCAAAATAAATAGGGGAGATGTTACCAGACAATAATGAGAGAAAAGATAGAATAGAAAGATACGATCCAAGGCTTCACACCAAGGGTTCCGAGGCTTCACACCAAGGCTGTACGCCGGCTTCGCACCAAGTCGCATGAGAAATGAAGATTCACTCCTCAGGGTTTGAAAGAGTTGCTCTTTCGGTTGAAAACTCGTCACAAGTCTTCTAGGGTTTGCACAAAGCAAACTCTCAAATTTTCATTCAATAATCAATGTCTATTACAAAGTTATAAAGACCTTATATAGTAGACCACAAAAAAGAAAACCCTAAAACAAAATAATAAAACGACAAGTTTGCCCCGGAAAACTAAATTCCGTCTTTTGGCGGAACAACTCACGCGACAAATCGATCGATCGATTTATAAAGTTATAAATCGCGTGAACTCTCTGTTCACTTTCGATCGATCGAAAATTAAGACTCGATCAATCGATTGGGAAAAGAATTTCGCCAAAAGTCCTGAGGCCTCTGGCCTCAATCGATCGATTGATTCTCTGGGATCGATCAATTGATCTCAATACGCCCAAATGGGCCAAAATGCTCCAATTTCTTCTAGTTCTTTAATTCTGACTTCCCTTCCGCTTCTTCTGACGCTGGGGAATCTGTTGTGGCCCAAATTTGACACTCTTGATCTTGATGTCCCCATCAGGCGAACTCTCAGAACTCTTAAGCTTGAAGAACCTGGGTTTTTGCTCAACTACCCAAAAAATTCCATTGGGAGTACCAGATAATGACATTAAGAGTACTGCACGTTTTACCAGCTTTGTGACAAGTATCACTCAAGCAAACAGCAGGGGAAACTGCTGCTTGCGCCTTGTGGTACGCCCCATCTGGCTCCATTAAATCCCAGACTCTTGTTATGCCCGACTTGTTTATCTGCATTAATTTGATTTCACACTAAGATGATTAGCTGCCACTGGATAAGCTAGAAATCTATGGTCTCCAGAAGCCCACCCAATGGAACTATCCATCTGAAATTGTCGAGTTGATGTTGACACGGTCTTTTGAGTTGTTCCTGTTAAAAAAAATCCATCTCGACTCAATCTCATAGCATTTTTCTTTCTTGTATGTTAACTTTGGAAAAGCTAAAAAATATTAGGTAAAACACTAAAAAAAGGTTGAGAAAATTTTAATTCATATTCAAAATTTAATTGCTATACCTATAAAAAAAATAAAAATAATAAAATGCTAGAGATGTACTCTTTACTTGACCTTATAAAAATTAAAGATTGCATTTGTGGCAACTAGGTAATGTATTTACTGGAAATTATGCAGTAGTTGTTTCAATAATAGACTCTGCAGTTTTACGTTCATATTTTATGGAAAATTAGCATGCAATTCTCTTTTTGTTTTCTCCCTTTGTTTGATTTTCAATTGGTGTAGTGCATCTTGTTTTGTGGGAATCAATCCTCCTTATTATATTTGTTCTTTTTTCTGTTCAGGTGGTTGGGGAATCTGGGTTGTTCACACCAGAAGATATTGCTTTTGTGCAAGAGGCTGGAGTTAAAGCAGTAAGCCCTTACTATACCTTGTACAATTATATCTGTGATTTTTTTGTTTCATTCTTTTCATGGGCAGATTGGTTTAGGATATTTGAAGTTTAAAAATGTTCTAGTGCAACTTAGGAACTGAAACAAATGTAGATTTCAGACAACAAAATAATAGTGTAAGGCATTATTTTATAACTATTGCCTTGTAAAATCATAGAATATAGAGAAAATGCTGGACATGGTATAACCATGCAAATAGTGTATGTATAATGCCAAATTTCCCACAGAAAAGATAAATTGATAGATTATAGCTGTGTGTTGTCCTTGTTAAGGAGGTAATTGGGGAGTCCAAGGGGAAGAGTGACACGTCTAAGAAAACATGGCAGTGGAATATCGATTTCCAAAAGTCTATTGTTGAAAAGAAGTCATGCTTTAAGGAGTGACAAAAAGCAGGAAGCGTGAAATATCATTAAGGATATAAGTTGCCAAAAAGGGAACCTAAGAAAGTCAATAAATTAAATGTAAAACATATGACAACTTTCCAGTAGACTGAGGATGGAAGAGAGAAAAATACCTATAAGCTTGCCAAGACAAGAGAAAGGAAAAGTAGAGACTTTAATGGATAAGGTGCACTAAGGATGAAGATCAAAAGGGCTTGGGGACAGAAGATGAGATAAAAGAACAGATGGAAATGGTATTTTGAAGACGTGTTAATTATGAAATGGTACAGACTCTGAAAAATATTGGGCTTGGGCTGGTAGGCAATGGAAGTTCGACACTATTGCAACCTCAAGGTTGAAGGTTCGAGCCCAGCTTACCTATCAGAAAAAGAAGACTGAAAGATATCGAGCAAGATGAGATTTGAAGCATCAACAACTCAGCCTTACATGGATGAAGAAAAAGAATTAGAACTAGATGGGATAGATGGTGACGAGGGAGGGGCATTTCTTGTTAACCAAATAGTTCAGCAAAGAATTGAGAATAAAAATAAATGCCTAAAGAATGAAAGAAAAATATTGTCATCCTTTTTTTATAAGAATAAAAGAGATCCAAATTTTTGTGAACTATCAAGGTATTTATTGAACTTATGAGTCTTGTTATAAACTATGGGATAGAATAGTGGAGAAACTTCTAAACACAAGATCCAATTTTCCTGTGAACTAGTTTGGCTTTATGATGGGAAAATCAAGAAACCATTTTCTTTTTAAGACAACTTATTCAAATTTTAAAGAAAGGTGAAAAAGTGTATCTATGGTTTTTATCAACTTGAAAAGAGCCTATGATAGGATGTCAAGACAAAATTTTGTTGATGCTAAGGAGGAAATGCATTCCAAAAGAATATACTGAAGATTATTCAATATTTGTATGAAAGGGAGATTACTAGTTTAAGATCTATGTGTAGATAGAGAGTTGAGTTCCGTATTGGAGTTGGGTGCATCACGGGCTCTACTTTGAGCCATTATGTGTGTGCATGGGTTATGGATGAACTACAGGAGAAATATAAGATGAGGTTCTATGGTATATGTTTTTTGTGAGTAATCCATGCTAATTTGACCAAACAATGAAACAGGTAATGGATTGAAACTTCGAAGAAAGGCCTTAGAACTAAAGGTTTCAGAAATTAGCAAAACCAAAGACGAAATTCATGACTACAAATTTAGCAAACGTGAGGGCATGTTGGATGATTTGGTTAAAATTTAAAATCATTTAGTCATAGATTTTGGTATTTGTCATTGCCTTCTACTATACAATAGGATGATAGCTTGGAGGAGGGGCATCTCAAACATAATCAATGTTGCCTTGGAAAGAGACACGTGCGTTGTACGGATAACCAGTGCCCCTTCAATTGAAAGGGTATTTTCTACAATGATGGTAAGACCTGCTTTACTATGAAACATAAGTTTTGGGATCATGGATCAAAATCTTGGCTTTCTGATACATATCGTCCACCATCAATACCGAGACTATTTGTATCAGGTATCGCCGATACATTGAATATATTGACATCTATTGGGTATGCATCGTCGATACATACTCAATGTACTTTGTATCGATGCCCTCTGATACCGATTCGTATCGGACTTTAGGTATCGGTATCATCTGAGATTTTGAGCCATGGTTGAGATACAAAGTGACAAAAGGGAAAAGTTCATGTGATTGAGATATGTACGCTAAGAGGGGATGCATGAAGTAACAAGAAAGGATAAAATTACAAATTTGGTTACCGCCTCTAATTGTGTGTGTGTGGACCTAAAAGTAAATCACCTGCGAAAAAGAGGATGTGTGTTTGTGTTTGTGTGTGTCATGGTTCAAAATTTCGGCTGAAATGTTTCGGTTTCGGTCCCCGCTGAAACCGAAACGAAAACTCATATTATCGGTCATTTTCGGTCTGTGAGAAGATTTCAGTCGAAATTTCGGTTTTAGTCCCCACCGAAACGAAAACCAAAATTTTGATCCTTGGTGTGTGTACTCATCTGTACATGCATGTGCACATGGACCTAAAAGTAAATCACCCGCGAAAAAGAGGATGATGGGAAATGCTGGGCCCCACAGCCCATACCCGTTCCATTGTGAAGTGGATGATGCTGAAACCATGCTAGGGTGTAGATGGATTGGTTATGGCCCAGGTCAAGGGTGTCCCATATCTAGTCTGACTCATTAATAATTGAGTCACCTAAATCAGAGTTAGGTTCAACTCTGTGTGTGTGTGTGTGTGTGTGTGTGTGTGTGTGTTTATTTATTTATTTAAATAATCCGGGTCTAGGCCTCGTTCGGACTGGATCCAATTCTAAATGGCCCGACCGAACCCATTTGGACAGAGTCCGACCCTGACCGTGTTTTCTAACCGGGCCAGTGGTTTTGACCCATGCCCGACTTATCAGGTCCAGCCAGTTAGTTTCAATGAGGCTGGGTCCGGGTTGACGTGCCTCATTTGTTCCCCTAGATCTTGTATATCTACCTTAGATATACTTGTACAAAATTTTCCCTCATTTTTTACAATCTACTGTCTCCCTTTTTTTTTTATTTTCCGATTAACCTCTTTAGCTTTCATCTTTCTACTTGTCATACCAGTTGTCATGCCATGTCTAAGGTGAAACTATACGGGCCTTTGTAGGTTTTAGTTGGGGAATCGATCGTGAAACAGAGCGACCCCACAAAAGGAATAGCAGGACTTTTTGGTAAAGATATTTCTTCGTGATCTTGATTTCAATCATTTTTGGTGCATCGAGTTAAAAAGTGGTTCTGTAGCATGCTACTTTATTTAAATTCATCAACATATAATTTGTCACAACAGATCCAAAATGCATAAACTTCATAAATCACATGGAGGCCCTTAAATTTTTCTTAGTGTAATTGTGTTTAGCGTAGCATTATTTACACTGTCAAACTGCAATCACACACCAATTAGCTTTTTCACCGTTCGCACCTCATTCTTTGCACGGTATACTGAACCCTGGACAACAACTGAGACTATTGCATAGTTGGCAGTGGGCACCCACTAATCAACTTTGCATTTCTTCGTTGCATTCTCATAGAGAGGTCTCTGAGACGTATAAGAAAGTAGAGCCGTCCTGACGTATTCTAATCCCTGATGGTGGATGGGAACCAAGGTTGTTCTATAGTTGTCGGTGGTTTCCTACCAAACGGTCCCTTGACATATCAGAAAATAGAAGCAAAGGTGCGCACTACAAATTCAGGTGCACCTCATTAGAAAAATACTTGTAAATATTTGCTACTCGAGTTAGTTGGGGTGATATTGTAGTTTGACAGGGTGTAAACAATGGTACCCTTTTGTTTAATATTATTAATCCATTTATTTATTATTTATTTTTTAAGGCAACTGCTATAGGGGTGTAGATTCAGTTAACCGAACCAAACCGAAACCGAAATTTCAGTTTTCGGGTCGGTTTCTGCAAAACTGAACCCTAGGTTAACCGAACTTTTCACCCTCCAAACCGAAACCTAACTCAACCAATCCGTGTTCGGTTTTTGGTGGGAATTTTAAACAAGGGTTACCTAATTCGCTCGGATGCCCTGTGAATTGCGAACTTGTTCGCAATTCAATTCGCCCTGATTCGGTTCCGATGGGCGAACCGGGCTATACACTAGATCAATTCTCTTTCAGTCTATGATCTAACACTTTGATTGTATGGATCATCCACATCTTAAACCATTCATGGTAAGGTCATTTAAATATCATTTTGGTGTTTAAATGATGGCTAGGAGAGTCGGCCTTAAATAAAATAAATTTTTATAGACAAACACCATATTTTAATATCTGCACACCACTTTATATTCTTCTTGGGTTTGTGAGAAGAAAATTGGTTTGCGCATAGCAGCCTTCTTAAATATTTAGTATTAGGTAAGCAGCATGAACCCTAGGTGCTCTTGTTTAGGGCTCTCAATGGGCCGGATTAGGGCCGGGCTGGGGTTCAACCCGGCCCTAACCTACCCGGGTCGGGTTCCCAAATTTTTCATCCCGGCCATAACCCGGGTTGCGATGTACTCAGCCCAAGTCCAGCCCCTACCGGGCCGGACCGGGCTTGGGCGTTTTTTCGGCTTTATTTTTCTAATAAAAGTTGGCTGATCTATTTTTTTGGACAATTATTTCTAATAAAATTTGGTTGGGCTGAGAGTCGTTTTTTATCTAATAAAAGTTTTGAAGAAGGAAAAATTTAATTAAATAATTATATTAATATTATAGTGGCGCAAATACATGCTTTTATTCAAATATTTAATTTTAGTTTGTTGCACAATGGTTATAATGGAAAATGATTATAACGGATAATGATTAATCTCAAGGCATTTAAGTAAATTATATTTAATTAAAAAGAATTTTTTATAACTTTAAAAAGATATATATATATATATATATATCGGGTCTTGGAACACTTAACCCAAGCCCGACCCGGATTTATCCGGGTTGCAACATGTTTAGCCCGGTCCGGATATCGGGTTGGGTTTGTTTGATAGAAAGTACCAATTTTTTCAGGTCGGGTGCGGGCCAAAATTCGTACTGGCCCGACCCATTGAGAGCCTACTCTTGGTATTAGGATAACTCTTTTTTCGTTGTGTGCCACATGAAATCATGTCTCCTGCCGGATAGGGTTAATAGGATATATAATGATCTAAAGATCTTTGAGTAACATATTGGGGCAAAAAATAATCTCTATCAGCTAATTCAAAGTAGTCAAATGTCAATTAGAATTGACATTATTTGGGATTTACATGTTAGTCGTTAATTTTAGATAGTGCTTGATTGTTTTGAATCAGACAATGAAGATTGTTCTCACTCCAATCTTTTACACCAAAAAGCTTAAGAGCGTCGCGCATGATGCATACATGATTATTCCACGTGTCAAATATGCCAAAAAGTAACCCTGACTACCAACTCACCTGATGGGTCGTTACTTGGTGCAATGATAGAAGCTTGGGTTTCCAAGCATGAAGAAGTAGATTCGAGGTGGAAAAGCTGGCCCATGTGTGTAAAAGACAAAGGCAAGGTTATGACTTTTTAACTTAGGTATGGCTTCGAGCCGGTAAAAGACAAAGGTTACGACTTTTTATGGAGTTAAAAAGAGAATGGCAACCAATATCCCTAAGGTTTGTAAAAGGTTACGACTGTTATCAGAGGCTAGTAGATAGCTATGCTATACAAAGCCTTGGTATTCATAAAATCGACTACCTTGAAGTCATGCTGAAGTTAAAAAGGCATAAATATCCCTAAGGTTTGTAAAAGGTAATAAAATCAAGCATTTTGTTTTGGGCGATTCTAAATGCCTTAGCATTATTGATTGCTTTAAATCTCATGATAGAGATCGTTTTTCAGCTTGATCTTTTACAGGATTAATTTTGAGATCATGAGCGTACTATCATATGGTCAATTTCACTAAAAAACGTAGAGCTCCTAGGGGGGCGATATAGTTTCTCTACAGAAGTGATATCGCTCCTCTGTGGCAACGATGTCGCTCCCCTATCAGGCGACATTGCTTCTCTGTGGCAATGATATCTCTCCCTATTGAGGCGACATTGCTCCTCAGTGGCAGCGATGGGTGATGTTGCCCCTCTGTGGCAGAGATATCGCTCTGAGAGTTTAGCAAGTATGCATTGATTTCTCTCCCTGTATACCGTCTGAGGTATGCCTATGATCTCAAGATCAATCCTTTGAAAGATCGGGACGAAAAACAATCTCAATCATGGGATTCAAAGCAATCAATGATGCTAAGGCGTTTAGAACCGCCCAAGACAAAATGATTAGTTTTACTACCTTTTACATACGCGGCATCATAGGTGCTCTGCGGCATCATAGGCGTACTCACCAAGATAGAGTTCCGGAGTTAGTCAGCAAGTGCAAAACTCCGAAAAATTGGAAAATTTTAAAAACTAAATTAAAAAGGCCACTGTTATACGCACACCAATTTTTTCTTCACGCACACCACAAGTATAGAGACTTTGCATTTGAGAATATGTGCCATGTGACAACATCTTATGAGCCATATGATTTGATGACCATGTGTTAAAGATCTTTAACACAGAAAATTAGCATGAATTATGATCTCTATTATATGATGTTATAAAGTCACAAGCCATTGTCCGATTTAACAATTGATTGCATGGAATCAAATGATAAAGATCATGTTTCATGCCAATCTTTTGCATGAAAGATTCTTAGATCATGACCTTTAAATCAGACGATTAAGATGCAGTTTTCACGTTACATAGATCCCCTAAAATGAGAAGTTTTTTCATTAAGTGGTGTGTCCCAAGAAAAAATGGTGTGCGTGTAGCAGCCCTCATTAAAAATTATGTATCATGACCCACTCACCAAAGGTGGTGCATGGTTCTATGAAAAATGGTCAAACATTTGGAGGCACAATAATTTATGCACACTTAAATCAGTGAAAGTTTTCGCTCAAAATATTTGTGCACTTTCCTAGATTGGCAAAAGGCCATAGACCGCGTATCAAAAGTTAACAAAAGAGTATCGCCCAATTCAATGATTGACCGGAGTAAATTAGGAAAGGTTGTCTTTCGTTCCAATCTTTGATAGTAAAAAGCCTTAGTCATGATTCTCACCTTCAAATCAGATGACTTAGATATTTTTTCATATGACATCAGTCCCGAAAAGTCAAGTCTTTCTTTTTAATTTTTGTGCAATAAGACAAATCTTGGAGTGTGCAAATAGTTGCTTCCAACTAAATAATCCCTAGACAACTTTATGTTTGCTCCTAACTATACAATACCTAGACAAATTTTATGAGTTTTTTTGCATATATCCCCCAATGTTATGCTAATATTATAAGAAACCTCTTGAGTTATGGGTATTTATTCTGTAGCCCCTACTTTTGTGTATTTGTTTCATATAACCCCCTGCTGTTAACTAGTCGTGAATTTATGAACAGAAAATCTATTTTGCCCTTAATAAAACCAATATTTTAAAATGTCACCATTCTAAAAGGTCCTTCATTTATTTATATTTACAAGTCATGCCATTAAAGTTTATCACCATTCTAAAATGCCCTTCATTCACCTTTATGTACAAGCCATGCCATTATAATTTACCACTATTCTAAAGGAATACCTTTAAATCCACCCACAAAATCTTTGAGTTTACCGATGCTGAAACACATCGACTGTATTGAATCAAACGATGGAGATTGTTTATCGTCCCAATCTTTCATGAGATCGATCTTTAGATCATGGGTGTACCATCAGAAAATTAATTTTTTTTTCATGTGGTACACACCCATAAAAGTGACCTTAATATCAATTTTAAGCATGCACGTGATGTTAAGGTCACTTTTCTGAGATGTGTGCCACGTGAAATAAAACACTGACCGTCTGATGGTATGATCATGATCCCAAGATCCAATGTGTGAAAGATTGGGAGGATAAATGATCTCCATCGTTCGATTTAATTCAATCAACGTGTTTCAACATGGATGAACTTAAAGATTCTGTGGATGGATTTAAAGGTACTCTTCTAAAAGGCCCTTCATTAACCCATCAGATTCAAGACTCATCAGATGGGTGATTCTCCAATTAAAGCATGCCTATGTTTGGATGAATACTCAACCAATGGAAGATTTGTGGCAAACGATGCAATTATTCTTGAAAAGAAAACCTTTAATCTACATGTTCCGCTCAGGCTGCGTTTGGGTTAGCTCTTTCAGGGCAAAGAACAACTCTTTTACTCTTTGGCTCCGATAGAGAATTGCTTTCATGTTTGGTAACACAGCTCCTCGCCTCATTTGCTCTGACGGGGAGCTGTTTTAAGTGATAAAACTAGTCTCTGTCTACTCTCTGTCAGAACAGATTTTATCTGCTCTGACAGAGTGCAAGCTGAGAGCTGCTTCTACTCTTATAAGAGCTAACCCAAATACAACCTCAAAATACCCGTCCCTCAAATTTCCTGTATAGTTCAAGACCCATCAAATGAAAAACCAATTGGTATTGGCCGACACTTATCGATACAATTTTTTTTTTCGATATTGGCCGATCCATAGAACCCGGGTTGCCAAACAAGGCCGATTTTATCAATTTATCCTCCAACTTTGTTGTATCCAAGTGGAGTTTACTAAAAGTGACGTCATAACTCATAATGTAGATTGAGTATTTTCATTGTTGGGCCATCATCGGCATCATCGACATCAAGAGAATATCAAGCTTATGAAGAGCCTATTGTGTCGAAAACTTGCTCCTTCAACTATCAAGACCCTAAAAATCAGTGAAGACTAGGTTGCTAATGGGTCGGGGTAGGCCAAAATTTTGATAGCCGACCGGACTCGAGCCCCTAGTTCATTTGACCCGATCCGGTTCAAAACCCCCTTATTTCCTAGATTGTATATAAAATATCGTGTCCATCCAACCTTTTAGTCTATCCCACATAACTCGAGCTTTGAGGCCCAGTTATGGATTAGAAAATTTTCAAATTCGATTGGTTGCTACCATTTGATGAATCACTGGTTATACAATTGATCGGATTCACTACTATATCATTGTTGGTATAATGGTAACCATTATATAATAATGGTGTAGTGCTTCATATTATCATTCTGTACAAAAAATTTATCTTTTTATTTTATTTTGGGAATTGGATTGCCTAACCGCATCTGCTTCCATCCACCGAATCTTTGAGCTCACCCACGCTAAAACACATTGATTGCATTGAATCAGACGATGGAGATCGTTTAGGCATACCATTAGACGATCAATGTTTCATTTCGTGGCACACGTCTCAGAAAAGTGACCTTAAGATCACGTACACGGTTAACATTAATTTTAAGGTCATTTTTTGAGTGTGTACCACATGAAATAAAAAACCAACTGTCTGATGGTGCCACCATGATCTCAAGATCCATCGTGTGAAAGGTTGGGACGATAAACGATATCCATTGTCCGATTCAATGGAGTCAACCGTCTGATGGTGCCACCATGATCTCAAGTCCATCGTGTGAAATGTTGGGACGATAAACGACCTCCATCGTCTAATTCAATGCAGTCAATTGTCTGATGGTGTCACCATGATCTCAAGATACATCGTGTGAAAGGTTGGGACGATTAATGATCTCCATCATCCGATTCAATGCAGTAACCGTCTAATGGTGCCACCGTGATCTCAAGATCCATCGTGTGAAAGGTTGGGATGATAAATGATCTCCATCGTCCGATTCAATGCAGTCAATGTTTTTCAGCATGGGTGAACTCAAAGAATTGCTGGGTGTATTTAAAACTACTCTTTTTTGTAAGTGGAGGGGCGCCAACTCTAACCACGTGTAGAGGGTGGCAATTTAGTAATTTAATTTTAAAAATGATAAATATGATATTTAGGCTATTATTTAACGGCTGATTAACCATTTAAAGTTGTATCCATTAAAGAGGGTATTTTATAAACACTAAAATGCTAATTAGGGGGTTTAGAGCAAATAACTATAACTGGGGGGTTATTTGTAATATCAGTATAACTCAGGAGAGGTATTTGCAAAAAACCCAAATTTTAAAGGGTAAAGGTAGCCTGTACCAAGGACCAAATGTATTACCTGGTCCCAATTAATTTGCTATCATGTAGCACCAAATCACGTGATTCTGTGCCACCTAAAGGGGCGATTCCACGATGGGGCGATTCCACGATCATAACTTATGATGGAAAGAAAAATCCAAATAGGCCAATATAGAATGGTGAAGTAAACAAAGTCAACTAAATGAAAAATGAATGGCAAACTCATTTTGTTTCACCGTTTATTTTCTACACAATTGACGCAAGTAATGATCATCATGCCGCTCCTTTACGTGGCACTCTGATCATGAGATTGAGTGCCACGTGGCAACAAATAATATGAGATTAGGTAAATTACATGGCCTTTAGTACCAGGCTACTTTTAAATCCAATTTTAAAAGAGTTAGTCTACAATGGGTGTCCACTCATCATGAGTGGACATTACTGTCCACATTAGGGGTGCATTCGGTTCGGTTTGGTCGATTTTGGACCAAAATCACAAACCAAATCGGTCATAATCGGTTTCTAGATTTTCAAACCAAACCAAACCGTCCAACTCTTAAACCAAACCAATTCGATTCGATTCGGTTTGGTTTGGTTTGGTCGGTTTTGGTTTTCCTATAAGTTCTGCTTGTACATCAAAATTTTTTCAACTTTTCAACTGATTTTCCTAGAAGTTGTACTTTACTGCTTTAGGATTTTGGAATAGGCTAAAGACAAGGGTAGGGTTTTATATAAAAATATACATTTCATTTAAATGCTCTTGAAAATCTCCGCCTATATATATATATATATATATATATATATATATATATATATATATATATATATATATATATATATAATTACTTACAAACCAAATTCGATTCGGTTTGGCCGGTTTTCGCTTGGGGAGGCTTGGAACCGAAACCAAACCAAACTTTTTGGTTTTCCTTTTTTTTCGGATCAAACCCAACAGTTTGGGTGCATTCGGTCGGTTCGGTCCAAAAAATGCAAAGCCCTAGTCCACATGTCCTTATGATTGAGTGATTGTATGGACTTTCAATGCATGAAAATCCGTGCAAATCACTCAGTCCTAAGGACATGTAGGGTATGTTCAGTTCATTGTAATAGGTTCCGCGTAAAAATCACTTCCCCTGTAAAATATAGCTGACTGGATTATATATAAATTTTTTTTTTCTCATGTAAAAAACATGTTCGTTTCACCGTAAGATAAACTCGTAAAGCTCACTTTTTGTAAAAATTAGAGCCGTTATACTTTTTGCAAGCAATATTTTAACATTACGAGCCATATTCTTCACAAGTCAAAAAAATTACAAGTAATTTTCGTGGCACAATCCACGAGAAATTACGGTGAAACGAACAACTTTTGTTGTAAAGAAATAAAGCTGTTGGGAGATATTACAAGCTTTCCATATAATATCCCGCCTTCACAATGAAACGAACGTACCTGTATACTAACTCATTTTTAAATTGGGTAGCTTTAATTGCACCTACCAACCTAATGAGGGAGCTTATGTTGAAAAACCATTGACTTTTCTGACTCAAACTGATAGATATTGGTTTTCATCCCAATCTTTCATACAAAATGGCCAATTTTCAATTTCATGTGGAGAGATCCAAAAAAGGTGATAAAAAAACATGTGGTACACATCACATTTAAACATAATTTTAGAGTTATTTTTTGAGATTTGTGCCATATGAAAAAAAAAAGTTGGTCAGCTGATGGTACGCCCATGGTCTAAAGATCCATTATGTAAAAGATTGAGATGAAAATTGTTCTCTATTGTTTGATTCAAAGCAATCAATGATTTTTCAATATTGGCGCCCTCAGTAATTTGACAAGTGTGAATAGAGCATTTTACACTTCAATCTATGATTTATTATTTTGACGGTATGGATCACCCATACCTTAAACCTTTGATGGTGTAAGAGGGTATGGATCACCCATATCTTAAACCTTTGATGGTGTAAAATCATTTAAACAATATTTTGGTGTTTAAACTTTAAAAGAAGGCAAGGACAAGTAGGTGTTACGTGTCAATTTATGTAGTATTTACTTTTTTGGGGAAATGATTAGAGCATCTCCAAAGCATTCCCTCAAAACTAGTTGGTGAACTAGTGATGTCTCACACATTTGAAGGGTGAGTTTGAGTTTGAAGAGCTGAGAATGAAGGGTCTCTCCAGCCATATTTTTCAAATTCAAAATGCTTTATATTTTTATAATTTTTTCATTATTTCCTCTATTTTTAATAACTTTTAATTAAAGAGTGAGAATGAAGGGTCTCTCCAACCATATTTTTCAAATTCAAAATGCTTTATATTTTTATAATTTTTTCATTATTTCCTCTATTTTTAATAACTTTTAATTAAAGAGTGAAACCAAGTCTTCTAATTCATATTGGATTTGAAGAGTAGGTTGGAATGAGGCAAGAGACTCTTCAAATACTAAACGTACTCGTTTCAAGGGTCACGTTGGATTTGAAGAGCTACTTTAAAGATGTTCTTAGGTTGTTGAACCTGATATGAAGTTCGGCCAGTTTTATAGCCATTAGATAGAATGAAATTTGGACTGCACATCAGTTTATGAAAACCATGAAAGCTAGGATTCCCTTCTATCTAATGGTTGAAAAATTGGTTGAACCGGTTGAAGTCAAATTCAAAACATCAACAAAAATTGACATGAAGCGGTTGCTATTTGTCTTGATTCGATACCCTAGGGCACGTTTGGGTAGCATCTCGAAACGTGGCCACGTACATGGCTCCTTATCAAATTAGGCCTCTGTGGAGCAGTTATACACTCCAAAATTCAGCACATATCGGGTCAGCACATAATATAAATCCCTAGGGTGACCTCAAAAGGGGAGGAGATTTGAACTCAGGTCTCTTGCTTTTGGAACCAAGTACCTGGCCAACTCGCCTAACTCCTTAAGATTTGGTTGCTATGTTATTATCTGCAATTAGAGAGTCAATTTAAGTAGCTCATCAGATTCTTCTAAAACTATGTTTCTTATGACGTTATTTGGTGGTTCTCTAGTTCGAAATAAGGCTGTCAATGGGGTGGGCTTTTGGGATGGCCCAACAACTGCAAGAACCAGACTTTCCTTTGCCTGAATCTGCGTTGAAATTGAAATAGGAAAAGCTCTTCCGGGAATGGTGGAGCTGGCCTTAGAAGATGAAACAACCCATATTCAGTCCATCGAATATAAATGGTAGCCTAAGGTTTGCACACATTGCAAATCTATCAACTTCGGTCTGATTATTTTTAGTGTCTTTATCTTCACTCACCATATCTTTGAGTTTATCCACTTATGTGAGTGTACAACTATAAAAAATCAAAATTTTAAATTCACCCACTTATTCGGGTGAATATTTTGTAAAGGATTCACCCACATGAAGTGTTTCGATACACCCACATCGTCTTTCTTGCTCAATGACGGCGATGTCGGTAATGATACCAATGTTAGTGATGCCGATGCTTACGCCGGCGATGCCGAGGAAGAAGAAACCTATAAAACCTCTTAAAATCCTAAGAAGAAGAATTTATGAACTTTTGAAACCCTAAGAAGAAGTCATGAATGAAACCCTTTTAAAACTCTAATAAGAAGAAGCCATGAAACTTTCTTAAAACCCTTCGAAAAAATAGCAAAGAGGAATAGAGAAAGAAAATTTCAAAACTCATGTACTCCTCTTGAAAAATCTCGTAAAAGAAGGAAAAACGTAAGAAGAAGAAAAAGGAGGAAAAAAAAAGTGTTTGTGTGTGTGACAGTGGGTACCCACTGTCAATGCACTACAAAAAATAAGACTATTAGCGGCAGCCAAAAACTGCCGCTATTAATAAAAAAACTATTACAGACTATTAAGACTATTAGCGACGAGGATATTAGCGGCAGTTTTTTAGTTAAAGCGGTAGTTTTGGTTGCTGCTAATAGTCTTATTTTTTGTAGTGATGGTTTAAAACTGACGGTGGATACACATTGCCGATTTTTTAAATTTAACAGTGGGTACCTACCGTCAATGGGTACCGACCGTAGTTTAAAGCAGACGGTGGGTACCCATTGTCATAATTAAATAACTGACAATGGGTACCCACCGTAAGTTTTAAACCATTGGTAATGGGTACCCCCCGTCACACATGCATACAAATTTTTTTTTTTTCTTCTTACGTTTCTCATATTTTTTCAGGGTTTCCAATGGATTTTTGTAAGTTTAAAGATGGAGGAGAAGATGAAGAAGTGAGTTTCTTCTCCTTTCACGAGGATGTATGACGGCTGGCTTGAATGGAGGACTTGCCTGAATGAGAGTTTCATGGGGATATACGACTCACCGAACTGAAGGACTCGCCGGAACTTATGGAGAAGAAGAAGTGGGCTCGAAGGGGGTTTCATGGGGGTGTGCAACTCACCGGAACGGAGACTTGCCAGAATGATGGAGGAAGAGAAATAAGATGAAAAATAACACCCAAATAAGTAGGTGAACTTCAAGATTCACTCATCATCAAACCGAATCTCGGAGGGCATCCACAATTTGACTCTTTTTCCCTTTGCACGGTCTACGTGGGTGAACTCAAAGTTTCGGTGGGTGGAAATAGAGATATTGTTATTTTTATGTTTGAATCCAGCCTAGATATAAAATTAGGCCGGGCTCTTTGTTGAAGTTTAGTCTCATAGCGGGTAAATTGTAGCCTTGTCTCTCCCCTTATAATATCCTGAGCTCCTCCCGTCATAGCCAATTGGTTTTGAGATGGATACCCAATTTATTACTCTTTTCGTGTTTTTTTATATAAGCTCAAACTTGATCTAGATAAAATTCAGGACGGGTTCTTTCTTTAAAATAATCCGGCTTGGTTAGGTCTGAGCCAGGTTTTGAGGACCTAATTATTTTTAGGTTGATTTTACGATCACACCACTTTTTGTTACAGCCACCCCTCTCAAACAAAGGGAAATTTGTTGGCTGCTTTGAATTAGATGATGGAAATCGTTTTTCATCTCAATCTTCCACACAATAGATCTTGATATCATGAGTTTACCATCAGGAGGTCAAGTGTTGATTCAATGTGTCACACATCCCAAAAAGTAAACATAAATCACGTTTGATGGTACGTTGTAATCACGCTCACTTTTTGGGATGTGTGCTATGTTGAATCAACATCTGACTGTGTATTGAGAGGCTTATGATCTCAAGATTTATTTTATGGAAGCATTGGACAAAAAGTGATCTCTATTGTCTGATTCAATCGCAGTAAAAAGATTTTTCCTTTATTTAAGTGAGGTGGCTGTAACATAAACTGGTGGAGATGAGTTTCAAATTTATGGCTCAAAAATACAGATAGTGGAGATGAGTTTTCAATTTCTTTTTTATTTTTTAAGATGATCTAAGCATTGCACCCAAGCTGCACTTGGCATCGAAACAATGTTTCAGGTTCCACATGGAACCATGGAGGACTTTTCCATATATATATATATATATATGGAAAAGCTTTATATATTTTGCACCTAATTGTTACCTATGAAATGATGGCTAAAAAAGTTTTTAAAAAAGAAAGTTTTGGGTTTTTTCCATTTAGCCCCTATGTTATCGAGAAATTACACTCCGTCCCTCGTGTTATGCATATTTATTTTTCGCCCCTTCGACTGGAAGCATTTGTGTAGAAAACCCCTTGCGGTTAGTTGACCAGCTTTGACATGTACTGATTGCTAGACAGACATTAACGGAATTGTGTAAAGACATTTTTACCCTTATGACTCGATAAAAATTACAGTTTGAAGCCACAAATGCCATCTTCTTCTCCCCAATAATCCAACATTGTTCCACTTTATCTTCTTCCCCAAGCAAAAAATCTAAAACCAACCAGGTCGTCTTCTACTCATGTCTACCCTTCACTGATGCCAGGTCGTCTGAAGCGAAGTTGCGGTGCAAGCCGTTTTCTTCCCCAAAATCCATTGCACATGTTAAAAATGGAGTGCCATGAAGTGGGTTTTTGTGGTTTGGCCATGGAAAGGGTGAATGAAGAAGACGAAGTGATTTTTGTGGATTGGCCATAGAAAGGGTTGTATGAAATAGACGAAATGGGTTTTTGTGCATCAGTCATTGGTCGTTTGAAGAAGACGAAGTTGATTTTTGTGGATCAGCCATGGAAAAAGTGGATTTTGGGTACCTCTATTTACAACTACAAATTCTTCCTTTTCCAACTTCACATGTTTGTACCATTGATTGCTTTGATTTAGACTATTGGTATCATTTTTCAGCACAATCTTGGGTTTAGGGTTTGAATTCAAGGCACTCCATTTCTAATAGACCTTAAAAATCCAATCGGCAATCCACAACTTGATGGCTTGGAAAGCGGCTTCGAACTGCTCGCACGGGATCACCTTGGAGTTCGGGTACACTTTCCGGCGGCAACTTCACTGTACGCGCTAGGTACGCGACTCGGAGTTGGGCCTTGTGCATTGGTGCCGGTGATAGACCTAGTATGTGACTTGGAGTTGGGTTTCGATCGGGACCAGATCTTGGGCGGTGTGGTACCGGGGTTGTGGTTGTGGTTGTAAACTATAAGTCAAGGGGTTGAAGATGATGTGACCTGACGACAGTGAAGGGTAGAAATGGTATTTCATACCACTTAACTACCGTTAAATGAATAAGTGTAGAAATGGAGTTGGGTTTCGATCGGGACCAGTCGGCTATGGCTGTGGTTGTAAACTATAAGTCAAGAGTTGAAGATGATGTGACCTGACGGCAGTGAAAGGTAGAAATGGTATTTCATACCACTTAACTACCGTTAAATGAATAAGTGTAAAGACAAAAAGCAAATTTTAACGATCCGTCACAATAAGGGGTTATATGTACAAATCAGTCACAGGGGTGAAAAATAAATATGTATACTACGGGGGGCGGAGTGTAATTTCGTAATAGCATAGGGGGTTAAATGCAAAAAACTTTTTTTAAAAACTTGATATGGCTGATCAACAAAATGGATTTTGTCTTGGGTTGATCATGCCACATGGCACCTAATTTAGTGTCATTGTCCTCTCATGGAGGACAAAGGTCTTTTCTCCATCTCTCTCTCTCTCTTTCTATATATATATCCAAATTCAATGCACCAACTTGTTTGACCTATGAAATGATGGCTAAAAGAGTCATTAAAAAAAATAAAATTTTAACATAATATGACTGATCAACCCACAATGGATTTTGTCTTGGATTGATCATGCCACGTAGGGCTGCAAACGGGTCGGGTTTACCTGGCAGGTTTTGGAGACCCGACCTGTTACAAGTCGGGTTTGGGTTTCAAAACTTGACCTGTCGGGCCAACTCGGGTTCAAAATCTCTACCTGTTACCTGAACAGGTCGGGTGCAGGTTACACTCAAACCCGACCTGGTACCTCTCTCTCTCTCTCCCTATATATATATACTTAATAACAAATTTTTACTTGATATATAAGTAAATTCTACTTTCTAAACATAACCTTAGCCACTTAAAAAGTACCCGTCCCCATTCCATCTTCCTTTTCTCTCATCTTCTACTTTTCATTTTTCTAATCTTCTCCATTACAAGAGTCGACGACCACGATTCTGTGCATGGTGATTCAATAACTGCACAAGAAAGCAACAAGGAACTTTTTCCCTCTTCTATTCTATCTTCTTCTCCTTTCTCATCTTTCTATTTTCATAGCTTATTTTATTTTATTTTTTCTATTTAAGATATGTATCTATTCTCCTCCATTCTTTCTTCTTCTCCAATCAACGTTATGAGGGTTTGAGGATAATGGTTCCTCTTGATTTAAGACCTAGTCGAACTCATTCCAGTGGCAAGAGCAGGCGAAAATGAGGTTTGCTGAAAAATTAATTAAGATTGTTGAAAACTAAGCTTAGCGAGTAAAATAAGTAAATGTCTGAAACTATTTTTGAAGCAAAATCACATCTCCTTAGAGAGGATAGATGAGAAGGAAGAAATAGCCTCACTTTAGAGGAAGAAAAGGCTGGAAGAGAGGATTAAAATACACTACTGGTTTGTCACAGCTTGTTGGGTCAAGTCCAGGTTTTTGTTCAGGTAACAGGTTGGGTACAAGTAAGGTCGGTACAGGTTCAGGTCAATGGTTAGACATGAGCAAGTCGGGTCGGGTTCAGGTCTAGAAATGGGGCTTGCCAGGTCGGGTTCAGGTTGACCTTAAACTCGTCTCGAACCAGGCCTGTTTGCACCCCTAATGCCACATGAAGCCTAATCTAATGTCCTGTACAACCCTTTAGAGCTGCATCTAGACTCATATCCTGGGCTCAAAATATTGTGCATTCTGTTCTCTAGAGACCATTATCTAAAGGTCTATGTTTTTTCAAAGATTGGAAAGGTAAAACATATGTGATCTTAAACAATCCATGCCTATGTTACTTAATTCGCTCATTGGCCTGGCGAAATGCAAATCGGGTACAACGAACCAATTCATGGTTCAACTCGGTCCGATTGGGCATCGCAAGCGAATTGATTGGTTAATGCTCACTATTTTGCCTTGGAATAAAATTTTAAAAGCATAAAAAGGGTATTTGCATGCAGGACCTTATAATTTTTGGTTTTATAGCTAACTTTTTTTTTACATCATTCATTCATTTAATTACCGAAATCAAAGGATAAAATATCATGAATATGAATGGGAGCATCCTTCATCCAGATCTCATTACATCCATTCATTAGCCCTATTTTGGCTAAAGCATCAGCTGCCTGATTAGTTGAATGCTTAACATGAGAGTAAGAAGCCTCTGACAATAGAGTCAAGCCATCTTTGATGTCCTTCAGAAGCATAGAGAGGCTGGAGTCATTTGTAAAAGAGTCAACTACCCCATTGATAACACGTAACGATTCGCCTTCGAAAGTCACATTTAGGAACTAACACTGTTGCACAAACCAAATAGCTTAAAGGAAAGCATAAGCCTCACAATGGTCTACCGAAGAAATATTCGTGCAGTTTCTGGCAAGCGAAGGCATAACCAAGACTTGGTTATTTCTAACGATTATACAATTCCCGCCTGATCGGTTTTAAATTGTGCCCTTGCACATGCACAAGATTTATTATAACAAAGCAAGAATATGAGTATCGTACCCACAGAGAAGCGCGAAATTAAATTAATTTTAAGGAAATAACAATGACCCAAGGAAGTACCAAGGGCAATAAATTTGATTGCTACGATTAATCACTCCACAATGCAATAATAAAAGAAATTAAATCAAACTATGCAAGATTGAATTAAGATAAAGAAAGTATCAATGATGAGATGATCAAGGAGTTTGCTAACCCTAGACTTGTAACTTTCTACAATCAACCCTACAATCTCATGTCAAATCATTATACCATCATTTAACTATAAGAAAAATGAATCCTTAAAAATGCAATTATTGATTCGGCATACCCTATCCTAACATTATGACGCATCCAATCACGGCATGAATCATGCGAAAGACATAACGTATCACAAATACAAAAGCACAACGATAAAATCCAACCACACAACATTCTAAATCAGTCTACAAGATCAGATTTAGGTGGAATAACCCTTTTATTGTCACCAATAACCAAGATCGGCGGCTATAAATGAGCATTTGATGATGAACAATAGACACACACTGAAAGCTGTACGGTTCAATAATTATAACAAAAAATTGTAAGATTAAATGTAAATCAGTTACTCATCTAGGGGTTGCTTCCTCCTTGAACGAGGGGTTTAGCCGCTCATCCTCGATTTACACGCATGATGTAAATTCAAAGCCATCACAAAAGTTATTCTTTTATTTATCAAAAGATTGAAATCTTTACACAACTCTCTTCTCAATTACAAACTACCACTCTATCACCAATGAAAAACTCCTAAAAACTCAATGAAAATCTGTCAAGAAGAAGCCCCTGAACCCTAAGCATGGCCTTGTTTATATAGGGTACGGATAGGAAAACTTCCATAAAAAGCTCAATCGATTGAATTTATAATTTCAATCGATTGACTTTAAATTTGAGTTTTGGTAGAATAATTTGAATTTGTAGTCAATCGATTGATTTACTTGTCTCAATCGATTGAGTTAGTTTAAATTCAAATTCAAAGAGGGAAAAAGTTGTCATCAAGTCAATCGATTGAATCCTGACTCTCAATCGATTGATGATGGCCTGTAACATCTTCATTCTCTTGGTTGTGGCTGAACTAATCAATTCTCTTTCACGGATTTCGGTGCTTTGTTGACTCCATGGTCCAATGTTCTCATATAACCGTTAATTATGCTCTTTCAAGATCCAACGACCGAGAACACTTGAAACCACTAAAACTACATAACAAACATCAGATAACTTTTATCAGATGGCTAAATGTCGGTATTTGGGTGCGAAATATAGTGATATTTTGACACAGATCACCACCGCTTTAGATTGGGGTGTGTGCAGGCTATGTCAAAATTCACCTTAAGGAGATTCTAAGAGCGGGGTACCCAATGTGTTACTCCTCCTGATACTTTCTCTTGAACCATTTGAGACGGATCTGGGTCGTTAGCGTTAGCTGAGAGAAACTCTATTAGGAAAATCTCAGCTGCCCTTGTGATAGAAATTGGATCACTAGAATGAGCACCATGGACCCTCAAATTTCGTTCCTTCCAAATGGCCCAAGCAATGATGAACAAACGATCCAAGTTCTCCTTACCAAATTCTTCATAGATACGCTGTACTTCAAGCACCTATTGATGAGAGGAACCAACAACACTCCTCCATGTTACATTGTCGAAGAGCGTACCGTTACATAATTCACACCGCAAAGATCACACATGGGCGATATCGTGTCAATCTTTCTATGGAGCGAATTTTTGATCGAAAGGATAATTTTGCAAGCTCTTCATGCAAAGATTTTCACCTTGTTCGATAGCTGGGTATTCTAAAGGTCTTTCCAAAATTTTTGGTCCACTGAAGAACTCGCCGATGCAGAAGTAGTATTGTGATTCATCTCCAATGCTACTTTGTATGCACTTTTAACAAAAAATCTCCTCGTTCGTCATAAATCCAAACCAATTTGTCCTCTCTATTAGACATAGGAAGAGGAAGGCGGAGGATAATATCAACATCTTCTTGCAGAAAAGAGTGCGGAGTAAACTCCTCATTCCACCGATTTGGTGGACCCAAGATCAAATTAGAGACCAATTCTGCTCCTCCTGTCACCTTTGGAGTAATGACAAGACACGCTGAAGCTCTAGGAAGCCATTTATCAGCCCAAATAGTTATTGACAATCCATTACCCACTCTCCAAAACGTTCCATTTTTTATGGTGTCCATCGCCGACATGATACTTTTCCACATGAAGGAAGTATTAGCAACGACAGTTGCGGAGAGAATAGACGAGTTAGTGAAATATTTGACTTTTGAAAGTCTACTAGACAAAGAGGAAGGAGACGAGAGTATTCTCCAAATCTGGTTTGCTAGCATGGTCAAATTGAAGGCCATCATCAAGTCTTTGAAGCCCATGCAAGCCCATGCCTCCATCCTCTTTTGAAACACAAAGGTCCCTCCAAGCCTTCCAATGAATCCCCCTTTTATTCCCACTATTTTCCCACCAGAAATAGGCAATAATAGAGGAAATTTTGTGCAACGGAGAAGCTCGGAGTTTAAAACAGTAATAAATTGGGATCGCCTGCACTATTGATTTGATCAGAATTTCCTTGCCAGCTATAGACCATAAAGATCCTTTCAAACTTGCTAATTTTCGGTAGACTCTATCTTTGATGTTAGCAAAGGCATTCCTCGTAGATCTTCCCACAACAAGAGGAAGACCCAAGTATTTATCTTGAGGCACCAATCTTTTAATCTGAAAGCAGTTTTGAATTTTTCCCCGAAGATCATGTTGAACATTACTACTAAAAGATAGTGTCGATTTATCGTAGTTGACCATTTGGCCCAATGCATCTTCGTACAATTGTAAAATGTTCACAATTTTCCCACACTCTGATTCATCTTCCTTATGATATATAAGGCTATCATCGGCGAAGAGTAAGTGGGAAATGACAGGGGCACCTCCACACGTACGAATATCAGAGATTTTATGGTTTTGGGCCCCAAAATTTAGGAGAGAAGAGAGGACTTCAACATAGACAATAAAAAGGTAGGGAGATAGAGAGTCCCCTTGCCTCAAACCTCTACTAGGAACAACATTACCCATGATTTACCTATTAATAAGGGTTTTAATAGACACCGAATTTATACACCTCATGATCAAGCTAACCCATCTATCACAGAAACCCAATTTTTTGAAGCTTTTTTCAAGGAACGACCATTCAACCTAATCGTACGCCTTAGTCATATATAGTTTTAGTGAACACCAGCCATGTTTCCCTCTACGCATATTTTTAAAAAAAATGAGCCACCTCAAAGGCGACCAAAGAATTGTTAGTAATAAGCCTTTCGGGAATGAACGCGCTTTGGGACTCTGAAATAATCAGAGGGAGAATGCGTTTAAAACAGTTAGCCAACACTTCTGTGATAATTTTATAAATGAGGTTGCACAGGCTAATAGGACGGAAACTTGAAAGATTTGTTTGGCCTTTAATTTTGGGAATAAGGACAACATGAGTTTTTTTCACTTCAATTAGATCCAAATTGCCATTCAAGTAATCAAGCACAAATCTAAACACATAATTACCAACGATAGGCCAATAGGATTGAAAGAACAAAGGAGGCATACCTTCAGGACTCGGGGAAGTTGTTGGATGCATTTGAAAGATTGCCTTACGGACTTTAGCAACAGTGAATTCCTTAATGAGCTCGATATTTTGATCCGCAGAAATTCGAGGACTAATGTTGGCCATCGCTTCTTCAATTCTTGTAGGTGATGAGGACTGGAAGAGTTTCGAGTAATGTGTTGAAACCACGCGCTCAATATCTGATTTCACTTATTTCCATTAGCCATTTTCATCAAGCAAACCATCAATGTGAGTGTTTTTTTTTCCTTTGGGAGGCATTGGAATGAAAATACCTTGAGTTTTTATCACTGTGTTTAAACCAAAGATCTTTTGACCTTTGCAACCAAAACATCTCCTCTTGATCTAATAGGCCATCAATATTTTTCTTTAATAGAATTTCTTCTTGCTGGATTGCCATGTCATTCTTTTGATTCTGAATGTCTATAAGTCGCATATGTGCCATTTTAATCTTACACTTAATGTTGTTAACCTTGTTTTGTTCCAAATCAACAATTTATGAGATATCCTTGAGATCTTACTACAAATGTTAATCATATTGTTTGTAGAAGCGAAAGAATCCCAGTTGTCGCGAATAATAACCGCGCATTGGTCCGATTTCGTCCACATCGATTCAAAATGAAAAGGCCACAAACCATGTTTCTAGTCTTCATTAGATTGCACTTGGGAAATAAGAAGAGGAAGATGATTAGATTTGGAAGAGATAAGGTGATAGACCTTTACATTTTGAAAATAGAGAAACCAAGAATCCATTGCCATTGCTCTATCCAGTCTTTCCTTGATGAAGTTGTTACCCTCTTGTTTATTAGAGCAAGTGAATTTGTAACCATCGTAGCCCAGATCCCTTAGGCCACACCTATCTATGGCTTGCCGAAAACATTCCATTTGGGTTTGACTTTTTGGAATATCCCCACGTTTCTCGTGTGAAAATAAAACTTCGTTGTAATCATCCACACATAGCCACGGAGTGGAGCAATTTCTGTTCAAGAGATCCCAACTAAATTCTTTGTTGCAGGACTCTGGAGCACCATAAAATCCGGTCATTCGGCATACATTCTCATCCACTTCCTCAGCAATAAGGATGTCAATGTGGTTTCTAGACATAGATTGCAAAGAAACATTTTTATCGTCCTTCCATTGTAGAGCTAAACCTCCCGGCCGACAACATTCACAAATATTCTATTTCGGAACCCCATTTTGAATTTAATACTCTCCATTCGTCTCGAACACAATTTTGTTTCCATCAAGAAAACAAAAGAACTAACAATCGGAGGGCACAAACTGTCTGAAGGTTCCCAAGCTCTCAACAGTTCCAACTTAAGGTTTTCATTGTGTTCGGTAAAATTGCAGAGCAATACTCGCCGATACATTCGATTGCTTCTCATTATCCACTATATTGGGAGTCACAGGGCTGGGAATAGGGGAGAAACAAATTGATTTTTTCTTTTGCTGAGCCTGGGTATCTGGAGTAGAAGCCCTTTTCCTCTTATTGGAAAATTCCTCAACCGAGTCATAAGAAATAGGGAAAGAGCCTAAAGGCAAAATGGATGAGGAGGGGAAATGTTTGGGTGTTGAAGTTCTCACAAAGAGAGAGAGAAGTGGAAGAGGAGGAAAGCAGGTTGGTGTAGGGGGGGCTGGGTTCATATTTTAAGTTAGAGAAAGGAGATGGGTTGGCAGATATGAGGGTTGGATTAGATTATTATTATTTTTTTGATACGAGGGTTGGATTAGATTGGGTTTAGAAGGAACTATTACATTAGGAGGGGGTTCCACGAGTCGGGTTAGTGAGGGCTTTGGAACCGCTTTGTGTTAACGCCTGGGCCGCCTGTAACGTTTCCACACATTCAACTGGCGTCTCCAGAGATTCCTCCGTGATCGTTTCGTCCAAATGTGGGTCTTTGTCGGAAGGAGGAGTCCCAGATTTTCGTGCCCCCTCATTGGAGGCCAGCCAATCTCCGGGCTCTTTCGACTGTTCATTCACTCTGGTTTCCTCCGAGGATCTGTATCGGATTTCTTAAGAAACAGATGTTGGGTATTTCGAGACACCTGCTTTACTGCTGGAATTTTGAGATTTATTGTAGGAAGAAACATGGCTACGTATTGGAATTTTCCTAATTCATCACGTCTTTCCGATTCACGAACTAAGCAATCCCGATCGGAATGACCAATCAATCCACAGATATAGCAGAAGTTGGGCAAGCGTTCATATTGGAATGGTGTTCTAGTTTGAAGAGCACTCTCTCTCCTCAGAGGCTTTGAGATATCTGCACTAGTATGAACACGAAGCGATCTTCCCCATCAATCGTCTGCCTCCACAGTTATTACTGATCCAATAAGATTCGCCAGTCTAGTTCCAACGATTTTGTTCATCGCACCCATAGGATGTTCACCCAGAACGGCACCCTGCCAAATTCGTATTGAGAAAACGTTGCCTCCTCATATATCGTCAGCACCAACATATTATTGTCGAAACTCCAAGGACCCAGCCTTAGAATTCAATCTCTTGGGGAATTGGAAGAGAAGAATATATGTTTTCCTCAATAACATTAACCTTCAGTTCTTTCTTCAAGTTCCACATCCTACCAATAGCCTCCTTGAATGTTTCCGTGTTAATTTTCTGCGGACGGATTATTTTGCCATTAAGACAATGCACATCAAAAGAGATAAGATCCTCTGAAGAAGTGGCAAATTCTACCTTTCCGGAAGATGTAAGGACTAGTTTCTGATGTACATCTTTTAACATGACATCAACACTGCTATCCTCCATTACACGGAAAGAGAGACAATCACCACGAGAGTGAAAACAGAGAGGCAGAACAGAGACACATTCACGCTAAGAGCTTGAGTGGAAGAAGGGAAGCTCTCACAATTGCAGGCTGAGGGAGAGAGAGGGGAAACTCTCACAAAAGGAGAGAAGGAAACCCGTTTTATGGCTAACTAAGTGGTCATTTCTGTTTCTTTTATAAAAGAACCCAAATCTATATTACAAAATTAATCAATACTTCTAAAACTCATCAATCCTAGCCCTAGCGAATCGAGTTTGCATGATCGTACCAAATTGAGAATTCTGAACTTGAATTCAAACTGAGGGAACCAGCAAACTACGTAACTTTGGTCCATGCCTTCTGAAAATCTCAGACATCATTAATTTAAAAAATATTGACAACTTTGATTCCCATGATAGAGTCAGCCTTTTCGACCTAATAGATCTTTAGATTACAGTTTTTAAATAAGTAGCCACGCATGATGTTCTCACGTGGCAGGTGCCTCAAAAGTAGCTTGTGAGCTAAACCACTTGGTACTTAGCAGCTTATTTAAGACTCCAGCCTTGTTTGGAGAAGTTATTTTTGAAATACACTTTTTTGAGTAAAATATTGGGTGAGAAGCATTTTTTATCCAAAGATATGACTACCTCAAGTAAAAAATTGTGTGTTTAAAGAAGCAGTTAGAGCCTACGTTCCTATTTTCAGCTAAAGATGGTCAAGTCATTGAAAGAAAAATACTTTTCACCCAATATTTTATTCATAAAAGTGCTCTTCCAAAGTAACTTTATCAAACAGGGCTTAAGCCACTTATGATAAACTACACCTAATGTTACCTCACGCGGTTAATCTTCTAAAAGCTACTCACATTTTGTGCATAATCCATTAAAAAATTTGGCCTAGTCATAATATTATATATTATAATATTATTAGTTTTAAGTATAGTAATTACTTTGTGGCTAGTTGTTTTACATCTAATGTTAAAAAATTAGCATGATTGTACCCTTATCCTCATTACATGGGGTCTGCTTTGTGAGTCCTATTTTTTCATTTGTTTCTGATTAGCGCTAAACTCTATGTAATTTCAAAATCCTTTATATCCCCTTTTATGATTGCCATTCAAGTTTTCACTAGTCTTCTTCTTCTCCTACATCTTTGTGTTTATAGATCTCAACCCTTCGCACGAGGTTTGCTTTTGGCCTCTAATGAACATGCCCAAATCACCTCACTAATTTTATCTTTTATAAGTCCACCATCAAATTTTCTCTTATATGCACATTTTGTATTTTATTCTATTTTGTTACTCCACACATCTATCTCAACATATGCATCTCGGCCATACGTACTTTATCTTCATATTATTCTTTTATAGTCCAATATTCCGGACAATATAATATGGCAGGTTTAACTATTGTTTTATAATATAAGAAAATTAGAATTTATTTGAATCTGACATACCATTAATTCTAGGTGGTGTTGAGGGCATTGAACCATAAGTTGATGATATATATTTTTTTCACTACAAAAATAAGGTGTTTTAGCGGCACTTACTGTTAAGGCGGTTTTTAGTAGCGCTAGTTTTTGATAGTTTTTGTTAAAAAGAGTGCCGCTAATAGTCTTATTTTTTGTAGTGTTTCTAATTTTTTATGGAATAGAGCTTGTGATCGTGGTTTCAAATATAAATATTAATTCGAAATTAAAAGGGGGTAAACCTTATACGAGAGATTTAAAGATTGATATATATTGACATATCGAGTGGGTCCCAAGGCCGATACATATCCGTTATGTATCGGCCAAACTAGTTAATATTTAAACTTATTTTTTATTTATAAAATAATAAATTACAAAAGAGTATTTTTCGTATTTTTACCTGATACATATCGGCTAAACTAGTTAATATTTAAACTTATTTTTTATTTGCAAATAATAAAAAAATAAAAAAAATAACATTTTTGGTACTTTTATCTTACACATATCGGTTGATATGAACCAATATAGGCCGATCCTTGACTAATTTGACATGATATTTGACCTCATACTGTATTGAGAGTGTATATCGTATCTGGTGGTGGGGCCTAACCTGATGCATTTCGTATATGGCCGATATATTTATTTATTTTTGGATAAAAGCGTTCATTAAATCCGATAAAATTAAAACCATTTGCTCTACTTAATTTAACTTAAATAGTCATGTTCATATCTAGCTTAACGAAATCTAAGTTTATTTAAATAAAATAGAGGCTGCGCTTATCAAATATTGATGTGCTCCTAGTAATCCGGTAATCCCATAAGTTAGAATGCACCGGTAAGTAATTGGAGCTCAATAGTATCGCATGCATAAGTGGTCTTATTATTCCATTAATTGCTGTGCTATTGGAAATGAAAAATTTACTTGGCGCGGGCCCTATTTCAATAACCTCAGGGGGTTTCGCGAGCTAGCGGGAGACTTGAGTTAGAATCTCTTTAGGCCGCCCTCCATATTTATATCTTTTGCTGTGCTATCTTGTGGCGCTACCTTATCCTTAGATTAACCGGGTGCTCTAAAAAGTTCTAACACTTACCTTAAAAAGAAATAAAAATAAAACCAATAATAAGATAAATTTTGTGCTGGGAGTATGACTGCATCTAGGGACAGAGCTAGAAACTTTTATTAGACGGGATTAAAGTATAAATTAAAAATGTATAAAAACAAAAGCCCCAACCTTCAAAGCATGAATGAAAAATATATGAAGATCACAAAAGATAAAAATAACATTCATTAAGTATTACCAAAATATTAAAAAAAAAAAATTAAGAAATAATTACTTTTTAATATATTTAAATTTAAACTCAATCGCCTAACGAAATGGAATCCGACGTTCTTTCAGATCATGAAAATCATCTATAATTGAATCTGTACTAAATTTTGCAGCAATTTCTCTTTCGATATATATCATCAAAGAATCCATCAGAAACTCCTCTTCAATTTTATTCCGAAGTCTACTTTTGACAATATTCATGACTGAAAATGCTCGTTCTGTAGTTGCAGTAGAAACAGAAAGAGTAAGCACAAGTACAACAACTCGAAAAACAAATTGGTAGATAATTGAATTTCTGGTGTGAACCAATCATTGAAACAATTCAGAAATCTTTGAGAATCCCTGAAAGTTTGAATGCCGAATTATGTTGTGCTCATAATGGTAAAGTTCTATTTTTAATTGTTCCTTTTCAAATTTTGTGAAGTCTTGCAGATAAAACTTATTGTGACAAATATCACAAAGTCTAAAAGATTCACGTGCAACTCGAGGATCAAGAGCCGAGCTAAGAATAAGTAACTCCACCAAATCGTCACTGAATCGGCGATTTAATTCTTACAATTGAGAATCTATTACAACACAAAAAATATCCGTTCGATAATGATGGTCAATTGTATAATCAGCTTATTGATAGTGAGCTCGACCCCCTCTCTCAACATAACGAGCATTCATATAAGGGACTTCTATATTGTGTTTCTCGCAAAATAACTTCACATCGGTAAGTAAAGTATTACATTTATCATCTCTAAATTCCTGGATACCTGCTTTAGTAGATGAAACAAGATGCATGACATTTAAAATGTCTTGAGATTTGGATTGCAATTTTTGACATAAAAGATCAGTGATCTACATTATTTCTTTCATGAGATGCAAAATGAAGATAAATTCAAATGAAGTCATTGTCTGATAAATTGAGTTTGCTTCTGCTTGTTGGGAAGAAATAGTTTCCTCGTCAATAATTTTAAGAAAAACTTCACATGTTGGATTGAATAATTTGATCAAGCTAGAAACTGATCTCAAGTGAGAAATCCAACGACTATTTTCAACTAGTTGTAAAGTACCAATTTGATTAAGTTCTCTTCCACTCCCAATCTCATCATTTTAATTAATTGAGCATTTAAAGCAGTTTGAGCAACCCTCAAATCTTCACAGCGATTTCATGAGGTACTAACAATATTGACAATAGAATTCAACTTAGTAAAAAAATAATGAATACGAATAATTTTTTTTGATGTTGCCACTAATACCAATTGCAAAGGGTGAGCGAAACAATGAATATAATAGGCATAAGGACAATCAAAGCTGGCAACCCATTCAACCCATCTCTCATATTACTTGCATCGTCATATCCTTGCCCTCGAATGGTTTGAATGCCTAGACTATAATAAGACAATACAAAATATATTTCATTTTTTAGGGTTAATGTTGCAGTATCTAAGACATGAACAAGTCCAAAAAAATGTTCCTGCACAAAGTCATCATTATCAACAAATCTTAAAACAATAGTCATTTTCTCATTTGTTGACGCATCACGGGCTTCATCAACAAGTATGCAAAATTTTGTATCACCAATTTCTTTGCGAATTGCCTTCTTCGCTTTATTTAAAAAATCATGTAAGATTTCTTTTTGTATCATTGGTGAAGTTTAACATGCATTTTTCTGAGCTTTAGCAATTACTTCGACAACATTTTCATTGTATGAAATCATCAATATTTCAAGAAAATTTTCTCAATTGGTTGAACTCACACTTTCATCCTGACCTCTAAAAGCAATACATTAAAATGCAAACACTCAAATAGTATTAATTGAAGATTTCAAGTCCAGCCGATTGTTTGCAATTTATTCAGAAGTGAAATTTTCAAACACATTTTGTATGTATTGTGATTGGTTCATCAAGTCCTCACATGACTTCTCAGCAATTCTATGAGCTGAATTAGGATCTTTCCCTATGTGATTCAAAAAAGCATAATTTTTTCGATCCCTAACTTTCTTCTAATTTGTGAATTCATCAGTAGTGAATCCGCGTTGCTTGGGATGCATAGATGGCTTAGCAAAGAGAAAACATAACAAACAAAATGCTACATCTTTATCCGGCGAATATTCAAGCCATGAAGAAAATAGCTTGAACCATGAAGGTTGCAAGCTACGAAGATGGCTTGCTGGTCCAGATTTTGAGTATTTTGAGAGAGTAGGTTTGTATGGACCAACTTTAATGTAAGCTCGTCGAATTTCATCCTGTTGGTTAATATCATAATCCCATATCTGATGACGCAATCTAGGATCACGCTCCAATGAATTTATATTAATTTCTTTCGTGTCAACTTTTTGAGATTTTTTTGAAGGTGCTAAAGGGCTTTAAAGGATATCAAATGTTGGCGATAATGCATCACTAACATTGGTTTATGAACTTTGTGCATTTTTTCCTTTTGAAAAGGTCAACTATTGTATTTGACTTTCGCTTCATCTATAAATAAAGAAAGTGAAACAATATTTAGGTAGGATCATCAACACAAGGAACTTATACACATAAATAATATTCTACATTTTACACTGAATATAAATTTTAAAGTAAAAAAAAGAACGCAACCAAGCTTATCTTTAACCATGCGCTCAAAATAATAAAACTCTTCTAAAAGCCCAAGCGTCTTTTGGTAGGTCTTATTCCGCCGATACTGATTTGGATCGGTTTTAGGCTGACCGATCTGGTGACCAGTACTGATATTTGAAATATTGTCTCATAGCACTAATCGGCCAACATAAAATTTTTTTGGCCAACCGGATCGTTACTAATGGCACCAAAATTTAGGCATAGGCAACTCAAAATACTAAAAGGGAATTTTTTTTTTAATTAAATGATTTTAAAATCATACTTAAAGGAAATCAATAGCCCGTTTAGGAGAATTTTCGTGAAATTTTGAGAAATATCGTCAAGAATTTTCTCTTTGAATCGAACAACTGGGTCTCGGTGGACAATCCAAGTGGTGCACGGATTGTTTGCTACCTAGAAGAGGGAGAGAGAGTACTTGTGGCGGTTGGCTTTTGTGGCGGCTGACATCAAGCGATGGGCAGGATAGCAACGAACCCGCGGTGTCGAGCTGTTGTGAGGTTGCACTGTTGCAGGACCAAAGTCGAAAGAGCCAGCAAAGGCTTCAAACTTTCAAAGTTTAAAAGAAGAAAAGCCAAAGAGGACGAAAAAGAGAGATAACGTAGAAAATATAGAAAGCAAAGGGGGGCATGGCCCCTTTTAGCCCTCCCCTAGCTCCCTCCCTGTCTGCATCCTACCTTGGAAACATTAGCGGCGTTCAAATCAAGTTCTGGCCACATGTATATATAATTAGGAGATCAATCAACGGTCCAAAATTTGGAGATCACCAAACCTTAAAGATCCTCCAGTTGTTGAAAAGTTGGAAGAATCTGCCGTTTCCCTGCTGGCTCATGGCCGGAAAAGTGATCCAAAATATGATGACGAGGTCGACATCGGAATCGACGATGGATCGGGCGATGTCGGGGAAGGGTGTCATAGTTTGACCCAACGAGCTGAACACTACCCGGTGTGTGGCCGGGGAATGCGTTCCTTAATTCATTGTAGATGGATTGGTTCACATCATGAAGATTAGGAATAGCGTATACTTTTAGTCACCTAGACTTCAATCAAAAGTTGAGTTTCACGGGTTTTGGGGAACTTGAAATATGTAGAAATCAATTCACAAGATTGCTGGAAGAAAGACGTTTGTCACCCTTTGTACCCTTTGTCAACCACACCACGCGTACCCTTTGTCCGAAGACGTTTGGGTGGTCATTTTGTTTTTTTTGTTTTTTTGGTTTTTTTTTTCTTTTCTCCCTTCGTTTTATGAATTTAAGCCCCTTGTAAATCGGGGATTTGCATGTAATAAATTCTTTTTTCAAACTGAGTTCAATAAAGACACTCATATATGGCCGATCGTAAACAGCACACCATTCAACGGACCACTTACGATGAGGCGATGCAAATGCAATGGATCTGTCATGACCTAGAATCTTAGCGAATCTCAAGGGTCTATAATTCTGTGTTATGACACCGCACGTTGTTAAGGTGACAAGCGGACATACATATCTCACTAGATCTTACATAAATTTGAGCTCCCAAAAATCGTCAAACCAATTGTTTTTTTCTCACATTAAAATTCCCTTTATTAAGTTTACAATGAATTCTGAGTCCATTAACTAAATGACCAAAAATAAAAGTACGATCAACTATTGGAAAACCTTTCTAAATATTTAACACATACCTGACATAGTCTATCTGGTCATCCATGTCGTCATCCTCATAAACCGCATAATCCACTAGTGCATTAAGTTCATTGGGACAGTATAAATCATATATGCACCTGTTAGTTTTTTAGAGGGGGGTGAGTTTACTCAGTCACGTAAACTTAGTGGGTTGCACAACCGATCCACCACAATCTACCTAGGTGATCGTGAGTGCAACCTCGTGAGTGAAAGTGACACTACAAAATATTGAGTTTTTAGCGGTGATTTAAAACCGCCGCTAAAGAAACACTAACTGCCGCTAAAGGCTTTAGCGGTGGTTGACTCAATCGTCGTGCTTAGCGCCGTCAGGGAAGGAATTAATGGCGGTTAGAGCTACACCGCCACTAAATGTGGAATCTTTTAGTGACGGTTATTAGACGCCGCTATGGACTTTTATCGGCGGTCACAACCGTCGGAGACATTAGCATTGTTTGAAAGAATTATTCATGTAGTGGTGGTTGGAGACTCCCTGTAAAATTAATTTTACTGACATTTTTTCCAGAACCGCCGCTAAAAGTATGACACTTTTAAAAAAAGGGGCTGCAGTAATCCCCTACCAAATATTGAATATCTCCAATTATGTACTCCTAAAAACCGCTGACGCTTTGAATCGGACGATGTATATCGTTCTTGATTCCAATCTTCTACACAACTGATCTTGAGATCGTGAGAATATCATCATGCTGACAATTTTTAATTTTACATGGCAAACATCCCAAAAAGTGACTTGTGAGCATTATGTGTGCCACGTAGTTTTTGGTACACTTGTTTTAGATGTGTATCACATGGAATAAAAAAATGAACCGTTTGATGATATACTTATGATCTCAAGATCAGTTGTGTGGAAGATTGGAATGAAAAATGATCTCCATCATCCGATTCAAAGCAGTCAATATTTTCAGCTGTACTTAGTGGGGATATTCAATATTTGGTGGGGGGTTTGTAGCAGCCCCCTAAAAATATAATCAGTATTTAATGATAAAAAAATCATATTTAATCCAAAACTGTAATTATGGAATGTAATCAAGAATAATTCAGTATATAAGTATCATGCCTAAATAGATGGGAGAATTATAGATGAAAAAGAAGAAGATGATGATGTTGATTATGAAGCATAAAATTATAGAAAAATTGGTCAAATCCATGATCCTTCTTCACTCCTAATTTCCAAATGCGGAATAATATAATCAACAAGTCTCTAGTGACAATCTCTTAATTAGGAAAATGAAGACTATTACATAAAATTCACGCTAACAAGCCTAAAACTCACCCATGTGAAAAAGAGAAACTTAAGACCTAGGCTTCTCTTTCTTCTTCTTGAAAAGAGCCAGGAGTAAAACACCGGAAACCTTCAACGCCTGAAACCTTACTCTGGGAATATCTCTTAGTGCATGACCCTTACGGTCAAATCCAACAATTAAAATTTTGTCCTATAAAAAGAAACGTAAATGCAATCAAAATCTATGAAAATCTATAGGAAGGTTTCAAAAAAGGATGAAGAAGTTCATTGAATCTCACATTTTCCTCAATGTAGTTAAGTCAACCATCGTTGGGGGCGAATGCAACAATCTTCTTTTTGTTCTTTAGCAGTTGAACCCTCGCACACTTTCGAATGGCAGAGTTGGGTTGTTTGGCTTCAATACCTATATACAAGACATCAGGAGATCAACAATTGCTGTCTCAATGGGAATGGAACCATCAGAAAGAGGCAATGTTATTAAGAGGTAAAAGAAAAAAATTTAGAGCAGAAATTCTCTTACATTTTCTCGAGCACAATGGCTTTGGCAATTCTCCCACTTCTGTCTCCTCTTGTGTGTTTTTAGCTTGCTCCCAGCTCCCATACTACAAGTTTTCCTGTCATAAAAACAAAGTCACATTCAAGGAATAAATTTCATAATAAAATGATACTCATACTTGTATGTGTGGTCAAGCAAAAAAACATATGCATAAGAGCAACTTGCATAAGAAATTTTATATAATTACATTAGGAGCTTAAAATTGGAAAAAGGAATATGTAAAGTATATAGTAATAATCCAATCAAATGAGAAAAGAAACAACTAAAAATTAGATTTAGATCATAGAACCCTGCAAACTGTAAATTACTAGACAAACACTAATACTGCTACAAAGTCAGAATAACTTGCTAAGTACGGGCCAAATTTACAAAGTGTCAGCATGTCAAGGCCAAGTATTCTCATTATGAGACAAGATTAAGGTCTTGTACATCAGCCACAAGTGAAGCTATGGTCGAGGGAGGTTCAATAATCTATTTTAGAAGAGTAAGAATAATTGATCTTATGGTTGGGATTTGGGAAAATCTCCCATATTCATCAAGAAGAAAAAAATTAGGCTGATAACTAACTTTGAAGCTAATTGCAACTCTTTAATAACTAGGCACACTAAAATAACTTGCGTTGGAATTATATATATATATATATATATATATATATATATATATATATATATTGTTAGAAAAATAGGTTCGGGTTGCAAAAGAAGATAAAGATCGGAATTAAAATATACGCTAATCCGGTTCGAGGCACGTTAAATATCGTTGTCTTTAAACCGAGATTTGCCCCTACCACTATGATCTAGTGGTCACCAAAAGGTTACCGGCAAATCGGTTCCAGGATACAACGAACCGGCAGCGTATCCGTGTGATCAGATTTGGTGAATCTGATCACGCAACCAGAACACCAAAAAACTAAAGCGGAACTCTGAGAAGGAGAAAGCTTAAAGAAATTTGCGAAAATGCAGTGTTTGAAATGAGGGGTCTTGGGGCCCTTTTATAGATAAAATAGGTGTAACTGAACGGACATATCCGTAAAACAAGTGTAACCGAACGGACATATCCGTAGCATATAACTGAACGGTCGGATAAGACATATCCGTTTAAAATTCAAATGGGCGGTTAGACACTTATTCAAAAGTTTAATTAAATTACCGTATCGCCATGCATGCGCACGTGCACTGCGTGCTGCGTGCTCGTGCCCGTCCGTCCCGGCAGCGGCAGCGTGTGTGTGATTGATGGGTTGCATGGCGGTGGAAGCTACAAAATTCGGTGCCCCCTGGGTGAAGGCTACAAGCCTTGAGCCAAGACAAAGATATATAAGCCAAACCCAAAAAAGAGTTTACACGATGTGGGACAAATCCCAATTTCAAGAGCTTATTTTTTAAAACCTTTAAAATATCCAACAATCCCCCACTATTTTAAAGATTTAAAATAAAATTAAAAACTTTCTTAAAAAAAATAAACAATCCCCCACTATTTTAAAGATTTGAAATAGAGCAACGCTAGAAAATGTGCATAAATGAAAATGTCTTACAGACTTGAATTTTCACTTTAGTGAAAATAATTCAAAATTTATCAAGATTTTTAGTGAAACTAAGTCTTGAACTAACGATCTTATATGACAAATCGGAATTATTTCACACACATATTTCACATATGTTGGTGTTCAATAAAAGGTTAGCACATTTAGGCCCTATGCTAGTACCCTGGTTTTCGTAAGTGTTTATGAGATAAAGCCAAGTCTCATTGAAAGCGGCTCCACCTTCACTTATATATAGGCGGACCTATAAGAGATGTCCTAATCGTAACATCTCAACACATAGTATTATAGAATTTATTAAGAGCAATGCTCTACCTCCCTTATCCATTCTGGTGAAACACTACCCTTCCGGGATGTATATGAGATATATTTCTCATCAATGTAGTGCCCTTCACCGCCAGATTCGACTTGTTTTTCCCTTTGAACCTAAACATTGATTAAACAAATATTAGGTAGGGTTCCCATCATAAGTGGTTGTTTAGGTTTAATGGCTTTAAACCCATCCCGATTGAAGTTTTATTAATCCCATCTCTGCCAAGGCTTTTAGTAAACGGATCCGCTTGAGTTTTCAAGACTGACCCCAATTACTGAGATCACTCCATCTCTAAGTAATTGTTTTACATAGCTATGTCTTAGACCAATGTGTCTATTTTTTCCATTATACATTTGACTATAAGCCTTTGATAGTGTTGCTTCACTATCACAATGTATAGAGATAGGTGGCAATGGTTTAATCATAATTGGAATTTCTAGTAGTAAATTACGTAACCATTCTGCTTCTTTTCCACTTGCCGCTAAGGCAATGAATTCTGATTCCATAGTGGAATGTGTGATGCAAGTCTGCTTCTTTGATCCCCATGAGATCGCAGCACCTCCAAAAGTGAATATCCATCAACTTGTAGACTTTGATTCTTCTGAACCAGATATCCAACTTGCATCGCTATATCCTTCTAAAACGTGAGGATATCCAGAAAATTTTAAACCATAATTAATAGTACCCTTTAAATATCTAAAATATGAAATAGCATTCTAATGAATAGAACTAGGGTTACTTGTAAATCTACTTAACTTACTTACTGCAAATGCGATGTCCGGTCGTGTACAATGCATTGCATACATAAGGCTACCAATAACCCTTGCATATTCTACATTTGCACATCGTCCATCATTTTTAGTCAATTTAAGATTAATATCTAAAGGTGTATTGGCAGATTTCAAATCAAAATAATTAAATCTTTTCAAAATCTTTTCAACATAATGAGATTGAGTTAAAGTTAATGTATTTTCATTTCTTATAATTTTGATTCCCAAAATTACATCTGCCAGACCCATGTCTTTCATGTTAAAAGATGAACATAAGAAGTTTTTAGTTTGTAAAATAACTTCTAAATTAGTTCCAAAAATAAGTAAATCATCTACATAAAGACATATAATAACACCATTATTATGAGAAAATTTATAATACATACATTTGTCGGCTTCATTAGTTTTGAATCCAAAATTGGTAATAGTATTATCAAACTTTTCATGCCACTGTTTTGGTGCTTGTTTGAGCCCATATAGAGATTTAATAAGTTTACAGACTTTCTTTTCTTGTCCAGGTAGAACAAATCCTTCTGGTTGTTCCATATAGACCTCTTCCTTTAAATCACCATTTAAAAAAGCGGTTTTAACATCCATTTGATGGATTTGTAACTTATGCTAAGGCAATTAGAAGTCTTATAGTGAAATTCTAGCAGGTGCGTAGGTGTCAAAATAATCAACACCTTCCTTTTGTCATATCCTTTGGCAACCAATCGCCTTAAATTTTTCTATAGTTCCATCTGTTCTAAGTTTTCTTTTAAATATCCATCTACATCCTATGGGTTTAGATCCTTCTGGTAAGTCTACTAATTTCCATGTTTTGTTTCCCATTATTGAATCAATTTCATCATTGATAGCTTCTTTCCAAAAAGCATTATCTCTAGATTTCATTGCGTCGTTAAAAGTGATAGGATCATCGTCTACATTTAGACACAAATGTTTCTTAGTACTTTTGGTTCTATTTCCTTCAATCAAATAGATATAATAGTCTTTTGAAAGACTAGTTTCAAATCGTTGACGTTTACTTCGTCGAGGTTCAATGATGACCTCTTCATCACTTGAAGATTCAATAACTTCTTTAGATTTAGAAGATTTTCTATCTTCATAAGATTTACTTTTAATATTTAATTTATTAGTTAGAGTAGTGAACTTAGATTCATAGAATATAGCATCTCTAGATTCTATTATAGTATTTTTATCGATGTTATCATTAGATTCCATAACTAAAAATCTATAAGATTTACTATTTTGTGCATAGCCAATAAATACACACTCAATAGATCTAATCCCTATCTTAGGTCTTTTAGGATCTACTAATCTAACAAGTGCCCTACACCCCCATACTTTAAAATAGGCTAAACTAGGTTTTCGATTCTTCCAAAGTTCATAAGGTGTAATTAAACTTTTCTTATGTGGAATTCTATTTAAAATATGAGTAGCAGTTAATAAAGCTTCACCCCATAAATTTTTATCGGAATTAGCGTTAACTAATAATGCATTAGTCATTTCTACTAATGTTCTATTTTTTCTTTCGGCAACTCCGTTTTGTTGTGGCGTATAAGGAGTCACACCTCATGACTAATTCCATGAATTTCAAAATCGGAGAATTCATTTGACATGTATTCTCCACCCGATCGATCTAATGACTTTTATTCTTTTATTTAATTGATTTTCTACTAAAGCTTTATAAACTTTAAATTTTCAAAAGCCTCATTTTAGTATTTAATAAATATATATGAGTATATATTGAAAAATCATCTATAAAAGTAATAAAATATCGTTTTCCTCCTCTAGTAGGAACATTATTTAAATCACAAATATCTCTGTGTATTAAATCTAATAAGCATGAATTTCTAATAACACTAGGAAAAGGTTTTAGTAATTTTAGTCTTAACATATACTACAAGCACTACTAGCAAAAGATTCATGTTTTGGAATTAAATCTAAGTTACCCATACATTTCATAGACCTATAATTTATATGTCCTAATCTATCATGCCATAAATTAGAAACAGAGACCAAGTAAGAAGAAGATGAGATTTTATTGAAGGGATCAGTAACATTGAGTTTGAACATGCCTCCCATGGCATATCCTTTTCCAACAAATTCACCATTTTTAGATAAGATAAACTTATCTGATTCAAATACAAGTTTAAAACCATGCTTAATCAATAAACCACCCGAAACAAGATTCTTACGGATATCGGGTACATGGAGCACATCAGTGAGTGTAACGACTTTTCCGGATGTGAAATTTAATTTCACTTTTTCCACGTCCTATGATCTTTGCCGTAGATGAGTTTCCCATGAAGAGATCTTGATCATCATCAGCTTTGTCATAAGTCACAAACATGTCACGATTATTACACACATGTTTTGTGGCACCAGTGTCGATCCACCATTCATTGATGTCACCAACCAGATTGACTTCCGAAAGAACGGCTACGAAGTTGTTTTTCACTTCCACTGCATTCGCTTGATTCTTCAACTTCTTGAAGAGGCGACAATCCGTTTGAAATGTCCGGGTTTCCCACAGTGATAGCAACCACCATTCTTCGGTACCATGGTCTTATTCTCCTTGGCGAATTTCTTATTCTCCTTAGAATGAGAATATCCTCTCTTCCTCTTCTTGGACGGTCCACTAACAACCTTAGACTCAACCAAGCTTTTGATGTCATATCAATGTGATCTTCTGTTTTGTCCCTAACTCGGGATTCTTCCTCAATACGTAAATGAAGGAGAAGATCTTCCATAGAAATCTTCTCATTATTACGCTTAAGAATTTTTCGGTAATCTTTCCATGATAGAGGCAACTTGGCGATTACCGCACCAACCAGAAAATCCTCATCGAAATGAGAACCATTAGCAACCATATAATTAATAATAACTTGAAAATCATGAACTTGGCTAAGAATAGGTTTGTCATCAACCATCGTAAATTAAAAAACTGACTGATAATATAAGAATTATACCCTGCATCTTCAGTTTTGTATTTCTTCTCGAGTGCATCCCAGAGTTCCTTCGAAGTATCGTAAGAGCGGTAGACGTCGAATAAAGAATCCGACAGTGCATTCAAAATGTAGCCTTTACAAGTGTAGTCGTCATCGTCCATTTACGCTTTTTACGGCCTTGAGGGTGGATGATTCGGTAATAGTCGGACACGGAGTTGTAATAACGATACAACTTTTAGTGTGGTTAATGAAAATGCAATTTCATACACCGTTGAAATTCGAACCATCAAAACTGTCTAACTTGTGGATGTTGTTAGGCAGCGCTGGATGAATCTTATCATTCACTAGAGCAGAAGTGGAGGACAAAATATGAGCCATAAATCTCGGTTTAAAATTGTTAGAAAAATAGGTTCGGGTTGCAAAAGAAGATAAAGATCGGAATTAAAATATACGCTAATCCGGTTCGAGGCACGTTAAATATCGTTGTCTTTAAACCGAGATTTGCCCCTACCACTATGATCTAGTGGTCACCAAAAGGTTACCGGCAAATCGGTTCCAGGATACAACGAACCGGCAGCGTATCCGTGTGATCAGATTTGGTGAATCTGATCACGCAACCAGAACACCAAAAAACTAAAGCGGAACTCTGAGAAGGAGAAAGCTTAAAGAAATTTGCGAAAAATGCAGTATTTCAAATGAGGGGTCTTGGGGCCCTTTTATAGATAAAATAGGTGTAACTGAACGGACATATCCGTAAAACAAGTGTAACCGAACGGACATATCCGTAGCATATAACTGAACGGTCGGATAAGACATATCCGTTTAAAATTCAAATGGGCGGTTAGACACTTATTCAAAAGTTTAATTAAATTACCGTATCGCCACGCCACGTACACGTGCTCGTGCCCGTCCCGACCCGGCTCGGCTCTGCTCGGCGCGCGCGCGCGTGTGTGTGACTGATGGGTTGCATGGCAGTGGAAGCTACAAAATTCGGTGCCCCCTGGGTGAAGGCTACAAGCCTTGAGCCAAGACAAAGATATATAAGCCAAACCCAAAAAAGAGTTTACACGATGTGGGACAAATCCCAATTTCAAGAGCTTATTTTTTAAAACCTTTAAAATATCCAACATATATATATACGCGCGCTTCACATGGATTAAAAAACAAGAACTCGTTTGCAATTTCAATTGAGTGAACCAAAAGGGGTTGGGTGAACTTGTCAGGTATCTACTTCCAAAAGCAGGAAGTTTGAGTTCGAATCCCCTCCCCCACTTGAGGCCACCCTAGGGATTTATATCCTGTGCTAACCCGACATGTGCTGAATTTAGGGTGCGCATATGCCCCTGCGATTAGATAGGTACTCTAAGAAGCCTGAATACCCAGGTTATAAAAAAAAAAAAAAAAAACTTCAATTGAGTGCCAATATTACCAGGTTCGCCATTTACCATCATCTAGTGAACCCGGTTCACTAAAATAACTTGCCTTGGAATTAAATAACATTGCTTTTATATCAAATAAATATTTTGTAGCTTGTTGATTAATTCTTTAGTTTTGAAAAATGAGGCCTAGTACAAACAAATCCTCTTTCCAACACTCTGATGTCTTAAAAGATCTTATAATAAACATGGTGACCTAGACTGAACAGGCGGCCAAACTGGCCAGGCCTAACCAGACCAACCCAAACTGGGAACTAGTTCGCTATGTAGCATTTCGCATCGCATGGGTTTGAGCGAATTATGTAAGCATGGTGCAGACAGTTTCCAAGGGCAGCGGATGGGGTAGGACTGGAAGTCCGGTACCTTTTACGTAGTAGGACCTGACCATTGCCCCAATATGATGACGGCGGGTGGGCAATTACAAAGTTCATGTGGCTGGCTATGTATACTAATAAAATATAAGTTTAATAAATATTGACTGAAATTATTTGGGCATGTCCATGAATATAATATGTATGAATAAACAAAGTTATAAAAGCACAAGGAAGGATATTTGAAGAGAAAAACAAATTATTAGAGAAACCTTCTTAATTTCCATGATTGAAGGTGCTATTTAGATCAGCGAAAACACCTGTGGTACGGTGCATGGGTCACCACACAATGTACATATAGTATCATTATGTAGTTGTGAGTTAATCTTTATCTAGATAGAATTTTGTCCAAAAATAAAATGAGATGCAACTTTGCTAAGCCTGGTTTAGACTAAGATTTAAAGCTTATGAGTCTTCTTTAACATAAATCCTGTCGAAAGTTAGGGCCCCAACATCTGTAAAAGTCATGTTTGATAGGACTTGATATCTAGAAGGCTATTCAAATGAGTGAGGCTAGATTTATGCTCATTTTCTATACAATATAACCTCATATTATGCTAATTTTTAGACATAATTTTACCCAAAAATCAAATGATATCAACTTTTATTGTGTGAGTTTATGAAACTTTATGCTTAAAATGCCCGAGCTTAGGTCTATTTTTTTATTTCCTAATATACTGAAGAGCTTTGTATAACATCAATAATGTCTAATTAAAGCTGGCCAATCATATATGTCAGCCCCCCAATATCCATAGAAGTCATCTTTTGATAGGATTTGATAGCTCGAAGGCTATTCAAAAGCTTGATGATCTCATGATATATATATATATATATATATATATATATATATATATATATATATATAAATTCATTCAAAAAATGTATCTTAATCATTTCAGTTAAAAAGTTATGAATAGAAGACTTACCAAATTCGATATCGGTTGGTGGAAGCATAATTCATTTATGGATAACCAATCGGACGATCCACGAAACAACTATTTTCCTCAAAGAATTTACACATATTATATCATACTATTTTCCTCAAAGAGATTAGAACCAAGATCCAAACAAAGCATTGATTACAATTTTAACATCCCACTATTAAGGTCCTGTATGTTGACCATTTTTCAAAGAGGTTTCCAACTCCCCTTAAGGAGCTCTTGAAGTGGTCCACTCATTGTTTCCATCACTTTAGAAGTTGTGGGAATTATCCATGATGTTAGAAGTTGTGGGAATTACCCATGATGATGTTAGAAGTTGTGAAAACTACCCATGTTGTGGAACATGTAGCCACTAAGGCTTGATGGAAGCTTTGGCTATAAATACTAAGGTTTGGTCCCCAAACTCATACACTCAAGCCCCTTCAGTTTTACACCATCTAACTAGAGTGAGTAGAGTTTAGAAGTGCCAAAACCGAGAGAGATAGAGAAAGAGAAATAGTGAGAAAGTCCGAGTAAACATCAATGGCTGAAGGTATAATTTTTATTCAGTTTTGATTCTTATCAAGTGTTTAATTCCGCATTATAGAATCATTTTTATCTAACAGTTGGTATCAGAGCCAAGTTTTATCTTTGTCTTGATGTTCGAAGATACTCTCTTCGTCTTTGTTTATTTGCTAAAATTAAGTTTTGTTTTGGTCAATTTTGATTCGAAACAACACATTTTTTTTTTGCTAAAATTAAGTTTTGTTTTGGTCGATTTTGATTCGAAACAACACATTAAAATCATATGAAAACTGATTTTCTAAGTTTTTTTTTTTTTTTTTTGTGATTAAAAATCATAATTGGTTTTTGGGTCGTGGTCAACACCTTGTTTTCAGTTTTTAGTTTTGGTGAAAAAGCGACTATTAGTTTTCACTTTGTGGATGATTTGAGTTGTAGGTTTTGGGCTTACGCCTTTTGTGAAAACTCATTTATTATGCCTTTTGGATTATTGTTGTGTAAATTTTATTTATTATTTTTATATTTAGTTAATCCTTATGCATAAAAGTTGTAATGTCTAGTGATCCACATGATTTTTAGTTAATTAAAGAATAGCCATAACATCTTTAATTAAATAAAAATTATATATTATAATTTAAGATCACATAAATAATATTTAGACATTAATTGTAATTAATCATATTTAATATAATAAATTTTATCCCATAGGAATTTTTATTATATTTATATGATTAATTAGGGTAAAATATCAAATTATTCATAACTTACCCACAGGAATTATGAATTAATAAATAATTTGATAGTTTTATCATAAAGTCTGTATTTAGTAAATAATTTGATAAATTCTATCATTACAAAAAAAAAAATTGAATCTGCTTGGGTTAAAAATTTTTGACCCATAGGCAATTTTTTTATGTCATTAGATTCAATTTTTAAGCATGATTTACATTGGTAAAGTATGAAAATTTTATTTAGGCCCCAGTTTTAACATAAGCTTGTAATCTATAATTTTATGCAGTTATACAACCTGTAAATTTTTCTGATGTTCGTTGTGATATCCCTAAACTTAAGGGAGATAATTAGAAGGTATGGGAAGAGAGAATTCTTCTCATTTAGGGTGGATGGACATAGACTATGCTATTAGGAAAGACGAACCACCAGCACTTACTGATACCAGCACTGCAGCGGACATCACGCTTTATGAGCGATGAGAGCGATCTAATCGCCTTAGTATGATGTTCATTAAGACTAGAATTTCTACTGGTATTCGTGGTTCTGTCGATCAACATGAAATGATTCGAGACTTGCTAAAAGCCATTGATGAACAATTTGTCACTTTTGATAAGGCACTAGCAAGCACCCTAATCATGAAGTTCTCATCCCTAAGGCTCATGAGTGTGAAAGGTGTGCACAAGCACATCATGCAAATGAGGGATAATGTGGCTCAATTAAAAAAACTCGAGGTTGAAATGTCAGAGTCCTTCCTAGTACACTACATCCTGAACACCCTTCCACACCAGTACGGACCCTTCAAAATCTCATACAACACACATAAAGATAATTGGTCAATTAATGAACTCATGACCATGCGTGTTCAAGAGGAAGGGAGACTGGTGACGGAACAGGGAGAAAGTGCAATGCTGGCAAAGCATGTAAAGGGAAAGTCTCAAGCCAATAAGAAAGGGAAAGGTAAAATACCTCCCCAAGCTGATATCAAGAAAGACTCCAAGTGTTTCTTCTGTAAAAAGAAGGGACACATGAAGAAGGAATGTGCAAAATTTCAGAAATGGCTTGCAGACAAAGGTAATCCAACCTCATTTGTTTGTTATGAATCTAATATGGTTAAAGTCAATATTAACACATGGTGGATTGATTCTGGATCAACAATCCACATTTTGAATTCCTTGCAGGGTTTGCAAAACCTAAGGAAGCCAGAGGGAAGTGAGCAAAGTATCTTATCAGGGAACAAGATGGGCTCGCATGTGGAAGCTATAGGAACTTGCAATTTAATTTTAAGTAGTGGTTTTGTTTTAAAGTTAGAAAAGATCTTTTATATTCCAAGTTTTTCTAGAAACTTGATTTCAGTTTCAAGGCTTGTACCTTTTAAATATTCCTTTAATTTTTCAGATTCATCATTCAGTCTATTTTATAAATTTGATTGTGTTGGGAATGGTACTTTATCTAATGGTCTTTACTGCATTAATTTACAAAACAATGTCACTTATAATTCGATGCATGTTCACACTGGCTCTAAAAGATGTGTTATTAATGAGGATTCCTCTATATTATGGCATGGGAGATTAGGTCATATCTCCATAGAAAGAATTAAAAGATTAGTAAATGAAGGGGTACTTAATACCTTAGATTTTACTGATTTTGAGACTTTTGTGGACTACATAAAGGGAAAGCAGACCAACAGGTCAAAGAAAGGTGCCAATAGGAGTTCGGATATATTAGAGATCATACATACTGACATATGTAGTCTAGACATAGACTCACATGGTCAGAAATACTTCATCTCTTTTATAGATGATTATTCACGATATATGTATCTCTATATGCTTTATAACAAGAATGAAGCATTAGATGCCTTTAAAATCTTTAAGGCTGAAGTAGAGAAACAATGCGATAAGAAAATTAAGATCGTGAGATCAGATAGAGGTGGAGAATATTATGGTAGATACACAGAAGATGGACAAGCACCTAGGCCATTTGTAAAGTTTCTTAAAGAACATGGGATTGTTGCTCAATACACCATGCCTGGTTCATCGGACCAGAATGGTATAGCAGAAAGAAGAAATCGAATATTATTGGACATGGTGCGGACTATGCTTAGTAACTCCAATCTTCCTAAATCCTTGTGGGTTGAAGCACTTAAGACGGCAGTGTATATATTAAATCGAGTTTCAACCAAGGCTATTCCTAAAATGCCATTTGAATTATGGAAAAGTTGGAAACCGAGTTTGCGACATATGCGCGTTTGGGGATGTCCGTCTGAAGTAAGAATTTATAATCCACAAGAGAAGAAGTTGGACCCAAGGACCATCAGTGGGTATTTCATTGGATATGCTGAACGGTCTAAAGGTTACAGATTTTATTGTCCATCTCACATCACTAGGATTGTGGAATCAAGAAATGCAAAGTTTCTTGAAAATGACTTGATCAGTGGGAGCGATCAAATCAGGAACATAGTTTCTGAGAAGGATCATTCAGAATCTCAACCTTCCACCTCAAGTGATAGATTGGTTATTGTTTATAACACCCCTCAAGTTCAAACTGGTGTTGAACAACCAATCGTTGAAATTTCATAAGCTGTTGACGACATTCCAGTAGATCAGGTAGTTCAAATTAGTGTTGAACAACTAGTTGAATTGCATACTTCTCAGAAAGATGATGGTATAACATTAAGAAGATTTATTAGATCAAGGAGATCAACAATTTCTGATGATTATATTGTGTATTTACAAGAATCTGACTACAACATTGGAGCCGAAAATGATCCCGAGTCTTTTTCACAAGCCATGAGTTGCAAAGAATCAGAATTATGGTACAATGCCATGAAGGAAGAGATGAATTCTATGAAGAGTAATAGAGTTTTGGATCTTGTTGAGTTGCCTAATGGTGCAAAAACTATTTGATGTAAATGGGTCTTTAAAACAAAGAAGGACTCATTGGGCAACATTGATAGATGCAAGGCAAGACTCGTTGCTAAGGGATTCACTCAGAAAGAAGGAATCGATTATACGGAGACCTTTTCTCCTGTATCTAAGAAAGATTCCTTGCGCGTTATTTTGGCATTAGTAGCCCATTTTGACTTAGAGTTGCAACAAATGGATGTGAAAACGACATTTCTCAATGGAGATGTAGAAGAGGAGGCTTACATGAAACAACCTGAATGATTCCCCTCTAGTGATGGTGAGCAATTGGTTTGCAAGCTCAAGAAATTCATATACGGTTTAAAACAAGCATCCCGCCAATGGTATATGAAATTTCATAATATAATTTCTTCATTCGATTTTGTAGAAAATATTATGGATCAATGTATATACCAGAAGGTCAATCGGAGTAGAGTTTATTTTCTTGTTTTATATGTGGATGACATTTTGCTAGCAGCTAATGATAAGGGTTTTCTGCATGAGGTGAAACGTTTTCTCTGTAGAAAATTTGATATGAAGGATATGGGTGAGGCATCTTATGCTATTGGCATTAAGATCCCTAGAGACAGATCTCGAGGTATCTTAGGTATATCTCAGGAAGCCTATATTAATAAACTTTTAGAGAGATTTCGTATGAAGGATTGTTCACCAGGTGTAGCCCCCATTGCGAAGGGTGATAGGTTCAATTTGAACCAATGCCCGAAGAACAACCTTGAAAGGAAACAAATGAAGAACATTCCGTATGCTTCTGCTGCCGGAAGCCTAATGTATGCTCAAGTCTGCACATGACCTGACATTGCATTTACTGTGGGAATGTTGAGACGATATCAGAGTGATCCAGGTTTAGACCATTGGAGAGTTGCAAAGAAAGTAATGAGATACCTTCAAGGAACCAAAGACTACATGCTTATGTATAGACGGACAGACAATCTGGAAGTAATTGGCTACTCAGATTCTGATTTTGCTCGCTGCATTGATTCACGCAAATCAACATCAGGATACATATTTTTAATGGCTGATGGAGCTGTATCATGGAGGAGTGCCAAGCAGGCTTTGACTGCAACTTCCACTATGGAAGCCGAATTCGTTTCTTGTTTTGAGGCTACTTCACATGGTGTATGGCTTAAGAGTTTCATTTTCGAGCTTAGAATTGTGGATTCTATCTCTAAGCCATTGAGAATGTATTGCGACAATTCAACTGCTGTTTTTATGGCTAAGAACAACAAAAGTGGGAGTCGAAGTAAACACATTGACATTAAATATTTAGGCATAAGGGAACGTGTTAAAGAAAAGAAAGTGGTTATTGAGCACGTCAGCACTGAGCTAATGATCGCCGATCCTTTGACAAAGGGCATGCCACCGTTTAAATTCAAGGATCATGTAGGAAATATGGGACTTAGTTCCATTATGTAATTTTTATTGTATTGACAATGTCATTTTATGAAAAATTTTAATTATTATGATGTTTTTCTCATATTGATGTGCACCTTAATTTAATTTTGAGAAAATTTATCTGTGTTGGACCCAGAATAAACATAGGGTTTATTTATTAAGAAATTATTACTACATAAGTTATAAATACATAGTAATACATGGATGATAATACTTGTCATTAGAGGACTTATCGCCATGATTCATGTACTTATTACTTAATACGGATTATCGATGGGTTCAAGATGAGACATTAGATTAGAAGTGTAGACCAAGTGGGAGAATGTTGACCGTTTTTCAAAGAGGTTTCCAACTCCCCTTAAGGAGCTCTTGAAGTGGTCCACTCATTGTCTCCATCACTTTAGAAGTTGTGGGAACTACCCATGATATTAGAAGTTGTGGGAACTACCCATGATGATGTTAGAAGTTGTGAAAACTACCCATGATATCTAAAATTGGAAGTTGTGGAAACTACCAATGTTGTGAAGCATGTAGCCACTAAGGCTTGATGGAAGCTTTGACTATAAATACTAAGGTTTGGTCCCCAAACTCATACACTCAAGCCCCTTCAGTTTTACACCATCTAACTAGAGTGAGTAGAGTTTAGAAGTGCCAAAACCGAGAGAGAGAGAAAGAGAAATAGTGAGAAAGTCCGAGTAAACATCAATGGCTGGAGGTATAATTTTTATTCAGTTTTGATTCTTGTCAAGTGTTTAATTCCGCATTATAGAATCATTTTTATCTAACACTGTATCCATAAAGAGATCTGAACATAACATTTTAGAAGTACATAAATTTTGCTCAATTTCAAAAAACAATCGTTTCTTTTAGAAATTAGGTCAAACATTAGGCTTGCACTTTGAAAGTCACTTATTGATGAGTAGAGTAAGCCTTTAAGTTAAGAGGAAAGAAATTATAAATTTAAAGAACAAATATAGTATTCTTAAAATGCCTCCTTGGGACAATACATCAAACAATCACACTAAAAAGATCATTACCCAATCTTTCACAATACCAATTTGCATTTAGGCCTAATTACAATTCTAGCAATCTTAAACTCGATCTTCTAATACTACTTTGCAACTTACCAAGTCTAACATGGTTGCTTTGTTCTTGCTACTGAGTTGTTGTGAACGGAGATTTTTGCTAGTCCTTGCATTACTATCAGGCATCATGCCTATAAAAAAACCTCCAAATCAGAGAACAAAAATCCCCCTCTATAAAAGCGATTGATCCAATAATTGAACTAAATAAAGAGAAAGGTTGAAGTTTTATACGAAATGTGCACCAACTGATGATGTTGCTCCTGATCCTCATGATGTTCTTGTCTCTGCCACCTTCATAGGAACCAATAAAATAGGTGAAGAGATTAAAAGCTTATTAACAAGTTGGTCAATCATATCACACATTCCATCAATCCAAAAAAATAAACAAAGTTCTGGTTTAGTTAGGAGATCTTAGTCACCTGTGTTGCTTGATAGTTCAAATGGAATGGGACTTTGAGCCCAAGGGCCAGTCACCATATATCTATGCTGAAATTGTATCAACAAAAATATAATAGCATGTTCTCTGTGCTAAACTTAAGGGCTTTGGAGTTTGAGAAAGGACAGCTTTGAGTTGTATACTAGTTTAATATATATATATATATGGGTGATGTGAGATGTACCCGCCCAAAAAAATCTTTTCTGCAAGGATGATAGATCCCAAGATGGCTACTATGACCATCATCAGAGGGCTGAAAGCTATACAAAAAACAAGCCCTCTCTTCTGCATGACTAACCCTTGAACATAGTAAGATATACTTGAAGACACTATTCCTTGCATATGTCAATATAATCTTTTTAGTGATCACTAACTCATACTTGTGTAAGACCCACAGTACTGGATCCCAGAGAGAGAGAGAAACTAGCAGGATAGCCAGCAGCAAGGTTTATTCCCAGCCAATGGTCCAAATAGAAGGTCTATGCTCCATCACAAAGGTGGCAATTTATAAGCAAAAGAATTACACGCAACAATAAAAGATAATTAATTAGAAAAAGACTTATAAGCAACAATAAAGACTTGGCATCTGATAATTACGAGTGAGAATTGCCCTGTAGTATTCTTTCTGTATTCTACGTAATCCAACACCACTACAACAGACAAGACTATTAGTGGCAGTAAAAAACTGCCTCTATTAACAAAAAAACTGCCGCTAATACCTTTGCCGCTAATAGTCTTTAATAGTTTTTTTGTTAATAGTGACAGCTTTTTGCTCCAAAAAACTACTGCTAATAGTCTTATTTTTTATAGTGCACGTAAAATGAGTTCCTTCATAGGTGGAGAATCCTTCATGACCTCCTTCTTGACTCCTATACACACACAAATATACATTACAGTTTGCATAGTGCTTCTAACATATCTCATTATTTGTAATTGAAAAGTGTAGTCCTATATAATATGTATCAGACCCTTATAATATTTTTGGCAATCTGTTCAATCCCCAATCAAGGCGTTGTCTACGTGCTTGTGAGACTGCTACAATAGATGAATGAGGCTGCTTGTTGAGGCCACTAGAGCGGCTTAGAATCTTGTTTCGAGTGGTAATCAAAGATGGTTGATGTTGCCTAACTAGCTGCAATTTTTGGATGATAACCTTCTAATTTATACACTCTACTATCAACTTTTGTGGGCGGGCATGTGTGTGTGTGAGAGAGAGAGAGAGAGAGAGAGAGAGAGAGAGAGAGAGAGAGAGAGAGAGAGAACATAAAATGAAAGCAATAATGAAGCTGGAGTATGAGAGGTCAAAATGAGGTCCCTATACAGCCTATACACAAAAACAATTGGGTATCAAACCTGAAGTCATAGAGGAGAGGACTCTTGTTTGCTTGTACATTCTCGCCTCCCCCTTTACAACTGACATCTAATCAAAATAACCCTAGGACCTACTTGCATTTACAATTCCAAAAATTGGTGATGAGAGTAGGGGCTTCCTTTTGCTCTTTTACAATCAGCTCTTCCATTTAACCACTCAATTCCTTCCAATCGACCCTCTTTCTTTTTATTTACACTGAGCGACCATAATTACAAATCCACAGTTTATGTACCTTGATGGATAGAATTTGGGAGCTAAGAGGGGTGGAAGGAGCCCTGCCCCTCGGTTCTCGCATATAAAAGCCTCTCCTTCATTCTTTCTTGCAATGCATATAAATATTAGAGTTCCCAATCACATAACATTGGGAAAAGGGACTCAACACAAGCTCATTAAGTACCCCTTTAGCCACACAATCCCATCAAAATTTGTATTAAATAAATTACAGGATCCTCGAGACTCAGTTTTTTACGGGGATCCCGTGGCTAAAAAGGCATTTCATACATGATGATACCCCCGATGCCCCAATATTCCTTTTACTGAAACCAGTAAAAGACAATGGTATAGATACTGACATACTATTTGATATCTGATCACAAAATTGGCAATGCTCACAAGAGGGATTTGCCCATTTCACCATGTCAAAACACAAGCATGGAAAATGCATTTTTTTTGTCAACATCAATCAAAAACTGACTCAACTCCAAAAACTGACCCAGAAATAAATGCAGGGATCCAATTGCAACAAAATGATGAAAAAACAGAGAAAAAATCTCTTTGGTTCAGCAACAACTACAACAAATCTAACAATTGGAACTCGAATCTATCACAGTGGATAGATGTCCCATGAAAAATCGATCAACTATGAGTGGCCATCTGACCAAATTTAATTTCAGGAGAGTTGTCTCCAAAAAACCATGAACTCAAGGTTCACATTAGAAATAATCTTTATCATGACTTAACTAGTCAGTAAAAGTCATTCCAAACTAAATTGGACCTATTCTGGTCCATTAAATTCTAGTGTAAGTGAACTAAATCCTGTTGGCCCATTAGATTGACTAAATAATAGGATTAGGTCTTGTTGACCCATTAGCTTTTAGGGAGTTTGTACCAATTCACAAACCAGGCCCAAATCCAACCATATCCAACTTAGGGGCCAGCTGAGTCAAACCATCACCACAACTAGGAATAAAAGAAGTTGTGCATAAAGTGGTGCTATGGAGGCACGAATATACATGTCATGAACTAATCACATCCCTACTAATTTATAGCTAATCATCAATATCTATTACTCTAGAGTCAGTAAAATTTATAATTTAAACAATAAACTTGCACTCTTTTAACTCATCCAACCTATCTAATGATTTAAAATCAGCTAGTCCATCTAATACTCTTAAATCTTACCAACCAGTCCATAAATGCTTCTTAAACCATATAAACATTTCTTAAACTAGTGAAAATTCAATAAATTTTACAGCCTAAAATTCGAATACAACATGGCCTACAGGCTACAACATCCCATGCCTTTACTAGAAATTTCAGCATTAATAGTTATTTTTATCATCTAGACATAAACTCAAACGGTTGATGTTCATTTCAAACAAGGCACAAATAATGAACAACTATTACGGTTTAACCAAGTTTACTATAGAGCAGTCCAACAACTTATTTACAATGTAGACAAGGAGCATGTAAGCCATTTAAGCTCACTAATTTTAATATATCCCGATACTTCGCAAAACACAAAATTGATAATAGTCAATGAACATATAATCTAACACTAAATTACTTATAATAGCCTACGATATTCTAAGTTTTATGTAAAACTCATATCAACTCAACCATTCCTATAATAATCCAAAGGCTCTTCATATAGGATGCTGAGACGGTTTAAATGGTCTTTCAATGGAAAATCATTGCATTGAATCTAGCCTAAAGACTCCTTAATTTAAATAAAATTCAACCCAATAATTCAATGAATAATAAAAAATGGGCAAAGGTATTTTGGGCTTTTGGAGCAGGAAAATTATTTGGATTAGCACTTGTTACTTTCTATATGGTATTCGATCATATAAATGGATACCACCCAGATGAGTGTTTGGCATTGTAAGCATAAAACTTAAATAAAAAAACTTATTAAGATATTAAAAAAACTACATAAAGAACTAAATAAAATGTAAAAAAAAGACAACTTATTAAAATATAGAAAAAAGAAGAAGAAAATACCTGATTAAGGCAATGTAAGCAAATCTAGGCAGCTAAGGCAAGATTTTCATACACAGAACCTGATTTGGAATTAGAATCTATAAGAAGGGCCTTTGCTTCCAATTCACTGAGATTGAACGGTCGAGATTGGGTGGTTGCTGTTGTTAAAGAAATCACCATTAGTAGTTTGGATTGCAAAAAAACCAAAATACAAGTTTTAAGTGGCTTACTTTACTTACTTGAGGGGAGATTTCTTCTTCTCCGATTGATTTGAAGTTGAGTACAAACGACGCCAGGGTTTGGTCGTGACAGGAAAGTAGAGGGAAAATGAAAAGAGACAGATTTGAGAATAAGAGCTGAATCTTAGAGAGATGAGACAGATATGAAAATCTAAGAGAGACGAGAGAGATTTGAGGAACATGAGAGAAAGAGAGAGATATTCTCAAACGAGAGTTTTAGATGGTGGGTAGAATCTTATTTTTTGTGGCGGTTATTCTAAGTCCATAAGGCGCCACTAAAGGCACATGATTTTGTAGCGTTTCATAACTATAAAGCTGAAAAGACATAACAGATTTTAGTGCATATGATGCTTCTAATGCTTAACACTTTCCTTACTTGTCTTGTCAACTTAACTTACGTGGCATATCTTAAGTTTTATTATAGTTCCATACACCTATACAACGTACTTCGCATCTTACTTATCTTACATATACGACCTGTGTCAGGACCGTTGTTCGAGCCTATCATGCGAGGTCCACGTGTAGATAATCACCTAACTTTTATATCATATCGTAAACCAATATCAAGGCCGATGAGGTTGCTCGTATAAAAATCAATGTCCCCTTACATCGAGAACTGCCGTATCATATTGTTCTTAAGACCCGTCTCGGCTTGAGACGTTATACCCTTACGAACATAATCTCATATTCAGTTGACCTTCACAGCGTATCTTATCGTATATGTATCTTATCTTAATTATATCTTAACATATTTGTATTTTCTTATCATTTGCATAGAACTTAAATTAGAGTAAGCCATGATGCGATAAGTTTAACTAAATCACGCTTTTCAATGGGTAACCCATACTCCCATAGAGGTGTTGTATCCGTATATGGATGCCTACATTCTAAGTTTTACGTGACCGTAAAAAAAATCTACTATGACGAAAACTTTAAAGTCATGTGTCTTGTCTTATTCCTTTTTAACCTACCATATATATATCCTAATGTATCATCTAAGTTATGGATGTCACACAATACAGATGAATCATATAATAAGAAAACAACTTACTATTAGAGAGCTAATATTACTCGTAATATTTTGAACGATAATTCAAACAAGCAAATCAATCATAGGAAGATGTTAGAAATACTGATATCAAATCGGTATCTATAAAATGGCCAGTTAAACTTTAACTCTCAGATATTAGATTGAACTCTAAGACCTTATAGGCTTAAACTGTGGTCTAAGAGTAACTAAGGGTGTCTCGCTCATCTTTAAGAGAGAGAAGGTGACGTATAATGAAGGTACATGAGTTCTAAAATATGTATCATAAAGTGATGTTAGACTAATCTCATTAGATAGATCTTATCGATCTGATGAAAATCGACTGGTTATTTGTGAAATTTGGCTAAGGATTGACTCTTGCATGACTCACACAAGTTTCGATCGACGGATCCTTGTTACACGGCTTTTGGGATATGTACACCTTTATAACGTAGGTAGAAGATGTATTTAAATGATTATTCTAAGCTTAGAAGGTGAGTTGGGCCAATTCCAAAGGTTGGACTTCAACTTCCCATGAATCTTTGGCTTAAATTGGATATTTGGGCTTCTTGGATACTTAGGCCCAATTAGGGTCTAAAGGTCAAATGGGTCCACTTGGTGGAATCCATAGACTCAATTAATGATTTGCCGACATTATAGGATCCATATGGTTAAGGACATGAACCTAATTTAAGGTTTAGAGTCCTTTTTTCTCAATTGAGAATTTGGTTATGGAGAGTGTACAAGCCTATTTGGGTAGTTTCACACAAGAAGACCTGTGTGTGATCATGATGGTTGTGGATTTGATTTAATCATAGAGCCCTGTGATTTAAACTATTGGAGCTTCTCGGTTAAGCATCATTTCGTGCAAAAATATTTCTAAAATTTAATTTCTATAAAAAAAACTTACAAGGCCTAAAAGGTAGTGCACGTATTTTGAAAATCGTAAACCCGAATAAGCAAAATTCTCTTGTGGACCTAAAATATTGAATAGGATAACTTTTTCACCTATTGAAAAATTTTCAATTATGAAAAAATATACACGAAATGACAGCCAAGAGTTTTCCTTATAACCACGTGCATTCGTACATTGAGTAACGTTTCCTGAGTTCGTTGAATACGAACTGGGAAATCAGTTATGGTAGTTGTGTAGGGACCCAGATATTATAGAGGGTCTTTTAATGGACTCTCTTCCGATTCTAGCATTTTCAAGGCCGAATTCAGAGTCAAAGTGACCCTTCGACACTAGTTTATATTATTTATAAATTTTCGTGACATAACACAACACATAAAACGAGGCGAATCAATAATTTATCATTAAACTGTCCGTCTGATGAACAGTCGATCAAAAGTTAAGGGGTGTCATTCTTGGGGGATCTGGCCCAATTTGGCCCTGAACCCAAGATCTAAGATAGTCAAGTCATACCTTTGACCTATGTGCCCCCAGGAATAGAGAGTTTCAGTGGTTAAGCGTGCCACTTCGGGTGGCACACAAACTAAGGTAAAATTTTCTAAATCAAAATCTGATCATCTGTTTCATAGATGGTCATGTTTTCATTTGTTCGGTTCATGAGTTTCAGCCTAGAGGACTACGATTTATTTAATATGATGGGTCAAATTAGGCCCTTTAGCTAGCATATAAATAAACACAATTCAGTAACAGAATAAGAAACCAAGTATTGCAGGAAAATAATTGCTGATTTTAGGAGTCCTTGGATTCGTGTAATTAAGGTTCCAATAATTTTTTTCTACCGTTAGATTGATAGAACTCTTGAAATCATTAGGGGTGTTCCTACTGATCTTGGGTCCAAAAATTCATGTAGATCAAAGCTCTAAAGGGTCAAACTATGACCTCCAGCCTAAATCGAAGTAAGCAAGCAGCAGCAGTTGCAGTGGCGATCCGGTGCACGGGTTTGCGCTGATGATGGAGCCTGCGCAATTGGGCCACACCAGCAGCTGCATATGCCTATGTGGGTGATGTGCATAGGCCTTGTGTGGGCGCAAGTGTGCAGTAGAGTAGTCCAGCGGTTGCTGTTTGTGTCTGGGTGTCTTGCACTTAAAATTCAAGACCCTTTAGGGCGTATTCTCCGGCACCATGCCTGAGCCAAAATGAAGGGCACTTAGGTACCCTACATCTGGGTCAAAGGGTTTGACCATGGGGCCAATCCTTTGACTTTTATGGCCTCGAGATGCATACCAAAACCTTTAAAATCTGATTTCTATGATTTTTATCGATCGGACACGATCGGTTGATGTTTTAGAAGCCGTCAAATTATGTGAAGAGTAGATTGGAGGGGACTTGAGGGAACCCACCTCGATTGTCGCATCACAATGGTCGGGTGTTTGGATAGATGGTTTTCGGCGTCCCAAAAGGCTTATTTCGCACGCAAATCCTTCCTAATGCCAACCTTTCTTTGCGGTGATTTTTCTGCTACGATGAGCGCCTTGTTACGGCTTGATCAAACACTGAGAAAGGTGGTCGTAGATAGCGTTGTGAGTGTGGGTAAGCTCGGGTGTAATCTCGATAGAAAATCTTCGAAGAGGCAAGCAATGCCTTGAAGTTAGAGGGAGAGATGGATGGGATGTTGTTTTGGTGGTAGCAATGAAGAGGAGATGGTGTTGTAGAAGATGATGTGGAACAAAAATCTTGAGAGCTGCGATAATGGGGGCCATATGGAGGAGGATGGGTTCTCGGTTGGAGAGAGAGAGAGAGAGAGAGAGAGAGAGAGAGAGAGAGAGAGAGAGAGAGATGAGGCTTTCTCTTGCTCTCGAGTATATGAGGGAGAATAGAGAGAGGAGGCCTGATTGGGCATGTCCCCAATCCCACAGAAGCAAGAGTCCAATGGGACTCTAATGATTTGAAATCAAGGGTGGTCTTGCTACAAATATGAAATAAATCCCTTAATTGATGAGATTATATTGGGCTTAGTTAGCTAAAAGGAGGAAGAGTTCAAAAATGATTCTTTCTATCTCTCTAGAATTTAGTTGCCAAAAATGACGTGCAAATCTAGAATTCGGGTGCCAACTTGGTGCCCGAATCCAATTCAAATTCTTTCTTTCTTTGTGAGTAGTGATACGGTGTGAAGCACCCATACGAAATTTGGTGCTCCTCCTCATCTAAGACCATATAATCTAATTTTAAAAATCCGGGTCTTGACAGAATCCTAGCAATGCAAGTCGGGCCAGCCACTTGCATCGGACCACGTAAGCAGTCCGTTATTAGCCAGCTCTTTATAATTTTCTTCTCAATAACTTTTGATAATGAACTCTTGTCAGATGCATAGTCACAAAATCGGGGTTCGGTAATAAGTCGGCAAAGTTAAAATTCGGAAAATTCCAGCAAAGTTCTGAAAGTTAGGGAATGATTCGGGAAAATAAAAAAAATAAAAATTATAAATATATATAATAATAATAATAATATAAATATTTAAAATATTTATATATATTTTAGCATCACCTTTTGAGATGTGTGCTATGCGTAATAAATAATCGACCGTCTGATGGTAGGCCCACAATCCATAGATCTAGTGTGCAAAAGATAAGGATGAAAAATGACCTCCACCATCTGATTCAAAGCCGGTAAATGCATACCAGGTGGAGCGAGTGGGGTGAAAAGCAACCTTTTTGGGGTGAGTAATGTACCCATTGGCAAACTGCAACCAAATTTTAGTCCCACATCGTTGAGAAAGAAAACTTCACACTCTATTCCACCTATAAAACTTCACTTAAACAACTCAACAAAACGTGTGGTGAGTCCGGTGACTAGTGAGCAACAATGTGTGGTGAGTCTGGTGACTGTTCATTTGCCAACGTGCGGTCTTTTGCCAACGTGTGGTGACTGTTCATTTGCCATATTAAATAAAAATTAAACATTAAAACTTTAAAAGAAAAAAACCTGAAATTTTTGACTTCGGTAAAATAGCGAACTTTGCTGAATTATGCGTGAACTTCGCAAAATTCGGTGGTTTTGATGATTTTTTGGAAAAAACGCGAATAGTTCGTAATTTGTTCCTTTTTCACAAAAATTGCGAATTATTCGCGAATTATTCAATAATACGTCGATTTTTGTGACTATGGTCAGATGTCATTTATTTAGCTGGTGCATAGACGATTATGTTCATAAATATATGTACATGTTACAAACCTAGTAACTCTCGCGGACCCGATATGATGCCAAGTTTCAACCGATAAATATCAGATAAATCGTCATATGATATTAAAGGATTTTTCAAAGAAAAATGAACTGCATAACTAACTTAAAATATTAAAAAGAAATGCAAAAAAGACATCTTTGATGTTATATCCTGTTTCTATGCATGTTGGCCGATATTGATAGATATTGGGCCAGGACCCGATTTTGGATATATATATATATATATATATATATAGGGCCAGGACCCGATTTTGGATATATATATTGTATCAGATATGGCATAACTCAATATACAATCAGATACGGTTTATTATAATCAAACTTTTTTTCATAAGGATACACCATTGATTGTATAAAGCGGAGATATATAGTTCATATTGTTAAAGTGATTGATCACACGCATTTAAGGGCTATGATCCCAAAATACCACTTGTTGAGAGACTTGAAACATTCCAACTATATATACTCAGGTACCAATCATTTGTTTTTATTTTTAATGGAAAATATTAAAGTTCACGAAAAATATGTATGTTTACACCATCACTTTTACTTACAAACATGACTCTTTGCTTGGGACATGTTCTGTGGTAGATTGTCACTGTAGCGACCCGAGATCTCACAATTTCATAATTGTAAGATCTTAGACCGTATTTTCGTATCGAGAATCATAGAAATATAAGAAGGTGATAAAAACACCTTAAATAACGGAATATAATTTTTTTTTTAAACATTAATTAATCTAAATAAAACTCATAATAATGTTCTTATTCCAATAACAAGTCCAACATAATTAAAGCTTAAACAGTTTAGATAAAATACTAACTGATCAATGTCCCATTCATTTAAAATTACCACTAACTAGAAAGTAAAATAGCTAATTAGGTCACGAAGCCATCAACGCCATTTAGTCAAGTTTCTTGAGCACCATGTGCCGTCTCATTGCCATAGACTCATACATTGTCATTGGCAACACTTGTCTCATCTGGTCACTTGTATGAATCAGACATGCAATCCATTAAAGCATAAAATATCAATCCTAGCCATATAACATTTCAATATATTTCATGTGTGTGTGCATGTGGCATGTATAATCTCACTAAGCTGAAATGAACTGAACGTAAACATATATATTAATATTACATGAATGCATCATATCTTTTAATTTCATCTTTCTTGTCATTTAATGTACGTTAAACTCCGTCCCGCTCAAGACGTTGGGTCTTAATCATGCTTATCACTTGTTAGTTAGACTCCGTTATGCTCGAGACGTTGGGTCTAATGAATCATGTTATTTATTGCATGTCAAACTCCGTCCCGCTCATGCTCATCATACTCTTGTTCATCATGCTCATCATACTCTTGTTCAGTTAGACTCCATCTTACACAAGATGTTGGGTCTAATACCTTCTTAGACTCCATCGGGTGCAAGATGTTGGGTCTAATGCTCATTAATCATGGCTTGACATTTCATCGTATTTTACGTATCTTGATTGTGAATTATATAGATCATCATGAGACATATAAAGTGCATAAGAGTGATATTATACTACATATGCATTTAAGTGCATTTAATCATGGCACGTAAATATCAAAGTGTACACAATCATGGTGCATAAATATTATAATGCATATCATACGATCATGATGCGTAAAACAGCCCAAGAATTCCGAAAATAATATCAAAATACTGCGACTTTGGGTCATCGGGAACTTAGTGCTACTTGCAGCTCAATTTGGACTTTCAAGACGTCAGATTCAGAAACTGGCTAAAGCACAAAAGTTGTAGAGCTTGTCGTCAGCTTTCCAACGCCGTAATAATCACCTCAATCCGAGTTCGGGACAAAACGTTAAGGCCAAAATACTGAGGCAGTATCTGATGCAAAGTTTGGCGGAATTCATGAAAATTACTTTTAGGTGTCAATCGATTGATTTCAATCTGTGAGCACGCCTCAAAATACATCAAATCACATAGTGGAATTTAATCGGACTTATTTTTAACCCAACATCATTAACATTAAAAATCTATTAATCATAGCATGCATTCATTTAATCATTCCATCATTATCTATGAAATAAAATAACTAATTTATATAAAAATCTAATAATAAAAAATAATATTTTAAGATCAATGGAAAGCATGATTTCTCCATACCTAGATCGATCGTACCACCACGATTAGATTCAGATCCCAACAATGATGATAATTTTAGAAGAAGGTGAAGGCCGCTTGAGAATTTACGCCAACGTTTCACCGCACTTCCAAAAGAAGGGTTCTAGGAAGATAGATCTAGAATTTCTTCTCTAAGGTCTCTGACAGCTCTATTCTTAAGAAGGACGTTAAATGAGCTTATAATTTAGGGTTGGCTTTTATCTCAAAGTCTAAAATAGAGGTTTAAAGCACACATAATAAGGTTTGATCCCTGGACCTCTTGTTTATAACCAAAGTATTTCAACCACTAGGCCACCACACAACTTGTGTTCATTAATGACGAAAATAAATATAAAAGCTTGAAAAATCAAAACATGCATTTTTAGATAAAACATTTTGAAAACTCAAGGTATGCGGGGAATACGGTATTAAACACATACACATATTTGAGGTGTATCAAAGGTATAAAATTCAGATCATGACATTCTTCCCTACTTATAAAAATTTCTGAAAGAGATGGGGGTAGTCCCTCCTGATAATATCCTCGCGCTCCCAAGTGGCTTCCTCGCGAGAGTGGTGCTGCCAAATCACAAGGACTAGCGGTATAACTTTATTCCTCAGGGTCTGCTCTTTCCGATCAACAATCAATCGCACCTCCACCACGGACATATCCTTATAAACCTCCAAGGGTTCCCAATCGATAACGTGAGTAGGGTCTGCCACGCATTTCTTTAACATGGATATGTGAAAAACGTTGTGCACATCGGCAAACTTTGGTGGTAGCTTGACTTGATATGCCGTTTCTCCGATTCTCTTTAAAATTTCGAACGGTCCCACAAATCTCGGACTAAGTTTTCCTTTCCGCCCGAATCTCATCACTCCTTTCATAAGAGAGATTTTTACAAAGACTTGATCCCCTTCAATCAAATCCCAATTCCTACGCTTCAAATCAGCGTAACTCTTCTGTCTGCTCTGCGCGGTCCGCATTCGTTCTCGGATCAATTGAACTTGTTTGGACGTGTCTTCAATAATTTCAGGTCCCAACAAACTTCTCACGCCGACCTCATCCCAACACAGAGGAGTTCTGCAACTTCTCCCATATAAGGCTTCATATGGGGCCATCTGTATAGTGGGCTGGTAACTATTATTATACGCAAACTCCGCAAGAGGTAGATGCTCGTCCCAATTGCCTCCAAAGTCCAGTACACAAGCACGAAGCATGTCCTTAACACTTGATTCAATCTTTCGGTCTGCCCATCCGTTTGGGGATGAAAAGCGGAGCTAAATTTCAACTTAGACCCCATCCCATCTTGAAATTTCTGCCAAAATCTTGACGTGAAACGAGGGTCTCTATCGACACGATATATCGCAGTACACCATGCAATCCGACAATCTCACAATATAAATATCCGCCAACCGGAGGCTGAATAGGTCATGCGTACGGAATAAAATGAGCCGATTTAATACCATCGACCACAACCCAAATAGCATCGTTCCTCTTCGTGGTTCTCGAAACCGGTGATGAAATCCATGCCGACATTTCTCCCATTTCCAACCCGTAATCTCCAGAGTGGCTAAGTAACCCGTGGTTTCGATGTTCACTTTTAACTTGGTCGGCATGTGAGACACCTTGCCAATGTAGTCACGATCTCTCTTCATATCATTCCACCAATAATTTTTTTCAATCCCTTGTACATCTTATTGTTCGGTGAATAGAGAACTTAGACTTATGGGCTTCGGCCTAAGATCTCCTGCTTCAATTCTATATTATCAGTACACAAGCGCCCTCGAACAATATCATCCCATCATCCCTGACAGTAATATCAGACTTCCCACCGTCCTTCAATTTCAAGAGGATAGGATCTTCAAGCTGTAATCCCCTGATTCGATCAAGTAATGAAGAGGTGATAACAATGTGCGAAAGCAATGCTCTTGGTCGAATTACCTGTTCTGGAACAAATCTGCTGAGGGCATCGGCAACAACATTAGCCTTTCCCGGATGATACTTGATCTCACAATCATAATCGATCAGGAATTCCAACCATCTTCTCTGCCTCATATTCAAGTCTTTCTGCGTAAAAAGGTATTTAAGACTTTGATGATCCGTGGAGATAATGAATTTCTCTCCATATAGGTAGTGTCTCCAGATCTTCAGCGCGAATATGATAGTGGCCAGTTCTAGATCGTGCATAGGGTAATTCTTTTCATGCTCATTTAGCTGCCTGGATCCGTAAGCTACAACTCTCTCATTCTGCATCAAGACACCACCTAGTCCTTTATACGACGCATCGGTATTAACGGTAAAGCCACCACTGCTAGAAGGTATCACTAGAATGGGAGCAGTAGTCAATCTTTTCTTGGTTAGCCCGGTAAGAGGTCCTGAGATATTTGAGAAACCTTCCACGAACCTTCTATAGTAACCAGCTAAGCCAAGGAAACTTCGTACTTCAGTAATACTTTTGGGACTCGCCTAATTTACAATGACTTCAATTTTTGCAGGATCAACAGTAATCCCTGCCTCAGAAATCCTGTGGCCCAGAAATGTCACTTCACGCATCCAGAATTCGCATTTACTCGTCTTAGCATACAACTGGTAGTCCAATAGGGTTTGTAAGACGATCCTTAAGTGTTCGGCATGCTCTTCTTCAGACTTGGAGTAGATCAGGATGTCATCAACGAAAACCACCACAAACTGATCCAAGTAGGGCTTGAAAATACGGTTCATCAAGTCCATAAAGATTGCAGGAGCATTAGTCAATTCGAAAGGCATTACCAAAAATTCAAACTGCCCATACCTCGTATTGAATGTCGTCTTAGCTATATCGGACTCTCTCACTCTCAACTGGTGATATCCAGATCTCAGATCGACCTTAGAGAAATATTGTGCGCCTTGCAGTTGATCAAATAGAACATCGATCCGTGGCAATGGATACTTATTCTTATTCGTCGCTTGGTTCAACTGTCGGTAATCAATGCATAGCCTCTGAGAACCGTCCTTCTTCTTAACAAATAAAACAGGAGCACCCCAGGGTGACTGACTTCTTCTAATGAAGCCCTTATCTTGTAGTTCTGTGAATCGCTTTCTTCAATTTCGATAGTTCTGCGGGTGCCATCTTGTAAGGAGTGCAAGTGCTGTACAAGCTCAATCTGAAATTCGACTTCCCTACTCGGCGGCAAACCCGTCACCTCATCAGGAAAAACTCCAGCAAATTCATTTACAACAAGAATCGATGATATATCTCCTCGCTTTTCCTCGACTTCTAATAAAGCAAAGAGTTTCAGAATGGCATCCTTCCGTGCGCCCTTGAATTTAAAAGTCGGTCCATCCAAAGGGGTAAAAATCACGGTCTTGGCAAAACAATCAAGGGTCGCATGAGATTCAGCGAGCCAATCCATCCCTAGGATCACATCGAAATCTTCGAAGTTTAATTCAATTAGATCGACAACCAATGCATGGGTTCCAATCTGGACAGAACATCGAGGATAGACTCTGTCAGCAAGCACACTTTTTCCCAAAGGCCATCGATCAACGTCGAACCTGGGCACCCAAGACATGCTACGACTTAAATTATTCAACGTAAGGGTATCATTCAATTTAAAAGCTTAATGTCTACTAGATCTTTACTAGTTCTTAACAAATTCATTTAATTCATTTTAAAAAATATTTTCAAAAAGTAATCATTCTACGCAAATTAATATTTATGACATTACTACGTAAACATGTATGAAAGAACTTAATCATGAATTTTAAATAAATAAACATACCCTGGATGACATCGTCTGAAGCTCTAGCGTCAGCATCAGATAGGGTATACACGCGGCCATTAGCCGTAATCGTCGCAGGAGGCATAGCCCTCGATCCAGATGACTTCTTAGGCATCTTGCACTCAGCTGCTTTATGCCCAAGCTGTCTACAGTTGAAACAAGCACCCGTTCCCCTAAGGCAGGTGCCGTAATGATTCTTGTAGCAAGTGGTACAGGTCGGAGTAGTCTTTGCAGTCGATGCCACTGTAGAATTAGTCTTGCTCTGCTGCGAGAAGGCTGGTCTTGAGTAAGGAGTGCCCCTACTCTCCGATCTCATGTTGGATTTAGAAAACACACGATCTCGGCGGCCATATTGAAAGTTTCTAGCCGAGCTCTGACCCACATTACTAGTCGGCGAAGGCACCTTTAATTCTCTCTCGATGGTGTAACATCTATCAATTAGGTCCTTGTATGAGTTGCATCGGTGTCCAACCACCAAGGTCCTAATCTGGGGCCTCAAACTCTTCTCAAATCTCCTGAGTCGAAAGTTCTCGTTAGAAACCAGGGTCGGTGCAAACTGGCTCAGTTTTGTAAAAAGCTTAGCATAAGCGTCAACAGCCATCTCTCCCTGTTGGAGGTTCAGGAGTTCCTCAATCTTTGCTTTTTGGACGCTCTGGGGGTAGTACTTATCATAAAATACTTTTACGAATTCATCCCAGTCCCATACATAACCAGGCTCTTCGACACGAGTCGCTTCTTTCAATTGTCTCCACCAGTTCTCGGCATCCCCCTCCAGTTTGTAGGTTGCCAATCTCACTTTAGTTGTTTCATTACACTCCATCAGATCGAAGATCTTTTCATTCTGTTGCACCCATTTCATAGCCTCCGCGCTATCTTCCGCCCATTGAAGTATCGTGGTCGGTTCTTCCTGAATTCGTCCAATTCTGACCTAGGAGCAGGAGTAGGTTGGGTATTTGAAGTTCTGGTTGCATTGATGGCACTCACAATTGCCTCGGTCAACGCATCAATATGCTTGCTCGTCATCTGCAACCGATCAATCTCACGTTAAACTCTAATTACACATATTTCCGACGTAAGAATCAACCTTAGGCTCTGATACCAATAGTAGCGACTCGAGATCTCACAACCTCTTAATTGTAAGATCTTAGACCGTACTTTCGTATCGAGAACCATAGAAACATAATAAGACGATAAAAGCACCTTAAACAACGGAAGATAAAATTTCTTTAAAATATTAATTAATCTAAATAAAACCCATACTTATTCCAATAACAAGTCTAACATAATTAAAGCTTAAACAGTTTAGATAAAATACTAACTGATCAGTGTCCCATTTATTTAAAATTATCACTAACTAGAAAGGAAAATAGTTAATTAGGCCACGAAGCCATCAACGCCATTCAGTTCAGTTTCTTAAGCACTACGTGTCGTCTCATCGCCATAGACCCATACATTATCATTGGCAACACCTGTCTCATCTGGTTACCCACATAACATTAAGTTTACACTTGTATGGACCAGACATGCAATCCATTGAAGCATAAAATATCAATCTTAGCCATATAACATTTCAATATATTTCATGTATGTGTGCATGTGGCATGTATAATCTCACTAAGCTGAAATGAACTGAACGTAAACATATATATTAATATTACATGAATGCATCATATATTTTAATTTCATCTTTCTTGTCATTTAATGTACGTTAGACTCCGTCCCGCTCAAGACGTTGGGTCTTAATCATGCTTATCACTTGTTAGTTAGACTCCGTCATACTCGAGATGTTGGGTCTAATGAATCATGTTATTTATTGCATGTCAAACTCCGTCCCGCTCAAGACGTTGGGCTGAATCATGCTCATCATACTCTTGTTCAATTAGACTCCATCTTACACAAGATGTTGGGTCTAATACCTTCTTAGACTTCATCAGGTACAAGATGTTGGGTCTAATGCTCATTAATCATGGCTTGACATTTCATCGTATTTTACGTATCTTGATTGTGAATTATATAGATCATCATGGGACATATAAAGTGCATGAGAGTGATATCATACTACATATGCATTTAAGTTCATTTAATCATGGTACGTAAATATCAAAGTGTACACAATCATGGTGCATAAATATTACAGTGCATATCATACGATCATGGTGCGTAAAACAGCCCAAGAATTCTGAAAATAATATCAAAATACTGCATCTTTGGGTCATCGGGAACTTAGTGCTACTTGCAGCTCAATTTGGACCTTCAAGACTTCAGATTCAGAAACTAGCTAAAACACAAAAGTTGTAAAGCTCGTCGTCAACTTTCCAACGCCTTAAGAATCGTCTCAATCCAAGTTTGGGACAGAAAGTTAAAGCCAAAATACCGAGGCAGTATCTGATGCAAAGTTTGGCGGGAATTCACGGAAATTGCTTTTAGGTGTCAATCGATTGATTTCAATCCGTGAGCACGCCTCAAAATACATCAAATCACATGGTGAAATTTAATCGGATTTCTTTTTAACCCAACATCATTAACATTAAAAATCTATTAATCATAGCATGCATTCATTTAATCATTCCATCATTATCTATCAAATAAAATCACTAATTTATATAAAAATCTATTAATAAAAAATAATATTTTAAGATCAATGGAAAGCATGATTTCTCTATATCTAGATCGATCGTACCACCACGATTAGATTCAGATCCCAACAATGATGATGATTTTAGAAGAATGTGAAGGCCGCTTGAGAATCTATTCTTCTTGTTTATAAGAAAAGTATTTCAACCACTAGGCCACCACATAACTTGTGTTCATTAATGACGAAAATAAATATAAAAGCTTGAAAAACCAAAACATGCATTTTTTGATAAAACGTTTTGAAAACTCAAGGTATGCAGAGAATACGGTATTAAACACATACACATATTTTAAGTGTATCAAAGGTATAAAATTCAGATCATGACAGTCACTTAGATAATTTAGATTAATCACAAATGTGGACGATATTAAAAACGTGTTCATATGATCTTACACCATTCAATAAATGTTTTAGACAAGTCATGTAAGGAGTCGAGCAATGTATTCATATGGACATAAAATCTAACGTACATGTTTGGCTTGATCAGACTCTTACACCGACGTAGTTAAATATTTATGGGTTGAGATACCCTTATACCCAGTTAGTGACCAGCTTCGATGTTGCATGAAAATTACGGACATCACCATATGGAGAAATATTTATATTATTTACAAATATAATTAAGGCCAGTTTGGATAAAAAGTTTAATTATATCTTTAAAAGACTACAAATCTAGAGCAGATTGGAATAAAAAATTAGATCTTCACCAAAAGTATCAAAAGAGCTTAAGTAGGTTATATTATTCATGGTGAAGGATTTGCTTCAAATCATAATTTGATTATAAGCAATTCGGAGAAAACTATATAAAATAATTAACATAGAGTAAGGTTGCCTCTGATTATTTTGACTTAAGGAGAGGCGACAAGCACCATTAATCCAATGTAATTGAATAACTTTATCCAAACTAGTCTGTTACCCTAAAGATGAAAGGATTAATGCTTTAATGGGAGCCCCGTCACTTAAGTCCGGAAAAAGATAAAAAAAAAGAGTAGCTAAATAGGCTTTTGAGGGTTCAAAAAATAAAATAAAATTTACTATGGTTTTAGAGTTCGCCGGAAGTACGGCCGGATTTTTTATGATAGTGCAGTTCAACGGAAGTCGACGGGGGAAGAGAGAGGTTCTGGTTAGAGTAACGTTTAGACGAATTTGAGAGAGAGAGAGAGAGAAAGATGTTCAAAATGTAAAAAGGGGCACAAGTGCATCACATGCGCGTGAGGGGAGATATCTATAGTGCATTGATATCCTAATAGCCTACTTATTTATGTTTTTTAAATGTAAAAGGGTGGCAAGCACATCCAAGGATCAAAATTTCGGTCGAAATTTTGATCCCCATATAAACAGGACTGAAATTTCGGTTCAAAATTTTGTTTTGACAAAGATCGAAATCGAAATTTTGATCATTTCGGCCGAAATTTTGATCCTTAAACACATCGTATACAAAGGGGATAGACAATGAAGTATAAAGTTCACAGTAGGCTATTTTCAATGTTGGAGGAGCATTTACTCCTCGCTCCGCCTTCGCTAAAAGCATTATCATATAAGACATTTAAGTACATTGATATTTTGAGATAGGAATATAAATAAAAAATAAGGAAACAACTGACTGCCAATGACCTTCGTTTAAGCAAAAATTATTACCTGTCCAAGGGCACTCGTAAAAAATGTTAGAAGTTTCTATTTTGGTGGCCGTTACTATGGTCAATTCGTTGACCGATGAATAGTGTAAGATTAATCTTGAGATTTAATAGTTGCTAATTCGGTGAATTTGAAGAGAATAAACAACTGATAATTAAGTCTTTTAGTTAGGGTATGATTGTGATATTCAATCACAATATAATAAGTAATTTAAGTCCTTAATGGAAAATAATTTTTTGGCTATAAATATAAGAGATGTTTGGTTCCAACGATTGCTCGACAGATTTTAACCCTCCTTATTAGCAAAGACATCCCCATTGTGCTAGGAGGTATTGAGAGCGAGGAGATCGTTGAAGATCCAAGCAGCAACCCATCTTTCATGGCACACACTTAAGGTGAGCACATATATTATAATTTATGAATTGTTGATTTATTGTTTTGATTGATTATGTGTCTAGATCTTGGGGCGAACATTTGAATGGTCGGATAAATAAATTCATCAATTGGTATCAGAGCCAAGTTTTGACATATGATCGATTAAAACATTCTAATTTGTTCTTATTACGTGTTTGGCCAAAATAATCGCTGGATTTTCAATTTGCCGGTGTAAGAAAAGGATTGTACAAATCTTTAATTTGAATTTTTCTGGCCACTGATCACCAGTCGACAACCTACTTCGACCCGGTAGGTGGTTGACTGGTATTAGAAGAGACCACGTCTGTGTTAGCCATGGGAAAAGGACGTAGACCTAGTGGGTCTCATTTTTCTTTAAATGACAACCATGTTTCCCCTTTTATTGTGGTTGCCATTAAAATCACCAAAGGTCTATTAGGGATCCGTGGTAGAGTTGGAATCTCTACAATTCTTGTGACGCTCACGAGTCTTATAGACCCGAACGGGTCTAACATGTCATACAGTTCAAAGACCAGCATGACCCGTGTTGACCCGACCCGACGTGAACCGACCGGTGCACATGACGTACCGACCCGACCCGACCCATGGACCCATATAAGCACATGATCCGACCCGGTCTATGACCTGGCCTGGTCAATAATCGGACTTGGGTCATGACCCAGTCCGACCCATGGTCTGGTCCAGTCAATTACGAAACCCGATCCATGGTACATAACCTGATTCGACCCGTTAGACATGATTCGTTTGCTCTTAAGGCCCAATTTTGACCCATATTATTCATTATTTTTTTCGGGCCATTTTTGAGCTATTTATAGGTCCAATTTTCATACATTATATATGTATTCCAACTTTCTCAGACATTCCGGATTTGTTTTTGAGGTCTGTTTTTGACAAGGTCTCTGTTGTGACGTTTTCATGTCGTGGCGTTCTCTTGACAATTTTTAATCGGATCATTATTGTATATTTAGGTGCCTTTAATTAGGGTTGGGTATTGGAGGTTGTGCTCTAGCATGAAGGCTTGTACTTACATAATGTTACTCATGATTATCATTAATTTTGGCACCTACCCACAACATGAGCTAGATTTGGCTACTTGCCTCTCTTAAGTGGCTTATTTTTTTTATTTTTTAATTACTTTTGTGACCATCTAAAATATTATCAAACCCAAATAGGAAACATGGCTTGGAATGATACTTCTGCCTAATGGTGATGATCTTTCCTAGTCCCGTGGTTTTCAAAGTGAGGTTTATTTTTGTTAAAGACCGTGTTAAAAATTCAGTGAAAGTGTGTAGTAAACGTTAACGTGACAACTTGAGGGATTACTTTTGCCCAACGGTGATTAATCACTTGATGTTGTGTGATGGTTGTATTTTATTATTCATTATTTTATGTATGGGTACTGCTAGCGTGTTGTGACTCGATCCAACGGAGGGTCATAACGATGAAATTAGTTCTACAATCAATAATATAGATTAAGGATGCGGCTAGTGTGTTATGACTCGACCCAACGGAGGGTCATAATGATACAAATTGTTTCTCAATAAAATCACCTTGGTTTTATTCCTTGACATAATTTAACTATTGCATAAAATACTATAAATATAACCTTATGGAATTGATAGTTACTACAATTATATGTGGACATAATAAAGTCCTTAATTATTGTGTAGCATTGAACCCGTCTTCTATTACTAATATGATTGGTGGAATTGAATCTTTGAGTGGCTCAAACAATAATAAATAGAAGGAACAAATTCAAATTGTTCTGAGTTGCATGAATCTTAACTATGCTATACGATTTGAAAAACCCAAGGTGCTCACTGTCGATGTCTCAGCTGAAGATCTGAAAGTGAACAATACGGATTTAGAAAAGTGGGATAGATCAAATCGTATGAGCCTTATGATCATAAAGAGTTTCATTACTGATGCGATCCGAGGAGGCATTCCTGACTCGCACAATATAAAGGAATACATGTAAGCCATTCAGGAATAATTTCAGGGGACTTTTGAGGTGCTTGCCAATAGTTTTATTGTTAAAATGGGAAAAATGATATATGATGGTCATAGTGGCGTATGGGAGCACATTATGAGAATGAGTGACATGATTACTCAATTGAAAGAAATAGATATGGGCTTTTCCGAGGGTTATCTTATTCACTTCATCATGACTTCTCTTCCTGCACAATTTGACCAATTCAAGATTAATTATAACACGTAGAAAGAGAAACTAAAGATGAACGAGTTAATCGCTCACTGTGTCCAAGAAGAAGAAAGACTTCGGGCTGAAAAACTTGAAAGTGCTCATTACGCCGCTCTTAGACCATCGAAAGAAAATTTTAAGAGAAAAAATGGATCATATAAAGGAAAGAATGTGAAAGCATTTCTATCGAAACCAAACAAGGAGAAGCTAGCGGATCTACTTCTGGCATCAAGTGTCACTTTTGTAATAAGAAGGGATACATCAAGAAGGAATGTCAGAAATACAAAGTTTCGATCCAGCAGGAAACTAAATAAAGGCGAATGAACTATCAAACTCATAAATAGAGTAAAGGCAGATGTGAAGGCCATTGGGACTCTCCGTCTTATTTTAGATAGTGGTTTCATTTTGAATTTAGTTAATACTAGTTACGTTTCAAGTATCACTAGAAACCTTATCTCAATTTAAAAATTAAATTCATTAAGTTTTGAATTTAAATTTGGACATAATATTTTTTCTTTATTATTTGATTCTGATATTGTAGTTGGTGGCTCACTAGTGGTAATCTTTATAAATTGAACTTGGATTCATCTTACGCCCAATCTTTAGTTTCTATGCATGTGGATGATAAAGTTAGTAAGATACGAAAACGAACAATTGACAACTCCTCCATTTTATGGCATAAGCGTTTAGGCTATATATTTAAAGATTGAATGGAGAGGTTAATTAAAGATGATATAATCGATGAGCTTGATTTCTCTGACTTCAATACTTGTGTAGATTGCGTTAAAGGAAAACTCACGAAGACTAATAAGAAAGGAGCTATCACGAGCATGAGTTTGCTAGAAATAGTCAACACTGATATTTGTGAACCGTTTCCAACTCCTGTTATTGGTGGTCAAAAGTATTTTATTACCTTCACTGATGATTATTCTCGTTTCAGTTATATATTTCTCATTCATGAGAAATCTGATGCACTGGATATGTTTAAGATCTATAGAGCCGAAGTTGAGTTACAACTCAATTCAAAGATTACAATTGTGAGATCTGATAGGGGCAGAGAGTACTATGATAGTTACTCTGAAACAGGTCGCCATCCATGACCATTCGCCCTGTATCTACAAACGCATGACATTGTTGCTCAATACACCATGCCGGGAACACCTGAACAGAATGGTGTAGCAGAGCGACGAAATCGTACTCTTATGGATATGGTAAGAAGCATGTTGTGCAATTTTAAGTTGCCTATGTTCTTGTGGGGAGAAGCCTTGAGAACAGCGATATATATCTTGAATCGAGTTCTTACTAAGGTTGTTCCCAAAACTCCTTGTGAGCTATGATAAGAAAAAAATTGACTTTAGAATATTTACACATTTGAGGCTGTTTAGATGAAGCAAAGGTGTATAACATAATTAGAAAAATTAGATCCTAAAACTATAAATTGTCATTTCATTGGTTGCTCTGATAAGTCAAAAGGCTACCGGTTTTATTGCCCCACTCATAGTACTCGGATTGTTGAGACTAGATATGTGAAATTCTTTGAGGATTGTGAGAATAGTGAGAGTGTTGAGCATAGGAAACTCACCTTTGAGGAGTATCGAGTTATAATTTCTATCCCTTCTATCCAATAAAAGGTGACACCAATACCAGTCATTCAAGATAGTGTTGATGCACCTGAGGCTATACCTATTGCAGTACCCCACATTGAGGAGGCTCTTGCTCCTATGGTGGCCGCCAATGATCAACCATTGCATAGATCAGAGAGAGCAAATAAATCAATAATTTCTGATGACTATATCTTCTATCTCAATGAGAGTGAGTATGATTTTGAAAAGGAAACAAATCATATTTCCTTTAACCAAACTATGAAGAGCGACAAATCAGCTCAATGGTTCGAAGTTATGAAGGATGAGTTGAAATCAATGAAATATAACTCGGTTTTGGATCCTTGCAAGTTACCTAAAGGAGTTAAGCTTGTAGGCTATAAATTAGTATATAAAATCAAGCAAGACTCCAAAGGTAATGTAGAAAGATACAAGGATAGCTAAAGGGTTCACTCAAAAGGAGGGAATAGACTATAAAGAAATATTTTTCCCTGTCTCTAGAAAGGAATCTTTCAAGATAGTCATGATATTGGTAGCTCATTTTAACTTAGAATTGCATCAAATGAATGTCAAAACTGTTTTCTGAATGGTGACTTGCATGGAGATTTCTTTATGACACAACCTGAAGGTTTTCAGGTTGAGGGGGAGAACCATTTAGTTTGTAGACTCAAAAGGTCTATATATGGTTTAAAGCAGACATCTCGATAATGGTACTTAAAATTTTACGAAGTCATTTCAAACTTTGATTTTAAAGAAAATATTATGGATCAATGCATATATCTTAAAATTAATGGGAGAAAGTTTATCATCCTTGTTTTGTATGCTGATAATATATTGCTTGCGAGTAGTAGTTTGAACATGTTACATGACAATAAAGTAAGACCAATAATAGATTGAGTTTACATGTAATCACCATTCAGTTTGTAAACTTGCAATCTAGGAATCCATGTCGGTGATGAATTCTAATACGGTAAGTAATGAACAATCATGTGTCGATGACATGATGCATTGACTACATTTATTCTGTGTTAGTATTCTTACTGGACCGGACTGATTATAAAGACTTTGATTGAGATTGATTTGGATTTGTCATTTAAAGAAAGTTAGCTAACATTTGGTAATCAGAGTTTATTGACATAGTGTGGCCAAGTGTGAGACTGTTAGAAATTTCTATTTTGGTGGCCGTCACTATGGTCAATCTTGAGATGTAATAGTTGCTAATTCGGTGAATTTGAAGAGAATAAACAACTATAATTAAGTCTTTTAGTTAGGGTATGAGTGTGATTTCCAATCACAATATTATAAGTAATTTAAGTCCTTAATGGGAAAGGACTCTTTGGCTATAAATATAAGGGATGCTTAGTCCCAATGTGTGACGACCCGACTTTTCGGTATCCGAAATACCGGAAAGGTTGGTTTGCCAATCTATCGATAAATTGATAAGCGGACAATAACTAAACATATATCAGAGTACAACAAAAGGAAGCTCCAATTCTAAACAAAAGCAAGTCAAAATAACGATTCTAATTCCATGTGGAAACACATGAACAAAGAACCGAAAAGAACCACCCGTGATGGCCGACCATCACCGAAACATGGTTCACAAAAATATAATACATGATGATATTATAATCCAAAACATAGACAAAATTGGCCGGACATACCAAGCCTAAGTATAATCTCTCAAAAGTACATAAAAGACAAAGCAGACTCCTAAGCAGGAAAGAACTCCTCGGGATGAATCTCAGATTCGTCCTCCAAAATATAGTCAGGGTCACTCTCATAGCTCAGAGCCGCAGTATCTAAAGCAGTACCTGCGACGTATAGTCGGAGTGAGCTAACAACTAAGCTCAGTAGAAGAAACAAAACTCATTCACATTATATCCTAATTAACATGATTTTCAAAGCATAATCGGAATAGACGGTTTTCAAATCAAATATTCAAAACAGAATAGATAACTTGGTGTCAATTGCCTTGATCAGATGTAGTTTCATATGCGAAGTGTTAAAGTAGGTTCTTAAATCAGACTCAAAACAGATAAAGAGTTCAGATAATTCAGATGCTCATGATTTTCTTAGTTCACATATGTAAGCTTGTCAAATTCATGACTTAAATCTCAACTTAATTTATCTCTCAAGTTAATATATCATGAGAGCGGGAATAATACCGATGAGAATCCTTGCCTAACCATCGTCGTTCAATGAACCTTTTTTCAGGAGTGCAACAAGCCCTTGCATTATGAGAGTAACTTGTGCCAGGAATAGTGTTCAGGATTTGAGGGATTCATTCGAGTGAATCATAAATCAGATGCAAATTCTAATATATATTTCAGATGTAAGGTTCTAATATATAATTCATATGCAGAGTTCAAGATTTCAGGTTTCAGGATTCAGGATATCAGGATTCGGATTCAGGATTCTTAATTCCAGATGCAAGGTTCAAATCACATTTCAAAACAAAAACTCAGATTTTCAGTATTCAAAAATCTATTGTAAAGTATTCATGCAAATTAAAAACATAATGTAATTGATGTTAAGATTCTCCTACCTCGGTACGATTTCACGCAATACACACAAAACCTCTTGAGGACTCACGTGGATGCCCAACACTTTAACCTACATCCAAACACATCCAAAGACTTTAAAACAAAGTCCAAGGAAACCTAATGATCAAAGTCTTCGAAGAAAATTTAAAAAATAAAATAAAATTGCCTTGACTCTGTTTCTCGTGTGCGACCTACAGGGTCGGGTGCACAAGTTCACAAGCAATCTCAGACCTCGGGCGAGCGATAGAAATTCAACTTACTGAAGCTGAATTTCTCTAGCCGCCTCGGGTACGCGAGGCCCTCGCGCGAGCGAGAAATACAGATCGCGTGAGCGAACTCATGGGTCACTTAAACTCTCGTGTGAGCGAGTATCAGAGGCTCATTGGAGTCTCTTTCTGAAAGCTCCTCACGCAAGCGAGCTTTAAAGCTCGGGCGTGCGAGTTTCAGAGACTCTGCGATTTTTGAGTTTCAGAAACCCATTTTTCACATAGCTTCTCGCCATTTTCACCCAAACATTCCACACACACATCAAAAAATTATTTCAATCATTTAATATGCTAATCTAAACCATTTAAATCAACACGATCGTACCTCTCACCCATCGAATTCACGGCTTTAAGCAATGATGTCCAACGGGGGTTTCGGAACAAAACTTTGGATTTTCACGACGATTAATCTCAACGAAGTTCAAAATAGAGTCCTTTGTTGGCACATGTCAATCCTTGAACTCCTCAAAGCGCAGGAGACAATTGCGAGACGGAACTCTCTTTGAAAACGAGGTTTAAAATCAAAAAAGGGCTTTGAATGTTCGGGCTCACCAAGGCAAAACTCGAGCAATGATCAATGTCACGTGCTCCGTGAAGTGTGTGGAGCTTGCAGACGATCACACGGTCAAAAACTCACAAGGGTTCGAAGGCGATGGGGTTCCAATGGTGTTCGGTTCTCTCTCTCAAGCTCTCACTCTCCTTTCTCAAATTTGCAAGAGGCTAAAACTTAGCCCTTGGGCAACCCACGCCTCTCTCTCTCTCTTATAACCTAAGAACCAACCAAAAAATATCTCTGTTATTTATTTTCAAAGTTCTATCCACTTACCTTAAGCTTAGTTTCCGTGTTGAGCGGTACACGGGTCATCCATTAAAGGCTCAAATCAACTTTTATCCTCAATTCTTTCACACAAATTTTATCCCAATATTATTCAATGATTTATTATTAAAAATCTATAGTGACCTCGGTCACCGTGTCGGACACGTACACGGGGTCAGTCAAGTTCAGGCTTGGAATTTTTGGGATAATACACAACATTTGCTCAACACACTTCAACCCTCCTTATTAACAAAGACATCCCCATTATTCTAGGAGGTATTAAGAGCGAGGAGATCATTGAAGATCCAAACGACAACCCATCTTTTATGGCACACACTCAAGGTACGCACATATATTTTAATTTATGGACTGTTGATTTATTGTTTTAATTGATCATGCGCTTAGATCCTAGGGCAAATATTTGAATGGTCGGATCAATAGATCCATCAAAATATACTGTACTTTTTTTCAATGACGCATTATAACCATCGTTTTTTTTATAAAACAATGACTGATTTTGATAGTTGAAAAGGAGTGACTCTTTTGGGCAGTCGTTTTAGATATCTTTTTTCAAATAAATATCCCATCCTGTTTTTACCAACGTATTATGAATGATTTTATTTAACAATGCGATATGAATGACGGTTTAGGGTTTTATTTAACAATGCGATATGAATGACGGTTTTGGATAGTCATATTTAAATAATTTTTAATATATAATCAATTTTGTACCATCTTTTTTTTGTCCATTTCTCACAAAAAAACATGTACCTCACTAATACAACTTTCTGATGGTGACGAGCATATAAAAGGGCACTTTAGAAAACAATACCTCAAAAACAAACTTTTTAGCAAAAAAGATCCTGACTTCAAACATTTTAGAAAAATGGTGCTTTCACGGATTTTGGAACTTCAGAAAATTGTGAAAGCACTTTTTTACAAACATTTTAGAAAAAAAGGCACTTTCACGGTTTTCTGAAATTCTAAAATCCGACTTCAAACGTTTTAGAAAAATGCCTCAAAAACAAACTTTTTAGCAAAAAAGATCCAACTTCAAACGTTTTAGAAAAATGGCGCTTTCACGGATTTTAGAACTTCAGAAAACTGAGAAAACACTTTTTTACAAACATTTTAGAGAAAATAGCACTTTCACGATTTTCTGAAATTCTAAAATCTATGAAAGCATCGTTTTTCTAAAACGTTTGAAGTCGGGTCTTTTTTACTAAAAAGTTTGTTTTTGAAGCATGTGTCTCTAATTATCCCTATATAAAACTAACAGTTGGTTATAACAGATACACATATCTGAAGCCTGAGTTATGAAATAATAACTCATTTGTGAGTCTTCATTATGATGAATTGATGATCAATGATGATGGTGCTCACAAATGAGGTAATCTTTAGCATATGAAGAAAATAATTATTAAATTTACATATGAAGAAAATAAGCAAACAATATTGAGAGATACAACATAAGAAACTCATAATCTGAAGTTTAATAGTCTTCACATCCTGCTCTGAAGTCATAGTATAGGCAACTAAAAGCACTGGATAATAGACCCAACAAGAGCTTCAAAACCTCAGGGAAGATTTATTTATTTATTTATTTTTATAGAAGAAGAGTATTTTTGCCTACACTACCATTTCAGAGTTTAGTCAAAGCAAAAAAATTGATAAGTTAGTGGTAGGAACACGACCTACAAGGTATATAAAGTTTGATAGGATATATTAAAATTTTAAATGTTTATAATTTCTTAAGCATCACTATTAAGCCACCATGTTTTCGACGCACCTTATCGTGAATTCTACAGTGACTAAACATAATTAATTATCTCATTCTACAGCTTGGCCAATCCCATATATTGTCTGCAAGGATAAATATATATTTGTTCCAAGGTAACAAAATAGTATCGGTATCGGGTATCGGTCTGTGATAGCTCCACATCGGATAGGGAAAAGTCCTGACCTTGAGCTATATGTGATTGCAGATGCTACATATAATGACGCGTTTTGAGTGGGGACTTAAGCCCATGCTAGGAACAAAACCGGGAAGGGGACTTAAGCCCAGAACCGGACAATATCTTCCGTTGTGCGCTTTGATATAGGGATGACGTGTTCTGGATGGTGACTTAAGCCCATGCCAGGAACAAAATCGGGGAGGGCACTTATGCCCAGAACCGGACAATATCTTCCATCGTGCGCTTTGATACACGGATGTCGCATTTTGGGTGGGGACTCAAGCCCATGCCAGAAACAAAATCCGGGCGGGGACTTAAGCCGGCATGTGGGTCTGGGTCTGGGTCTTCACATAGTCCTTGGAGGACCGATACGAATAGGCTGATACATATACATATGGGCCTATTTTAACAAATAAAAAATAATATCGGCTACATATTGGCCGATAGATACGTATCGGTCGATACCTGATATATATCGGCCGATACGGGCCCGTATCGGCCGATACCGGTACCGAGTTAGATACCGATACGTATCAGCACTGATATGTATTGGTTTGCCGAAAAACCGATATATATATATATATATATATATATATATATATATATATATATATATATATATATCGCCAATACGTATCGGTATCAGCTAATATTTAATACCTTGATTTGTTCTATGAACTTTCTGTTATATGGAAAAATAGATATGTTATTAACTAATAATGTTAAATATTTTAATCAACAAGTACATTTAAATATTTTCAAATATACTTAAAAATTTTAAGCACTTCTAGCCATTCTTGTTCATTAGCTTAGGTGTATACGTACAAGCACGCACAGTCAAATAAAGTGGCAATCCGCCACAAGAACACATTCGATAGACCCATGAAAACATAATTAGCTTTTCAATGGTGTTTTCCAAATTTTTTGCTCTCATCCTTTTTTATGCAGCGCTAGTCACAACCTTCCACTAGATCTGTTGATTTCTAAATAGAAATGCTAGAACTCTAATGGGCATTCACCTTTCTTGTTGATTCACACGAATATCAAGAGAAACGACAAACAAAGATTTCGAAGACCTCGAAATTTCAATATATTTAATAATAATCTTTTTGTTTGGGTTACAACCATTAAATAGAAAAAGAAAGCAAAAATTACTAAAAATAACAAAAACGAGATAAGGCTATAGATGGAAAGATATTCTCGTTAGAATTAATCCAGAATCGAAACAGATCGATTATGAGTTGTAAATCTTCAAAAATTGCGAGAGAGATTATTTACCAAAATAGCAAAATTGCTATTTTGGGCCTTAAGTGAAGGAATTTGCCTAAAAAACGCGGACCTCACGGCGAAGCCATTCGAAAATGGGCCTTCGAGGGATTTTTTGACGTTTGAGTCCATGATTTCTACTAGTGTCTGAACCAAAATTCTAACGAGTGGACAAAATTCTAACGAGTGGACCTACGCCCATCCAAGGCTTCCATGTAATCATCCGTAGTGATTTGTACTGCATCATTCTCCCCGGGCTGAAGAGAATTTGCCCTCGAATTCGTAGCTTCATCTTCCGAGCTGTCACCATGATAAGGAATTAAGTATTTGACATTAAAGACATTAGGCGTACGATAATTGCTTGAGAGTTTTAACCGATAGGCATTGGGGTTTATTTTCTCCACGATCTCGAGTGGACCAATCTTTTGAGCAGCTAGTTTGTTATATTCTCCCACCGAGAATCGTTCCTTCGTCAGGATGACCCACACAAAATCCCTAACGTCAAATTCCAAAGGACGACACTTCTTGTTTGCAGCTTGTTTATACTTGGCGAAGGCTTCTAATAGGTTCTGCTCTGTAGCCCTTTGCACGTTCTAGATCACAGTAATTAGGTCATCTGCTTTCTTGGAAACATGCTTCAAGTCTGGTACAGGGGCCAAATCCAGTGGCGACCTTGGGTCAGCGCCACATGTGATATGGAAGGGAGAAAATCCCATACTGCGATTGATCAAATAGTTGTAGGCAAACTCTGCCTGGTATAGCTTTTGGTCCAACGATTTGAGCTGATCTCCTACCAAGTTGCGTAATTGATTTCCTAATGAGCAATTCACCACCTCGGTTTGACCATCAGTCTGTGGGTGATATGTGCTACTAAAGTCCAACTTCGTGTTAGCAATGAGCCATAAGCTTATTCAGAAGTGGTTGAGGAATCGTGTATCCCGATCAGAGACTATGGACACGGGCAATCCATGAAGCCGATAAACCTCCCGAAAATATAGTTGAGCGACGTTAACAACATCCATAGTCTTCTTGCAGACTATAAAGTGCGCCTTCTTCAAGAATTTGTCTACCACCACAAAGATGGAGTCCATCCCTCGTTGTGTTCGAGGAAGTTCTAGGATGAAATCCATGCTCGCGTGATCCCATGGGCGATTCGGTATGGGTAGAGGCATATAAAGGCCAACATTGGTCGCGGTTCTCTTAGAAACTTGGCAGATGCAACACCTCTCCACGAACTTGGTGATCTCTCGACCCATCGATGACCAGAAGTACGTACCCATCATGGCATGCAAAGTTTTGTCACGTCCCATGTGGCCCTCATCATGTATCTTCTGGATTATCTTCAAGTGGAAGCTAGACTTGGGAACGCACAAAAGATTTCCTTTGAAAAGGAAACCATTGTGTCTCACAAATTCAGAACTCGTGCCTACCAGTACATCACTCCAAATGGGCGCAAAATAGAGGTCAACAGATAAGAGATCTGAAAAAGAATAAAAACCGAGTACCTTTGAGTGTATCGTAGTTAGCAAAGAGGTGCGCTTGCTAAGTGCATCTGCTACTCTGTTTAAGGAACCAAATTTATGCTTGATGACAAACGTGAACTGTTGAAGGTATGAAGCCCAACTAGCGTGCCGACTAGAGAGCTTGTCTGGATTATTGATGTGCTTCAAAGCATCGTGGTCCGTGTACAAAACAAACTAATGATAGGACAAGTAAGATCACCAATGCCGCAGGGCTCGAACTACTACATAAAACTCCACGTCATATCTGCTGTAATTTAATTGTGCCCCATTCAACTTGGCGCTAAAAAAGGCAACCGATTTACCGTTCTAACTCAATACTGCCCCAATACCGACTTTGGAAGTATCGGAGTGTAACTCAAATGGTTGAGAAAAGTCTGGCAAGACGAGCACTGGTTCCGAGGTAATGAACTGTTTGATTTTGTGAAATACTTCTGTGGCTGCTTCGGTCCATGAAAATTTTCCAGTCTTCATGCAATCCAAAACTGGTGCCATGATCGTGCTAAAATTCGGGATAAATCACCTATTAAAGGACACGAGGCCGTGAAAGCTGCGTACTTTAACAGATTAGTAGGTACATGCTATTGATTGATGGCTTGCGCCTTTGATTTATCTACTGAAATACCGTCTTTTCCTACCACGTAGCCCAAACAGAGGACACTATCTAGCATAAACGCAACAGCAAAGAATTTATTTCTGTGCATCACCAAAAGAACCTCTCGCAAGTGTTGCAAGTGCAAATTTGAGTTAGCACTAAAAACCAAAATATCATCAAAATAACTACAACAAATTTGCCAATGAAAGGACGAAAGGCTTTGTCCATCACTCGCATAAAAGTGCTCGGGGCATTAGAAATTCTAAACGGCATAACCATCCATTCGAATAAGCCTTCACGCGTTTTGAAGGCTATTGTCCTCTCATCGCCTTCTCGGATTCTGATTTGGTGGTATCTGCTCTTCAAGTCGAGCTTACTAAAGATAGTAGCTCCTCCTAACTGATCCAACAAGTCATCCAACCGCGGGATGGGAAAGCGGTAGCGCACGGTAATTTTGTTTATAGCCCTGCTATTGACACACATATGTCAGGACCCATCCTTTTTCGATGTAAGTAACGCTGGTACGACATAAGGATTAAGACACTCCCTGATGTGTCCCTTATCAAACAATTCTTCTACCTGCCTTCGCAACTTATCATGCTCCTTTGGATTCATACAATAGTGAGGCCTATTCGGTAGAGAAGATCCTGGGACAAGGTCAATTTGGTGTTGAATGTCCCGTAAGGGTGGTAATCTAGGGGGCAGATATTAGGGAACACATCCTGAAATTCATCTATAAATTTTTTATTGGGTCAGGGATCTCACCTTCCATACAATTATCTTTCTCGATCAACACATATATCGTCCCGATTTTTAATGCGACCTTGATAAATTGATTCATAGATAAGAGGTTAGATCCCTCCCCAGCTAGTGGTTTGGGTGTAAACTCTTTCTTGGGTATTAACACAAATTTGATATTATGATACATAAAATTATACGTGTTCGATCTACCATCATGTGAAACACTCCTATCATACTGCCATGGTCTCCCCAACAAAATATGGCATGTATCCATCCAAACGACGTCACACCATATCTTATCTTTATAATTACACCCGATAGAAAATAAAAACAAACAACATTTAGAAATTGTTACCTCGTTTCCTGCCTTAAGTCATGATAATTTGTAAGGAATGAGATGCGCTTCCGTAGATAATCCCACTTATGTATCACTTTTTTTGCAATCACATTTTCGCAACTGCCTGAATCGATAATGAATCGACACACTTTTCCTTCGATCATGCACGTTCACTGAAATATGTTCATTCACAGCCACCCATTCCCATCTGTCGCTCTAGTAGTCAAGCATGTCCTGCGCACCACAAGCAATCGTCCTTCATCCCCCTCAACACATTCCTCTTCCGTGGTGTCGAAGATGGGATTTATTTCAGGTTTGCCGCCCTCCTGATCTGGATCGTCCATATGGTCTCTAAAAAGACCTTTTCCGGCGCAATCTCCTTTCCGACAATCTGCAATTTTTGTGTCTGACCTCCTTGCATTTAAAACATAGGGGACCACTAGTAGGGGCTCGGGTAGGCTGCCCACTGATTGGTGGTTTCTCGGCTCCCCTCAGTGTATTGGTTTAGTGTTCAGCAACACCCGCAGTGCTACTCCATGTCAGGCCATCTGATCTGCGACCGAGTTGTTTCTCGAATTGCAAGGCTCTCTAGTGTGCCTCCGCAACATTTAAAGGATAAAATAAATTAAGAGTGTCTTGAAATTAAATCCACATACCCCTAATATATCGAGAGACTAGTTGGTCGTAGGACTCCGTCAGGTCGTTGTGCGCCAACAACCAATAAAACTCCATGGTGTACTCATCAACAGTTTTCGCCCCTTGTCTTAAATTCTGCAATTGTTGATATAGTATCCTGGTAAAGTTATGGGGTAGAAATGCTACTCGCAGAAGTTTTTTTAGTTTCTTTCATGTATCTACCTTTCACTTCCTTTGTCGGGTGCGTGTGACCTTAATTTGTTGCCACCATGCAGCGGCTCACCCTCGAAATCTAGTTGCAACCAAAGGGACCCGCTTATTTTCGGGTACCTCCTTGAACTCCAAGATCTCCTCGATGGAATAAAGTCAGTCGAGAAACTCTTCGGGTTGCACGCTGCCTGGGACTTCAGGTAGATCTATATGTAACCCAGCATCCCATCGTCGTGGATTCCCCTCTCTGGGTCGTCACGGCGGCTCTAGATCACCAAATACGTTATCGAACTCAAGTCCTTCATCGCCCGCGTATTCTGAACGATCTGGGGTTGGATTCGTTCGTCGTTCGTCCCTAGCCATGAAAGTGGCCACTTGGACCATGAGTGCCTCCATCTGCTGTGTCAATCGGGCGACATCATCGCGCTCGTGAACATCGTGAATAGGCACTTCCTAGTGACCACCACGTCTAGGCGGTATGGTGTATAAACGATCCCTGGATCTCAGTGCTTTGATACCAACTGATGCAGCACTAGTCGCAACCTTCCACTAGATCTGTTGATTTTTAAACAGAAATGCCATAACTTTAATGGGCATCCACCTTTTTTGTTGATTCAAACGAATACCAAGAGAAACGGGAAAAGAAAATCTCGAAAACCTCAAAATTTTAATATATTCAATAATAATCTTTTCGTTTGGGTTACATCCATTAAATAGAAAAAGAAAGCAAAAATTACTAAAAATAACAAAAATGAGATAAGACTATAGACGAAAAGATATTCTCGCTAGAATCAATCCCGAATCGAAATGGATTGATTCTGAGTTATAAATCTCCGGAAATTGCGAATGAGATTATTTCCCGAAATAGCAAAATTGCTATTTTCGAACTTTAAACGAAGGAATTTGCTTAAAAAACACGGACCTCATGGCGAAACCATTCCAAAATGGGCTTTCGCGGGATTTTCTGACGTTTGGATCCATAATTTCTATTAGTGCCTGACCCAAAATTCTAATGAGTAGATAAAATACTAACGAGTGGACCTATGCCGATCCAGAACCTCCATGTAATCATCCGACGGTGATTTGTACTGCATCACTTTTGAACCTTCAATAAACAGCTTTATTGTTCTTCGATTGCAAACATGATTCGAGTGAATCTTATTAGTTCCCTCCAAGGAAACTATTTATTCCTTCCCTCCAAAAAAACTAAATTCATGAAACCCACAAAAACATCATACGATGATATTATTATAGTGATTAGAAGCACGACCGCATAAGTAATACCAACCAACGACATCAACCTGCGATTTATGCATCGAACCATTAGAATGTTTTTGGCTATTTCTATATCTTAATTTCAGTATCGAAGCTAAACCAAAAAGTAAAATAGTATGAAATGTGTTAGAGTGCTTGGAATTGACTCCTTATTCTAAGTTCTCAATGAGCCTATCATGGTCCTCTCGAGTCGCCCGTCCGTTGTGTGATGGTTTGTTGCGGCTCGATGACCAATATTCAATGGTTTTTGCCCAAATTAGTGTGCTGATAATTTTGACTACTAAATTAGTGCGAGGTCGAGAGTGAACTTTTACTGATATTTGCATGCTTATAAATAAACGCAAGGCTAAAAAATTAAACGTCAAAATGGAACGGGATGGTTGTTGAAATATGCTTGGCGATGATCGAGTAGTGCGTTCCCTGGCTCCCTTCCAACTAAAAAGGGTTTAAAGGCTCGAAAATATGAGAAAAAATAAATTACATCTTACCTTTATATGAACCCATGGCTTCGAGAAGGAATTCATTCGTATTTTTTCTCCAATTTTCAGATCTCTTGCTGGCTTTGATTTAGTATAGTAGAGCTGTAGTAGACTCCAAGCGCCATTTGAAAGACACCTCCAAGGTCTATATATAGGGAAGTGAAGCTTAAGTAGTAGGGTGATGAATCACTCGCAATTAATTTTGAAACACCTCGGTCATGTGATGGGCGAGCAAAATTGATTACAGAAAAATGCCCAAGTCGTGTGGAGATCATGGGGCTTCCCTCAATTGTAGTTGAAAAGTAGGAATTCATTATGTGTTAGTCCACACTTCACAGTTGTGGCAAATAACGTTGGAAGTCTGTGAGGAAGTGGGTTGGAATTGCACTCCAAAGGCCCGTTTGATAAATAGTATTCTGCCTAAAATATAGGATTATGAAGGATTTTCCCGTAAATTGTAGCAACAATCCAGCATTTGGTAATATGGTTAGCGCCACAAAAATTTTTAACAATACATGATTATGGGTTGTTTCAGAATACAAAAAAAATATTCCCCCATTTTACCCATAATACAAGGTTCTCGTTACTGTATTATTTCTTGGGCAGTAAGGACTTCTTTCACTCGTAATCTATCGTTTGATTTTCAAATGTAAATATTGAAAATCTTGTATTAAGTGTTAGAAGTTTCTATTTTTGTAGCCGTCACTATAGTCAATCCGTTAACCGGTGAATAGTATAAGATCAATCTTGAGATGTAATAGTAGCTAATTTAGTAAATTTAAAGAGAATAAGTAACTAATAATTAAGTCTTTTAGTTAATGTATGATTGTGATTTTCAATTACAATATAATTAGTAATTCAAATCCTTAATGGGAAAGGACTCTTTGGCTATAAATATAAGGGATGTTTGGTTCCAACGATTGCTTGACACACTTCAACCCTTCCTATTAGCAAAAGCATCCTCATTGTGCTAGGAGGTTTTGAGAGCGAGGAGATCGTTGAAGATTGGCAACCCACCTTTCATGGCTCACACTCAAGGTACGCACATATATTTTATTCTTTTGATTGATCATGCGCCTAGATCCTAGGACATATATGTGCATAGTCGGATCGATAGATTAATCAATTGGTATCAGAGCCATGTCTGGTGTTTGATTGGTCAAAACATTAGTATATGAATTTTATCATCTCTGAGCTCGTCCCCATAGAATCAGCCCCATTAGCGATGAGTATATAAGGTATCCGTGTCATGAACAAAGAAAAGCCTTGATTAATGAGTCATAGTCGTCCGCTTATCCTTTCGGATGCATATTGGGTTGGATGAATAATAACATTATCCTTAAAATAAACTACTTCAGAATCATTGGGTTCATTGAGCCCACTTCTTTTGCTTGAATCCCCTTGCGGAGTGTTACTTGGTCCCTCAAAATTAACTTACCATAATTATTTGAATGTGTGGTCTGTTTTGTTTGGGAGAGAGAGAGAGAAGTGAATGGGGTTTTCTTCCTCAACGACGTGTGCTGCTTTCGGGTGATGGTTGTGGTTGGATGAAGGATGACTGCAAATAAAAGTTCTTTCATAAGGAAGAGACCTTGTAGGTCTCTGGTTCTCTGCAATTAAAAGTTCTTTTATAAAGAAGAGACCTTTTAGGTCGCTTTTTCTGTGCGTCTCCATTCTTTAAACGACAGGTCACATGGGATCCCTTGGCCGGCCCATGAGTTTAGCCCATGACCCAACACATGAACTGACCCGTCCACATGCCTAACTCGACCCATGGACTGATATTGCAAATGCCCCGACTCATTTTGTGACCCGGCCCGATCGATAACTGGACTCAGGTCATGACCCGATTCAGACCATGGTTCGGTCCATCACTCAACCTGGCCCATGATCCATGGCCCGATTTGGTCCGTTAGATACGACCCGTTTGTCCTTAAGGCCTAATTTTGACCCATATTATACTTTATTCTTTTTGGGTCATTTCTGGGCTATCTATAAGTCTTATTTTTGGACATTATATATGAATTTTGACTTTTTCGGATATTTCGGATCTGTTTTTTAGATCTATTTTTAAAAGGGAGCACTCTGGTGTGACGTTTTCATGACCTGATGTCCTTTTGATAATTTTTAATCGGATAATTATTATATCTTTGAATGCCTTTAATTAGGGTTGAGTATTGGAGGTTGTGCTCTGGCACCAAGTCTGGTATTTACATAATGTTATCCATGATTATTATTAATTTTTTGGCACTTACCTACAATACGAGCTAAATTTGTCCACTTGCATCTCTTGAGTGGCTTATTTATTTTATTATTTAACCACTTTTGTGACCATCTAAAATATTATAAAATCAAAATAAAAAATATGACTTGAAAGGATTCTTCTGCTCAACGATGATGATCTTTCCTAGTGCCGTAGTTTTCATAGTGAGGTTTATTTTTATAAAAAATCGTATTACAAATTCAGTAAAAGTGTAAAATAAATGTTGACATCACAACTTAAGGGATTACTTCTGCTCAACGGTGATAAATCACTTAATGTTGTATGATAGTTGTGTTTTACTATTCATTACTTTATGTGTGGGTACTGCTAGCGTGTTGTGACTTGGCCCAACGGAGGGTCATAACGATACAATTAGTACCACAATTATTCATGTAGATTGAGGAAGCGGCTAGTGTGTTATGACTCGACCCAACCGAGGGTCATAATGATAGAAATTGCTTCTCAATAAAATCACATTGATTTTAATTCTTATTTTATTTCTTGACATAATTTAACTCTTGCGTAAAATACTATAAATATAATCTTGTGAAATGGATTGTTGCTATAGTTATATGTGGACATACTAAAGCCCTTAATTATTGTGCAGCATTGAACCCGTCTTCTATTACTAATATCATTGGTAGAATTGAATCCTTGAGTGACTCAAACTATGGCAAATTGAATGAACAAGTCCAAATTATTCTCGGTTGCATGAATTTTAACTATGCTATACGGTTTGATAAATCCAAGGTGCTCACTGTCGATGCCTCAGCTGAGGATTTGGAAGTGAACAATACTGATTTAGAAAAGTGGGATAGATCAAATCGTATGAGTTTTATGATCATAAAGAGTTCCATTACTGATGCGATACGAGGAGGTATTTCTGACTCACATAATACAAAGGAATACATACAAGCCATTCAGGAACAATTTCAGGAAACTTCTAAGACGCTTGCCAGTAGTCTTATTGTTAAAATAGGAACCATAAAATACGATGGTCATAGTGGCGTATGAGAGCACATTATGAAAATGAGTGACATGACGGCTCAATTGAAGGAAATGGACATGGGCTTTTATGAGAATTATCTTATTCACTTTATCATGACTTCTCTTCTTGCACAATTTGATCCGTTCAAGATTAATTATAACACGCAGAAAGAGAAATGAAAGATGAACGAGCTAATTGCTCACCGTGTCCAAGAAGAAGAAAGGCTTTCGACTGAAAAACCTGAAAGTGCTCATTATGCCGCTCTTGGACCATCGAAAGAAAATTTTAAGAGAAAGAATGGATCATATAAAGAAAAAAACATGAAAGTTTCTCCACCGAAGAGAAACTAGCGGATCTACTTCTAGCATCAAGTGTCACTTCTTTAAGAAGAAGAGACGCTTCAAGAAGAATTATCATAAATACAGAGATTAACTAATTATAAAAGGTAATGACCTAGTCTTTGTGTATTTCACTTTATGTTGTGCTTCACGCAATACTTGGTGGATAGATTCTGGTGCAACTATTCACATAAGTAATTTAATGCAAGGATTTCGATCCAGCAGAAAACTAAATAAAGGCGAACAAACCATCAAACTCGAAAATGGAGTAGAAACATACGTGGAGGTTATTGGGACTCTCTGTCTTATTTTAGATAATGGTTTCATTTTGGATTTAGTTGATACTATTTATGTTTCAAGTATCACTAGAAACCTTATATCAATTTCTAAATTAGATTCATTAGATTTTGAATCCAAATTTGGACATAATATTTTTACTCTATCATTTGATTTCGATATTGTGGGTGGTGGCTTACTAGTGGACAATCTTTATAAATTGAACTTAGATTTATCTTACGCCTAATCTTTAGTTTCTATGCATATGGATAATAAAGTTAGTGAGAAGCGAAAATGAGCAGCTGACATTTCCTCTATTTTAGGCCATATATCTAAAGATAGAATGGAGAGATTAATTAAAGATGATACAATTGATGAGCTCAAATTTTCTGACTTTAATACTTGTATTGATTGCGTTAAAGGAAAGCTCACGAAGACTAATAAGAAAGGACCTATCAAGAGCACGAGTTTGTTAGAAATAGTCTACATTGATATTTGTGGACTGTTTTCTAACTCCTGCTATTGGTGGCCAGAAGTATTTCATTACCTTCACTAATGATTATTCTCGTTTCGATTATATATTTCTCATTCATGAGAAATCTGAGGCCCTGAATATGTTTAAAATCTATAAAGCCGAAGTTGAGTTACAACTCAATTCAAAGATTAAAATTGTGAAATTTGATAGAGACAGAGAGTACTATGGTAGATGCTCTGAAACAGGTCGCAATCCAAGACCATTCACCCTGTATCTACGAGAGCATGACATTGTTGCCCAATACACCATACCGAGAGTACCTAAAAAGAATGGTGTAGCTGAGCGACGAAACCGTACTCTTATGGATATGGTGAGAAACATGTTGTACAACTCTAAGTTGCCTATATTTTTGTGGGGAGAAGCCTTGAAAACAGCAGTGCATATCCTAAATCGGGTTCTTATTAAGGTTGTTCCTAAAACTCCTTATAAGTTATGGGTAGAAAGAAAATCAACTTTAGGATATTTACACATTTGGGGCTGTTTAGCTGAAGCAAAGGTATATAATCCACAATTAGAAAAATTGAATCTTAAAACTATAGGTTGTCATTTCAATGGTTACCCTGATAGGTCAAAGGTTACAGATTTTATTGTCCCACTCATAGTACTCTGATTGTTAAGACTATATATGCGAAATTCTTTGAGGATTGTGAGAATAGTGGAAGTGTTGAGCCTAGGAAAATTACTTTTGAGGAGAATCGGGTTATAATTTCTATCCCTTTTTATCTAAGAAAATGTGGCCCCAACACCAGTTCTTCAAGAAAGTGTTGACGCACCTGTGGCTATACCTATTGAAACACCCTACATTGAGGAGACTCTTGCTCCCATGATGACCGCCAATGATCAACCATTGCGTAGATTAGAGGGAGCAAAGAAATCAGCCATTTCTGATGACTATATCGTTTACCTCAATAAGAGTGAGTATGATTTTGGAAAGGAAACGACAGATCCTATTTCCTTTAACCAAGCTATGAAGAACGACAAATTCACTCAATGACTTGAAACTATGAAGGATGAGCTAGAATTAATGAAACATAACTCGGTCTGAGATCTTTGCAAGTTACCTGAAGGAGTTAAGCCTGTAGGCTGTAAATGGGTATATAAAACTAAACAATTAATTTTGAGACACCTCGGTCTTGTGATGGGCGAGCAAAATTGATTACAGAAAAATGCCCCAAGTCGTGTGGAGATCATGGGGCTCCCCTCAATTGTAGTTGAAAAGTAGGAATTCATTATGCGTTAGCTAGGGATGCAAACCCTAAACCAAACACCGAAACTGAACCGAAAACCGGCCCTCCCGAACTGGCCCGAACCGCCCTGAAAGTCGACTTAAACATAACCAAACAGAATCGAAGTGAAATTGGTTCGGTTTTCGATTTGGGTGGTTGGAAACTGAGAACCGATTAGGTAGGTTGAGTAAACCAACCCATTAATGGGTTAAAACCGGCCCGAACCGGACAGCAGCCGGCCTAAACCGACCCGAACCGGCTCCCCAAACCGAACCCACATTGAACCGGTGCCTTAAAGGCTTTTTTTTCTCCTCTCTCCTCTCTCTCTCTCTCTCTCTCTCTCTCTCCACAGCTGTCCGCCTGTCCCAAATGTCCATCAGTGCAGCAACACGTCCAAATCCCATCACTCATTTAAAAAAAAAAAAAAAAATCAAATTCACTACAGCTGTGAACTGTCCCAACTCCCAACTCATATAATATATATATATATATATATATATATATATATATATATATTATATTAGTAATATATATTATATTATTATTATATATAATATATATTATATTATTATATATAATATATTATATATACTAGTAAGTAGTAATATATAACTTTCTCTCTGCAACTCCCTCCGGTCTCCATCTCCCCTGCAACTCTCTCGTCTTTCTCTCCTCTCCACTTTCCGGCGTCCCTGAAACTCTCTCTCTCTCTCTCTCTAAAAACGCAGGTAAGAACCCAAAATGAACCAAACTGAGACACCAAATTAAGAATCGGGCTGAATCGAAACCGACCGAATACAAAAAAAATGGGTTTCGGTTTGGTTTCGGTTTTATTTCTTGCAAATCGGTACACCGAACCGAACCGATTCATAATTCGGTTCGGTTTGTGGTGTACCGAACCGAAAATCGAAAATTTCGGTTTCGGTACATCGAACCTGCATTCCTAGCGTTAGCCCACACTTCACAGTTGTGATATTGTTCAAATGGGTTGGAATTGCACTCCAGAGGCCCGTTTGATAAATTGTATTCTACCTAAAATATAGGATTATGGACTTTCTTGTAAAGTAGCAACAATCCAGCATTTGGTAATATGGTTAGCGCCACAAAAACTTTTAACAATACATAATTATGAGTTGTTTCAGAATACAAAAAAATTATTCCCCGATTTTACCCATAGTACAGGGTTCTCGTCACTATATTATTTCTTGGGCAGTATGGATTCCTTTCACTTGTAATCTATCGTTTGATTTTCAAATGTAAATATTGAAAATCTTATATTAAGCGCTTAATAGCTCTAAAATACTATTAAATAAACAACATTATAGAAATCTGGTATATAATACAAGATTTTACTTTAAAATCAAATACGGGATTTTGAAAGAGTGCTTGTATTTTACATTCAAGTTACCAAACGACCCTAGGAGTGTGAAATTGCCTGAATCGTGTGATCGTGGGAAATTTTGACTCGGTCAAAGGTCGAAATTGAACTTTGAAAGTACAATATAGTGAATGACGTCAAAATCGGAACTATTTTTTGCCGTCCAATGCATTTGAGTCCAAATCGCACATATCTAATGAGATTTGATGCATTTTTGTTTTAATCGTTAGGCTCAGTTCCGATGCTGGTTCAAGTATTCAAGAGTCCATGCTCTATTTATACAAAATAAAATTTAGTCAAATGACATTGCTCTTTCCTTTTTATTTAGGCAAGTTATTAATGTAAATAAGGTTATACTCCCATTTGAATTAATAAAAATAGTTCCAAATTCGAATTCTAAAAGAATAATAATTAATTTTCCAGTTTATGTATAAAATCTGATGTTTAGTGATTTAGTCAAAATTCCAACTTTCACATGCCAGGGACTATTCCCCTTCTATTTACTTAAGATATTTAGTGTAATTAAGGTTATACCCCAATTTGAATCTAATAAAAATAGTTTCAAGTTCAAATTCAAAAAGAATAAAAATTTAATTTTCAGTTCAAGTAAAAAAATCAATTTTGGGTGATCACTTAGGCAAAATTTAAGCTTTCAAAGGCAAAAGATTTTCTAAACTTTAGAAGATCATAATTTTACCATATCAAAACATTCTTACAACACTAAAGTTCGCCAAAAATATGTCAAATCTTGACTTCCCCAAAAATATTTCATATTATTCCCTTTCTTCTCCTTTGAATCTGACATAGAGTCATAATATCAAGGCATAAAAAATGTGTCAAAACCTCATCATTTTGTGCCTAGGGTGATTGATAATGATTTCATAATGAATATCAACTCAACTCAATATTCCTGGGTATGAAAAAGATGAGGATGGGGGTCTAAAAATATACATCTCCTTTTCAAACTGGATGGATTACTAAAACTCCTAGAATCATAGATCTAAGTGAAAAATCATCATACAAATTGTGGTTTTCATATGATAAAGATCGTATTTTGTGTCAATCTTTTGCGCCTTTGCTCTTTAAGCCATGACCACCAAATAAGACGGCTTAGGTGGTGATTTCACTTGAGACATGTTCCTAAAATATTAAGTCTTTTGCAAGGGATAACTTCTTGTGTGCAAGTAATGGCTCTCCCTCTCAAAAGAGTACCTCTAAACATTCCCAAGCATTCTCTGAAAGTGTCCTCATCCCATACTCCTTGAAAACCATTGGCTCCTTTGAATTAGATGATGAAGATAGTTTTTCACCCCAATCAATCACACAATAGATCTTGAGATCATGACACACCTATCAGATGGTCAATTCGTGATTCCACGTGTCACAGATCCCAAAAAATGGCCCTAAAATCACGCTTGGGAGTGATGTGAGCCATATAATTCAAGGGCCATTTTTTTGGTATCCCTGACACATGGAATAAATAATTGATTTGTCTAATAGGTGCGACATGATCTCAAGATCTATTAATTGTGTGGAATTGAACTTTACACTTTTCTATTTTCTAACCAGGGTTGCTACTAACCCTGGCGAAATACTTAGGGCCCATTGGATCTCTGGATTAAAAACGTCATAGGCTTTTCTTTTCTTCAGAAAGTCCCTCTAGAGTGATAGGGTGATAAGTAACGCCTGTGACTTTTTATTCCGCTGGTAATAACAATATCCATTTTTACGCAAAATGAGAATTTTTTCGTACCAGTAAATAGGTGGATTTTTTTGTCTTTAAAATTTGAGATAAATTTACCTCCATTATAAAACTCAATCTCACACACTCTACACCCCACCACCACTAATGATGCTATTAGAACCACCACTGTCGCTACTACCACGATCGCCATCTCCCCGCCACAACCACCATCACCACCACCACAACCTCCTCCACCTCACCACTATTATGACCACCACAACCTCCTTCATCTCACCACTACCACGACAACCTCCTTGGCCACCCCACCACCACCACCACCACAAACTCCTCCACCTCACCACCAGCACCCCACCACCACCACTATGACCACCACAACCTCCTCGACCTCACCACTATCAGTACCACCATAGCCTCCTCCACCTCACCACCACCACTACGTCAACCTCACCACAACAGCTACCCCACCCTCTCGCCACCCCACCACAACAACCACACCACACCACCATAACATCCTCCACCTCAACCCCCCCCCCACCCCCCCCCCCCACCCCACACCCACACCCACACCACTTCACCACCTCCTCCGCCGCTACCCCACCATCACTACAACGACCTCCACCTCACCTCACCGCCACCCCACCACTACCGCCACCCCACAACCTCCTCCACCCCACCACCACCACTGCCACTGCCGCCACCCCACCACCATCACCACCTCTCCACCACTAAACCCACTATTATTGCAACCACCACCTCCTCCATTACTATCGTACAACCACATTACCACCACCACTTTTTCCACTATGACCACACACCTTTTAACCATCAAATAATAGATAGATGAGTCATTGGCAAGTTTCGAATGTTACCAAACAACAAATTTATCAATCACTAGAAAGCCCAAATGTTACCCAAATAACAGGTAAAGTAGTTCATAAATAAAATTGTTCACAACCAAATTTGACTAAAGATTAAAATGTCACAGAATCCAAATCGCCCTAAATATCACAATTGAATTCCAAATCCTTTCCTAATTAGTAGGAGGATGTAATTCCTATCTCTCAGTACAAAAATAGAGGGTTTTAGCAGTAGCTCTCCCATAGAAATACTGGTGCCCAGTTATATAAACTGCCGAACTTGGTAAAATAAAATGCTTCAGTGATACAAACCCGCTAAAGCGTTTAAATTTTTTTTGTTTATTTTTAGAATGCAAACCCGCTAAAGCTATAAATTAGAAACAAAACGCGCTAAAGCTAGTCTTATTTCATTTTCCCTCTCTCGCACGCTCTCTCCCACTCTCCCTAAATCATGATCCAAGCTATAAACCCTAGAAACAAAACCTGATCCAGGCTATTATAGCAAGTCCACGATATCGATTCAAGTTGGAAACCCTAGAAACGAAACCCGATTCAAGCTATGATATGAATAAACGATCATTGTGGTTGATGGTGGCATTTCCATTTTCTAACTAACCCTAGAAATGAACCCTAGAAAGGTGATTCGATACGTTTACAAAGTCTCAAACTCGTGATTCAAGCTGCAATTTGATATCGATTCAAGTTACATGTAGATTTCGATTCAAGTTGTACGAGATCGGGAGTCGGTGAATGCTGATCTAGGTATGTTTTATGGCTTTGATCTTGTGGAGTGGAGGATTTGAGATGGAATCAGCTAGGGTTTTTGAAAATGCTAATCCGTTTGAAGTTTTATCATTTTTTTATTCTGTTTGAAGTTGCAGATCTAGAGTTCCAGAGACTCCTATAGGCTCCCCCTTTCTCCATGTTTCTTACAAAGTTGCAGAGACACAAAAAAAACGCTCTTCGATTTTCGTGTTTTGATAGAACTTGTGTCTACGATTTTTGTGTAAGTTCTCGATTTGCCGATTATAAAACAAGTCGTCGATTTTCATGATGATTTTTTTGTATAATTTCTCGATTTGTTAGTGTTCTTATCTGTGATTTTTTCCCTGAATCTTTTATTTTGTTTGCAGATCTGTTTTGAATGATCTAAATAATGACAACGAGAACAATAAATTTTTGCTATTAAACACCTCTCAGGTTCGATCCCTCTCCTCTTTGGTTGTTTTCAATTAGTAGTATTAAGATTGCCCATCAGATGTTCGATATATTGCCTATAATGTTATATTTTTTTGCTTCGTTTTTTCCCCGATTATTTACTAATGTTCTATTTTTTCTTCATTCATATGATGAATTTGTTAAACTTGATGGTTCATAGAAGTTACTCCTCCCGCATATAACTTTTCAAAAATCCATCGGCAAAATTCCCATTTCATAGTTCAGCATTAGAGAAAAGAATGAAAACTATAATGAATACTCCATAAATCTATACACAAAATCTCAAATTCTAACACCAGATATAGTAGTTGAATTATCTTAGGCCATATTTCAAAAAGTTCAAATTGATCTAGGCCGTTTAAAATCGGCCATAGAATTCAATGTGCACTTTATTCATGTCTAAAAAAAAAAGGAAAAACAAAAAACAAGTGTCGGGCTGGGCACAACCTGGTCTGCTCAAAGGCATCATCAATTTTCACCTCTTCAAGAGTATGGATGAAAAACTGATTCACCTCTACAAAAATAGTGCGTTTTAGCGGCATGGTCTTTAGAGAAAACTCACTTGTGCGTTTAACGAAACCTAACCGCGCAGCTGTACACAAACTCACCCGTGCCTATACACAATTTACTAGATGTTAAATAGCACCATCTATGCCACATCACGTGGTATGACTTGGAGCTTGAAGGGACATTGATTATGTACATTCGGCACCATCTGTGCCATATCACATGGTATCATGAAGTGCGCTGGGCAATTATCTAAAGATTAGTTTTATTAAAACTCATTGAATCTCAGAGGGCACTCATGCTAAAAATCATTAATTGTTTTGAATCGGATGATGGAGATTGCTTTTCTCCCCAATCGTATGCACAAGGGATCTTGAGAAGATGGGCATACCATCAGCCAATCAATTTTTTATTCCATATGGCACACATTCCAAAAAAGTGATCTAAAAATAAGGTTCGAGCGTGATTGATGTAGCATTTCCTTAATCAGATAAAAAAATATATATGACCCCATATAACAGTAAGGGCTGTTATCAAATATATTGTCCATTTCTAGGACAGACACCTGGCTTGAGATTTGAAAATCTTATCAAATTCATAAACTTTTCAGTAACAGACCCTTAAGGAAAGTTTTAGAGGACTTCCTAAGCTTTCCAACATATATAATATGTAAGTTTATGCTTAGTAGGATAGGAGATATCTTTGAATAACTGAGGCTGACCTGAAAACTACAAAATAAATGACTAGTACTGGCGGCTACTATTTTTTTTTTTTCTGATAATACTGGCGGCTATTATTAATAGACCACAACAAAAAATTTTGTATCGACCGCCCTCATTTCGACCAGCATAGGTTTCTCAACACTTGCCTCCTATAAGTTCTCTTTCAAGATTTTTTTAAAAAAAATAAAAAAAATTAAATTAAATTAAAATTTTAAAAATTAAAAAATATATATTTTTTTCGCACCTCACGATTAAAAAGTACTTGCACACACAAACAGAGAAATACTTGTACTATAATCTGAAGATTTCCCCTGAGATCTATTGGTTTCTACACCTCCATGCCTCTCTAACTGCTGAAAACTCATTGAACCCCTACCTACTAATTCTTTACCACCACTCCACAATCACTGTAGACATCCTCAAGTGTCCCCCTTGCAAACTATACAAAAGTAGTCGAATCTGGTGCCCCATCTTAATCATCATGATATTACAAGTGGCATGTTCTCCAATGTGCTGTTTGGAAAGACAAGTCCATTGCTTAGTACAAAATTTGCTGAATATGGTGGTCACATCTACATGAATAAGGAAGACCACCAAGTAGGCATTCAGAGGATTGGAGATTTGCTTGATTGGAATCATCAAAGGTTTTTGCCTTCTTTTTTTCCTTCTTTTTGAAACAAGATTTCATTACCAGGTCGCCGACTCTTCTCTCCAGCTCTTCTCTTCCGCAAAAGGAGGGTCGACGAAAGCTATGGTTTCCTCCAGCTAACGCAGACGAAAGCTAGGGTTTCCTCTCCCAGTGTGCCAACGAAAGCTAGGTTTCCTCTTCTTTTGGTAGTTTAAGCCAATTCATTTCATTTTTCGGTACAAAATCTAGTCATGTCCCATAGATTTTTACCCTTTTGGACAATTTTGGCTAGATTCATCATCATCTTCACCAAATAATTTCATTTTCTGATTGTGCAACCATGGATTTTTATCAAATCCATCGCGATCATGCGCTCATGTGAAAAATATAGAGTCGTCACCCGGAGCTTTTGGTGTCCCGGAAAACCTAAATCAATATTGAAAGCACCGAAGTGTAAAAACATGACTATGATTTCAGTCTATGCCAAGGCTCTTGGCTAGGGCCTTTGGTTATTGATCGGGAAGGTATTAGGCACCCGACCAACCCGCTTGTAAGCGGTCTCTACTATGGCTGTTTGGATGTGTATATATATATAAAGAAAAGAAAATGAGCGGCATTTCTCCTTGCCTGAAGGCACACCGATCCTATTGAGCCCCTCCCACTTTCCGAAATTTGGGCAGCATAACAGCTCAATTCTAGGATAGAGGAAAAGCAAAGAAGGTAGAGGAATAGAGGGGAGAGTCGGAGCTCTTGGGCCCTTGTAGCACCGCTGTAGTTCTTGTGCGAGAGCGACGCCGGTGAGCTTCCAATAGCAAACGGGTTGTTGGATGGGTTCTAAACTCTAAGGCTAGGAAGCTAGAGGGTAGGAGAAGAGGACTAAGGCCTAGTTCCTACCAAAATTGGGAGATTGATGATGGAAAATGGGATTGAAAGAGATGAACTCAGTTCTAGAATTTTATGGGTTTAGTGCTAAAATGAGAGATGGGGGATCACTTACTCTTTTCTCTCTTTAGAAAATTTTTTCAAGCCTTTGTAAAGAGAGGGGTGCCTCTCTATTTATAGGAAAAAGGGAGGTTAGGAGGGTACTTAAGTGCTAATAGGGTTAGCAATTAGGTAATCTTCTAATCTAAGGTTTCCTAGGATTTTGAGAGCTTAGAAATGTGGGCAATGAGTTTCAATAGTAGATGATAGAGTGAGGTTTCAAATGACTAGAGAGTTGCAAATAGGGTAAATGAGGGTGCAATAGTCCTAATGAAACGCACTCTAAACATAGAGATGGTCAACAAGTCAAACCCCAAAAGTAATTTTTGAGCAAAATCCAAGATTTACTGTAGTTAAATCTGGCGTGTGTATTATCCATGCCAAGCATAGCTATTGTGCCAGAGAAGTCCAGAGCTCGCTGGGGGGGCCCATCTATACTTGGCGTATATATTATACACGCCATGCCATTTCTGAGAGAAAATGGCTTAGCGTGTATATTTCCACGCCAGGCAAAATCCTGTTAAACTATTCGATCTTCAAATCACCATAACTTTTGATATATAACTCCGATTGAGGCAACTCGTTGGAAAGATGAGGAAGCTTTCTTTCCAATAGTATATAATACAGCTCCAGAAGAGGTCTATGTAAACTTTGGTACTCCTCTTTTTAACCACTGCTCAGGAGGGTTTGAAACTGGCCCGGGAAGGGTTCTAATGGGTCTGGGAAGGTTGAGGTTGATTCCTAAGGGTTCAGAATGATTCCTAAGGGTTTTTAGGATGAATTCTAGGGGTTTGAGAAATGCTTTCGTAAGCTCAGGGGGGCGCCCTTCTCGAAGTCTGTGTTGATCGGGCCTTGGGCTAAATTTGGTGTCTACAGATGCCCCTCTTTAGTATCAGATCATTAATGATTGAATGCCAAAGACAAGTGACATCCGAAGAGGCCCAAGGGATCACTGACGGGTCTGTCATATTTAGAATGAACCTCAAACATCATGTGGGTAATATGGTGAGTAAACGAAAGCCTTGTATGTTGGGAAAAATATCCGTTCCTCAAGGTTATCGGTCCCCAAGCGGTTAGCGACATTACTGGGCATAACCGAGATGGTGCGAGTTGCAAATGCCCAATATGTTGGAAAAAATATTTACTTCTCGAGATGATTGAAGATGTTTGATGTTCAAGTTTCATTCTAAATAAAATAGCTCTGTAAGTGTAGGGTGATCGACCCATACTTAAAGATAGGCGCGAAGTAAATACGCGAAGATCCACAGTTTGTGTCCAATCCCATGAGACATTGACTGTCCTATTTTACTAGCCGCGGGTGCCCCTACACAAGGTAGGGTTCGATACTTTTAGGTGAACGCAACAATCTCAAGGATAGTTTAGCACAACTACCCGAGCTGAGCGAATATTGATGTCGCAACACTTTTTAGGAGTGTGTGCCATTTTTTAATAATGTGCCATGGGTCAACATGACCTAGAGTACCCAACTTCAAATAATACTGAATAGATCTGGCCGAAATTAGGTGCCCTACCGAAGGAGAGACTCAATTTTGGTCTCCGTCAGGGGTGAATAAAAAGGGGTGAATAAAAATATGCAAAAACATGTATACATCAGGGGTGAATAAAAATAAAGGGGACTGAAAGTCCCGACCTAGAACCTGTCCGGATACTATTTACGGGAACAAACGATCATCCAATGGATACCCAGATACATGGCGTACAGTTTACAGGGATACCATACAAATGCAGGTTTTAAGCCTGCACCCTAGAATGAGCCCTTCGGAATGCATATTTGAACCTAGTCGTTGGATAGGTAATTTCTTTTTTGACAGGTTGGTCTCAACCAACGATTGACCTTTTTATGAGGAATCTGAAGCTTAAGACACTTAAGTTTACATAAATCTAAAATCGGAGCGCTCAGTACAAAGATTTAGCAGTGGAGTCAACCCGAACGAAATATTGACCGTTTGATCGGGATTGACACCATTGCTCCTACTTTAAAGTAGGATCCAAAGATCCAAGGCAAACCTCAGAATCAAGACGTTAATGTAGCATAGCTGCGTTACCGATAAAATATTGATATTTTATCACATTGGAGTATGTATATGCGTAGCTGTGGGTAACAAAAAGTACCACGAAAACATAGATTTCTTTTCTCTTTTTTTTTTTTTCAAATGATTCCTTTTTTCCATTTTTTCTTGAATAGACCGACGTCTATGGAGAGATGCTTTATTTGATTTGTCCATTGCCGAGAGGTCGCCGGCTTTGAGGCTTTTGACCATTTTGATATTCTTGCACATTTCTCAAGAACATGTCAGTCCCTTTTTTATTTATATAGACAACAATATGCATCCTAATTAACAGAAGGAGAAGCAAGCCATTACCTGCACATTTTTCAATTTTCAAGATTTATATATTTTATGGATTTTTGTTTTTAGATTTTTTATTCGTTTTCTTCATTTTGAGATAGAAGTATGATAATGTACATATGTACATGGACATAAAGAAAGTGGGGAAATATGTATATATATTTTTATTTTTTTTAGATTTTTGATTGATTTTTTTTTTTCTTTTTTTTTTTTTCTTTCATTTTATTTCTTTCTTTCTCTTTTTTTGTTTGATGCCTTAATAGTGAGACGAAGTAACGGGTCCCATTTTGAGCATAGTCGAACCCCTTTATATGGTCGGATTCGAGTGAGGTTCAACATTTTTTACCGAGGTCGGAATGTCTATCCCTTTGGGTCGAATCAACCTTTTATCCTCACCTCGGGTCATGCTGTTGACGGTTCAGTCTGAAGGATCTGCCTGATCAAAATACCGATTTGAGAGGATATGAGCGGCGCAATTAAAGACCAGAGAGCTCAGGATTGTAACCAAGGGAGTAACCAAACAACTTTCTTCTTTTCTTCTCTTTTACAATATTTTACTTATAGCGCCCAAGACAGGTTTTCGCCGTGCCTGTTGTTTCCCTCTTTTTTACCCGTAGCGCCCTTTCAGGTTTTCACTATATCCATGGGTATGCATTTTTATCCCAGGTGCCTTTCCAGGTTTTCACCTGGTCCGCACAAGCTCGCTCTTTTTACCCAGAGCACCCTTTCGGGTTTTCACTATGTCCATTTTGCTTTGAGCTTGTATATTTTCATTTTTATTTTCTTTAATTATTTTATTCTTTTTTTCTTTTAAGGACCACGACATGGATGTCGATTCCGTCATAGCCGGCTGGATGAAATTCTTTATGTTGTCTCCTAGCTTGGCTCGTGCTGATTCAACGGATATTGTGACTGCTTGTAGACCTTAAAGAGGGCTTTCTTCAGGGATGTATCTTGGCCATGGGATAGGTTAGGAATTCTTTGAAGGTATTCTCAGGTTTAAGAAGATTTTCTTGATAGGGTTCCAGTTGCTATGATATACTTCTTCCTTAGGAAATTTTGATTGTACATGCCCCACTTTTTCTTTTTTATTTTTTTATTCTTTTTGCTTATCCTCTTTTTGGAATTTAGCTTTTCTGATTTTTTTAGATTTTGATGGTAACTCTTTTTCTCTTTTTTTTTTTTGCTATATACACCTTCTCTTTTTCTGGGGAGGATCTGGGGAGGGGATAATAAAAGAAAAGGCCATTGGCACAGGATGGGGTAGCAAAGGGTATAAGTGTTCAAGGATACTTTTTGCCTACTTGGATTTGGAATGATGACCTCTTTTATAGGGTCCTTAAGCAGTCACGTATCTGTATTATCAATACTTACCTTGCCACAGGAGACTTAGGAATATAGTCGTCGGACATATCCAGTGTTGATTGGCACAGGAAAGTGATCTCCATCCGTTCATGATGGCAAGGCCAACGGATGACGTAAGGTCCTTCCCAGTTGGGCTTGAATTTTTCTCTCGGGTCAGCATGCCGTCATCGCTCTTTGGTACGTCGCCTCAACATTCTTCAACCCAAATGGCATGACTCGATAACAGAAAGTTTATCATGGAGTAATGAATGTTGTCTTCTCTCGGTCTGCTTCTGCCATCTTGATCTGATTATATTCGGAGAATCCGTCCATGAATGACAACATCCCATGCTTATCAATGTCATCGACCAAGATGTCGATGTGTGGCAATGGGAAGTCATCCTTTGGGCTCTCCTTATTCAGATTTCTGAAGTCAATGCATAGTGGACCTTTCTATCTTTCTTCGGTACCGAGATGATGTTGGCTAACCATTAAGGGTACTTTGAGACTATGAGAAACCCTGTGTCGTACTATTTGATGACCTCGTCCTTTATTTTCAGCCTCCATGCTGGCCTGAGGAGTCTCAACTTCTACTTGACCATCTTAATATCTGGATATAGCGGCAACTCATGCTCGACCAAATTGGTATCAAAACCTGGCATGTCCTCATATTATCATGCAAAGACGTCTTGATATGACCGAAGGAAATCATTCATGCTTTTTCTTTCCTCAAGAGATAGCAACCCTCTGATCTTGGTGATTATAGGAACCTCCTTTGTACCCAGGTTGACATCCTCTGTTTCTTCAATAATTGGGGTAGGGCCATGCTCAAAATCGGTATATCATTCAAGGAGATCATTGGGAAGCTCCTTAGCAGGGATTTCCTCATCCAGACTCGTGACTCCTACCTCTTCTTGTATTTCTACAGGAAAGTGGTCAATTTCACGTGGGACAGACTTTTCAATTAAGGCATCATTTTCTTAATTTTATCAAGAATTTTAAAAGACAAATTTTTTTGGATTATTTTGCATTTCTTTTATTTTTTTAGAATTTTCTTTTTCTTCGGAGATGGGCCCTTGGCAAAGTAGATCTTTATATACATGTGGTGTTGCCTACCAAAGGCTAACCTCGCTCTTTAAAGGTTGTTTATTTTGGAAAGTTTGTGTCGTATTTGCGGCCATTTAATGCTTCTAGAGTTAGGGGCATTGACGCCCAATTCCTCACCTGAGGTGCCACCCTTTTACCTAGCCTTAAGGAGGAGGCTGACTAAGATGGCTTTTGAGAGTCAGCCTCCATTATGTTTATCTTGGGCTCCTCTGGGACCTGATCCTCGAACGTCAATATGGGTTTTGGATGGTTCAGGATAGGTGGCTGGATTGGTAAGGGGTTCATCCTCAAAAAGTGATAGGGATGCCAAGTCTATTTCCACATTGGGGGGAATAATTTAGGGATTAGTAGGGTGGATAACGGCCACCGGCTTGTGTGGGGGTCAGTTGTGTTGCCCAATTCTGATCAATTTTTATAACCCCCACACTCACGAATGTATTGCGGATGTGAGGTCTCGGGCGGGGTTCGTCTTCCGGGTCTATCCCACTGGCTTTGGTAGTGGCTATGGTTCGGGTCTTCTCCTTGGCTTCCTTAACCTCCTCCTCAATATGCTTGTAAGCTAACCCAAATCTGACATGTTGGCTGCCTTTCGCTCTGACCGAGTCTCTCCTGTCTTGCAAACGGGGACCCAAACCTTTTCCTTTTCGATAGCCCCACTTTTGGAGCATGACTACTACTGCAGTCATTCCACCCCCGATTTATGTGGTGACCTCTCTGATAGGTTCTGCCCAAATGTTGATACATCATATTGGAAGTTATGAAGATCTATGTCTTCAGCTGTATGGGGTACATCCAACACCTTGAGATTTTTGATGTTGTGGGCCATTTTCTCTCTTTTTTCTTGCCCTTCTCTCATGATTGTTATGACCTTTTGCTCTGATATGAGTTTGAGCTATTGGTGTAGAGTGGAGGGTACCACCCCGATTTCATGCAGTCACAGGCATCCTAGTAGCAGGTTGAAGGAGGACTTGATGTCCATGACTTGGAATGGGATTGAGAAGGTCATTGGCCCAATGGTGAGCTCAAGATCGACTTCTCCTATCACCTTCCTCCTGGTATTATCAAACCATCTTGCACTTGTTCTAGTTGGCCTGAATGTGGAGGGATCAACCCCTATTTTGGTTGCAGTTCTGAGAGGGCATACATTCAATGTCGAACCATTGTTTATCAACACCAAAGGGATTTTTAAGTCCTTTGATTCCACCATGATGTTGAGGGGTTTGGAATGGTTGCTTTCTTCACATAGCATGTCGTCATCTGAAAATGAGATGGCGTTGGGGGCTAAAACCTGCCCAATTATTTGTCCCACCTCATCAGGGGTTACTTGGGTGGATATATGTGCATCTTTTAGTGCTCTCATCAGAGCCTAGAAATGGAGCGGAGATGTCATTAACAGGTCCCAGACTGTGATGTGAGCTGGCATTCTCTTTAGCTGAGTTTCTAGTATGTGCTCTCTACTCATTTTTTTGAAGGGGTTCACTGCGGTTGGTTCCTTCTTCTCTTCTGGCCAGGCTGGTACCGATACTTTAGGGTTTTTAGAGATTCTTCTTGATCGGATAACGAAATCAACTACCTCTTCTCTGTCGATGCCTGCATTAACGTCCATCTATTCATAAGTGAGCGGGACTTGATGGGGATTGTAGGTCAGCCCTGGGATTTGAAATGGGGTGGGTGAGGGTATCTGAGGTGCCTGTATTGATGGCACGACAGAACTGGGCCAAATCTGGTTGACTAGTGCTAGAGATGGATAAACTAGTGGGGGTACAAATAAATTACGTGAGGTAATTTGTTCACCCTTTGCCCTAAAACAGCTCCGATAGCGTAATCAGATGCATCACACATGAGTTCGAATGGGAGAGAATAATCCGGTGGTTGGATTATTGGTGCAGTTGATAAGAGTTCACGCAGCTTCAGAAATGATTTCATGCAATGCTCATCAAATTCAAAAGGGACATCTTTACCAAGCAAGGTACATAAAGGTTTAGCTACCTTGCTGAAATCCTTAATGAATCGCCTATAAAATCCAGCATGCCCTAAAAATGATCGAATTTGGCGAACACTCTTTGGTGGGGGCAAATTGGCAATTAGGTCGACTTTGGCCTTATCCACTTCAATTCCTTTCTTGGAAACAATATGCCCCAGAACAATTCCTTGTTGAACCATGAAATGGCTCTTCTCCCAGCTAAGAACAAGTTTAGAATCCACACAACGTTGTAAAACTTGTGCGAGGTGATTCAAACAAGAACCAAACGTTTTCCCGAAAACCGAGAAGTCGTCCATGAACACCTCGATGAACTTGTCAATCATATCCGAAAATATGGCCAACATACATCGTTGGAAAGTAGCAGGTGCATTACATAAGCCGAACGGCATCCTTCGATATGCAAAAGTACCGTAAGGGCATGTGAATGTCATTTTCTCTTGATCAGGTGGAAAAACGGGCACTTGATTGTATCCCGAATAACCATCAAGAAAGCAATAAAACTCTTGCCCTGCTAACTTCTCGAGGATTTGATCGATGAACGGAAGGAAAATGATCCTTTCTGGTAGCTGTGTTCAATTTTCTATAATCAATGCAGACACGCCACCCAGTAGTTTCACGAGTAGGCAACAATTCTCCTTTCGCAGTTTCTTTCACAGTGATTCCGGACTTTTTTGGGACAATTTGGACTGGACTAACCCATTCACTATCAGAAATCGGATAGATGATTCCAGCACCGAGTAATTTAATGATTTCCTTTAAAAGCGATTTCTTGCATGTTCGGATTAAGTCGCCTCTGCGGTTCTCTCGATGGTTTACTCTCATCTTCCGGATGTATTTTGTGCATACATCTTGATGGGTCAATCCTTTTAAATCAGCTAGAGTCCATCCGATAGCCTTTGCTTGTGATCTAGAAGCACTTTCACAGGTCATGCTCTTGTTCTTGGACAACGTGGATGAAATTATCACCGAAACGCGTTCTCGTGGCCCCGAAAGCGTATTTGAGCGATTCAGAACCATTGTTTCAATTCCACGGTTGGTGGCTCCTCAATTGATGGAGTCGGTTCAACTTTTACTTCAATGGGTAGCGGTTCTATCTTAGTCACAACTTCACATAAGTTATCATATGGACATGATAAACTCAACCTCGTCTCTTGATGCTTCCTTTCGATCCTTTTTCTTCATAGATGGCCAACAAAGCGGTTTCAAATTCTTCTTTGGTGAGCATTGATGGTAATGCTTCATCCACCACTTCGTCCATCGATCGATGTAAAAACATTCGACCTCATCCTCGTTAGGAAATGGTTCATCGCATGAAATATGTTCAATCGACCTTCATGTTCCCAAAGAAAGCGTCCATGACTCGTTCGACAATTAATGCAAGCGTTTGCGATGGCGAAAGCGGGCGTCCAAGGATGATGGGGACTTGATTAATTGATTTAGGTTCCATGTCTAAAACAATAAAGTCCTGGAAAGACAAACTTGTCTATTCCAACCAAAACATCCTCGATAATTCCCCTAGGTCTTCTTTCCACCTATTAGCCGCTTGGAGTGTGACCGGTTCACCCAATCCGAGTTTCTCGTATATTGAGTATGGGATTGGATTCACACTTGCTCCCAAATCCAATAGCGCTTTTCCAATTGGTTGCCCACCAATGACACATGGAACAGTTGGAACTCCAGGGTCTTTCAATTTTCGTGGGGTTTCCAATTGTAAAATTGGACTGACTTGATTAAGAACACTTTCTTGAAATATGAGTACGCCGCCTTTTAAACTACGAGTGCATAAATCTTTGAAAAATTTTGCATACTCAGGCACTTGTTTGATTGTTTCAAGCAATGGAAGATTTATCTTTACTTGCTTGAATGTTTCAAAAATTTCTTCCATTTTTGCTGGTCCCTTTCCCATTCTAGATGGAGGAGTTAGGCATTGAGGGAATGGTGCCCTTAGGACATAAGGTGCAGGTTCCATTTTTTATTCTTGTTCATGTCCTAGTTGGACAGTTGAGGGAGACTCATCCTCGATTACTTTTTCTTTTCCCTTCTCTCTTCTTTGCTCTTTCTCTTTCTCTGTTCTTTTCTCTGATTTGTTTTCTTTCTCTTTTGCTGCTTCTCTTGCTTCATCTTTTTCCTGATCAGATTCCACAGGCATTTCCACTTGATTATCAACTTCTCTTCCACTTCTCAGCACCGTAACAGCTTTCAACTATTGACTATTCGATGGTCCTACATCAGGTGGTGCTTGACCTCGAGGATTGTTGACGGGTTGGCTAGGGAGCCTACCTTCCTCTCATTGACATTTGATTTGTCGATTGGTGAATTGATCTATCATCATCTGTTGGAAAGCATGCATGCTTCGCATCACCTTTTCCTCCAAATCAGAATCTCTAGAAACGGTAGCCTGAGGTTGATTAAAATTCTGATTTTTTCGGTAATCAAAATTCGGATGATAATAAGGAGGGTTCTGCTGGAAATTAGAATTCTGCTGGGTAGTGGGATTCTGTTGTGGGCGGAAATTTTGTTGTCCACCCATTGTGTTGGCTCTGTACTGCTGGTTTACCTGACCAGTTTGGTTCGAACCACCCCATCCTAAGTTGGGGTGATTTTTCCATTCCGGGTTATAGGTATTGGAGTATATGTTTCTACCCTGCCGTTGATAAGATTGAGTCAGATTCACCTCCTCTTGAGGAGTAGGTTCATCAGGGAATAATGACAAGGTAGTGGGGCACTCATTAGCCATGTGACCTGGGTGGTCACAAATTGAACCTGATTGGGGTGTGGGGAGCTTTAGCTTGCTTGGTCGCAGCTAACAACATATTCATTTGCTTGGACAACATATCAACCTTTGTCGATAGATCAGAGGTATTATTTTTGACATTATACAATCCATCTCTTGTCAACACATGAGATTTAGATGCCAAATCCAAGTTAGTTCGCCCCAGAGTTTCACTTTGTATCGAAGTTTGGTATAACTTCTCAAACAATGCCCACAATTCATCAGCTTCTTTTGTGGCACATGATCCACCACACGATGCATCAACCATGCGTCTCTCTTCAGGAATCAGCCCATTATAAAAACTTTGGACCTGTTGCCACCTTGGAACTTGATGATTTGGACAACTCTTAATCAATTCCTTAAAACGTTCCCAACATTCATGGAATGTTTCAGTAGGTTGTTGGGAAAAGAATTGAATCTTCTGACGCAACTCAATGGCTTTGGTCATGGGAAAATATTTTTTAAGAAACTGACGGTGTAGCTCTGCCCAACTCTGAATAGATTGCGGTTCTAAGGAATAAAATCATGTTTTTGCCTTGTCCCTTAAAGAGAAAGGGAAGAGTCGGAGTTTAGCTATCTCATCAGTGACATTGTGGACTCTGAACATTTTGCATACCCCAGTGAATTCATTTAGATGAACGTGCGGATTTTCATTTACTAACCCATGGAAAATTGGTAGCATTTGGATCATCGCTGATTTGAATTCATAGTGGTTTCCTGGAATGGGATCATGCATTATACATTCTTGATCCTCGTAAAAATCAGGATCATTATAATATTCGAGTGTTCTAGGGCCCTCATTGTAATTGTTATTCCCATCATTTCCATTATTTTCATTATTGCCATTATTGATATTCTGATTGTTCTCATTCATTTCTTGCCTTTGATCAGCCATGGTATCAGTATGATGATACTGATTCCTTTGAATTCTGCGATTCTCTCTACAAGATCGTTCGATCTCAAGATTAAATGGTAGTAGATGTGGGTGATGAGAACGAGTAAAGCTCATACACCACACTCACAAACAAAGATTGATGAATCCACAACAAACTCAAAATATTCAGCTTCAATCGATTAAAGCAAAGATTTTCAATCGATTGACACAAGCGCACAATTTTTATTTTTTATTTTTTTATTTTTTTAAATTAAAATTCGAATTTTTTTTTTTTTTTTTAAATCCGAATTTCAAAAATTTAAATTCAAAATTCAAAAAAAAAAAAATTTAATTTTTTTTTTTTTTTAATTTAAAATTCGAATTTAAAATAAATTTTTTTTTTTTTTAATTCGAATTTCAAAAATAAAAATTAAATTCAAAAATTAAAATATAAAATTTAAATTTCAAACCTAAAGATAATCCTTCAAAATCCTATAAAATCTTACCTAAAAGAGAAAAAGAAGGGAGAGAATAGAAAGATTCCTACAAAGCCTAAAGCAAGTAGTCCCACAAAAATTAATAACTAGATTTTAGAATATCCTACAAAATATCTAAAAGAGGAAAATAAAGAAAATAAACTCCTAAAAAATTTAAAATAAGAAATCCTAAAAATCTAAACTTCCTAAAAGAACTCCATAAAAAAAAAAAAAAATACTTACCTAAGAGAGAAAAATAAGCGAAAGAAGATTTTGCAAAGCAAAAATTTAAAATTTGATTTTTATTTTTTTATAAATTCGAATTTCAAAAATTAAATTTAAAATTTCAAGATTAAAATTAGAAATTAAAATTTTAAATCTAGTGGCAATCCTAAGAATCTTATCTAAAAGAGAAAAATAAGGGAAAAAATAAAAGATTCCTAAATTTCCTAAGGAAGGTATCCTAAATTTATAAACTTCCTAAAAAAAAATTAATAACTAATTTTAGAAAATCCTAGAATATCTAAAAGAGGAAAATAAGGAAAAAGAATCCTACTAAAATAAGAAGTCCTAAAAACCTAAACATCCTAAAAGAGTCCTATACAAACTTACCTAAAAGAGAAAAATAAGGGAAAGAAGATTTTGTAAAGCAGAAATCCAAATATTGACTTTTTTTTTTTTTTTTTTTTTTTTTAAAATCCGAATTTCAAAAATTAAAATTAAAAAAATTAAATTTTAAACCTAATGGCAATCCTACAAAATCTTATCTAAAAGAGAAAAATAAGGGAAAAAAATAAAAGATTCCTAAATTTCCTAAGGAAGGTATCCTAAATTTATAAACTTCCAAAAAAAATTAATAACTAATTTTAGAAAATCCTAGAATATCTAAAAGAGGAAAATAAGGAAAAAGAATCCTACTAAAATAAGAAGTCCTAAAAACCTAAACTTCCTAAAAGAGTCCTACACAAACTAAAATAAGAAGTCTAAAAATCTCAACTTCCTAAAAGACTCCTAAAAAAATTACTTACCTAAGAGAGAAAAATAAGGGAAAGAAGAATTTGCAAAGCAAAAATCCAAAAATTGATTTTTTTTTTTTTTTTTTTTTTAATCAAAACACAAAAATCTCTAACCGAATTAATCAAAATTTCGCCGATCTCCCCGGCAACGGCGCCAAAAACTTGGTGTATTTTAAGTATAACCCTTGCAAGTGTACAAGATCTATTGCAGTATGGCAAGAACAAAAGTGTCGAACCCACAGGGAAATCTGAATTTTTAATTAATTCTTTCAGGGATTTAAAAGCATCCCCAAGGAAGTACCAAAGGGCAGATTCGATTTACCAAAAATTTATCACTTTTTCCTAAATGCAGAAAAATAAATTAATCTAAATAACTAATTACCGATGAATCTAAGAACAATATTTAAATAAGATCAAGAAATATGCTACCCCAGATTTGTACCCCCTTTCATTAAAGAATCATTCACACCATCACCATCATTCATTCATAAAAATGATTTGAAATAAAGTATGATCATCAATCCGGCATACCCTATCTAAAAACAATGACTCAGCCTATCATTGCGGTATGAGTCATGTAAGAAGCATAGCGTATCTCGTGATGTGTAAATCAAAACAATAAAAACATTAGACTATGGTATTAATCATAAATATGGGTACTTATCTGGGGATCGCATCTTTCCCGATCTACTGATTTAGCCGCTCATCTTTGGTGTATGATCTCCTTGTTCATTCAAAGCCATTCCTCTTTTTATTTCTTCCAAAAATCTTTGGTTACAATGCCTTTTCCTAAATACAATCTATGAATGTAAAAGAAAGACAGTGCAAATCCTAAGTACAATCTACCCAAATCAATCTCTAGAAGAAGGAGAAAAGAAGAACTTTTAAAAAGATGCTCAGAGGAGTCTAAAACCAAAAATAATAATGAATAAATAATCCTCTCCAAAAACTCTAAAAAATCTCTAATTATCTATCTCTAATTCCTATCTCTAATTCTTGCTCTAATTTTTGCTCCCCTTTTCGAAGTGTTTGATCCGCTTTAAATAGAGCCGAAGTTTCCCAGCCGCAGAGGTGTTCCAACTCGAAAATTTAGGGTTGATTAATTGACCCAATAGGGTCGATGCATCGACCTCCCAAATTTTCGTGAATTCCCGCCGAACTTTACATCAGACACTGCTTCAGTATTTTGGCCATAACTTTTTGTCCCGAACTCAGATTGAGGCGATTCTTGATCCTTTGGAAAGCTGATAGAACGATCTATAACTCTTGTATTTTAACAATTTCATAATTCGGCCTTCTTGAATGTCCAAATTGAGCTACAAGTCGCACCAAGTTCTCGATGACCCAAAGTTGCAGTGTTTTGACATTATTTTCAGAATTCTTGGGCTGTTTTCTGCACTTGGCTTATATTTACCTGAAACACTTCAAATCTAATAATTCTTATCAGATAGCCTTCATCGGATAGCTAAATATAGGTATCTAGGGGTGAAATATCATCATATTTCACTACTCATCAACATGCTAAGTACAATCGTGTTCCCTATGAAAGTGGCATTTATTTTCTTTAGTTTAGTTTGCTTTGCTCGAGGACTAGCAAAGTGTAGGTTTGGGGGTGTGATGAGTAGTGAAATATGATGATATTTCGCCCCTAAATACCTATATTTAGCTATCCGATGAAGGCTATCTGATGAGAATTACTAGATTTGAAGTATTTCAGGTAAATATAATCCAAGTGCAGAAAACAGCTCAAGAATTCCAAAAATAATATCAAAACACTACAACTTTGGGTCATCGAAAATGTGGTGCTACTTGCAGCTCAATTTGGACCTTCCAGACGTCAGATTCAGGAAATTTCTAAAACACAAAAGTTGTAGAGCTCGTCGTCATCGTTCCAACGCCGTAGGAATCGTCTCAATCCGAGTTCGGGACAAAACGTTGTGGCTAAAATACTGAGTAGTGTCTGATGCAAAGTTTGGCGGGAGTTCACGGAAATTGCTTTTAGACCTCAATCGATTGAGAATTAAGTCTCAATCGATTGACATGAGAAGACAACTTTTTTCCTACTTAAGAGTCAATCGATTGAGATTTAATTCTCAATCGATTAAGGTATTAGGGATAGGGTTTGGTCGACCTTATAAAAAGGAAGCTACGAGTTGTGAAAAGAGGGTATAATTAGTTTAAAAGAGTTTTGTTTTTTTTGTAGAGGTAGAGATAGAGAGAGTTTTTATTATTCCTTTCCCTTTTGAGAGCTTTGTTCCTTTAAATTTCCGTATTCATTCCTTCAGTTTATTATTTTTTTTCAGTTGATTCCTACATTAATTTCGTTTCTGAAGATCATCGTACTTTTGGATCAAATAGTTTCTATTGAAGTTTGAGGTAATTTTAATTCATTAAATTGATGTTATTTTCCCTTCCTTATTTATTTATGTCATTTAATTACAGCATGTGTGGCTAAATTCATAGGGATAGAGATCTAATGATTCCCATCTGAGGGATGTACTTCTAATAATATAAATTTAGGATTAAAATATGATATTTTATTTTATGGTTGTTATGATATCACGAACGGATGAAATCCCCGCCACTAACTGGGATCGCGTGTGCCGAGCCATGCCCGGGATCTCAGATCTGTGACGATAATTTTACCCCAATCATTGTTATATGGTCTTTTTGCTTTCATCGTGTGGATCTGTTTACGATTATGATCCGGGATCGAATGCGCCGAGCCATGCCCTGGATCTTGGATCTGTAATGGTAAGTTTATCTTAATTACTCCCTAATCTGAAATCAAGTGTGCTGAGGCATGCCCTTGATTTCAAATCTACGGTGGTATTCTTATTAGAATTTTCACCTACTTTGGGGATGATTTTTATATGAACCTGAGATCATGTGAGCCGAGCCATGCCCTTGATCCCAGATCTATATATGAAAATCATCTCTGAAGTTAAGCCCTGATTGCAGGGATGCAACGTGGAACCTATCAGGGTTTTGACCATTTATCTTCCATAAAAGATGTTTATTTTCAATGATATATCTCACAGTTTAATCCTTAGATTTGTATTATGGGAAGAACGGACCAAAGATGAGAGGATTTAGTATCTTCATCTTTACCTTTATTTTTGAATCATTAATTAAATTTTAGTTTGCAGTCAGTAGTTATCATCTCATCAAACCACCAAAATCATAAGACTGGTAGAATATTGTTAGTTCTTGGTGGATTTCTTGAATTACTGTCTTGTCTTTTTAGATCTTTCAAAAATAGTCCTCGTGGGAACGATCTCGTACTCTGCACCCACTATCTATAATCTGATTCGTGCGCTTGCGAGTAAAACATAACAATTAAAAATCACACCAACCCTGACTGTCATGATTGATTCAAGTCTGTCATCATAATTGTCACCTACTTAGTTAATCTTTTGAATTTGAAAATTATTTGTCATTTAGGTGATTTAAATCAAATGCGCATATGATGGTGTCATAACTTTCCTTAATTGCTAAAAGCAAACACAAATTCTAAGGACATTTATCATCGAAAAATTAGAATTAAATCTTGACAATCGATAATGAATCTATACCTTGGAGAACTTCATTCTCCACTTGGTCATCTCGTGTCGATGCATCACTGGTGTGACCCTGAGTTGTGGGAAGAATTGATCCCGGAGTAGACGTCAAAGTTATCTGCCCTCGATGTTTATTGGGACATTTATTTACCAGATGTCCCACCTGACCACATCTGAAGCATGCACCCGATGTTGGCCTACACTTCTCCGTTTTACGATGTTTCCCACATCACGCGCATGTATCTATCGGTGTAGGATCCGAAGAGTGAGAGGGTACGTGGACAATCCCTCTGGCTGTTAGATCATTCCGTGCAGAGATGGCAAGTGCATGATCTTGTACGGTAGACCGAGAGGTATTCTAAGTTGTTGCCGAAGTCGTTGCCCTCTTCCTCAATGCTGGACAATGCTTTATTAGGTGTCCCAATTGCCCACACTTGGAACACACACCCGTGGCCCATCTACAGTCATGCGTTCTGTGCCATTTTCCACACCTTGAGAATGACTCAACTGATGCGGATGGAGAGGTGTGAGTCGTGTCTCTTAACATGACAGTAAGTAATGCGGTCTGCTGAGCTATTGTGTTGATCATTGTTTCCAGCAACTGCCTATTTTGATCACTTTCTCCAATGCGTACAGTCTTTGCTCTTTTGCATGGCACCATTATAATCTGTCAAAATGAAACAAAGGTTTCAATCAACAGTGATCATGATCATCATGGTTCTATGTTCCGATAAAAATTTAAAACTTATTTCGTCCACTAGCCGTACTTCTATCACGATCATCAAATATATCCACTATAAGTAATCGTGAAGATCCACAAGCCATGTTTTAAACAGAACCTATGACCACAGCTTTGAGTCTTCTAAGAACCTAAAGCCTAAGGTTTCACCAACTGTGATAGAGTCCTAGTTGGATCTCCTATGTCCCAATAGAATCTGCTGCCATAGTCTTGGGTCCCAACAAGACCTAATGCTTAAGCTTTGATACCAACTGTGATAGCCCGATTTTCCCCAAAGCACAAAAATCTTGTGAAATAAATAAGGGTAAGTAAAAAATGACGGAATCGTAGGGGTGAGTACAAAAACGAAAGAGAAATAACAAAAGTTAGTAAAAACAAGAAAGACACATGCAAAAAATGAAGGGCCAACTTCAAGTAGAAGCTCTAAAGTATCCCCAGCGGAGTTGTCATCTGTGCAACTGTGGATTTTTATCAAATCCGTCACAACGATGTGCTCATGTGAAAAATATAGAGTCGCCACCCGGAGCTTTTGGTGTCTCGGGAAACCTAAATTAATATTGAAAGCATCGAAGTGAAAAAATATGACTCTGATTCCGGTCTACACCAAAGGCTCTTGGGTAGGGGCTTCGGTTATCGATCGAGAAGGTGTTAGGCACCCAACCAACCCGCTCGTAAGCGGTCTCTACTATGGCTGTTTAGATGTGTATATAATATATATATATATATATATATATATATATATATATATATAAAGAAAAAAAAAAAAGAGCGGCACTTCCCCTTGCCCGAAGGCACACCGATCCTATTGAATCCCTCCCGCTTGCTAAAATTTGGATAATGTAATGGCTCAATTTTAGGATAAAGGAAAAGCAAATAAGGTAGAGGAATAGAGGAGAGAGCCAGAGCTCTCAGGCCCTTGTAGCAACGTTGTGGTCCTTCGTGCGAGAGTGACGCTGGTGAGCGTCCGATAGCAAACGATTGTTGGATGGGTTCTAAACTCTAAGGTTAGGAAGCTAGAGGATAGGAGAAGAGGACTAAGGCCTAGTTCCTATCAAAATCGGGAGATTGATGATGGAAAATGGGATTGAAAGAGATGAACTCAGTTCTGGAATTTTATGGGTTTAGTGCTGATATGAGAGATGGGGGATTACTTACTCTTTTTTCTCTTTAGGAAATTTTTTCAAGCCTTTGTAAAGAGAGGGGTGCCTCTCTATTTATAGGAAAAAGGGAGGTTAGGAGGGTACTTAAGTGCTAATAGGGTTAGCAATTAGGTAATCTTCTAATCTAAGGTTTCAATGTGGGTAATGGGTTTCAATAGTATATGATAGGGTGTGGTTTAAAATGACTAGAGGGTTGCAAATAAGATAAATAAAGGTGCAACAGTCCTAATGAAACCCACTCTAAATATAGGGATGGTCAACAAGTTAAACCCTAAAAGTGATTTTCGGTCAAAATCCAAGATTTACTGTAGCTAAGCTTGGCGTGTGTATTATCCACACCAAGCATAGCTACAGTGCCAGAAAAGTCTAGAGCCCGTTGTGGGGGCCCATCTATGCTTGGCATGTATATTATCCACGCCAGGCAAAATCCTGTAAAACTGCTCGATCTTCAAATCACCATAACTTTTGATATATAACTCCGATTGAGGCGATTCTTAGCTCGTTGGAAAGATGGGGAAGTATTATTTCTAATGGTATATAGCACAGCTCCAAAAGACATCTATGTAAACTTTGACACTCCTCTCTTTTACCACTGCTCAGGTGAGTTTGAAACTGGTCCGGGAAGGGTTCTAATGGGTTTGGGAAGGCTGAGGTTGTTTCCTAACAGTCCAGGATGATTCCTAAGGGTTTTGGGATGACTCCTAAGAGTTTGAGAAATACTTTCGGAAGCTCAAAGGTGCGCCCTTCTCGAAGTATGTTTCGATCAGGCCTTGGACCAAATTTGGGTGTCTACACTGATTAAAATCAGTTTCCTCTTTATTTCTCCAGATCTTGTGAACATTAAAGTTGTGGAACATTTAAGTTAGAAGTTGAACTTGTTTTAGTTTTTAATATATTAGTTTATGAGGTCTAGGTCTACATTTTGCTTTGTTTGATGAAAATTTAAAAATAGTAATGCAATCCTACTCCTTTCTATGTGGAGTTCACTGCTACAATTTATATTAATATTGTTTCAAATGGGATTATGTGGAATCATAAATTCTTTTCCATGGAATGGTCTATTTTCACCTGATGGAAAACTCCGAGATGGTGGATTGAAGTATCTAAAAAATGTTTGCAGTGGAGTGAGTTTCTTTAATAGTTTGATGTCTACTTCAATGTTTATGAACATTTCCTTTTGGATTGCATTATTTACCTGTGTTAACTCAGATATCTCTTGCTTTCCATACTTGGTAGTGTTATTGGAATTATGTTCTTATCTGTCTTATTTCTAATGCAGGGTGTTGACCCAAGTATTAGGGCTGAGGTTTGGCCTTTCCTCCTTGGAGTGTAAGATATTCCTCCTTGGCTTTTCATCTTTTGCAAATCTAAATTTATGAAGTTGATAATACCTGCTTTCAAGCATTATTTATCAAGATATGTGGCAACTTCACTTTTAATTCTTTCTTATCACCTCCCCTTCTCCATACCTTCTACATGTCTTCTAGCTGTTTCTAGTTCTCCAAAATATCCATTGTGGCTAGTGGCTGCTCACCAGAAAATTAATAGATCTTTGAATTGAATGTGATACAAATGTTGTAGTTAATTGAATCAGGAGAGAGATCTAAAATGTGTGGTAGCTTTCTTATGAACTTGCATTCTATTAGTTACTATAGCTTGTATCAAGTCTAAAATGTTTAATTGCACTATTGACAAAAGTTTCCATGTAAATTTGCAAGAAATCATCTTTGCTGTTGGGTTCTTATGGGTATACAATAGTAGAATTAATGCATCTTTTTTCTGTATCAACTCTATCTATGGGGTCATGTACCTACAAGGCTATTAAGTTTCACTTCAGGATAACACCATCTAGCCTTCATTGTTGATATAACAAATCACGTGCAGATAAATCAGAATTATATGCTTATTTTATGTCATTAATCATTCAAATAGTAGAGATTTCATCAATAACTCTAGTCCCAATTCAAGTGAAAAACATTTCTGTGCATTATAGGACCAGCTTCAGACTTGTTATGGTTATTCTCTCTCCTTGTATTATGAAGTTTGAAATTACAATACAAGACAAAAATTCACTAATGTTCTGCATAACTTGATTATTTTTACTTCAGGTAACATTTGTTTCAAGTGAGCCGCTACCTCCTGAGTTCTCACATATCGTTAAATTTGGGGAATTGACATACAACCTATATAGCCACAACTTCCTTTATTTTGGTTAGGTGGCATTCCTACCAAATAAATTATTGCCTTAGACATGCTAATATGTTCTTGTTTTGGTTACCCAATTGTCTCTTGTTCCATTTGAAAGTGTGAATGATTCTATTCAACATACAACAAAACCTAATGTGACCGTTGCCAATAGTGTTCTTGAACTATTGGAGTGTCCAGTATGCTTAAATGCTATGTACCCGCCTATGCATCAGGTTTCTTGAGCAAGATTTTTTCCAAGAATTCCTTCGAGCAGAGGAGATCGTCCGCATCTCGATTGGACCAATGTCTTTGCATGCTTTGACTTTCTATGCATAATAATACAATTTAGTTTATTATTTATTTATTTAAATTTTTTATAATTATTTCAATCCGCAAATGTAACGATGCTCAGAAAGCCATAAAAAAAAATTAGAGTCTTATTTTTTATAAGCATAAAGGTAGTTTGGTAACAAAGACCAATTCCACATTAGTTGTTGTCTCATAATCGGGTGTCACATAAAGGAGCGATGATCATAACTGTTATAAAAAAAATTATAATAAATCAATAAAAAATATTTTATACAAAAGGTGATCAATTCATTTTTGGTTTCACATTCATTTGGGTACCTCTATTCGCTCCGACGCGTTCTCTGAAAGCGCCCATGTGCCAGACCGCTTGAAAACCGTTGATTACTTCATATCAGAGGATGGAGGTATTTTTAACCCTGATATTCCAAAGAATGGATCTTGCGATCATGGCGCACCTATCTAACGGTCAATTTTTGATTTCATCTGTCACAGATCCCCCAAAATGACTCTTCAATAATGGCACACATCATGCTCAAATATGATTTTAGGGGCACTTTTTGGGGATTTGGGACACATGGAATCAACAATGACCTTCAGATAGGTGCACCATGATCTCAAGATCTATTGTATGGAAGATCTGGGTGAAAAACGATCTCCATCATCTAATCCAAAGCAATCAATGATTTTGAAGGGGTCTGGGACATGGTAACTTTCAGAGAACGTGTGGGCCCGAACAGAGGTACCCCATTCATTTTTCATGCATTTGACATCAATTGCCCGTACAATTATACATACATTTGTTATTACTAGTAAAAGTGCATGTGCGTTGCACATGCTAATATAAATGTAGAGACACTATTGAATTCGCCTGATTTAAATGTCATATTCTAAAGATCTTCGATCTATATCATATGACTTAACACAATAAATGGCCTTCATCTCATCCATATTTGATTGCTTTGAATTATATAATAGAGATTTTATTTTATGCCAATCTTTTGCATTAAACATTTTAGATCATGACCTTCAAATCCGATGGCTAAGATGAAGTTTCCATTTGGCCTAAGTCTTCCAAATACAAAATCTTTCCTTTAAAGGATAACTCTAATTATACCAACCAGATCTCTAAGTGCACTACATTCGAAAAATCATTAACTGATATGAACCAGATGATGGAGATCAATTTTCCTTTCAATCTTTCACATAAGCTTGAGATCAATGGTGTACCATCAGACAATCAATTTATGATTCCTGTTGCATACATCCCGAAAAAGTGATCGAAAATTATGGGGCACGCATCATACTTAAACCTTTTTTTTGATCACTTTTTGGGATTTTTTATTTATACCACGTGCAATAAAAAATTGGCTGTCAGTACACTCATGATCTCAAGATCTACGATTTGGATGAAAATGATCGTTATTGTCTGATTCAAAATAGTCAATGGTATTCTACTATGGTGTCCTTCAAAATTGATTTCTAATCAATCTTCTACATGATGATCCTGAGGTAAATGGTGTACCATTAGACAGTCAATTTTTAATCTGCATGACACACATCCCAAAACAGTAACTGAAAACCATGTGGCAGATATCATGCTCAAACATGATTTTCGATCATGTTTTGAAACGTACAACACCTGAAATAAAAAGTTGATTGTCGGTACACCCATGATACATTATAGGGAAGGCTGGACGACAAACGATCTCCATCTTCTGATTCATAATAGTCAATGATTTTCGGTTATAGTACCATTAAAAATTCGGTCACTGTAAATAAAATGGTTCGATTTTCATTTTAATCTTTCATCCTAAAAAATAAATGGAAACCATGTGGCACACGACATGCTTAAACATGATCATGGGCTTACAATCAAAAGGACAAAGAGCCATGTAGTTTATTAATTTTTGGAACATGTACCAGAATTTAGTTCATGCAATTGGCAGACCACCTCATGTCATTTGACATTCAATCGGTTTATTGATTATATAGTTAAAAACTTAGAATCATTAACTATTAATCTCATAAAAATGCATGTGCAATGCACATGGTGCGAAAATAAAATTTTCAATTAAAAAATGTGGCAAACGATGTATAATAATCATTTGTTCCATGTATCAATACATGGTGTCAAAATAGTGTCCATATATAAAATCTCTAACCTTCATTTTAAATACATGCCATCATTTTAAAGCCACATGATTCACATGATCATCATATAAATCGTATTTATGTTAAAATAGCATTAAAAAATAAAAGTGAACATATAACTTAAAACCTAAAAGTAGGGTTGCTAATAGGTCTTGTTAAAAGTTTGACTGTCCGATTGGTAAATGATATATGCTGACCTGACCTTGCTAGATGGTGCATCCCGACTCGGCCTAATATCCGAAGGGTCAAGGGTATATGCCCAACCCGACCTAACACCTATCCCGACCTTAACCTGAATGGCCGAGGGTATATGCCCAACCCGATCTGACCTGATGGCTGACCTAACCTGGTTGAAAACACTATTTTATTATTATTGTTATTATTATTACTACTATTATTATTATATAAAATCTTGTAACTCGAGCTTAGTCGACCAAATTTTTTCTTAACCCGACCCAACAATACCTATAGATTGTGTCTGATACTTTATGCCTTACTTAGCCCAACATGTCAATTTTAGTGTCTAGTCCCAATAAAAAAGCCGTGTTGAGCAAGTCGAGTATCAAGTCTACCCGATCTGTTGAGAGCCCTACATAGAAGTATTATATGCTTATATAAGTCAAATAAAGTTGAGTGCTCGCCTAAGTCTTACGACCAATATACGTATGGGCCTGTTACCTCAATAGGTCGGGTACAGGTTACACTCAAACCCGACTCGAACCCGACGTGATACCTCTCTCTCTCTCTCTCTCTCTATATATATATATACTTAATAATAAATTTTTACTTTATATATAAGTAAATTTTACTTTCTAAACCTAACCTTAGCCACTTAGAAAGTACCCCATCCCCATTCCATCTTTCTTTTCTCTCATCTTCTACTTTTCATTCTTCTAATCTTCTCCATTACAAGAGTCGACGATCACGATTCTATGCGTGGCAATTCTATAACTGTACAAGAAAGAAACAAGGAAAGTAGAAGTAGATACTTTTTCCCTCTTCTATTCTCTCTTCTTCTCCAATCAATGTTATGAGGGTTTGAGGATAATGGCTCCTCTCGATCATGGGTCAAAATTTCGGGTATCGGATACGTATCGTCCGGGCATTTACATACAAAATGGCGATACGGTAGATTGAATGTACTGTATCGTCCAAGTCTGATACCGATACGTATCGTCCGATACATATCGGTATCGGACGATATTTTGATCCATGCTCTCGATTTAAGACCTAGTCGAACTCATTCGAGTTGCAAGAGCAGACAAAAATGATGTTCGCTAAAAAAATAATTAAGATTGTAGAAAACTAAGCTTAGAGAGTAAAATAAGTAAATGTTTGAAACTATTCTTAAAGCAAAATCACATCTCCTTAGAGAGGATAGATGAGAAGGAAGAAATAGCCTCACTTTAGAGGAAGAAAATGTTGGAAAAGGGGATTAAAATACACTATTGGGTTGTCAAAATTTGTTGGGCCAGGTCCAAGTTTTTGTTCAGGTAATAGGTTGGGTACAAGTCATGTCGGTACATGTTCAGGTCAATGGTTAGATATGAGCAGGTCGGGTCGGGTTTAGGTTGACCCGCCCCAAACCCGACCCGTTTGCAGCCCTAATGCCAAGTGAGACCTAATTCAATGTCCTGGCACAACCCTTTAGAGCTGCATCTAGACACATATCATGGGCTCAAAAAATTATGCATTGTGTTCTCTAGAGACCATTATCTAAAGGACTATGTTTTCAAAGATTGGAAAGGAGAAACATTTGTGATCTTAAACAATCCATGCCTATGTTACTTAATTACATCATTGACCTAGCAAAATGCGAGTCGGGTACAACAAACCAGTTCATAGTTCAATTCGGTCAGATTCGGCATGGCAAGCGAATTGATTGGTTAATGCTAACTATTTTGCCTTGATATAAAATTTTAAAAGCATAGAAAGGGTATTTGAATCTAAGACCTTATGATTTTTGGCTTTATAGCTAACTTTTTTTTTTGAAAGGAAGATAATTCATTCATTTAATTACTGAAATCAGAGGATAAAATATCATGAATCTGAATGGGAGCATTCTCCATCCAAATCTCATTACATCCATTCATTAGCCATATTGTGGCTAGAGCATCAGCTGCCCGGTTAGCCGAGCGCTTAACATGAGAGTAAGAAGCCTACGACAGCAGAGGCGGATTATCTTTAATGTCTTTTAGAAGCATAGAGAGGTTGAAGTTATTTGTAGAAGAGTTAGCCACCCCATTGACAACACGTAACGAGTCGCCTTCAAAAGTCACATTTAGGAAACCACACTGTTGCACGAACCAAATAGATTGAAGGAAAGCATAAGCCTCACAATGGTCTACCGAAGAAATATTCATACAGTTTCTAGCAAGCGAAACCATGACCAAGCCTTAGTTATTTCTAACGATGATAGCAATTCCTGCCACTTTAGATTGGGGTGTCCAGGCTTCATCAAAATTCACCTTAAGGAGATTCTCAGAGGGGGGTACCCAATGTGTTACTCCTAATACTTTCTCTTGGTCCATTCGAGATGGATCTGGGTCGTTAGCGTTAGCCGAGAGAAACTCCATTAGGAAAATCTCTGCTGCCCTTGTGATAGACATTAGATCATGAGAATGAGCACCATGGACCCTCAGATTTCGTTCCTTGCAAATGCCCCTAGCAATGATGAACAAACAGTCCAGATTCTCCTTACCGAATTCTTCATAGAATAACAGAACAAGAACACTATTGGTACGTTGTACTTTGAGCACTTATTGATGAGAGGAACCAGCACACTCTGCCATGTTACATTGTCGAAGAGCGTGATCAACCATTTCATAATTCACACCGCAAAGATCACACATGAGCAATATTATGCCAATCTTTTTATGGGGGGAGTTTTTGACCGGAAGGATATTTTTACAAGCTCTCCATGTAAAGATTTTCACCTTGTTCGGTAGCTGGGTATTCCAAAGGTCATTCCAAAATTTTTGCTCCACTGAAGAACTCATTGACGCAGAAGAACTAGTATTGTGATTCATCTCCAATGCCACTTTGTATACACTTTTAATAGAAAATCTCCCCCTTTTGTCATGAGTCCAAACCAATTTGTCCTCCCTATTAAACATAGGAAGAGGAAGGCAGTGGATCGTACCAACATCTTCTTGCAGAAAAGAGTGCTGAGTAAACCCCTCATTCCATTGATTTTGGTGGACCCAAGACCAAATTAGAGACCAATTCAGCTCCTCCTGTCACCTTTGGTGTGTTGACATGATACGTTGAAGCTCTAGGAAGCCATTTACCAACCCAAATATTTATTGACAATCCATTACCCACTCTAAAAAACGTTTTGTTTTTTATGGTATACATCCCCGACATGATACTTTTCCATATGAAGGAAGCATTAACAGGGATAGTTGCAGAGTGAATAGACGAGTTAGTGAAATATTTGGCTTTTAAACGTTTACCAGACAAAGAGGAAGGAGATGAGAGAATTCTCCAAATCTGTTTTGCTAACATGGTCAAATTGAAGGCCATCAAGTCTTTGAAACCCATGCTTCCATCCTCTTTTGAAGCACAAAGGTCCCTCCAAGCCTTCCAATGAATCTTCCTTTTATTCCCACTATTTCCCACCAGAAACGGACAATAATAAAGGAAATTTCGTGCAATAGAGAAGCTAGGAGTTTAAAACAGCTCATGTAATAAATCGGGATCGCCTACATTACTGATTTGATAAGAATTTCCTTGCCAGCTTTGGACAATAAAGATCCTTTCCAAATTACTAATTTCCAGTAGACTCTATCTTTGATGTTAGCAAAGGCATTCCTCTTAGATCTTCCCACAACAAGAGAAAGAGCCAAGTATTTGTCTTGAGGAACTGATCTTTTAATCTGAAAGCAATTTTGAGTTTTTTCTCGAAGATCATGTTGAACATTATTACTAAAAGATAGAGCTGATATATCGTAGTTGACCATTTTGCCCGACGCATCTTTGTACTATTGTAAAATGTTCACAATTTCCCCACACTCTGATTCATCCGCCTTATAATAGATAAGATATCATCGATGAAGAATAAGTGGGAAATGACAGTGGCACCTCTACAAATACGAATACCAGAGATTTTATAATTTTGGATCGCAAAATTTAGGAGAGAAGAGAGGACTTCGGCACAGACAATGAAAATGTAGGGAGATAGAGGTCCCCTTATTTCAAACCTCTACTTGGAACAACATTACCCAAGATTTGGCCATTAATAAGGAATTTAATAGACACCGAATTTATACACCTTATGATCAAGCTAACCCATCTATCACAGAAACCCAATTTTTTCGAACTTTTTTCAAGGAACGGCCATTCAACCCGATCAGACGCTTTACTCATATCAAGTTTTACTAAACACCAAATTATTTATTTATTTATTTAAATAATCCATGTCTAGGCCGTGTTCAGACTGGATACAATTCTAGATGGCTCGGTCGAACCCATTTTGACAGGGTCCGACCCTGACCTTGTTTTCTAATCGGTTCAGAAGTTTTGACCCAAGCCCGACTTATCAGGTCCTGCCAGTTGGTTTCAATGAGGCTGAGTCCGGGTTGACGTGACTCATTTGTTCCCCTACATCGTGCATATCTACCTTAGATATACTTGTCCAATTTTTTCCCTCATTTTTTACATTCTACTGTCTTCCGTTTGTTTATTTTTTCGATTAGCCTCTTTAGCTTTCGTCTTTCTACTTATCTTACCAAATGTCATGCCATGTCTAAGGTGAAACTATATGGGCTTTTGTAGGTTTTAGTTGGGGAATCGATCGTGAAACAGAGCGATCCCACAAAATTTTTGTTTGTATAGTAGTGTTTAGGGTAGCATTATTTACATTAACAAGAATAATGCTACCCTATTCTAACAACAATAACACCTCACTCTTTTATGGAGTGTAAATAATGTTACTCTAAACACAATTACACAAACAAAAATTTAAGGACCTCCATGTGATTTATGAAGTTTATGCATTTTGGATCTGTTGACAAATTATATGTTGATGAATTTAAATAAAGTTGCATGCTACAGAACCACTTTTTAACTCGAGGCACAAAAAATGATTGAAACCAAGATCACGAAGAAATATCTTTACCAAAAAGTCCTGCTGTTCCTTTTGGGATCGCTATGTTTCACGATCGATTCCCCAACTAAAACCTACAAAAGCCCATATAGTTTCACCTTAGACATTTCGTGACAATTGGTAAGATAAGTAGAAAGACGAAAGCTAAAGAGGTTAATCGAGGAAAAAAGAAGACAGTAGAATGTAAAAAATGAGGGAAAAAATTGGACAAGTATATCTATGGTAGTCAAAACCTCTGAACCAATTAGAAAACAAGGTCAGGGTCAGACCTTGTCCAAATCGGTTTTTGTCAGGCCATCTAGAATTGGATCCAGTCCGAACGAGGCTTAGACCAAGATTATTTAAATAAATAAATTTCATCCAGTTTAGTATTGATTTCCATAATTCTCCTACCGATATCATGGCGATAAGCCACTTTCCCGAAACAACCAAATAACGAGCTAGTATTAGGACGAATTAACGACCGCAAGGTTGTTGCAGATTGTTGCAATTGTGCGGATGATGATCTTTGCATCTCACCCTCAATCCTGCACTCGTCGATAATGTCGTCAGCGTCGTACATAATTTCTGTTAAATCTTTAAGCCAATTGTTAAAAATGGAATCTTCATCTAGGCTCCTCTTCTCTGCTTCCGCTAAAACAGTTTTAATCTTAAGTAGTTTTTTCTTTAGAGTCTTGAGATCTTTTTGAACTCTCAGCAAGAGGGCTACTTCTTCCTTTGCTAGTTCGACAAGATTCTCCACAAACAGGGAAATGAAAGCATTGGCGATCATGGTCATTTTTTGGGTAGAATTATGAAAGAACCTTTCTTCTTCCACAAATTACAATGACTAGACTGAAAGCTCTACCTGTTACACGACATAAGAATGTTTTAGAAACCCAAATTTACATTTGGCAGGTTATGATAGTGTTCTTTTTTCATAAGGACTAATGCACCATGGCTGCTTGTTCTATCTTTGGGGCGTGGCTGTTCCAATTATAGGCTAATCGGCATATCTATTGTACATTTAAATTTATGATAATTGGTAGAGTTGTGAAAATCCGCTTTTTTTCTCTTAAAACGACTTTTTCCATAGAACATTAGAAACGTGTTTAAAACACACTTAAAAAAAAAAACCTCATTTTCAAAAATTAAAGTCATGAATATAACGTTTTAAATGCTTTCTATGTATTTATCTCAAAATTTTCCTAGACGAGTTGTCGATAACTTTTTGATGATTAATGTTAATGACTTTTTGATGATTAATGTTAATGAGTACCGATCGAATGGTTACTCTGATACCATGTAAAATTCCAATGTGCGTAACTCAACCTCACAAAACCAGCTTGTAAGATAAGAAGTGCCCAGATTATATATACAAGCAATGTGGGACTATTCTAACAACAATTATAAGCTTGATTGTTACGATGACTGGTGTCTAATGTGGGTTGATAGTTAGACCTTATGGATTAACCAAAGACATAATCTACGTGGAGTAAAAGTGAGCCGTCATGTCCTTCATTTGTTTAAATGCAGAGAGAGTGGAGGGAGATGGAAGAGATTTGGGTTATTTAATTCATAAACAATTAAAAATGGCTGATGTTTCCTACCACACAACTTTAGGTCACAGCCTCAAATCAGACGGCGGAGATAGATTTTCATCCTCCTCCACGCAATGGATCTTGTAATCATAGATCTACTATAAAACCGTCAGATTTTGATTCCACATGATACACATTTCAAAAAGTGAATGTGAACTGTGTTTGATGGTACGCGGTTCACGTTCACTTTTTGGGATGTTTGCCACATGGAATCAATATCTGACGGTTTGATGGGAGGCCTACGATCCTAAGATCTATTGCGTGGAAGGTTGGGGTGAAAAACAATCTTGATCAACTAATTTAAAAAAATCAATAGATTTTTCCTTTGTTTAAGTGAGGTGGCTATAACACATTTGCGGAAGTCAAACAAGCCCTATATAGTGGCTGCTACCAACCCCTACCAATTTTATAAAGGGTACCTTTAAATACGCCTGTTGAATCTTGAAATGTGCCCATGATATTGATTGCTTTAAATCAGGCGATGGAGATCATATTTCACTCCAATCTTCAACACAAGGGATCTTGAGGCCATAAACTTATCATCAAACGGGTATTTTTTTATTCCACAAGTCATAGATCCTAAACATGTGGCCCTAAAGTCAAGTTTGAGTGTGATGTGTGGTTAGGGCCACGTTTGTAAGATTTGTGACATGTGGAATAAAAAACCAATCGATTGATGGCACATTCATGGCCTCAAGAACCCTTGTGTGGACAATTGGAGTAAAACATGGTCTCCATCGTCTGATTTAAAGCAATCAATGATTTTTGGTTTAAAATTCGGTGGGCGTAATTAAAGGTACCCTTTAATACATATCCCCCATTAACCATTCATGGCAATAAATCGGATGCCGAAGATAGTTTTATGGGCATATCATAGGACAAGCAAGTGACACACATGCCAAAAAAATGTGACCGAAAAATATTGTAACACACATAAGGCAATGGTCAGGTTCAACTAGTTCATTGAAGAGAATCTTGACCTCATGTCTTTCTATGAAAAGGGAAACGGTAGAAGTCATGGTTCTCTTTCATTCAATGGTTGGAAATCTAGTTGAGCACGAAATCAGGTTCAACCAGTAGATCAAAATTGATAGGTCTATAGTGAGCCCGAAATCGTTATTATATATATATATATATATATATATATATATATATATATATATATATATATATATATATATAATGGATCTGATTCGGTCCAGTAAACTTTGGGCCAGAGAATCCACTAGGTCAATATATAATGCCGGCATGGCCCGATGACTCGACCCATGACCCGCCCGAGATCCAATCCATGACCCATAAAAAGAATGCAAATATGTGACCTGCGATTGAAGGGTTGAACCCACATGTTTGGTCAAAAGCAAAATAAGACCGATCACTTAACCAACTAAACTATTAGCTTGGTTTACTATTTTTGTACATTGGAAATTATATTAACCAACTAGCCCGTAAAGATTTATAAGATTTAGATGCCCCAAAAATTCGGGGGCCCAAAGCGGCCGCCTTTTGGGCCTTACCCCGGGACTGGTCCTGCTTAGGGATGGAAATTCGGGAACCTGGATTGAACAAAAACCGAAATTTTTGATTTTCGAGTCAGTTTAGCCGAAAATGAACCGAAATGAATCGGTCCGGTTTCATTTTTTTTTTTATTGTTTAAAACCAAAACCAAACTGAAACGCAAAACATTCAGCTTTTTTTAATATTTTAAAACTATTTTTTTGTTTTTTTTCAAGTTTTTCATATTTTGAAATGCTCTTTTGGGCACAAGGTCTGAACTTCGTGTGAAAAATGTGTAGAGAGTGGAGAGATTGGGGGTTCTAGGCGGATCCAGACCTTTACGATCCGGATCGGTCAAGAATTGAAACCATGGTTGGTGTCATTAGCTAAATGACACTAGCTAGTAAGCCATTCCAACAAAAGTACCTAAGGCTGAAAAAGTGTTGATATAATTATGATAGAAATTGAGAGAGTGCATGGTTGCTCATACCTAGGTCACATGCAGGCTGGTCGACTGAGGAGTTATATGGCACTTAGGGATCAAATTAATTCCCCTCTTTCTTTTCGTTTTGATGACCAATTCTCCTGTCTTAAACCTTACAAAGAAAATTATAATTAAGTTTTGATTTTAAATTATTATACTATTAATTTATTTTTTTACTTTTATGTATAAATAATCGTAAAAATTAAAAATATATATATTTAGACCACTTAGGGAAAAAACAGAAAAAAAAAAAAAAAAAAGATAGATTACCTAAGAAGCAAGGCCGTCAACCTAAGGTTGAGTAGAATATGGAATGCTTGATGCTTAATGAGAGAGAGAGACCGTTAAAATATGGTGTGCTAGTGGGTGATGTCAGGTGGTCCCGGAGATCACAGAGGTTTGGGTTATTTAATTATTAGACAATTAAAAAAGTGGCAGCTGGTAACCCTCACCAATTTAATTAATATTGGTATGGGCCGAAGACCGGAAACCGTTGACCACATTAAAGCAAATGTTGAATTATATATAGCCTTAGACTCTATTTAATTAAATAATGAAAATTATATTTTGTTCTAATATTTTGTAATTGATATCTTTAAATCTTGGCCGTGAAATCAAGGGTCAAAATCTCGCTATTTCGATACGTATCGTCCGAGCTCCAAACCGATACATATCGGACGATACGTATCGGAATAGTAACTTACCGGACGATACATTGAATATATTGTCCAGGCCTTCTCATACAATTGGACGATACAGTACATTCAATATACCATATCGTCCTAGTCCAATACCGATACGTATCGGTATCGAACGATATTTTGATCCATGCTTGAAATCAAACGGCTTAGATGATGTTTTCACATGGTAGAGGTCCCCAAACTTGTAAGTCTTTCTTTTAAATCCGATGCAATCACTTGAAAAGCATGTGCAAGTAATGGCTCCCTTTATATATATAGTTAACGGAGTTGGTGGCTATGCCGAGCCGACCCATGACCCCCGCCACCCCGCAAGCTTTGGGTACCTCTATTAGCACCCATGCATTCTTTGAAAGCGCCAACATGTGTAACTATTTGAAAATCATTGATACTTCGGATCAGATGATGAAGATCTTGTTTTACCCGATCTTCTGCACAATGGTTCTTGAGATCATGTTGCACCTATCAGACCGTCAAATTTTTATTCCAAATGACACAAATCCCTAAAAAATTTTCCTTAAATCCTCTGGCACACATCATGCTCTAACATGATTTTAGAGCCATTTTTTGGGAATATGTGACATGTGGAATAAAAACAAACCATCTGATAAGTGCGGCATGATGTCAAGGTCCATTGTATGGAAGAACAGGGTGAAAGATTAGGGTGAAACATGATCTTCATCATTTGATCCAAGGCAATCAATGATTTTAAAGGGGTTTCCAATGTGGGTATTTTCAGAGATTATGTGGGAGCTAAGAGAGGTACCCAAGCAAAGACATTTTCTGAATGTGGGAGCTAAGAGAGGTATTTTCTGAATATGGGGCTACAACTTGAACATGAGATTCGTACAGTGGCACATTACTCTATAGCTTTCAGACGAGATTCCTACTGTGGTACATTACTCAAAACGAAACACTTGTTATTTTTCTTGAAATGTGCCATATGAAACACCACATGAAAAATAAGCCTTTTGATTTGAAGGCAATGATGTAAAGAACTTTTACGCCAAAGATTGACACAAAAAATGATCTCTAGCATCTGCCATTGAAGCAGATAATGGTCTTTGACTATATTGAATTAGCTGATAAGATCACATTTCATGTCGATATTTGGCAAAAAAGATCTTTATATCATGGCCTTCAAATCAAAGGAGTTAGATGGTGTTTCACATGGCACAAATCTTAAAAATATCAAGTCTTTCTTTTCAGACGATGTGCCACGGTACAAATCTCGTGTGCCAGTTGGAACTCCCTTTGAGTGCAGATAATGGGCTAGGATATGCGAACCTTGCTCGAACTAGCTGGGCGCTACATGAAACCTAATCAAATAGATCGAGTTCATTGAAAAAATTATTTCTAAAAATATTGTTATGTAACATCTCAAACTTGGTCAAAGATGCAAAATTTTAATAATTCAAAAGTGGGTAAAAGTTTAACTCGCTACAAGTATGGGTTGGCTTTAGGTTAGACCCAAACCCAGCTCGAACTCGACTTGTTACATGTCTCTTTTACACAAAAAAATGAGGTCGATAACCTAGAACCATGAAAGGAGGCCGATCGGCCACTAAACAAGATAGGTCAGTCTCATTAAGAGCTGAAAATGCAATAAAAATACACTAGCAGGTTAGAGTCAGATTGGGTGCTAGTCCAAAGTCCAGGTTTGGGTCTTGGTAGTCGGTCAGGTCTAGGTGTTTTAACAGGATCGAACAGGTTCAAGTCTAGGTCTAGAAATTAGCGAACAGGTTCAAGTTTAGGTTTAGAAATTAGCAAGTCGAGTGAGGTTCAGGTCAAGGAATTAATGAGGTTAACAGGTTTGGATCAGGTTAATTGACTCCGAATCCGACCGGAACCAAACCCTTTTGCATCCCTGCGGATGCAAGTTTGGGTACCCAAACCGAACCCAAAGCTGAAACCGTACCGAAATGAATTAGCTCGGTTTCAATTCGGTTTTTTTTTAACCGAAAGCCAAAACTTACGATTTTTTCGGTCCAGTTTGGGTTTTTACCATTTTCAAAAAATTTATCATTTTTTCACATTGTTAAACTATTTTTTGGTTATTTTATTTTTATTTTATTTTTTCAAGCTTTTAGGCTTTTTAAGGTTTTTTCGGTTATCTCACCCTACCTAATAGGTTTTTGGTTCTCCCTACCCAAAATCGAATCGAATCAGTTCGGTTTGGTTTGAATCAGATTTTGGGGTTGTTCGAACCTGTTTGGTTGCACAGTACCTAGGTACATATCCAAAAACTCATTGATTGTTTTGAATTATGATGGAGATCATTATTTGTCCCAATCATCCAAACAAGGGATCTTGAGAACACATGCGTACTATCAAAAGATGAGATTTTTATTTCGCGTGACATATATGCTAGAAAAGTGGCCCCAAAATCACGTAGCACTGAGCACGCTCAAATATAATTCAGGTTCAATTGAAATGGTCAATGACTTCAAATATAATTCAGGTTCAATTAAAATAATAGATGAACTTTAACGTAGGTGCCCACCAATATTATGTGGGAATTAGTCGAAGGAAGTTTACTTTCCTTCAACTTCCTGTACAATTTGGGCCACTTGTTCCATTTTATAATGATTTGCTTCATTTTATGTTCCCCGGACGACTTTGAAGACTCAAAAACGGTTATGGTTTTCCGTCAAACCCTACGTGATTTCACCACAAAAAATAATATTATTAGCTGCAGTCATAAACTGTCGCTATTAACAAAAAAACTTTCGTTAATACTCTTGCCGCTAATTGTCTTAATAGTTTTTTTGTTAATAGCTAGCGGCAATTTTTAAATATATTATTTTTTAGACCTTTATGATCCTCCTTTAATGAGTCAAAGATATAATAATCACTACAAAAAATAAGACTATTAGCGATAATTTTTTGAAGCAAAAAGCTGCCGCAATTAATAAAAAACTTATTAAGACTATTAGCGGTAGTTTTTTGTTAATAGCGGCAGTTTTTAGCTACCGCTAATAGTCTTGTTTTTTGTAGTAAATGTTGCACAAAATTGAGGCATTGAATTTGGACCCCTTTGACCACATTTTTAACAAATGATATGTGTTGGATTGTGCCCAAATTATTTTTGGTGGCACTTGATCGATCATATCCAAGTTTATGTTACACTCAATCCTCGCGATGAGTCCCACATGATGCCCGACTGATGTGGAACTGTAACATTCCAAATTTTCGAATCATTGACGCATTCATATTCCGTCAATATGTTTGACGTTTGCGCCACACGTCTACTGTGTTATACACTCCAAAAGTTCACATAGTAAATTTTCGATGACGAACATTCTTTAAGGTGGGAAGAATGTAATAACCTGAAATTTTTGAAAATATTGAATCGTTGACCTTTGACGAGAATGCGACCATTTGATTAATTTGACTCAAGTCAAATATTTGACCTATGTAATGTGGTCTCGAAACCCCACTGATTATAATTAGAATTACGCATCAAACACATTAAATGCTAACTCTTACCCTGCAAAGAGCGTATGCGTGTTTGCGCAGGTTGCAAACGGAACCGAGCCCAATACTTGAACTTGCACCCCAACCCAAATTTTAACTCAAACCGAGAGTAGACCCGAGCCCAATAACCCAACCTGCCATGTGACACCCAATCAAGTATACGTATTTGACAAGACATACGACACACTGTGTACGTGTGCAACCTAGAGGCAAATTTCCTAAGAAAAATAAAAGTTTATTAATAATTCAAACTTATTGGATCAGTTTGGCCGACTAATTGGGCCGACTATTTGGACTGATTTTGGTCTAAATTAAGACTTTTAGATATGTAACAATTACCGACTTGAGTGTATAAATTTCACACCAAACCCTGGTCAAAGTACTTAAGTGAAACTTACTTTGGAAGTTTCATTCTTTTGCAAAGAGTCGAGAGGATGAAAGCTTGTGTAACGTCCCGAAATTTAAGATACCCGGACACCGACTAAGTGTGCGTGTGGGCCATGAGAATTTAATTTAGACCCTTGGATGAAAACCTAACACACAATTTCAGCGTGTGCGCTTCACACCAAAACCACCCCAAGTTATAAGCAAGCCCTCACGTGGGTTCTCACTTGCTTATGAAATTTTGAGAGAAGAGAAAGAGAAGAGAGAAGGGCTTTGAAGGAAAAAGCTCCATCCCCCATTTGTGATTATTGATCCCATCTAAATCCCTCTTTATCTTCGTAGATTTATCGCGAGAGAAAGAGATGTCGACATTGACGCGTATACGATCAAAGCGAAAGAGGGCTCCGCCCATCTCAAACCTTCTTTTATATTTGAAACGCAAACTCCGAGGATCTCTCTCTAAATCATCCTATTTCATTCAAGAGAGTTGTTTGGTTGTTGGGAACATCAAGAAGATTGAGAGATTCGATCTATGCCACTACGATCGAAAGAATCAAAAGGTTTCATGGGTTTCAAACCATCGAAAGGAACAAGAGGGTTTCATGTCAAATCCATTGGTTTCAATCACCGTAAAACTTGCGCGCACTTGATTAGAAGGTGACATTTGATTTAATTTGGTTGGAATTAGTTTAGTGATGGTTTATGTGTATTTGGAATGCATGTGGATGAGTTTTGAGGGTAATGGATTCTAAATCTGTCAAAATTGAACGATTGGTTTTGGAATCGATCGATCAGATTTGACAAAATAGAGAATTGTTAAAATTCTGGAGAAATCAATCGATCAATTTTTTTTGCCTTGAAAAATCAATCGTTCGATTTTGACTGAGGTGCCAACACGGCCCTTACATTTTGGCCGTAACTTTCGACTTTGAACTAGGATTGACAGGATTCTCATGGCGTTGGAAAGAGGAAAACGAGCTCTATAGCTTTTGTAAATTAAAATTTTCACGAATCAAACATTTTAAAGGTAAAAATTGAATGACAAATTGGGAGAAATTCCACATGATCCGAGGTTAGCACGAACTTGCCCATTCCGCCTCAATTTTGAGAAAAACTTAAAGAAACTTCGAGATGTGTAATTCTTTAGTCATTGACACATAGTTTGTGAACTATTGTGATGTAATTGAGGATCAAAGTCATCGATAGGACCTTACTTTATTTCGCGCAACTTTGAGGTTGAGGTAGGGGAATTTTAATACAAACTTACATGTTTGACTTCGATTCATGGTTACTTTGAGTTAATCGAATTTAATGTGATTCTTAAAAATTGACTTTTAAAGTTGTCAACATATTGGAATCTTTGAGATATTAAATTGCATTAACCCTTTGGAAATATCGAATCATATTAATCTGTTGAATCTAAACTTGGAAATTTGAACCTTTGGATTGTTGAATCGTTTGAAATTGAATCTGAACCATGAAATCCTTGTGGGAAAATTTTGACACGCAATTATATTTTTGACTTGAATTCATAGATGTTTTGATATGATCGAATGAAATGTGATAAGTTTGAATTGAATTTGAACTAGTATTTGAAATTGAAACTGAGGATCTTTTTTATTTGAAGGTTTAAACTATGAGTATGAATTTAGAACTCTGAATCCGACGTTGAATGTGAAATCCAAATCCGCTTTTGAAAATGAGATTTTGACTAGGGGAAACTCAATGCTTAATTGCATTTTGACTTTGACCCATAGGTGCCATGATATATGAAAATGCTTTGAAGGTTTTGATTCGTATTTGTATTCTTCGAAATATCGTATATGAACTTGAACTTTGACTATTGAATATTGAACCTTAAACATGATCTTTAAACGTGAACTCTGAATTGGTTTTGATATAAATTCTGAAAAAAATGAAATCTTTGAATTTGAACCATAAGTCTAAAATTAAAATTTCAACCCTGAAATTGAACATTTAGCTTTGAACTTCACACTTGAATTTTTGAATCTGAACTTCATACTCTGAATCCTTTGAACTCAGTACATGAACCTTGGATTCGTTGAACCCTGAATATGAACTTTGGAATTTGATTTCTGAAATCTGAACTTGAATTCGAATTATGAACCCTTTGAATCTTTTGAACTTGTGCGACGACACACCCTTGGACTGCTTTGGCGGGATATATGTACGCCCTTGGACCGATCTGGCGGGATTTACATACACCTTTGGATATCTTTGTATTTCTGTACGCTCTTAGACCGCTTTGGCGATATTTACGTACACCTTTGGACACCTTCGTATTTATGTATGCCCTTGGACCACTCTGGCGGGATTTACGTACACTTCTGGACATCATTGCATACCCTTTGACTGCTTTGGCGGGATATATGTACACCCTTAGACTGCTCTGGTAGGATTTATATACACCTCTGAAATGCGAAGTTTGAATGTGACTTCTGAAGTCTGAATTTTAACACACTGACTGCTTTGGTTGCAAATTCGACATTGTTTGCAAATTCGTTCTGAACTATGAACCCTTTGAATCCCTTGATATTTGACGATGGTACACTCTTGGGCACCCTTGAATCTGAACCTTGAATCCTTTGAACTCTGAACTTTAAACTTTCAAAAATCTTTAAATAATCTTAATCAGTAATTGACACCTTGGACAATCACTTTTGTTTACGCTTTGTTTCCGCCTTTGTCAAGATATATTAGAATTCAGAACTTATGAAAATTAATAAGAAATCTAAATCTTATGAAACTTCGAAAATTATGCCATTGAAAATATGATTTGAAATTTTGTTTCGATATGAAAATGGCCTTTGAAATCAGTTTCTGCTTTGATAAGAAAATGCCTTTGAAATAAGTTTATGTTTTATATGAAAATATTTTCTGTTTCGATATGAACATGATTTGAGTTTGTCATTGAATCTATGCTTCATTATGATAAAATGTGAAATGGTATTGAGCTTTCCTCTGCTAAGCTTAGACTATTAGCTCATCCCGACTACACATCACAGGTGCAGATCTGGATCAGGCTTGAAGAGGATCCAACAAATCATTGATTTTGTACTAGGCACCTTTTGGACTTGATCTAGTGACTTGTGGACTTAGACTTAGTATATTCATGAAACTTCGTAGAATTAGAATCTGTAATGTATATACATTTTGCATGCCACTGTTTAGGTGATGGTCGGCCATCACTGGGGTTTTTAAATTTGTTAGGCTACTGTTCAGTATAGAAAAAAAGAAATTTAATTCTGTCATTTATGATATGATATCTGCTTTGATTTCCGCACTGTGTAGATGTACTGTATTCAGATTTGATTTGTGATCGGACAGTCCGATTTTTCCCTGTTGGTTTAAAGAACAAAAAAAAAAAAAAAAACTCTCAGAAATCATGTTGGGAAAATCCGGGTCGTCACAGAAACTGAACAGAAATGAATAAAAATTTGACCGTCTGATGGTACCCCCATGATCTCAATTTCCCTTGTGTGGAAGATTGGAGCGAAAATGATCTCCACCGTTTGATTCAACGAAATCAATGGCTAACACTTATGATAGAGAAACACCTGAATGAAGCCTCAATGGGCCGGGCCAACCCGGATTTTGGCCCACACCCGGCCTGGAAAAGTGGTATTTTTTATTAAGCAAACCTGACCCGGTATCCGAACCGGGCTAAGCATGTTGCAACTTGAATAAATTCAGGCCAGGCTTGGGTTGAGTATTGCAACATCCGGCCCGCACCCGACCTGGATATATATATATATATATATATATATATATATATATATATATATATATATATAAATATAATACTTATCTTTTTAAAATTATAATTTTTTTATATAATTAAATATGATTTACTTAAATGCCCTGAGATTAAACCGTTGAACAGTTTGAACTTAGGGCATTTAAGTCAAAGGGGCAATAACCTTGTACATATATCTTTTGGTTGGACAAATTGGATGGCTTAATTTATTTTCAAGCAACTGTTGCATAGCTTTTTAGCTACACAACTTGGATAACTTGTTAATAGATTTTCAAGAAACCGTTGTCCGTTATAACCATTGTATAACAAATTAAAATAAAATATTTGAATAAAATCATGTACCTATGCCTCTATAATGGTAATATAATTATTTAATTAAAATTTTAACCTTCTTCAAACTTTTATTAGAAAATAAACAGTCCAACCCAATTTTATTAGAAAAAACAGCCCCAAAAAATAGCCCAACCAAATTTTATTAAAAAAAAAAATGTCGGAAAAAAGCTCGCAAAAACACCCAAGCCCGGCCTGGCCCGATAGGGGCTGGGCTTGGGCTAAGTACATCGTAGCCTGGATTAGGGCCGAACTGAAAAAATTGGGAACCTGGCCCGGGTAGGTTAGGCTGGGTTGAACCCTAACCTGGCCCTAATCTGGCCCATTGAGAGCCCTAGTTATGTGTCTAGGAATAATTCCAAATGAAAATTGAATCGATTACCCAAACTTAATCAAAATCGATTTAAAATGGAGGAAAGCCGAACGGATTCCAAGTCAGTTCGGTTGCGGTTTTCGGCGGCGAAAACTAAGAAGTACTGATTAGGAAGAATTAGAAAATAAAAAGATATAAAAACATTGAAAAAAATCAGAAAAATCAATAAAACATTTAAAATTTAAGAAAAAATTGAAACCGAACCAAACTGATTTTTTCTGGATTTGATTAGATTTCGGTTTCGGAATTTGAAGAAAAAAATGGAACCCAATTATATTCATTTTGGTTTGGTTTCAGTTCAGGCTTAACTTGATCAAAACGTAAAATTTTTTATTTTGGTTCGGTTTGATTAATCGAATCTACATCCCCAATTACATTTGATTGATATTTAGTTGGTTTATCACATTGTTCGCTCACTAGTACAAAGTAATTAGGGAAATTTCCAGGATCTACCCTGTCAGATTCACCTTTTCCGTCAAAGACCCTATAGTTTCACCTTTCTCATAACCGACCAGCTTTAAGCCAAGCCAGTTTCAGCTAGCAGAAAAAGTCTCAAATACCCCTTCTTACATTTTTATCGTTCTACATAGTTTAAAATTTTAAAATTTTGTATTTTTTTATATTTACAGGATGTGAAGCAGCATCTATACTATCTGATTTGAAGGTCACAACATAAATATCGATGGTGCCAAAGATTGACACGATAAAAAGGTGATATCGCCTCTTTAACAAAAAAAAAAAAAATGACTGTCCTATACCTATACAGTCATTATCGACTGTCCTAGACAATCGTTGTCGATACTGTCCTAGACTGTCTATACAGTCGTTATCAACTGTCGATAACGACTGTCTAGACAGTCTTTTTTCTTTTTTCTTTTGTTTGTTAAAGAAGCGATATCGCCTTTTTTTCATGTCAATCTTTGGCACCATTGATCTTTATATTGTGGCCTTCAAATCAAACACATAGATGTTACTTCACATCGCGTAAATATAAAAAAGTGCAATTTTTAAATTTTAAACTATGTAGAACGATAAAAAGTGTAAGAAGGCGTATTTGAGACTTTTTGTGCTAGCTGGAATTGGCTTGGCTTGGAGCTGGTCGGTTTGGTGAAAGGTGAAACTATAGGGTCTCTGACTGAAAAGGTGAATCTGACAGGGTCGATCCTTGAAACTTCCCAAGTAATTAATACGAGGGTTAGAAAGTTTGACGGAAGCCCAGTCGTTGGATTTAGTTTCACCCAATTGTTGGATTTAGTCTGAAACTTACAACGACATTAAGCTAAAGGTTAGATATATATTACCAATATTTTAATGGAAAAAGTTTAATATTGGATATAGACCTAGAGTACCTTTAAATCCACCCAATGAATCTTTGAGTTCACCCACCCTAGCTAAAACCCATTGACTGTTTTGAATTTGTCGTAGGAGATCGTTTTTGTGATGACCGAGACCCACATGCCACAATATTGTTTGATTTTGGGCCTAGGTCCTCGCCCTGACCGGTTTTGTTTCTGGCATGGGCATTACGTTTTGCCATCCCCACCCAAAATGCGTCATGACATGTAGCATCTGCAATCACATATAGCCCAGGGTCAGGGCTTTCTCTATCTAATGTGGGACTATTAAAATCCCCACACCTTATAGAAGGTCCGTCCTCAGCTCTAATACCATTCTGTGACGGCCTGGATGGGCCAGACCCATATGCCACAATATTATCTGGTTCTGGGCTTAGGTCCCCACCCTGATTTTATTTCTGGCATGGGCGTTACGTTTCGCCGTCCCCATCCAAAATGCATCATGACATGTAGCGCTCGCAATCACATATAGCTCAGAGTCAGGACTTTTCCCTATCCGATGTGGGACTATTATAGTTTTTCATCCCAATTTTTCACTTGATATATCTTGAGATCAAGGGCGTACCATCAGACGATAATTTTTTGATTTCAGGTAGTACACATCCCAAAAAAGTGACCTTATTTGAGCATGATGAGTTCCATGTGATATTAAGGCTACTTTTTGGGAATGGATACCATGTGAAATAAAAAATTGATGCTAGATTGTAAGAGCATTCACAAGATCCATCATGGGAAAGTTTGTGATGTAAAAACAATCTGCATCATCGGATTCAAATCAGTTAATGGATTTCAATGTGGCGAACTCAAAGATTCAGTGGGTGGATTTATTGGTTCTCATAGACCTATTAGAGAATGTAGGGAGGAGGAATATAGTATTAAAGAATATGTAAGATTAGGTGGATGCGGTAAAAAATCTTAAGATTCAAGAAAGTGTCAGACTTACTTTTCTCTTTTCTCTTTAATTTCTCTTTTTCTCTCCATTGTTTCAAGAAAGTGTCAGACTTACTTTTCCAGGTATATTTTACTCAAAAAATGTGGTCGTCCGATAGCGAAGCGCTAGCACCTCAGCAGCGAAGTGCCGACACCTCAAAAACGAGGCACCAACACCCTGATAGCGACGCACTAGCACACCGGTGGTGAAGCACTGGCGCCTCGGCACCATGGTGCTAGCGTTGGGGTGCTGACGCCTCGTTTTAGGGGGGGTTGGTGCCTCGCTAAAATATTTTATTTTATTTTATTTTATTTTATTTTATCAAAGCGCCGACACCTCGGCGCTTCGTTAAAAAAAATTATTAATTTTATTCAAGCTCTAACACCTCGATATAGAGGCGTCAGTGCCCCTGAAACCAGGCGCCGACACCCCATTTTTTTTTTTTAACAAAGCACCGGCACCTCGATATAGAGGTGCCGCCACCCCGGTTTTGGCACCTCGGCGCCGGGGTGGCAACGCTTCGTCGCCGGGGTACTAGCGCCTCACTATCAGGGTGCTGATGCTTCGTTGCCGAGGTGCTAGCGCTTCGCTGTCGGGCGCTCACATTTTTTGAGTAAAATATACCCGAAAAAGTAAGTCTAAAACTTTCTTTAAAAAAAAGGGAAAAGAAAGAGACTTTAAAAAGACTTCTAAAAAAGTCAAGAATGACAGCTTAAAAGGAATATAACTTTTAAAATATTTTAAAAGTTTAACCCTAGTTAGTAAAGTGGGACCCATGCCACCCATCACTTCATAAAAAAGGTGCTACGTATTGCGCCCATATCAATTGGATATCTCTACGTTGTATCTCTACGCTCGGGCACATTTTCCCCTTTGCCTTATAACTATTGTAATTGCTACTATTGTTATTCATAGTGTCATAACTGTTGTTGCTATAGCTCCTACTATTGCTGGTGTTCTAGCTGTTGAGGACAAGATCAGCTAGCCAAAAATTTTATTTTATTTGTTAGAAGCGGAGTAGCACTACAAAAATAAGATGTTTTAGCCGCACTTACTATTAAGGCAGTTTTTGGTAGTGGCAGGACCAATAGCGGCATTTTTTGGCAGCGAGAGGACTAATAGCGGCAGTTTTTGGCAGCGACAGGACTAATAGCGGCAATTTTTGGCAACGACAGGACTAATACACTACAAAAAATAAGACTGTTAGCGGCAGCCAATAACTGCCGCTATTAAGAAAAAAACTGCCGCTAATACTCTTAAACTTTTTTTGTTAATAGCGGCAGTTTTTTGCTGCAAAAAACTGCCGCTAGTACTCTTATTTTTTGTAGTGATAGCAGCAGTTTTTTGTTAAAAAAACTGCCGCTAATAGTCTTATTTTTTGTAGTGCAGGCGAGTTTTGGCATTGAGAGGAGATAGTAGATGGGTGAGGGGTATGGGGGTCTCAATGGGCTGGGCTTGAGTCTGGCCTAGTATGGGCTCCACTTTCATGCCCATTTAATAAACGTCTCGGGCCAGGCTAGTCTGAATATATAAATGGGTCGGGCTTGGATATTTAGAGTCAAGCCCGTTGGTCTGCTATACTATAGAGCTTTGGCCTAACCCAAATAAAAATATGTATGATATATTGATATACACCTATTTCCATTAGTGTGTTAAAAATAAGGGTGTATTTGGTAGTGGCCTTATCTAGCACCCAATTTTTTCTTGACACGGCCCGATAGGTTATGTTTATGTGATAGACCCAATAAAAAAACCCGGGCTGGGCAAAACATCTAAAAATTTAAACAACGTTTGAGAATAAAAGAGATATAGGTGATTATCTGAAAGATTTCATGTGATGAGTTGGTTTATTTGAAAGCCTCTAGAAAGAATCCCCATATGGCAATCTTTCATATGATGAGTTGGTTTATTTGAAAGCCTCTAGAAAGAATCCCCGTATGGCTTATTTCTAAGCTGACATCTTCGACTCTTCAGTTAGACAAGACAATCGAAGTAGGGTAGCTACGATTTGCCCGATTAGTGATAGAGGAAGAGCGAGCTTATCATGGTTATCTGGAAGAACTGTTTGTTAACTGTTTAAAAGTGTTGTTAAACTTGTTAGACGAGCCAAACAATCAGGAACTGTCCTAACCGACCAAAAAAGAGCCCCGTAAGTATATTTTACTAGAGACACCATTGCAAAAGCAACAACATTGTTGCAACAATAGCACCTTAAGTTTATTTTACTTTCTAGGTTTTGTTGTGGAGAGGGGAACCGAGTTGGGCTTAGATCGGATCAGATCGAATATTCTAAATAGGGACAATATTCGTGATTTCCACACTCTAGCACCCAACTCGCGCTAATCAACACATTATGATTGTCACACTGTGATATGTGATTATTACCCGTTTTCTCCTTCTACTAATATATTTATAATGTTACACTCATTAGTATAAATAATGCACCTTCTACATTGCTAATGCACCTATTAGTGTTGCTATTGTTAATGTTACTACTACTGATACAACAACTACGACTAATATTGCTATTTTTGTTGCTCTTGTAACTACTCCTGTTAGTACTACTATCGTTGCAAGAGAAGTAGTAGCAAAAGCAACACCAATAGCAACAGTCGTTGCAATTGCAATATCTAAAATAGTACCAAAAACAAAAGCACCAGTAGTAGGAGCAACAGTAATAGTAATGAGTGGAAACATTAACAACAATAATAATAGCATAATAATATTATTACGAGTACAGCTACTTCTACCAATACCGCACCATTATTACTAGAGTTAGTCTACAATGGGTTTCCACCCATCATGTGCATTAAAGCAGTCTACACTTCTGTGTGATTGGGTGATGTGCACAGACTTCCACACATTCGAAGTCCTCGCATGTCATGCAGTCACACATATGTGTGGACTGTTGTGTCCATTGCATTACTAATACCTAACTCGTACTGCTACCATTGCATTACTAATACCTAGCTTCTATCATACACATAAAAACAATAACATTAGGACTCTCCATAATATTAGGATAAAGGCCCTATCGGACATTTAAGCACCAAATGGTGTTTAAATGATCTTACACCATTAAGATGCCATTTTTTTTCTCACACTATTAAAGTGTGATTTATCAATATGTCATGCGGCATACAACCATGATCAATCTAAATTTTCCAAGTGGCAATCTATCATTGGAATATGTCTCAACTTAATAATTAAAAAATGCCGATAAGTGGATGTCAGCCATCCTATTGATGAACTTTAACATCAGCCATTAAAATTAAAAACAACGATTGATATTTTAGTCCACAGCTTAGATGATTTAAATCTCCCTAAAACACCATTTTTGGGCCTTTTTCATTCTGATCTATGATCTATCACTTTGATGGTTTGAATCACCCAAATCTTAAACTATTGATGGTGTAAGATCATTTAAACACCATTTTGATGAATAGAGAGCCGGTCACTTAGGATAAAGGCAACATACTCTCAAGGTTTAGGTAACTTACCTAGACCCATGATAGTTGAACGAGGCGTGGATGGGGGCGTACCAAAGTGGGTGAGGGGCTTGAATGAAATGAGTTCAATAAGGATCGGATCAGGTCGACGTTTTGAAGTAGTGGCCTTATCTAGCACCCAATTTTTGCCTGACCCGACCTTTTAGTTGACCCAACCAGATGAGTTATGTTTATGTGACTGACCCAGTTAAAAACCTAGGTGGGGTAAAATAGCTAAAAATTTAAAAAACGTTCAAGATAACGAATCAAAGATATTTACGTGGCTTATCTTAAATATTTCATGGGATGAGTTGGTTTATCTGAAAGCCTCTAGAAAGAATCCCCATATGACTTATTTGCCAAGCTGGCATCTCTGACTCTTTAGTTATACAAAAGACAATCGAAGCAGGGTAGCTATGATTTGACCTATTAGTGAAAGAAGAAGAGCTAGCTTATCATGTCTGTCTGGAAAAACTGTTTGTTAACTATTTAACAGTATTGTTAAGCCTGTTAAATGAGCCAAACAATCAGGAACTGTCCTAACTGGCCAAAACAAAATCCTGTCAGTTCATTTTGCTAAGACACCATTGCAAAAGAAAAGATGTTGTTGCAATAATAGCCCCGTAAGTTTATTTTACGTTCTAGGTTTTGTTGTGGAGAGGGGTACCGAGTTGGGAGAAGGGTATATGGCTCGGCAGAAATGAGTTGGGCTTAGATTGGATCAGATCGAGTTTTCAAAGTAGCGACTTGGTTCGTGATTTTCACACTCTAGCACCCAACTCATGCAAATCAACACATTCTGATTGTCTTACTATCATAAGTGATTATTACCCATTTTTTCCTTCTAATATATTACTAATGCTACTCTGATTAGTATATCTAATGCACCTTCTACTTTGCTAACGCACCTATCACTGTTGGTATTGTCATTTCTACTACTGTTGATACAACTGCAACTAATATTGTTATTTTTGTTGCTCTTGTAACTACTCCTAATGCTACTACTATCATAGCAAGAGAAGTAGTAGCAAAAGCAACACCAATATCAACAGTAGTTGCAATTGCAATATGTGCAATAGTACCAACACCAAAAGCACCAGTAGTAGGAGCAACAATAATAGTAATGAGTGGCAACATTAACAATAACAATAGTAAAATAATATTATTACGAGTACAACTACTTCTACCCATACCGCAGCATTATTACTAGAGTTAGTCTACAATGGGTGCCCACCCATCATGTGCATTAAAGCAATCCACATATATGTGTGACTGGGTGATGTGCACAGACTTTCGTGTATTCGAAGTCCTCGCATGTCATGTAGTCACACATATGTGTGGATTGTTGTGTCCATCATATATATGGGTGGACACTCGTTATAAACTAACTCTTATTGCTGCCCTTGCATTACTAGTACCTTGCTTCTAACATACACATAAAAGCACTAACATTCGCACTCTCCATTATATTAGGATAATGGATAGGCCCTTTATCAAACATTTAAACAACAAATGGTGTTTAAATGACCTTACACCATTAAGATGTCACTTTTTATCTCACACTATTAATGTGTGATTCATGATTATGTCATGCGGCATACATCATGATCAATCTAAATTGTCCAAGTGGCAATCTATCATTGGAATATGTCTCAACTTAATAAAAAAATGCTGATAAGTGGATGTCAACCATCCTATTGATGAACTTTAATAGAAGCCATTCAAATTAAAAATAACGATTGATATTTTAGTCCACAAATCAGATGAGTTAAAGCTCCCAAAAACACCATTTTTGGGTCTTTTGCATTCCGAGCTATGATCTATCATTTTGATGGTTCAAATCACCCAAATCTTAAACCATTGATGGTGTAAGATCATTTAAACCCCATTTTGTTGTATCCATGACTGTAAGCAGAGTCGGTCCCTTAGGATAAAGGCAAACTACTCTCAAGGTTTAGGTAACTTACCTAGACTCATGATAGTTGAACGAGGCGTGGACGGGGGCGTACCAAAGTGGGTGATGGGCTAAAACGAATTGAGTTCGATAAGGATCATATCAGGTCAAGTTTTTGAAGTGGTGGCCTTAGCTAGTAACCAATTTTTGTCTGACCCGACCTTTTTGTTGACCCGACCAGACGGGCTATGTTTATGTGACCGACCCAGTTAAACACCTAGGTGGGGTAAAATATCTAAAATTTAAACAACGTTCGAGATAATGAATCAAAGAGATATACGTGGTTTATTTGAAATATTTCATGTGATGAGTTGGTTTATCAGTAAGCCTCTAGAAGGAATCCCCGTTTGGCTTATTTGCCAAGTTGGCATCTCTAACTCTTCAATTGGACAAGACAATCGAAGCAGGGTACCTACGATTTGCCCAATTAGTGAATGAAAAAGAGCTAGCTTATCATGTCTGTATGGAAGAACTGTTTGTTAACTATTTAACAACATTGTTATACTTGTTAGACCAGCCAAAAAATCAGGAACTCTCCTAATTGGCCAAAACAAAGCCCTGTAAGTTTATTTCACTAGAGACACCAATGCAAAAGCAACGACGTTGTTGCAACAATAGCCCCGTAAATTTATTTTACTTTCTAGGTTTTGTTGTGGAGAGGAGTACCGAGTTGGGTGATGAGAATAGGGCTAGGTAGAAACGAGTTGGGCTTTGATCGGATCAGATCGAGTTTTCTAAGCAACGACCTTATTCGTGATTTTCACACTCTCGCACCCAACTCATGTAAATCAACACATTATGCTTGTCACACTGTGAAATGTGATTATTATCCATTTTTTCCTTTTCCTTATACTAATATATTGATAATGCTACTCTCATTAGTATAATTAATGCAACTTCTACATTGCTAATGCACCTATTACTATTGTTATTGTTATTGTTATTATTGCTGATACAACAACTACAACTAATATTGCTATTTTTGATGCTCTTGTAACTACTACTGTTACTACTACTATCGTAGCAAGAGAAGAAGTAGCAAAAGAAACACCAATAGCAGCAATAGTTGCATTTGCAATATCTGCAACAGTACCAACAACAAAAGCACCAGAAGTAGGAGCAATAGTAATAGTAATGAGTGGCAACAATAACAACAATAACAATAGCAAAATAGTATTATTATGAGAATAACTACTTCTACCAATACCGCACCATTATTAATAGAGTTAGTCTACAATGGGTGTCCACATATCATGTGCATTAAAGCAGTCCACACATTTGTGTGACTGAGTGATGTGCATCGACTTCCGTGCATTCGAAGTCTTCGCATGTCATGCATTCACACTTAGTATTATAAACTTACTCTTGTTGCTACCATTGCATTACTAATACCTTTCTTCTATCATACACATAAAACTAATAATATTGGCACTCTCCATAATATTAGGATAAAGGATAGGCCCCTTTTGGACATTTGATCATTTTAATTTCAAAACTTTGCAAGTGTACAAGTTCGAATGTACTAGGGCAAGTACAAAGGTGTCGAATCACAGAGATTTTTCGTTTATCTCTTATTTAATCTCGTTTTACGAAGACTTTGGTAACATTGATTTCCTAATAAACAAAAGAAAATCTAAATAGTTTTGGAAGTAAGGAAAGAGAAAGTGAACTGGAATCCCTCTTGGATTAGGTGAATCCGTGGTAAGTTAATAAATCCTAATTTTCTCTCTATCGTGAATCTGTGGTACCCCCACTCCTGGCTACAAGCTCAATCACTTCGTATGTGGCTTAGGTGAATCTAATCGCGAGTTAGAAGGACCTAATCATTAAAGAACTATTGCATGAACCAACAGAACTACCCTACAAGGCCTCGCCTGTCAATGAATACCCTATCTAGGTTAACCCAATCCCTATAAGGCCACTGAATTAAACTAAATAAGATTGCAGCGTTACCATCGCGTTCTCGATCTAGTTGGAACCTTGAACATGTAATTGTACCATAATGGAATTCACAAATAGAAAAAGAAAATAGAAATTTATTAAGATCCTTATCCATAATACAAAAGAGATCCAACCCAAGGCTTCCACGCGCGCATCAATCTCGAAGTCTCCATCATCGCTGATGCAAGCTCTGGATGATGATTGCATTTAATCTCCCTCCATTCCAGAACTAATCCTACCTAATACTATGAAAACTCACGTCAGAGCCCTCTAGAACAATTCCGTCGTGTGAGTCCCCTAAAAGTAAGCCCTACGGTCCTTATTTATAGATTACAAGGCCCTAGAATAGATATACATGACAAGGAATCCCAAATTCCTAAAAATCCTCTAAGGAGATGAATCTGGAAGGAATTCTGTGCCGACTGAGAGTTATCCAGCCTACTTGAGAGATTCCCAGAGAAGATCTCGGCTTTCAAGGATATCCACAGTTGTTGCGCGCTTGAATTTTTGCCCAGAAACTCTATTTGGACTGGTCGAGTTTGGAGAACCGACCGGTCGAGTTCACTTTCCTTCTCCAGGTAGAAGACAATCCATGGAGGCTTCTCTTTGCTTTAATTATCAGACCGGTCAAATCAGATTGGACCGATCGAGTAATACTGCTGAGTTTTCTTTGTTCTATGTATAGCATTTCCGACCGGTTAGCTGAGTCCTGACCGGTCTCTCTTTTCATCTCTAAAGCCTTCTGGAGTTCTGACCGGTCGGCAGTGATGCTTCGACGATCCATTTTGGCTTTCTTCTCTTTAGCTGGTGCACTCCTCTGCTGCGCTATACCGACTGGTCAAAATTGCAGTTTCGACCGGTCCATTTGACCATTTGAAGCTCTCCTTTCAGCTACTCCTCCTTGGATCCTTGCCTTTTGGTTGGGTTTCTTCATATCTTTGCTCTTTTAACCCTTTTCAGGTTTAACCGGCTTTTACACCTGTTGCAACACAACATGAACTAAAAGCGTCTATTAGTAGTTACTTGAGGTTTAACAAAGCCGAGATTCGGGCAGAAATTATACAATATGTGAGTCCGATCACACCCCCAAGCCTCAACTTTGCTAGTCCTCAAGCAAAGACAACATTTAAACCATACCCCAAAAGCAATTCATTCTAATAATGTACGGACTAATTTAAGAAATAAAAGAGCCACTTTCGTAGGGAGCACGATTGCATTTAGCATATGCAATAAGCCTTTAAACCCCTAGGTGATCCCTGGTGGAGGAGTTGTATCTCCTGAGGGTTTTCCGTGAAGGCACCCACAAACTTTCAAGGTTGTTTCAAAATGATTAGTAAAAGATTTTTCAAAATCAATTTTCATATAATATATATATATATATTTTTTTAAATCAAATCTTGTAATCAACTTCAACATGCAACTTCTTATTTTCAAATACCGATACCATAAGAGGTCCACTGTTATTTATTCCAATTGGTCCAATGCTCCAATCCTCAGACCAATCTTTCTTCCATGCCCAGAGTATTGTGTGTGCAGGTGCCAATGCTTAGTTTGTTCTATCTCTGGATCAATCCAAACCTGGAATCGTCGGATCCCACGTCTCAACTCAATCCTTACCTTAGGTATACACTCTCAACAGGGCCACTCCGATGACTGGGCTATACTTTGCTCACACGTGGGATAGAGTTACAACATAGATTAAAGGATCCCACATAGTATTAGAAAGACGGTGCATCACAAAAATTTAAACTATAATCTCATAGAAGAGTGATGTTTGTTCCTATGCATGTTATATTATGTATCATAGTTATCGCATCATCACCCTCCATAAGGCATTTACCACCCGAGATTGGATCAAAAAGGTATTTTTACTAGGCTGTAATAGGGTTCGGGTGAAGGTTTAAGAAAGAAGGAGAAGTTGGGATTCAAACATCTCTGAGAAATCGGAAAAGAAACTCTATTTGATTTTCTATTTTTGCTTCTTTCTTTTTTAGTTTTTTTAGGATTTTCTCTTTGTTTTCTTTTCTCAACTCTTTCTTCTTTTTATTCCTTCTTTTCTTTTTGGATTGCCACTTCACAACTATTTTTCTTCTTTTTCTCTCCCTTTTTTCTTCTTTTCAACTATGCCATCTGCTTCTTGTAAGCATATTTCTTGCTCCCATTCACCTTTCTTTTGCTCTCATCCATCTTTCCAAAATTCTCAAAGATTGAAGAGTGAGACCTTATAATTTTACCACTAGTGTGTGGGTATGGTTAACATGGCTTATCAAGAAATAAATAAGGCAAGATTTTTTCTTTTTCATCGAGGCTCAAAGGGGTGCAAAAGATAATTGAGTATAAGGTGGGGAATTTTGGGCACAAACGAGCCAATAGATGGCCTTCAATCATCTCCTTTCCCGGTGGTAACGATGCCTATTTGCTTTAAGTTCACATACAATAATATGGACAATGCATGATTCACAAACCAAGTGAAACAAATGAGATTTAAACAATTTAGCACAGATTTCAAGGTTACTCTAAATTATTTTCAGCACTTATCAAGAACGACGGACAAAGGTTCTAAAGCTCACTAGTTTTAGTCGATTCTTGGAATTCTAAGATTTCATATTAGAACTAATCCATTGATTTCTAGACTTAAGCGTCGCAAATGGTGTAAAAAATTTTCTAGACATTGAATTTGGACCAATCCTTAAATTTTCACATTGGGACTAATTATCCTAAATAGCCGCAGTTTCATAATGATATGCGTATCTGAAAATTAAAATTACATGCATCATTGATTAGTTTTGAAAACTTCGGCAAAATAATTTTTTGATGGTTTTAAAACAAGGTTTTGAGGGTATCATAACCAAACATTCATAACCACACACCCCCAAACCTAAGTGGTGCTATGTCCACATTGCACAATAAGAGTTAGCCATTATACATCAGCAATAAGACAAGTGCAAAATATATCAAATCAGCCCACATGCCAAAAATAATTTCACCTACCACTTTGTCCGCTTTCGGGTAAATGAAAAGGGAGGAGGCGGCCGCGAGGGTACACCCTTACCATGAGAGAGGAGGGTGGAACCACCTAAATCATCATCATCGGTATCGAGGGCAATGGGAGACAATTGGTTATGCAAGTTGTTCATATCTTTCTCCCATTGAAGACAATCCCTAGCATGCTTCAAGGCAGCTTCCGCCAAAGATCTGGCATCCTCCTTATAGTAGTACTCCTCATATTTCAATTTGAGCTTAACTTCCTCATAATCCCCTTTCAGTGTAATCCAATTCGCCCGAAGAGAAACTGTCTTTGATCTCTCAGCGGCTAATGCAGTGTTCGATCAGTAAAGTTCTTCTTCGAGTGTATCGGTATACCTACCAAAACATGGACAAGAGCAGCATCCACCACAACCCGGAACCGAGTAGGTTTTCCCTAGAAAGGTACAATAGCCCAGGTCGACGGATCAGACACCACGATGTCAAGTGGACCCTCATGGCGCACAACCAATGCTAAGGAGGTCCCATCCTCGGGCACCTCATGTATAATCCCCTCAATGATTGGGGGGAGGAGCTAGGGTCCTTTAACTCAATAGGCTCGGGGGCACTGTTGGCATTCAGCTCTCCTAAGGAAGATGGGGGAGTCGAATCGGTAGGTTCGGTGGGAGGGGCCTCAGGTGGGGCCATGGCTAAGTCATCCTCCATGAAGGATTCGTCAGCAGGAGGTGTAGGGGGACGTGAACTAGACGGAGGAGCAGGTCCATTATCGTGGGAAGACCCACTCGGACCCATCCGTGACAGTAATAAAGAAATTCCCCCAATGCCTCATGCAACAATCCCCGCATAGAGGCGAGCTCAGCACAGATTTCTAGCTACCCCACCTCTAAAGCATGAAGGCGCTGCTCCACCATGAATTGAGATGTGCTATGGAAAAGTGGGTCCAATGGTGGGGCAGTGCTTCCATGAATGGCCTCATCTAAGAGGCCAGTATAGCCACCGACACTGATGTCAAAGGTGTCAGTAAAGAATATGGTGGGGGGTATATAAGATGTTATAGAAGTGGATGGGGTGGATACACCATGGACCTAAGCGGTACGATACATAGCCTATGTATCGTACCCCTTCAAAAGTAAGGTAATCATTGTCCGATACGGGCAATGTATCGCCCGTATCGAACGATACGACGATAATTTGAAATTATCAGACGATAATTTGAAATTATAGTCCGATAATTTTTTTATTTTTTATTTTTAATAAAATTGAATTTATCGGGCGATACGGGCAAATTATCGCCCGTATTGTCCGATACGGCCGATAATTTCAAATTATCGGCCAAGCCCCACCTCAGTTTTTTTCTTTGGTTTTTTGTCGAATTCTGCTTGTTTTTTTGTTTTTTTATTTTTTATAATCATTACATTCGCTGCAAATTATGCAACGGATATAATTTTATATCCGTTGCATAGTATTTTGTTATTATTTTATTAATTAAATGTTAAAACGTAAAGCAACGGATATAATAAATTATATCCACTGCATAATATATATATATATTTTTTTTAATTATATAAAACGTTATAAAAGCAACGGATATAATAAATTATATCCGTTGCATAGTATTTTATTATTATTTTATTAATTAAAACGTTGCAAAAGCGACGACTATTAGCAGACCATCCTCTATAAAACCCACCCGCTATTAGCAAGCTGGCAAGTGGCAACGGATAAGATCCACTCGCTATAAAACCCATCGGAGAGAGATTCTTCATTTGCAAACCATCCTCTTCTTCTCCACTTGCAAATCACCCGAGAATATCTTCTTTTTCTTCACTTGCAAATCACACGAGGATCTCTTCGTCTTCTTTACTTGCAAACCACCTGAGGATCCCTTCTTCTATACCAGTATACTTCTTCTTTCGCCACTTGTAATTCACTATACTACTTATTTCTTAGCCATCGGAGATCGAAATCGTAGAGACCAGATTGTCACACTTATATTTTCGTCGGATATTTAAGAGGAGGTATGATTTTTCATCATCTAACTTGTATTTTTAATTATTTTTTCATTAGATCTATTATATTTATTATTATTTTTTTAAATTAATTTTTATTTATTACTAATTTTATCATTAGATCTATTACTCTTTTTTTTTAAACTAAACTTTTTTTTACTAATTTTATTTTATAACTAAACTTGTTTATTTTGTATTACTAATTTTGTGCTATTAATTTTTTGACATATGCATGTGACACATATCACGTGTGATGTATCGCAACACATGTGACACGTATCACGCATGATGTGTCGCGACACATGTGACACAATGACATAGGTGTCGCGGCACATGTAATTGATGTGTTACACATGTGACTCATAACCCATGACACATCAATTAGACTAATTTATTATTACTAATTTTGTGCTACTAATTTTTTGACCTATGCATGTGACACATATCGCGTGTGATGTGTCGCGACACATGTGACATAGTGACACAGGCGTCGCGACACATGTAATTGATGTGTTACACATGTGACACATAACCCATGACACATTAATTACATTAATTTTTTGTTACTAATTTTATAATATAAACTTTAGCTTTAAAAAAAAATTAGTAATACAAAAATTACTAATTATTGACAAAAAATTAGTAACCGAAAATAAAAAAAAAGTTTAATTTTTTTTAAAAAAGTATAGTTTTAAAAACAAATTTAGAACTAGTTTAGTTTTTAAAATTTGTAACACAAAATAAAAAAATTTAGTTTTAAAATAAAATTAGTAAAAAAAAAGAGTTTAGTTTTTTAAAAAAATTAGTAACACAAAATTAAAAACAATTTTAAAACTAAAATTACTAATAAAAAGAGTTTAGTTTTTAAAAGTAGCACTAAAATTAGTAACATTAAAAACTAAAAAGAATTTAATTTAAAGAAAAATTAGTAATACAAAAATTACTAATTAGTGACAAAAAATTAGTAATCAAAAACAAAAAAAAAGTTTAATTTAAAAAAAAAAAGTATAGTTTTAAAAACAAATTTAGAACTAGTTTAGTTTTTAAAATTTGTAACACAAAATAAAAAAATTTAGTTTTAAAATAAAATTAGTAAAAAAAAAGAGTTTAGTTTTTAAAAAAAATTAGTAACACAAAATTAAAAAGAATTTTAAAACTAAAATTACTAATAAAAAAAGTTTAGTTTAAAAAAGTAACACTAAAATTAGTAACATTAAAAACTAAAAAGAATTTAATTTAAAGAAAAATTAGTAATACAAAAATTACTAATTAGTGACAAAAAATTAGTAACCGAAAACAAAAAAAAAAATTAATTTTTTTAAAAAAAGTATAGTTTTAAAAATAAATTTAGAACTAGTTTAGTTTTTTAAATTTGTAACACAAAATAAAAAAATTTAGTTTTAAAATAAAATTAGTAAAAAAGAAAGAGTTTAGTTTTTAAAAAAAATTAGTAACACAAAATTAAAAACAATTTTAAAACTAAAATTACTAATAAATTGAAAGCTTTTAGTCATAATTATGCAATACTTTAATTAGGGATCCGTCTTATTATAAAATATGCATCAAATAAGCTTTAAATATATGTTTAAAAAAGTAAAAAAAAAATTAAAAAATTAAAAAATTTATTTTTCTTAATTTTTTGAGATTTTTTAGGATTTAAAAAAAATAATAAAAAAATTTCAATGTATCAAACCGATACATTCAATGTATCGCCGATACATTGAATGTATTAGTCGATACCCGATCCATATCGTCCTGGAGGCCAGGACGATACGTATCGGAAAATCGATATTTTGATCCTTGGGATACACACTCAGTTGTAACAATAAGGTCTGTGAAAAGCATGGTCACCGAAGGTGCAACGATAGGTGAGTGGATGGATGTAGTCTCAACCCATGGGAAAGGAGATGGAGGTCAAGGAAACGAAGGGGTATGGAAAGCCTCCCGTCTCAAGTGGTGGTGATGGTGAGGGCGTAAAGGGTATAGGCTGGGCTAAAGAAGAGACCAGGATGGTGGTGTTGGCTACCCCAACAACATATCCAACAAGGTCGGGTGCAGAGACAACTGGTGTCTCCGTTGGAAGCATAGCCGAGGAAGAAGTTATAGCATCCTGCTCTGCAGCAGTGGGCATGGCTTTTCTCTATTGGTTCGCATCATAGAGCTTGGACAATTTTATCAACGGTGGCTCCTACGGGTCGATCTTGTACCCCTGTTGGAGTAACAAGCGCGTGATCGCTCACCTGTACGGGAGTCGAATTGACTTTTTGTGGGAGCGGGGTGCTGATCAGTCACATAATTTACCATTTATCACCTTTAACTTAGTGATGCTAGGCTTTAGTTTGCTACTAATAAGTTACTGATATGTAGATATTAAAGATAAACAGTAAAAGAGAGTCTAAGTGTTAATATTCATTAAAGTGAACTCAAATAGCAATAAGAATGACGATTGAGCATGTAAAGACGATTCGCCAATACAAGAAAGCTGAGAAATCATATTTAACGATTTTGCGCTACTGCTGAATTAAAAAGAAGAAAGAAAGAAATAAGATATTGTAATTTTATGATTCTTATAAAAGATGATTCTTCAGAAGCGACGAAAGAGTAAAGATGATATAGAAGAGAAAGGTAATAAATCATGAACAGAAAATCGTCTAGTATGAAAGCCATGAAAGAAGAGAAAATTGCGATTTACGATTTTCCAAGGAAGCTATAATAGAAGAGATTGTTATCTACGATTTCTAAAAATAAAAGCTTTCCTATTTACTGTTATTGCTACTGATCATGTGAGAGCTATCACCGCCATGAATAGAATTAAAAGACTTCTAGAATTAGAAGTTCCGCTGATCACGGATCTGAGAAGATTGATGAAGATATACTTTGAAGGGCTCTGCTGCTAAAGATTAAAGAACCTTCCAGAATCGCATCGACTAAAGAAAGCAAGGAAAAGATGAAATTAGAAGTAGAGTTATATTAGGATAGTTTTTACTTCTTTTAATAGATTTAGAACTTGTAAACCGACTCCTTATGATCTATAAATAAGAGAGCCCGGTGTAGGAATAATCATCAAAGAATTTCAGCATCAATTGACGCCTGAAGTTAGATTTTCTTCCGATCAGTAGTGTAAAATAGTTATAATAGATTAGATATCCAAGGTTTCTTAAGAGCAATTGACGACTGCAATTGAGTGCTGAAGATTAGAGTAGATATCTGTAGTTTCTCAGGAGCAATTGATGACTGTGACTGAGGGGTGAAGGATATATTTTACTTTACTTCTTAGTTTAGATTTTATTTTATGCATTTTACAACTTTATAAATATCTCCAAGTTTTAATTTGAATTGACAACTCAGGTTAGAATTTGTAGATTAGTGTAACGGTTTTTACTTTTCCATCTTCAGTTTTCTAAGCTTTGATTGACGCCCATAATTTAGGAAGTTATTAATTAGATTAAATCTGTATTGATAGGATCTTAGATTTGATTGACGACCAATGCTAAGAAACTAGAGATATAGTGTAACGGTATTGTTTAAATTCATAAATATCCGATAGCTGAAGATTGGGATTGACGACCTCAATTAGAAGGAGGATTTAGATTTATTTTATGCACTTTAGATTAAAACAAATTCTTTTATTCATATTTCTCCAGTGGATTAGATGTTAAAGATAAATAGAAGTTTTTTAAATAAGGATTTAAATAGAAGATATAAATAAGAAGTAAATAAATAGAAAAACTTCCTCGTGGGAACGATCCTATGCTAATACTATGATTTTCATTGTACACTTGCAATAGGTTAAGACTTGAATTTAATATAATTTTAATATATAAAATAAGTCGATCAAGTTTTTAGCGCTGCTACCTGGGAAGCAAAATTTATCTTTATTTATATTTTTTATCTAATATTTTTATTATTTTAGAAACTACTATTTATCTTTCTCTTTTTATTTTTCTTTGATCACTTCTTAAGCTTTTGCAGGTATATTCGGAGTAACGGATCAGAAGTTCAACACTTTTACTGGCCACAAAGACTAGAGGCTCAAATTTGTTTCCCTCCCTGCTTTCTAAAAATAATAATAATAAATATTATTATTATTTCTTTAGACATGCAGGGCCATAATTACCCATCTTGGCCAAGCTATCAGTCAACTTATGTTCCACAAGAGTACTCAACTACCCCTAAACAAATCTTTTCTTCTCAATGGGAAAACTCCGAGAACTCCTATGACCCTCAATGGGGAAACCATTACAATTTTCCACGAATGACCCAGCAAGATTACTTTTACGCATATCAGCAATACCCCTATAATTCTCAACCAATATATGCCACAAATCAATTTTTTAATCAACAACCTGTTACAAATGATGATGCCACTATTGTCCAAATTCTTCAAGATCTACAGCAACATGTGCATCAACGTTCTAAGGAATTATCTCAACTATCCCAAATTTCTCAAGATTTATACTCTTGTTCTCAGACCTTTACAAACTTAGGAACCAAAATCGAATAGATTTCTACACAATGGGAGGAAACAAGGAATAATGAAGGATTGTCACTACCAACAATCAACTTAGGAGAAAAGTTTAGTGAAGAGATTATACCCAATCCTACACCCCATATCCAAGTTGTTCAAACTTTATAAAGTGATAAGGTTGTGGATAACAAGGTAGATATGCCTACACCAGTAGTCAACCCTGAGCCTCAGGAAAAGGAAAACGAAGTCATAAAGGAAGTCCCACTACCAAAAAAAATAAAAAAAATTAGAAAAAAAAAAATTAAGAATGATGGTACACCCACATCTGTAATTGAAGTACCCTATGTACCAAAGTTACCTTTTCCTAACACTTTTGGTACACCATCGCCATTTGATAAAAATCTCAAAAAACTAAAGGAACTCATAGAAATCTTCAAGGAAGTGAAGATTAATTTACCTCTATTAGAAGCGATTAAACAAGTCTCCGCCTATGCACGATTTTTGAAAGAGATGTGTACGCAGAAACGAAAATGGCGAAACAACATCTTGCAAAAAGTTTTCTTAACTGAGCAAGTGAGCTCAATCTTACAATCTAGGACCCCTCCCAAGATTAAAGTTACTGGAGTTCCTACGATCCCCTGTATCATAGGAAACCACGCTATAAACAAAGCACTCTTGGACTTGGGAGCAAGTGTAAATTTGCTACCATACTCTGTTTATGAAAAACTAGGACTTGGAGAAATGAGGCCTACTTCGGTGATTTTTCAATTAGCCAATAGATCAGAAAGAAAGCCAGTAGGAGTAATTGAAGATGTCATGGTTGGAGTCGATAAATTTGTTTTTCCTTTCGACTTCCTGGTGTTAGACATGGAACCAAGTTCCAAATCCCCAACACAAATTCTTGTTATACTCGGTAGACCATTCTTGGCTACGACCAACGCTTGCATAAATTGTAAAACCGGGATAATGGAAGTCTCTTTTGGAGATATGTGAATCCAGTTGAATGTTTTCTTAGCAGCTAACCAAATGGCTTCAATTGACGATGAGGAATGCTTCAACATTGACAAAATTGAAGAATTGGTAGAAGAACCATTGCCCTTCGTCCTATCTAAAGATGTGCTACAAACTGCATTATGGTATACGAATTCAGAAGACTCAAACTTTCAAATAAAAGAGGTAATGTCTGTGTTGGACACTGCCAAAACATGGAAACCATGGATAGAACCTCTACCCATCACTTCCAGTGAGCCTTTATAATCATCTGTTGAAAAAGCACCGTCTTTGGACTTAAAACCACTTCCCAACACCCTCAAGTAAGCATTTCTTGGGCCCCATGAAACTCTCTCAGTAATCATCTCATCTGCTCTTAGCAAGGAACAGGAGATTAACCTGTTGGCCATACTATAGAGCATAAACATGCAATAGGGTGGACTATTGCCGACCTTAAAGGACTTGATCCGTCAATTTGTATGCACCAAATTCATTTGGAGGACAATGCCAAAACCTCACGAGAAAGTCAATGACGGTTGAATCCAAACATCAGGGAAGTAGTACAAAAGGAAATCGTAAAGTTGTTAGATGCATGTATTATCTACCAAATTTTTAACAGCCAATGGGTGAGCCCGATTCAGGAAGTTCTAAAGAAATCTGGGATTACCATGAAAGAAAATGCATCCGACAAACTAGTACCATTACGCAAAACCACGGGGTGGCGGGTATGTATTGACTATCGGAAGCTTAACTCCATGACATGCAAGGACCACTTTCCATTATCCTTCATTGACCAAATTTTGGAAAAACTTACAGGTCAAGAATATTTTTGCTTTCTAAACAGATATTTAGGATACAATCAAGTACCGATGAATCTGGAGGATCAGGAAAAGACCACCTTCACATGTCCTTGTAGAATGTTTGCTTACCGACGCATGCCCTTCGAGCTATGCAATGCACCAGCAATATTCCAAAGATGTATGATGGCCATATTTTCTGACATGGTCGATAGGTTTCTGGAACTATTTATGGATGATTTTTCAGTATTTGGCCGCACCTTTGATTCCTGTCTTGATCACCTACCCCTTGTTTTAAAAAGATGCGAAGAGACCAATCTGGTGCTAAGTTGGAAAAAGAGCCATTTTATGATCCAAGAAGGCATTGTCTTAGGTCACATCGTCTCCAAAAGAGGAACAAAAGTTGACAGGGCTAAAATTGATGTGATAGCTAATCTACCTCTACCTACCTCGGTGTGGTAGATTTGATCTTTCCTTAGCCATGTTGGTTTCTTCTGTCGCTTTATTAAAGATTTTTTTAAAATCTCAAGACCATAGTGTAACCTATTAGCAAATGACGTACCTTTCAACTTTGATGATGCCTGTCTTGACGCGTTCAATAAGCTCAAAGCCCTCCTCTCATCTGCACCAATCATTCAATCTCCGAACTATTCCCTACCTTTCGAAGTAATGTGCGATGCTTTCGACTACGTAATACGTGCAGTCTTAGGACAGCGGAAAGATAATATCCCTCATGTAGTTTATTACGCGAGTCGTACCTTGTTTGAAGTGCAAGTTAACTACACCACCACTGAGAAGGAGCTTCTCACTGTCGTATTTGCATTAAACAAATTCCGACCGTATCTATTGGTATAAAAAACTATCATTTTTTTGGATCACTCTACACTAAAATATTTATTGGCTAAAAAGGATGCCAAACCGAGACTAATCCGGTGGATCCTACTTTTACAGAAATTTAACTTCGAAATAAAGGATAAGAAAGGAATTAAAAATATAGTGGCAGATTATCTGCCCAGAATCGAGATGCCTAAGACCATCAGTAAAGAACCTCTCCACGATACCTTTACAGACAAGCAACTTTTCGCCGTCCAAGTAAAAGTTCCACGGTATGCCAATATCATAAATTATTTGGCAACAGGTAAGATCTCCCCAAACTGGTCAAATCAAGATAAATATATTTTCTTTGCTAACGTCAAATATTATATTTGGGAGGACCCAGACCTATTTAAAATATGCTCAGACCAAATAATCCAAAAATGTGTGCCCGATAGTGGCACCAATAATATCCTACGATTTTTTTACACATATGCTTGTGGAGCCACTTCGGTGGTAAGAAAATGGCTGCCAAGGTACTGCAATCAAGAATTTATTGGCCATCATTATTCAAGGATGCTCAAAATTTTTGTCAGGCCTGCAATCAATGCCAGAAATCAGGAGCCATGTCCCGAAGGAATATGATGCCTCTACAACCGATTTTGGTCACAAAACCCTTTGATGTATGGGGCATAGACTTTATGGGCCCATTTCCACCCTCATACGGATATATGTATATCCTTATAGTCGTTGACTACGTATCCAAATGGACCGAACCATCAGCCACAAGGACTAATGATCATAAGGTGGTAATCTCTTTTATCAAAGAAAATATATTTGCACGATTTGGAACCCCACAGGCTATTATAAGTGACGAGGGCAGTCATTTTTGTAACCGGTATTTCAAGAGTTTACTTAAAAAATATGAAGTTACACATAAAATCGCAACTCCCTATCACCCTCAGACCAGTGGTCAAGTAAAAGTTTCTAACCGTGAAATAAAGAAAATATTAGAAAGAATTGTTAGACCTGATTGAAAGGATTGGTCCCTAAAACTGCATGATGCTCTATGGGCATATAGAATAGCCTACAAAACCCCTATTAGTATGTATCCTTTCCGATTGGTGTACGGTAAGGCTTGTCATCTACCTGTCGAATTAGAGCATAAAGCTTTCAGGGTGATTAAGACACTTAATTTCGAACTAACTACATCTGGAGAACAACAAAAACTAGAACTTAATGAGTTAGAGGAGATCCGAAATTATGCCTATCAAAATGCTCGAATTTATATGGCCAAAACTAAAGCATTTCACGATAAATATATTTTGAGAAAAAGTTTTGAGTCGAGCCAACAATTCTGGTTATATAATTCAAGGTTAAAATTGTTCCCTAAAAAATTACGAAGTCGTTAGGACGAACCTTATAACGTCGTAGAAGCATTCTCTCACGGGGTTGTCACTATTCAGGATCTCAGGGACAATCGTACTTTTAAGGTTAGATTTAAACTAATGGTGACTTTATAAGAAAAAGACACAGTGGTCACAATATCACTAAAAGAACCAGAATATGATTGACAAACTAATAGGCAGCGTCGTGCTACCGACTCATTTGTAGCAATTCTGTAAACTTTTTAGATGTACAATATTAGGCATAAGTATTTTTAGGTATATACAAAAAATCGTAGTGATTACAATTTCTCATACTTATTATACAATCGTAGCGATTACGATTAATTGATGCAAGCGTGAATTTAATCGAGTACCTAGCTATCGTATGGGCACAACTTTCGATAACAATGGCGTCGCCACAATTCACGTGGTGCAGACACGTGTTTTACCATTAATGGATATACCAACTGGTTGCACTCCACAACGCCAGCCATAACTTCCATTAATAGCGACTATTCACATTCCGGAATCCTTAAATACGAACCTACATCGCCAGTACTTTCATTCCATTCCATTTACATCTTTCATTCATCTTCAACATATTCACAATGGAAAATCCACGAAATTGGTCTGAGTTTGCAGAAGATTTTTCCCGCCTCATACTACAACGCGAGGACTAGATCACAACAATATTAGAAGAATGAGGCCGGGTAATCAGTGAAATCATAGCTCTCTTCGGCTCATTCTCCATCCAAGCCCGGATTGATGACACCATCCATCCCCCAGCTCGTACACCTCATCCTCCACTGCCACCTCCTAAGTCTTCTTAACCATCCCTTACCCTTTTCTGTTGGACGCACCCGCTTCTGGGGCATGACCCTTCCTTTTTGTTTTGGGCGACAATATTTTAGTAGCCGAGGACCGATCTTTATCGAAGACGAATCCTTATCTCGGATGTTGCTGCTAGTGTCTTAGTTTAGTGTATGTCTAGATTTTTCCTAGGAATTTCTTTCGATGTAATTAGTTTTCTTTCCATATTTCTGTAAGTAGTCCATATATATAAATAGTTCTTTTGTTATATTTGCTATTTTGAATCATTTTTTTTAGATTGTATAAAATCGGTAGTATTTTTCTCCCAAGTTTGGGGGAAGGTTTTTTATTCATTTTGCATATTATAAACCCGGTAATTGACCCAATAGTAAAATAGGATAATATTTTTCTTATGTGTCCCCTGTTTTGTAGAATGAGGACATTGTCCTAATTAAGTTTGGGGGGGGGGGGGGGGGTGATGTTTTGAAAATATAATACATTAGAATAGTTTTTTTCTTTAGAGTTTTTTTTAGAATTTTCTAAAATTAAGAAAGTTAATCATTATATGAGAATTATGATAGAAAAAAATATGAAAATCTGAAATTCTTAGCAACCCATTATAGTATTAGTTCAAAAATCAAAATAACATAATTACAATTCAAAGTAAAGCATCTCTAGAACACTGTATCAGGTGAATGTTTGAAACTATACAATTAATCTGAACTGTAAATATTTTAAATTATAGTTTTAAAATCATATAACTAGTGAGCTATAGAGCATATTTCCTCTTTTATTCTGAAAAAGAGAGACTATTTTTTTCATACTAAATTTTACTTGAACTTCTCTACTATTTTAAATCTCATAATACTGAACTTAGAATCAAGATATTCTGTAAATATGATTATTTATTTATTTAAAACTGTCTATTAAATATATCAAAGCAATAAGGCATTCATATTAGTAAATCGTGAAAATGACTAAAGGCCATCTTTTGTTAAACCAGAGCCAAAAAGTCAAAAATCTTATAATATTTTATCCTTTGAACCCATCTTAGAAGCCTAAAAACTAAATTTCTTTGTACCAAATTTTTATAAACCTTTAACCATATGTACCACCCAAAATTTTCTATCCTTGACCTTTATAACTTCTAAGAGTTTAGAATATAAAAGAAGGGGAAAAGAGAGAGTGAAAGGAGTATATGTGTAACAGATAAAGGATCTGTTGAAAAGGGTACAAGTAAGAAGAAATACAATCGTATACAAATATGGGAAAAGAAATAGAAGAAATCATAAAAAGAGGATTCCATGAAAAAAAAAAAAGAGAAGCAAAAAGCTTCCAACTAGAAAAGAAAAATGGAATTGAGACTAGAAAAAAAATGGGAAGAAGTTATCCAAAATGAGGATACTTACTGAAGCTGAAAAATATAAAAGAATAAGAGAAGGAAGAGCTAAATTCTCATAAATAATTTTGAATTCTCTTTACCTTTTTCTTTGAAACCTTTTGAAAACTCAAAGCCCCATTACAAGCTGAAGGAAAGACCTTTGTGATTTACGATTTAAAAGAATATGAGTCTAGTAGAGATATATAAAATAGATATTATGAATAAATGAAGAAGTTATATGAATATAACTGATTATCCTTTTCATGAGATTTATCTTCTTAGTTAATTGTCTGATGAAATTTGCATATATATCTGAAATATTGTGAGCACCCAAAAGTTCAATTATTTTTTAGAGTATGTCAATAAGTGAGAGTTTGGATGAAAATATTTTCTAAAAACTGCAGTTTAGAAAAATCTATGATGAATAAATTTTTCATTGATATGCACACACTCCACACTACACCGAATTGAAATTATTGAGTTCTGATATAGGATAATTATGATGATGGAAAGCTAAGAATAAAAAATTTGAAATTTTTTGAAAAATAGTGAACATCTAATAATTGACTAAGTAATTAGTACATAAAAATTTATGTTTTAAATTTTTAGTTTTGAAAAATATTTTTAAAAACTCAAAAATATTGAAAGTTTATAGGTAACTTCACTGAAAACCTTCAGGAGACTACAACTCCTCCACTAGGGATCACCTAGGGCTTTAAAGGCTTGTTGCATTCGCTAAATGCAATCGTGATCCCTACGAAAGTAGCATTTAAATTTTTAGTTTTAGGATAGTTTAATTTTCCTTGTTTACTAGGACTACTAAAACTTAAGTTTGGGAGTGTGATCAGTCACATAATTTACCATTTTATCACCCATAACTTAGTGATGCAAGGCTTTTGTTTGCTACTAATAAGTTACTAATGTACAGATAGTAAAGATAAATAGTAAAAGAAAGCCTAAGTGTTAATATTCATTAAAGTGAACTCAAATAGCAGTAAGAATAACGATTGCACGTATAAAGGCGATTCGCCAATTCAAGAAAGCTGAGAAATCATATTTAATAATTTTGCACTACTGCTGAAGTAAAAAGAAGAGAGAAAGAAATAAGAAATCATAATTTTACGATTCTTTTAAAAGACGATTCTTCACAAGCGATAAAAGAGTAAAGACGATATAGAAGAGAAAGGCAATAAATCGTGAAAAGAAAATCGTCCAGTATAAAAGCCATGAAAGAAGAGAAAATCGTGATTTATAATTTTCCAAGAAAGCTATATTAAAAGAAATTATTATCTATGATTTCTAAAAATATAAGGTTTCCTATTTACTGTTATTGTTGTTGATCACGTGAGAGCTATCACCGTCATGAACAGAATTAGAAGACTCCTAGAGTTAGAAGTTCAGCTGATCACGGATCTGAGAAGATTGATGAAGATATACTCCGAAGGGCTCTGCTGCTAAAGATTAAAGAACCTTTCAGAAGCTCATCGACTAAAGAAAGCAATGAAAAGATGAAATTAGAAGTAGAATTATATTAGGATAGCTTTTACTTCTTTTATTAGATTTAGAACTTGTAAATCGACTCCTTATGATCTATAAATAAGAGAGCTCGGTATAGGAATAATCATCGAAGAATTTTAACATCAATTGACGCCTGAGGTTGGATTTTTTTTTTATCAATAGTGTAAAATAATTAGAATAGATTAGATATCCAAGGTTTCTCAAGAGCAATTGATGACTACAATTGAGTGCTGATGATTGGAGTAGATATCTGTAGTTTCTCAGGAGCAATTGATGACTGCGGCTGAGGGGTGAAGGATATATTTTACTTTGCTTTTTAGTTTATATTTTATTTTATGTAATTTACAGCTTTGTAAATATCTCCAAGTTTTAATTTGAATTGATGACTCAGGTTAAAATTTGCATATTAGGATAACGATTTTTACTTTTCCATCTTTAGTTTTCTAAGGTTTTATTGGTGCCCAGATTTTAGGAAGTTGTTGATTAGATTAAATCTGTATTGATAGAATCTTAGACTTGATTGATGACCAATGCTAAGAAACTAGAGATATGGTGTAACGACATTATTTAAATTCATAAATATCCGATAGCTGAAGATTGAGATTGGCGCCCTCAATCAGAAGGAGGATTTAGATTAATTTTATGCACTTTAGATTAAAATAAATTTTTTTATTTATATTTTTCCAGTAGATTAGATTAGATCTTAAAGGTAAATAGAAGTTTTTAAAATAAGGATTTAAATAGAAGATATAAATAAGAAGTAAATAGATAGACAAACTTCCTCGTGGGAATGATCCTATGCCAGTACTATGATTTCCATTGTGCGCTTGCAATAGGTTAAGACTTGAATTTAACATAATTTTAACACATAAAATAAGTCGATTAGGTGCTGCCAGTTTCTTAAGGGTATCGAGGAGCCCAAAGAAAACCAACTGCACCGATGACACCCACCAGCCCTTAATTACGGGGTAAAGGACCTTCAGAATGCCCCCAAACGTTGGGTCTTGTGTGTAATGGGACGAAGGGCGGATCGTGTGGTAAAGGTAGGGCCCACTGGTGGTTTACGAGAGATGGGATTGACCAATTCTATAAATTCAGGGAAGTTTTTTCCTTTAACTAGTCCACTTCCTAGAGGGCATACAGCAGGGAGACCGAAGGCAGTTACTAATGCAGCCTTATTGATTGACAGGTCAAAATCATCAACCTTAGTAAAAAATTTCCCTTATTCGTCAGTATTATAAATGAGATTTTGATAGGAGAGACGAACATGGGGAGGGTAAACTACCGTCGCTGATGGAATCAACAAACTCTCGAGGTCGGCTCACCTAAAGAAGGCCAGTGCAAACAAGGTTTCGGGAAGTTGGCCAAAAAATTTCCTATCGAACTCGGGTTCGATAGAGAAATCATGGTGCATCCTTGCAGGAGTAGGCATCTCCCGCTGGAAGGTTTGAGTCTCAGGAACGACCGGTGGTCGTTGTGGTGCAACAGCCAACAACCTTATGCCAATACGAATACTGACACTAGGGTTCGACGACACAGTGATTTGTGCTTTCTTCTTAGGCAAGGCATCCACCATGGGTGCCTTGCCATTGTTGCGCTTTGACACCATTTCCTAACTCACACAATTAAAATAAAGAAAAAGAAAATCTTAGGATTACCCTTGAAGCGTGAACGTTGGTGCGAAGAGTCGGCTGTTAACTCACATACTGTCTTGGATAAGATTGAAATGCAGCATGATATGCACATAATTCACAGAGTTTGCAGAGAGATCCACAGGCAAAAGGAAGAAAAAGGAGAGAGTGCAAGGGAGCTATGGCAAGACCAATCAAAACGGGATATCGACCGAACTTGGAGCTTTTTATAACCCCAAGATTAAAGATCCTGACCGGTCGAAACCATTTCGACCGGTCACCAAATTAGGAGAAATTGTTCTGAAATAGGCTCCCAATTATTAGACCAGTCGAAACGGGTTCAACCGGTCAGAAAGCATTAATAGAAACCTTTGAGTTTCTATTGATCGGTCGGTCTTAGGCTGATCAGTCTGCATTTCTCCTTCTGGAATAAATGGACTGGTTGAAATCTATTTCAACCGGTCGACTAATTGGTAGAGAACTGAGTTCTCAACCCAACATTCAGGTTACTTATTATTTATATATATATGTATATATTTTTTATTTTTTTTTATTCTCTCTATCCCTAACACTTGCACAAAACCAAACAAATTAAATCTAATAACTTAATCCTAGTCTAATATGTTACAATGGGCTTGGGTTGCCTCCCTAGAAGTGTTGCAATTATGTCGACAGGTCGATGAGGTCTATGTGCTCACTATGGTACTGGTGGTTCAGGGGAAGACAAAGGCTCCCCACCCATAACATGACCTTTTGGATTATTCACCGGTTGAGACGGTAACCGGCCCTCGTCCCTTTTGTTCAAAGCAATTGCTAGTTGCCCGAGTTGGGTTTCCAGCTTAGCAATGGACTGAGTGTGGGAATGGAGCAACTGCTTTTGTTTCTTAGATGGTTGCTGCCAGCTTTGTGCTGCTTGCAACATAGTTTCCTCGAAATTGTTGTTATTCCACCGAGGTCTATTCTGTTGTTGGCCTTGGTATTGTGAGGGTTGCGAATTGAATGTGGGCTTATAAGGCTGAGAATTACCCTGATCCGCATTACTCTTCCAGGCCAGATTCGGATGATTTCTCCAGCTCGGATTATCGGTGTTTCCAAAATTGTTTTGATCTGATTGCTGGAAGGAATTTGCAGTGTTTATGTGTTCTTGCACCGCCTCAAGGTATAATGGAGCTGCTGGACAATTGGGAGGTGTATGAGCCGGGCTTTGGTATATGCCACAAACCTCAGTCACTTGAGCTATTGAGTGCGTGTGACAGCTCGGATTTCGGGGCCCCAAAACCCGTGTCATCGGTGGGCTAGCGCTAAGGCCGAGCCCGGGAATGGATCATATCGCGTCACAACATGCACGGTGAAATCTAAGCATAACCATTTCCAACTCATAGCATAAACAAAAAAAAATGGAACATTATCCTTCAGCCCAGAAACCCAAAAGACGGTTCTAATTCCATAAGAAAGCCTATGGAAAAAGAACCGTTGAGAGCCACCGGTAAGACCCTTTTCTTACCGAACATGGTTCAACAAAAATAATCAATTACATCATTTGGAAGTTATCCCTCTCTCCTTATCCAAAACAAGGCAAAATTTAATACAAGACTTAGGCCGGACCTACTCAGGTCTAGCACAAAGGAAACAATTCTCCGGATGCGCCTCTTCCAAGTCCTTGCTGGAGGAGTAGTCCGAGTCTTCTCTCTCGGGAACCTCCTCCTCAGCGCCTTCACCTGAACCTATGACATTTATAAAGAAATGAGCTTCATCCAAGCTCAGTAGGGAAAGACTCATAGCATGCTTATCATTACATCAAACACATATCTTATAGCATAATGTAAATGGAGCAATTATGAACACATGCAAAGTGGTGAGTCTCACAGCCTTAACACACATATATGCAATGCCAATGGGATTCATGCACAAGCTCACACTTCTATTCCGGCATGAAAAAGGAAACTTAAAGGTGCTTTACTTAAAGTAATAGAATGAGGAACTATAGCCTCAAGCCCCCGATGGAATACCCACCATCGTCACTCACATGAGTCATATGCACATATATCCAAGGTCCCATAGAGTTGGACACTTGGCCGAACGAAGTTACCGTTATACGGTAGGAGTCACATAGCACATACACATATCACACAAAGGGTGTACGGATTGGCCGCCGTACCGGTCACGGATATCCTGCCGTGTCAGTCACGATTATACCGCCGCGTCGGTCGGGTATTCACATAACCTTAAATCGCAAGTGCATACATATAGCTTATCGCCGTGTAAAGTGATAATTATAATTTATGTCTAAAATTCAGAATAAGAGATAAAGGTTTCACGTACACATTTCGAACGGATCTCAAGATTTCATAAGTCTCATGTACTTCCAAATCTTGCTTAACGCATGTCACATTAGTTATGCAGAAATCACATGATCAAATCGAAAAATGCATCATACCATAACACACTTATTGACGAAAACAATGCACATGATATCTAGTTTTTTCCCTACCCCACAGATTCGACCCGTGCTTGCTCAAGCCTTCACAAAGATTGGGTTCCCTTACTCACAAAAGTTCACCTAAACATGATCATTTTCATTAATTAGAATGAGGCAAAACACACTGTGGAAAGTCCCCTTGAAATCCCACAGTCAAAACTCAACAAACAATGAAATCTGGGAATTTCGATCGATCGAATCCCTGTTTCGATCGATCGAAATAATTTTTGATCGGTCGACCTCTCTCAGAAACTACAAAACATACTCTCATTCAATCGGACGAATTTTCAAATTGACAAAAACGAAAGTAATTCGATCGATCGAAACAAAGTTCGATCGATCGAATTCCACAGAAGGCATTTCACCTTAACACAGTTCGATCGGACGAGTCCCAATTCATTCGATCGAAATTACATAATTCGATCGATCGAATTTAATTCGATCGGTCGAATTCTCACAACAAAATTCTAACGTTATGTTTCTATACAAATTGATCGATCGAACTTCGAACGAATTTCTCAGGACTTCGTTTCTTCCCATTTTTTAATGCCATTTCGATCGATCGAACCATAATTCAATCGATCGAAATGAGCAGATTTCGCTCATTTTTGGGTTTGTCACCCCCGATCTCTTCACTTTGAATCAATCTCATTTTCTTGAGATTCTCATAAGGACACGCACTAATTCAACTCCACACTATAGATCCATAACAGATATTCACCCTCCTTACCTTGATTCAAACGAATCCTCTTCCTTGCTTCAAGACGAGTCAGGGTTCACTAAGTGGCCGCAGTTCGTTCCGATCTCCAATTAATCCGTCGTTGCATTGATGATAAATAAATCAATCAGACAATGGTGAGCTTTCAACCTTAAGTTTCACCCTCTTTCATCTTAACTCTCAATCACAAGCATTTAGTACACAATTAAATGCCCTAGGTTTTCTTTTATACACTAGCTCCTATACTTGAGTGTAAAACAGCTACACTTAAGGGACATGTGTGAGAGTTTCAAGCTTCCACATCCAGTCTACATAAGATCGATCCGATCCGTTGGATTTGATCTATAGACATTACATCATTGTTAAAGGGGGTCCTCGGTGCATGATCCGTCGGCACACACACCGAGTCTTATGGATCATGGCCTAAAAAGGTTGGGACGTTACAGTGCGACTTCACACTCAACATGGATTCAAATTTCCTTTCCAAAGTCTCGACCTTGGTAGAAATATCCCTCTTTGGTTTTAGCTCGTATATACCTCCTCGCTTAGGAGGTACAGCTCACGAAACATCGAGATCCATCCGATTCGATGGGGCTTGTTGCACCGAATTCTCACTTAAGTTTTCAAACAGCTCCCAAGCATCGTCTGCAGTCTTTGTCAGAAACATTCCCCCATAAGAAGCATCTATCATCTGTCAGTTTGACTCAGTCAACCCTTCATAAAAGCCTTGCATGATTTGATAGTTCGGGACCCCATGATGGGGACACTTACGCAGAAGTTCGTTTAAGCGCTCCCAGCTCTCATGGAAGGATTCATCTGGATCTTGTTTAAACGATGTTATGGGCTTCCGGATGATATTCGTCTTACCAATCGAAAAATATTTTATTAGGAATTTTGTCTGCAGCTGTTCCCAATTGTTTATCGAATCCCTAGGGAAAGAGTTCAACCACTTCTTTGCCTTATCCTTTAATGAGAACGGGAAGAGCCTCATACGAGTAGTCTCTTTTGATAGCGCGTTAATTTAAATAGGGTCAAGACTTCCAAAAAGGTTGTAACATGGTCATAGGGACCTTCGTTGTTAAGCCCATGAAAGCTTGGAACATTTGAATCAGGTTGGGCTTAATTTCGAAGTTCTTTTTGACTGTTGTGGGTAATCGAATACAAGAGGGAGTGGTAAGAGTTGACTGTGTATAATATTCCCTCAATGTTTTAGCCTCATTTTGGTCTTCTCCCACCATATTAAATTGAATTAGGGGTAGGGTGGGGTGGCTTGAATGTTCAAAACTTACGACGTTTTGAGAGGACCAAGAGCTACCGCGAATTTGCCGACACGTCCTCTCAAGCTCAAGGTCTATTCGCTCAAGAGAAGGAAATTCAGACCTCAACCTCGGCATAAACAAGAGGAAAATGAAAATAAAATACTTAGTTTATTACTGGGAAACCAAAAACGCGTACCTTAGCCTCTTGCAGTGTCTCGTGATAAGCTTTGGTGTATTCGAGCCTTCAATACTCCAGACCTACAACACACACTCTACAATTAGTATAATAGTACAAAAGTACAGTAAAACTGAATTCAAATAAGAAATAAAGCTGAAATCCCCAGCAACGGTGCCAAAAACTTGATCGTTTTAATTTTAAAACATTGCAAATGCGCAAGTTTGAATGTACTAGGGCAAGTACAAGGGTGTCGAACCGCAAGGATTTGTTGTTTATCTCTTTATTCAATCCCGTTTTACAGAGACTTTTGTAACATTGATTTCCTAATAGACAAAAGAAAATCTAAATAGTTTTGGAAGTAAAGAAAGATAAAGTGGACTAGAATCCCTCTTGGATTCTAGACGGGTAAGTTAATAAATCCTAATTTTCTCTCTATCGTGAATCCCTGGTACCCCCGCTCTTGGCTACAAGCTCAGTCACTTCGTATGTGGCTTAGGTAATCTAATCGCGAGTTATAAGGACTTAATCATTAAAAAACTATTGCATGAATCAACAAAACTACCCTACAAGGCCAAGCCTGCCAGTGAATACCCTATCTAGGTTAACCCAATCCCTACAAGGCTACTAAATTAAACTAAATAAGATTGAAGCGTTACCATTGAGTTCTCGATCTAGTCGAAACCTCGAGCATGCAGTCGTACCATAATAGAATTCACAAATAGAAAAAGAAAATAGAAATTCATTAAGATACTTATCCAGAATATAGAAGAGATCAAACCCAAGGCTTCCACGCGCACATCGATCTAGAAGTCTCTATCATTGCTAATGCAGGCTCTGGATGATGATTACATTCAATCTCCCTCCATTCCAAAACTAATCCTAACCTAATACTATGAAAACTCATGTCAAAGCCCTCTAGGAAGATTCTGGTGTGTGAGTCCCCTAAAACAAAACCCTATGGTCCTTATTTATAGATTACAAGGCCCTAGAACAAATGTACACAACAAGGAATCCCCAGATCCTAAAAATCCTCCAAGGAGATGAATCTGGAAGGAATTCTGCGTCGATTGGGAGTTATCCAGCTTGCTTGAGAGACTCCCGAAGAAGATCTCGGCGTTCAAGGATATCCACAGCTGTTGCACGCTTGAATTTTTGCCCAGAAACTTTGTTTGGACCAGTCGAGTTTGTAGAACCGATCGGTCGAGTTCACTTTCCTTCTCCAGGTAGAAGATGATCCACAGAGGTTTCTCTTTGCTTTAATTATCAGACTGGTCGAATCAAATTGGACCAGTTGAGTAATTCTGCTGAGTTTTCTTTATTCTATGTATAGCATTTCCGACCGGTCGGCTGAGTCTTGACCGGACTCTCTTTTCATCTCTGAAGCCTTCTATAGTTCTAACCGGTCGAAAATGATGCTTCGACCGGTCCATTTTGGCTTTCTTCTCTTCAGCTGGTGCACTCCTCTGCTGTGCTATACCGATTGATCGAAATTGCAGTTTCAACCAGTCCATTTGACCATTTGAAGCTCTCCTTTCAGCTGCTCCTCCTTAGATCCTTGCCTTTTGCTTGAGTTTCTTCATATCTTTGCTCTTTTAACCCTTTTTATGTTTAACTAGCTTTTACACCTGTTGCAACACAACACGAACTAAAAGCGTCTATTAGTAGTTACTTGAGGTCTAACAAAGTCAGGATTCGGGGATAAATATACAATATTTGAGTCCGATCAACATTTAAGCACCAAATGGTGTTTAAATGATCTTACACCATTATGATGTCAGTTTTTATCTCACATTATTAAAGTGTGATTTATCAATATGTCATGCGACATACATCTTGATCAATCTAAATTGTCCAAGTGGCAAACTATCATTGGAATATGTTTCAACTTAATATAAAGAAATGTTGATAAGTGGATGTCAGCCATCCTATTGAAGAACTTTAATATCAGCCATTAAAATTAAAGCAACGATTGATATTATAGTCCACAGATCAAATAATTTAAATCTCCCTACGACACCATTTTTGGGCCTTTTGCATTCTGATCTATGATCTATCACTTTGATGATTCGAATCACCCAAATCTTAAACCATTGATGGTGTAAGATCATTTAAACACCATATGGTGTATAAATGACGGTCAGGAGAGTCAGTCCCTTAGGATAAAGGCAAACTACTCTCAAGGTTTAGGTAACTTACCTAGACCCATGATAGTTGAACAAGGCGTGGACGGGGGCGTACCAAAGTGGGTGAGGGACTTGAACGAATTAAGTTAGACAAGGATCTAATCAGGTCGAGTTTTTGAAGTAGTAGCCATATCTAGAAACCAATTTTTGCCTGACCTGACCTTTTCGTTGACCCGACTAGGCGGGTTATGTTTATGTGACCGACTCAGTTAATAACTAAGGTGGGGCAAAATATCTAAAAATTTAAACAATGTTCGAGATAACGAATCAATTAAATTTGCGTGGCTTATCTGAAATATTTCATGTGATGATTTGGTTTATTTGTAAGCCTCTAGAAAGAATCCCCATATGGCTTATTTGCCAAGTTGGCATTCCGACTCTTCAGTTAGACAAGACAATCGAAGCAGGGTAGCTACGATTTGCCCGATAAGTGAAAGAAGAGCTAGCTCATTATGTCTATCTAGACGAACTATTTGTTAACTGCTTAACAATATTGTTAAACTTGCCTGATGAGCCAAAAAATCAGGAGCTCTTCTAATTGTCCAAAACAAAGCCCTGTAAGTTTATCTCACTAGAGACACCAGTGTAAAAGGAACGACGTTGTCGCAACAATAGCCCCGTAAGTTTATTTTACTTTCTAGGTTTTGCTGTGGAGAGGAGTAATGAGTTGGGTGAAGGGTATACGGCTGGGCAGAAATGAGTTGGGCTTAGATCTGATCAAATCAAGCTTTCTAGGCAGCAACCTTATTCGTGATTTTCATACACGCACACCCAACTCATGCAAATCAACACATTATGATTGCCATACTGTGCTATGTGATTATTACTTGTTTTTTCCTTCTACTAATATATTAACAATGCTACTCTCATTAGTATCATTAATGCACCTATTACCATTGTTATTATTATTGTTACTACTGCTGATATAATAACTGCAACTAATATTGCTATTTTTGTTACACTTGTAACTATTCCTATTACTACTACTATCGTAGCAAGAGAAGTAGTAGAAAAGAAACACCAATTGTGACAGCCTGGATTTTCCCAACATAATTTTTTGAGATATATATATATATATATATATATATATATATATATATATTGTTTTTCTTTGACCAACTAGGAAGACCTGGACTACTAGATCGCAGAGCACAATCTGATTACAGAGTACTTTGTACATCCACAAAGATGCAAAAATCAAAGCAAATAAAATGTAACATATGGCAGAACTTAAAATTTCTATTTCTATACAGAACATATCTACAACGGAACCAAAATAATCAACCGATGATGACTGACCATCATCTAAACAGTGGTATACAAAAGTATGTACAAAAGTGCTACAAAATCTCTAAGATGTACCAAGCTGAAAAGCTAAGGACATCAACTGAAAACTATACCAAGTCCCAAATTTGTAGCAACCACTGTGCTTCTTTCTCCGATACGTAATCCGGATTCTCCTCAAGTCCTGAATCCTGACCAAGTGATACACCTGCGATGTATAGTCGGGTGAGCTAACAGTCTAAGCTCAGTAGAGGATGCTCAATATAAAAATCATATCTTATCAATTTGATGCATATATTTGATGACTGAATTTCAAAAGTAGTTTTCACACAAAATACGAAATTTAAACAATACTGAGTTTGAAATTACTACTTAAATGTGTCATATCAGAAAACGAAACATATCATGACAAAATGCCAAACATATCATGTCGGAAAACGAAAATGTGTCATCTCAGAGAATAAAAATGTATTGTATTATAATGTGGAACATAACATATATAGAATGGAAACAGAGTCATATCAAGAAGTGAAAATAGAACGAACCTTATCAAGCATCCCATAGCGGGAACATATAATATAGCAAAGACGAGGCAAATAAAATAAACAAGCAAAATAAAGCAGATAACGGAACAAAGCAAATAGTAGATGTGACAACCCGACTTTTCCCCTTCTCGTAAATGGGAAAAGTTGCACCGTCAGATCACCTAACATGATCCTGTCATACAAGGGCATCGTGTACAAAGTATTACATATGCGGAAGCGAATTTAATTAACTCTGATACGAAGAAATATGACAGCAACTAATATCCATTCCTTTATCTAAAACAGTAAACTAAATAGGAAATATAAATAGAAAATATACCTGAAGTAGTAAACTATCTTAATCCATACTGCTGTTATACATGTTTAAAATCACTACTCTCTCTCTCTCTCTAAAACCTCTCAAGGAAAGAAGTCCTCAGCAGAACCTTCCTCCTCATCCTCCTCAGGCTGGTAGGTAGGCAAGAGCAACCTCGTGCTCAGGGTCTTGAGCAGTATCTGCAGTTAAGACATAAAGTCGAAGGATGAGCTATCATCAAAGCTCAATAGGGACAATTAAGATGCTAATTTATATGAGAGATTATCAATTCATGTCTAGATGCAGTATAAAATGAAGTACATGTCATCTTATATTATGTCTATTCTAGCATCAATATAACCTAGCAGTATATAACAGAACAAGCACTAAATCATGAAATTAATTTATCATGCTGACAATGCTGACATATTCATGCTGACCAAATCCGAGTATTGACAAGGAATCATGCGAGATAATATCAAGGAATCATGATGAAATAAGACATGTACAAGAACAAGAAAATCAAGCTCCCGAGTAGCAAGATCACTTGTCAAGCTCCCGAGTTAGCGGGATCACTTGGACCAAGAAAATCAAGCTCCCGAGTTAGCGGGATCACTTGGACCGGTATATTAAGCCCCTGAGCAAGGTTAACAGGGTCACTTGACACAAGAAGTCAAGCCCTTGAGCTATGTTAGCAAGGTCACTTGGCACGAGACTGGTCAAGCCCCTGGGCTAAGTTTGCAGGGTCACTTGGCTCAACATGAAGCAAACGAGTATCAAGAACCAAGACGTGACCATGTATGAGAACAAGCATGCGAGAACATCATGCACCGATATATATAATCATTTAAAAGCTTTTCTAGCATATACCTGAGCATAACTGAAGCATATAACTGAGCATAATTAAACTTCACATGCTTGTATATACGAAAACTAGCATAACTTAACATGGTCATATCCACTTTATTCAGCAAAACTAAGCTAATCATTTATTAAAGTTGATCTCTATAGTTGCACTATCAAAACAAGCATACTCAAAACTAGCATAACGTCGTCATACTACGTATGCAAGCATACCCGATCTACCAAGCTATCAAATCTGAACTTTAAAAAAAACTGAATTATCACAGTTGAACTCTCAGAACTATCATCACTAGCATATTCAAATCTGACCTAGCGTGGTCCTACTTATTTAGCAAAATTCAGCTAACAAGTTATTAAACTGAACTTTCAAAACTGAACTACCAACTTTCAAAGTTGTCAAAACTGGCATAGCATATCATACAACTTCATCCTTCTTCAACTAGCATATTGATTAGATCTTACATTAGCACACACACCTCTCAAACGATGAACAGAACTAGCATATTCATTCTTAACTGAAACTGAACTGAATTCCAAATATTTCTTTATCATCATTCATGTCAAAACTACTATGCGTATAGGTCTACATATGCTTACATAAACAAAATTTGCTTAGTTTAGACAAAAATCAGCACAACCACATAAATAAGTAAGGTAATTTCCCTACCTGACACCAGGTTTACGTGTAACTGGCTTTCTGTGCACGCACGTCTTCAAGCAAACGCGTCATGTGCACCAAGTGGCACATATAGTGTAAGATGCCTAGTTTTAATATATTTTAATAGTTTTTAGGGTCATTATAGACCTTATATAAGTCTCCTAAATGGGTCTTACACATAGGAGTTACGGCCTTAAACACATAGACCTCATGCATATCAGCACAAAGCATAAACGAGGCCCAAAAATAGGGTTGCCGCGGCAAGTAATAGGGGTTGCCGCGGCAAGCTCTTCTGTTGAGGACCTTGCCGTGACTTGACACTAATTTTTGCTCCTTTACACTTTGGATTCAAAACTTGGTTACTTCATGAACGTTGTAGGGCTTGTTGTCCCCTTTCCAACGCATTAAGAATCGTGCCATTTAAAGTTTGGGATCAAACGTTATGATGAAAATACCACACAGTGGTCTGAGCATCATGTTGCTGCGGCAAGCCTGTAAGGTTGCCGCGGCAAGCCTATCAGGCTTGGCTTGCCGGGGTATTTTCTACTCCACATTGCCCTTTGGTTTTACATGGTTTGTTGGGTCTTTTACCCTATATATGTAGCTCATATTTAGCTTTTAATTGAGTGTATAAATTACACAAAAACTCTCGTTTATTTCGGATAAAATTTGCATGAAATTTTCGGAAATTTATTTTTCGAGACTCGCACACATGCCTTGATGTCTGAACTGTAGTTTCAATCACGATGGGATTGTTACTACAGATCATATTGGATTTAAAATCATCAATAATCTGAACCTAGTCTAGGAATCGATTTGTTTATAGCGTACCTTTTTGTGAATTTATTGTTCCGATGACGCCGAACTTACATCGGTGTCGAGTTTGCCGAACACGTAAGTGTGTGAGCATCACTGTTTCCTAGCTATGGATTACAAAAATTGCAGCAGAATTTTCAGCAAAAATTTGGAGGAAGAAGAAGGTTGGCGGGTCTTGTAGGGCTTGCATACCTTGCGTGCATGAGAGTCGGAAATGACTCATGCACCTGCGTGTAGGCTGTTGCGACTTAAACCAGCTTACAAGCTGTTTGGGGCTGGAATCACCTCTTGTGCATACACACACTTGCATGGTGTATTAGCAAATAAGCCAAAATAGGCTTCTAACTTAAGTATAACACTAATACGGCTTCAAGTGTATTAGTCATTGGATGTGTGGCTTTGGCTTTAAGGATATTAGCCAACGGCTAATGTTAGGCCTTGGTGTTGGCTATGGTGTAAAGCCATCACACACTAGAAAGGTGTATAGCATATAAGCCAAAATAGGCATTGGCTTTGGTGTAAACCATTTACACTTATATTAAATGTACTCCTAATATTGTTTGAAGTATATTTTAAAAAAAAAATAAAAAGTGTATTATTATAATTGAATTGGTTGTCGAGGCAACCTTTTTGTTTGCCTGGTTTTGGTCATAGGTTGACACCCTTATATGTCAAACAGTCCTATTCACTATTTAAAATTGTGTTACGAAATTTTCATCTTGAAGGAGGGCTCCATATATATGAAACCATTGTTTCACTTAATACTTAATACTAGGCCACTAAGGTTTCACTATTTAATAGCCATCATTCAAATTCTAAATTAATTCTTTGTGTCTCGTTTTTGGCACAAGCCTGACCCTACTCGAGGCCGTACCCGATGTTGTCAGGATCAAAATGTGGCAGCTGTTACAATAGAACAAAGTGGATGACGGAACAAAGCAGATAATGAAACAAAGGAAATATCAAAATAAGGCAAATAACAAAAACAAAACAGATAATGGAACAAGGCAAATACCATGCAGAAACAAAGCAGAACAGAATGAAATTTCGAACAGAGCTGAATCAAAGTATCCCATAAATAGGAACAATCTGAATAAAGAATATAACAGAAACAATCAGATAACGAAAACAAGAGGTAAGGGAAACATCTCAGAGAATAGAACAAATCAGATAACGGAAACAAATGGATATCAGAAACACGTCAGACAATGGAAATAAAGCATGAATAGAGCATAAACCATGCAGAAACAATGCGGAAATGAAGCAAAAACAAAGCAGAAACAAAGTAGACACGATGCAGAAACAGAGCTGAACAGACAGAAACAGAACGAAAACAAAGTCATGTCAGAAATAGAAACAGATACAAAGCAGATACAAAGCACATACAAATCATAAGACCAAAACAACCCGGGAGCGGGAACAGAGCATTTTAGAGTTCAAAATGGATTCGGAATTCAAAGTTCAGAGTGTGGTGACAGAAGTTCAAACTTCAGAGTTCAGAGTGTTTAGAGTTCAGAGCGTTCAGATTCAGAGTTCAGAGTGTTCAGAGTTCAGAATTTAGAATGTTCAGTACATATGGATAACCCACCATACCGGTCCAATATGTCCAGTGTATGCAATGTGTACGGATAACCCGCCGACCTGTCCAATTTCCTTAATGTATGAAGTGTGTACAGATAACCTATCGTATCGATCCAATATGCTCAGTGTATGCAATGTGTACAGATAACCCGCCGCACCGGTCCAATATGCTCTGTGTATGCAGTGTGTATGGATAACCCACTGTAACGGTCTAGTATTCAAATGATTCACATTCATTTACAGCATTTGGAGCTCAAATTCATAAATTCTAAAACATTTCATATCAAAAGGGTCATAAGTCGGAATAGAACGAATCCGATCAAATGGAACGAAACAGATCAAACATAACTAAAAAGAACGAGTTGGATCATATGCGAAAACAAGACGAAAATAAAGCAGATGATAACAGAAATAGAATCATATCAAAATAGAAATAGAGTATATCAGAAATAGAACAAATCAGAATGTCAGAATATCAGAACATCAGAGCAAAGCATATGATTCTAAGTAAAAAATATAATCGTGCATTGAAATTTCCCTACCTCAGTTCCGAAGTCGCATGCAAGAGAGCAATGCAAAGGTCTCTATGTATGGCCTCCAGTTCTTAATCTGCATCATATATACAATGATGCATTAAAGATTGATCTTAATTACTAACAACTCTAGTGTATTTAAGTATTTTCTCAAAACCAAGGAGGAAATGGGAAAGTTCGTGCTAACTCAGAACTTGACCCAACTTCCCACTCAATTTTAACCTTCAAAACATTTGATTCATCAAATTATTAATTCACAGAAGTTATAGAGCTTGTTGTCCTATTTCCAACACCATGACAATTGTATCAATCATAATTCAGAGTAAAACATTATGGCTAAAATATCGAGGCTATATCGACACCTCGATCAAAATCGACCGATCGATTTTCCCAAGGTAAAAAAAAATCGATCGATTGGTTTCTCCAGAATTTTCACAATTCTCTTTTCTGTCAAATCCGACCGATCGGTTCCAAAATTGATCGATCAGTTTTGACAGATTCAGAAACCATTCGGGCTTCTTCTTCTTCCCTGATCCGAATCGCCCAAACTCATTCACACGCATCCCAATCATTCATAAATAAATACTAAACTAATTCCAACCAAACTAAATCAAATCTCACCTTCTAATCAAGTGCGTGCATGTTCCACGGTGACCGAAACCGATGGAATTGCGGCAAAACCCTCTTGTTCCTCTAACGCCCCAAACTCTTCCTTCTCTTTGATTCTAGCGGTGTCCAAGGATTTTTAAGGCACAAAATAGACGAAGGGTCTTCTTGAAGAAGGTGAAGAGTTTGGAAGAGATCAATGGTCAGGCTTTCTCATTCGAGGTTTTCTTTTCAAAAGGAAGAATCAAGAAGGGGGTTTCCTCTCTTCTTCCTCGGTTCTTTCTCTCTTCAATCACGACGATGCCAAAGTTTGAAGGTCTCTTGCAGTCAGAATAACCAAGAATCTCCTTGGAGAGAAGGAGAAATCAAAGAGAGAGAGTGAGATCTAGGGCTCTAAAGAAATGAAAGAAAGAGAGAAATGAAGTTCTCTCCTCTTGCCTGTTAGCTAAACCCATGGGGTTGCTTTTGGTGTGAAGCACACACACACAAGTTGGTGTGCCGGTGCTTACTAAAATGCCCAAAGTACCTCTATAATCCACAAAATATCTTGAAAAGTCTAAGGGATGTAACGTATACTTTGTTAGACGTGTACACTTAGTTGTGTGTATCAAGGTTCAGAAATTTTGGGTCATTACATTCTTCCCCTCTTAAAGAATTTTCGTCTTCAAAAATTTACGTGCCTACTTTGAAAAGGTAAGGATATTTCACAGGTTCGAATAGATGTAGTTATATTCTCCTCAAGAGTCAATGACTCAATGTCAACGAAAATAATCAGGGTTATTACATTCTCCCTCCTTAAAGAAATTTTCATCCTTAAAAATTCACTGGGTAATATTTGAGTCGAAAGACATAGGGTCAATCATCAAATTTCATCAATTGTCGTTTCAAAATCTTTCACGTTGGCTCAAATCTATCACCATCGAAACTCTAGATTCTAATTCTAAAGTTATAGCTCTTAAAACTTGTTCTTCATACACAACTGATCAACAACACACCCACTCCAAATTTGGGACTCCCCAAACATGCAATAAGCATTTATATGTTAATAAACACATCGACAAAAATGAGAATGCATTCAGAATTGAACATTCAAAGCATGACATGCATTCCCGAATATGAGAGCATCTCCACAACTGTACATAACAAGGTACCTCTATAACCAATCATAATCCCTGTTCCTCACTGTAACAGAATAGACACACCTACAACAATCAGGATATCCACAACTAAAATAGGAAAACTTATCCATTTATGAAAAGTATATCATCACCTTAAACCAAAACTTTAAACCATTAGTTTAAAAAATTGACCGTTGTTTGAGGTGTCTCCAAAAGTGCAACGATCAACAAACATATTCCACTTGACTTCGCAAAATTAAAATTTTTTAGTCCCATACAAGCTAACTCACTGATGTTACCCATTTCAAAATGAATTTATACCTCGAATCACTTCTGACTCGTAGGATGGGAGGGCCTCTGAGTAGATGCCAAAATTGTTCTTTCCTTTCCCTTCTCGGGACAGTCTTTTACCTGATGTCCCATCTCGCCACACCTGAGACAAGCGCCAGTGGCCCACCAACATTCCTTTGTCTTATGCCGTCCTCCACACCGTGTGCATGATTCAATCAATGCGGATGAACTGGTACGTGAAGGTTGTTGCACCCTTGACGTTCTAGCCATAGAAGGGTTTGAAAGGCGAAAAGGCCTAGGAGACGTAGACACAGGTAGTCTCGAGTAGGCAGTCTGAGCAGGCTGGATAGATGTTGGCATCAGTAGTCTCAGTTTCGTGCCTGTCTACTCGGAAGCATAAGATTGCCAGCCCAAACAATGAGACTCTTTCCTGTACGTTCAGCCTCAGGCCACCACACTGATACTTCCTGGCCTTCATCAACTCAGTAGCTACATGCTGAGGTGCACCTCGAAAACCTCGTGAACTCGGCCCCGTACTCTCGTACAGTCATCCGGTCTTGTTTCAATTCTGTGAACTGTACTTCCCACTGATTCCTCACCATGTTGGGGAAGTATTCATCATTGAACTTCTCAGTAAACTCGGTCGAAGTCCACGGTGCATTCGAGATCTCTTGCACCCTATCTGTACTACTTTCCACCAGGGATCAGTCTCTCCATCCAGTTTGAAGGCTGCCCATCTCACCTTTCATCCTCAGTGTAAGGAAGCACACTAGAGATTTTTTCAATTTCATTCAACCACTTTTCAGTCTCAAGTGGATCTACTTGACTCAAAAAGCTCAAAGGACGCATTCATTTGAACTCTGAAAATCCTAAAGGTTGTTGCCTACTCACAAGTGCTTAGTCGAATGTGCCATGATGTTGTTTGTTGTGTCATTGCGTTGGCCATGGTCTCCAATAGCTGTCTATCACTACCACTATCATTCTCTCCTCTCAGTGGAATGGCGTTTGGACTGGTGGCGATTCCTACGCCGCGTGATGTGCCCTCGCCTTCAGGGACATTCATCATGCGGACTGTCCTCGGTCTGCCTCTACCTCCTCTGGCATGTTGGGTCATACTGATCTATCATGTTCAATAAAAAGGTTCAATCAGAAGTGATCGTGAAGATCCAAAGACTTAATCAGAAGTGATATACCTATGTCCCCTATGCTCTAACCAAACCTAAAGTCATATCCCTGAACCTAAAGTCATACCATCGGATCTCCCACAAGACCTAAAGATCGGACTCCTACAGAACCTACTGCCATATCTCTGAACCTAAATCTATGGCTCTGAGTCCCCATAAGACCTAAAACCAAAGCTCTGATACCAACTTTGACAGCCTGAATTTTCCCAACATAATTTTCTGAGATATTTTTTTTTCGTTTAACCAACTGGGAAGACCCGGACCGCCAGATTGCAGAACACAATCTAATTACAGAACACTTGGTACATCCACAAAGATGCGAAAGTCAAAGATAAAATGTAACATATGGCAGAACTAAAAATTTCCATTTCTATACAGAACATATCTACAAAAGAACCAAATTAAACCACCAGTGATGGCCGACTATCATCTAAACAGTGAGTTACAAAAGCATGTACAAAAGAACTACAAAATCTCTAAGATGTACCAAGCTCAAAAGCTAAGGAGATCAACTGAAAACTATACCAAGTCCTAAATTTGTAGCAACCACTGTGCTTCTTTCTTCGGTACGTAATTCGAATTCTCCTCAAGTCCTGAATCCCGATCAAGAGATACACCTGTGATGTATAGTCGAGGTGAGCTAACAGTCTAAGCTCAGTAGAGGATGCTCAATACAAAAATCATATCTTATCAATTTGATGATTGAATATCAAAACCAGTTTTCACACCAAATACATAATTTAAACTATACTGAGTTCGGAATTACAACTAAAACGTGTCATATCAGAAAACGGAACATATCATGTCAAAATGCAAAACATATTATGTCGGAAAACAAAATGTGTCATCTCAGAGAATAAAAATGTATTGCATCAGAATGCGGAATAGAACATAAACAGAATGAAAACAGAGTCATATCAGAAAGTAAAAACAAAACGAACCTGATCAAGCATCACATAGCGGGAACATATAATATAACAAAGATAAGGCAAATAACGAAAACAACCAAAACAAAGCAAATAGCGGAACAAAGCATATGACGGAACAAAGCAGATAACGAAACAAAGAAAAAAACAAAAACAAAATAGATAATGGAACAAGGCAAATACCGTGCATAAGCAAAGTGAAACATAAAAAAAATTTCAACAGAGCTGAATCAAAGTATCCCATAAACAGGAACAATCTGAATAAAGCAGATAACAGAAATAATCATATAACGAAAACAAGAGGTAACAGAAACATCTCAAAGAATGAAACAAATCAGATAATAGAAACACATCAGACAACAGAAATAAAGCAAGAATAGAGCATAAACCATACAAAAATAATGCGGAAATGAAGCAAAAACGAAGCAGAAACAAAGCAAACATGATGCAGAAACAGAGCTGAACAGACAGAAACATCATGGAAACGGAGTAATGTCAGAACCAGAAACAGATACAAAGCACATACAAAGCATTAGACCAAAACATTCCATGAGCGGGAACAGAGCAGTTCAGAGTTCAAGACGGATTCAGAATTCAAAGTTCATAGTGTAGTGATAGAAGTTCAGAGTTCAAAGTTCAGATTGTTCATAGTTCAGAGCGTTCAGATTTGGAGTTCAGATTGTTCAGAGTTCAGAATTCAGAATGTTCAGTGTGTACGGATAACCCGTTGTACTGGTCCAGTATGTCTAGTGTATAAAATGTGTACTAATAACCCACCGTATCCATCCAGTATGCTCAGTGTATGCAAATAGACTGAGCATTCTATAAAAAAAACTCTCCCTAACACATAACCAAAATCAAAATAAATAAAATCAAACCAAACTCAAACAAATAGACATCACATTCAAAATGAGACAAATGAGATACCAAGTAAACCAAACTAAAACTAAGGGAAAACATAATCACTTTATGAATAAATAAAATTATTACAAAATACACCGAGGGCATACCCTCTGAATATACAACTTGAAATAAGAAACTTAGAAAACCAGCACGTTCAGGCAATGCCCGAATCCGGATTTATTCGGGAAACTAGAAATCTTGGAGAAGCCCGGAGGAGGAACACGCCCTGAACGAATTATAACCGTGATAAACTTTTCCCCTCACCCCGAACCAGCAGAAAAGAAAGAGTGTCTCACAGAAAGCCACCCAGGACCTGCGGGACCCACCTTTAAAAGCTCAGCTTAGACACCCTAAAAAGGAGGAGCAACTAACACTGAATCTGCAGAGCCTACCGTGGAAACATAGGCATCGGTCATGAGAACTCTGACCCTGCCTAATCCCTGGGTTTCCTCTCCACCACCTTTTCTCCTCTACCTCTTCCCTAACATGGTAGCAATTCAACTGCTACCTTGCATTCTCAATCCCGTCCATTCTCAATAATCCGCTTAATAATCACAATGCCTCGGGTTTAGAACCCAGGATACAAAATAAAGAGGAAGAGAAGACATTAATGAAAAAAAAAATGCCCCAAATCCCCAAGCAAAGTAAAAAAAATTCCCCAAATCCTCAAGCAAAGCAAAAAAAAATGCACCAAAACTTCTAATCCCAAACTTGAAATAGAATTCGAAATAACAAGAACTCAAAACTTTTAGCTCTCACCTTTATAAACTATACCTCCTAAATTATCAAATGACAAGTGTCACACTTTTAAGTTCTTTCAATCTAATTAAGTCTAAGTTAAACACATATCCCTTTGAAAGAGCACAATCCATGACAACCCTAGATGCACCAATAATCACACAACACTTACCCCTTCAAGAAAACACTAATCGAAAGCAAAGTAAACAAGCCAATAAGATTTGAACATTTAACACCCATCTAAAACTTTTGAAAACTCACACCTTTTAACAAGTGTCACCTCAAGTCAAACAAAAGACCGAAGCAAAATACCATAAACTTTGAATCCAAAAGAAATTCTAAAGTAAGACCCTAACTTATTTAAGATCATACAAAAAAGAATGCTCCAACAAATCAAATAAAACCAAGTAAACCCAATGAAACAGATTAATTCCATAATAAACTCCGAATAAATTCAGAATAAGCTTTAAAACTTTGAGCTAAATCAAATCTTAAATTACATCAAACAGATCAGGTAAAACTAACTAATCCATTAATAAATTTAAATAAATAAACAAGCACGAAAAAAATGCATCTTTATTCATAACTCAAAAATTTTACAAGTATCATTGGAAGCATACCTCCTGAATTTATAACCCAAAACGAAAACCTAAAACTTTAACCTACAACCCAAAACGAAGACTGGGTTCAAAATCGAGACGAAGCGAGGAGCATATTCCCCCTGGAGCGTCCAATCGAAGGCTTCAGGTAGGATTGGTTGGGTAATACATCCCTCCACTTGTAATTCCTTCTCTTCCGCTATCTTCACCCCCTCCTCAACGCTGCTTTTACTGCGCCCTAAAAAGGATCGATGTGAAGACTAGCGCCCTCATTCCTAATACTGCTCATTCCCAGAATAATACTGACCCCGAGCATCACCTCAGGACAAAGATCACACGAAATAACGAACATGAGAAGAAACGCCATCCCAATTCGATGGTTAGATCACTCAATATCGCTAAAACATGAATTTCGGAATACCAAAACACTCAGAAAGGTCAAAACTCAAGACTAAACCAGAGAATGAAAAACAAATGAAGGCTCCCTCGCTTATATAGAGTACGGACCCAATCACGCACCAGAACAAGGGCGCTTAACTTGATCACGCGCCATGCAGGCTGCGCTCAATCTAAAACATGCGCCCCTACCCAAACGTACAACTAAACCATCACCCACACCGCCCGGGCAACGCTCCGATCACGCGCAGGATATATATCGCGTAAACCGATCAAACGAATTACTCATACCGCATAATATGAAAGGTCACCCGCACAGTGATCAAACGACACACTACAGCCGCGCAAAATGAAAGGTTGCCCGTACAATGACCTAATGACGCCGCTATCACGTGCTACGATTATAGCACATAATACAATCACATGCTCTCTCATACACACTTAAATAGCCCTTCAAGCCTGAGATAGCACGCTCGAAAACAAGCGCATAATTGTATTAAGCGACCTAAAACAGGCACGTAATATCCGACTTTGGATGAAATCTACACCTTTACACCTTTTTATCACTTCACAGTCAAAATTCTTCACGTCTCATCGCGTGGCCTCACAGGCTGTTCTCGCAGAAAAGAAAAACCTACTCACCCGTCCCATCACATACCCTTAATAAATAAATAAAAGCATCGACAGCATCCATACCCCGTCGCGATAACATACACACACACGATATCACCTCAATATTCAGTCCCATCGTAATAAATTAGCTATACCCTCATGTCCCATCGCGAAAAGCGAAAAGCAAATCTCCCGAAGACGCAGTCACACTGCCCTAAGACGAAGCCAATCACGATACAACCCCGACGTGATTTTCTTACATAACCCAAGATCTGCCAAAGAAAGAGACCAACGTCCCATCACAAAAATATCCCACCATTGCCCCATCGCTAACTACGTTCAACCAATATCCCATCCCAAACATCACAACCCGAAAAGCTCAAATAGCACCTATCACGCCGCATAAAATGAGGGAGAGCTCGACCATGTCCCACTGCTGAAGCGAAGAGCTCTCTCTCCTGAATTGATCACCGCGTCCCATCAGGACTCACCCTCGCATCCGACCAATGCCAAGTCCCATCGTGACATCAACTCTACAAGACATCACATTCACAATCGCCTAGCCCTGCCACAGCAGACCCAGAGAGAAGAAATCTCCAAAGTCCCATCGCGACACTACAAATCCCACCACAGACCATACAAGCTATGCACAATTCAGGTAAGTATCACCTCCAGGTAAGTACTATCCATTTTTCAATTACTCGATACTGCTTATAAATATATAGTTAGCTATGATTAAATCAAAATATTTTCAAAACCTATCTCTCTCAACTCGCGAATCACATTAGTCCTCTCATAAGAGACAATCATCAGTATTCGTCGAGAAGGTTAGACAGAGTATCCAACATGCCAAGTGTCATCTTGACAACCACAATAATGGTTCGGTCCACAAATTTTGTGCCGATGGATCTGCTCAGCGACATCTCGAAAGCCGCATTTTCCGCCATTTTACCATCGAATTGATCTTAAGTTAAAACCCCTGAAATTTCAAATTTTCCAAATCCCCATACTTATCTCCAAAAAATATTTTACTGCCAAAAAAAAAAACAACAAAAAAAAGAGAGAAGGAAAGAAGAACAAAGCAACAAGATGAATAGACCCAACTCACCTTTCTTTAAGTACTATAAAAAAAACCAGTTAAGTACCCCATTACCCGCACATAATAAATTACACCTAAAACTAACTTTTAACTCCTAAGACCTCTGAACTCGCAATCAAGTGCATATCCCACAGCACAGAATTGAATCGAGTGCACACGCCATTGCGCAGAATCATTTGTTCAGATACATTAGGACTAGAATTCCCAACTTAGAGGCAAACCCCTGAACTCGCAATCAAGCACATATCCCACTACACAAAATTAGATCGAGCGCACATGCCACTGCGCAGAATCATTTATTCAGATGCATTAAGATTAAAATTCCCAACTTATAGGCCAACCCCAATTGGATTAAGCACATACGCCATTGCGCAGAATTCAATCGAGCACACCTCACAAGACTCACTAATCTCACCCAAATCAACTATTCCCCAGAGAAGCCAAACAATGAGTATATTCAATCTAAGAACTTACAAATGCCTATTAGAAAAGGAACGCCTAACGTGTATTGGTGTGAGCAAAGATGCCCCCGGTCTGACATGACTTGCAAAAGCTTTTGATATTACATAATATTTCATCTTTTTATTATCGATCCCTGGACCTTATTTTGGATATTTGATTGACGCCCCGATACCTTGATTGTGTAAAATCCCTCTGTTAGCCCTTTGACAGCTACTATTTGCCCTTCAAATGCTCTATTTTAGCTTGTGCTGATAGAGAAACAAGAAAGCACCTCAAATGAGGGGTGCCTACTTCTTCAACGCTTTCTTACTTCAGAAGAGCGCGTCGAAGAGGGGCACCTATAGACACCCCCATTTTGCCCTCTCGGAGTATACAAATTCATTTGGTTAACCTTTGACCTCAACCCTCAATGTAGAACCATGCACTTAAATAATAGTACATAGCTGAACACAGGCTAAAGCAATAGCTCTGTGGCTCAGATCCCAACGTAGGGAGACTATATACTGAAATAATAGTATATAGTCAGAATGCAGATTGAAATAATAGTCTCGCATTTCAGAGTAGAGACCAGACCCGAACAACCCCGGATCCCACACCTGAAACCCCACACATAATTAGATTACACGCCAGACCACAAACGCGCAATCACTCCCCCTCTAGGACAAAACTTCCTTTCCCAAACTATCTCGAGACTCGATCACGCGCCTGAAACTAGACGCACAATCGGATTTAGCACCCCACCACTAACACGTAATTGGCCTACACCTGGCCTAGTCTTACTGTCCTTGACCCCTAAGTTTCCTCGATTGAGCGCTTCTGAAGAAACCCTTAATCGGATTACGCATATATTAACAAGCGCGCAATTAGCCCTAACTCTGTTAGAACTAGGAAACTCACTGAGCAAGTCAGTCGATCGCTCACTGATTCGGTGACTGACTCAACGCGATTAAATGCTAGAGAATCGGCATGCAATCCAATTAAACACCTGAAACAGGGCGTTTAATTATAAAAAAACCCATAAAAGATTTTTTTCTTAATTCGTCAGGGAGGTTGAAAAAAAAGGTTGGCAATTTTGAAGAGAACGGAATTTTTTTTGGAATTCGAAACCAGAGAACTCCGAGGACAAACCCATAGAGCAACTTAGTCATGATTTCGAGATTCGAGATTCAAGCTTCGAATCTTCGAGATTTCTCTCCGCAACCCCGACCCTTAGGTAAGGATTTAATCTTTTAATTCACAACCGTAACTTCTAATCTCTAGATTTAGGAATTCTATTAATTTTTTTTTCAGTCTTAGACTGTAGCACCCTTTTCGGACCGAATTCTCTATATCTGGTTCTAGTTCTCTGTTTCTAGAACCAGTCCTTAATCCGATGGTCTGATACACCGATCCTAGACTTTAATTATGTGCTAAAATCTTAATCTCCGGTCCTATCATTAATTTCTTATTCTAGGTTTTAGACTCTAGAACCAATTCTTAATCATACGGCCTGATTTTCTGATTTCATACTCGAATTTGTCTTAAAATTTTAAATTATAGTTTTAATCCCCTATTTCAATACTTCCAAAAATCCTAAATATTAATTTTAATTTCTATAATCTTAGTTCCTGATTTAATTCATAATTATCATTCCGAAATCGATTATGAAAAGCCTAAAAATATTATTCCACGATCTAAAATCTAATTTATCTTCAGTCTTAGCCACCCGATTTGCCCAAGGAAGCTTATAGAGGGTACTTAGGAACGAGGCCAATCCTCCTTAGCATAGCAGGCCCAAATCCCTTTTTTTAGAATTTTAGGATTAATTAATTGCTTTAATTAGTTCTTATTTAGATATAATTTATTAATTGCATTAATTAGGCTTTAATACAATTATTAGGCTGTTTTAATTAAAATCCCCCTTCTTTTAGTTTAGTTAATCAATTGCTTTGATCAGAATTTTAGGAAATTTGATTCATTCATGATTAATTATATTTTGCTAGAATTAATTCGTTGATTATTATGATCCTAGAAAAATCAGTTCTTTTATTTCAATTGATATTTTAGTAAAAGATAAATTTATTGCCTTAATTAGAGTTCTAGTAAAAATTAGTCTTTTTATTTCAATTAGAATTACAGTAGAATTATAGTTGCCTTAGTTAGACTTGCAATGCAATTAGCATACTTGCTTTAATTAGAATTGCAACACAATTAGTATACTTGCTTTAGTTAAAATCCCAGTACAATTAGCATGCTTGATTTAATTAGAGTTCTATTGGAATTAATACATTTGCACTCCCAGTACCAGTAGGAGATTGAAATTAATTGGACTTTTAGTAATACTAGAACACTAATAGTAATTAGACTTCTAATAAGACTAGGAAACTAACAATAATTAGGCTTCTAATGAAATTAGGAAATTAATATTAATTGGACTCCTAATAACATTAGGAAACTAAGGTTGATTAGACTCCTAATAGTATCAAAATACTAGAGTAACTCACCATACCCATATAACTGAAAATAATAACAGAATTGGAAAATCTGAACTGACCAAAGCTATGACAATAACAGAGGAAGAAAAAGGAAAATTAAACTATCTAAATCATAAAAGAGACATTGCTGCTAATGTTCGCAGGCAGACGATTCAGTATAGAAGTAACCCACACCCGCTCTAAAGCGTGATCATTGACGTGTTGCAGCGTCAATAAATATTTACAGCTGGCGATCGCAACAAACTAGGAATCTTCCTAGAAAATCCTTTTTATTTTATTTTACCTCCACCATTCCAAACGCTGCATCGCTTAAGTCTACCTAGACATAATTGGAGCCACTGATTCAACGGGGACCGAGAGGGACCCAGAAAAAGCGTGCACCAACACCATGGTTGCCCATCTTCGGTTGGTGATTTTTTGAATCTGAATGTGGCGACGATGGCTTCCTTCTCCGTGGAAGTGCTTGGGGCAGGTTGCCCTTCATCCGTGAGAGCTTCTGGTGCAATTGGTAGTTCCGGATTCACTTGTCAAGCGACTTCATGTGCTAGCGTTGTCAACCTCTCAATGAAAAAGGATTTTGTATTATGTCCAACTGGTATATGAATGACTGAGGCTAGTGTGGCGAGTGAGTCCGCGAGCTTGTTCTCTAATCTAGGAATGTGCATGAAAGAGATTCTTTCAAATTTCTTTATTAAGAACTGAGTTGTCTCCAGGTAGGCCATCAGTCGTCTTTCTTTGGTTTTCCACTCTCTGATACTTGTGATATTACAAGTTTAGAGTCGTCGATTGTCTCCAACTGCTTGACTCCTAGCTGTTGCGTTGCTCGTAGTCCGGCGATGAAAGCTTCATATTCTACAACATTGTTGGTTACCGGGAAGTCGAGTTGAAAGACTTGTGGTGTGACAACTCCTTCTGGGCTTAGTAGGACTATCCCGATACCTTTCCCTTATGGTTGATAGTTTCATCAAAGTATAAAGTCCATGAGGTCTTATCAGGCTCTTCACTGTGAATTGAGAGCAGGTCTTCATCAGGGAAGTCTGCATGCATAGGCTCGTCGTCTAGGAGTGGTAAGTCGGCGAGGTAATCGGCGATCACTTGTCTTTTAACGGATTTCTGTGTGACATGGGTGATGTCGAATTCCTGTAGTAACATGTGCCATCGGGCGATCTTCCCAGAGGTAGTGGGCTTCTTGAAGATGTACTTTAGAGGGTCCATGTTGTTGGTGCACCCTTTTTTTGGGTTCCTCTTGGTCCCCGTTGAATCAGTGGCTCAATTTTGTCCAAGTGGACTCTAGCGATGTGGCATTTGAAATAGTTGAGGTTAAGTAAAAGGGTTTGTTAGGAAGATTCCTAGTTTATTGCGATCACCAGCTGCAGATATTTAACGACGCTCCAACACGTAAATGAACATGCTTTGGAGCGGGTGTGGGTTACTTCCTTACTGAATCGTCCACTTGCGAACGTCAGCAGCTATGGCTCTTTCTTATAATTTAGATAGATTAGTTTTCCTTTTCTTTCCCATTATTGTTATAGTTCTAATTGGTTTAGACTTCCCAATTCTATTGTGAGTTTGGTTATGTAGATTTATTAGAGTGTGTTAATCTAGTATTCTGATTCTATCAAGAGTCTAACTAATCTCAGTTTCCTAATCTCATTAGAATTCTAATTAATCTAGTGTCCTAATACCACTAAGAGTCCGATTAATATCAATCTCCTAATTGTACTAGGAATGCAAATATGTTGTAGTCCTAATTAAAGCAACTATAATAGTCCTACTAGAATTCAAATTGAAATAGAAGACTGATTTGACTAAAACTCTAATTTAAGCAATAAAATAATTATACTAAAATCCAATTAAAATAAAGGAACTGATTTTTCTAGAATTATTATCAAAGCAATGAATTAATTATACTAAAATTCTAATTAAAAGGAATTAACTATGCCAAAATTTAATTTAAATAAGGAACTAATTAACATAAAGCATGTAAATCGATTATACTAAAAAAAATCTAATGGAAAATTATGAAACTGATTTTCTAATCCTAATTAGAGCAACAAAATAATTATTAAAAAAAGGGTTTTTGGGCCCGCTATGCTAATGAGGATTGGCCTCGTTCCCTAGTACCCTCCGCAAGCTCCCTTGGGCAAATCGGGTGGCTGAGATTAAAGATAAATTAGATTTTTAGATTTTCAAAGTCGATTTCGGGATTATAATTGTGAATTAAATTAAGAAACTAGAATTATAGAAACTAAATTAATATTTAGGATTTTAGAAGTTTTGAATTAAGAAATTAAAACTAAAATTTAAATTCTAGGACTGAATTCGGGTCCGAAATCAATAAATCAGGCCGTATGATTAAGGACTGGAAATTAAGATTTTAGAACAGAATTGGATCTATGGTCGGTGAATTAGGCCGTCAAATCAAGGACTGGTTCTAGAAACAGAGAAATATAACCAAATATTAAAAATTACGGTCTAAAAAAAAAGGGGTGCTACGGTCTAAAACTGAAAATTCAATATTAATAATTAAAACTAAGAGAAATCCTAAGTCTAGGAACTAAAATTAAACTAAGGGGTCGAGGCTAAAGGTTAGATTTTTTACCTAGGGTCGGGGCTGTGGAGAGAAATCTTGAAGACTCGAAGTTTGAATTTTGGAATCATGACTAGGTTGCTCTCTGTGTTCGTTCTCAGAGTTCTCTAGTTTTGAAATCCCAAAAAAAATTTGTTCTCTCTCGAAATTGTCAGCCTCTTCTCGGGAAAATTAGGAAAAAAATATTTTATAGGTTTTTCTCCAATTAAATGCTCTGTTTCAGGCGTTTGACGGGATTGCTCACCGGTCTCCCAGTGCTTAATCGCTGTGAGTCGATCACCGACTCAGTGCGCGACCGGCTGACTTGTTCAACGAGTTTCCTAGTTCTAACAGCGTTAGGACTAATTGCGTGTCCATTGTGGGGTGCGCAATCCGATTATGCACCTCTTTCAAAGCATTTAATCAAGGAAGCTTGGGGGTCAAGGACTGTAAGACTAGGTCGAGCGTAGGCCAATTGCGCATCAGTGGTGGGGCGCTCAATCCGATTGCGCGTCTCGTGTGAGGCGCATGATCGAATCTCGAGGTGGTCTAAGAAAGGAAGTCTGGTCTGAGAGGGGACTAATTACACGTGTGTGGTTTAGAATGCGATCAAATTATGCACGTGGTTTTAGGCGCGTAATTCGCGGTCGTTCGAGTCGGGTCTGAAATATAAGACTATTGTTTCAGCCTGTATTTTGACTATATACTATTATTTCAGTATATAGTCTCCCTACGATGGGATCTGAGCCACAGAGCTATTGTTTCAGCCTATGTTTAGCCATGTACTATTATTTTAGTGCATGGTCCCCGCATTAGTGTCATGGGGCCTGAGCCACAAAGCTATATTGTCAGCCTGTGTCTGGCCATATATTATTGTTTCAACATATGGTCCCAATATGAGGGCAAAGGGGTCTGAAATGCAAGACTATTGTTTCAGTCCGTATTCTGACTATATACTATTATTTCAGTATATAGTCTCCCTACATTGAGATCTGAGCCACAGAGCTATTGCTTCAGCCTGTATTCAGCCATGAACTATTGTTTCAGTGCATGGTCCCCGCGTTAGGGTCATGGGGCCTGAGCCACAGTGATATTATTTCAGTCTATCTCCAATCATATACTATTATTTTAGCATATGATCTCACAATAGGGTAAAGGGGTCAAAGGTTGACTGAACAAGCAAAATGGGGGTGTCTACAGATGCCCCTCTTTAGCGCGCTATTGCGAAGTAAGAATGCGTCAAAGAAGTAGACACTCCTCATTCGAGGTGTCTTCTCATTTCTCTTAAAAAATCACAAATGTGAACTACGGATGCTGACATGACATGCTTGGCTTTCTTATCTATCAGCACAAGCTAAAATAGAGCGTTCAAGGACCCAGTGGTAGCTGTGGAAAGGCGTGTTCCATGCCGTGGATGCCCAGGGGCAATCCCGTCACGTATCGCAACCCGTTGTCATAAACAGTTGATGAGGGAAGTCAGTGTATCCTATTCCACGGGTGGAAAGGGCATCCTGACGCATGGCGAGACCTACTGCGAGTGACAGTCAAACAAAAAAGAGAATCACCATATCCCAATTTGTGAGTGCAAGGGGCATCCCGCCGCATGTCGCGACCTACTGTAAGGGACAGTCAAACAGAGGGATATGATGCAGTCAAGGTAACGGGGGCCGTCATATAAATATCCATAAATAGGTCCAGGAACTAATAATATAATATAATATAATGTCGAAGGCTTTCACAAATCATATCAGACCGGGTACATCATTGCTCACACCAATGCGCGTCAGGCGTTCCTTTTCCAATAGGCGTTCATAAGTTCTTAGATCGAATATACTCAGTGTTCGGTTTCTCAGGGGAAGGACCAGTTCGGGCTGGTAATTGAGGTGAATTTTGGTAGATAGAAGGGTCTCTTTGTATATCTTCTTGCTTGATTTCTGCTTTTTTTTTTGGGGGGGGAGTAAAAGATTTCTTCCTTTTTTGGGGTTTGGGGAGTAAAACTTTAGTTCTAGAAGTAAGAGGGAAGTGGTTTTTTTTTCGTGTTGTTTTTTCTTCTTCTTTTTTCTTTTTGGAGGTAAAAAATTTTTGTTTGGAAGTAAGGGGTATTGAAATTTTAAAATTTTAGGGAATTTAACTTAAGATCAATTCGGTGGTAAATTGGCAGAAAATGTGGCTTCCGAGATGTTGCTGAGCAGATTTACCAGTACAGGATTTATGGACCTGACCGTTTGTGTGGTTGTCAAGACAACACTTGACATGCCGGATGCTCCGTCTAACCTTCTCGGCGAATACTGATGATTGTCTCTTATGGGAGGACTACAGTGCTCGCGAGTCGAGAGAGACTGGTTTTGAAAACATTTTGACTTAATCGTAGCTAACTATATTTTATAAGAAATATCGAGTAAAAGAGAGGGGAGTAGTACTTACCTGGGGGTGATACTTACCTGAATTGTGCGTAGCTTGTGTTGTTCATGATGGGACCGATGGATTGTTGGAGTGATGCTGCAATAGGACTTGGGGATTCTTTCCCTTTCCTCGTGTCTACGGTGGCAGAGCTTGGTGAGTGTTGGTGGGATGTCTTGTCTTAGAGACGTGATGTCGCGATGGGACTTGGGGGTTCTTCCTTTCTTTGGCTGTGTGCTGGATGAGTCCTGGTGGGACGTGGAGATTCTGACGGGATGTTTGCGCTAAAACTTGGCTTTGGTCGAATGCGATGGGACATGGGAGGAGTCCCGAATCTTCATGCATTTCTGCTGTGGCAGTGGTGTCTGGTGACTATTATGTAGCGAGTAATTCGGGAAGAGGGCTCTTTGCTTTAGCGATGGAATATTGGTCGAACATAGTTAGCGATGCGATGCTGGTAGTATATTTGTGTGATTGGTGTGTATTGTTTCTTTCTTTGGCAGATCTTGGGGTTATGTAAGTTCATGTTGTAGTCGTTGTAATTGGCTTTGTTTTTGGATTCTCACGAGAGGGTGTGTGGTGGCATGATTGATTTATCGTGATGGAACTGGATATTGGGTTGGCGTCATGTGTGTGTATCTTATCATAATGGGACATGTGTGACGGGGTTACACGATGCGATAAGGGTCAGTGGAAAGTGACTCCGATCGTGAGGAGTGGAGTAGTGCGCTGGTTGCTTTTACTATGTCGCGAAAGGGGGTGTTATTCGTGTCGCTGATATGTGTGTCCTGTCGCGATGGGACAAGGGTGTGGTCAATGCTTCCTTCTCATAAAGGTTATGCGATGGGACAGGTGAATTTTGACCGCGATGTGATAAAAAGGTATGAGGGTGTAGATTTCGTCCAAAGTCAGGTATTGCACGCCTGTTTTAGGTCACTCAATATGATTGCGCGACTATTTTCAGGTGTGCGATCGTAGCCTTGAGGGACTATTTACACTTATGTGAGTTAGCGTGTGATCGTATTATGCGCTATAATCTTAGCGCGTGATTAAGGCGTCGCCAGGTCACTGTGCAGGTGGCCTTTCGTATTGCGCGGCTGGAGTGGGTCGTTTAATAGGTTTGCACAGTCTATAGTTTGTGCGTGATCGGAGTGTCGCGCGGGCGATGGTTCAGTTGTGCGCTCGAGTCGGGGCGCGTGTTTTGGATTGTGCGCAGTATGCGTAGCGCATGATCAAGTTAAGCGCATGTGCTCTAGCGCGTGATTAAGTCTTTACTCTATATAAGCAAGAGAGCCTCCATTTATTTCTCATTCTCTGGTTTAGTCTTGAGTTTTACTTTTTCTGGATATTTTGTGTTCTAAAATTCGTGTCTTAGTGATGTTGGATTATCTAACCGTCCAATTGAGATGTCATTTCTTCCTATGTTCATGATTTCACACAATCTTCGTCTTGAGGTGATGATCGAGGACGGCATTATTCTGGGAATGGACGGTATTGGGAATGAGGGTTCTAGTCTTCACATCGATCCCTTTTAGGGAGCAGTGAAGGCAGCGTTGAGGAGGCGACGACGGAGGAGGTGAAGATGGTGGAAGAGGAAGGTGTTTGTGACAGCTCGGATTTCGGCACCCCGAAACCCATGCCATCAGCACGATCCTCCAGACTGTGCCCCAAAACTGTGCACGGAACATTGGTATAACAAGCACAATTAAATATATAAAGCCAATAATCTCATAAAGTGGAAACAGTTAATATATCCAACTGGCATGTGCAAAAGACAATTCTACTTTCATGCCACTGCATGAACAGAGAACCAACCCGAACCATCGGTGATAAACAGATCACCCCAGATGGTTCGCCAAAGAATAATCCAATTTAATTACATGTTTATCAAAATAAAGTCTTGACATACCAAGCCATACAAATCTGCTCTCAAACTACTCTCTGTCAAAGTACATAGCAGAGTCTCCTAGAAGAAGTCCTCGGGTGGAGGCTCCAACTCGTCTCCAGGTACATAATCCGAATCACCCGAATCTACGTCTCCCGAAGCCTCGACAACTGCTATCAATGGACCTGCGACGTATAGTCTAAAGGGTGAACTACATCCTAGCTCAATAGGGAACAAACATAATGAACATATAAATTAAGACTCACATATATTCCATGATATTATAAGCATGATGTGTCTATGCATTTGCTAGAAAACAGTTTAAAAACTGAAGAATTACATTCAAGTTTACTGGTAATTAGTATATCTTACTTTACTGTTGATTTATCATGAATGACACTGAACAGGCCTAAAGCAAAACTTAAATCTTCAACTTAAGTAATCCCCGAGCAATATAGCATCGAACCCCGATGAGATACCCTTTGTTGTCGTCTAAATAGACAGTTGTTATAAAGTATTCCCTGGGAATACGACCCAAGCCCCTTTCTCAATAGGCGGCAGGGTTAAAACTCATCTCAACATCCCTGGGATGTGCTTACTGTTATGGATAAACCTCCGCACTTGTGTACGGATTGGCCACCGTACCGGTCACGGATATCCTGCCGCGTCAGTCGTGGGTATCCCACCACATCGGTGGGGTATCCTATCAAACCTTAAATAATAAAAATAACATGTGCTTTACATATAGTTGTTCACCGTGTAAGTGTGCTATCTTATATCAGTTAGGCCTCAACAGTAATTATTCAATCATATATTTATACATCCCTGGGATGTATACATATCCTCATCACACCTGATGCCTTTATTACTTTCTCATTCCCTGGGGATGTCTCATTCTTATTAGATTACTTGATCTTAATCACTTGCATCACACTTATGCCTTTTTCACATTCTTGGTGTTACACACACACCCATTTTCACAAAGTTTTTCATAGTTAAAATAACTTCAAATCTGATAACTATATCACTACATACATGCTCTTAAAATTAAAGTACATGTTCAAGGTGTTCCCTACCTCAATTCTCTGAAGGTCCAAGCATCAAGGTCCCACACGGCTCCTTGTGCTCGCTTTCATACATACCACCTATGGTACATCACAATACATGCAATACATCACTAAAGATATAATGAAGAAGGTCCTAGACCTTCCATGAATCTCAACGTAAAACTAGGAAGTTATGCAAAACTGTCAAAGTCGATTAATCGACTCCTAAAATCGATTAATCAAAATACAATTCGATTAATCAATTTCCAAAATCGATTAATCGAAATCCAAATTGATTAATCGATTAATCGAGATTCAAATTTGATTAATCGATCATAAATCGATTAATCGAAGTCTCTAACATAATGAAGTCGATTCTCAAATCGAGTGGTCGAAAGTCTAAAATCGATTAGTCGATCCCAAATCGATTAATCGAAATCTAAAATCGATTAATCGATTTCCCAACTCGATTAGTCGATTTTCCCAGGTCTTGTTTTCTAGCCACTGGAGGTACCCAGTCGATTAGTCGATTTCCAAATCGATTAATCAAACATCTAAATCGATTAATCGAAATCCAATTCGATTAATCGAAATCGGGCACTCATGAATTTTCAACTTCCAGACCAAAATTGATTAATCGAATCCCAATTTTGATTAATCGATTTGGTCCAATTCAGCCCCCTTTCTGGCTGTTCTTCCAAATCTTTTCCCTTTCTTTTCTAAGCCTTTAATCTATCCATTTAAGCATATTTGACTGAATTAAATTCGTCTACAATACAAGCATTAACTTTAATTAAAACTCACCTCAATCAATTCTCAAATTGATCAAGATCTAGGTTGGAATGGCTAGGGCTCCAGCTTTTGCTTCAACGGCTCCAAACGCGTTGAATCCGGCAATCAATGATCCATCTTCCCTCAATCCAACTACAATAACTCCTTGACAATTAATCTCCTCCTCTCTCTCTCTCTCTTTTCTCTTCTTAACTCTCTCTTCAGCAACCAAAACAAAAGGATTCTAGGGTTATTAAACCATTATATCCTCTCTTTTGATTTCGGTGTTAAGCGCATACACCAGAGATAGGTGTATGTAGCTCAAAACTAATACTATTCAATACTCCTAGTCACAATTTCATCACATCAGTTCATCACTTCATAAACTCAATGTTTGACCATCACTTGGTCAAACCTACGATCAATCGGGCACGGATCTCGAGGTCAAAGTCAAACGGTCAATTTTTTAGGATATTATAGTGTTACAAGTGGAGGGATGTGTTCCCCAACCAATCCTGCCTGAACCCTCCGATTGGACGCTCCGAGCCGAATCTACTCCCCGCTTTGTCTCAATTTTGAACCCAGTCTTCGTTTTGGGTTGTAGGTTAAAGTTTTAGGTTTTCATTTTGGGTTGTATATTCAAGAGGTATGCCTCCAGTGATATTTTATAAAAAAATTTTGTTATAAATAAAGAAGTATTATTCTTTTGTTTATTGTGCTTAGTTACTTATTTTAACTTATTTAATTTAGCTTAGAGTTTATCCCGCGATTAGTTTGCTTTATGGAATTTTGCTTAGGGGGTTTACTTGGTTCTGATGGGTTTGTTGGGGGCATTTTTTTTTTGTTCCAAACAAGTCAGGATCTCATTTTAGGGAGTTTTTTTTTAAATTTAAAGTTTAAGGTATTTTATTTTAGTCTTTTTATTTAATTTGAGATGATACTTGTTAGAAGGTATAAGTTTTTCTTTTTTCAAAAGTTCTAGATGGGTGTTAAGTGTTTGATTCCTATTAGCTTATCTATTTGTGAGTGGATTGGTATTTCCATGGCTTGAGGGGGTAAGTGTCATGGATTATGGTCTTTCAAAGGGATATGTATTCAATTTAGATTTAATTAAATTGGAAGGGTTTCCAAAATGTGACACTTGTCACTTTGTGGTTTAAGGGGTATGGTTTATAAGTGTGAGCCCAAAGGCTTTGGTTGTTGTTGTTTTGTTTTGTGGTTCAAGCTTAGGGTTAGAAGTTTTGGGGCATTTTTTTTTGTTTGTGATTTTGGGTATTTCTTTGTTCATTAATATCTTTTCTTCCTTTCTCTTTTGTATCCCGGGTACTTAACCCGAAGAATTGTGATTATTGAGTGGATTATTGAGAATGGAGGGGATTGGGAATGCAAGGTGAGACTAGGGTTGGTCTCATCACTCCAACTCGAAGTGGTTTCCCAAATAAATCTGAATTCGGGATTGCTTGAACGCGCGAATTTTAAAATTCTTGTTTTAAGTTGTATATTCAGAGGGTATGCCCTCGGTGTATTTTGTAATTATTTTATTTATTTATGAAGTGATTGTGTTTTTAATTCCATTTTGGTTATTCATATTTAGTGAATTTTGTAGCTTACTTGACTTGTTTTGAGTGTGAGGCTTATTTGTTGAAGTCCGGTTTGATTTTATTTATTCTGATTTGGGGTGTGTTGGGGGCAGTTTTTTGGTTTAGTTTAGTTTAGCTCAAGTGCATAAACGATGAGGGGCATTTTTTAGTTTAGTTTGGTCTTAGTTGGAGTGTGTAAGTGAGGTTTGGAGGCATTTTTTTTAGCTTAGTTTGGGGTGTATATGTTCTAAGTCAGAAGTGTTTTTGGATTGGCCCTAACCAGAGCGTGGTTTAGGTTGGCAGTCAGTGTCGGAAGTCTCCTAATTTGGTCCTGTGAACCTGCTGTTCTGGGCACATATTTTGTGTTTCTGGAAGATTGTGTGCTTCACTCTAGGCACATAAGTAATGACATGACATGCGCTCAACTCTATTAAATGACGGAGCGCATGTCATGGGGCACAGGATTAGGACGGTGGCCGGTCGTTGTTGAAGTGACCGTTGGCATTCGCGGGCGCCGGTTCAGGCACTTGAGGTGATTACGCGCCTAGTAGACTGTGCCCAACCAAGAGGTCGAGTTGGTTTGAGCGGGCGATGATTCTTTTACGTGCTCAAGGCTGGTCGTTTGATCCGGTCGTTTGATTCGAATTAAGCGCGGGAGCCATGGTGCATGATTCATTTGAGCGCGTCAGTTTATGCGCACGATTTAGCTGTGTCCTATAAATAGTTCAAAGGCATTTCATTCTTCCCGTGCTATCCATTTTGGTCTTTGATTCTCTGTTCCCTTGTTTCTTTGCGCTCTATTTTTTGTGTTTTTGTGATATCTTGCGATTCGGTCGTCCATTTCAGACGCCATTTCTTTCATTCTCTTCAGTTTTTCAAGCTCTTTGTTCTAGGATATAGTTTGAGGGTGGTGTAGGCGCGATCTTACTATTTCTGAGTTGGAGAGGATGATGATGGGGGAGATAGGTGAGAAGTCCGAGGCTCGGACCGACGCCATTATCGGGGAGGTGGATGTCGGGGAGGTGGCTAGAGAGGAGGTACCGGAGGTTGACTAGGTAGAGGTCAAGGAGGAGGTACCTAAGATTGAGCATGGTGTAGTTGAGGAAGATGGCGAGAGGGTCGAGGAGGAGAGAGCTGAGGATGAGGCTGAGGGGCACCAAGGTGAGGAGCGTCGTGATCGCAGACACTTCCCACTGGAGGATTTCTTCGCTCGAGGCCGAGTAGGTACCTATGAGCAAGAGTTCCCTTATTCTTTCTAGGCATTTTAGGTTATGACATAAACTTATTAGGATCTAGAAACCCTTTTTTAATTTATGTCTAACCTGCATTAATCATTGGTTGTGTGCTCACTCACGCATCATGACGGCATCTAGAGGTAGGTCACATTTCTATTCAGTTGTTCTTATCATGTTTTATGTGTTTGTTATGAGTTGTTTTATATGTTTGGGGCATACTTCATTTTCTTTTAGCTCTAGATCTGTTTGTCTTTCGTCATATGTATGTGTTAGTCTTATTGTCATTATTTTGTTCCATTCAATAGGAGCCCCCACAGCTAGCTATCAGGTCGGCATGGATCGAGTCTCATACTTGGTACCGTGCCTTGCCGGAGTTTCAGCGGGCGTGATTGGTATCTTTCGATTTCGGGTCGATCCTAGAGCTGGAGCCCTTTCAGGTCAATCGTGGCCTAACCGCGGCGATTTTAGAGAGGTGGAGGGAGGAGCATCAGGCGCTTCTCTTTCTAGTTAGCATAATGTTGCCGACTCCAGCTGACTAGGTTCGCATTATCGGCCTTCATTTTGAGGGCGAGCTGATCACGGGTCGAATGGCAAGAGCGTATTTGGAGGTGTGTGAGGAGATTTTGGGCGTACCATATAGGTCGAGTGGATCGGGACCAGGTGTAGTTCGAGTCACTTTGTTCTTTGATACGTTTGCGAGTGGCTTCTCCCTTTGAGGCGTCATTCAGAGGCGAGGGCATCTTACAAGGTGCATTGTGTGGTGGTGGCTGGTCGGGAGCCCGTGGTTGAGCCGGGGTTGGCTGGAGATAGGGTACTCCGAGCGTTCTTGGTGCAATACTCTTTTCTTCTTCGACTCGGGGATGCGTCACCCAGTTTTCTTAGGGACTTAGATCAGGTCCCTACCTATGCGCGGGGTGCGGCAACATTGGCGCATCTCTATGAGCAGCATTATCGTCGGGGATGGGGCGTCGCAACAATCGGAGGTTTCCTTCCTTTCCTCCAAGTGAGTTTTAGTTAGTTGATGTCATAGTGTCTTTGTTTTCTTGGTCTTTTGGTGGTAGCCATTCAACATTTTTCTTTTGATTTTTTTTAGTTCTGGGCATATGACAATTTTTCTTTTCTTCGTCCAGGAGTTCCGTTAGAGGTGACGTTCATGTTCCCTCGGATGTGCATGTGGAGGGAGGCGTTGAGAGGTCATCACTGGTCTTCGAATCTTTAGACCGCATGTGATCTTTTTGAGGACATGCATGCGGGGCAGGTCTAGATCATCGTGTGTATGTTTTATTTCATTTTGTTTCGGTTTTTTAGGATTTGAGGCTTCATTGATGGGTTGGCTTGTTTATTTGGTTAGGTGATTTGGAGGCAATACGCCGCCGAGGAGGATGTGGGTGTGTCAGTGATTCAGTCCGGCCAGCCCTTTTTTGACGTGGACATATGGGTCCATTGTTTTGAGAAGGTGGAGAGGATCCACCTATCTCGAGTGGTACGACAGCTGGGGCTTGCTTAGGGAGTCCCTCCAGAGATTTGCCACAGGGTGGCGAAGAGGATGACTGACCCTTCTGGCCGAAACTTTGCGGAGCAGATGGTCGATTTTAGAGTCAGGGGGACCAGAGTCACAGGGGCGCGTGACGAGGTGGACACTTGAGAGTATAGGAGATGGTTTAGTGCATTAGGTGGCAGGCACCTCTTCACACGTCCCTTCCATGGGAGTGGCTCTTTCGCGGTCGGTGGGCCGGAGTCGGCGTCGGCATTGAGGGAGAGACTGGCCACATTGGAGCAGGGCCATCTCACCACGAGTGCGCGGGGGCATTAGATACCCTCCATAGGGCGATGGAGCAGATGGGGTGTGCCCCTCGTCTGGATGAGGAGATGCTGCACCCTTAGCCCTCTCGGTTGCTCAGGCTAGGGGAGTGGAGGATGAGTTGGGGGCGTGGCTAGCGGAGGCTCGACAGCTCCTGGTGAGTTGATTTATTGGTTTAATTATTTATGTATTATGTTGACTCAGTCTTCAGTCATTCTGACATAGTTGTGATGTTTCATTTTATTTTGGACAGTCTGAGAGGGAGGCTGAGATCGCTAGTCATGTGGCAATGATCGGATTATTACGCGGTCAGCAACACGCCAACCGATAGATGGAGGCCAGTTTGCGATCTGAGATTGATCGATTGGTAAGTGCCTATATGAACTTGATTTGTTAATTATCAATGTTGTGAGCTTGCCAACTTATGTGTTTATTGTTATTCATAGAGAGCCTCGCTCGCTGCTGGAGGTCCCGCTCCGGCATTTGATCCATCTTAGTTGCTTCCTCCAGTCAGGGGAATCCAGCGATGGCTCAGCTTCGGACCGAGTTAGATCATTGGGTAAGTTTCATTCAATCTTTCAACTCGTTTACATAATTATATTAGTTTGTTGGATGTTATTATTTGACTTTCTTAATATTTTACTAACATTACGTGGTATTTCAGCGTCAGATTGTCGAGGATCTTCATACGAGGGAGGCGATTGTTGTCTCTCTACATCCTGAGAGTCATGTATAGTTTTTGGTGTGGTGTAATTCAATTTAGGTTATTTCATTTTATTTGGCTCTGATATATTTTGTGATGGCTTGTTTGGTTTTTTTTTATGCAGGCAGTTCCAGACTCTACTCCTGAGGCTCCCCCTCAGGGGTCTGTTCCTATCCCTACTCAGGTATGTTTTAGTTATTGTGTCTATGGTTTATTTGTCATTATAGTGTCTTCTAATGTATTTGTTTATTCTCGTTGCAGCCATCTATGTTTAATGTCCCTTCCGTGCCTCCTGCTGATCCAGTAACTGTTGAGACGGTTGAGCGACTTCTGGAGGAGAGGCTAGATCTGGTATAATTCTTCCCTTTTCAAAGTTTCTTTTCTTGTTCATATATATTGGTTTTCTTTGACATGGTGTGGTTATGCAGGTTCGTCAGCTTGAGGAGGCACGTCTAGAGGCGATGCGAGCGCACACCACTCCCGAGGCGAGATGAATCTTTGGGGAGACGCAGAGTCGCGATTACCTATTTGTTAAGATGATGGTTGCACAAAAGACTCGAGTTGAGGCATTAGAGGCGGCGTGTCGGACGATGAGGGTAGAAATGCAAGTGACCCTAGATCAGCTGCAGTATCGTCTGAGGAGGTGTGAGCGCTGGCTAGTCAGCTTGGTGGATCGGAGTCGAGTGCTACAGGATCCTCGGCTGGGCAGTCTCATCACACATCTCGTGATTGTGTCAGGGGTTACGCTCGTGAGGTTTTTGTTGTTCGTGAGATTCCTGCAGGGTATCCTCCTCATTCGCAATCGAGGTGGTCTATTAGCCAAACGAATGAGGGGGGTTCTATGGTGGGGCTTCGTCGTCTAGAGGTTCCGAGAACTCCAGGTGCCGGAATTGTATTTTCGGAGGATCAGTCCACGGACCTCCGAGCTGATGATACTGGTGACAGCGGCGCTCGTCCATTCTAGCAGCAGCGTAGGGAGTAGGGATGTGTGTGTGTGTTTTATTTTATTGTGTGTGTGTTGTATATACAGGGGGGATGCCCCCGGTGACGAGTGTGAAAAGAAAAGAAATTTTTTGACATATATATAAAGAGGTTTTTTTTGTTTAGATGCACCTGATTGGCTCCTTTTCTTTTAGTTACCTCTTGTGTTTACTTTTGCTTTTTTAGTTTCTTTAGCGTCGTCGACTGTCATTGGGACTTGGATACTTCCTGAGCTGGCCCAATGGTCATTGAAGGTTACTTCGTATCTGCACTTGTAGAGATAACACTATCATTAGTTTTTATTCTCCCCCATGCTGGTTGTCAAGGGGGGTGAGTATCTCAGACCGAGGTTTGGTAATAAAGGTGGATATGTGCTTTTTTTTTTCTTTTCTCTTTTTTTCTTCTTCTTTTCTTTCTTTTTTTTCTTCTTCTTTTCTTTCTTTTTTTTCTTTCTCTTTTTGAAATGAAAATAATGCAACTAGGAAAGAAAATAACCGAAGTAAAAATAAAAAAATAAAAATGCCCCAGTGTAGGAGCGTGGTAGCATTGGCAGTATAGCATCTTCGGTAGCATTCTCCAAATAGTAACTTCATCATTCCTCATCTCCTTTATGGACAAGTCAGCGCTTCTAATGTGATTCCCCTTCTGATAATAAAAAAAATGCCCCATTGTATAGATGCAATGGAGCTTTTCTGGGCTGTTGATGAGCACTTTGGGTCTATAAGCAGTCATGGGTATTTGGTGAGTTAGTTTCAAAGAAAAGTTCATCAGTACTATCATCGAACCAGGGGGAGGTCGTTTTGATTTGGTCAATTGCATACGGGGATCTTTCCTACGGTGTTGGTCATCCTATCCGAAGGTTATCAGGGAGAAGTATGGCAAGTATAGTGGGTGATTGCATCAGTCGTCATTCATCAATTTTCAGTTTCATTTCTAGGAGCATCTTGTAAGGCTTCTAATTTATTGTCCGAAATAAAAATAGAAGAAGGGGGTAAGGCTCATCGAAGCGGGGAATAATTTGTAGCTGACACTTTCCAAAAGGGATAAGTAACAGTCTATTTCTCAGATGGATACATGATGCCAGGATTGAGTTTCTTCATCATGTTTCGGTACCATCAAAATCTCACATTCTATGGTTAGCAGGAGTTTGTCCTCCTCCCGCCACCTTACGACGACATCTAGTAGTATGGGGACATCAGGGATGCCTTCGTAGCTTGCTTATACACTTCTAGTAAAGTTACCAGAGATGTCCTCACGGTCTACTTATGCTTCCCTGAGCTTATTAACTTGTTCATTTGTCGTAATGCTCTCACTCAAAATGTTTTGATGTATGTATTCTTTGAAAGCATCCTGCTAGCGCAAGAATAATGAGTTTTGATTGAACCTAATATTTTCATTTTTTTCTCTAACGTCTCCTCCAATAGCGAGGGAAGGAAAATAAGGATTGGGTGTTACTTATGCTTTTGAAAGAGGTTAGATAGGTCACTAGTCCTTTAATCAGATTGCCTGAGTGAGAAAAAAGTGGGCGATAAATCGAAGATCTTAGGGATATTTTGAGAATTGATGGCGTACGACCAATGAATGGGTCGTGACGACTACGAGGGTGATAAGTATAAGTATTTAACCATGGGATGTGATGATCACAGGGCTAAGGATAATATTTTCTAAGGTACATGGCGGCTAGGGAGTTCTTCCTCGTCTTGGTTTGCCAGTCTGTATGCATTTATGCAGCTGTTATAATATAAGGGCCTTCTCAGTTCAGTTTCAGTTTTTCTTTTGGATGGGCGTGCTTGGAAGGCATGATTTTCCTTAAAACTAATTCTCCAATATTAAAGGTTCGTTCGAGGACTTTCTTATCGTAAGCCCTGGCCACTCTCCTCTGATATATCTGAGCGTGATCAGCTACCCTTAGACGTATTTCATTGAGCTGCTCCAGCTGCGTGAGTAGGACAATTCTCCTCTCATCTAAGGATAGCTCATCATCGAGTAAAATCCTTAAGGATGGTACTTATATCTCATATGGTAGGACTGCCTCCATCCCGTAGGAAAGAAGGTAGGGAGTTTGGCCAGTGACTGTACGAATAGAGGTCCTATAGGCCCAGAGTGCTTTTGATAGTCATTCAGGCCAGTAGGCTCCATTGCTTATTTCTACTGTACATTTTAGAATTCTAATCAGTATTTTATTTGTAACTTTTGCTTGTCCATTTCCTTGAGGGTAGAATGGTGATGAGTGGCATAGATCGATGTCGTACTTCTTGCATAACTTTTTCGTTTTCTCTGCGATGAACTGTGGTCTGTTGTCGGTGAAAAATATCTTGGGTATTCCAAACCTAGTGATGATATTCTGAATGATAAATCTTACGAGTATTGAAGTGGTGATTCTGAGCTTCTGCCCATTTGGTGTAGTATTCAGTCGTTGTAAGTATGAATGCATGCTTGTGAGTGTTTCTAACTGTGTCTGTGAAAGGTCCGATGACGTCGAAGGCCCATATAAAAAACAGCCACAATGAGGTCATAGTGTTCAATGCAACTGATGGAGCTTTGATGAGTGCGGTGTGTTCTTGGCTTTGTTTGCAGGATTGAACGTATAGGTGGCAATCTCTGATCATCATCGGCCAGAAGTAGCCTTGTCATGTAACTTGATTGGCGCGCCTCTGTTTACCGAAGTGGGCGCCACAGGCACTGGCGTGTGCTTCTCGGATGATGTATTATCCTTCGGCGGTCGCGATGCATCGTAGTAGTACTCCTTTGGTGAAGGCTTCTTTATATAACGTTTCCGCGAGTATGCAGAATTGGGCGCATCGATTCCTTTGATCTTCGTGGCATATGGATGGACGTGTTAATACTTTAAGAAGTTCCAGATATCAAAATACCATGGTTGTCTATCATCGGTTGGTGATTTTTCAAATCTAAACATAGCAACTTCGATTTCTGCCTTGACGTGCTTTTCCGAAGTGATTGCTTCATTTGGTCCTCTACTGGTGGGGAGGATTGGTAATTCTCTCTTGACGGTCCATGCTACCTCGTGGGTGGGTGTTGTTAATTTTTTGATGAAGAAGGTCTTGGTACTTTGGCTGACGGGTATCTGGATGACCGAGGCTAACGTGACTAAGGAATCTGCGAGCTCATTTTCTAATCTAGGAATGTGTGTGAAAGATATTCTTTCAAATTTCTTTACCAAATATTGAGCGGTTTCTAAATATGTCATTAGTCTCCTTTCCTTAGTTTTCCATTCTCCTATAACTTGCAAGATTACTAGCTTGGAGTCACCGATGGTTTTCAATTGCTTAACACCTAATTGTAATGTTACTCGTAGTCCAGCTATAAAAGCTTCATATTTTGTAACATTATTAGTGATAGGGAAATCTAGTTGAAAAGTCTTAAGTATGACAACTCCTTCGAGGCTTAGGAGGACTATCCCGATGCCTTTTCCTTTGTGATTTAGAGCACCGTCAAAATAAAGGATCCATGACGTACTATCAGGCTCTTCGTTATAAATCATGAGTAGGTCTTCAACAGGGAAATTCGCGTGTATGGGCTTATCACTAGGGAGTGAGAGCTCTGCGAGGTAATCGGTGATTGCTTATCCTTTGATCAATTTCTGCATGACGTAAGTGATACCAAATTCTGATAATAGCATATGCCAGCGAGTAATCTTTCCTGATGTCACGGGCTTTTTTAATACATACTTTAGAGGGTCCATTCGGGCTAGTACTAGTATCTTATGTTTTCCGAAGTAGTGTCGTAAGTTGGTTGAGGCCCACACCAATGTGAGGCAAGTCTTCTCCATTGAAGTGTATTTTCATTCATACTCGACCATCGTCCTACTGAGGTAGTAGATAACCTTCTCTCTCTTGCCGTCTTCTTTATATTATCCCAGAATCACTCTCATTACTTTGTCGTTCGCTGAGAGGTATAGGAATTGGGGGTCGCCCGAGAACTGGTGGCGATAGGATTGGTGGGTTAAGGAGGTATTTTTTGATATTTTCGAAGGCTTGCTAGCATTATTCATCACATTTGTACTCAGTTCCTCTTTTAAGTAGTCTATAGAAAGGATCGTATCTGTCTGAATGCTGAGAGATAAATCTCCTGATGAATTGCAACCTTCCTATCAGGCCTCATAATTCTTTGATATTACTGGGAGGCAGCATCTCGAGAATGGCTCTGATTTTAGTAGGGTCGGCTTCGATGCCTCTCTTGCTGACTATAAAATCGAGTAATTTTTCGGAGGTGACTCCGAAGAAACACTTCTTTGGGTTCATTTTTAGCTGGTACCTCTTAGCTCTTTGTAGTACCAGTCGGAGTGCTTCAACAGTCTTACTCGCGTTTGGGACTTCACTAATATGTTATCGATGTAGACTTCTACACATTTATGCATCATATCATGAAAAATATCCATCATGGCACATTGATACGTGGCTCCTGCATTCTTGAGCCTGAAAGGCATGACAATGTAGCAGTAAGTTCCCCACAGTGTGGTCAAAGAAGTCTTCTCTTGGTCAGACTCTACTAATTTGATCTGATTATATCCAGAAAAACCATCCATAAAGGATAGCATCTCATGTCCAGCGGTATTGTCGACTAGAGTGTCAATGTATGGAAGCGGGAAGTCGTCTTTCGGGCATACCTGGTTGAGGTTTCGAAAGTTAATGCAAACCCGTACTCTGTCGTCTTTCTTGGCGGCAGGTACTATGTTGGTGACCCAATTGGGGTAGAGGACGACTCAGATAAATTTAGCTTTGTATAATTTGTCAACTTCCTCTTTAACTTGAAGGGCGGTTTATGGATGCATCCTATGTAGTTTCTGCTTAACAGGCTTTGCATCGAGTTCTAAGACGAGACGATGTTCTACTAAACTCGGGTCTAAGCCAGGCATATCCTCATAGGACCATGCAAAGGAATTGAGGTGCTCTTGTAGGACTTGTGCAATTTGTTGACGTTCCTTGGAATTAAGTGTTGCGCTAATTAGTAACTTCTTAGGTTTCTCTTCAGTGCCAAAGTTAAGCTCTTCTGTGGGTTTCGCGACAACTTGGGTTTGCTCATTGAAACACTTGATAACCTGTCGGAAGTCCGGTGCCTCCTCGGCTACTGACGTTCCTTCCTCATCCTCAGTAAGCTCATATACTGCGAAATTACTACACTGAGGATTTAATTTTGCGAGAGGTAGCCCTTCATTGGCGCAATCTAAGACTAAGAGGTCTTTGGTAAGGTGAAGGTCAAGACTATTGATTCTTCTCTCAAAGTCACGAAGTATCTCGTCCGGTATGATCACTGGCTTGTTGTTTAGTCTGGATGCTTTGCGTCCTTGTGCGAGAGATGGGATAGTAGTATTAGGAGAAAAGTCTCCTTGTTGGCCGTAGACTCGATTCGAGACGAAGGGTTCCCTTTCTTTTCTGAGGTTTTCTAATGTTTTTGGATTTTGTGTTTCTAAATTTTTGGGGTTTTCTGTTTCTTCTATTTTTTTTATTTTTGATAATAGATATGGTACATGGTCGGTCGCCTCAAGGGGCGCCGGGAGAGTTGCTTCCTCTAACTGAGGGAGCGAGACGGCTGATGGAGTCATTCGAGCGATTCTTCGAGAAACATGGACTTGTCCTGAATTTGGCATTTTTTTTTAGTCCTCATCTGATGAGATTTTTTGAATAAGCGATGCTGGTGACAGTGGCACCAACGTTTGGATTTTTTCTATTACATTGATTGCCCCTTCTTCGAACAAATTATAGAGATCGTAGTCGAGCGAACTTTCCTCCTCTTAGTCGTAACATAATTTTTCTTCCGACCGGGGGTGATCCCCTAAGGGATCCTTGGGGGTAGTAAGTTCTTTCCCTTGAACTTCATAATATATCAGGATGAGCATACATACTCGGCAATGCGGTTGATAATGGTGAGAAATACAGGAAGATCCCCAAGGACATTCCCATCCTTCTAAGTTAGAGTCAAAGACGGTATCGAATTCATCTTCTTAATTCGACAGTGCTTGAAGTCCTAGGTTAGCTTGCCATGCTAACTCGAGTGCAGGGAGATCTATCTAGTAGTCCTCGTCATCACTCGGGGAGGTTGTCATTCTTCCTCTAGAGATTTTCATAATATTTGGAGTTGTGACGCTTCTGGGGATAAAGAAGTGTCTAGTTCAAGTTCCTCTCCAAACACTATGAGGGCAATGCGAGTGTTTTCCCCTGGGTCAACCAGATGACCGCTGGGATTTTCTGCTTCTTGTGTCGGTAGCCGAGCTGGTAGGTCATTACTCACTTTTGTTGTCATGAGGTTGGGATGATTCGATTCTTCTATTGTAGAATGTCGGATCCAACTAGCGAAGCATTCTAATATACTGGTGCATGCCTTGCAGTGGGGTTGGTATGGGTGAGTGATATAAGGAGAGTCCCAGGGGCGTTCCCATCCCCTAAGGCCAAGGCCGAGGCGGATGCTGTATGAGTTAGAATCCTCTCGTGGGGCATCATCTTCTTCCCATGTTGAGTGTAAATACTCTTCTTTCTCTTGCAAGACTATTATGTGAAAATCTTCGTCGTCAGTGGATTCCTAATCTTCTACTCGTGGCCCAAGTTCTGGAGGTTCTTTCTTCCTCTCTTCTGTAAACTCCTTAGTGTCAAACAAGGGTTTGACTCCTTCGAGCGGTTTATCAATATCGTCGTTCAGATTGGTTAAATCATTGAATGCTTTAGCCATTCGCTCGATTTTCGCTTCTTGTGATGTGGTGAAGGACACTTCCTTTTGCCTTGGTACATCTGCTTTCTCAGTGGTCTCATAGACGAAGTGGTCATATAGAGACCATTTGGGTGAGGTAGGGAGCAAGTCGACTTGTGGGCCATCCGATTGATAACCTAACCCTATATATTTGTGTATTTTCATTGGGACGCGACCTTACTTATTTTTACCAAGTCCGGTGTGGGGGACGTGTCCGAGTTGGTACATAAGGTCACACCTTTTTGTCGCGGTGGGGTTGATGTCATAAAGTTTAGCGATGTCTTGGCCGACCTCTCTCCTCATTAATTTTTGTTAACGCGTCGGGGGAGAACTAGGAGGGGTAGGGGGACGGACTTTTGCAACAGTTGTCTCATTAGGGATCCGAGTCTTTTGAATGTGGCCCATGTTTAATATGAAATTATGGGCTATCAAAATACTTGTTGCATAATCAGTATCTATTTCCTGGAGGGGTGCGTCAGCGTATATACGGACTATGGAGTCCTCGTATGGGAATTTGACACATTGGTGGTATGTGGATGCGACGGCCTTCATTGACTCTAATCATTTTCTTCCTAAGATAAGATTGTACATACTAGCAAAATCAGAAACATGGAAGGTGACATCTTTTGTTACAGGTCCAAGGCGAACCTGAAGTTTAATATCTCCTTTGACAAAACGACGCGATCCATCATAAGCTATGAGTGACAGTGTTGAGGGTCTGACATCCTACCTGTGTATTCAAGTATCTTTAACATTGTGAGAGGGCAAATATTAAGTCCCGCTCCCGTAGCGACCAATGCATGGGGTAAAGAGAACCCTCTAATTATGACTGTTAGATATATGAGAGTCGCACTTCTGCGAAATGACTCTTAGGCATGTCTACGTCTGTGAAAGTGGGCGCTGGAGGTTGTGCAATGACCGAGGTGATTTGATGAAGCTCATCTAGGGTTATGTTCTCATCCACTTATGTGTTTTTGAGTATCCTTATCAACAATCGATGATGGTCAGGCGATTTCTTGATGAGTTCTAGTATGGATATCTAGGCCGAGATCTTTTGGAGATGCCGCAGAAGGTCATATTCTTGCCTTGGCTTGAGTGTCATTTCTTTGCCTAGCCGATGAGCCTTGGGTGTAGGTGGTTGGATTAGTTGAGGTGCGAGAATTGGTGGAGGGATGATGTGAGGTGGGGATAGTAAGTTAACCTCTCTTTCTCTCACGTTCCCCTTTGATGGTTGTACGCTCGTGAAATCCTTATTTTGAGGGAAAGGCGGAGGTGGGTAATTGGTTCCTGATTTAAGAATCGAGAACGTCGATTGTTGACCGAACCCAATATTACTCGAAGCTGATGCATTTGTGAAGTGAGTGAAATTCGAGGTTGGAGCGCGTACCTGCATGGTGTCGCTCTAAGGTGGGAGGTACTGTGTGTAATCCTCATCTTCTAGGAAAGCAGAGACCAGTGTCTCACACGGGTCGGGATGTTCTTCCTGCTCACTTTCTTCCATGTTTAATGAACACTCAGTCTTTGTTTCACCCTCTCTGCTTGGAGTCTTTCGGGTGACACTTTCAACCCATGCAGCAATTTGGGTTGCAGTTTGAAAAACGTGATCTCCGCACTCGGAGTGACAATGACATTGGTGAGTGACTATGGAGGAATGGTCTCTTGGCCCTAAAGGAATGAACTCGTATCAGAGTAAATTTTGGATAGGGAGGTGGGCTCGGAGGGGCAATTCGAGTGATCAAGGCCGAGGGGTGCGGGGGTGAAGGAACCCTCGTAGGTGTGGCGAAGATATTAGAGGTTTGGATGCGAGTGATTAAGGTGGAAAGCTGGAAGGAGGATCGACCGGAGAGATCTACAGTGGTGACCTGAGTCGGTGTTGCTTGGTTGTGGTTGGGCATGAGATTATTAATGATCCCTAAATTTTGTTGGGGTTGGTTATTATTAGGGTTAGGATTTCTAAGCGCTTCCCAATCGATTTGATTTCAGTCATTCATGTCGTAGATTACATCCCTGAGGACTCAACAATCTTCTAGGTTGTGTCCCGCGTATCGATGGAAGGCATAGTATTTGCTATAGTCTGGATTTGTCGGCCATGGGTGAGGTCTTTCTTATGGGAATCAGAGGAGATTCTGAGTGTTTAGAAGACGGAAGATATTGGGAATTGTATCAGGTAAAGGGGGGCAGTGTTCCTGCCTCGGCTGGTAGGGGCCTTTTGCTGGGTTGAAGTTTTGTGGTGGGGGTACGTTATTGTAGTTCGACGCGTGGGTCGGTCGGTTCTGCGTCATATTTTGGTTATGGTAGGTGTTGGGATATTGGTTCCTGTTCTGGTATTGGCCCTGATTCTGGTTTTGGCCTTGGTTTTGGTTTGCATATTTTTATTGATTAGTGCCTTTGTTTTGGTTCATGTATCGTTGCTAATTCTGATTTTGCCAAAAATTTCACAGTTGGAAGTTCCTGTTCCCGGAGTTTTGTCCTTAGTTGACAATGGTGTTGACCTGTTTTGTTCTCGATGCTTTCTTATTATTTTTCAATTTTGATTCACTGGAAGAGCCCACTTTCGACGTGACTATGGATAGAGCGATGTCTCCGCCTTTAATGTATCGCGCTAGTCAAGATGCCCGGGAGTGGAGTGCAATGAAGTCGGGGTAATCACTTATGACAAGTGCGCTTTTTAGCGGTTCTCTAATATTATCAATAATAATATCAACTGAGTCTTTCTCTTTTATCAAAGTGTCGGTCCCGGTAGCGAGTTTCCTCCATCGGGCAACGAAGTCAGTGAATTCTTCATCAGGTCCTTGCTTTTCCGCCATCAGATCGCTGAGATTGTCTCTTGCATGAGATGCTTGTATTAGTCTAGGAATTGACCGACTAATTCATCGAATATTTCTATCTTATAGAATGAGAGTCCCGCAAACCAATCTAGAGCTTTTCCTTCTAATGAGCGTTGGAAATAGTGAATGAGAAGTTCTTGATTATCACATATTGGTCAACAATCATTACAGAATAAGGCCAGGTGATGGTTCGGATTTTCCGTGCCGTTATATTTGGTAAATTTTGGCAGTTTAAATTCTATTGGTAAGTTAAATTCAACGTCTCGACAGAATTTGTCGAATCCAAATGAGTGACCAGGGCGTTCCCTCTTGGCCATATATTTGTTGAGCATTTTAGAGAGATCTTCGATTTTGATGGTGTTATCTTTTGGAGCAACCCGCGAGCCAACCATGTCTAGAGAGTCATCGTTAAAGAATGTGTGAGCATGTTGTCTCAATAGTGTAGCGCGGGCCGACACCATGCTCGGGGTAGGAGGTGGCCTTTCCTGTCGTTCTTGGTCTTCCGAAAATTATCGTTACCTAATAGTTTCGCAGCGGCCAATCCTCGAAGTAATTCCTCAGAGTCATTATCTCCTCGTTGTATCCTTTGAATGTTGAGCTCTACAATTTGCTGAGCGGTAAGGTTTTGTCCAGTGTTACCATCTCTCCCATTTTGATTATTACCAGTGTGTGGGGTAGAGAAGAGGTTTTCTTATTCACCAGTCATGTTAATCTCAGGTTGTCGTGGGCTGAAATTGTGAAGTGGTTCTTCTTCGTATGTGGGGTTGTCATGATACCCCCACAATGGTGGGTCTTCTAAACTCACTCTTTGTATACCAGACATCTCGAGTCTTTGACGAAGACTCATATATTTAAAAGGGGATCTAAATGATGCGATGGAAAGAAAAAATAGGGAAATAAAATAAAAACTAACTATCTAAAAAAAAGAGGTTGCAAAAGTGTCCCATCGTGATTGCCAGTCTATTGGTGCGCACTTTTTTGGGTTCCTCTCGGTCCCTATTAAATCAGTGGCCCAATTCTGTCCAAGTGGACTCTAGCGAAGCGGCGTTTGAAATGGTGGAGGTAAAGTAAAAGGGTTTTACTAGGAAGATTCCTAGTTTGTTGCGATCGCCAGCTGCAGATATTTAACGACGCTGCAACACGTCAATGATCACACTTTGGAGCGGGTATGAGTTACTTATTTATTGAATGGTTTGCATGCGAATGTCAGCAACTATGACTCTTTCTTACAATTTAAATAGTTTAGTTTTCATTTTCTTTCTCGTTATTATTGTAGTTCTAATCGGCTTAGACTTCCCAATTCTATTGTGAGTTTGGTTATATAGATTTATTAGAGTGTGTTAATCTAGTATTTTGATTCTATCAGGAGTCTAACTAATCTCAGTTTCCTAATCTTATTAAAATTTTAATTAATTTAGTGTCATAATACTACTAAGAGTTCGATTAATATCAGTCTCCTAATTGTACTAGGAATGCAAATATATTCATTTTAATGAAACTCTAATTAAATCAAGCATGTCGATTATACTAGAATTTTTAGGTAAAGCAAGTATACTAATTGTATTGAAATTCTAATTAAAATAAATATAATAATTTGACTGAAATTCTAATTAGAGCAACTATAATAGTCCTACTAGAATTCAAATTGAAATAGAAGACTGATTTGACTAAAACTCTAATTTAAGCAATAAAATAATTCTACTAAAATCCAATTAAAATAAAGGAACTGATTTTTCTAGAATTATAATTAAAGCAATGAATTAATTATATTGAAATTCTAATTAAAAGGAATTAATTATGCCGAAATCTAATTTAAATAAGGAACTAATTAACATAAAGCATGTGAATCGATTATACTAAAAAAATCTAAGGAAAAATTATGGAACTGATTTTCTAATCCTAATTAGAGCAACAAAATAATTCTAAAAAAAAGGAGTTTTGAGTCCGCTATGCTAAGGAGGATTGACCCCGTTCTCGGATACCCTCCGTAAGCTCCCTTAGGCAAATCGGGTGGCTAGGGATTATTTTAGTAATAATATGAATTGAAAAAAATTAATTTTTATTCTGAAATTAAGAATTTATAGATTGAAGACTGAAATTTTTAGGGATTATGAATTAAGATTAAAGACCTAAGGGTTGGTTCTAGAAACGAAAAAAAAATTAGAATGAGAAAACTAAAAAATTTAGATTAAAACCTAAAATCTAAGATCTAGAACTAAAATTAAAAAAGAAGAGGAACTGGTTCTAGAACCTGAGAACTAAAACCAGGGAAAAAGGTAAGAATTAAGGACTAAAGAGATTTAAAATTTAAGAGCTAGAACTAAAAGCTTAAGAACCTAAAGTCTAGAACCAATGATCTAAAACTAATAACTAGAACTAAGGATTAGAACTAAGAACTAGAACTAGAAGAATTAAAAACTAAAAGAAAAGTATACCTGAGGCCAGAGCTACAGAGAGGAATCTCGAAATCTTAAGCTTGAAAGCGAGGAACTCGAAAATTCAATTGCTGACTGTGTTGTGATGTGTTTTGATATATTTTTGGAACGAGGTAGTGGGTCCTATTTCTAGGTATTTGGCCAAATGCGCGCATTGTGGGGTGCGCTCAATTGGTCGGTGAAATTCAATTATGCACCTTGTCTGATGCGTTTAATCGAATTGTGCGCTTGAAACCAAGCGCTCAATCACTTTGAGTTGGTGACCGACTCAGTGAGTGACCGGCTGACTAGCTCAGCCGGGTATCCCAGTCCTAGTCTAATTAGACTGATTGCGCACCCGAATTAGTGCGCTCAATCAATTAAGCGCCTGAATATATGCACTTAATAGGAGATTTCAGGCGGTTTAGGGAGTTAAAAACCAAGTTCGCTTGGGAACCAATTATGCGCTAGTGTAGAAGCGCATAATCCAATTGCGCGCACTATGTAGGACGTACAATCGCGTTTTAGGCGGTTTCTAGAAGGTTAGGGACTAGTTCGAAATAAGCCTATTGCGCGCTGGTAGTGTAGCGCATTATATGATTACGCACGCTTGACAAGACGCTTAATCAGCTCTTAAGCGGTCCGCAGGTGATCAATTGCGCGCCAGGTGTTGGGCGTTCAATCAAATTGCGCACTCTATATAGGGCGCGTAATTCGGGATCTACCTGGGTTTGAGTCGGGTCCGAGGCTCAGAGCTATTGTTTCAGCCTGGTCTCAACCATGTACTATTGTTTCAATGCATGGTCCCCATCTTAGAGTTTTAAAGTCTCCGGAGAAGGTCAGCTCTTTCTGTAGATTGTGGACAAAGTCAAAGGTTGATCGAACATGTTTGTATATTCCGAGAGGGTAAAATAGAGATGTCTACAGAACCGACCAAAACCGAAATCAGATTAGTTCAGTTAGGTTTCGGTTCAGGGGTGTGTGTAGTTCGATTACCCAAATTTTTTTGTCTGGGTTCAATTTTTGGTGAACTGACACCGAAACCGAAATAATATCGGTTCAATTCTGGAAACTGGACCCCTACAACAAGGATCAAATTTTCGGCCGAAATGATCGAAATTATCGGTTTCGGTCCCCAGCGAAACGATAATATAGGACCGAAATTTCGGTCATTGCTTGTATGGGATTAAAATTATCGGCCGAAATTTTGTCTAAAGTTTAAATTTTCGGCCAAAATTTCGGTTTCGGTCCCCTCCAAAACCGAAATGAAACCGAAATTTTGATCCTGGCCCTACAAGGCCCTTTTTAAAATAACTTATTACGCCATCAAATAATTGTCCGCGCAATACAGCCATCAAGGCATGTAATCTGCATAGCTCCCGATTTGCCCTTGCCCCTAAGTAACTTCTCAAAATCCATTTTATCTTTCGTCTCTCTCTCTCTCTCTCTCTCTCTCTGTCTCTCTCTCTCACGGTGCACACTTCAAACTAAAAGGCACTCTTCTCCTTCCTGAGGCAAAATCACCGACGCTCTCTTATTGTCTGACAGCTCCATGTTTCGCCGCTGTTACGAATGTGAGAATCTCTCCCCCCCTCTCTCACTCTCTCTTAAAATTAAACCCATTTATGGATTTTTTATTTTATTTTAATTTTTTTGTTTAATTTTAAAGAACATGGTTCAGCGATTCGCCTGACATTCGGTCCAGCTAGAACCGGACGGCTTAACCGTTGTACGGTCCGGTTCGATGGTTTTGAACATTTCCAGAATGGTCAGGGTTTGGCACCGGACCGGACCGGACCGCTGAACATTGCAGTTTCTGGCTGCCGGTCCGGTAGGTTTCTGACAACATTGGTTCCAAGTTTCTCGTCGCTCGACGTCATTCTTTACTTTTTTTCATTTATTGGGAATTTTATTTTATATTTTTTATGTTTTATTGTTACTGAGGTAAAATTGAAAAAAGGGAAAGTTACCCCCCTAGGGGTTTAGCTTAAAGAAACAAACACAAAATAGTATTTAAAACAGGAGGGCTCCTAGTTTTCAGGGATAAATTTGAAAGTCCCTTGTTAAATATAGATTTCATATAGGGATAATGGCTCCTGATCGGCATTTAAGCACCAATGGTGTTTAAATGATCTTCCACCATTAAAATGTCATTTTTCATCTCACACCATTGAAGTGTGATTTATCATTGTGCCATATGGCACACATCTATGATCAATCTAAATATCCCAAGTGGCAATTCATCCTTGGAACATGTCACAGCCAAAGGATCATGCTTATAAGTAGATGTAAACCCTCCGATCGGTGAACTTTAATATCAGCCATAAAATTTAAGAACTACCGTTGATATTAGAGTGCACTAATCGGATGGTTGGGATCTCCCAAAAAGTGTATTTTTTGGCCCATAGCCTTTCAATTGATGATAAATCAGTTTGGATTCCAAGATCATAAGCCTATAAATGGTGTAAGATCGTTTAAGGACCATTTGGTGCTTAATTGACGGTCAGGAGAGTCGGTCTCATTATTATGTAGGTTTTGCTTAAATGGGTTTGGAGCTTTTCTTTTTGTTTGGGTTGACAAGATTTAGTAATTACGTATACGACCCATGTGCGGGTCAGTCTCCATAAGAGATAAATTGGTGGGAGGTCAACAATGTACTGTCACTTACTTCTAAGCTTATAAAAATCTCTGTATTTAGTGAGGCTTAAACAGATAGGCAGATGTAGTAATGTAAATTGTATCCATGCACTGCCCATGGTGCATGCATCTGATACCTAATACCATAGTGACAAAAAACTCTATTTTTTTTTGAAAAATATGCATTTAATACATGTATTATTGGTATACCTTATTAAACCCGCATTATACTCAGATGTTTTTCAAAGGCACATTTTCGTTTAACCGCGTATTTTGTGCCGTAAACTCAAAAATACCTGTATTAATCCCATTTCTTCCTGACATTTTCCATTTTTTCTGACAGTCTGACTTATATGTTTTATAGTTTTCCGAAGATTCCGTTTTTTTTTTGCCCCAAATTTTCCGTATTTTGCCTTTATTTTGCTCACCGTCTCGAACCCGTATCTGTACTTTGTCACTTTGCATAATACCATCTCCATCCGACAATGGCATTGGGTTCAGGTGCATCGGACTGACAACACGTGCACTAGAGGTGGCGTGTAGACCCTGCACCAAATCCCAACTCTCGACCCTGCATCAAATCCCAACTCTTGACCCTGCATCAAATCCCAACTCTTGCCAAGGTTTGTGAGCGAGCCTCCAATCCTGTATACGTGATACTAAAATGGTGCCACGTGATTTATGATGCCTTTGTTGCACATGCAATTAGGAGATGAATATGCCATATCGGCATGCAATTTGGAGATGACATATGCCATATCGGCTTATAATGTCGTATATTCCATTGTGGCATGTGCTATATTATGACTGTTACACTTTATGCCATCGGATAAGCATGCAATAGTATGTGATAGCATATGTGATGACTGTTACACTTTATGCCATTCTAACAATGGCACCTACGATTACGCCCGTTGCTGTTTATGCCGTTGTATGCAAAAGTATGTGATGACATAAGCTATATTTATGCATTTATTCCATTGCATACATAATATCTGGTGGCATAATAGTGTGTGATGGCATATGTGATTGTGCGATCTCCTGTATTTGACAATCTCATTGTAGCCGATGCATAAAGAAAACTACCTCTGCAATGGGATTGAGGGGCTTCTGAAAAGGATTTGGACAATCTCATAGTAGCCGTCCATTATTTTTGGCACTTTGAGGCTCTTAATCATATGGTGCAGATAGTTTTCCAATGCAATCTTAGGATCAATCCAATCTCTATGATGGTATCGTTAATCATGTGGCACAAAAAATAGTGCCACATGTATAGAAATGCTGACCTGCTCACTAGCCTTGGTGACCGGGTTAGTTGTTCTATCTTAGCTCAAATTTCAAAATTCACTTAGGACATGATCACTAGGGCCTTATCATAATTAGTATTGAAACCTGTCTTATCATTTAGTAATGAATTCCACAAACATCTTATCTAATTCTTTCTTCCCCTATAGATTGAAAGTAAAGATTCCGTCTAATCGATGAAAGACGATTTACATGCAATAAACCAACGAAAAACCTCACAAAACAAAACACCCATTTCCTGACATTTCGCTCCAAAATGCTTTTGAAAAACAAGAAACACTCTGCTGGTGTACCGACCCAAAATCCACGGTCTCCTTCTACTCTTGATTTCCGAGCAATTGTAGATGATGCATGGTACGGTGTCAATTTGGTTTACGAGGATGAGGTTCTTGTTGTGAAGTATTGTAACTTTACAGAAGATTTCGACGAAAGATTTAGGGCAGGTGATTTCAAGGATTTGAAGGAATTGGAAAGTTTCGGAGAAAGGTTTCGGCCGGCTTCGATTCAATTGCAGGATCATGAGTGCCAGAAAGTCATTGAAGGGAAGATCGCTTGTGTGTCGCACTCGTATGGCGAGAATGACTTTAAGTTTTATGATGCTATTATTGAGATGGTAAGTTTTGGTTCACTATTTATCTTTTTTAATAATTATAATTATTTATTGTATTTTCATGATTAATGTCAATTGAGATTACATGTGTGTCGGTTTGATTTAGATTTTTATTTGAGAAAGGATTCAATGTATTTAGAGTAAATTGGGTGAATGTTTTCTTGATCTGACGGAGAGTAGACAATGCTACAAACCAAGGTGTGAACTCGGGTATTGTTAATAGGTATCGGTCCATGGAGGACCGATACGAATCAACCGATATCGAGTTGTATCTGTGTATTTAAAAGAAAATTGGGAGGTAACGGCTGATAAGGGTTATGATACCGCGTTGTAGCACTCTTTTGATTTACTGTCTCTACCATTGGTAAAAAATACTCGATATGTATCGGCCGATACGGATACCGATACCCGAGTTGATACCTGATGCGTATCGGCTCTGATATGTATCGGTTTGCTGAAAAATCGAAACGTATCGCCGATATGTATCGGTATCGGCCGATTTTTGATACCTTGCTACAAACACTATCCACGATTGGCAAAAAAACCTTGTTTTGATTTACTATCTCTATCATTGGGGACACACAGTCTCTTCTTGTATTAGAACTATTTATATTTGGGCACGAATATCAGATGCCCTTATCACTTGATTTATACCGGTGTTTTCATCACGTATCACGTGTTTATTGTTCATAACACTTGCATATCGTGGATAAATTCACATCATCACGTGTAGTTGTTACCCTTATCACTTGCATATTGTGGATAAATCCAAATCATCACATTTATAGCTCACGACTTCGTCGGAGCATATGTGACGCGGGACAACGACCCTATAATGAATATGAGATGATAATTACCGAAATTAAACTAATTAATTGAATAATTAATCACAAATTAAAGCGATACCTTAGGGTTTTGTGGATTTCCGCTTAAGTGATCATGCTTGGCTCGACTAGGTTTAGATTTGCAGAAGGTGAGATCCTAGCGATAAAACTCTAGCATCCTCTTGGTTGGGGTGCTCGCTTGTTGATCGATGTGGCTTCTTGTAGCTCCTCGCTAGGGCTTTGAAGGGAGCTATCAATCGACACAATTGGAGCGATCTTGAGCCCAACAACGGTTGTGGATCGATGGGTATCGAAAAAAATCAATCGACAAGGATGGACACCAAGATAGCTCAAGATTCAAGAATTTGGGGGTTTTAAACATTCAAATGGATGGAAATAAAAGCAATAAAATAGCAAGCAAAATAGGAAAAGAAGTAAGGAGAAGATCAACAACTCAAATGGCCATCTCACCCTTGGCTTCTCACCAAACCCACATGGGAAAAGAAGAATCACTCTTCACAAGCTCATCTCAAGCTCAATGCAAGGCATTTTCATTCATTCATAAGAAATTGCCAAATTTGGTTTCCATAAAGACCTTATATAGTGGATGTCAAGGAAACCCAACCCTAAATAGTTAAAAACTAAAACAACCGAAATAGAAAATTACATTGAAGACAAAAAGGACTAACAAAAGCCTAAAAGGATGAAAGAAAATGGGTTAAAATGTCATTCGGGGGAGGAGCACTTTGAGAACTCACTCGAGCGAGATTGGGAGTCGCCTGGGTGAGAACTTATGTGTTTAGCATGGGCGAGTTCCATTCTCGCCCGTGTGAGAACTTAAGTGCCTCGCTAGGGCGAGTTCCATTCTCGCCCAGGCGAGAACACTTAGGTTCTCGCTTGGGCGTGCCCCCAACTCCTATTTGCTTCTCTATTGGTCGCTTGGGCGACTTGGCCTTCCTTTATCTTTTGATTCTGGTCCCTTGCGCGACTCTATCCTTGTCTGGGCGACCAGAGTTGAATTTTGACTCCCTTCTGGTTATCTTCTATGCCTCTCTAACTTCTCAGGCTCTTCTCCCGGTTGATGCTTCGTGTCTTCTACGTTTCTTCCACCGGTAAACTCGATGTGGCCCTAATCCGGTGTCTATAATGTCGATGTCCCCATCATTTCCCCGGGACCAAAAAGGCTTCATCACCGATGACGCATGCTCGTGATAACAGTTAATCAAATCGGGATCCAAATGGTGTGCTTCTTCATCTTCAATCAAGTGTTTTCGGAATTCGGTTTGCCAACCACTTAACCAAATATTTTTGAAACCCTCCGCCACTGGTGGAAACCACAAGATCATCTAAGACCTTCTCAATTACTTCCCTTTTTGGCTTGCTCGGAGAGGAAGAGGCATAAGTTGTGGCGTTAGGGTAGGATCATGAAGAGTGGACATTTGAAAATGATTGCTAGGAGGTAAGGTTGGGCCTAGATAAGAAACTAGGTCTTCTACATTGAATGTTGAGCTCTCATAATTTGAGGTAGCTCGAGAACATATGCATTAGGGCCACTCCTTGCCACAAGCCTAAAAGGTCCGACACCACGGGCTTGGAGCTTCTTTGAGATTCCCCATGGGAATCGTTCAGGCTTAACCCGGACCATCATATGATCACCGATTTGAAATTCTTTGTAACGCTTAAGCGAATCCGCCGATAATTTGTAGTTATCCTTGCTCAAATTAATTCTACGCCTAATTTCGACATGCAAATTATGAAGATGATGTGCAAATGCATCTGTTAACTCGGATGTACGATGTGATGCAGACATAGCGATCAAATCTAGGGGTGTTTTAGACTTATGACAATGCATCACCTCAAATGAACTCATACCTATGGACCTATTGACGGAATTGTTATATGCAAACTCGGCCATGGGCAAGATAGAATCCCAAGTCCGAATGAGATCACTGACAAGACCTCGAAGGAGATTGCCATAGAGTCTTCCAAAAGTAACTAGTGAATTTAACATCCCTATTTGATACAATGGCCTTGGGTAACCTGTGAAGACGCACCACCCCTCGAAAAATAGTTTCACAACATGGGTTACGTCGGAGGTTTTAGAACAAGGTATGAAGTGGGCCATCTTAGAGAAGTGGTCCACTACAACAAAAATAGAGTCGTGCTTTCTCAGTCTTGGGGAGGCCAAACACGAAGTCCATCGAGATGTCTTGCTGTGGTGTGTGAGGTATGACAAAGGGTTGTAAAAGCCTGTGTTTGCTTGCTTTGCTTGGATACTTGGCAAGTTCGACATTGCCTTACAATTCGGGTGACATCTCTCATGATGCTCGTCCAATAAAATTGGTCCTCGAGCGCAATGGTCTTGTTGTGCCCAAGGTGACCGACAATCCCTTCGGCATATAATTCCCAAATGGGGAAATCATGCAATGAAGTGAGGGGGATGCAAAGACGATTATCTTTAAACAAATACCCGCCCTGTAGGGTATATGTGTAGCTAGTGCTCGCCGAGTCACTAAGGAGTGCGGTGTAATCCTTCCCAAAATCTGAGAACTTAGGATACTCTTCCTTTAACTGCTAAAACCCGACCACTTCCATACTCATGGATTGCAAAATCCCCACCTAACAGCTAAGTGCATCCTTGGCCTTGTGCTTCAATGCAAATGTGTGAGGTATTCGATTCATATCGAGTGCCTCGGGTTCAATTTCTTTAGGAAGCAAGGAAGTATAAAGCTTCATGGTCGGAAAAGATGACAAATTCGTGTGGTCTAAGGTAGTGTTTCCAATACTGAAGTGGTCAGACTATCCCATAAAATTCCTTATCATAGGTAGAGTATTTTTGCTTCGCCTCATTTAATTTCTCACTAAAATAGGCCGTCGGGTGGCCTTCTTGGCTAAGCACTCTTCCTATCTCTACATCCGATGCATCACATGTAGCCTCAAAGACTTTAGAGAAGTTCGGTAGGCGCATAGCTAGTGCACTAGTCATTTTCTCCTTTATCTCGGCAAAGGTCCTCGTCATGACTTTGCTCCATTGATACTCACCTTTTCTTATGCAATCAGTGATGGGAACCATGATGGTGCTAAAACCTCGGATAAAGCGACGGTAAAATGTAGCCAATCCATGAAAGCTACGGATATCATGAATATTTTTAGGCTCGAGCCATTCCACAATAGCCTTAACCTTTTCCGGGTTCGTAACTATCCAATCCGCGGAGACAATGAACCCCAAGAAGACAACGGATGCTGCACGAAGTGCACTTCTTGAAGTTCGCATGCAATTGCTCTCCCCTTAAGGCTTCACAAACCAACTTTAGGTGGATCAAGTGTTGCTCCTTGTTGTGGCTATAGATGAAGATATCGTCCAAATACATAATAAGAAATTTGCCTAAAATGGCCGCAACACTTGGTTCATGGACCTCATGAAGGTGCTCAGGGTATTAGAAAGCTCAAATGGCATGCCTATCATCGAGGCGAATTCGTACTTGATGGTAGCCACTCTTAAGATCTATCTTAGAGAAGATAGTGGCATGAACCATCATATCCAACATATCATCGAGCCTCCGCATGGGAAACAGATACTCGACCGTAATTTTGTTGATCGCCCAACCAATGTTGTCAAACCGCATGTGCAGTGCTATGCGATGGCATAGTGCCATCTCATATGGGGATCGCATATGCGATTGCACGATGGCATAACTTTTTTTTTTTTTTTTTCAAAAAAATCCAAAAAAGTCCCCAAAAATCCCAAAAAATTCCTAAAAGTGTATAATATATGTTTTGTGTTAATTTTTGTGTTTTATTATTTTATAGTGTCTAGAATACGGAATAAAAGTATATAAGATAATTTTTGTGTTCTATTAATTTTATAAATTAATTTCTAACTCTTGAATTCCTTGACTCCTTGATTCTTGAAGTGATTTCTTCCCTCTTTACTTGAAGAATGAATGAATGATGGAATGTCAATGAAGATTGAAGCTCCTTGCTTAGTTAACTACAAAATAGAGCAAAATGAATTATCAACAAAGCTTTGAGAAAGAAAGAGAAAAAGAGAGGAAGAGAGCACTAAAAACTAAAAAGAAAGACCAAAGAGACAAATTATACCTTGGATGGATGTGGTATGGATTAGGAAGAGGAACCCCCTATTTATAAGCTTTGGGGAGGCTTTAAAAAAAAGAAAAATTCAAACAAGCTCCAATGGTCATATTTCTGACCGTTGGAACAGTATGCGATCGCATACCCTTAAAATCGCATTGCCCATCATGGCATATGCGATTTTCAATTTGAGGACTGCATATGCGATCGCATAATTGCATATGCTGTCGCCTTTGACAACAATGTGCCTAGGGCTGTCAACGGGCTAGGCCGGGCCGAGTTTTCCACTCGACACGTTTTTTTCTAAACAAAAAATTTGGGCCGAGGCCCGACCCGACCCAATAGCTATCCGGGCTGGGCTTGGCCGGGCCTAGTCCGGTTTTGAAATATTGCGGCCCGAATCCAGCCCAATTAGCTATGTGGGCCGGGCCGGGTTCCGGCTGGGATTCTAATAATTTTTAAAGGGTTTTTTTAAGATTTTTTTTTCTTTAAAAGACCCAACTCTTCCAGGCCGACCCTTACACTTTGCAGTCCGAACCCGGCCCGATTTCTTATCAGGGCCCTAGCCCGGCCCGTTTATTAAATACAAAAAATGGCCCCGAACTTGGCCCATTCCGGTTGGGCCCGGGCTGAAACCTGGCCCGTTGACAGCCCTAAATGTGCCCAACTATCCACTCACATTCTCCAAGTTTTTTCTTTCTTAGGGGTGAGTTGTGCGGGTATAACACAAGGGCTCAAACTCTCTTGGATAAACCCCTTTGAAGGAGCTCATTAACTTGCCTCGCTAACTCGGCATGTTCAATCGGATTCATCCTATAATGTGGTAAGTTTGGTAGAGTAGATCCAGAAACTAAGTCTATTGCGTGTTGAATATCACAGATCGGAGGGAGAGAATCGGGCAAGTCCTCCAAGAAGATATCTACAAATTCTTTTAACACCCGCTCAACCTCCTTAGGGTGTTCGCCTATAGATTCGAGAACACGCTCGACGGTGATGACAACGTACACCACGTTCTCATCCAAAGAAGCTTTATTAAACTCCGAAGGGCTTACAATATTGATGATCTTAGATTGACCGGCCTTCTTCTTAACTCTCTTGTCCTATAGTGCTTTGGGAGGAAAAGGGTTTAATTTGATCATCTTGCCCTCATGCATGAACGTGCACACATTGGACAGTCCAAGGATGGTCACGTCTATGTCATAGAGCCAAGGCCTACCCAAGATGATATGACCCGCATCCATTGACACCACATCCTCACACAAAGTGTCCGAATACGAGGCTAGTTGAATCAGCACATGACACCTTTGGGACACGGGAATAGATGAAGAGTTGACCCATGCGACTTTGTACAGTCTCGGGTGGGCTTCAGGTGTAAGCCCTAAACGGGTGATGGTGTGTGTTAACACCACATTGGTGTAACTCCTGCTATCAACGATGACCTTACAACTTTTCTCGCCGCATTTGGCATAAGTGTAGAAAATATTATCTCTACGTCAATCATCATTCTCATCTCGTTGAGGTTGTTCAAGGGCACACCTCACCACCGAATTCTCCTTAGTACATGTTAGAGCACGACCGCCATCATCCTCCTCATTACTAGGTGTGACATCCGGCTCATAGATTTCCTCCTCAACATCTCCTTCCCTTTTTAATCTCTCCTTCAACCAAGAGATTTCTTTGGGGGTCTCTCGTGGGGCATTAGGCGACATAGTGGCCAAGCCCATGACACTTGTAACACTTGGTTTGAGAGCCACCCTTTGAGGATTCTCCACCACACCTTTCCCTTTATCAAGCCTCACATTCGTGTGAGTGGGTTGTGTAGGCTTGGGTGGTGGGTTTCAGCACTAAGCCTCACATCTCCGGTTCTATGGCTTTCATATGGATCACCATTTTGAGTGGTATAACATGAGCGATGAGCGATGTGTTAGACTCGCCAGAATGAAGCTCATCGATCAAGCTAGACTCTTTTGGAGCACCGTCAAGCGCATTAGGTCCAATGCGGGTCGTGCTCCCCTTACCAATTGGGAGAGCATGAAGGAGAGGTTTACGGAGAAATACATTCCTTTATCATACTACCGCCGACTTCTTGATCAATGATCAAATTTACGCCAAGGTAGTAGCGTGATCCAGTACATTGGTAAATTTGAAGAATTCAATATGAGAGCCAATGTATCGAAAGATCCCCAAGTCACTCTCTCTAAGTTCTGCATTGGATTGCGCTTGAACCTACAAAAGGAGTTGATCTCTCACCCCATTAATACTCTTGAGGAGTGTTACACCGCTATGCAAGACCTTGAATGGTACTTGAAAATGACGGTGGTGAGACGATTTGAGCCAAACACTGAAGACTTAGGGGCCATTCTTCCATCGAAGGTCGAAAACTCAACTCTAACATTTTTGAGGAGTTTCTTATCTGGATCGTAGTTATCTCCGCGATGAACTACTTCCCTACGGTTCTAATCTGATCATCATTTCGACCATTGCGCTCAAATCGTACACTATCACGCTCACGACGTCGGTTGTGGTGCTCATCAACTCCTTCCAACCGATCTAATTGGTCGTGTAGTCGCTCATTGGAGGCACCTAAGGTCGTTTGATTTTAGTCCATAACATTCATCCTCTCATTCATCGCAATCAACGTGGCTTAGATGCTTTTAAGAGCATTGGCGACCTTCGTCGTGTCCATGGTGATCACAACACACTAACACAGGGTTCTAGAATGAACAAGCAACTATGAACCACACAACAAAGTAAAGTAAATCAAGCAAACATATGAACACACAAAATGCCCTAACCTAGCACCTAAGACTATGATACCAAAACTGACGCCGGACAACGGCCCTAAAATGAATATGAAATGATAATTGTCGAAATTAAACTAATTAATTGAATAATTAATCAAAAATTAAAGTGATACCTTAGGGTTTTGTGGATTTCCGTTTAAGTGACCATGCTTGGCAAGACTAGGGTCCAATCTGGCGCCCGAGATCCGTTTATATTTGTGAAAGGTGAGATCCTAGAAATAGAACAAAACTCTAGCATCCTCTAGGTTGGGGTGCTCGCTCGTTGATCGATGTGGCTTCTTGTAGCTCCACTCTAGGGCTTTGAAGGGAGCGATCAATCAACACAATTGGAGTGATCTTGAGTCCAACAACGGTTGTGGATCGATGAGTATCAAAGAGAATCAATCCACAAGAATGGACACCAAGATAGCTCAAGATTTAGGATTTTGGGGTTTTTAGACATTTAAATGGATGGAAATAAAAGCAATAAAATAGCAAGCAAAATAGAAAAAGAAGTAAAGGAGAAGCTCAAGAACTTAAATGGGTATCTCACCCTTGGCCTCTCACCAAACCCACATGAGAAAAGAACAATCACTCTTCATAACCTCATCTCAAGCTCAATGCAAGGCACTTTCATTCATTCATACGCAAGCAATTGTCAGATTTGGCTTACATAAGGACCTTATATAGTGGATACTAAGGAAATGGTGTAAGGGAATAATTGGGGCATCAGATGTAAAAGGCTCAAAGGGGTTGGTAGGAATGGTTGAATGGCCGAAACGGAACGAGATCCTTCACATTGAAAGTCATGCTAATCCTCAATTCCAGCGGTAGATCTAAGATGTAAGCCTTAGAACCAACACACTTCAAGATCTTATAGGGTCCAGTACCATGAGCTTGTAACTTCTTTGAACTCCTTGTGGGAATCGCTTGGGTCTATTTTGAACCATCACAAAGTCACCTCTTGAAATGTTTTGATCCGTCTATGAGAATTTGTAGAAAACTTGTATTTTTCATTGTTCGCATTAATTCTTTTCTAAATCTCAGCATGCAACTCATGAATGCGACTTGCAAATGTAGACGTAGACTCTGATGACCGTTGATGTATGGACATTGGAATGAGGTCTACAGGTGTCCTAGGTTTATGCCCATGCACAATTTGGAACGGACTCATGCCTATGGTTCTATTAACCAAATTGTTATATGTAAACTCAACGACAGGTAAGATGGAATCTCAACTCCTAATGTGCTCACCTACTAGACTCCGTAACAAATTACCTAGACTCCTATTGACAACCTCGGTTTGCCCATCAGTTTGGGGATGATATGCAGATGAAAATTAAAGCTAGGTTCCTATTTTGTGCCACAGTGTCTTCCAAAAGTAACTGACAAATTTAATATCACGGTCAGACACTATAGTCTTAGGCAAACTGTGTAGACGGACAACTTCGTTAAAGAAAATGGTAGCAATGTTACTCGCATCAGAGGTCTTCAAGCACGCAATGAAGTGGGCCATTTTTGAGAAACGGTCCACAACGACTAATATCGAGTCGTGCTTTTGGATGGTTTTGGGGAGGCCTAACACAATCCATAAACAAGTCTTGCCACGGGGTGTGTGGCGCCGGTAAAGGTATGTATAATCCGGTGTTTTTCCTCTTTTGCTTTGTCAGTTGGCAAACACGACAGTGACTGATGATTTTAGCAACATCTCGGGTGAGATTGGACCAATAGAATCGGTCCTCCACCAATGCAACGGTTTTGTTGGAACCAAAATGGCTGGCAACCTTTCTAGCGTGTAATTCCCAAACAAGAAAGTCTCGCAAAGTAGTGCGGGGAATACACAATTGGTGTTTTAGAAATAAGTACCCTTCCTATAAGGTGTACTTACTTTCTCTGATAGGTTGTCCACCCATAAGTTAGGTGTACTCTTCACCAAAATCCAAACATGTGGGATAATCCTCCACGAGGCGATTGAATCCAGTTACCTCAACGCTTAATGAGTGCAACGTTGCTACACTACGGCTAAGCACGTCAGTAACTCGATTCTCTCTACCAGCCCTATGTTTCAGCATAAAGGTGAGCCCTTAAAGTTGTTCCACCCATTTCGCTTGCCGCGGGTTTAACTTCTTTGGGAACCCAAAAATCTAAGGGCTTCGTGATCCGAGAACAAGACGAATTCGTGTGGTAGCAGATAGTGTTTCCAATATTTAAGAGATTGTACTACCACATAGAAGTCTGTCGTAGGTCGAGTATTTTTGCCTGACCTCATTTAGCTTTTTACTGAAATAAGCTATCGGGTGGCCCTCTTGGCTCAACACTCCTCCAATTCCTACGCCTGACGGGTCACAAGCTACCTCAAAGACCTTGGAAAAGCCAAGGAGACGCATGACAGGTGCTTCCGTCATTCGAGACTTAATCTCCTTGAAAGCTTTTGTCGCAGCAGGTGCCCATTTAAATTTCCTCATTTTTGATGCAATCGGTGATAGGAGAAGTAACCGTACTGAAGTTATGGATGAACCGCCTGTAGAACTTGGTTAACCCATGGAAGCTATAGACTTCGTGAATGTTCTGAGGTTCAGACCATTCCATGAGAGCTTTGATCTTTTCCGAGTTTGCAGTCATTCCTTCAGAGGTCACGACAAACCCTAAGAAGACGACGCTTTGTGACATGAATGTGCACTTCTTCAGGTTTGCATATAACTTCTCTCCTCTGAGAGTCATGTAAATTTGCCTTAAGTGGCCCAAGTGTTGTTCCTTGTTGTGGCTGTAAATAAAGATGCCGTCGTAATAGACCACAAGGAACTTGCCTATGAAAGGCCTCAACACCTGTGTTATGATATGCATGAAGGTATTCGGGGAATTTAAGAGTTCGAAAGGCATGACAAACCACTCATACAAATCATCTTTGGTTTTGAAGGCAGTTTTCCACTCGTCCCTGGGACGAATTCGGATTTGATGGTGCCCACTCTTCAAATCGATCTTCGAAAATATCATGGCACCGATCATCATATCCAGCATATCGTCCAATCTTTGTATAGGGAACTGATATTTGACCGTGATCTTGTTAAAAGCGTGACTATCAACACACATCCTCCAAGTTCTATCTTTCTTGGGTGTGAGCAGTGCTGGCACGACACATGGACTCAAACTTTCCTTTATGAACCCCTTTTGGAGAAGTTCATCAACTTGCCTCTTTAGCTCCAAGTGTTCGGATGGATTCATACGATAGTGGGGCAAGTTAGGTAAGGTAGCTCCGGAGACCAGATCAATGGCGTGTTGGATGTCTTGTAGAGGTGGTAATTCATTCGGAAGGTCTTCAGGAAAGACATCCCGAAATTCACTCATTATTGGTTCAACCTCTTTTGGAATCTCAACGCCTGACTCTTTGGATTTCTCAACTGTGACTAGGACATAGACGATGTCCTCCGCCTTAGCGCCTCGTTCAAACTCTAGAGGGCTAACGATGTGAACAATCTTAGATGTCCTCTCTCTCTCTCTATCAGGCCTTTATCACTGGACTTGGTTGATTTCACTGTGGGTGCTTTAGGAGGCAAAGGCTTGATCTTGATTTTATTTCCGTTATGAGTGAATGAACACACGTTCGATCTTCTTAACAGTGTAACGATCATGTCATACAACCACGGCCTCCCTAGGATGATATATATGCCCCACGTCCATAGGCACAACGTCGCACAAGTCATTCTTATATGAACCTGACACCTTGATATAGGGATGGTGGATGATGAATCGACCCAAGCAATTTTATAGGGTCGTGGGTGAGCTATGGGTGCAAGCCCTAAGCGAGAAATTGTACTCTCGGAAACCACATTGGTACAACTTCCACTGTCAACGATGACTCGACAGGCTTTCTCATCATATTTGGGTACGGTATAGAAGATGTTATCCCGTCGCCAATCATCACTCTCCTTTGATTGGGCTAGAGCACATCTAACCACAAGAGCCTGCGAGGTATTATCCTCCTCAACGGGGTAGGAGATATCCCTAAGACAAGTCACTGTTCGCTCTCCCACATAATCTTTCTCGTCACTAGGGAACGACTCAGGCTTCAACTGTACCCTCTTCATGCTCATTTTCAGTGTCCTTGGCTATAAACAGGTTTCGGGATGAGCATTGTGCTGCAAAATGCTCGATGTCATGACACTTATAACACTTATTCTGACCACCACTCTTGGGGCATTTGAGTTCTGGGCAAAGGCCCATTCGAAATCAGGATAGGGTAATTCTTTCCGACTCATCCACATCGGCCTGGGTCATCAGGTCTTCAAATCTATCGATTTATTCTGTGATCGGTGAACTCCCTTGGTGCAATCATTGCCACTGATTGAGAATACGTTCATCATAGGATATCAAAACATATTTCTCGTTCAACTGAACTTTCATTTCTCCCCAAGTAGAAGTGAGACGAAGATTCTGAGACTGCCTACGATGCTCTACTCCTAACCAATAAAGTCTAGCTTGACCTATAAGTTGACTTTTGCAAATTGGACTTTACGCTCCTCAGACATAGCGTACCACTGGAAGTAGTTTTCCATGCTCGCGACCCACTCGAGAAAGACTTTAGTATGTCTTTTTCCTTGAAAAGTAGGGGCGTTCATTTTCACAGATTTCATGACTTTATCGTCCTGATCGGTTTGGACTTCATGACGATGAGGACCTTCCCTCTTATGATCATTAGTGTTGACTCTATTGTGATTTTCAGTGATGAACTCATATAGTTATTCAACACGGGTTTCCAAAGCCTTATGCCGGACTTGTTAATCACGCAATTGTTGTTGCAATTGATTGTGGTGTTCCATCATTTGGGTTTGAAGGGCGGACGTAAGGTCTCTAATTAAAGCTTCTTTCTTGTTGGGATCCATGACGATGCAAGACAAAATTTATATGATGCAAGACAAAACTATATGATGCAAGACAAATCTGAATAATGAAAGACAAATCTGAAATGATGCAAAACAACATGATAAAAAAAAATAAACCCTAGAACCTATATTAACACTGAAACCCTAAAACTAAAATTGTGCTTTGATACCAATTTGATGTGGAAACTAACACATGCAATGCTCGGGCTGAGATTTAAATTAAATTAATTTAAGCAATTAAAATAACAAAATTTCTCCACAAATTATCACAGAAATATTCAATAAATTCAATTGGGTAATTTAATTCCGACCCAAAATAGCGTTACTTTTCGTGTACGTTCTCTATCGGATCTAGAAGACTAGGGTTCTTACGAACGGCTAGATCTCCAATAGTTTTAGGGTGTCGAACGAACTCGCAAACGTGTTCTCTTGATATCATACGAAAATAAAAAACTAACAAAGATTTAACGAAGATAGATAAGTTGATTTTAGATTTTTATGAGATAAATAGATTAAATCTGAATTTAATAGAGAAATAATTAGGCTAGGGTTACGCTACTTACGCAACTCGTAGATCGAAAGAAGATATAGATGGAAGAAGAGTTGACCTCGCACCAAACCGCACGCAGGATGAAAAATCGTTCTCTGTTTTGAGAGAATCACACCCTCATGAAAATTTAGAACTCTCAAGTTTGTAAAAGCAATTTTAATTCACCAATAACTAATAATAAAGTTGTTTACAGTCCTTTAAATAGGCTAACCAAAACCCTAATACGAAATTAGAAGAGTCCTAATGTAAATAAAATACAAAATGGAAACTTTTGACCAAAATAATGAACTGTCGTCAAAATTCGCGCAATTGGTCGATCGATAGATTCTGTAGTCGATCGATCAATTGAGAAAATAATTAAATCGCCTGAGGCCACAGATTTAAATCGATCGATCGAAAATTCCTACTCGATCGATCGACTGAGAAATATTATTTTGCCTCAGAATATTCGCCCATTGTCCATTCTCGATCGATCGACTGAGTACTTTTCAGTCCTTCGGATTTGAGCTGTTTTTCTTTCTTTCGCCTTTGATGTTCTTCCGCCTTCGGTACGTCACTAGCGGCTGCTTGAATCTGATGTCCCCATCAATATATCTACTGTTAGCCGGTCCCCCATATCTTCAAATTAAGGTTCCATTGTGATCTCTGAAAACACCTACAATACCAGCAGTTACATCATCCTTGATCTGTCTGAGCTGAGTTTGATATCCCCGTGATCAGGCTTAGTCTACGAATCATACTCATGAGATTTCTGTTCTATGGTTAATATTCCAGAGAGATAGAATATTACCATCACTCATGGAAGTCGCAATGCAATCTTCCTCTTCCATTTTAATCATCACCTCTTCTACAATCTTCTTGAGAAGCTCTCTTTTGTGGCTTTGTGACCCTTCAAAGTTTTCTTTAATCCGGTCATTCCACACATTCCAAATGAAAGCAGGAAAGGCTGATTTAATCATAATAAAATTTTCAATTATTCCCAGCTGTAGAAATCAATGCGTCAGCTCTTCATCAAGGCTACCAACCCTGTCTCTCTGAATCGGCAGTCTACCCCGCAAAGATATCCAGATCCACCTGGTGAAATCACACTCAAAGAAGAGATGGTCATTAGATTCACATGCAGACCAACAAAGGACACATCTGGATATGATAATCAACCCACTTTTACTGAGGTTTTC